>JASDDO010000031.1:401825297-403261889 GCA_030015575.1 Agapanthus africanus | reverse complement strand
TACAATACTTTATATAAGTCCCCTGAGTTGAAAAACTCAAACCCTGTGCATCGCAGGTCGAAAACTGTACCATGGTTATGAAGACTTACACCGCTGTTGAATGCTCCTTACCTAACCATCAACTGATATAGGTAAATATCATAGATATAATTTCAAAAAGTTATATCCCACTTTATAAAATAAACGTACGGATATATCAGTTTGAAATTGGTGCATAACAACGGATATTCAAAACCAAATACTTGCCGTCCGGCAAACAACCCAGGCGATTTCCTCAAATATCACCAATTACAACGAATTCCGATATAATGAGGATGATCACCTAATTCCCAATAATTTACTCCCACTCATCATCTGTAAAACCATACATATGTGAGAATCAAACCTGGTAAATGCATACCCTGGAGTAAAGATCTAATTGGGAAATCAGTTTTCAATTAACAACGCATAGTGAAACTGAAACATTAAAATGTTTTGTAGGGGTATCCTGGTATTCCTAGTAATACCTCTTCCATTATCTAGATTCATGACTGAAACCATATATTTCTTTGCCATCTCTCCAAATCCCTTTATTTGACTTTAGTCGTTACCTTCTGTACACCTTCGTTAGGCTTAAATGGTTTTCTTCCTTCCCTACCGTTCGGCACCAGCCTATGGTTTGGAAGAAGACTATCCAATAAGCGTAATAGGTGTACTCTCCTAATCCTAGGAGTACTCGCAACCTGAGAGAAGGTAAAGATAAAAGACAACTGAATAAACTTTATTCCTATTTCTCCTGTGTTAGTTATGTATATGCCCTAGAGGCCATTGTTGTACATATGATGTATATTATAATGGATGCTTGGTTATATATAGAGATGACTTTCTTGCTCGTCATGATAGTATGCTATTTGGTTTCACTTTATCTTAACATGTTGACTTGTATTGGTTTACTGTTTTACTCTCACATGTTGATAAAGCCCTTAGGATCTGTACTCGACTCCTGGGACTATGATGAGATCATACTAGTGGGGCCGCGGAAGTCGATGAGTACATCCTATAACTGTTCCTAGTCAAGGGTATATCGAGACAGGGCATCGATACACCAGAGTAAACTAGCGTATACGCATCTTGACCCATATGATGGGTGATGGATGATCCCATATCCATCGGTGTTTGACATCAGAGATGGTGTACGGGTGCTCAGTGGAGACTGGGTACACTGGACGGACTCGCCGAGAACTCCCAGATGGTGATATACCACACGTCAGATGGCAGTTCTCCGGTGACACAGGTACAGGGTAGTCTGTAGACCCGAGATCGTCATGGAGTCTTGTGTGATTCCCACTGTGCTTTGATTTCCACCTTACCACGTCCAAGAGGGCGTGCAAAACGGTGGCTTTTGGGTACAGTCCCGAATCACATGGAGGCAATGAGCGATAGGAGGGGATTCGTCTCTCCCGGTATAGGGAGTTGATGTTGTGCTGTGTTCGATTGGCTATAACTGGAAGTCCCTGGCCAGGGCTGATATAGAGATTTACTGGTAAGTGTTACTAGTAGTTTCTCGACCCGTTATGAGCCATACATCGACACGACTTATCGGTTACTGGGGTCTGACGTATACCACCCCTAGACTTGATATGCGACATATCAGACGAACAGACCGGACTGTACGGGAGTGTTACTGGTTGGATTCACAGGAGAACGCACAGGCTAGCTTGTTGATCTTCTGATCGCTCAATACCTGGGTGGCTGTTACGTTTAGCTGACCGCTTGCAGCTTGTGGGTGTTTGATATGATCATCACCTGCTACCGGCGTATTGACGATTCTTTAGAGTCCTACACAGAGGTTTCTTGGCTCAGGCGAAACAGAGTAGTGGCACATATGTGATATGCGCAGGAGCGAGAATAATGCGATATGGGATACCGTATTATATTCTCGCGATTTATGGATATGAATCGGGTCATCGGATCAAGTGTTGATTCGATGAATCGGTACATGATATATTAGCCGGTTATATTCGATATAGCCGGATCGTCGGATCAAGTGTTGATTCGATGATTTAATATATAATAATATATATGATATATTATTATATTAACTAATATTGGCTTACTTTATTATTTCATTTTCTCAGTGGATGATACATTGATATATATGCGATATATGTTAATTGTATTATTTTCTTTTGTTGCAAATATATAATATATATGATATATATTATTGTGACATGATATGATTAATTGTTAAACATGTTTAAGGATGATTAATTGAGGTTAGGGTTTGATTAGGTTTAGTTGCTTCAAGTTCTTTCTAGAAGCAATTTTCTTTTGTCATTTGTAAAGATATTTTGTGATGACACTTTTTTAACTTAACCAAACCCTAACTCTAGTTGTTTCTCTACTTGTTCTCATCCAATCATCCTTGACCATGGTTAATAATTCAATCATATGTTTATATTTCTATTCATCACAAAAGGAAATGATTATCATTATCTTTTGATTATCCATTATCTTCTTCTTCTTCTCTCTTGAAGAAGCTCTCTTGAAAATTCTTATGTGATGAAAGATTATGAGAAAATGATATAAAAAGAAAGCAAAATCACTACTCTCTCATACTCATCTCATCTAGCCCATGGGATTAGTGTGTTCACTTCTTTAGAGTGAGATAGCTTGAGTTCTTCGAAACCTCGACGTAGATCATCGGAGATTTGGAATACGACGAGCTAGAATGGATCGTTCGAGTCGTGGAGCCTCTCATGAGTCCGGGAGATCGTGGATCGCGGCAAAGGGACTTCTACTCGGAGCTTGTGAAGTGAAGGAGCGGACTACAAAGGTTGTAATCCCTCACACTTAGATAAAAGTTATCATCTTGCATATTAAACCCTAATAATCTAGCAAAGATCCCGGCTTTGGGTTGTTCGGCACGTCTAAAATTTAATCCGGGCATGTTTGATGCCTTAAGAACCTTCACAAGAGTGCCTAGGAACCCTACAGTGGTATTAAAGCTACTAGGCATTGGATGTCGACCTATAGGGGGTTCTCACTGTGTGACAGTGTGGCGAAGCATAGGCTCTTACCCCCAGGGTGTCCCGAAACCGGAAGGTGTTCCGGCGGGTTGTAGTCCTCGCGAGGGGGCATGCGTAAAAAGTAGCGGCTGAGGGACCCGTTGGTGCCACGGCGACCCTATTGGATGGGGTGGCTGCCTGACCTACAGTGGTATCAGAGCCTAGCTAGAGCATTAGGCGATGTGTTTACGAAGTTAAAACTCCGATCGAACCCGAAACGGACAAAATGGACCCCTCTCTGGAAATTTTTTAAATTTTAGGATTTTTCAGAATTAAAAATGTGTAAAAAAATCAGCAGGTAATTCTAAGAATTACCATGAAACACGTGCCCACAATTCGACCAACAGAGCGCGGATCCGCGGCAGAAAGGGGGTTCGCGCGGCGCTTGCGCGGCGGAACTGTTGAATTGGGACACGTGGCTTCATGGTATTGCTCGTAGTTACTTGCTGAGTACTCTGGATATTTTTAATCTGTCTCAGGTGTTTATAAAATATGGGGTTTATTTTGTAATCGTAGATTCGATCGGAATATTTAAATTCGTATTTCTTTCCGGATATTTAGAAACTGTTAAACTGGTTGAACGGATATCATTAACCCACTTTATTCCGGCACGGCAAACTTTCAAGCGTTGAATTTTTATTGGGTTTAAATCTTTCGGAAAATTGTACAAGTTAAGCGGTGGACCCTCTAGAAGACAACAAACCTTAACTCGATCATGTGACCGTCTTGAACTGCCTTTTGAACCTTCGGGTTTGAGGCAGTACGGCGTGCCACATGTGAGGCGTTGGCTTGGCCCTTCTACGGCTGGATCACTGGTACTGTGACATATTCTGGGATTATTTGAACTCCGCTCAAGAGTTGAGCACTTCAGGAAATTTTGGGTGTTTGATTATCTGTTCAAATAGTTTAATACCGTATATTTATCTGGAATGTGATACAATATGTGGAATTCATAGAGTTAGGCATGAAATACGATGTATGTGATATTTCGGATTTACGATGTCTAAAGTGATTGTGGATTCCAAATATTGTAGTTTTACACTTTCTTTTCTGTGACCGTAAGCGTAGTATGTGGTGTATCGCCGGCTTCGTTGCTATACATAAACGACAATCGTGATACGCATACTTGCTTACGTTGATGATATGAGATATTATGTGTTGCTGTCATATGTTATATTGGATCGTCGCGATCAGAATAGCCGGGGGTTTTATGTGAGATGAGGGTTTTTATTTTCATTCATGTAAAATTCATTTGTAATATAATATTCTTTTATTTGGGGCACTTCCAGGTTGCGGTTGCTGTCACCAGTGTATATTATTTACTTTTCCGCATTAGGTAGACCCAAGGAGGGGAGCACAAGTAACCGGGTTCTAGGGTCCAGTGGGAGGCCATCTCGAGGAGTCGAGACCGGGTCTCCTAACCCTAGAATTGGCAGTGTTACTTGCCGCTCTCGTAGGGGTCTTGGGATGTGGGTTTGGCTATTCGTCGCGACCGTGGAATCCGTGTTTTATACAGGCTCGTATTAAAAACACGGACGTCCTAGTATATCCAATATTTCATATATGTTCTGCTGCTGCTATGTTCTGTGATGAGATCATATTACTGCCTGAGACGAATGCTTAAACTATATATATATGCTGATATATAAATATTACTGCTTTCGTTTCTTCTGTGATGCTTAGGAAGCATAAGCTGATGGGATTTTTATTAATGAGATTAATAAAAGAAAAGAAACCTAAAGATGTTGTAGAATCAAAACTTAATAAAAAGGGTAGCTACAGTTTTGCTTTGCACAGTGATATATACGATATATCCTACACCTTATTCGATGGGGAAAGGACCGAGATCCTTTCACCGGGAGTGACTCCTTTAGCAAAAATGGCACATGCTACAAAACGCGGTTTGTCGTTTGATTGCTTTTAGTGTTTTTCTTTGCACAGCGGTATATATGATATATCCTGCACCTTATTCGATGAGGAAAGGGCCGACGATCCCTTCACCGGGATTGACCCCTTTAGCGAAACTAAGAAAAGCCTCAAAAACACTCCTTTTCAAAAACACATGATTCTACGACGATATCAAGTTCATTACGCTCAAGGTTTTCAGAAAAACCTGCGTAGCCCTCCGTCATTTCAGATAAAGACTAGTTAGTATTCGTGCTACGTTTGTTGACCTCCGTCAAGGCGTAGTGTGCGGTAGCTGATTAGTATTTACCTGCTTATGCATATGATGCAGATTGGATTAGGGTAGTCGTACGGCCTTGTTGACCTCCGTCAAGGGTCGTGCGGGTGGGTTTAATTCAATCAAGAAATGACAGGTTGAACTTGACTAGTAGCCTATAGTTTGTTGACCTCCGTCAAGGTCATAGGACACTAGGGGTAAAAGCATTATCGGGAATTTCAAGTGTTGAAATTTGCAATGAGATTGCATACCTCCTATGAGATAGTTGGATCCCGATACCCACTGCGAGTAAGAGTTACTCCTGGGAGAGTTTTACACAGGACAATTAGTCATTCAAGTAGGTGTCTAGAAAAGTGTTAACGAGGTTACGCCTCTGGGAAAACGAGGTTTACTAATTAGGTCCGTGCGAAAGCACGGGGAAGCTCCCTCAAAGTACCGACACTGATCTGGCTGAAAGATTGACGAAATTGTAGGGTGTAATTAATCCCGGCTAATCTTACCTTTTAGGGTTTTAAGGTAGATTTGATAAAAACAGTGGGAGACATCCTGATTAGATAAGATAATAACCAATCTAATCTTGCAAGAGCATACGCTAAAGTGTTTTCTTCTCTCTCTCTCCAGGTAGCGACCATTTCAGGCCATAATCAAGATAATAATATGGATGTATTGACTGAACCTAATTATTGTACTGAGCAAGGGAACGTTGAACCCGTTCTTTCTTATAAGAGTTATAAGATTGAACAGGAAACAGGAGAATATCTAGATTCTCACTCCGCCCAAAAGAACATACATGTTGATGCATCTTCTTCGGGTGTGTTAGTTATTGAGAACTGTTTCTCAGTTCACCCTACGTCCTGGGTATTAGATACCGGATCAGGATCCCACATATGTAAACAGTTACATGGGCTACGTAAAGGTAGAGAACTGGGAAAAGGTGATCATTCCGTTCAAGTAGGGAACGGTGCAAGTATTGTAGCCAAAGCAGTTGGCGAATATCACCTTGTATTACCAAGTCGTAATACACTGATTCTAAATGAGTGCTATTATATACCGAACATGATGTGCAACATTATATCAGTTTCTTTATTGAGTAAAGAGGGATATAATTTTGTAGTACAGGATAATGTTATGAACATATTCCTAGATCAAAAGTTGATTGCATCAGGCTCGTTACATAATGGCATATTCATTCTAAATCAGAATACAGTCCTGAATATACAAAACACACACAAGAGGAAAAGTTCAGATATGAACGAATCCTTCTTGTGGCATTGTAGACTTGGTCATATCAATGCGACACGACTGGCTAAGTTACATAAAGATGGTTATTTGAATCCGTTCGAATTATCATCTTATGATACTTTCCATTCATGTCTCAAAGGAAAAATGACCAAAGCTCCGTTTAGTGGACACGGAGAAAGAGTTGCTGAACTCTTAGGACTGGTACATAGTGATGTATGCGGTCCCATGTCTACGCATGCCAGGAACAGTTCTTCCTACTTTATTACATTCACTGACGATCTCTCAAGATTCGGATATGTGTTCCTGATGAAACACAAGTCTGAAGCTTTTGAGAAATTCAGAGAATATAAGCACGAAGTAGAGAACCAAACGGGCAAAAGTATTAAGATTCTTCGATCTGATCGAGGAGGTGAATACTTAAGCGGTGAGTTCCTAGATTATCTAAAAGAGAATGGGATTCTCTCTCAGCTTACTCCTCCTTATACACCACAGCACAACGGTGTATCGGAGCGGAGGAATCGCACCCTATTAGATATGGTGCGCTCGATGATGAGCACTGCTGAGTTACCTATTTCCTTCTGGGGGTATGCGCTTGAGACAGCAGCATACATACTGAATAAAGTTCCTACCAAATCTGTGCCTACCACCCCATATGAGATATGGGAAGGGAAGAGACCATATCTTAATTTTGTTAAGATATGGGGTTGCCCGGCTTATGTCAAAAGACGGAACCCGGACAAACTCGAGGCAAGATCTGTTTTATGTAAGTTTATTGGATATCCCAAGCATTCGCGAGGGTATATTTTCTACCACAGTGAGGAACAAAGAGTATTTGTTGCTCAACACGCCACCTTTTTAGAAAAGGAATTTCTTGCAAAAGAGATTAGTGGCTCTGAGGTAGAACTGGAAGAAGTTCCAGCAGAACAAACTACAACAGATGATTTAGTGGAGCCAGAGGATTCAGTAGTACCCGACGAACCCCAGCCTCTCCGCAGATCTAGTAGGGTTTCTCATCCACCTGAGAGATACTACGGTTTTCTCATTGATGGTGGAAGCGAGGATTGCATCATGGATGATGATGAACCGACTAGTTTCGAGCAGGCCATCACGAGTGTTGACTCTGTGAAATGGCTGGATGCAATGCGATCTGAGATGGAATCCATGTACACCAATAAAGTATGGATTTTAGAAAATGCTCCTGAAGGGGTAAAACCCATTGGGAGCAAGTGGATTTTTAAAAAGAAATTTGGTGTAGATGGAAAAGTTGAGACTTTCAAAGCTAGACTTGTAGCAAAAGGTTTTCGTCAAAGACCAGGTGTGGACTATGACGAAACCTTTTCTCCAGTGGCTATGCTTAAGTCCATCCGGATCTTACTTGCCATTGCTGCATACCATGACTACGAAATCTGGCAAATGGATGTTAAGACCGCCTTTCTAAACGGTGATTTAGAAGAGTGCGTGTACATGACTCAGCCAGAGGGCTTCGTAGATAGTGGGAGCAGCGGAAAGGTGTGCAAGCTGCTTAAATCCATTTATGGGTTAAAGCAAGCATCGCGGAGTTGGAACATCTGTTTTGATGTTGTAGTCAAAGAGTTTGACTTCATCAAAAATATAGATGAACCTTGTATCTATAAGAAGGTGGCAGAGGGTAAGGTAGTCTTCCTCGTATTGTACGTGGATGACATACTCTTGATAGGAAATGATATTCCTATGCTGCAATCAGTCAAGCTCTTCTTATCACAGAGATTCTCAATGAAAGATCTAGGTGATGCCTCCTGCATATTGGGAATCATGATCTATAGAGATAGATCTAAACGGATACTGGGATTGTCCCAATCCAGGTACATTGACACCATACTAAAGAGGTTTAGTATGGAAGAATCCAAGCGTGGGAACCAGCCCACGATATCTGGACTCACTCTCTCCAAAGAGATGTCTCCCAAGACTGATTTGGAGAGAGCTCGCATGCAAGGGATACCCTATGCTTCGGCAGTAGGCTCTATCATGTATGCGATGCTATGTACCAGACCCGATGTAGCATACTCCCTAAGTGTAGTGAGTCGGTATCAAGCAGATCCTGGAGAGAGTCATTGGACAGCAGTGAAGAACATTCTCAAGTACTTACGAAGGACTAAGGAGATGTTCTTGGTGTATGGTAATGGAGAACTCCAGGTGGAGTCCTTTACCGATTCCAGCTTCCAAAGTGATAAGGACGACTCTAAGTCGCATTCGGGTTTTGTCTTTACCCTCAATGGAGGGGCGGTATGTTGGAAGAGTTCCAAACAGGATACCGTTGCAGACTCAACGATGGAGGCTGAATACATCGCTGCCAACGATGCTGCCAAAGAGGCTGTCTGGATCAAGAAGTTCATTAGTGAACTTGGTGTGGTTCCATCCATTGAGCATCCAATATCTCTGTATTGCGATAACAATGGAGCTGTGGCTTTGGCCAAGGAACCCAGGTCCCATCAGAAGTCCAGACATATTCTGAGGCGGTATCACCTGATCAGGGAGATAGTTGATCGCCGGGAGATCGAGGTCGGGAGAGTAGATACGAAGGATAACACTGCGGATCCATTCACGAAGGCTATTCCCCAGATACAGTTTGAGAGATTATTCGGGATGCTAGGTATGAGATACTACAGCAGCTGGCCTTAGTGCAAGTGGGAGATTGTTAGTTATGTATATGCCCTAGAGGCCATTGTTGTACATATGATGTATATTATAATGGATGCTTGGTTATATATAGAGATGACTTTCTTGCTCGTCATGATAGTATGCTATTTGGTTTCACTTTATCTTAACATGTTGACTTGTATTGGTTTACTGTTTTACTCTCACATGTTGATAAAGCCCTTAGGATCTGTACTCGACTACTGGGACTATGATGAGATCATACTAGTGGGGCCGCGGTAGTCGATGAGTACATCCTATAACTGTTCCTAGTCGAGGGTATATCGAGACAGGGCATCGATACACCAGAGTAGACTAGCGTATACGCATCTTGACCCATATGATGGGTGATGGATGATCCCATATCCATCGGTGTTTGACATCAGAGATGGGGTACGGGTGCTCAGTGGAGACTGGGTACACTGGACGGACTCACCGAGAACTCCCAGATGGTGATATACCACACGTCAGATGGCAGTTCTCCGGTGACACAGGTACAGGGTAGTCTGTAGACCCGAGATCGTCATGGAGTCTTGTGTGATTCCCACTGTGCTTTGATTTCCACCTTACCACGTCCAAGAGGGCGTGCAAAACGGTGGCTTTTGGGTACAGTCCCGAATCACATGGAGGCAATGAGCGATAGGAGGGGATTCGTCTCTCCCGGTATAGGGAGTTGATGTTGTGCTGTGTTCGATTGGCTATAACTGGAAGTCCCTGGCCAGGGCTGATATAGAGATTTACTGGTAAGTGTTACTAGTAGTTTCTCGACCCGTTATGAGCCATACATCGACACGACTTATCGGTTACTGGGGTCTGACGTATACCACCCCTAGACTTGATATACGACATATCAGACGAACAGACCGGACTGTACGGGAGTGTTACTGGTTGGATTCACAGGAGAACTCACAGGCTAGCTTGTTGATCTTCTGATCGCTCAATACCTGGGTGGCTGTTACGTTTAGCTGACCGCTTGCAGCTTGTGGGTGTTTGATATAATCATCACCTGCTACCGGCGTATTGACGATTCTTTAGAGTCCTACACAGAGGTTTCTTGGCTCAGGCGAAACAGAGTAGTAGCACATATGTGATATGCGCAGGAGCGAGAATAATGCGATATGGGATACCGTATTATATTCTCGCGATTTATGGATATGAATCGGGTCATCGGATCAAGTGTTGATTCGATGAATCGGTACATGATATATTAGCCGGTTATATTCGATATAGCCGGATCGTCGGATCAAGTGTTGATTCGATGATTTAATATATAATAATATATATGATATATTATTATATTAACTAATATTGGCTTACTTTATTATTTCATTTTCTCAGTGGATGATACATTGATATATATGCGATATATGTTAATTGTATTATTTTCTTTTGTTGCAAATATATAATATATATATGATATATATTATTGTGACATGATATGATTAATTGTTAAACATGTTTAAGGATGATTAATTGAGGTTAGGGTTTGATTAGGTTTAGTTGCTTCAAGTTCTTTCTAGAAGCAATTTTCTTTTGTCATTTGTAAAGATATTTTGTGATGACACTTTTTTAACTTAACCAAACCCTAACTCTAGTTGTTTCTCTACTTGTTCTCATCCAATCATCCTTGACCATGGTTAATAATTCAATCATATGTTTATATTTCTATTCATCACAAAAGGAAATGATTATCATTATCTTTTGATTATCCATTATCTTCTTCTTCTTCTCTCTTGAAGAAGCTCTCTTGAAAATTCTTATGTGATGAAAGATTATGAGAAAATGATATAAAAAGAAAGCAAAATCACTACTCTCTCATACTCATCTCATCTAGCCCATGGGATTAGTGTGTTCACTTCTTTAGAGTGAGATAGCTTGAGTTCTTCGAAACCTCGACGTAGATCATCGGAGATTTGGAATACGACGAGCTAGAATGGATCGTTCGAGTCGTGGAGCCTCTCATGAGTCCGGGAGATCGTGGATCGCGGCAAAGGGACTTCTACTCGGAGCTTGTGAAGTGAAGGAGCGGACTACAAAGGTTGTAATCCCTCACACTTAGATAAAAGTTATCATCTTGCATATTAAACCCTAATAATCTAGCAAAGATCCCGGCTTTGGGTTGTTCGGCACGTCTAAAATTTAATCCGGGCATGTTTGATGCCTTAAGAACCTTCACAAGAGTGCTTAGGAACCCTACATCCTGAACCAGAATCCATCCTCGAAAAAGTTTCTTCGAGTTCGTATATAACCATACGATGGATTTATTCAATGGAATTGGATGTTCGTAGTGATACAGAGTGTTCTGGAGAAATGCAAAGGTGAAGTAGGAGTGGCGATGAAAAACTTGGTTTGGTCGTGAATAGCAGTCGCATTTTACTTTGCCCTATTTCTAATCCCTTTTATTTTTCTTTACTCATTACCTTCTGTACACCACACTTAGGCTAATTGGTTTTTCTTCATTCCCTACCGTTCGGCACCTGCCTGTGGTTTGGAAGAAGACTATCCAGTAAGCGTAATAGGTGTACCGTCTCCTAATCCTAGGAGCCCTCACTACCTGAGAGAAGGTAAAAGGAAAAGACACCTGAATAGTCCTATTCATTTTCTCCAGAACCGGAAACCATCCTCGAAAAAGCTCCTTCGAGTTCGTATATAACCATACGATGGTTTTATCCAATGGAAGTGGATATTCGTACTGATACAGGGTGTTCTGGAGAAAAGCAAAGGGTAAAAAGAGGAGTGGCAATGATGTATGCAACTTGGACAATCCAAAAGCCAGTGTTTATAAGAAAGTTCGGTTAACTTGGTCACTGAGTCATAGTCTAGGGTCGGGCCATGGTCACTGTCAAAGAGAGAGAGAGAAAAGAAACACTCAGCGTGCACTCTAACCTATATCAGAATGGATAATCATTTTATCTAATCTGGATGGCTCCCACTGTTTCCTCGAATTCTCCTCCAAACCTAAAAGGAGAATTAGTCGGAATCACCCGAGGAGTAATCCTACTCATCAGTGGGAATCAGGATCCAACTATCATCGCATGATAACTTGATGGAAGCCACTCAAGTCACCACACTCCAGAAGGTATGGGCAAGCCTGGAAAGATTCCTGTATATTTGAAACTCCCGATATGATTTTTACCCCAAGCGGTTTATGACCATGACAAAGGCAAACAAATCATAAACCATAAGTCAAGTTCAACCCGTCATTATCCTGGATTACTCTAGACCCACCCGCACAAACCCTTGACAAAGGCCAACAAGGTTATACGACTATCCTAGATAATCGCAACTCAATATAACAGACAAGTAATACCCAGCTACCGCACACTACGTCTTGACAAAGGCCAACAAACGCAGCACGAATACTAGGTACTACCTGAAAGAAATGACGGAGGGCTACGGCTGGTTTTTGGCGAAAAACCTTTAACGTAATGAACTTGATATCGTTGAAGGAATCCAAGTGGTTTTACAAAAGTATAGTGGCGGAAACTTTTGCTAAAGAGGTCACTCCCGGTGAAGGGATCCTAGCTCTTTCCTCATCGAATGAGGTGCAGGATATTCCAAACTGAATACCGCGATGCAAAGCAAAAAAGTAAACGACTATAGTGAAGTTATTACGTTGACGCAAACTTCTTCCCAAGGGGTCACTCCCGATGAAGGGATCTCGGCCCTTGCCTTGTCGAATGAGGTGCAGGATATTCCAAAATGAATACCATAATGCAAAGCAAAAGCGTACGTCTATAATGTCAGTTTTAAAAAACATGGTTCCAACAACATCATATATATATAGGTTTGTTTTCCTTGCATTGATAAGAATCAACACAGTTCCATCAATTAATCACACCAGAAAAGAACGCAAATAAAATGTACGTATATGCCATCCGCATTCGCCACTGGGTCCCATCATCACCCATTAGGTTACTTAACTAACGACAGAGCGGGGACTGGGCTAGCGCGGGTGCAAAACATATACAACATCTACTATTATATATAAATATATATAACAATCGTCCCAGGCATGATAAATGCAACATCACAGAAAAGTAATAAGCATCACAGAACAATACAGATAATCTGGAAGCCCTGGGTTTCCTTCGAGCCACAACTGGAAACCCGACGTTCCCCTGGTCGTGTGGATAGCCTGTGCAATGAACTCCTAGACCCCTACGAGTGCGGCAAGTTACCCGCCAAAACCAGAAGCGAGGCATCCCCCTTCAGCAAAGTGAATGGACCACCCAGCACTTCATGGAATCTGGTAACTTGAGCACCCCTCCTTGGGTCAACCTATACCCCCTACGAGTGCGGCGAATAGCCCGCCAATTCTAGAGTAAGGTCCCCTCCATCTCAACGCCATGAGATGCAGATCTGTTGCCTTCTAAAACCCGGCTATCCGTGCACTCCTCCGCGGGGTAATCCTAGTACAGAAAAGAAAATAATATACAAGGGTGACAACGACCTCAGCCCGGTCGTGCCCCAAAAGAATAATATACAAACAGGCAGTGAAGGCAGTCCACAAGTCGGATGCTCGCCCCGCAAAATCAGATGTACAAATAAATCCAAACTGCACTACCATTGCACACAAGCTATCCACCACGACAAATCCGCAACATCACAGCACAACATAGAAGATCAACGTGAATGTCACGTTCGCAAACTCATCTAAAACGAATATAGCGTTTAGACAAAATTTACCGATCAAATGACATTCACGGTCGCAGATAGAAATGTAATGTACTGAAAACACATGATTAAAATTTCGATCGACTAAACTTTCCCAAAATGTCCCCATGTGCTAAACCAGTAGTCAAATGAATCTGGGCCAAAACTATATATCACAAAAATCATTTTTCCACCAACTAGAGCTCCAGAAAAAAGTTTGGTTACTGAAGCCCAAAAAGGGCCACGGAAGCGCCGCCAAATGTGACATTTTGCAGCTGTTCCGCGGTGGAAATTTGGAGTTAGGTCACCAAATGTTTTCTGTAGCTTTAGTTTTGCCTGAACGGATTTTTAAGTTATACAGAAACTTTTTTCGAGCAAGTTTTAAAATCGACAGAAACTTGGCAAAATGGAAAAATGATTTGGAAATTTTGATCGATCGATGTTCTAATTTCGTGCAACCTAGCTAGTAATAGTTTATGGGTGGCTCTGATACCAGTGCTAGGTTATGCCGGCGCCCTGGCCATCAAAAGTGGCCGGTACGGAAGAAAAACGACGAATAAAAATCTGACGCCGACGGAACCCAATCCCAAGATCGAACCCATAAACACTATATTAGCTAACAAGAGGTTAAAAACTACCTTGTTAGAAAGATTATACCGAACGAATCTAGTCCTTCGGGTCTTCATCTTTCTCCATGGCTCCTTAAGGCATGCTCGAACGAAATTGGTCGCCGGTCTTCCTTCATCAAGGACGATCCACCCGAGAGATGTAATTCCGGCTCTAGCTCCACACCAAGATGCTAATGGAGCAACTAGAGTCTCTATGATGCCACCCTAGAGAGCCTAGGATGTAGTGTAGAAAGTATACTAAGTGTTTGCTATCTCTTATCATGAAGAAGGTGGAAGCAAGCATGAAAGCTAGAGTAGGTGATGCTAATGGTGAAGGAGGATGAGCTCAAGCTCAAGTGGAAAAACTTAGCATGCACAAAAATGAAGACCATAGAAAGAGAAAATCAAGCATGGTTGGTTTTTCATAAACCATTTTTCCATTTTAAAAATCCTACCATGCTTGAATAGTGCACACAAATGAATTAAAAATTCATTTGTGAGCACTATTCCAAGCATGGTTGTCACCATACCTCATCAAGCTATTTTCCACCTCATTTATCCATTTAATAAAATGGTCAAACCAAAAATGAGGTGGCACCTTCTAGAATGTTATCCGGTAAAAAATACGGATTACATTCTACAGTATATACATACCTGTACCCGTACCAAAATACGAACACCAAAAGAGATAGAATAACACAAAGAATATAATACTAGAATATACGTATCAAAATACGTATACGTAAATTATTAAATCAATACTTGATTTAATAATCCGTCTCAAACCCGAGCCGGCTAGTATTATCAACTGTCCAATCGAAAGTCCGAGTACAATGTACATCAATCGATCGGAACTCTGCACGTATCCAATACGGCTACTACATCATTTCGTCAGAACCAGGGAAACCCTCTATGTGGGACTCTAAAGACTCGTCAATACGCTGGAAGTGGGTTTAACCACAAGTACGTCAGCGGCACTAGCTGTACGTAACGACTACCCAGGTATTGAGCGAAAGGAAGGCCGACGAGCAAGCTCATCCAAACCCATACTGAGCCTGAAAGTGACAATATCCATACAGTCCGGTCTGTTCGTCTAAGAGTATCGCATATCGAGTCTAGGGGGTGGATAAATTCAGACCCCTAACAACGTGATAATTCGTGTCGGTATGAAACCCATCACTACCCGAGAAACTATCGATCCTGGATTGGTAATTCTCACATACCCCGGCCGAGGATTTCTAGTGATGGCCAGCCGTGCACTGTGCGACATCAACCCCTAATACCGGGAGAGACGAATCCCCGACGATCCGATCACTGCCTCCATGTGGCTCGGGACTGTACCCAACTAAAACCTGTTTGCACGACTTTTTTGAGCCGTGGTAGGGTAGTAATCAAAGCACAGTGGGAACTCACACGAGACAAATGACGATCTCAGGTCGACAGACTAACCTGTACACATGTCACCAGGAAACTGCTATCTGACTATAGGTATAATACCAACTAGCATGTTCCCGTTGAGTCCGTCCAGTGTACTCATAACCCAATGAGCACCTGTATACTATCTTAGGTGAACAACTGACACCAATGGCTAGTGAGACCGGCCACCGCCCTGTTGGGGTAAACATTTACACCCCTGCTGACCGAGTCAAAGTCAAGGTCAACCCCCAAGCTAGGTGGGCCCAAGCCCAGGTCAAGCGAGCCCATGCCCAAGTCGAGCCCGCGGCCAGCCTCCCCATGCCAACAACAAAATCATGTAATAAATAATTTTAATGTAATTTTTTATACATGAATGTACGTTAAATGGGCATAAAGCCAATATTTTGTAAGCCCATAGCTTATGTGCAAAAATGAAATGGCATATGAGCCATGGGATAAGCAAAATGCCATTTTGTGAAGCCCAAGGGGCTATATGTAAGTATGTAAGCCTATAAAAGGCAACATGATGATGAATAAAGTAATACTTTTCATTCTCTCAAAAAAAACCTAGGGTTTGTATTTCTTTCCCTTTTCAGAAGGTCTCAAACCTTCTTCTTTCTTCTGAATTAAATCAAGAGTTTTACTCTTCCTTTTCAAAAACAAAATAGTTTTTCACCACCAAACCCATAAAGGGGAACTTGGATCTGTCTTTAGATCCCAAAAAGGAGAGATTTTGAGATCTCACATCTCTTGATCTTCAAGATCCAGCTAACAGAGGAGGAAGAAGAAGAACCCCTTTCACTAAACCCAAAAAAAAAAACACACAGGAGTCCAACTCCTCTCTGATTTCTCTTCCGAGAAATTTTTTTAGGCTAAAAGCCTCTTTTTCTCGCCGGCGCTCAGGCCCAGAGCGCCCACGTGCCGACTACTGGTAGGTTCCAGTTGTTTCTTAGGGTGTAATGGGCTACACTCCAACACGACTTATACCGCTATTAGGGGACTGACGCTTGCCGCCCCCTAGGCCCGATATGCGATAGTCTTAGACGAACAGACCGGACTGTACGGAGGTTGTCACAGCAGGCTCAGTAGGAGTTCAGATGGGTTTCCTCATCGGCCTTCTTATCGACATATACCTGGGGACTGTTACATACAGCTAGTGCCGCTTGCGGTCTGTGGTTAAACCCACTGCCAGCGTAGTAGTCGAGTCAGCAATCTCCCACTTGCACTAGGGCCATGTACTGGCATATCGAAGACCGATGATCTCGAGTAGCCTCTCGAACTGAATCTGAGGTAGGGCCTTCGTGAATGGATCAGCAATGTTCTCTTCAGTAGCAACTCTCCGGACCTCGATCTCCCGACGATCAATGATCTCCCTGATCAGGTGATACCACCTTAAGATGTGTCTGGACTTCTGATGGGACCTTGGTTCCTTCGCTAAAGCTATAGCTCCGTTGTTGTCGCAATACAGAGGTATTGGATCAACAATGGTAGGAACCACCTGAAGTTCTGTTAGGAACTTCTTCATCCAGACCGCTTCTTTTGCGGCATCGCAAGAGCAATATACTCCGCTTCCATCGTCGAGTCAGCAACGGTGTCCTGCTTGGAACTCTTCCAGCACACCGCCCCTCCATTGAGGGTAAAGACATAACCTGACATGGACTTGGAATCGTCCTTATCATTCTGAAGGCCGGAATCAGCAAAGGCCTCCATCTTGAAGTCTTTTCCGCCGTAAACCAAGAACATCTCCTTAGTCCTTCTCAGGTACTTGAGAATGTTCTTTACTGCTATCCAGTTCTTCTCCCCTGGGTCTGACTGATACCGGCTTACCACGCTCAGTGCGTAAGCTACATCTGGTCTGGTGCACAACATCGCATACATTATAAAGCCTACCGCAGAAGTGTAGGGTATAATAGACATGCGTTCCCTTTCTAAATCAGTCTTGGGAGACATCTTTTTGGAGAGGGTGATTCCGTGACAAGCCGGTAGAATACCGCGTTTAGAATCTTCCATACTGAATCTTTTCAGTATAGTGTTGATATACCTGGACTGCGAAAGTCCCAACATCCTCTTGGATCTATCACGATAGATCCGGATCCTCAGAATGTAAGAGGCATCACCCAGGTCTTTCATGGAGAACCTGTGTGACAAGAATCCTTTGACAGATTGTAGCGTAGGAATGTCATTTCCTATCAATAGAATGTCATCCACGTACAAGACGAGGAATACGACAGTTCTTGCTACAACTTTACTATATATACATGGTTCATCTGGATTTTTGATAAAGTAATATTCTTTGACCGTTTCATCAAAACAGATGTTCCAACTCCGCGATGCCTGCTTTAGTCCATAAATGGACTTAAGCAACTTGCATACTTTCCCGCTGCTCCCACTCTGATTGAAACCCTCTGGCTGATCCATATAGACGCACTCTTCTAAATTATCATTCAGAAAATCCGTCTTTACGTCCATCTGCCAGATTTCATAATCATGGAAGGCAGCAATAGCAAGAAGGACCCGAATGGGTTTGAGCATAGCCACTGGAGAAAAAGTTTCGTCATACTCCAAACTAGGTCTTCGACGAAAACCCTTTGCAACAAGTCTAGCCTTATAGGTTTCCACCTGTCCATCTACACCAATCTTTTTCTTGAAGATCCATTTGCATCCTATGGGTTTTACCCCATCTGGAGCAAAGTCCAAAGTCCATACTTTGTTGGTGTACATAGACTCCATTTTGGTCCGCATTGCATCTAGCCATCGTACCGAGTCGCCGCTCTGGATGGCCTGTTGGAAGCTAGTAGGTTCATCATCAACGATGATGCAATCCTCTCTATCCCCATCTATGAGAAAACCGTAGTATCTCTCAGGCGGATGAGACGGCCTACTACTCCTGCGGAGGGGTGCGGGAATGTCCTGTTCTTCTTGAACTACTGGTTCTACCAAACTTTCAGTAGTAGTTTGTGGTTCTGGAATTTCTTCCAGTTCTATTTCGCTCCCACTTGTTTCCTTTTCTAAAAACTGATGTTCTAGAAAATGGGCATTACGAGAAACAAATACCTTTTGTTCCTCTGCGTAATAGAATAGATACCCCCTGGAGTTCTTTGGATATCCCACAAACTTACACTTTACTGATCGTGCCTCGAGCTTGTCCACATGCTGCTTTTTAACAAAAGCTGACATCCCCATATCTTCAGATACTGAAGATAGGGTTTCTTCCCACTCCACATCTGATATGGCGTGGTAGGCACAGTCTTGGTAGGAACTATGTTCAAAAGATATGCCGCTGATTCTAGTGCATAACCCCAGAAAGATCGCGGTAACTCAGCATTACTCATCATGGAACGTACCATATCCAATAGGGTTCGATTCCGTCTCTCCGATACACCGTTATCCTGTGGAGTGTATGGAGGAGTAAGCTGAGAGAGAATTCCTTTCTCTTTTACGTAACCTAGGAACTCGGCACTTAAGTATTCACCACCTCGATCAGATCTCAGTGTCTTGATACTTTTGCCGGTTTGGTTTTCTACTTCATTCTTATACTCTTGGAATTTCTCAAAAGCCTCGGATTTATGTTTCATCAGATAAATGAATCCGTACCTTGAGTAATCATCCGTAAAAGTAATGAAATAGGAAAAACCACCTCTTGCATGTGTAGACATTGGACCACATATATCGCTGTGTATGAGTCCTAAGAGCTCGCTCGCTCTTACTCCATGTCCAGTGAATGGAGTCTTTGTCATCTTTCCTTTGAGACATTATTGACAAGTGGCATAAGTTTGATATTCGAACGAGTCCAAATATCCTTCTTTATGTAACTTAGTTAAGCTTGTCTCATTGATGTGACTTAGTCTACAATGCCATAAGAAAGCTTTATTTAAATCTGGAGACTTTCTTTTTAGTGTGTTCTGGACATTGAAAATTTGGAGTTGGTTTAAGATATATATACCGTTATCCAGTGTACCGGACCCAATCAAACTATGATTAAGGTGGATGTTAACAATATCGCTTACAAACGTGAAATCATAACCTTTATTTGATAACAAGGAAACTGATATGATATTACACGTTAAATTAGGTACACAAAAACAGTTATGTAAAACCAAAATATGTCCACTCGTCAATCCCAGATGATAATCCCCTACGGACACAGCTCTCACGCTAGCTCCGTTAGCAACCATCAGGGTCATATCACCATCCTTCAGCACTCTACGGTTTCTCAGTGCCTTCAATGAATTGCATATATGAGATCCTGATCCGGTATCCAATACCCAGGAAGTAGAGTTAATTGACAGACAATTCTCAATTACAAACACACCTGAAGTCGAAGCCACAACTTGCTTCGGTTCTTGGTTCTTGGCGTTCCACGCCTTGCAATCTTTCTTCCAGTGCCCTTTCCTATGACAATGGAAGCACTCATCCTGGGCCACTACTGGTACCGCAAACTTTTTCTTTCCCTTTGCTCCCACCTTACTAACACCTCCTCTAGGTTTGGTGGCGGCCTTCTTCTTCCTTCCTTTGGCCCTAGCCTTAGACCCGGAAGAAGAGGCACCGCTAACAAACATAGTGGGTGTTTTCCTTGCCTTCTGCAAGGTGCCCTCTGCACTCCTCAACATGTTAAGGAGTTCTGGAAGTTCAACTTCTTTTCTTTGAATGTTGAAATTCAAAATAAACTGGGCGTAGGTGGAAGGAAGGGACTGGAGAATCAGGTCTGTATATAGCTCATTATCCAAAGTCGTCCCAAGGTCTGCGAGCTCTTCAATATAGCCTATCATCTTTAGGACATGTTCTCCTACCGATGATCCGACGACCAACCTCGCTCGAAACAAGTTCTTAGAGGTCTCGTATCTTGCTATACGAGATTGCTCTCCATAAAGTTCCTTTGTATGGAGAAATATGGCATCAAGATCCATATCCTCGTGCCTCCTCTGATGTTCATTGTTCATCGAGGCAAGCACGATGCACTTGGCCTTCGTGCAATCATACTCCCAGGTTTCGCGGATTTCCTTATACGCATTACTGGATTTGGGACCTGGGACTGCAGGTGCCTTAGCGGTGAGGACGTACCCCAATTTGTCATAGGTCAAAGCAATTTTGACATTCCACAGCCAATCATTATAGTTTGGCCCTGTCAGTATATTTTTCTCTAAAAGTAACTTAAGTCCAGTCATTTTCAGGGTCGCTGCAAGTAGGAGAGAGAGAAGAAACACTTTAGCATGATGCTCTTGCAAGTTTAGAGTGGTTTTTAATTTATCTAAACTGGATGGCTCCCACTGTTTTTCGAATCCCTCCTCAAACCAAAAAGGAAGAACTAGCCAGGACTATTCTCACCGTACAATACTTGCTTAACCGTTCGGCCAGGCCGGTGTCGGTACTTCGAGGGAGGTTTTCCAACGCTTTTGCGAAGTTCTTTAATTAAATAACCTCTTTTCTCTAGGGGCGTAGCCCCGCTGACACCTTTCTCGGCACCTGCTTGGTTTATAGCATTGATCGTTAAGTGACGAATCTCCTGATGAGTAGCATAT
Source organism: Agapanthus africanus (assembly GCA_030015575.1). Classification (NCBI taxonomy): domain Eukaryota; kingdom Viridiplantae; phylum Streptophyta; class Magnoliopsida; order Asparagales; family Amaryllidaceae; genus Agapanthus; species Agapanthus africanus. The sequence continues at coordinate 403,240,546 of JASDDO010000031.1, read as the reverse complement.
ACTCACAGTAGGATCGGGATCCAAATATCATCGTATGATAATGTTGAAGGAATCCTACCAACATTCATCAAACTCCAAATGGTATGCATCTCTTTGCAAATTTCAGTTTCTTTAGAAATTCCCGATATAAATTTTTGCCCCATGCTCTTATGACCTTGGAGTTAGGTCAAAATGTCATAAGTCACATGTCAAGTTCTACCCATCATTATCTTGTTAATTTGAACCCATCCATACATATCCTTGACGTTCGGCCAAAATGATAATACGACTGTCCCAAACTAACTCATCTATCTATACAACAAATGAATACCCAGCAGCTACCAAACACTATGCCTTAGCGTTAGGTCAAAATACATAGCTTGAATACTACTGAATACCCAAATGAAATGACGGAGGGCTACGAATGGTTTTGGCGAAACCGTGAACGTAGTGAACTTGATATGACCGAAGGAACCTGATAGCTTTTAAAAGGGGTGTTAAATCTCCGCAATTAAAAATATCTTCTGTTTTGAAAATAACCGAGTGGTTTCTTTTAAACTGTTCCAACGATTCAACTTTGGTTTATTTTCTTTGCATTAATAATAATGCGTCCCATCATTAACCTATCATTACAAAAAACAACGAAAATACAACGTCCTCTTATGCCATCCGCATTCGCCACTGGGTCCCCTCATCACCCGTTAGGTTACTTAACTAACGGCAGAGCGGGGGCTGGGCCAGCGCGGGTGTAAAACATAAGTGACGTCTAAATAGCTATCATATATAGATTTGTACATTCGTCAGACGCAATAATAGGCATTCCAGATCACAGATGAACATTATTGGATATGCAAGCAATCCACGTTTCTTTTGAGCCTGCTACGAAAGACGGATTACACAGTTGTGATGAATAGCCATTACCCCACCCTAGACCCCTACGGGTACGACAAACTACCCGCCAAGTACCCGAAGTGAAGCGGTCTCCCTCAACGACGTGAGTAGGCCACTAAACACTTCAAAGTACCCGGTAGTTTGTGTACCCCACCTTGGGTCTATCCTAGGAGCAAAAACAGTAAAATGAAATAATACAACGGTGGCTAAACCGCAACCTGGATGCACCCCGCAAAATAAATTTACAACATATTACAATTACATCGAATGAATTAATACAATAACCCATCACAAACCCCGGCTAATCATCACAACGATCCAATATAGTTCATAACCACAAACAGTAAAATCCATTACAGAAATGTGCAACCCCCTGCCAACCGACATACTAGTAGTTAGGGGAGGTTTACGAACACATTATACAGTCACAGATATAATCAAATTAGAAAACATCGTAAAATTTTGATCTAGCAAACACTTTAGATTCTACTCCAAAACTTCTCTGTGCACTTGAGATCTTAGCAGAAAATAAAATATCCCAGAAATATCATTATTAACACATAAGAGTTACTGAAGAAATTTGGGCTGACTCGGCCCCAACTCGGCCGCGGATCCACGACGGATCGCATGGATCCGCCGGGGTTCCGCGGTGAGTTTGCCGAGTCACGAGTCCAAATTTCTACAGTAGCCATATTATTCCCTGCTTGTAATTTTAGAGGTCCCTGAAAAATTTTTAGACCACGTTTTAAATTCGACCGAAACTGTGTTAAATCGATGATTTTTCCGGTTCTTTTTGCGTTCGAAATTCTTACGACTTTGCAAATAAGTTAATTATTGTTTAGCGAGGCTCTGATACCACTGTAAGTCGATGTGCTACACCCTACGACTTGCGGGGAGGCGGAAAAATGAAAAACGATCTTGTTCTTTGCGTAAACATCGACTAACCGAGAATCTTTGCTAAACGATAACTAACAAGAAACATAGAAGTTGTTAACTACTATGAGAAGTGATTATACCTATTGAACCGTGTCCTTCGTCTTTTCGTTCTCCACCTCCTCTCCGGCCTTCTCTATGTAGTAGATGATCCACCCGAGAGCTCTACTCCAAGCTTCACCTCTAAACTTGAGGTAACTAGGTTTCTTTAGTTGCTAATCAAAGAACCTAGATGATATAGAGAAGGGTTATGGATTAATTAGTCTATTCTAATCCTTGGTCTCAACACATGAGAGGGGGGGATTAGGGTTTGAAGAGAGAGAGCTTGAGGAGAGAGAAGGTGAGCATGAATAATGATATAATTGTTTCTCACTTCTAATATATCATGAAGCATAAAATTTATCAAATAAATAAAATTAAGTGATTTATCACCATGCTTCATTTAATATTGCAATGAATCATCAAGTGAGTCATTAAGCAATTTAATGCTTCATTAACTCACTTGTATGATTCATCTAGTGAGTCACAAATGCATTTAATATTGTAGGGTTCCTAGGCACTCTTGTGAAGGTTCATAAGGCATCAAACATGCCCGAATAAAATTTTAGATGTGCCGAACAACCCAAAGCCGGGATCTTTGCTAGATTATTAGGGTTTAACATGCAAGTAAACATCTTTACTACTAAGTGTGAGGGATTACAACCATTGTAGTCCGCTCCTTTTCTTCACGAGCTCCGAGTAGAAGTCCCTTCACCGCAATCCACGATCTTCCGGACTTAAGAGAGGCTCCACGACTCGAACGATCCATGATAGCATGTCGTATTCTTTTTCTCCGATGATCTACGTCGAAGTTGCAATAACTCAAGCTCTCTCACTCAAATTAGGTGAACACCCTAATCTAATGGGCTAAATTAGATGAGGATGATGGAGTAGTATTTATCCTTTCTTTTTATATCATTTTCTCACAAGAAATTATCACAAAAGAAATAACTAGTAAGCTTTCTCCTAGCTAAAGAGAGAAGAAGATGAATGAAAAATAGTTAATCATTTTGTGATGAATAGTAGAAGTGAATATATGATTGATTATGGAACCATGGTCAAGGATGAGAAGCTTAACCTTTGTAGAGAATAAACTAGAGCTAGGGTTTGGTTAGGTTAATAATGAGTCATGGATAAATATCAACCATAATATCTTAACCAAGACAAAAGGAATGCTTTTAGATGGTGCAAGAAGAAGATAACCCTAATCAAACCCTAATCTCTTTTTATCATCACTAAACATGTTTCATAATAAATCATATCATGTTTCTATAATATATATCACATATATATTATATTTGTAACAAAAGAAAATAATACAATTAATATATATCGCATATATATCAATGTATTATCCGGTGAGAAAATGAAATAATAAAGCGAGCCAATTTTAGATAATGTAATACAATATATCATATATATTATTATACATTAAATCATCGAATCAACACTTGATCCGACAATCCGGCTATATCGAATATAACCGACTAATATATCATGTACCGATTCATCGAATCAACACTTGATCCGATGACCCGGTTCATATCTAAATATCGCGAGAATATAGTATGGTATCACATATCGCATTATCCTCGGTCCTGCACATATCACATATGTGCCTCTACTCCGTTTTGCCTGAGCCAAGAAACCTCTGTGTAGGACTCTAAAGAATCGTCAATACGCCGGTTGCAGGTGATGATCATATCAAACACCCACAAGCTGCAAGCGGTCAGCTAAACGTAACAGCCACCCAGGTATTGAGCGATCAGAAGATCAACAAGCTAGCCTGTACGTTCTCCTGTGAATCCAATCAGTAATACTCTCGTACAGTCCGGTCTGTTCGTCTGATATGTCGCATATCAAGTTTAGGGGTGGTATACGTCAGACCCTAGTAACCGATAAGTCGTGTCGATGTGTGGCTCATAACAGGTCGAGAAACTACTGGTAACACTTACCAGTAAATCTCTATATCAGCCCTGGCCAGGGACTTTCAGTTATAGCCAATCGAACAAAGCACAACATCAACTCCCTATACCGGGAGAGACGAATCCCCTCCTATCGCTCACTGCCTCCATATGATTCGGGACTGCACCCAAAAGCCACCGTTTTGCATGCCCTCTTGGACGTGGTACGGTGGAAATCAAAGTTCAGTGGGAGTCACACAAGACTCTATGAAGATCTCGGGTCTACAGACTACCCTGTACCAGTGTCACCGGAGAACTGCCATCTGACGTGTGGTATATCACCATCTGGGAGTTCTCGGCGAGTCCGTCCAGTGTACCCAGTCTCCACTGAGCACCCGTACACCATCTCTGATGTCAAACACCGATGGATATGGGATCATCCATCGCCCATCATATGGGTCAAGATGCGTATACGCTAGTCTACTCTGGTGTATCGATGCCCTGTCTCGATATACCCTCGACTAGGAACAGTTATAGGATGTACTCATCGACTACCGTGGCCCCACTAGTATGATCTCATCATAGTCCAGTAGTCGAGTACAGATCCTAAGGGCTTTATCAACATGTGAGAGAAAAGACAGTAAACCAATACAAGTCAACATGTTAAGATAAAGTGAAACCAAATAGCATACTATCATGACGAGCAAGAAAGTCCTCTCTATATATATCCAAGCATCCATCATAATATACATCATATGTACAACAATGGCCTCTAGGGCATATACATAACTAACAAATATAAATGCCACCTAAACCCTCAAGTCACCATCCTTCTAGAAGCTTCCCGCAAAATTACGAGAACGCCCCTCCAATCCGTGAAAACACGGAAAAACTTTAGACTGTATAAATCCAATAATCCGATACTAGAATCTGGCTTAAACCAAAGCCGACTAGTAAAAACTGTCCGAACGACGTACGTGCGTTTAAACACGTATGCGTCCGAACCCTTGTCGTAAAACCACACGACCTCTATATCGTTTCGCCTGGAGCAGGGAAACTCTCTGTATGGGACTCTAAAGACTCGACTACTACGCTGGCAGTGGGTTTAACCATAAACCGCAAGCGGCACTAGCTGTACGTAACGGTCCCCATGTAGATGTCGATAAGAAGGCCGATAAGGAAACCCATCCGAACTCCTACTGAGCCTGCTGTGACAATCTCCGTACAGTCCGGTCTGTTCGTCTAAGACTATCGCATATCGGGCCTAGGGGGGCGGCAAGCGTCAGTCCCCTAATAGCGGTATAAGTCGTGTCGGAGCGTAGCCCATTACACCCTGAGAAACAACTGGAACCTACCAGTAAATCTCGCTTGCCCTGGCCAAAGACTTTACGTAATGGCTCTCTGACACAGTGCGATATCAACTCCCAACACCGGGAGAGACGAATCCTGTCTAACCGCCACTGCCTCCAAGTGCTCGGGACTGCACCCAACTGCTACCTGTTTGCACGACTCCTTTAAGCCGTGGTAGGGTAGCAATCTAAGAACAGTGGGACACACTCGAGGCGAAGTAGCAGTGTCAAGTCTGCGGACTATGCAGTACTCATGTCACCTGGGAACTGTTAACTGACGACGGGTATAATACCAACAACCAGTTCCCCGTGAGTCCTGTTCGGTGTACCCATAACCTAACGAGCACCTGTATACTATCTCCAGTACGACGTACTGATGGCTGTGGGACAAATCATCTCCCCAACTGGGATGAGAAGCGTACACACTAGTCTATTTCGGAGTATCGATGCCCTGTCTCGATAATCTTATGACTAGGGACCTGGAAAAGGATGTGCTTGTAGACTACCCAGCCCCCACTAGTGTGACTGCCATCACAATGCTGGTAGTCAAGCAAGATCCTAAGAGCTCTATCAATACGTATACTCACATATTAAGATAGATAAAACCAAGTAGCATACTACCATGTTTAGCAAGACTGTTATATAACTGTGAATATCCCAAGCTTCCATTAAGTAATATACAAGCTAGTATGATACAATAATGGCCCCTAGGGCATATACACTAACATTGACACGTGGCGCGCTTGCGCTCAAGCGCTCAACGTTCGAGCGCAAAGTGCCCACGTGCCGACACGTGGCGTGCTTGCGCTCGAGCGCAAGTCGCCCCGGTGCCGACACGTGGTGAGCTTGCGCTCAAGCTCAAGCGCTCAGGCGCAAGTCGCCCCCTTGCCGACACGTGGCGCACTTTCACTCAAGCGCCCAGCGCTCAAGCGCAAGTCGCCCCCGTGCCGACACGTGGCGCACTTGCGCTCGAGCGTCAGGAGCTGAAGCGCAAAGCGCCCACGTGCCGACACATGGCGCGCTTGCGCTCAAGCGCCCAGCGCTCAAGCGCAGAGCGCCCACGTGCCGACACATGGCACTCTAGCGCCTGAGCGCACAGCACCTAGGCGCACAACGCCCAAGGTGCTGCCCCCACGCATCTTTTGGATGCCTTTTCTCCCTCTTTTTTTCTTCTTATATATATACATATATATATATATATATACTTATGTATATATATGTGCATACACACATACTCCACGACACTGTCCCTGTTAGAAAAAAATTTCTAACGGGACGCTGCCCCATACCCCGTAAGGGGGCTGCTAGCCCCCTTGACCTCCAGCCCGCTATCCGGGTAGCGGGACCCCCGTAAAAACTCTGCGTGGCTCCCGATATATTTAAACCCCCCTCCAAAACAAAACACACGTACACTGCACATTGAGTTCGCATGACCAGTTTAACCCGTTAATCGGAGGTTCCCTCGCCCCAAAGGCGAGGGGTAATTAACGGCAGCTTAGTCCGCGGCTGCCGGAGATTCGGATCCCCACAATCAATAAACCCCGGCCTACCATAGGCAGGGGGAATCTTTAGTATATGCCTTACAAGCGCGTGCATATTCCCATCTCAATGGGGTGACGAAAAACACCCTACAGATTCTGGCACGCTCGGTGGGACCAATCTCTCCTCCCATATTTCGGGTTAAGCATTCATGCGAACTCAATCATTATACATACCTGTATTTATACTAAAATAATGCTCTTTCATGCAGATTTTCAAGCAATCACCTTCTGACGATGTCTTCGATGATGAATTCAGCTCCCTTCTCCTACACGATGAAGATAGACTCCAGGACGGTCCTTCCGGCCAGTCTCGGGCGACAATGGAAAGAGCCGCCCCTACCATTCGGCTCTATCCTGTTTGTCTCGGCTAACGCCATTCCAGCTCCTCAAGCTCCAGCAACAGATAGACCGGTCTCAAAAAACAGGAGACCAAATGTGGTGATCTCGAGGGCGCCCCAACCCAAACGCAAGTTGGTGTCTGAACGACTTTCCTTGGCCCCAACTGGGGGCAAGGCCATCAACACCAACAAAGCTACAACGCGTCTTGAGCAATCTCCAGTGGCGCCTCTGACAACTGCTCGATTGGGTGTCTTCTCAAGCCTCCCTATCACTCAGCCTATGGCGGCTTCCCGAAGAGCAGAAGCCTGCCAAGCGCTCAAGGCAGAAAAGCTGAGGCAGAAGCGGCTCAGATACAGAGCCAACAAAAGGGCTAGGGCTCTGTCCATGTTAAAATTTATGAATTTCCAAAGCCCGGACCGCTCCGCGAAATCAGCTGCCAAAGATAAAGAGATGGCTGGGTATGTGGTCCACACTATCTACATGGTGGGCACGCGCAGCAAGAGGAAGGACGGGGCCACCACATCTCAAATCCAATCTGGCTTGAATGTGGTCGCCGTTTCCTAAGAACAGCCGCCTCCGCTGGATGATGAAAACCCTCTCGATGAGGATGATAGGCAGAAAGACCCTTCGGTCCATGAGGAGTCGGGCTCGGAAAGTGAAGAGGAGCCAATCTTCCATCCCAAGAATGCAGAGCAGCAACTTCTTCAAGAGCTCCGAAAACAGCTCAGAAGCAAAGACAAGGAGATGGCCAAACTTTACTCCAAAATTGACGACTTGACGAACGTCGTCTTGCAGCTCACGGCCCGACTTGCCTTCCAGCCGCCCAATCAAGCGCAGGGCTCTGCTCGTGAACCGGGAAACGGTGTCCCAACGCAGCCAGCGCCTATTCCCTCAAATCCAAAAGTGGGCGAACCGCATGAAAATCAGTCGCATCCTATCTCGGGAAATGTCTTGGCTACCGATGACAGTAGCCCGCTAACTCAAGATCAAATCATGGATTTGGTTGCCAACAAAGTCAAAACACTGGTAGCCGAAGCTGAAGCACAAAAAGATGTTAGTAGTAGCGGGAGACAATATCCTGCTCAATATGATCTGGTAGAATTTCCTAGCGGCTATGTCATCCCCAAATTCGGAAGATTCGATGGGACGGGAAATGCGAATCAGCACATCGCCCACTTCAAAGCCTCATGCTGGAATACTGGGGGCAGCGATGCGCTTCTCCTCCGCCAGTTCGTTAATAGCTTGACCGATGTTGCTTTCGACTGGTACGCGAACATACCGGATGGCTCTATTACTACTTTCGTCCAAATGGAATCTTTGTTTCGACAAAGGTTCATGAGCGTCAGCGATAAGATCACCATTACCGAGCTCGTAAGGACCAAGACCAAGAACAATGAAAGCAGCACGGATTTTATAACCCGATGGCGCAATCTCTCCATTAAATACGAACCACCGATAGAGCAGGACCAATCTGTCAGTTTCCTCGTCGGAAATCTCAACAACTGGATGGCCTCATTTCTATGCACCGTGGGTCTCAAAACATTCCAAGATCTGACCAGGAAAGTTCAGATGTTGGAACGCTTAAAGCAGGAGTCCTCCTCTGACTCCCAAAATAACAATAGGTCCTGAAGAAACCAAAAGGACGATAATCGCAAAGGCGGAAATTCCGATGATTCTGAATCTTTCAACACTTCGGCTAACCGAAATAAGCAAGGGATGAGCGGGCCTAGCGCCAACCAGCCTTGGAAGCCAGTGTTCGGAGAGGGAGGAGAATCTCCACTCAAAGAGAAGCTAGATAAGGTCTATTCCTTCAGAAGGGACAAGATCCGTAAAATATTCAAAGACGCCCTGAAGAACGGTCTACAACTGCCAGAGTCAAAAAGACCACAGGAAGCGAATATGACCGACGACCCCAAATACTGCCCCTATCACAGAGTGATAGGTCATGCCATTGAGAATTGCTTCGTCTTCAAAGATTGGGTCGAGAAGCAATACAAGGCAGGAGAGATAGAACTATCCAAAGGCATGTTAACAAACAGTCCAGCTGCGACCGCTAATTTCATACAAACGGAGACCGAAGTTCTTTGTGAAACTGATTCTCTCAAACATCTGCCTTTCTCTGAAAACAATCGACCACCACGTAGGAGAGATAGAACTATCCAAAGGCATGTTAACAAACAGTCCAGCTGCGACCGCTAATTTCATACAAACGGAGACCGAAGTTCTTTGTGAAACTGATTCTCTCAAACATCTGCCTTTCTCTGAAAACAATCGACCACCACGTCATTAAACTGGGAACAGTCGACCTTTAAGTCGTTAAACTGGGAATGTAAAAAGAAATATGTGAATATACAAAAAAATGTGTAAATAAAAGAAAAAAAATAAAGCCGAAATGATTGTGCAACTCGCAATAAAAATCAGCGAGTGAAAATAAAAATGAGAATAAAGCCGAAATGATGGGGCAACCGCGAATAAATAGCCGAAATGATAAGGCAATCGCGACCTTCGCGATAAGAAAAGATGAAATGATAGAGCAATCACGGTAAAACAAAAAGAAAAAAAAACAAGCAAAACAACGGCGAATGATGAGTCGCTTCTGGTACCATATTCCAGTGTAGCGATGCAGACGCCAACCAAAATCCAAATTTTCAAAATTCTCCCAGCCCTACGGTTAGTCCCCAAATTGATTACCGTATACAATCCACGGGCTCAAATAATTCTCATCATACCCATACCCCACTGTAATCACCAGTTACGCGGCTGGTCTCCGCCTTTGGAATTATGCTCCATTGAGAAGACCCACTCATGTGTCCTCATGATATATGAGGAGAACAAACCTTTGTGAGATCCTTACGACTCATAAAGGAGAAACACACTTGGGAGTCCTTACGACTCCTAAGGAGAAAATACACCTATGGGTTCCTTACGACCCGTAGGGAGAAAATACTTTTATGGGACCCTCACGGCCCATAGAATTGAAAAGCCTTAGGTGATAAGGATCCAAACCTGTCTCCTAAGCTATCGCTCCCCAATCCCCAAGTGGCGAATGATGAGTCGCTCCTGGTACCATATTCCAGTGTAGCGATGCAGACGCCAACCAAATTCCAAATCCCATATCCCAAGCGGCGAATGACGAGTCGCTCCTGGTACCATATTCCAGTGCATCGATGCAGACGCCAACCAAAACTCAAATCCCCAAGTGGCGAATGATGAGTCGCTCCTGGTACCATATTCCAGTGTAGCGATGCAGACACCAACCAAATTCCAAATCCCATATCCTAAACGGCGAATGATGAGTCGCTCCTAGTACCATATTCCAGTGCAGCGATGCAGACGCCAACCAAATTCCAAATCCCATACCCTAAGCGGCGAATGATGAGTCACTCTTGGTACCATATTCCAGTGCAGCGATGCAGACGCCAACCAAATTCCAAATCTCATACCCCAACGGCGAATGATGAGTCGCTCCTGGTACCATATTCCAGTGCAGCGATGCAGACGCCAACCAAATTCCAAATCTCATACCCCAACGGTGAATGATGAGTCGCTCCTGGTACCATATTCCAGTGCAGCGATGCAGACGCCAACCAAATTCTAAATCCCATACCCCAACGGCGAATGATGAGTCGCTCCTGGTACCATATTCCAGTGCAGCGATGCAGACTCCAACAAAGTCCCAAAATTTTTTATGGCCCTACGGTCTGGATCATACATCCTGCAAAACCGTATACAATCCACGGGCGTAAAACAACCCCAATCTCTCCAAAAAAATAATAAAATAAAAATAAAAAAAAGGTATGTTCACAAGCAAAATGGGCACGGATGAAAACCTGAAAGGGCTTCGTGAGTAAAAACAGCAGGACTGCCGGCAAGTTTGTGAAAACCCGAAAGGGCGCAAACTCGTGAGAAAGAGATGAAATGCACTCACAAGGTCCTCTTGATTTTGTAAGGATAAAATTCCCGCGTGAGATCCTTACGACTCACAAAGGAGCTACACACTTCGGAGTCCCCACGACTCCCAAGGAGAAAATACACTTACGGGATCCTTACGACCCGTAAGGAGAAAATGCTTTGTGAGACCCTTACGACTCACAAAATTGAAAAGTCTTAGGTGATAGGGATCTAAACTTGTCTCCTAAGCCATCGTTTCCTAATAAGCAAACGCAAATGATGATTCGCTCATGGTACCATATTCCAGTGTAGCTATGCCAAACAAAAAAAAACCAATCCTCAAATCCTCTCACGCAAATGACGATTCGCTCCTGGTACCATATTCCAGTGTAGCGATGCTGATGCCAAACAAAAAAAAACCAATCCCCAAATCCTCTCATGACAAATGATGATTCGCTCCTGGTACCATATTCCAGTGTAGCGATGCTGATGTCAACCCAAATCAAATCAAACCAACAACCTCTGCGGCAGAATCATGCTCCGTCCCAGAATTTACCCCGTGTCGAAATCATGCTTTGCCTCGGGATATCTACCTTCCCTGCCGGAATTATGCTCCGCCTCGAAATCAAATCAACCAACCAGCTCTGCGTTGGAATCAAGCTTCATCTCAGAATGTGCACCCCGTGTCGAAATGATGCTTCGCCTCGGTGTACCTTCCTTCCCTGTCGAAATTATGCTTCATCTCGAAATCAAGTCAGCCAACAAGCTCTGCGCCAGAATCATGCTCCATCTTAGAACGTACCCCGTGTCGAAATCATGCTTCGCCTCGGGATATCTACCTTTCCTGCCGGAATTATGCTCCGTCTCGGAATCAAGTCAACCAACAAGCTCTTCGCCGGAATCATGCTCCGTCTTAGAATGTACCCCGTGTCGAAATCATGCTTCGCCTCGGAGTATTTGCCTTCTCTGTCGGGATTATGCTTCGCCTGGGAATCAACCTCCACATCGAAATTATGCTTCGGTTAGAATGTCTGTCACCCTTCGGAATGATGCTCCGAATCCTAGAATTATGCTCCGCTCAACGGAATGATGCTCCGATCCCTGGAATCATGCTCCGCTCTTCGGAATGATGCTCCGATACTTGGAATCATGCTCCGCTCTTCGGAATGATGCTTCGATCTCTGGAATCATGCTCCGCTCATCGGAATGATGCTCCGATCCTTGGAATCATGCTTCGCTCATCGGAATGATGCTCCGATCTCTGGAATCATGCTTCGCTCTTCGGAATGATGCTCTGATCCCTGGAATCATGCTCTGCCCTTCGGAATGATGCTCCGATCTCTAGAATCATGCTCCGCTCATCGGAATGATGCTTCGATCCCTGGAATCATGCTCCGCTCATCGGAATGATGCTCCGATCTCTGGAATCATGCTCCGCTCATCGGAATGATGCTCCGATCCCTAGAATCATGCTCCGCCCTTCGGAATGATGCTCCGATCCCTGAAATCATGCTCCGCTCATCGGAATGATGCTTCGATCCCTAGAATCATTCTCTGCTCATCGGAATGATGCTCCGATCTCTGGAATCATGCTCCGCTCATCGGAATGATGCTCCGATCCATGGAATCATGCTCCGCCCTTCGGAATGATGCTCCGATCCCTGAAATCATGCTCCGCTCATCGGAATGATGCTCCGATTCCTAGAATCATGCTCCGCTCATCGGAATGATGCTCCGATCCCTGGAATCATGCTCCGCCCTTCGGAATGATGCTCCGATCCCTGGAATCATGCTCCGCTCATCGGAATGATGCTCCGATCCCTGGAATCATGCTCCGCTCATCGGAATGATGCTCTGATCTTTGGAATCATGCTCCGCTCATCGGAATGATGCTCCGATCCCTGGAATCATGCTCTACCGTTCGGAATGAAGCTCCGATCTCTGGAATCATGCTCCGCCCTTCGGAATGATGCTCCGATCTCTGGAATCATGCTCCGCTCATCGGAATGATGCTCCGATCCTTGGATTTATGCTCCGCTCATCGGAATGATGCTCCGATCTCTGGAATCATGCTCCGCCCGTCGGAATGATGCTCCGATCTCTGGAATCATGCACCGCTCATCGAAATGATGCTCCGATCCTTGGATTTATGCTCCGCTCATCGGAATGATGCTCCGATCACTGGATTTATGCTCCGCTCATCGGAATGATGCTCCGATCCCTGGAATCATACTCCGCTCATCGGAATGATGCTCCGATCTCTGGAATCATGCTCCGCTCATCAGAATGATGCTCCGATCCCTGGAATCATGCTCCGCCCATCGGAATGATGCTTCGATCCTTGGATTTATGCTCCGCCCTTCGGAATGATGCTCCGATCCCTGGAATCATGCCTCTACTCTTCAGAATTATGCTTCGACTCTTCGGAATGATGCTCCGATCCCCGGGAATCATGCTCCCCGGGATGATGCTCCGCCCCTGGAATGATGTTCCACCTCGAAGTTCAGCTTCAAGATCCATCAATTTCGTGCACACAACTCATGCATGCGGTGTGCATTCATTGATGGGGGGCAATTTGTTGGGGTAAAAATTTACACCCCTGTTGACCGAGTCAAAGTCAAGGTCGACCCCCAAGCTAGGTGGGCCCAAGCCCAGGTCAAGCGAGCCCATGCCCAAGTCGAGCCCGCGGCCAGCCTCCCCATGCCAACAACAAAATCATGTAATAAATAATTTTTATGTAATTTTTTATACATGAATGTACGCAAAATGGGCATAAAGTCAATATTTTGTAAGCCCATAGCTTATGTGCAAAAATGAAATGGCACATGAGCCATGGGATAGGCAAAATACCATTTTGTGAAGCCCAAGGGGCTATATGTAAATATGTAAGCCTGTAAAAGGCAACATGATGTTGAATAAAGTAATACTTTTCATTCTCTCAAAAGAAAACCTAGGGTTTGTATTTCTTTCCCTTTTCTGAAGGTCTCAAACCTTCTTCTTTCTTCTGAATTAAATCAAGAGTTTTACTCTTCCTTTTCAAAAACAAAATAGTTTTTCACCACCAAACCCACAAAGGGGAACTTGGATCTGTCTTTAGATCCCAAAAAGGAGAGATTTTGAGATCTCGCATCTCTTGATCTTCAAGATCCAGCTAACAGAGGAGGAAGAAGAAGAACCCCTTTCACTAAACCCAAAAAAAAACACACACTCCGGAGTCCAACTCCTCCCCGATTTCTCTTCCGAGAAATTTTTTTTAGGCTAAAAGCCTCTTTTTCCAGCCGGCGCTCAGGCGCAGAGAGCCCGCGTGCCGACACGTGGCGCGTTTGCGTTCAAGCGCGCAACGTTCGAGCGCAAAGCTCCCACGTGCCGACACGTGGCGCGCTTGCGCTCGAGTGCAAGTCGTCCCGGTGCCGACACGTAGCGCGCTTGTGTTCCCCGGTGCCGACACGTGGCGCGCTTGCGCTCAGGCGCAAGTTGCCCCCATGCCGATACGTGGCGCACTTGCGCTCAAGCGCCCAGCGCTCAAGCGCAAGTCGCCCCCGTGCCGACACGTGGCGTACTTGCGCTCGAGCGTCAGGTGCTGAAGCGCAATGCGCCCACGTGCCGACACGTGGCGCGCTTGCGCTCAAGCGCCCAGCGTTCAAACGCAGAGCGCCCACGTGCCGACACGTGGCACTCTAGCACCTGAGCGCACAGCACCTAGGCGCACAGCGCCCAAGGTGCTGCCCCCACGCATCCTTTGGATGCCTTTTCCCCATCTTTTTTTCTTCTTATATATATACATAGATATATACTTATGTATACATATGTGCATACACACATACTCCACGACACTGTCCCTGTTAGAAAAAAATTTCTAACGGGGCGCTACCCCGCACCCCGCAAGGGGGTTGCTAGCCCCCTTGACCCCCAGCCCGCTATCCGGGTAGCGGGACCCCCGTAAAAACTCTGTGTGGCTTCCGATATATTTAAACCCCCCTCCAAAACAAAACACACGTACACTGCACATTGAGTTCGCATGACCAGTTTAACCCGTTAATCGGAGGTTCCCTCGCCCCAAAGGCGAGGGGTAATTAACGGCAGCTTAGTCCGCGGCTGCCGGAGATTCGGATCCCTACAATCAATAAACCCCGGCCTACCATTGGCAGGAGGAATCTGTAGTATACGCCTGACAAGCGCGCGCGTATTCCTATCTCAATGGGGTGACGAAAAACACCCTACACGCCCCTCGTCAGGGTCTAGATAAATATACACCAATCTACACTGGAGTATCGATGCCCAGTCTCAATACTTCCACGACCAGGGACATTTAAGGATGTGCTTATAGACCCCCAGCTTCCACGTATGTGATCGCCATCACAATGCTGGTAGTTAAGCAAGAATCCTATGGGCTCTATCAACATGCACATGATGATAAAGACAAACCAGATAGCATACTATCATCTCGAGTAAGACTGTTTTATCGGTATAGGTCCTCCCTCAATCATCATGATCACCTGTCTGCGACTATGATAATTGCCTTGAGGGCACTATAGCCAACATCCTTCGCTAAAGCTATAGCCCTATTATTATCGCAATACAAAGGTATTGGGTCAGCAATGGACGGAACCACCTGAAGTTCACTAATGAACTTCTTCATCCAGACCGCTTCTTTTGCAGCATTGCTTGCAGCATTGTATTCAGCCTCCATCATCGAGTCTGCGACGGTATCCTGTTTGGAACTCCTCCAACACACCGCCCCTCCGTTGAGGGTAAACACAAAACCCGAGACAGACTTGATGTCGTCCTTGTCACTCTGGAAGCTTGAATCGGTAAAGGACTCGACCCTGAGGTCTCCATTACCGTAAACCAGGAACATCTCCTTAGTCCTTCTTAGATACTTGAGAATGTTCTTCACTGCTGTCCAGTGGTTCTCACCTGGGTCTGACTGAAACCGGCTCACCACGCTTAGTGCGTAAGCTACATCTGGTCTTGTACATAGCATCGCATACATTATAGATCCTACCGCCGAAGCGTAGGGTATAGTGCTCATGCGAACCCTCTCCTCGTCAGTCTTGGGAGACATCTTCTTAGAGAGGGTGATTCCGTGCAATGCGGGTATATTACCGCGCTTGGAATCTTCCATACTAAATCTCTTTAGTACGGTCTCTATATACCTGGACTGCGAAAGTCCCAGTAATCTCTTGGATCTATCTCTGTAGATCTTGATCCCCAGAATGCACGAGGCATCACCCAGGTCCTTTATGGAGAACCGTTGTGACAAGAATTGCTTGACCGATTGTAGCATAGGAATGTCATTTCCTATCAAAAGAATGTCTTCCACGTACAAGGCTAGGAATACGACAGTTCGTCCTACAATCTTCTTATAACAAGGCTCATCCTCATTCTTGATGAAGTCAAATTTCTTGATTGCTTCATCAAAACAGATGTTCCAGCTCCGTGATGCCTGCTTTAATCCATAAATGGATTTAAGCAACTTGCACACCTTCCTGCTGCTCCCACTGTCTACAAAACCTTCTGGCTGATCCATATAAACGCATTCTTCCAAACCGCCGATTAGAAAAGCCGTATTTACGTCCATCTGCCAGATTTCATAGTCATGAAAGGCAGCAATGGCAAGTAGGATCCCGATGGATTTGAGCATAGCCACTGGAGAAAAAGTTTCGTCATAGTCCACACCAGGTCTTTGACAAAAACCTTTTGCAACGAGTCTAGCATTATAGGTTTCCACCTGCCCATCTACACCAAGTTTTCTTTTGTAGATCCATTTGAATCCAACGGGTTTAACCCCAGGTGGAGCAATATCCAAGGTCCACACTTTATTAGTGTACATGGACTCCATTTCGAATCGCATAGCATCCAGCCACTTATCAGAGTCCCTACTGATAATGGCCTGCCTGAAACTGGTAGGGTCATCTTCTTCCAAGATGCAATCCTCTCGATCCCCGTCTATGAGAAATCGTAGTATCTCTCGGGCAGATGAGAAATCCTATCAGATCTGCGGAGTGGCTGAGGTTCGTCTGGGGTTATCGAATCCTGAGATTCTGTCAAATCTTCAGTTTTCAGTTTGTGGTCGCTGAATTTCTTCCAGTTCTACCGTGCTCCCACTAATTTCTTTTGCAAGAAATTCCGTTTCTAAGAAAACGACATGTTGAGCAACAAACACCTTCTGTTCCTCGGTGTGGTAGAACAGATATCCATAACCCTTCTTTGGATATCCCACAAACTTACATAAAACTGACCGTGCCTCTAGTTTATCTGGTTTATGCTTTTTAACATAAGCCGGACAACCCCATATCTTAAATATTTTAAGATATGGCCTTTTTCCATTCCATATCTCGAACGGTGTCTTAGGCACTGATTTGGACAGAACATCATTCAATTGATATGCCGCTGTCAAAAGCGCATGTCCCCAAAATGAAAGAGGTAACTCAGCACTACTCATCATGGAGCGAACCATGTCCAATAGGGTACGGTTCCTCCGCTCCGATACGCCGTTGTGCTGTGGTGTGTACGGAGGAGTAAGCTGAGAGAGAATACCATTCTCTTTTAAGTAATCTAGGAATTTCGTGCTTAAGTATTCCCCTCCTCTATCAGACCGGAGGATCTTGATACTTTTGCCAGTCTGGTTCTCTACTTCGTTTCTGAATTCTTTGAATTTCTCAAAAGCTTCAGATTTGTGTTTCATGAGATACACATATCTGAGCCTAGAGAGATTGTCAGTGAATGTGATGAAGTACGAGAACCCTCCCCTTGCATGTATAGACATCGGACCACATACATCGCTGTGTATGAGTCCCAAGAGCTCTGCTGCCCTTTCTCCATGTCCGGTGAACGGAGATTTGGTCATCTTTCCTTTGAGACAAGACTGACAAGTTTCATATGATGAAAATTCGAACGTATTCAAGAGTTCATCTTTATGTAACTTACTTAGTCTTTTCTCTCCGATATGACCAAGTCTACAATGCCATAAGTAGGATTCGTTCATATCTGAACTCTTCCTCTTGCGTGTGTTTTGTATATTGAGAACTGTATTCTGATTTAGAACATAGATACCATTACACAGTGTACTGTTCCCCGCCGAAAGATGCGACCAGGACGTTGGGACGTCCGGGCCTGAAATTCGAGGGCAGATGCTATTTGGTGCTATCCGTCCACCTCTCCAAAGATGCCAAGTTGATTTATGACACCATGTATCGAAGGTTTAAACGGATGCGGCCGATGTAGCAGACTTCGTCAGATTCCCCCTCACTTGAGGGGTTTTTGATTGTGGGGATGCTCTTCCCTGCAGGCGCAAGCCCCTGCAGTTAATTACGCTACCGCATCGCGGTAACCACTTTCTACTTCTCTGGATGGTCACTTCGTGTCGTGTGTGTTTGTTTTGTTTGTGGTTGCCCGTGGATTGTATAGGGATACTAATTTATGTTGTCGCCCGTAGGGCGTGGATTAGTCCAAATCCTTATTTTCTTATATTTGGGTTTGGGGGTTGGGTTTAAGGATACGTTAGCCTCATTTGAGACTAAGATCAACTTAAACGTTTGTTAAGGATACGTTAGTCTAATTTTTAGACTAAGATCAACTTAAACGTTTGTTAAGGATATGTTAGTCTATTTTTAGACTAAGATCAACTTAACGGGATCGTTTAGATCCGACAAAAGAGCATTTGGGCTCTATTGTTTAGTTTAGGGACATTGCAGTCGATTACCAGTTTAAGGACATGGTGGTCCAATGTTAGTTTAAGGACATTACGGTCCATTGTTAGTTTAAAGACATCTCGGTCAAGGTTAAGGACATCATAGTCCGTGAGTTTAAAGACCTCACAGTCAAGGTTAAGGACATCATAGTCCGTGAGTTTAAAGACCTCACAGTCAAGGTTAAGGACATCATAGTCCGTGAAATGTATGGTTGTCGGGACCCGTCACCTCTCTGAAGACGTTGAAGGATTACAGCGACAAATATCAGAGGAGTGAAAAGATGTACCCTTGAACCAGAGTTGATTGGGGATCTATAGTCCAATTTGGAACTAAGATCAATTAATTAGATTATGAGCACATTGGCTTAGTTAAATCTGAATTGAGGACTTATGGCCAACTTGGGCTAAGTCCAATTAGATTTGAAGTGTTGGCCCTTTATTGGACCATCAGGCATTTGTCTTGGTTCAGCCCCTCATCACTTAGCAATGCTAAACAAGAGTTTGAGGGCTCTGATAACATTTTTGTCTTCGAAAGAGCATTAAACATTGTAGCTCTGAGTTTTACTCAACTTTGAGATTTAGTTAAAGGGGAGGTTTTTGCCTCTGGAAACTTAGCCAATTTGGCTAAGATTGGCTTTAGGATAGTGTTAAACACTAGAGGTCGACAGTGTTAAACACTGGAGATGAAATACTCAAAATAGTCACTAGAGAGGAAGGGGTCACGTGGGGGCACGTGAGGGCACCCAGAGGTGGGACCAGATCTCCTTTACCTTGTTCTCAGAACTGCAAATAAGTGTTAAACACTTTTAATTTTCATAGCCATCACGTGTGGGCACGTGATGGGTACTCATGCCCTGATTTATTAAAATGTTTATTAGGGGTCACGTGGGGACACGTGAGAGCGCCCAAAGCCAGCATTTCCTTTTCTTTTGTTTTCTTTATTTTGGAAGTCACGTGGGAGCACGTGAGGCATTGCCTCAGGGCTAATTCCTTCTTGTTTTGGAGGATCTTTTCAGGGGTCACGTGGGGACACGCGACCTTAGTTCTTTACATGTATGGAAATCTTTCAAGTATCTTTATTTTTAAGAATTAAATTCTTTGTAGGGTTAAACCCTAATTTCGTTTTTAGAGGAATTAAATTCCTATGCATGTGGAAGAATCAAAATTCTTATGTAGGGTTTAACCCTAATTTCATTTAAGGAAATTGAATCCTTTATCAACGTGGGAGAATTGAATTCTTATATAGGGTTAAACCCTAGTTTTACTTTTGGGAGAATTAAATTCTCATATAGGGTTAAACCCTAATTTTATCTTTGGGAGAATTAAATTCTCTAAACTCAATTCTCCCTCTGAGTTTTGGATCTGCATGGCAGAATCTCCCCGATGAGAATTAAATTCTCAACCTGTAGGGAGATTTGCTTCTGCAGATCTTCAACCAGAGGAAGAACTAAGTTCTTTTGAAGAAGAGTTAAACTCTTTGATTGAGAATTAAATTCTCTTTTTGTTTTTTGAAGCTTCGATCCCTTTCCCCTTTCTCACCTAGGGTTTCTTTTCTTGAGAATTAAATTCTCCTTTCTCTTCTCTCTGTTATTTTCTTTCAGAAAATTCCAAGATCCCCAAAATTCTCTCTTCTCTGCTTGGCTCCTATTTATAGGAGAAGGAAAAGAATCAATTTGTTTAGTAAAATTTTCATTCAAAGATTTTGTTTGTTTTTCATAACTAATATGATCTTTTAGATCGCTCAGTGAATTTTATTCCCCATTGGATTTTTAATCCAAAAGATATTCTGTTTGTTATTTTTGGTGAAATTTAGGGAAATCTTTCCTTATATAAAATCTTTCCATATATTGGTGATTTTTCACCATTGGATTTTTAATCCAACGGTGCTATACTTTACAGAGCATAGTCCTCTTTTGTTTGGAAAGATTTAAAGAAATACTTTCCAAGTTAGGCTCTTTGATTCCCCTTAATTAGAATTTAATTCTATTAACTTTGTAAGGCTTTTAAAGCCCATCACGTGTTGGCACATGATCCCAACGTTTGACCATTGAAACAGAATTTAATTCTATCGGTTAAAAAGCTGAGGGACCTGTCACGTGACCCTCTCTCATTCAGAATTTAATTCTGTCTTTTAACAGAGCTAAGGGACCATCACGTGTCAACACGTGAACTTTGGTCACGTGTGAGCACGTGATGCCCCAATGTGGTCTTTCCTTAGCTTTTTTGTTACATTTTTGTTTGATTTAGAATTTTAATTCTATAATGTGCAGATCATAGGAAACCATCACGTGTCAACACGTGACCCTTGGTCACGTGTGGGCACGTGATGCCCCATTGGGGTCTTTCCTTAGCTTTTTGTTACATTTTTGTTTGATTTAGAATTTTTTAATTCTATAATGTGCAGATCATAGGAAACCATCATGTGTCATCACGTGACCCCCCACAGCATTGTTCTCACGTGTCTGCACGTGAGTGCAACGCTGTCACCATTGTGACTGTTGGATCTGTCTAGGGAATTGGGGAGATGAAACGTTTCCCATTACATCCTATAAATGCCAGCGTCCCTTCAGAAGCGCCTCCACTTTGCTTATATTCTTCCTTGCTTACTTTTTTCCATTTGAGAATTTAATTCTCTATTCTCAGAGCTTAGTTCTCTGTCTTGAAAATTTTCAGAGTTTAACTCTGTTAAAAGATTCCGTTTTCTCAGGTAATGATCTTGAACGGCTGAAGAACTTTCACATATATAAAAAGAACTTTTTGGATTTTAAATCCACACTAAGGGTTTTCTCCTTCAAAGAACCCATCTTTCTAAGTTCTCCAAAGATGTCCAATTTTTAAAAAAATAAACCCTTTTTGCTAGGGTTTCTCTGATCTTCAGGGATTAATGGCGATGCTTGCCTTTTCTGTAGAATTTAATTCCACCTCAAAGAGCTTTGGCTCTGAAACAAATATTTCTGGGAATTTAATTCCCCTGTCCAAAAGGAATTTAATTCCTCTGAAGAACTTAGTTCTTCCCAGAGAACTTCTTGGGGTTTTCTTGCCCTGAGTTGTTTCTTTGCAACAAAAAGAAAAGATTTGCAGTAGGGTTTTCTGGGAATTTAATTCCCTTGTTCTGCTTGATTTTTGCAGAGTCCAAGATGGATTTCTTTTTAGGGAATGTGTAGGGTCATTTGAAATCCACTGTTCATTTATTGAGACTCTTCCTTTTGTTCTCATAGTGATTGCTTTGCCTCATCATTAGTAAGCCGCCATCTTGATTTTGTGGGACCCATGTATTTTGTAACCAATGGTCCCATAAAATGAGTCCCCTATTGCTTTCTTCCACTGTCTTTTCATATATGCCTTTATAAATACGTGTTAGTTTTGCTTAACAATTTCCCCTTCTTTTATTTCAGGCGCAATGACTTCTGTTCCATACTTCCCTTTCACTCGTCACCGTCTGACGAGGAAGTGATGGCGATGATCAGGGCTCATGACCCGAGTCGCACCAACTTGCTGTTATGGGGGACCTGGTACGGTCACATCATCCGCGGTCGCCGCAGTTTTCTTTGCGAGATACCGACGGAGCCTACCCGTCTGTTTCTGCTAATGGATCCTCCACGGGCTGCCTTTGCTGTGGAGATGCCGAATTGGACCCCTATGGGACGGCTTGAGCCATCAAAAACTGGTATTCCGAACTATCCGGTGCTGGCTATAGATATTTTGGGGCGCCGCATTTGCCAGGATGAAGCCCAGCCATGGGGAAAGATTTACAAAATAGGGCTTACCCCTCGACATCCCACGGGCAACCTTCTCTGGGCTCGTTACATCCTATCCGCCCATCGCGCACGACTGCAGAGGGCTGGACTTTATCAGGCGATATATGCATCCCTTTTCCACTACCAATCTCCCCATGTCTGGTGGGTTAAGGCCTTCTTGAACCAATGGAATCTTCCCACCAACACCTTCCTTCTAGGGGACCGCGAAGTTTCAATTTCTCTGGAAGAATTTCGTGAGATCTCAGGGCTGCCGGTCAGGGGGACAATTTATGAAGAATTACTGCCTCCCGATAAGTATGTCTTCGAAACTGAGCCTGCCATGCTTGACGGCCTGTCGATCGAGAACGCCGTCCGCCACAAGCGCCCAAGTTTGATCAAGACCCTAAGCATTTTTGACAAACTGTTTACCGAGTCAGAGAAGTAGGGCGTCACTTTTAAAAGTTTTATCGCTTGCTTCCATCGTGAGGGTGTCCTATCAAAGACAGCTCCGAAGTTCACGAACATTAACGACCCCTTCGGGTTTGGTTTAAACAGCGGCCGACTAAGGAAGAGGACTTGCCGCAGTATTACATTCCTATCATGTCGGCGGTATCCTTCGAGTCGATCGCAGCTCTTGGTATGGATGAGGAGACTTTCTGTTAGTCATATGTATGCCCTAGAGGCCATTACTGTACATGAGATGTATATTGTAGTGGATGCTGGGACATATATAGGTAGGACTTTCTTGCTCGACATGATAGTACGCTATCTGGTTGCTCTTTATCTTAACATGTATACTTACTGTCTCTCTGTTACATGTTGATAAAGCCCTTAGGATGTGTACTCGACTTGCAGAACTATGATGCAGATCATACTAGTGGGGCCTGGGTAGTCCATGCGTACATCCTTCAATGTTCCTAGTCGTGGGAATATCGAGACGGGGCATCGATATTCCAGAGTAGACTAGCGTATATCTTCTCGACCCATGTGATGGGCGATGGATGATCCCATATCCATTGGTGTTTGACATCAGAGATGGTATGTGGGTGCTCAGTGGTGACTGGGTACACTGAACGGACTCACCGAGAACTCCCAGATGGTATTATACCTCACGTCAGATGGCAGTTCTCTGGTGACACTGGTACAGCTTAGTCTGTTGACCCGAGATCGTCATAGAGTCTTGTGTGTCTCCCACTGTGCTTTGATTTCCAACCTACCACGGCTTTATTGAGTCGTGCAAGCAGGTGGTTTTTGGGTACATTCCTGATTCACATGGAGGAAATGAGCGATAGGAGGGGTTTCGTCTCGCCCGGTATTGGGGGTTGATGTTGCGCTATGCTCGACTGGCCATAACTGGAAATCCCTGGCCAGGGTTGCACTGATTTACTGGTAAGTGTTATCAGCAGTTTTATACTTGTTATGGACCTTACATCGGCATGACTTATCAAGCTACTGGGGTCTGACATTTACCACCCCTAGGCGAGATATGCGGCATATCAGACGAACAGACCGGACTGTGCGGTAAGTGTTACTGATTGGATTCACAGGAGTGTGAGCAGGCTTGCTCGTTGATCTTCTGATCGCTCAATACCCGGGTGGCCGTTACGTTTAGCAGACCGCTTACGGCTTGTGGGTGATTGATATGATCACCACATACTGCCGGCGTATTGACGAGTCTTTAGAGTCCTACACAGAGGTTTCCTGGCTCAAGCGAAACGAAATAGGAGCGCATATGGGATATGTGCAGGACTGAGAATAATACCAGTATGTGATACTGTATTCTATTCTCGCGATTTGTATCATCGGTCGGTTATATGTGATATAGCCGGGTTACCGAATCAAGTGTTGATTCAATATATTGATACAATAGATATTAGTCGGTTATATGAGATATAACCGGATCATTAAATCAAGTGTTCATTTAATGATTTAATGTATAATTATATATTTGATATATTACTTTACATTAACTAGTGTTGGTTCACTTAAGATTGATTTTCTCACTTTATGTGCACGTGTTGTATATGTGATATATGTTTGTGCACTAGTTTGTATCATGATTGATGATACATGCAAACTTGGGTGTGTGTATGACTTACACCATATTTAAGATAATGGTTTGGGTTTTTATTTATTTTGGTAAAACAAAATGGTGGCTATCTTTGTCTTTGCTTGAAGCTTCATGAAGCTTTCAAGCATCTTTGACAAAGTCCACTAATTTTGTTTTGCATAAGATTTTTATTAACCAAACCATTACCTCAAACTATGGTTTAGTCTCTACAAAGGTAAACTCACCCATGGTTGCATCATGATAGACTTCACTTGATTATTCTTTTTAGATAATTCATTTTCATTTTATTCTTATTCTTTTCTTTCTTCTTCTTCTTCTTCAAGAAGAAGAAAAGCTTGCTAGAAAATTTTCAAGTGAAGAAATAGAGTGAGAAATCCAAATCCAAAGTGAACCCACTACCTATTTCATCATCCTCTACTACTTGCCATTTAGTTTAGGGTGTTCTCTTCACAAAGTTCATGACCTAGTGAAGATGGAGCTTGAGTTTGAGTCTCCTCGACGTAGATCATCTTCGGCCTCGAAGTCAACGACCTAGCCCGTTCATTTCTCCGATTTAACCATCGCTAGAGTCCGGGATCACGATGATCGCAGCGAAGGGACGTCAACACGGAGCTTTAGAAGTGAAGGACCGGATCTACAAAGGTTGTAATCCCTTTCACTTAGTGTTAAGTTGTTCACTTGCTTATAGTTTTCGCATAATCTCTAGTATACATTCTTGGTTAGGGTTGTTCGGCACATCTAATTTTTTGAATCGGGCATGGTTGATGCCTTGTAGAACCTCATGAGAGTGCCTAGGAACCCTACACTTTCTTTGTAGGCTTCGTCAGCGTTTGGCTTAGCTGGTTCGTCATTCCCATGCATCGTCGTTTCATGAGAGCCTCGGTTATTTACCCTGCTCATCGCATTGCTGAGGGAACGCGACTAGCTGTAGGCATTCTGGGGCTAGCGCATCTATATCATGAGTTAGGCGCCACGGCTAATACCTCAACTCCAGGTGTAGATGCGGTAAACTTCTCTCTTCATTACTTCACGTCCTGGATTGAGATGCACGTGTTGGGGGCCTTTGCTGCGCACCAAAGACCCAAATTTTATGACGCCTACACTTTTCCGCGACTCATGCGGCTGGTGGACGCTTCTGCTCTTGACCCGACTCAGTTTGGGGCTATTCGTGTGCTGATCGCTCCCTATGCTAATACGGGCGGAATGGTATTCATCGATCGAGCCTTATCTGCTCCCTCAGGACCAATTCAACAGCTCCACGACTTGTCGAAAGAGGGGGTACCTTCTCTGAAGCCCAGAGAAGCCATGCACTTATACGCGATCAGACTAGGTTATCTGGTATTTCGTCAGAACGGTGCGGCCCTCTTTATGCGGTACAACCCACACCGCTTTGCCCGCTAACTTGGATATGATCAGGGCATCCCCTTCGAGGCATTTACAGTGGCGCCTAGCCCATCGCCTGAAGCAGTTCGTGACGCCGCTCATCACTTTATGCGGTTGAACACTGGTTCTTGCTTCATGATCCCTGAAGCTGATCATATTCCTCGATGTGTGGGGTCTTTCACGGGCTGGTACCTCCACCGGGTCAGTCCAATTATTGCTGAGGAGAAGAGGGTGCTTCTTGGATACAGCGCTCCCATTCCGATTCGAGCCACGGGAGTTCCACCGCAACCGCGTGCAACAGTTCGTCCTCCTTTGAGGGATACCAGTGTCGTGCTTATTCCGGGGGTGGCGGAAGTAGACTTAACTCCCACAGCTGGTATGCCACTGCGTACTCGGGCTCAATCAAGGGCTAATAGGGCACCGGTAGCAGTAACATCGTCCGCGGCGTCAACAATGGCCGTGTAGTTCTCGGTAGCGCCGCCAAGCGAGGACATCGAAGGTGAAGTGGGTTAGCGCTGTGCCAAAGCTCAACGGGGGAGGAAATGATCATCTTCAGCGGTTAGTTCTGGGTCCAAGAGGCGGAGGAAGACGGCCACCAATCTGCTCGACTCTTTAATAAAGTCCGAGCCTATTCTTCAGGATGAACCGCTAGCTATGCAAGAATCGGATGGTGGCCTACTTTTCCCGAGTTTATCTGCCGAGAAAGCCGCACAATTGGCTGAGGCTATAAGACGTTCGCAAAATGAATCCGAGAACGTAAGGATTCCTAAGAAGCCCTACCCTGCCGTCATCTTTTACGAAGATCCTCCGTGGATATGGCGGAAATTTATAGGCCCTTTGGAAGAATGGGGCAAAAGGACCCTTAAACAGGTTGTTTCGGCCGATGCTGAGGACGCGCTTTCACTGTGGACCGGTGGCCACGAGTATACCCTCGGACCTTGGCGAGCACATCTCCTAAAGAAAGAGCGTCAGCTTGAATAAGCCATATTAGAAGCTCCCTTGCGCATCAGTATGTTCATGTATCTCTTCGTAATATTTTGTATTGCCTGCATACATATATATGTATCCTTATCCTCATACAAACTTTGCAGGGACTTCGGCGGTGGAGGAGACTCTGAGTCATGCTTTGACCATGGATTCTGATGATATCCCCGGTGAAACACTAATCAGTGTAGAGGGGGTCGATGCAACCGTTGCTCTTGTGATGGAGTCTTCCTCGGTAGTTCCAGCTCCCGAAGCGCTTGCTCCCTCGGGGAAGGCATCTTTGTCAGCCGCCGCTCCAATGGATATTCCTGAGGGCGACCCAGAGACTAAGGTACAGGTAGTCGAGGCTACCGTCCTTCCGCTGGAGCCTGCAGTGCCAGCCGCTGCTCCTCATTCGGAAGTCGCTACATTGGTCCACGTCGCCGATGATGTGCCTGAGGTCACGGAGGAGGCCGCTGAAGCTGCTATCCCTCCAGCTCAGAATGGGAGGAGCATAAAAGGCAGCCTTCTATATCTTACATTAATAATCTCTCTATTATCTGAACCTTTCTGTCTTTTCAGAATTGCGCGGCTTGGCGGCATCTATTGCTTATCTGTCTCCCAGGCAGTCCTTTCAGCGCCTGTTGGAGATGGCTGCTCCACAAGCGATACCTCCTCAGCGCATCGTCCTCTCTTCTGGGCAAGGTTAGTGTTGTTTATCCTTTTTTCACAGCATTATAACTATCTCATAAAATGACAACGACGTCTTTTACAGTTCTGGAGGCCGACGACGAGGTTGAGGTTCTTGACGGGCCTGGGGAGCCTTCTGATCTCTCTTGCATGACTGTGGGTAAGTAAAGTCTCAACGTCGTTCCATTTGTTCTTTGTTTACAAGTTTCGCTGACTGTTTATAAATCTGAACAGCTCTGCCAGTTCTAACCGTGCTAGAGTCTTGCATCGCCATGCCACCTGGCCCCTATGCTCTGCGTGCCTCGGAATGGATGGCAAAACAAAGCCTTGCCTCTCTGTCATCCCTAATCGAGGACCTTCGTGCTGGCAGTCTGATCACGGCCGAAGCGTTTGCCACTGAGGCTAACGGCTCTCTTTCCTTTCTTGCCACCTACCATAGTGAAACATTGGTGCAAGTCTGGGTTGAGTTTTGTCGGCAGGTGGAGGCTTGCTTGCATGTCCTCGAATGTACACGCCTTCCTTCGGAGGTTGTGGCCGCGAAGGCGAGCTTACATGGGCTGATTAAGCGGTGTGCTGCGAACATGATATCATGTGAGAAAAGGCTCAGCCGCAAGTTTTCGGAGAGGGAGCTGGCTTCTAAAGCGCTGAGGGAGCTTCAAGCCAACCTTACGGCCAAGGCCACTAAAGCATACGAACTTTGGCGAGTGCTCCAAGAGGCCATCAAGGAGGTGGTAGCCATTGATAAGGCCGCCATATTCACCCGTGAAATGGTGGAGGCCCATAAGGTTACTGAAAAAGAGCTTGAAGGCCGGCTTGCCTCATACCAGGCCCAACAGGCTCAAGCGGAGGCCCGTCTCTTGACGATACTGAATCACGAAGGCGAGGCCCAGCGAAAGAGGGACGAACTGGCAAATCTACTAAATCGCCCGTCGACTTGAAGACTTGTATATATATATATATATATTTTTCTTCCTTTGTACATACTCCTGAATAAGAGTATATTTTTTTTGTTCTTTCACGAATTGTACCTTGTCTTCATTTTGATTTATGAATAAAAGATATATTTTTCTTCACGATGGTGTGCCTCTTTTAGTAAGTGTATTATGTGGATTGTCTATTTCGATTTCTTTGCAGGACAACGATGGCTTAGGATTCAGGGTTAAGATCTGCCTCCTGAGACTTTTCAATTTTATGAGCCGTGAGGGTCTCATAAAGAATTTTCTCCTTACCGGTCGAGAGGATCCCGCAGGTGTAATTTCTCCTTAGGAATCATGAGAATTCCTAAGTGTGTTTTCTATTGCAAGTCGTAAGGATATCACAAGAGAATTTGCTCCCTTACGAGTCGTGAGGACCTACAAGTGATGGGTGAGGTTACCCTTATCTGCATTTCACGGAATCAGGAGTTGCTCTGGATGCTTCCTACGGGGTCATAGCCGTGTTCTGTGAGGACCAGGCTCCACTCTGGACATTTCCCACGGGGTCATGATTGACTTAATCCGCATTCCATGTAACAAGGAATTTTGCTCTGGATGCTTCCCAAGGGGTCATTGCCGTGTTCTGCGAGGACCAGGCTCCGCTCTGGACGTTTCCCACGGGGTCAGGATTGACATAAGCCGCGTTCCACGTAACCAGGAATTTTGCCCTGGATGCTTCCCACGGGGTCATTGCCGTGTTCTGCGAGGACCAGGCTCCGCTCTGGATGCTTCACACGGGGTCTTTGCCATGCTCTGCGAGGACCAGGATCCGCTTTGGACGTTTCCCACGGGGTCAGGATTGAAATAAGCCGCATTCCACGTGACCAGGAATTTTTCTCTGGATGCTTCCCACGGGGTCATTGCCGTGTTCTGCGAGGACCAGGCTCCACTCTGGATGCTTCGCACGGGGTCATTGCCGTGCTCTGCGAGGACCAGGATCCACTCTGGACATTTCCCACAGGGTCAGGATTGACATAAGCCGCATTCCACGTAACCAGGAATTTGCTCTGGATGCTTCCCACGGGGTCATTGCCGTGTTCTGCGAGGACCAGGTTCCGCTCTGGATGCTTCACATGGGGTCATTGCCGTGATCTGCGAGGACCAGGATCCGCTATGGACGTTTCCCATGGGGTCAGGATTGACATAAGCCAGGTTCCACGTGACCAGGAATTTTGCTCTGGATGCTTCCCACGGGGTCATTTCCGTGTTCTGCGTGTAAGTGCACCGCAGCGCCCCGACCGTCTGAACGAGGCCAAAATGCGGAATCAAAAACTTTTGTATAAACTAGAACCGGCGCTACCGCGTACTTTGAACCCGGATCGGGCCATTAACCTAATGCTAGAAAACTAGAGAAGGGGTAGAGAGATATACCGAGCGTCCGTGTACTTCGGTCTTCTCGTCGTCATCCCCATCTCCCCGCGGAATCTCCGGTCTTCGTCTCCTTGTCGGAAGGGCACCACATCGCCGGGTTCTTTTACGGGCTCCCACCTCTGGACCGAGGAAACTCGGGCACGAAGTTGGCGAGTCGACATGTCCAAGAATGCTGTAGGATAGTGTAGAACTCTTTTGTCTCAATGGGGTTGTTTTAGTTGCCATTTAGAAGTGGGAAAGAGATGTAATGAACTTTTTGAGAGGGTGAGCAATTTTTTGCAAGCAAGAATGAGAACAGCATTTCCTTCCATCAAAAAGGAATGAATGAACAAAATCACCCCATCCCCCAAAGTGTGGCTGACCAATAAGGATGGAGGAGAGAGAAAGGACAACATCAAAGAAGAGGAGGGAGTGTGAGTGTCATGCAAGAAAGAATGATGAGTGATGATAAGAAAAATCATGATCACAAAAAAGTCTCCTTCTCATCAACCATCTCATCACAAAGTCAAGCAATCATGAACCATTGGAGTCAAATGATGGTGGAACCATCATGAAGCAACAACTAACAAGAAACACCCTCCAAATTGCTAATTTGCACATTTGCAAATAAGCCCCCTTCCACCAATTTTCAGCCAATGAAAGAAACAAAGGAAAATGGCCGAAACGGAAAGCAAACTGGCAACTTCAAAAAATCAATCCCGTAATAAATTACAGGAAAACCCCGCGACTGTATATACATACCCTCATTTGTATTCCGACCGAATACAAATGCAATGAGACAAAATCTACACTGTACAATACTAGGATCCGGCTTAAACCAAAGCCCGCTAGTATTATCTGTCCGATCATGATCCGTGCAATACCACACGTATATGATCGAACCCTGCCATATCTCCATACGGCCTCTACAGCGTTTCGCCCGAAACTTGAGAAACGGTCTGTGGGGTACTCTAAAGACTCGTCAATCCCTTGGCTATGGATTTAACCACTAGCACGTCAGAGGTATTAGCCATAAGTAACGGGCTACCAGGTATTGACCCAAAGGGACGTTGATGAGCGAACTCATCCTGACACCCTACTGAGCCTGTCAGTGACAATATCCGTACAGTCCGGTCCGGTCGTCTATGAGCATCGCATGGCGGGCCTAGGGGGTTGGTAAATGTCAGACCCCCAAAAGCGATACAAGTCGTGTCGGAGTGTAGCCCAGAACACCCTGAGATACTACTGGAATACCTACCGGTAAATCTCCTGCCTTGGCCAAGGACTTCGTGTAATGGCTCTCCTAGACACAGCGCGACCTCACCCCCAATACCGGGAGAGACGAACCCCTGAAGATCCGCTCACTGCCTCCATGTGGCTCGGGACTGTACCCAACTAAAACCTGTTTACACGACTCCTTTGAGCCGTGGTAGGGCAGTAATCAAAGTACAGTGGGAACTCACACGAGACAAATGACGATCTCAGGTCGATGAACTAACCTGTACACATGTCACCAGGGAACTGCCATCTGACGTCAGGTATAATATCAACTAGCATGTTCCCGGCGAGTCCTGTCCGATGTACTCATAACCCAATGAGCATCTGTATACATCTTAGGTGAACCAACAGACACCAGTGGCTTGTGAGACCGGCCACCGCCCCTCGTAGGGGTCTCGACTGTATACACTAGTCTACTCTGGAGTATCGACGCCCTATCTCGAAAACTCCCACGACTAGGGACCTTTTAAGGATGTGCTTATAGACCCCAGCTCCCACGTATATGATCGCCATCATACTGTTGGCCGTCAAGCAAGAATCCTAAGGGCTCTACCAACGTGCAATAGTGACCTGTAAGGTCACCTAAAGTAGTACACGATGATAAAGATAAACCAGATAGCATACTATCATCTTGAGTAAGACTGTCCTACCGGTATAGGTCCTCCCTCAATCATTGCAATCACGTGCCTGTGATCCAATAATTGACTCTGAGGGCACTATCTCCAACAATCTCCCACTTGCACTCAAGGCCAATTATTGCGATGTCGCATACTCACAGCCCGTGTGATACCGAACACCCAACTCCTCTTCTAATCAGTCTCACAAAACCCGCTTGCGAAACTAAGGCGTTCGAGGAATAGCTTCAGTGAGTGGATCCGCTCAGATGTTTCTTTCTATGTCTCTCTTTATCTTAAGTTCGCGGAGAAACCCATCTCCCGAAATGAGCAATACCTATCTTAGAATGTGTCTGGATGTCTGATGGGACCTAGCTCATAAATGAACTCCAAATCCAAACTTCTTAGATTGTATCGTCAATTGAACTTAATCAGTATCCTGCGCCATACCTCCCTCAGTATCCACCTGGACCACCAGTCTAAAACACTACCCCTCGTCAGAGGGAAAACTATAACTCTGACAGTCACTCTGTCATCCAGGTCACCTTGGAAGCCTGGAATGATAACCGTCCCCTGAATGAGGCTGTCGTTATCATATCCCTAGAACATCCACTTATGTTCTAAAACTGCTTCCGAATGTTTCTCCAGGATTGGATCAATATCT
Organism: Agapanthus africanus; assembly: GCA_030015575.1. Classification (NCBI taxonomy): domain Eukaryota; kingdom Viridiplantae; phylum Streptophyta; class Magnoliopsida; order Asparagales; family Amaryllidaceae; genus Agapanthus; species Agapanthus africanus. The sequence goes on along the minus strand of JASDDO010000031.1, from coordinate 403,208,263 downwards.
TATTGCATCTACTGCAAAAAACAACATTTGGTGTGGTACTTGACATCTCATGATTGACTCAATTGCCTAAGTAAGTGATCTGCCAATCATGCACATCCCTCTCCCCTTTAGTCTGTAAGACACCTTTAGAGAGGGTGACTCCATCACCTGCAGGTACACCACCATGCCAGGAGTCGTCGATCTTAAAACACCTTTAGAATGCGGTCTAAGTACCCTGATTGGGACATTTCCCAAATCTAGATCTAAAACCATAGATCTAGTAACCAGAATGTTTGATATTATATCTATATCCTATGTGGAGAAACTACTGTGTGACAACCAAAGTATAACCGACCGTAGTATAGGAATTTCACTTCCTACTCTGTGTATGTCATCCAAATACCAGGACATCACACCCTACTACCTTCTTAACAGATCCATCATCTATTCTGATGAAGTCAAACCTATGACTGTTGTTGGAGATAGTGCCCTCAGAGTCAATTATTGGATCACAGGCACGTGATTGCAATGATTGAGGGAGGACCTATCACAGTAGGACAGTCTTACTCAAGATGATAGTATGCTATCTGGTTTATCTTTATCATCGTGTACTGCTTTAGGTGACCTGACAGGTCGCTATTACAAGTTGATAGAGCCCCTAGGATTCTTACTTGACTGCCAGTAGTATGAGGGCGATCATATACGTGGGAGCTGGTAGTCTATAAGCACATCCTTAAAAGGTCCCTAGTCGTGGGAGTTTCGAGACAGGGCATCGATACTCCAGAGTAGACTAGTGTATACAGTCGAGACCCCGACGAGGGGCGGTGGCCGGTCTCACAAGCCACTGGTGTCAGTTGGTTCACCTAAGATGTATACAGGTGCTCATTGGGTTATGAGTACACCGGACATGACTCGCCGGGAACATGCTAGTTGGTCTTATACCTGACGTCAGATAGCAGTTCCCTGGTGACATGTGTACAGGTTAGTTCATCGACCTGAGGATCGTCATTTGTCTCGTGTGAGTTCCCACTGTACTTTGATTACTATCCTACCACGCTCAAAGGAGACGTGCAAACAGGTTTTAGTTGGGTACAGTCCCGAGCCACATGGAGGCAGTGAGCGGATCTGCAGGGGTTCGTCTCTCCCGGTATTGGGGGTGAGGTCGCGCTATGTCTAGGAGAGCCATTACACAAAGCCCTCGGCCGAGGCAGGAGATTTACTGGTAGGTATTCAAGTAGTATCTCAGGGTGTTCTGGGCTACACTCCGACACGAATTGTACCGCTTTTGGGGGTCTGACTTTTACCAACCCCCTAGGCCCGCCATGCGATGCTCATAGACGAACGGACTGGACTGTACGGATATTGTCACAGACAGGCTCAGTAGAGTGTCAGGATAAGTTCGCTCATCGACGTCCCTTTTGGTCAATACCTGGTAGCCCGTTACGTATTGGCTAATACCTCTGACGTGCTAGTGGTTAAATCCACAACCAAAGTATTGGCGAGTCTTTAGAGTCCCCCACAGACCAGTTTCTCAAGTTTCAGGCGAAACGCGGTAGAGGCCGTATGGAGATATGGCAGGGTTTGATCAGATACATGCAGAATTGCACGGATCATGATCGGACGGATAATACTAGCGGGCTTTGGTTTAAACCGGATCCTAGTATAGTACAGTGTAGATTTTATCTCATTGCATTTGTATTCGGTCGGAATACAAATGCGGGTATGTATGTACAGTAGCGGGGTTTTCCTGTAATTTATTACGGGATCTGTTTTTTGGAGTTGCCAGTTTGCTTTCCGTTTCGGCCATTTTCCTTTGTATCTTTCATTGGCCGAAGATTGGTGGAGGAGGGCTTATTTGCATTTGTGCAAATAAGCATTTTAGAGGGTTGTCTTTTCATATTGTAGCTTCATGATGGTGCACCACCATTTGACTTCCATGGTTCATGATTGTTTGACCTTTGTTTGATGGTAATGGGAAATGATTGGGTTTTGGAGTGAGGTTTTTGTTGTGATGATTCTTTCTCATCATCAATCTTTTCTCTCTCATGCATGATAGCTTCCCTCCCTTGACTTTTCCACTCTCCCAATTCTCTAAGAGAGGCCGGCCACACTTTGTGGGGGTGGGGGATTTTCATTTTGGAATGGGAAAAATGTTCATCACATTTTTTCCTTTGCTTGCTACAAAATCATTCATCTCCATATACTTCTTTTCCTCCACCAAAAGAGCAACTTCCATAAACCCCAATGAGACATAGCACTACACTTATTCTACAACAATTCTTGGGCACGTCGGCTCGCCAACTTCGTGCCCGAGTTTCCTCAGTCCAGAGGTGGGAGCCCGTAAAAGAACCCGGCGATGTGGTGCCCTTCCGGTGAGGAGGCGAAGACCGGAGATTCCGCGGGAGATCGGGACGACGACGAGAAGACCGAAGGACACGGATCGCTCGGTATATCTCTCTACCCCGTTCTTTAGTTAGCTAGGACTAGATTAATGGTCCGATCCGGGATTTTTGTGCGCGGTGGTGCCGGTTCATAAGTTAAAGTAAATTATCGTTTCCGCATTTTGGCCTCGGATAGACGGCCGGGGCGCCGCCGTGCACTTACAACTGTCACATCAGAAATAGATGATCCATCTCCGCTATATCTGCTTTAGTCTATAAATAGACATAAGCTACTTGTCCACTATGCTTCCGCTGCTCCCACTGACTACGACAACCCTCTGGCAGAGTCATATACACGTGCACTTCTAAAGCTAGTTTAGAACGACGCTATACTCATCCTCTTGCCGGGTCTCACAGTCTGGAACAACAGCAATAGCAAGTCTGAGTAAACAAGAACCTCCTTGCCACCGTCCTTAAGGCTACCGGAGTACCTCTCGGGTGCCTGAGGTTACCCACCTTATCTGCGGAGTGGCTAATGGAATGTCAAACCAGATTGAATCTTGAGGTTCTTATCAAATTTTCAGTAATCGTTTGCGGTTCTGGAATCACTTCCAGTTCTACCATACTCCCACTACTGTTTTCTGAAAAAATCCATTTCTTTTAAAACTGTGGCGAGTCAAGAACAATATCACTATTGATCTTCCAAATGGTAGAAAATCAACCCTCGTCATAGCCCGGGTCAACCCACAAACAACCATTACAGAAACGTGACTTGAGTTATCCAGAGTCTGGTTTTAATCATAAGCCGGACAACTCCCCATACCTTAACAATGTTAAGATATGAACTGTTCTATATCCAATACAGAAACAGAGGCACTGATTTAATTGGAACCAGATTCAAATCATGCAACTGTCTCCAGTGCATGTCAACTAAATGGAGTGAGGCCGATCAGCGTTACTCAACTTAGGAATGATTCCAATTATGAGTAACCCGAAAGAGAAGCAAGTTCTCTTAATCATTACTATCAAATGAATACTATGCACAAGTATCTACATCTTCGATCACCTTGAAGAATCCCGATACTTGCAATACCTGGTTCTCTACTTTATTCATATACCTATAACTTCTCAAAACTTGGACCTTATGTTTCTACGAAACACATGTCTAAGAACCAGAGAAGTCACAAGCAAACAGAATACAGTACGAGTACCAATCCCTCTGTCCTAATGGACACTGGACAACATACAATACTCTGTATAAGTCCCTTGAGTTTAATAACTCATTCCTTGTGTGTCGTAGGTTGAAAACTGTACTTATGGTCAAGAAGAATTGCACCGCTGTTTAATGCTCCTTACCTAACCATCCACTGATATAGGTAAATGTCATAGACATAATTTCAAAAAGGTATATCTCACTCTATAAAAATAGACGTACAGATATATCAATTTGAAATTGGTGCATAGCAACGGATATTCAAAACCAAATATTTGCCGTCCGGCAAACAGCCCAGGCGATTTCCTCAAATATCACCAATTACAATGAATTCCGATATAATGAGGATGATCACCTAATTTCCAATAACTTACTCCCACTCATCATCTGTAAAACCATACAGATGTGAGAATCATACCTGGTAAATACGTACCCTGGACCAAGTGTCTAATTGGGAAATCAGTTTTCTTTTAACAGTATACAGTGAAAGTGAAACATGTAAACGTTTCGGAGGGGTATCCTGGTATTCCTAGTAATGCCTCTTCCATTATCCAGATTCACAACTGTAACCGTATATTTCTTTACCATCTCTCCAAATCCCTTCATATGTCTTTAGTCATTACCTTCTGTATACCCTCTTAGGCTAAATGGTTTTCTTCCTTCCCTACCTTTCGGTACCAGCCTATGGTTTGGAAGAAGACTATCTAATAAGCATAATGAGTGTATTGTCCTAATCTTAGGAGCACTCGCATCCCGAGAGAAGGTAAAGATAAAAGACAACCGAATAAACCTTATTCCTATTTCTCCTGAACCAGAATCCATCCCCGAACTGGAACAAGTTCCTTTCGAGTTCATATATAACCATATGATGGAATATCCAATAGACTGTGGATCTTCGTAGTGATACGGAGTGTTCTGGAGAAATACAAAGGTGAAGTGGGAGTGGTAATGAAATACTTGGTTTGGTCGTGAATAGCAGTCGCAATTTACTTTGCCCTCCTTCTAATCCCTTTATTTGTCTTTACATAATACCTTCTGTACACCATCGTTAGGCTAATTGGTTTTCTTCATTCCCTACCGGTCGACACCTGCCTATGGTTTGGAAGAAGACTATCCAATTTGCGTAATAGGTGTATGTTCCCCTCCAAATGGCGGCGTCGACTGGGCGTCTCGCCTGAGATTCGGGGAAGATGCTAATTGGTGCTATCCGCCCACCTCTCCGAGGATGCCAAGTTGATTTATGGCACCATGTATCGAAGGTTTGAACGGATGCGTCCGATGTAGCAGATTTCGTCAGATTCCCCCTCGCTTGAGGGTTTTTTTATTGTGGGGACGCTCTTCCCTGCAGGCGCAAGCCCCTGCAGTTAATTACGCTACCGCGTCGCTGTAACAACTTTCTCCTTCTCCAGATGGTCACTTCGTGTCGTGTGTGTTTATTTTATGTTTTGTTGCCCGTGGATTGTTTACGGAGACCGAGTTATGTCGTCGCCCGTAGGGCGTGGACTAGTCCAAATCCGTATTATCTTAGATTTGGGTTTGGGGGTTTGGTTTGAGGATACGTTAGCCATATTTGAGGCTAAGATCAACTCAAACGTTTGTTAAGGATACGTTAGTCTAACTTGAGACTAAGATCAACTTAACGGGATCGTTTAGATCTGACAAAAGAGCATTTGGGCTCCATTGTTCCAGTTTAGGGACATAGTGGTCCATTGCATGTATGGCCGTCGGGACCCGTTACCTCTCTGACGGCATTGAAGGATTACAACGACAGGTGTCAAAGGAGTTCCGAGATGTACCCTTGAACCAAAGTTGATTGGAGGGATTCATAGTCCAGTCTGTTTGAAGGTTTAAGGACACGTTAGCCATATTTGAGGCTAAGATCAACTTAAACGGGATCGTTTAGATCCGGCAAAAGATCATTTGTGGTTCTATTGTTCCAGTTTAGGGACATGGTGGTCCCTCTCCAGTTTAGGGACATAGTGGTCCATTGCTAGTTTAAGGACATTGCGGTCCATGGGTAGTTTAAGGACATTGCGGTCCATGGGTAGTTTAAAGACATTGCGGTCCAATGTTAGTTTTAAGACATCTCGGTCAAGGTTAAGGACGTCGTAGTCCATGGGTTTAAGGACCCCACTGTCCGTTGTTAGTTTTAAGACATCTCGGTCAAGGTTAAGGACGTCGTAGTCCATGGGTTTAAGGACCCCACAGTCCATTGTTAGTTTTAAGACATCTCGGTCAAGGTTAAGGACGTCATAGTCCATGGGTTTAAGGACCCCACAGTCCATTGTTAGTTTTAAGACATCTCGGTCAAGGTTAAGGACGTCGTAGTCCATGGGTTTAAGGACCCCACAGTCCATTGTTAGTTTTAAGACATCTCGGTCAAGGTTAAGGACGTCGTAGTCCATGGGTTTAAGGACCCCACAGTCCATTGTTAGTTTTAAGACATCTCGGTCAAGGTTAAGGACATCGTAGTCCATGGGTTTAAGGACCCCACAGTCCATTGTTAGTTTTAAGACATCTCGGTCAAGGTTAAGGACGTCATAGTCCATGGGTTTAAGGACCCCACAGTCCATTGTTAGTTTTAAGACATCTCGGTCAAGGTTAAGGACGTCGTAGTCCATGGGTTTAAGGACCCCACAGTCCATATCAATGTGTGGTCATCGGGACCCGTCACCTCTTTGAAGATGTTGAGGGATTACAACGCCAAGTATCAAAGGAGTGAAGAGATGTACCCTAGAACCGGAGTGGATTAATTAGTCTTTGGCCCAATTTGGGATCAAGACCAATTAATTATGTTATGAACCCATTAGCCCAGTTAATTACGAATTGAGGACTTATGTCCAGCTTGGGCTAAGTCCAATCATGTCTGGGACATCGGTCCTCCTGTTGATCCCTTGAAGGAGAGGCTTTGCCTCTGGCCATTTAGCCAATTGGGCCAATGCCTAGTGTTAAACACTAAAGACCAATCAGTGTTGAACACTGGGAATGAGATTGATAAGTCAGTGTTTAACACTAAAAGATAGTTGGTGTTAAACACCAGCAACAAGGCTTTCAAATTAGTGTTAAACACTAAAATAGATCAGTGTTAAACACTGGCAACAAAAATCTCAAATTAGTGTTGAACACTAAGGTAATCAGTGTTGAACACTGCAAATAAAGTTCTTTGATTAGTGTTGAACACTAAGGCCAAACAGTGTTTTAACACTGGATTCAGGGGTTCCAATTTAGCGTTAGACGCTAAGGCAAGAGGGGTCACGTGGTAGCACGTGAGGGCGCCCTCCCTTCGTTTGTTCTGCTGAGAATATCGCATCTTTTGGGGCATCACGTGCCATCACGTGACGGGTGTTTAAATGGAGTATGTTAAAGCCTCTGCCAAGGGTCACGTGGGTCACGTGAGGCACTGCCTCAAAGGGGCTTTTCTGTAGATCTTTTTGGGGGTCACGTGGTGACACGTGACCCTGCCTCTATGTATGTTTTTTAGAAGATCTGTTAATCCCTTTCAGGAATTAAATTCCTCGTAGGGTTGAACCCTGACAATAATTTCAGAGGAATTAAATTCCTACTTCCTTTTGAAGATTTATATTCTGGAATAGAGTTGAACTCTGAATTTTCTGTAGGAATTAAATTCCTCATATATATGTGAAGAACTGAATAGGGTTAAACCCTAATAAAAGCTTTAAGGAATTAAACCCCCACTCTCTGTTAAAGAATTATTCTGGGGAATGAGATTAAGGGAATTAAATTCCTGTTGTTTTAACAGAACTAAGTTCTTAACTAGGGTTAAACCCTGATTCTTTTCATTCTGAAGGAATTAAATTCCCAAAACGCAGGGTCAAACCCAAATTTATTTTAAAGGAATTAAATTCCTATAGTTCTGTGAGAATTAAATTCTCATGCTTCCATTCCCTCTCTATGCTTTGGATCTGCATGGCAGGATCTCAACCCATTGAGAATTAAATTCTCAACTCAAGAGGAGATGTGCACTTTACAGATCCTCCACCAAAGAGAGAACTATGTTCTTCTGTTTTATATCAGAGTTAAACTCTGTTGAGAATTAAATTCTCTTTTCTTTCAAAAAAACCTTCCCTTTCTTACCTAGGGTTTTCTTTTGCAGAAGATCCAAATTCCTCCAAAGTATCAAGGCTCTCTCTCTTTTTTTCCCTCTGCATATATATTTTTTGTGTGTCTCTTGGCTCCTATTTATAGGAGAAGCAGCCGAGTCAATTAGTTTTTGATGAATCTTTCATTGAAAGATTTGATTTGTATCCATCATTTGTTTTGGACCTTTGGATTATTAGGTGAATTTTATTCACCATTGGATTTTAAATCCAGAGATTCTCCTTTGTTATTTTGGTTAGATTTTACGGGGAAATCTTTCCAAATTCGAGATTTTCCCATAGATAGATGATATTTAATCACCTTTAAATCTTTAATTCAATCGGTTGCTTTGGAAAGATTTAAGAGGTCTTTTCTCAGAATTTAATTCTGTTAACAGATAGGCTTTGAAAGCTGGTCACGTGTGGCCACGTGACCCTTGGTCACGTGTGGGCACGTGACCCCCTTGTAATAAGCCCTCTTCTTTCTTTCTGCGTTCTGTCTTTTGGTCACTGCTTAGCTGTCACGTGCCACCACGTGACCCCTGGTCACGTGTGAGCACGTGACCCTCGTCTGGCGCCTTTTTCTTGATTCAATCAGGGAATTGAGTCTGCTGCTTTTGAATGTCACGTGCCAACACGTGACCCTGGTCACGTGGGATCATGTGACCCTTTCTGAAGCCCTTTTCTTTGATGTAGTTGGGAAACTGAATTTGCCTTGCCGATGCTTTTAGATGTCACGTGCCAACACGTGACTGCTGGTCACGTGTAAGCACGTGACCCTTTTCTGAAGCCTTTTCCGTAGGCTTTCCTGATTTTAAATCAGGAAACAAATGCCCCCACAGCGTTGTTCTCACGTGTCCGCACGTGAGTGAAACGCTGTCACCTTTTGTGACCGTTGGATTCCTTTAGGGATTTGGGGAGATGAAACGTTTCCGTCACTTCCTATAAATACCCATGTCTCTTCAGTAGAGCCTTCACTTTGCTCATCTTCTTATTTTGAGAACTTTTTCCCTTGAGACTTTAATTCTCGCTTCTAGAGCTTAGTTCTCTGTCTTGAAACAATCTTCAGAGTTTAACTCTTTTCAAGTGACCCTTTTCCTCAGGTAATGTTCTTGGACAAACAGTAAACTTTCACATTCCTTTGGATTTTAAATCCAAAACAAGGGTTCTTACCCTTTTCCAACATAAACCCATGAAACCAATTAATTTCAGCAGTAAATCTCTTTTAGGGTTCATATGATCTTCCAAGGAGATGATGATGACAGTTCGAATCCATGGAGTTTAACTCCGTTCATAGAGAAGGCTTTTTGGGGAATTTAATTCCTTTTTCTATAAGGAATTCAATTCCTGTGAAGAACTAAGTTCTTCCTCATTAGGGCTTCTTAGGGTCTCCTTACCCTAGGTTGTCATTCTGTGATTAGTGAAGAAGAAGAGGGTTTGTAATAAATCGTCCTGATTTTTATTTCAGGTATCATGGACGCTCATTTGTATAATCTCAACGAAATCATTTCCTACGGGAATATCCGTGCCCTGGGCCGTAGTCAGAATCAGGAGTTCACCAACGCTCAGTGTGCTGAGATTATGAGCCGCTTTGACGAGTACAACCATCGGCTACTCCCCCGTCGCTCTTCTCTTCTGAGGCTCATCGTGCTGGCGATTTGGGAGGCGCTTCCTCTCTTCTGCGCTGGTGTGCCACTCAGGGCATTGGACGTTGCCGAGGATAAGATACATTCGGTGTATCTGATGAGTCTGATCTCGAAGAGAAGGCGTGACAACCTCATTGATCTTTTGCACCAGGCGTTTCAGCAGTCGGCCATTCTTGCCGCCTACCGGAGGGTGGAGGACATCCGCGAGGACCCCGACGCTTGTGATCGCGAGAGAAAACATACTCGGGCGATTCAGAATGCTTGGAGGATCTTGGACAAGGTCAAGCATGAGTTTCTCAATCCGTGCCCCGCGCCTGAGGTCTTGTCGTTGTAATCATTTTCTTTTCATTTTGTATGAACCTTTTTAAAGCATGAATGATAAACTTATCGTGTCCTTTTGTGTTTGCGTGCCCCCCTTTTTGGAATTTTGTCATTCATCATTTTTTTTATTGTTGCTGTTGATGTGTTTAGCGTGCAAGGCATTGTTTCACTTTTTAGTACGCACCAAGCATGGTGCTCACGTGCCCCACACGTGAGGGGCCTTTTATGGGGCTATTCAATTTTTCATGCCATATTTCTGTGCATGGCATTGGATGCAGAGAAGGCGCCTTGGAAATCGCTCCTTTTCCTGATTTCCAATGTCTTCTCTTTTTTGGGCCTTGGAAGGGTTCCATCATGCAATTTTCTTTCGCGCGCAGCATTTAATTCTCCCCTTTATAGTCTTGAGGCCATAGCTTATTTCCTCTTCACAGAGAAATTTATTCCCATATTGACGTGATTTAATTTGAGAAGTAGCTGAGTGCCATGGCCTGCAACCGTCCACACGCTCGTCGACAGCCATGGGAAGTGCCTATCGAGGAGATGATCCCCCGCTTTGCTGCTCGGTTGGTGGATCCACTCCTTACCGACGACGAATGCGACTCAGCAATGTATGAACTCTCGATTCGTAGGGGGTCCCCCCTCCCGATGGGTTCCCTCTGGCTCCGGATGATTCTCACGGCCGTGCTTGCCGACATCCCTCCTCACCCGGCAGAGATGACCCTGGCGATGCTTGACGCGGCTGAAGAAAAGCTCGAGGGCTTTCATGAAGCGCGCCTGATTACTCAGGCTTTGAAGGATTGCCCAATTCATCTGCTGAGCCAGATAAAGGCCCGGCGAGCTATTATGTCTGCTTTCGCGGACGAACACGGCGCCAATCGATGGGGAGCGACTCCTCGTGAGAACCGTCGCTTTGATGTGCTGGAGAAAGCAGAGAGAGAGATGGAGAATTTTGTCCTCTGCTTTATTAACCCCTGTGCCATTGATCCCGTGTTTGGTGACCTTTTCCCGTTAGCGTAGAACATTTTTAAATTAGTCCCTCCTTTTTTATGCTTTATGCCGAACTTCCATGTAGGCTTGGTACTAGTATGTATGTTTTTGCTTGCATAAATAAACTTTGTATTCTTCTTATGAGAACTTTCTTTGGTTGCAAATGCTATCATCACTTTCATGCGTATCAGACCTTTTTGGGCATTATGAATGTTCATACGATTGCAAATGCTATTATTATTTCTTGAATACTCATATGATTGCGAATGCATGCTTGAAATACGTCGGAAATCTTTCTTCTTGCTGTTCACATCAGGTGATGTGAGCACGTTTTAGATCGATTATTCCCGTCGACCGGAAGCCCATTTATACGGTCTTGTAAATGTCTTGTTTCCAAGGCTGCGGTCACGAAAGCGAGCTTACGTGGCCTGATAGAGCGACACGTAGCGAACATATTGTTGTGCGAGAAAAGGGCTCGGCCGTAAATTTTCGGAGAGGGAGCTAGCTTCCAAGGCGCTGAGCGAGCTTCGAGCCACTCTTACCGCCAAGGCCAACAAAGCGTATGAACTTTGGCGGGTGCTTCAGGAGTCCATCAAAGAGGTGGTGGCTCTCGACAAAGCTGCCGCGTTCACTCGTGAGAGGGTCGAGGCTCATAAAGCCACCGAGAAAGAGCTCGAAGCTCGGCTTGCTTCGTATCAGGCTCAGCAAGCTCAGGCGGAGGCTCGTCTTCTGGAGATCTTGCATCATGAAGCCGTGGCTCAGCAACAAAACGATGAGCTGGTAAAATTACTACACCGCCCGCCGGCTTGAGGACTTGTATCTTTTCCTTTTTTTTTTTGTACATACTCATGAATGAGAGTATCTTTTTTGTTTCTTTCATGAATTGTACTTTGTATCCATTTTGGTTTATGAATAAAAATATACATTTTCCTTCTCAATGGTGTGTCCCCTTTTTATTGAATATATTCTGCGGATATTCTATCTTGATCTCCTTGCAGGACAGCGATGGCTCAGGATTCAGGGTTAAGATCTGCTTCCTAAGTCTTTTGCATTTTATGAGCCACGAGGGTCTCATAAAGAGTTTTTCTCCCTACAGGTCGAGAGGATCCCATAGGTGTAAGTTCTTCTTAAGAATCGTGAGGATTCTTAAGCGGGTTTTCCCTTGAGAGTCGTAAGGATCTCACAAAAGAGTTTTTCTTCCTTACAGGTCGTGAGGACCTGCAAGTGTTGGATGTGGTCACCCTTATCCGTGTTTCACGGGGTCAGAGGCTGCTCCAGGTATCGTAGTTTAAAGACGTCGCGGTCAAGGTTAAGGACCTCATAGTCCGTGGATTTAAGGACTCCACAGTCCGATGTTAGTTTTAAGACATCACGGTCAAGGTTAAGGACTTCATAGTCCGTGGATTTAGGGACTCCACAGTCCGATGTTAGTTTTAAGACATCACGGTCAAGGTTAAGGACCTCATAGTCCGTGGATTTAGGGACTCCACAGTCCGTTGTTAGTTTTAAGACATCACGGTCAAGGTTAAGGACCTCATAGTCCGTGGATTTAGGGACTCCACAGTCCGATGTTAGTTTGCAGGGACCCGTCACCTCTTTGAAGACGTTGAGGAATTACAACGCCAGGTATCAAAGGAGTGAAGAGATGTACCCTTAAACCAAGGCAGAATTCGTAGGGAATCGGGGTGGTTGATTGTTAGTTTTAAGACATCATGGTCGAGGTTAAGGACATCATAGTCCATGGATTTTAAGGACTCCACAGTCCGGTATTTGCTCTGGATGCTTCACACGGGTTTACTGCCGTGCTTGGCGAGGACCAGGCTCCGCTCTGGGCATTTTCCGCGGGGTCAAAGAGTGACGTTATCCACGTTCCACGTAACCAGGAATTTTGCACTAGATGCTTCACACGGGTTCACTGCCGTGCTCGGCGAGGACTAGGCTCCACTCTGGATGCTTCACACGGGTTCACTGCCGTGCTCTGCGAGGACCAGTATCCACTCTGGACGTTTTCCACGGGGTCAAAGAGTGACGTTATCCGCGTTCCACGTAACCAGGAATTTTGCACTAGATGCTTCACACGGGTTCACTGCCGTGCTCGGCGAGGACTAGGCTCCGCTCTGGATGCTTCACACGGGTTCACTGCCATGCTCTGCGAGGACCAGGATCCGCTCTGGACGTTTTCCACGGGGTCAAAGAGTGACGTTATCCGCGTTCTACGTAACCAGGAATTTTGCACTAGATGCTTCACACGGGTTCACTGCCGTGCTCGGCGAGGACTAGGCTCCGCTCTGGATGCTTCACATGGGTTCACTGCCGTGCTCGGCGAGGACCAGGATCCGCTCTGGACGTTTTCCATGGGGTCAAAGAGTGACGTTATCCGCGTTCCACGTAACCAGGAATTTTTCACTAGATGCTTCACACGGGTTCACTGCCGTGCTCGGCGAGGACTAAGCTCCGCTCTGGATGCTTCACACGGGTTCACTGCCATGCTCTGCGAGGACCAGGATCCGCTCTGGACGTTTTCCACGGGGTCAAAGAGTGACGTTATCCGCGTTCCACGTAACCAGGAATTTTGCACTAGATGCTTCACACGGGTTCACTGCCGTGCTCGGCGAGGACTAGGCTCCGCTCTGGATGTTTTCCACGGGGTCAAAGAGTGACGTTATCCGCGTTCCACCTAACCAGGAATTTTGCTGATTGTATCCGCATTTCACGGGATGGAGGTTTGACTGTTGGTGATATGTATACCACCGAACCATGGAACTGGGAGTTGCCGCTGTTCCGCTTAGCTTGAAGTTGTTTCCGTCGTTACGAGATGAGTGTTGGGATGATCTCTAGGTCACTTGTGACCCGTCGAGATTTAGCTTCTTTCTTTGGTGAAACCTGGGGGGGAGGTATGTTCCCTTTTTGTTTACGCCCTTGGATTGTGTACAGGGAGTGATGGAACATCACCTGTAGGGCATAAATTTTATTTTTATTTCATTTCTTTTTCCGTGATGCTCTATCGTTTCAGCTTTTATATCGTGAAGGTCGCGATTGCCCCATCATTTCGGCTATTTTTCGCGGTGCCCAATCATTTCGGCTATTTATTTATTTTCTACTCGCTGCTTTTTATTGCGAGTTGCCCCATCATTTCGGCTATTTTTCATGCATACATTTTTACTTGCTGCTTTTTTATTGCAAGTTGCCCCTTCATTTCGGCTATTTCGTATGCATGCGTGGCTTGCTAGCTTTTTCGCCGCAAGCTTGGATTTTAGACACCGATTTCGACATCAGCGCCGCTGCAACTGGGATGTTGCCAGGAGCGAATCATCATTTGCCTCTGTCGATGTTGAACAAAGGTGGCTTAGCAAACAGGGTTAAGGGTCCTGTCGACCAAGGCTTTTGACTTCATGAGCCGTAAGGGTCTTACAAAGGTATTTCTCCCTACAAGTCGTGAGGATCTTGTAGGTGTATTTTCTCCCTAGGGATCATGAGGATTCCTAAGTGTATGTTCCTCTGCAAGTCGTAAGGATCCTACAAGAGGGCTTTCTCCTTATGGGTCGAGAGGACCTACAAGGGTTGCTCATCATATGGACATATCCCTTGTCACGGGTGGGGCTTTGCTGGGGAAATGTTTATTCGCGCCCGTGGATTGTATACAAAGGTCAGTATTGAGCCCCTTGTAGGGCAGTATCGAAGGTTGTGGGGGATTTGCTTAAGAACAGGTTTAGGTTTCTGTAACTTAATACTTTCAAATCTCATGAGCCGTGAGGGTCCCATAAGAGAATTCTCCTTACGAGTCGTGAGGATCTCGCAAGTGTATTTTCTCCTTAGGAATCGTGGGGATCCCTAAGTGTGTTGCTCCTTTGTGAGTCGTAAGGATCTCACGCGGGTGGTTTCTCCTTACAAGGTCGAGAGGACCCTATAAGTGTCTTTTAACGAGGTTGCGCCCTTTCGGGTTTTCACAAACACTCGCTGGTAGTCCTGCTGTTTTTACTCACGGAGCCCTTTCGGGTTTTCATCCGTGCCCATTTTGCTTATGGACATACCGTTTTTTTTATCATTTTTATATATATATATATTTTTCTTTTTCTCCTTTTTTTTATTCATCTCGTCAGCCTAAGGATGCTGCGGTAGTAGTTTAGGGACGTTTCGGTCCGTCGTTAGTTTAAGGACATTTTGGTCCGTCGTTAGTTTAAAAACGTTTCGGTCCATCGTTAGTTTAAGGACGTATCAGTCCATCGATAGTTTAAGGACGTTTCGGTCCGTTTTTAGTTTAAGGACATTTCGGTCCGTCGTTAGTTTAAGGACGTATCGGTCCGTAATTAGTTTAAGGACATTTCGGTCCGTCGTTAAGGGGAAGGCCGGCTACTGCTTATAAGGTCTGAGCTTAGGAAGATAGCGAGCGGACATAGTCTTCGTCATCTATCATTGACCCAGGCTGTGGCTCATTAAGCATAGTATTTCTTTAAGAAGCGGCCGTTTATTGGCCTGAAAGGCCTCCCACCGTGCATGTCCATGAGTAGATAGGCTCCACCCTGGTAGACCTTGTCTATAATGTACGGGCCTTCATAGTTCGGCTCAAATTTTCCCCGCTTGGCACGATTGGGGATCATAGGTCTTTTGACTACTAGTACGAGTTCACCTTGGCGGAGTGTCCTTGGCCTGGTCAATCTTTCGTATGAGCGCGTCATCTTTGCTTTGTAGGCCTCTAGATTTTGTTGCGCTATGAGCCGGGTTTCATCGAGGGCATCAAGCTCCTCGAGCCAAAGGTGAGCATTTTCTTCGTCCGTCAGCTCGTAGTAGACCGCCACTCGTAGAGAGGGTAACTCTATCTCGAGGGGGAGCACTGCTTCCGTCCCAAATACCAACGCGTACGGCGTTGTGTTCGTGGCCGTCTTGAACGTAGTTCGATAGGCCCAAAGGGCGTCTTGCAGCCTCTCGTGCCAGTCTTTCTTATTTCGGGACACCGTCTTTTTTATGATCTTTGTCAAGGTCTTATTGAAGGCCTCGGCCAGACCGTTAGCTCATGGATTGTTGTTGGAGATAGTGCCCTCAGAGTCAATTATTGGATCACAGGCACGTGATTGCAATGATTGAGAGAGGACCTATCCCGGTAGGACAGTCTTATTCGAGATGATAGTATGCTATCTGGTTTATCTTTATCATCGTGTACTACTTTAGGTGACCTGACATGTCGCTATTACACGTTGATAGAGCCCCTAGGATTCTTGCTTGACTACCAGCAGTATGATGGCGATCATATACGTGGGAGCTGGTAGTCTATAAGCACATCCTTAAAAGGTCCCTAGTCGTAGGAGTTTCGAGACAGGGCATCGATACTCCATTAGTAGACTAGCGTATACAGTCGAGACCCCGACGAGGGGCGGTGGCCGGTCTCACAAGCCACTGGTGTCTGTTGGTTCACCTAAGATGTATACAGGTGCTCATTGGGTTATGAGTACACCGGACAGGACTCGCCGGGAACCTGCTAGTTGGTCTTATACCAGATGTCAGATAGCAGTTCCCTGGTGACATGTGTACAGGTTAGTTCATCGACCTGAGATCGTCATTTGTCTCGTGTGAGTTCCCACTGTGCTTTGATTACTACCCTACCACGGCTCAAAGGAGTCGTGCAAACAGGTTTTAGTTGGGTACAGTCCCGAGCCACATGGAGGCAGAGAGCGAATCTGCAGGGGTTCGTCTCTCCCGGTATTGGGGGTGAGGTCGCGCTGTGTCTAGGAGAGCCATTACACAAAGCCCTCGGCCGAGGCAGGAGATTTACTGGTAGGTATTCCAGTAGTATCTCAGGGTGTTCTGGGCTACACTCCGACACGACTTGTACCGCTTTTGGGGGTCTGACTTTTACCAACCCCCTAGGCCCGCCATGCGATACTCATAGACGAACGGACCGGACTGTACGGATATTGTCACTGACAGGCTCAGTAGGGTGTCGGGATGAGTTCGCTCATCGACGTCCCTTTTGGTCAATAGCTGGTGGCCCGTCAGGTATTGGCTTATACCTCTGACGTGCTAGTGGTTAAATCCACAGCCATAGTATTGACGAGTCTTTAGAGTCCACCACACATTCAGTTACTCAAGTTTCGGGCGAAACGATGTAGAGGCCGTATGGAGATATGGCAGGGTCCGATCAGATACGTGCGGTATTGCACGGATCAGGATCGGACAGTTTGTACTAGTGGCTGTATGGTTATATGGCAGGGTTCGATCAGATACGTGCGGTATTGCACGGATCAGGATCGAACGGATATTACTAGCCGGCTTTGGTTTAAGCCGGATCCTAGTATAGTACAGTGTAGACTTTGTCTCTTTGCATTTGTATCCGGTCGGAATACAGATGCGGGTGTGTATGCACAGTATCGAGGTTTTCCTGTAATTTATTACGGGACCAGTTTTCTGGAGTTGCCAGTTTGCATTCCGTTCCGGCCGGTTTTCCTTTGTTCTTTCCCGGCCGGACTTTTCCGATGGAGGGTGTTATTTGCAAGTTTGCAAATAACATTTCTGGAGGGGGTTTTCTTGCATATGGATTGATTATGGTGGCTTCATGATTTGACAAGTATCATGAGATCCTTTTTCTTTCTTATCCTTTGCTTTTTGTTGATTGGAAAGGATTAAGATTGATTTGAGTTTTGTTATCATGATGTTTGGATGTGGTCACCATTCTTCTTCTCCTACACTCACCTCCCTCTTGTATTAGTTTTTCATTCCTCCACCATTCTCACTTGATGAGAGGTAGGCTTCACTTGAGAGAAAAAGAATGAGAGAGTTCATTTTGGTTATGTGAGGAATTCTTCATCTCTTCTTCTTCTTGCTAGAAAATTGAAAGCACCAATTTTCTTTACCTCTTCCTCCATCCTCCAAGGCAACATAAACCCCAAATGAGACATAGCCTCTACACTACACATTCTACAGCAAATCTTGGGCACGTCGACTTTCCAGCTTCGTGCCCGAGTTGCCTCGGTATTGAGGTGGGAGCCCGTAAAAGATGAAGGCGACGTGGTGCCCTTCCGGCGAGGAGGCGACGACATGGAGACATGACTTTCCGCGGGAGATCGGGACGATGAAGAGAAGACCGGAGGACTCGGATCACTTGGTATACTTCTCTTCCCATCTTTTGTTAGCTAGTTTAGGTTAATGGTTAACGATCCGGGTTTTATTGTCCGCGGTAGCGCCAGTTTCCAAGTAAGGAAAATTTTTGATTCCGCATTTTGGCCTCGGTAAGACCGCCGGGGCGCTGCCGTGGCGCAACATGGTATCAGAGCCACGCCATTAACCTAGTCTAACATTTTTCTAGTGTGTTTTACATTTCCGATCGACCAAAATTCCAAAAAACCGCGTTTTTCTTTACATCAGTTTTCTGTCGAAATTTTTTGAAGTCCAAAAATTTTTCAGGTTGTCTCAGAATGATGTGCAGGGAGTTCTAAGAACACTGGAAAAATTCGACAACACGATCCCTCCGTACGACCGCGGAACCGCGACCATAACCCCTCTTTGGCCGCGGTTCCGCCGCAGTAATGAGGGATCATGTCATCGTTTTTTTACAGTGGGCTTGTGGGCTGAAAATAGGGGTTTTGGAATATTAATATTGGGCCCAGAATTTCTGTGAGTGCTACAGTATTGCTTTGGGGCCCACTTGTTAATTTTTGATCGATCGGATATTTTAAACACATTATTTCACAGTATTTACATTATATCTGCGACCGTGAATATCACTTGATCGGTAAATCCTGTCTAACTGCTATAGCCCGGTTAGACGGATTTGCGAACGTGATTTTCACGTTGATGTTCTGTGTTTATGCTGTGTTGTTGCGGATCGGTCGTGGGGGATAGCCTGGATGCAATGTTAGTACAGTTTTGTTTTATATGTACATTTGATATTGCGGGGCGAGCGTCCGACATGTGGACTGCCGTCACTGCCTGTTTGTATTATTCTTTTGGTGCACGACCTGGTTGCGGTCGATGTACCCAGTGTATGTATATTTTACTTTCTGTACTAGGATTACCCCGCGGAGGGGTGCACGGATAGCCGGGTTCTAGAGGGCAACGGGCCCGCATCTCATGGCATTGAGACGGAGGGGGCTTCACTCCAGGATTGGCGGGCTATTCGCCGCACTCGTAGGGGGTACAGGTTGACCCAGGAGGGGTGCCCAAGTTACCGGATTCCGTGAAGTGCTGGGTGGTCCATTCACGGAGCTGGAGGGGACTGCCTCACTTCAGGTCTTGGCGGGTGACTTACCGCACCCGTAGGGGTCTAGGATTTCATTGCACAGGCTATCCACACGACCAGGGGAACGTCGGGTTTCAGCAGCGGCTCTGTGAAACCCGGGGATCCCAAATATCTGTATTGTTCTGTGATGTTGTACATTTCTGTGATGTTGCATTCTTATCACGCCTTGAGCGAATATAATATATTGGTATATATATTAGTAGATGTTGTATATGTTTTGCATCCGCGCTAGTCCAGTCCCCGCTCTGTCGTTAGTTAAGTAACCTAACGGGTGATGACGGGACCCAGTGGCGAATGCGGATGGCATATACGTACATCAGTATATTTTCGTTCTTTGTGGTGTGATTATTTGATGGGACTGCGTTGATTCGGATCAATGCAAGATTAACAAACCTATTCTGATGTTTTTGGAACAATTTTTCAAAAAGCTGTTATTGCAAGGACGTTCACTTTTGTTTTGTATCGTGGTATTCATTTGGAATATCCTGCTCCTCAGTTGACGAGGCAAGGGCCGAGATCCCTTCATCGGGAGTGACCCCTTGGACAGAAGTTTGCGTCAGGGCAATAACTTCACTATAGCCAATTACTTTTGCTTTGCATCGTGGTATTCAGTTGGAATATCCTGCACCTCATTCTACGGGGAAAGAGCCGAGATCCCTTCACCGGGAGTGACCTCTTTAGTAAAGGTTTTCGTCACTATATTTTTATAAAAGGCTATGCAGTTCCTTCAACGATATCAAGTTCATTACGTTAAAGGTTTTTCGCCAAAAACCAGTCGTAGCCCTCCGTCATTTCTTATGGTATTATTTAGTATTCGTGCTGCGTTTGTTGACTCCGTCAAGGCGTAGTGTACGGTAGCTAAGTGGTGCTTATTTGTTGCATAAATGGGATTGGTTATGACAGTCGTGCGGCCTTGTTGACTCCGTCAAGGGCACGTACGGGTGGGTTTAATGCAATCCAGATAATGACGGGATGAACTTGACTAGGACTCTTTGATTTGTTGACCCCGTCAAGGTCACTTGAGTCCTAGGGGTAAAAATCCACATCAGGAGTTTCTAAAGAAACTGAAACTTGCCAAGCATGCGCGTACCTTCTGGAGTGTGGTGACTTGAGTGGATTCCGTCAAGTTATCATACGATGATAGTTGGATCCCGATTCCCACTAATGAGTTGGTTTACTCCTCGGGTAATCCCGGCTAATTCTTCTTTCAGGTTTGGAGAAGAATTTGACGTTACAGTGGGAGGTTTCCTGATTAGATAAAGTGATAACCATTCTGATCTAGGTTAGAGTGCACGCTGAGTGTTTCTTTTCTCTCTCTCTTTGGCAGCGACCATTGACCCGACCCTAGACTATGACTCAGTGACCGAGTTGACCGAACCTTCTTAACACTGGCTTTTGGATTGTCAGAGTCGCTAACCTCATTGCCACTCCTACTTTTACCCTTTTCTCCAGGACACCCCGTATTACTACGAACGTCCACTTCCATTGGACAAAACCATCGTATGGTTATATACGAACTCGAAGGACTTCGAGGATGGTTTCTGGTTTTGGAGAAAACGAATAGGACTATTCAGTTGTCTTTTCCTTTTACCTTCTCTCTCAGGTTGCGAGTACTCCTTGGTTTAGGAGTAGTACACCTATTACGCAAATTGGATAGTCTTCTTCCAAACCTTAGGCTGGTGCCGAACGGTGGGGAATGAAGAAAACCAATTAGCATAACGATGGTGTGCAGAAGGTATTAAGTTAAGACAAAGCAAGGGATTAGTAGGAGGGCAAAGTAAATTGCGACTGATATTCACGACCAAACCAAGTATTTCTTCGCCAATCCTAAATCACCTTTGTATTTCTCCAGGACACTCCGTATCACTACGAAGATCCACAGTTTATTGGATACTCCATCGTATGGTTATATACGAACTCGAAAGGAACTTGTTCCAGTTCGGGGATGGATTCTGGTTCAGGAGAAATAGGAATAAAGTACATTCAGGTGTCTTTTATCTTCACCTTCTCTCGCGTTGCGAGTGCTCCTAGGATTAGGACAGTACACCCTTTATACTCATTAGATAGTCTTCTTCCAAACCATAGGCTGGTGCCGAACGGTAGGGAAGGAAGAAAACCATTTGGCTTAAAGGGGTGTGCAGAAGGTAATGACTAAAGACATATAAAGGGATTTGGAAAGGTGGCAAAGAATTATATGGTTACGGTTGTGAATCTGGATAATGGAAGAGGCATTACTAGGAATACCAGGATACCCCAACGAAACATTTCATTGTTTCAGTTTCACTGTGTACTGTTAATAGAAAACTGATTTCCCGATTAGACACTTACTCCAGGGTATGTATTTACCAGGTATGATTCTCACATCTGTATGGTTTTACAGATGATGAGTGGGAGTAAGTTATTGGGAATTGGGTGATCATCCTCATTATATCGGGATTCGTTGTAATCGGTGATATTTGAGGAAGTCACCTGGGTTGTTTGCCGGTCGGCAAATATTTGGTTTTGAATATCCGTTGTTATGCACCAATTTCAAATTGATATATCTGTACGTCTATTTTTATAGAGTGAGATATACCTTTTGAAGTTATGTCGATGACATTTACCTATATCAGTGGATGGTTAGGTAAGGAGCATTAAACAGCGGTGTAATTCTTCTTAACCATACGTACAGTTTTCAGCCTACGACACACAGTGAATGAGTCATCAGACTCAAGGGACTTATACAGAGTATTGTATGTTGTCCAGCGTCCATCAGGACAGAGGGGTTGGTCCTCGTACTATATTCAGTTTACTTATGACTTCTCTAGTTTTTAGACAGGTGTTTCGTGGAAACACAGGGTCTGAATTTTGAGAAGTTATAGGTATTTGAATAAAGTAGAGAACCAGGTATTGCAAGTATCGGGATTCTTCAAAGTGATCGAAGATGTAGATACTTGTGTATGGTATTCAGCTGATAGTAATGGTTAAGAGAACTTGCTTCTCTTTCAGGTTACTCATAATTGGAAGCATTCCTAAGTTGAGTAACGCTGATCGGCCTCCTTCCATTTAGTTGACATGCACTGGAGACAGCTGCATGATTTGAATCTGGTTCAATTAAATCAGTGCCTTTGGTTCTATATTGGATATAGAACAGTTCATATCTTAACGTTGTTAAGATACGGGGAGTTGTCTGGCTTATGCTTAAAACCAGACACTGGATAACTCAAGGCATGTTTCTGTAATGGCTGTTTGTGGGTTGACCCAGGCTATGACGAGGGTTGATTTTCTACCATCTGGAAGATCAATAGTGATATTGTTCTTGACTCGCCACAGTTTTAAATAAAAATGGATTTTTCAGAAAACAGTAGTGGGAGTATGGTAGAACTGGAAGTGATTCCAGAACCACAAACGATTACTGAAGATTTCACAGGAACCTAAAGATTCAATCTGGTTTGACATTCTATTGGCCACTCCGCAGATATGATGGGTAACCTCAGGCACTCGAGAGGTACTTCGGTATGCTCAAGGACGGTGGCAGGGAGGTTCTTGTTTACCCAGACTTACCATTGCTGTTGTTCCAGACTGTGAGACCCGGCAGGAGGATGAGTATAGCGTCGTTCTAAACTAGCTTTAGAAGTGCACGTCTATATGACTCTAGCAGAGGGTTGTCGTAGTCAGTGGGAGCAGCGGAAGCATTGGTGGTCATCAGGCTTATGTCTATTTATAGACTAAAGCAGTTACAGCGGAGATAGATCATCTATTTCTGATGTGACAGTCATAGGTTTGACTTCATCAGAATAGGGGATGGATCTGTTAAGAAGGTAGTAGGGTGTGATGTCCTGGTATTTGGATGACATACACAGAGTAGGAAGTGATATTCCTATACTACGATGGTTATACTTTGGTTGTCACACAGTGGTTTCTCCACACAGGACTTGGATATTATATCAGATATTCTGGTTACTAGATCTATGGTTTTAGATCTAGATTTGGGTGGTTTCCCAATCTGGGTACCTTGACAACATTCTATGAGTATTTAGAATGGACGACTCCTGGCATGGAAGTATACCTGCAGGTGATGGAGTCACCCTCTCTAAAGGTGTCTTACAGACTAAAGAGGAGAGGGATGTTCATGATTGGCAGATCACTTGTTTAGGCAATTGAGTCAATCATGAGATGTCAAGTACCACTCCAGATGTTGTTCTTGCAGTAGATGCAATAAGTTGACATTGATCCAATCCTGGAGAAACAGTCGGAAGCAGTTTTAGAACATAAGTTGATGTTCTAGGGATATGATAACGACAGCCTCATTCGAGAGACAGTTATCATTCCAGGCTTCCAAGGTGACCTGGACGACAAGGAGGTTGTCAGAGTTATAGTTTTCCCTCTGACGAGGGGCAGTATTTTGTACAGATGGTCCAAGGCAATACTGAGGGAGGCATAGCGCAGGATTCTGATTAAGTTCAGTTGATGATACAGTCTAAGAAGTCTGGATTTGGAGTTCATTTATGAACTAGGTCCCATCAAACATCCAGACGTTCCAAGACAGGTATTGCTCATTTCGGGAGATGGTTTTCTCCGCGAACTTGAGATATAGAGAGACATAGAAAGAAACTTCACTGCGGATCCACTCACTGAGGCTATTCCTCGAACCCAATAGTTTCGCAAACGGGTTTTGTGAGACTGACTAGTAGAGGAGTTGGGTGTTCGGTATCCAACGGGCTGTGAGTACGCGACATCGCAATAATTAGCCTTGAGTGCAAGTGGGAGATTGTTGGAGATAGTGCCCTCAGAGTCAATTATTGGATCACAGGCACGTGATTGCAATGATTGAGGGAGGACCTATCCCGGTAGGACAGTCTTACTCGAGATGATAGTATGCTATCTGGTTTATCTTTATCATCGTGTACTGCTTTAGGTGACCTGACATGTCGCTATTACACGTTGATAGAGCCCCTAGGATTCTTGCTTGACTACCAGCAGTATGATGGCGATCATATACGTGGGAGATGGTAGTCTATAAGCACATCCTTAAAAGGTCCCTAGTCGTAGGAGTTTTGAGACAGGGCATCGATATTCCATTAGTAGACTAGTGTATACAGTCGAGACCCCGACGAGGGGCGGTGGCCGGTCTCACAAGCCACTGGTGTCTGTTGGTTCACCTAAGATGTATACAGGTGCTCATTGGGTTATGAGTACACCGGACAGGACTCGCCGGGAACCTGCTAGTTGGTCTTATACCAGATGTCAGATAGCAGTTCCCTGGTGACATGTGTACAGGTTAGTTCATCGACCTGAGATCGTCATTTGTCTCGTGTGAGTTCCCACTGTGCTTTGATTACTACCCTACCACGGCTCAAAGGAGTCGTGCAAACAGGTTTTAGTTGGGTACAGTCCCGAGCCACATGGAGGCAGTGAGCGGATCTGCAGGGGTTCGTCTCTCCCGGTATTGGGGGTGAGGTCGCGCTGTGTCTAGGAGAGCCATTACACAAAGCCCTCGGCCGAGGCAGGAGATTTACTGGTAGGTATTCCAGTAGTATCTCAGGGTGTTCTGGGCTACACTCCGACACGACTTGTACCGCTTTTGGGGGTCTGACTTTTACCAACCCCCTAGGCCCGCCATGCGATACTCATAGACGAACGGACCGGACTGTACGGATATTGTCACTGACAGGCTCAGTAGGGTGTCGGGATGAGTTCGCTCATCGACGTCCCTTTTGGTCAATAGCTGGTGGCCCGTCATGTATTGGCTTATACCTCTGACGTGCTAGTGGTTAAATCCACAGCCATAGTATTGACGAGTCTTTAGAGTCCACCACACATTCAGTTACTCAAGTTTCGGGCGAAACGATGTAGAGGCCGTATGGAGATATGGCAGGGTCCGATCAGATACGTGCGGTATTGCACGGATCAGGATCGGACAGTTTGTACTAGTGGCTGTATGGTTATATGGCAGGGTTCGATCAGATACGTGCGGTATTGCACGGATCAGGATCGAACGGATATTACTAGCCGGCTTTGGTTTAAGCCGGATCCTAGTATAGTACAGTGTAGACTTTGTCTCTTTGCATTTGTATCCGGTCGGAATACAGATGCGGGTGTGTATGCACGGTATCGGGGTTTTCCTGTAATTTATTACGGGACCAGTTTTCTGGAGTTGCCAGTTTGCATTCCGTTCCGGCCGGTTTTCCTTTGTTCTTTCCCGGCCGGACTTTTCCGATGGAGGGTGTTATTTGCAAGTTTGCAAATAACATTTCTGGAGGGGGTTTTCTTGCATATGGATTGATTATGATGGCTTCATGATTTGACAAGTATCATGAGATCCTTTTTCTTTCTTATCCTTTGCTTTTTGTTGATTGGAAAGGATTAAGATTGATTTGAGTTTTGTTATCATGATGTTTGGATGTGGTCACCATTCTTCTTCTCCTACACTCACCTCCCTCTTGTTTTAGTTTTTCGTTCCTCCACCATTCTCACTTGATGAGAGGTAGGCTTCACTTGAGAGAAAAAGAATGAGAGAGTTCATTTTGGTTATGTGAGGAATTCTTCATCTCTTCTTCTTCTTGCTAGAAAATTGAAAGCACCAATTTTCTTTACCTCTTCCTCCGTCCTCCTAGGCAACATAAACCCCAAATGAGACATAGCCTCTACACTACACATTCTACAGCAAATCTTGGGCACGTCGACTTGCCAGCTTCGTGCCCGAGTTGCCTCGGTATTGAGGTGGGAGCCCGTAAAAGATGCAAGCGACGTGGTGCCCTTCCGGCGAGGAGGCGACGACATGGAGACATGACTTTCCACAGGAGATCGGGACGATGAAGAGAAGACCAGAGGACTCGGATCACTTGGTATACTTCTCTTCCCATCTCTTGTTAGCTAGTATAGGTTAATGGTTAACGATCCGGGTTTTATTGTCCGCGGTAGCGCCAGTTTCCAAGTAAGGAGAATTTTTGATCCCGCATTTTGGCCTCGGTAAGACGGCCGGGTGCTGCCGTGGCGCAACAATTGTAAACTGAAGAATATCTCCAGTCTATATTGTGCTGCTGCGCGAAGCGGCTAATCTTATGGGTTCTGTAGGCTAGCCCGTTATCGGAGATAATCCGCCGTAGGGTTCCAAACCGATAGATGACGTGCGTCTTGAAGAAGTGGAGGATATTCTCCGTCTTCACTTCCCTCAGCGGTACCGCTTCTGCCCATTTGGAGAAGTAATCGGTTGTCGCCAGGATGAAACGATGTCTCCGGGACGATGCTGGCTCGATGGGGCCGACTATGTCAGTCCCCCACATTTCGAATGGCCAGCTAGCCACCGTTGGGTGTAGTGGATTCGGATGTTGGTGGATAAAGTCTCCATGAATCTGGCACGAGTGGCATTGCTTCGCATACTCGAGGCAGTCTTGGACCATCATGGGCCAATAATAACCCATTCGTTTGATCTTCAATTTCATCTTCGGGCCTGCTTGGTGAGAACCGCAGAGTCCGTCGTGAACTTCCTGAACGACTCTTTCTGCTTCGTTAGGTCCTAAGCATCTCAGCCACAGAGAATCAAACGATCTCTTGTATAGAGTGTCGTTGACAAAAGCGAAAAATAGAGCTCGTTTCATGAGCTGATGTCTTGAGGACGCTTCTTCGGGCATTCGGTAGGACTTAAAGTAGTCTATGAAGACTTCCCTCCAGTCCCCGGCCTTCTCATGGCCTTTTATTTGTAGGGTCGTCTGCTCAGTCGCCCCCTTTTCTTCATATAATTCCGGAGATATCTCCGTTAGGGCAAGCACCCGACGGCTTTGTACCACGATTCTTACATCATCGAGGTTTTCGTCAGCGAGCTCTTTAGCAAGTTTGGCCAACGCATCTGCTTTGCTGTTTTCCGCACGCTGTATGTTCTCCAAAGTATAGGAGGGAATTTGAGTCAACAGTTGTTGCACCTTTTCGCCGTACTTCACCAGCTCTGGTTTGCACGTTTGGTAGTCACTATTTACTTGACTAACGACCAGTTGAGAATCCCCGTATATAGAGAGGTCTTCAATTCCTATGTCAATGGCGATCTCGAGGCCTGCTATCAAAGCTTCGTATTCGGCTTCATTGTTCGTCCTCGATTCCGTTAAGGAGAAAGCAAAGCGCATTATCCCTCCTTGTGGGGTTACGAAGATGAGGCCTACTCCCGATTTGATTATGGGGGTACATTGTTTGCGCTTCTTCATGGAAGATGCCCCGTCAAAATAGAGTTCCCATCGGGTATCACCTCCGCCGATCGCATCGAATGCATGTTCATCCGGCAAATCGCAGTTCAGAGGAGAACCGGCAGGTACTGGATGCTCAGCGAGGAAGTCGGCAATGGCCTGGCCTTTCACTGCCTTAAGAGGCTGATATGTTATTGAAAACTCCATCAGGAGCAGGGCCCATTTAGCGAGTCTCCCTGTCAATATGGCCTTTGACATTAGAAATTTTAGAGGGTCCACCTTTGATATAAGACGGACTTCATGTGCCAACGCATAGTGCCGAAGTTTTGTTATCGCGAAGATTAACGCCAAGCAGTGTTTTTCAATGGGAGAGTAGTTGCTTTCTGCCCCCAGCAGAACTCGACTTAAGTAGTAGAGTGCTCTCTCTTTTCCTTGATCGTTCTCTTATGCCCATAATGCGCCTAAGGAACCTTCGAGGGCGGTTGTATAAAGAATGAAGGGTTTTCCCTTGACCGGCGCAGCCAACACCGGAGGGTTCTGCAGGTACTGCTTGATCTCGTCTAGTGCACCTTGGCATTTGTGATCCCAAACGAATGGAGTTCCCTTCTTCATCAGGTGGCTGTAAGGACGGCATTTGCCTGAAAGATTGGCGATAAACCGCCGGATGTATGCGAGCTTCCCTTGGAGAGACCGCAACTGTTTGAGGGTTCTTGGCGGAGGCATTTCCATGATCGCCTTGATCTTAGATGGATCTATTTCGATACCTCGGTGTCGGATGATGAATCCCAGGAATTTACCCGAGGAGACTCCAAACGCGCATTTGAGGGGATCCATCTTCAAATTATATTGCCGAAGGCGTTGAAATACAGTCTCCAGATGCTTTAAATGCTTTTCGTATGACATGCTCTTTACTACAAGGTCATCGATATAGCACTCGACGATGTCATGTATGAGGTCGTCGAAGATCTTTGTCATGGCCCTTTGATAGGTAGCGCCGGCGTTCTTTAGACCAAAGGGCATAACCCTATAGCAGAATATACCCAAAGGGGTCCGGAAAGCGGTGTGCTTCTGGTCTTCGGGATGCATTTTTATCTGATTGTATCCTGATGAACCGTCCATAAAGGAGAAAACCTCGTGAGTGGACGTGTTATCTATCATTAGCTCGGTTACTGGTACTGGGAAATCGTCCTTTGGACAGGCTTTATTGAGATCCCTGAAATCCACGCATATGCGTACCGTCCCATTTTTCTTCATTACCGGGACGATATTGGCGATCCAGTCGGGATATTGGACTTCTTGGATAAATCCAGAGTCGATCAGCTTCTTGACTTCGGCGTTGATGCTCATCTCAAGCTCGAGCCGCATCCTTCTCGGTGCTTGCTTGACTGGCTTGATATCTGGGGATATTGCTAATTTATGCACAGCAATCTCTGGATCTAATCCTGGCATCTCGGAGTAGTTCCACGCGAAGCAGTCTTTATGCCGTAGAAGTACGTTCTTCAACGCAGCCACCCTTTCTTCAGATAGCAGCTCGCTGACAAATGTCGGTCGCGGGTCATCTGCCGATCCCAACTCAATCTTCTTGAGGTTATCTGCAGTAGTATGTATGCCGTCTTCCAGTTCTTTTGGAGCTGGCAGAAATTCTGAGATCACCTCATCATCGCTGTTCTCAAAGCACCAGGGAAGGTTATCCATGTTCTTGGGCTCTTCTTTTAATATCGTAACCGTGTAACAGGTGCGAATCCGCTTCCAGGGCTGAGGTGGATTTGGTTCTACTTTTGCGGCTTTGGGTTCATGCTTTTGTGGCGGCGTTACCCTCCAGCCGTCGGATAAAGCGAATCTGCCCTGTTGGTATTGGTTCTCGACCCAGTTCTTGAAGGTGAAGCAGTCTTCGGTAGGATGTCCTATGGCTCGGTGATAAGAGCAATAGCTCAGATGAGAAGCCTTGTTAGCTTGCTCAGGGTGTCTAGACTCTGGAAGCACGATCATTTGATGTTTTATAGCGAGCTTGAGTAACCTCTCCGTCTTGTCTCGGGGGAAGGAGTACGCTCGACTCATCTTCTTCATGAGGGACAAATCCGAGCCGCGCAATACCCGATCACGTAACTCTCTAATCCTGCGTCGTTGTTGTCGGCTCCTCTTTCCGCTTCATGATTTAATTCTGCCTCTGCGTCGGGCCTTTCGTACAACGGGTTGACAGGGATGAGCATCTTTGTCTTTTGCAGCCTGTTGAAACAGACGTTGCGTCCTGGCCTTCTCGTAGATGGCCATCTCGCGGTTGTGGTCTTCCCGAGCTTTTTGACCCACTTTCCTGATAAGCTTGTCCATTCGTTCTTCAAACGATGGACTCGGCACTTCAATCGCGGGATCCAGTTTTGATGAGGGGTTGGCATTTCCTGACAGGGCGTCCTCTTCTTCATCAAAGGTATATATAGCGTAGCTACTGTGGGCCCGTTCCCGTTTTCCGGCTCTTACGTATCCAAGCCCAAGTGTTTCCATTTTCCCGTTGGGCAATTTGCGTTGAGTCCCAGGGACATCCAAAATCCTGTTGTAGAACCGAGCTTGTCGAACAGTCTGTTTTAAGGGTACTCCTTGGCGCTTCAATAGCCTCTTTAATCCATTCGTATAGTATCTGGGCAGACGGATGGGTTGGTGCCTGTCGAATGTAGCATCTGCGCCATGCCAAATCTCTTTCTCTACTTTCGACTCCGAGGATCGGTAGAATAGGATTACCTTCTCACCCCTTTGCCTGGGAAGGACGTAAAATGTTTGCAGGTCCTGCACATCGTAAGCTTGAAGTGTGTCGAGATCCTTGTAGTGTACTCGCGGCACCATGGTGATTTGCAAACTCTGATCATCGCTAGGGGGTGCTTGTATTGACGGCCGATTGGAGAACACGGCATTAACCTCATCTTCCGAGCCACTTCCAAAGACCAACATGGGGGCGGACGTCCCCGGGTTGTTGCGTTGAGATGGCCCGGCATAAACTATCTCTTCTTCTTCTTCGGTATCGCTCCCGAAAACAGGGATGGTGGCGGCGACTTTGTTCTCCGACCCGACACCTTTCTGTATCCTCGAAATCTGGCAAAAAGTATTTCGCATCTTCGTATTTGCGGACTTCGTTCACGGAAAATGGGTTCAGCTCACCTGTTACGGTATACTCGAAACCATCCTTAAAGTACTCATACACTGATGTTGTGTAGAAGGGATGATGTTGTACTCGTGTAACCAAGGATGACCGAGCAAGGCGTTGTATCAGGTCTTGGCGTCAATGACATGGAATTTGATGTCCGTGACGAGCAGTCCGAAGCGTAAGGTCAATTTTACGGATCCGAGAGTCCGTGACGATTGGGAGTCGAAACCAGAGATGGTAATTTTGTCACGAGCGAGGTGTTGCACACTCATGCAAATTTCCTTTAACACCCGAACGTTAAGGAGATTGACGGAGGATCCATTATCCACTAGGATCTTGCCTATCTTGATATCATGGCAGTATCCAGAGACATATAGGGGACGGTTGTGGTCGCACGTCCCGAGAAGGCGGTCTTCGTCACCGAAAGTGATGTCGGCCGTATGCACTTCCTCTAGTTCATCCTTCATCCTTTCAGTGGCGAGGAAGGCTTGGAATTGCTCAGGTTCTTATAGCGTCTTAATTAGTGAATCTCGCGCTTCTTTTGATAATAGGAGGGCATCGAGAATGCTAAGCTGAGAAGGTAGCTTCCTTAGGTGCGCTAGGATGTTATAGTCTACCTTACCCTTCCTGGGAGGGTCTTTGGCAGTCAGTTCTTTCATGACTTGGTCATCTAAAGTGATATCCTCAGTGACCTTTTCCTTTCCCTTATCTTTTCTATTTGCGGGCCCGAGATTCTTTTCCAGGAGCGTACGATTGCGCAACTGAATGTTTTCGCAGGCTTCTGGTTCCTCCTCTTTCCCTAAAACGGATTCTTTAAAGAGAGGGCCCAGAGCCATTTCTTCATCAAAGTCGCTCCCAAAGGTGAGAACTTGTGACCCTCCGGCGTTAACCATGTAACAGCTGCCAATAGTTCTGTTGTGCCCGTCGGCAGTACTCCTTCGTTCCCGACGAGTCTTGCGTTTGATGCGCTTAAAATGTTGCCGATGAGCAACATATCCTTGCCACCATATCCTAAAGGCGTCGCACTCCTCCGTGGGGTGTGAAATTTTCCGATGATATGCGCAATAATCAGGGTGCCTCTCCACCGTATTGAGCGTGTTTTTTTCCGAGGGTGGTAGCTTCATTCCCATTGACATAGCTTTGGCAAACCTTTTCCTCGTCTTGAATATCTTCTTGTCTGCCTCGGATGCCTTTCGATCTGGCGGGGGTACTTCAACTCATTCGTTCAGTCGCCTGCATTTGGCTCCTTCCGATGCGGCCATCTCACGCTCCTGATCCGCTTTACTCTTTAAACGAATCTCGTCTAGAAAGGCGTTGATCATTTCATCTGTTGGCCACACAGCTCTGGTTCAGGCTCTGTCCCCAGTTTCTTAGTGCCAGGAGTTTTCTCATCATCGGTAAACGAGTGGGAGATTACGTTACAACTCGCCACATATCCCTCGGATTCATCCGACGAGCTCTCTCCATCATCGTCCTCTTGAAAGATGTGGCTGAGGAACTCTTACAGTGTGACAGGAGTTCGCGCCTTTTGATTGTACTCTTCCAGCGCGTCGATTTGCTTCTGCAAGTTTGTGTGCTCGTCTCCAGGCTTCACGGGCTTCTTGGATTTCTTCTTCTTTTTCTTCGAAGATTTTGACGGTTGGGCGTGAGTATTTCGGCTATCACCACGAGTCTTCGTAGTTGGGCGCGGCTTCAACATCCCTTCGATAATTTGAGGTTCAAGCGGGTCCTTCCATTCGATCGCAGGGCACGCATGAAGGTCCCTCAGCATTCTTTTGGTTTTAGTTGACAGCACGACCTCCCATGGAGCTTCTTCAATAAAGGAACAGGTTGCCCCCGGTGTATCTGCTTTCTTAGGAGTATGCGGCTGTGGTGGGTTCACCTTCCACTTTTCGGACAGTGCAAACTTCCCCTGGAGGTATTGATCTTCAATCCATCCTTTGAAGACGAAGCAGTCCTCAATCGGATGACTTACCGTTTGATGATAAGGGCAATAGTTAGGGTTATTCACCTCAGTGGGTTGTGGAGGTCGTCTTGGATTTGGTAGGTTTATAAGTCTGTTGCGCACTGCCAGCTCGAATAACCGTTTCGTCTTGTCTCGTGGGAACGAGTAGGGACGCTTCATCTTCTCATTATAATACCGGCGTCTTTCTTCCATTTGATCCACAAGCTTCGGGGCGTTGGGTTGCTGCTGGGCATTCGCGACGAAGGTTGCCCTTCCTTTACCCTTGTCATTCCGAGGTTCCGACTTCGGGGGAGGTGGTCTATGACCCATCTGGTCCATTTGAGCCAACTTGTCGATTAAAGCCTGGAACGTGGTTGGCTTAAAGAACATCATAAACTGGGAGATAGTTGCGTGAGGGTCTAGGGTTCCCACGAACATGCCCACTGCGGGTGCTTCCTCAATGCGTTGCTCACATTTCGACCACAAATTCCGCCAGCGTATAGCATATTGGACCCAGGTTTCGCCTGGTTTTGGTTTTACCCTGGTGTTAATCAATGCCGTTATTGGAGTGCGTTCGCTGGCGCTTACGAATCGCTGAGTGAATAACAGCTCCATATCAGCGAACGTCTTGATAGAATCGTTCGGGAGTTCCGAATACCATTCGAACGCTGTTTCTGATAAGCTGCCCACGAACTGGCGAAGCAACAGTTTATCATCACCGCCGGTGTTACCGTAAAGGGCCCTGAACTGGGCAACATGTTGATGGGGATTGCCGGTCCCCTTATACACGTGGAATTTTGGTATTGTATAACCCGACGGGTATTTGATTTGGTCATACCAGCTTGGATACGGCCGGCCCGTTTTTACGACTTGACCAGCTGCCTCAGTCGCATGATGAACCCGGATTTGCTGGGCTATATAGTCGACCAAATCAGCCTAAGAGATTGTCTCCTCCTTGGCCGTTGAGAGGGCCGGTGGTGGATTTGACATTTCTCCTCGGTCGTCTTCAAGAACGATTGGGGGATCCTCGGCGGGTGGGTCCTGTTGGATCATCATTCCTATCATATCTTGGAAGAGAAGGCCCATACGCTGTATGTTGGTTGCTTGTTCAGCAGCCTCTTTGTCCTTCTTCTCCAGTATTCGGCGAAGGAATTCGGCGTCGGTTTCTTCCTCATGGCGTTCGTCCGAGGATGTTTCTGGGTTTTCTTTTGGCCCGGTAAGTGCGGCCATAGCATTCATCATTTCCTGGAGCTTTTGCTGTTGCTCCTGAGCTTTGGTCACCGACCGTGTAAGCGGTCTATGACCTGTAGACGCCCGGCTGTCTTCTTTTCCTGACGCCATGTATACGGTATGGACCATCATGCCCCCAGACTTAGGGTGTCTGGGCTTAGTGCTTTTAGCTGTCGTTGCAGGCTGGGGGATCTTCTCTGGCTTCCTCCTTTTATGAGCAGTAGAGGTTGAGGGGGCCGTTGAGGTGGGCACCCAGACAGCCTTTCGTGGTTTAACCTGGTGACTGGCTTCCGGTTGGATTTTCAGCTTCTTGTGCTGGCGGGAGAAGTTTGGATTGATCTTCGAATCTCGGGCCTGCCGCCAAACCTTATAGATTTTGGAAGAGAGCCGTTGAGGGGATCGGAGCTGTTCTGACTTTATTTCCGCAACCTTTTTTAGTGGGGGAGGAGACCTCTTTAGCACCGCAGTAGGGGAATTCCTTCGCACCTTATTTAGCATCTCGAAGCTGTTCCCAGCTGGAACAGCAGCATTAACTTCTGCCGTCGGGCTGATGGAGTTAGCCCAGAGGGGGAGTTGCCCCCAGCCTTCCTTACTCGGCGCCAATGGCGACGTCGAGCATGTCGAGCGGACGGCGCTGGTTCAACGGTGAGAATTGCTTCGTCTTGCCCTCTGTGTAGGTGGGGGGTCGCTGCTGGTGTTAGCCTATCAAAGACCGATGTCCTTTGGGTGGCAGAAGCGGGAGCTGGAGCCGTCAATCTTGTAAAGACCGACTTTTTGGCAGGGGAAGCCGCTTTGATGACTTTAGGAGCAGGACCAGTCACTTTCTTAGAAGCAGCCTTCTCTGGGATTGTAGTCCCCATTGTGGGTCCACAGGAGTTCTGGCCCAATCTAGAGAAGACCGAGGCGCTGATGTTGGGCGACCCGTCGAGAAGGGCCGTGTCAGGGGTAAGACGATCAAAGACCGACTTCTTGTGAGCTTCCGTTGTCAGCACTGGAGCGGTGAAGCTTGTCGGCGGGAGCATGGTCCCAAAGAACAATCCTGTGGTGGCTCGAGTGACCTGTTCCACGGGCAATGTGAATAGCGAAGCAGCTTGGGGTCCGTAGGCTATACCTCCTGGCGAGGCAGAGCGTTGGTTGCAATCGTAGTCCGAGCAGTTGGAGCATTTCGCAGAAGCCATCGATTCTTTTCTTTCTGCAATAAGCAAGACGCCAAGTCTTAGTATCTTGAAACCCAAGGGCAACCATTAGAGAACCGCGATTGGCTCACGAATCACGACATACGAAGTGTGGAGTGGAAAGAGGAAAAGGTCCCACCGGGCGTGCCAGAATCTGTTCCCCTCCGAATGGCGGCGTCGACTGGGCGTCTCGCCTGAGATTCGGGGCAGATGCTAATTGGTGCTATCCGTCCACCTCTCCGAGGATGCCAAGTTGATTTATGGCACCATGTATCGAAGGTTTGAACGGATGCGTCCGATGTAGCAGACTTCGTCAGATTCCCCCTCGCTTGAGGGGTTTTTTTGATTGTGGGGACGCTCTTCCCTGCAGGCGCAAGCCCCTGCAGTTAATTACGCTACCGCGTCGCGGTAACAACTTTCTCCTTCTCCAGATGGTCACTTCGTGCCGTGTGTGTTTATTTTATGTTTTGTTGCCCGTGGATTGTTTACGGAGACCGAGTTATGTCGTCGCCAGTAGGGCGTGGACTAGTCTAAATCCGTATTATCTTAGATTTGGGTTTGGGGGTTTGGTTTGAGGATACGTTAGCCATATTTGAGGCTAAGATCAACTCAAACGTTTGTTAAGGATACGTTAGTCTAACTTGAGACTAAGATCAACTTAACGGGATCGTTTAGATCCGACAAAAGAGCATTTGGGCTCCATTGTTCCAGTTTAGGGACATAGTGGTCCATTGCATGTATGGCCGTCGGGACCCGTTACCTCTCTGACGGCGTTGAAGGATTACAACGACAGGTGTCAAAGGAGTTTCTAGATGTACCCTTGAACCAAAGTTGATTGGAGGGATTCATAGTCCAGTCTGTTTGAAGGTTTAAGGATACGTTAGCCATATTTGAGGCTAAAATCAACTTAAACAGGATCGTTTAGATCCGGCAAAAGAGCATTTGTGGCTCTATCGTTCCAGTTTAGGGACATGGTGGTCCCTCTCCAGTTTAGGGACATAGTGGTCCATTGCTAGTTTAAGGACATTGCGGTCCATGGGAAGTTTAAGGACATTGCGGTCCATGGGTAGTTTAAGGACATTGCGGTCCAATGTTAGTTTTAAGACATCTCGGTCAAGGTTAAGGACGTCGTAGTCCATGGGTTTAAGGACCCCACATTCTGTTGTTAGTTTTAAGACATCTCGGTCAAGGTTAAGGACGTCGTAGTCCATGGGTTTAAGGACCCCACAGTCCGTTGTTAGTTTTAAGACATCTCGGTCAAGGTTAAGGACGTCGTAGTCCATGGGTTTAAGGACCCCACAGTCCATATCAATGTGTGGTCATCGGGACCCGTCACCTCTTTGAAGACGTTGAGGGATTACAACGCTAAGTATCAAAGGAGTGAAGAGATGTACCCTAGAACCGGAGTGGATTAAATAGTCTTTGGCCCAATTTGGGATCAAGACCAATTAATTATGTTATGAGCTCATTAGCCCAGTTAATTACGAATTGAGGACTTATGGCCAGCTTGGGCAAAGTCCAATCATGTCTGGGACATCGGCCCTCCTGTTGATCCCTTGAAGGAGAGGCTTTGCCTCTGGCCATTTAGCCAATTGGGCCAATGCCTAGTGTTAAACACTAAAGACCAATCAGTGTTGAACACTGGGAATGAGATTGATAAGTCAGTGTTTAACACTAAAAGATAGTTGGTGTTAAACACCAGCAACAAGGCTTTCAAATTAGTGTTAAACACTAAAACAGATCAGTGTTAAACACTGGCAACAGAAATCTCAAATTAGTGTTGAACACTAAGGTAATCAGTGTTGAACACTGCAAATAAAGTTCTTTGATTAGTGTTGAACACTAAGGCCAAATAGTGTTTTAACACTGGATTCAGGGGTTCCAATTTAGCGTTAGACGCTAAGGCAAGAGGGGTCACGTGGTAGCACGTGAGGGCGCCCTCCCTTCGTTTGTTCTGCTGAGAATATCGCATCTTTTGGGGCATCACCTGCCATCACGTGACGGGTGTTTAAATGGAGTATGTTAAAGCCTCTGCCAAGGGTCACGTGGGTCACGTGAGGCACTGCCTTAAAGGGGCTTTTCTGTAGATCTTTTTGGGGGTCACGTGGTGACACGTGACCCTGCCTCTATGTATGTTTTTTAGAAGATCTGTTAATCCCTTTCAGGAATTAAATTCCTCGTAGGGTTGAACCCTGACAATAATTTCAGAGGAATTAAATTCCTACTTCCTTTTGAAGATTTATATTCTGGAATAGAGTTGAACTCTGAATTTTCTGTAGGAATTAAATTCCTCATATATATGTGAAGAACTGAATAGGGTTAAACCCTAATAAAAGCTTTAAGGAATTAAACCCCCACTCTCTGTTAAAGAATTATTCTGGGGAATGAGATTAAGGGAATTAAATTCCTGTTGTTTTAACAGAACTAAGTTCTTAACTAGGGTTAAACCCTGATTCTTTTCATTCTGAAGGAATTAAATTCCCAAAACGCAGGGTCAAACCCTAATTTTATTTTAAAGGAATTAAATTCCTATAGTTCTGTGAGAATTAAATTCTCATGCTTCCATTCCCTCTCTATGCTTTGGATCTGCATGGCAGGATCTCAACCCATTGAGAATTAAATTCTCAACTCAAGGGGAGATGTGCACTTTACAGATCCTCCACCAAAGAGAGAACTATGTTCTTCTGTTTTATATCAGAGTTAAACTCTGTTGAGAATTAAATTCTCTTTTCTTTCAAAAAACCTTCCCTTTCTTACCTAGGGTTTTCTTTTGCAGAAGATCCAAATTCCTCCAAAGTATCAAGGCTCTCTCTCTTTTTTTCCCTCTGCATATATATTTTTTGTGTGTCTCTTGGCTCCTATTTATAGGAGAAGCAGCCGAGTCAATTAGTTTTTGATGAATCTTTCATTGAGAGATTTGATTTGTATCCATCATTCGTTTTGGACCTTTGGATTATTAGGTGAATTTTATTCACCATTGGATTTTAAATCCAGAGATTCTCCTTTGTTATTTTGGTTAGATTTTACGGGGAAATCTTTCCAAATTCGAGATTTTTCCATAGATAGATGATATTTAATCACCTTTAAATCTTTAATTCAATCGGTTGCTTTGGAAAGATTTAAGAGGTCTTTTCTCAGAATTTAATTCTGTTAACAGATAGGCTTTGAAAGCTGGTCACGTGTGGCCACGTGACCCTTGGTCACGTGTGGGCACGTGACCCCCTTGTAACGAGCCCTCTTGTTTCTTTCTGCGTTCTGTCTTCTGGTCGCTGCTTAGCTGTCACGTGCCACCACGTGACCCCTGGTCACGTGTGAGCACGTGACCCTCGTCTGGCGCCTTTTTCTTGATTCAATCAGGGAATTGAGTCTGCTGCTTTTGAATGTCACGTGCCAACACGTGACCCTGGTCACGTGGGAGCACGTGACCCTTTCTGAAGCCCTTTTCTTTGATGTAGTTGGGAAACTGAATTTGCCTTGCCGATGCTTTTAGATGTCACGTGCCAACACATGACTGCTGGTCACGTGTAAGCACGTGACCCTTTTCTGAAGCCTTTTCCGTAAGCTTTCCTGATTTTAAATCAGGAAACAGTGTACTATCTCGTAATCTAAGGGGCACTCGCAACCTGAGAGAAGGTAAAAGGAAAAGAAAGCTGAATAGTCCTATTCGTTTTCTCCAGAACCAGAAACCATCCTCGAATAAATTCCTTCGAGTTCGTATATAACCATACGATGGTTTTATCTAATGGAAGTGGACGTTCGTAGTAATACGGGGTGTTCTGGAGAAAAGGGTAAATGTAGGAGTGGCAAAGAGGTTTGCAACTCTGACAATCCAAAAGCCAGTGTTTAAGAAGGTTCGGTTAATTTGGTCACTGAGTCATAGTCAAGGGTCGGGCCATGGTCGCTGCCAAAGAGAGAGAGAAAAGAAACACTCAGCGTGCACTTTAACCTAGATCAGAATGTTTGTCACTTTATCTAATCTGGAAACCTCCCACTGTACCGTCAAACTCTCCTCCAAACCAGAAAGAAGAATTAGTCGGGATCACCCGAGGAGTAAACCAACTTATCAGTGGGAATCGGGATCCAACTATCATCGCATGATAACGTGACGGAATCCGCTCACGTTATCACACTCCAGAAGGTATGCGCATATCTGGCAAGTTTCAGTTTCTTTAGAAACTCCCGATGTGATTTTTACCCCATGCTCTTATGACCTTGACGTAGGCCAAAATATCATAAGTCACATGTCAAGTTCTACCCGTCATTGTCCAGGTTAATTTGAACCCACCCGTACCTACCCTTGACTTTGGCCAACAAGACAGTACGACTATCCCAAACCAACGCATCTATCTATGCAACAGATAAATATCCGGTAGCTACCAATCACTATGCCTTGGCATAGGTCAAAATACATAGCTTGAATACTACCGAACATTTAACTGAAATGACGGAGGGCTACGAATGGTTTTTGGCGAAAAACCTTTAACGTAATGAACTTGATATCGTTGAAGGAACTGGATAGCTTTATAAAAATATAGTGAAGAAAACCTTTACTAAAGAGGTCACTCCCGGTGAAGGGATCTCGGCTCTTTCCCCGTAGAATGAGGTGCAGGATATTCCAACTGAATACCACGATGCAAAGCAAAAGTAATCGACTATAGTGAAGTTATTACCCTGACGCAAACTTCTGTCCAAAGGGTCACTCCCGGTGAAAGGATATCAGCCCTCGCCTCGTCGACTGAGTTGCTGGATATTCATAACCGAATACCACTGTGCAAAACAAAAGAGAACGTCCTTGCAATAACAGCTTTTTGAAAAATGTTCCAACAACATCAGAATATGTTTGTTTAGCTTGCATTGATCCGAATCAATGCAGTCCCATCAATTGATCACACCAATAAAGAACGAAAATAATGATGTACGTATATGCCATCCGCCACTGGAACCCGTCATTACCCGTTAGGTTACTTAACTAACGACAGAGCGGGGACTGGACTAGCGCGGATGCAAAACATATACAACATCTACTAGTATATATATCAATATATAATAATCGCTCAAGGCGTGATAAAATGCAACATCACAGAAATGTAATAAGCATCACAGAACAATACAGATATCTGGGATCCCCGGGTTTCATAGAGCCGCTACTGAAACCCGACGTTCCCCTGGTCGTGTGGATAGCCTGTGCAATGAAATCCTAGACCCCTACGGGCGTGGCAAGTAACCCGCCAAAACCTGAAGCGAGGCAGCCCCCTTCAGCAACGTGAATGGACCACCCAGCACTTCACAGAATCCGGTAACTTGGGCACCCCTCCTTGGGTCAACCTGTACCCCCTACGAGTGCGGCGAATAGCCCGCCAATTCTAGAGTGAAGCCCCCTCCGTCTCAACGCCATGAGATGCGAGCCCGTTGTCCTCTAGAACCCGGCTATCCGTGCACCCCACCGCGCGGTAATCCTAGTACAGAAAGTAAAATATACATACAACGGGTACATCGACCTCAGCCCGGTCGTGCTCCAAAAGAATAATATACAAACAGGCAGTAATGGCAGTCCACATGTCGGACGCTCGCCCCACAATATCAAATGTACATATACAACCAAACTGTACTAACATTGCATCCAGGCTATCCACCACGACAAATCCGCAACATCACAGCACAACACAGAACATCAACGTGAATGTCACGTTCGCAAATCTGTCTAAAAGGGCTATAGCAGTTAGACAGGATTTACCGATCGAGTGACATTCACGGTCGCAGATATAATGTAAATACTGTGAACTAATGTGTTTAAAATTTTCGATCGATCAAATTTATCGAAGTGGGCCCCAAGCACTACTGTAGCACTTAAAATAAATCTGGGCCTAAAAAGAATATACCAGAAACCCTATTTCCATGTCATAAACTAACTGTAGAAATTTGGTGTTGTTTGGCCACAGAACGGCGGCGGATCCGCGGCAAAAACGTGGTTTTGGCCGCTGATCCGCCACGCTACAGTAATATCAGCCGACCAAATTTTCACGGAATGCATAAAAAACCCTGCACGTATTTTTACAATGTACCAAATAATTTTTAGAGCACGGCAGCGCCCCGGCCGTCTGAACGAGGCCAAAATACGGAATCAAAAACTTTTGTATAAACTAGAACCGGCGCTACCGCGTACTTTGAACCCGGATCGGGCCATTAACCTAATACTAGCAAACTAGAGAAGGGGTAGAGAGATATACCGAGCGTCCGTGTACTTCGGTCTTCTCGTCGTCATCCCAATCTCCCCGCGGAATCTCCGGTCTTCGTCTCCTTGTCGGAAGGGCACCACATCGCCGGGTTCTTTTACGGGCTCCCACCTCTGGACCGAGGCAACTCGGGCACAAAGTTGGCGAGTCGACGTGTCCAAGAATGCTGTAGGATAGTGTAGAACTCTTTTGTCTCAATGGGGTTGTTTTAGTTGCCATTTAGAAGTGGGAAGGAGATGTAATGAACTTTTTGAGAGGGTGAGCAATTTTTTGCAAGCAAGAATGAGAACAACATTTCCTTCCATCAAAAAGGAATGAATGAACAAAATCACCCCATCCCCCAAAGTGTGGCCGGCCAATAATGATGGAGGAGAGAGGAAGGACAACATCAAAGAAGAGGAGGGAGTGTGAGTGTCATGCAAGAAAGAATGATGAGTGATGATAAGATAAATCATGATCACAAAAAAGTCTCCTTCTTATCAACCATCTCATCACAAAGTCAAGCAATCATGAACCAATGGAGTCAAATGATGGTGGAACCATCATGAAGCAACAACTAACAAGAAACACCCTCCAAATTGCTAATTTGCACATTTGCAAATAAGCCCCCTTCCACCAATTTTCAGCCAATGAAAGAAACAAAGGAAAATGGCCGAAACGGAAAGCAAACTGGCAACTTCATAAAATCAATCCCGTAATAAATTACAGGAAAACCCCGCGGCTGTATATACATACCCGCATTTGTATTCCGACCGAATACAAATGCAATGAGACAAAATCTACACTGTACAATACTAGGATCCGGCTTAAACCAAAGCCCGCTAGTATTATCCGTCCGATCATGATCCGTGCAATACCGCACGTATATGATCGAACCCTGCCATATCTTCATACGGCCTCTACAGTGTTTCGCCCGAAACTTGAGAAACGATCTGTGGGGGACTCTAAAGACTCGTCAATCTCTTGGCTGTGGATTTAACCACTAGCACGTCAGAGATATTAGCCATACGTAACGGGCTACCAGGTATTGACCAAAAGGGACATCGATGAGCGAACTCATCCTGACACCTTACTGAGCCTGTCAGTGACAATATCCATACAGTCCGGTCCATTCGTCTATGAGCATCGCATGGCGGGCCTAGGGGGTTGGTAAAAGTCAGACCCCCAAAAGCGGTACAAGTCATGTCGGAGTGTAGCCCAGAACACCCTGAGATACTACTGGAATACGTACCAGTAAATCTTTTGCCTTGGCCAAGGACTTCGTGTAATGGCTCTCCTAGACACAGCGCGACCTCACCCCCAATACCGGGAGAGACGAACCCCTGAAGATCCGCTCACTGTCTCCATGTAGCTCGGGACTGTACCCAACTAAAACCTGTTTGCACGACTCCTTTGAGCCTTGGTAGGGTAGTAATCAAAGCACAGTGGGAACTCACACGAGACAAATGACGATCTCAGGTCGATGAACTAACATGTACACATGTCACCAGGGAACTGCCATCTGACGTCAGGTATAATACCAACTAGCATGTTCCCGACGAGTCCTGTCCGGTGTACTCATAACCCAATGAGCAACTGTATATATCTTAGGTGAACCAACTGACACCAGTGGCTTGTGAGACCGGCCACCGCCCCTCATCGGGGTCTCGACTGTATACACTAGTCTACTCTGGAGTATCGATGCCCTGTCTCGAAAACTCCTACGACTAAGGACCTTTTAAGGATGTGCTTATAGACCCTAGCTCGCACGTATATGATCGCCATCATACTGCTGGCCGTCAAGCAAGAATCCTGAGGGCTCTACCAACGTGCAATAGTGACCTGTAAGGTCACCTAAAGCAGTACACGATGATAAAGATAAACCAGATAGCATATTATCATCTTGAGTAAGACTGTCCTACCGGTATAGGTCCTCCATCAATCATTGCAATCACATGCCTGTGATCCAATAATTGACTCTGAGGGCACTATCTCCAACACTGCGAGGACCAGGCTCCGCTCTGGATGCTTCACACGGGGTCATTGCCGTGCTCTACGAGGACCAGGATCCACTCTGCACGTTTCCCATGGGGTCAGGATTGACAAAAGCCGCATTCCACGTAACCAGGAATTTGCTCTGGATGCTTCCCACGGTGTCATTGCCGTGTTCTGCGAGGACCAGGATCCGCTCTGGACGTTTCCCACGGGGTCAGGATTGACATAAGCCGTGTTCCACGTAACCAGGAATTTGCTCTGGATGCTTCCCACGGGGTCATTGCCGTATTCTGCGAGGACCAGGCTCCGCTCTGGATGCTTCACACGGGGTCATTACCGTACTCTGTGAGGACCAGGATCCGCTCTGGACGTTTCCTACGGGGTCAGGATTGACAAAAGCCGTGTTCTATATAACCAGGAATTTGCTCTGGATGCTTCCCACGGGGTCATTGCCGTGTTCTGCGAGGACCAGGCTCCACTATGGTTGCTTCACACGGGGTCATTTCCGTGCTCTGCGAGGACTAAGATCCGCTCTGGACGTTTCCCACGGGGTTTAAGTCGTGTTCCATGTAACCAGGAATTTGCTCTGGATACTTCCCACGGGGTCATTGCCGTGTTCTGCGAGGACCAGGATCCGCTCTGGACATATCCCACGGTGTCAGGATTGACATAAGCCGCGTTCCATATAACCAGGAATTTGCTCT
Source organism: Agapanthus africanus (assembly GCA_030015575.1). Lineage (NCBI taxonomy): Eukaryota > Viridiplantae > Streptophyta > Magnoliopsida > Asparagales > Amaryllidaceae > Agapanthus > Agapanthus africanus. Next base: position 403,164,859 of record JASDDO010000031.1, on the reverse strand, counting down.
GGATGCTTCCCACGGGGTCATTGCCGTGTTCTGCGAGGACCAGGCTCCGCTCTGGATGCTTCACACAGGGTCATTGCCGTGCTCTGCGAGGACCAGGATCCGCTCTGGACGTTTCCCACGGGGTCAGGATTGACATATGCCGCGTTCCACATAACCAGGAATTTTTCTCTGGATGCTTCCCACGGGGTCATTGCCGTGTTCTGCAAGGACCAGGCTCCGCTCTGGATTCTTCACACGGGGTCATTGTCGTGCTCTGCGAGGACCAGGATCCACTCTGGATGTTTCCTATGGGGTCAAGATTGACATAAGCCGCGTTCCACGTAACCAGGAATTTGCTCTGGATGCTTCCCACGGGGTCATTGCCATGTTCTGCGTGGACCAGGATCCGCTCTGGACGTTTCCCACGGGGTCAGGATTGACATAAGCCGCGTTCCACGTAACCAGGAATTTGCTCTGGATGTTTCCCACGGGGTCATTGCCGTGTTCTGCGAGGACCAGGCTCCGCTCTGGATGTTTCATATGGGGTCATTGCCGTGCTCTGCGAAGACCAGGATCCGCTCTGGACGTTTCCCATGGGGTCAGGATTGACATAAGCCGCGTTCCACGTAACCAGGAATTTTGCTCTGGATGCTTCCCACGGGGTGATTGCCGTGTTCTGCGAGGACCAGGCTCCGCTCTAGATGCTTCACACGGGGTCGTTGCCGTGCTCTGCGAGGACCAGGATCCGCTCTGGACATTTCCCACGGGGTCAGGATTGACATAAGCCGCGTTCCACGTAACCAGGAATTTGCTCTGGATGCTTCCCACGGGGTCATTGCCGTGTTCTGCAAGGACCAGGATCCGCTCTGGACGTTTCCCACGGGGTCATGATTGATATAAGCGCGTTCCACGTAACTAGGAATTTGATCTAGATTCTTCCCACGGGGTTATTGCAGTGTTCTGCGAGGACTAGGCTCCTCTCTGGATGCTTCACACGGGGTCATTGCCGTGCTCTGCGAGGACCAGGATCCGCTCTGGACGTTTCCCACGGGGTCAGGATTGACATAAGCCGCGTTCCACGTAACCAGAAATGGTTGACTTTATCTGCATTTCATGGAATCAGGGTCTGACTCTCGTTCATCTGTGCACCGCCGAGTCATGGAACTGGGAGTTGCCGCGGTTCCGCTTTGCTTGATGTTGTGTCCATTGTAATGAGACGAATGTTGAGATGATCTCCAGGCTATTTGTGAACCGTTGAGATTTGGCTTCTTCTTCTGATGAAACCTGGGGAGGAAAGGTGTGATTCCTTCTTTGTTTGCGCCCTTGGATTGTATACAGGGATTGACATGATATCACATATAGGGCAAAAGTTTCATTTTTTTATTTCTTTCCGCGATGCTCTATCATTTCAGCTTTTATATCATGAAGGTCGCGATTGCCCAATTATTTCGGCTATTTTTTCGCGGTGCCCAATCATTTCGGCTATTTTTTTTTCTACTCGCTGCTTTTTATTGCGAGTTGCCCAATCATTTTGGCTATTTTGCATGCATACATTTTTTACTTGCTGATTTTGTTGTAAGTTTCCCCATCATTTCGGCTATTTCGTATACATGTGTGGCTCGCTAGCTTCTTTGCTGCAAGCTTAGAATTAGACACCGATTTCGGCATCAGCACCGCTACAACTGGGATATTGCCAGGAGCGAATCATCATTTGCCTCTGTCGGTGTCGAACAAAGGTGGCTTAGTGAACAGGGTTAGGATCCTGTCGACTAAGGCTTTTGACTTCATGAGCCGTAAGGATCTCATAAAGGTATTTCTCCCTGCGAGTCGTGAGGATCTCGTAGGTGCGTTTTCTCCTTAAGAATCGTGAGGATTCCTAAGTGCATGTTCTCTTATAAGTCGTAAGGATCTTACAAGAGTGTTTTCTCCTTATAAGTCGAGAGGACTTACAAGGATTGTTCACCGTGTAAACATATCCCTAGTCACGGATGGGACTTCGTTAGGGAAATGTTTATTCGCGCCCGTGGATTGTATACAAGAGTCAGTATTGAGCCGCTTGTAGGGCAGTATTAGAGGTGGTGGTGGCCGCTTAAGAACATGTTCAGATCCCTGTAACTTAAGACTTTTGAATCTTATGAGCCGTGAGGGTCTCATAAGAGGATTCTTCTTACGAGTCGTGAGGATCTCGCAAGTGTAATTTCTCCTTAGGAATCGTGGGGATCCCTAAGTGTGTTGCTCCCTTGTGAGTCGTAAGGATCTCACGCAGGTGGTTTCTCCTCACAAGGTCGAGAGGACCTTGCAAGTGTCTTTTAACGAGGTTGCGCCTTTTCAGGTTTTCACAAAAACTCACCGGTAGCCCTGCTGTTTTTACTCACGGAGCCCTTTCGGGTTTTCATCCGTGCCCATTTTTCTTATGGACATACCGTTTTCTTTTCCTCTATTTTTTTTATTCTTTTATTCTTCTTCTTTTTTTTGTATCAGCCTTGGAATGCCGCAATCCACCGTCGTTCATCGACGTCTCGGTCAACAGCTAGTTTTAGGACATAGTGGTCCATTGTTATTTTAAGGATGTTTTGGTCCGTTGTTAGTTTAAGGACATTTCGGTCCGAAAACTGGCTACTACTTATAGAGTTTGGGCTTAGGAAGATAGCGAGCGGACATAGGCATCGTCATCTATCGTTGACCTAGGCCGTAACTCGTTAGGCGTAGTATTTCTTTAGGAAGCGACCGTTTATTGGCCGGAAACGTCTTTCACCATGCATGTCCATGAGTAGGTAGGCACCACCATGGTAGACTTTGTCTATAATATACGGGCCTTCATAATTCGGCTCGAATTTTCCCCGCTTGGCACGATTGGGGATCATGGGTTTCTTGAGCACTAGCACGAGTTGGCCTTGGCGGAATGTTCTCGGCCTACTCAATTTTTCATATGAGCGCGTCATCTTTGGTTTATAAGCCTCCAGATTTTGTTGCGCTATGAGCCGTATTTCATCAAGGGCATCGAGCTCCTCAAGCCGAAGGTGAGCATTCTTTTCGTCTGTTAGCTCGTTGTGAACCGCCACTCGTAGAGAGGGTAACTCTATCTCGAGGGGGAGTACATCTTCTATACCGAATACCAATGCATACGACGTTGTGTTTGTGGCCGTTTTGAACGTAGTTCAATACGCTCAGGGAGCTTTGTGCTGTCTCTCGTGCCAGTCCTTCTTATTTCGGGACACCATCTTTACACGATCTTCATCAAGGTCTTGTTGAAAGCCCCAGCTAGACCGTTAGCTCGGGGATTATAGACTGAAGAGTATCTCATGTCTATGTTATGCCGTTGTGCGAAGCGGCTGATCTTGTGGCTTCTGTAGGCTGGCCCGTTATCGGAGATGATCCATCGCGGAGTTCCAAACCAATAAATGACGTGTTTCTTGAAGAAATGGAGGATATTCTCCATCTTTACTTCCCTCAGCGGTACCGCTTCTGCCCACTTGGAGAAGTAATCAGTTGGTGCCAAAATGAACCGATGTCCTCTAGACGATGCTGGCTCGATGGGGTCAGTTTCCCACATTTCGAACGGCCAGCTAGCCACCGTTGGATGTCGTGGATTTGGATGCTGATGGATAAAGTCCCCGTGAATCTGGCACGAGTGACATTGCTTCGCGTATTCAAAGCAGTCCTGGATCATCGTGGCCAATAGTAACCTATCCTTTTGATCTTCAGCTTCATTTTCGGGCCGGCTTGGTGAGAACCGCAGAGTCCGTCGTGAGTTTCTTGAACGACTCTCTTTGCCTCTTCAGGTCCCAGGCATCTTAGCCATAAAGAGTCAAATGATCTCTTATACAGGGTATCATTGACGAAAGCAAAAGACAGAGCTCGTTTCATAAGCTGATGTCTTGAGGACGCATCTTTAGGTGTTCGACGGGATTTGAAGTAGTCTATAAAGACTTCTCTCCAATCCGTAACCTTTTCCTGGTCTTTTATTTGCAGGGTCGTTTGCTTGGTCGCTCCCTTCTCCGCGGACGATTCTTGAGATATTTCTGCCGGTGCAAGAACCCGACGGCTCTGCACAACGATCCTCACGTCATCGAGGTTTTTGTTGGATATAGTGCCCTCAAAGTCAATTATTGGATCGCGGGTACTTGATTGCAATGATTGAGGAGGACCTATACCTGTAGGACAGTCTTACTTGAGATGATAGTATGCTATCTGGTTTGCCTTTATCAGTCGTGTATAGGTTCAGGTGATTGATTACGATTACACGTTGATAGAGCCCTTAGGATCTTGCTTGACTACCAACAGTATGATGGCGATCATATACGTGAGAGTTGGGTAGTCTATAAGCACATCCTTAATAGTAGTCCCTAGTCATGGGAGTACCGAGAAAGGGCATCGATACTCCGGAGTAGACTAGTGTATACAGTCGAGACCCCGACGAGGGGCGGTGGCCGGTCTCACAAGCCACTGGTGTCAGTTGGATCACCTAAGATATATACAGGTGCTCATTGGGTTATGAGTACACCGGACAGGACTCGCCGGGAACCTGCTAGTTGGTATTATACCTATCGTCAGATAGCAGTTCCCTGGTGACATGTGTACAGGTTAGTTCATCGACCTGAGATTGCCATTTGTCTCGTGTGAGTTCCCACTGTGCTTTGATTTCTACCCTACCACGGCTCAAAGGAGTCGTGCAAACAGGTATTTTTTGGGTACAGTCCCGAGCCACATGGAGACAGGTGAGCGGATCGGCAGGGGATTCGTCTCTCCTGGTATTGGGGGTGAGATCACGCTGTGTCTAGGAAAGCCATTACACCAAGTCCTTGGCCAAGGCAGGTGAGAATTACTAGTAAGTATTCCAGTAGTTTCTCAGGGTGTTCAGGGCTTGTCTCCGACACGACTTATACCGCTATTGGGGGTCTGACGTTACCAGCCCCCTAGGCCCGATATGTGATACTCATAGACGAACGGACCGGACTGTATGTAAATTGTCAATGTTAGGCTCAGTAGGGTTCCAGGATGAGTTCGCTCATCGGCTACCCTTAAGGTCAGTACATGGGCAGCCGTTACGCACAGCTAGTGCCGTTGACGGCTTGTGGTTAAACCCACTGCCAGGGTACTGACGAGTCATTAGAGTCTCCCACAGATAGTTTCCCAAGTTCGGGCGAAACGTTGTAGATGCCGTATGGTTTTATGGAAGGGTTCGGAAAATGCACGTGCGTTTACGCACGTGTCATATTTCGGGCAGATAATACTGGTGGGCTTTGGTTTAAGCCGAATCCATATATTATACTTTGTAGATATAATATCTTTGCCTCAGTTTCATTTGTATTCGGTCGTAATACAAATGCGGGTATGTTTATACTGTTACGGGGCTATCCTGAAATTCGTTTCGCGATCGCTTTTGAAAGTTGCCAGTTTTATATCACCCGTATTAAACATTCGGTTTAATACGGATTTATTTTTTCTTGAGGTGAGTCATGAGTGTGGAAGGTTCTAGAAACTTCTTGTTTTGGTGACTAGGTTCATTAATCATTGTTTGCATTAATTGAATGGATGACTAGGTTTAAAAGTCACCATTTTGCATTAAATGTATTTTGTGAGTCATTCTTTCCTTTAATGAGTTATGATAAGTATTATTGTTTATGGTCACCACTCCCTTCTCATACACTCACCCTTCCCTCATAAAAGTGGCCGGCCATTTTCTTTTGGGGGCTAAGTTGTTTTGGGAAAAAGATTATGATAGATTTGTTCATGGAAATTTCATATAGCTCATTTTCTCATCACCCGATTAAAAAGGCAACTTCATTAACCGTTGATCCATGGCTTTGGATGAAGCGAGACAAAGTGTTCTACTCATTCTCCACATCAATCTTAGTCATCTCTTTTAGCAAATTTGATGACCGAGTTGCCTCGGTTCAGAGGCGGGAGCCCGTTTAAAGATCCGTAGATGTGGTGCCACATTGACGAGGAGCCAGGAGATCGGAGCAGCCGCAACGGAGCGTGGGATGATAGTTAAAGAACGAAGGACTCGGATCGTTCGGTATAACCTTTCTATCCACTTTGTAGTTTGTTAGTTTAGCGTTAATGGCAGATCCGGGTTATAGTATGCGATAGCACCAGTTATAAAAGTTTTTGTTCCGCGTTTGGCGTCAGATTAACGACCGGGGCGCTACCGTAGACTTACATGGTATCAGAGCCATGCCATTAAGCTTTACTAACTTGTTCTAACGCGTTTAAAATATCGATCGAACAGATTTTCGAAAATCGCAATTTCCATGTGTAAAGTTTCTGTCGATTTTAAAACTGGTCTAAAAATCGTTTTGAGCATCACAGAAAATCGAGCAGGCTTTTTGAAGAACACAAAAGAAATTCGACACCCTGACTCGACCGTACGGCCGCGGATCCGCGGCCAATACCTAGCTTTGGCGCGGAACCGCGGCCATCTTGGTGCTTCAGAGTGCCAATTTTCTTCTGGGGGTTCTACATGTAAAATTATGGTTTCTGGAATATTTCTTTTGGGCCCAGATTTTGTTACTATACAGCAGATATACGTGGGGCCCACTTCTGGAAATTTTGTCGATCGAAATTTAAACGTGTTAGTTTACAGTACTTACATTATATCTCCGACCGTGAATGTCATTCGAGCGGTAAATTGTGTCTAATTGCTACAGTCCTTTTAGACGGATTTGCGAACGTGACATTCGCGTTGATGTTCTGTGTTGTGCTGTGATGTTGCGGATTTGTCATGGTGGATAGCAGTGTGCAATGGTAGTGCAGTTTGGATTTATTTGTACATTTGATATTGCGGGGTGAGCGTCCAACATGTGGACTGCCGTCACTGCCTGTTTGTATAATATTCTTTTGGGGCACGACCGGGCTGAGGTCGATGTACCCGTTGTATATATTTTTCATTTCTGTACTAGGTTTTACCCCGCGACGGAGTGCACGGATAGCTGGGTTCTGGAGGGCAACGGGTCCGCATCTCATGGCTTTGAGAGGCAGAGGGGCCTCACTCTATAATTGGCAGACTATTCGCCGCACTCATAGGGGGTACAGGTTGACCCAAGGAGGGGTGCTCGAGTTACCGGATTCCGTGAAGTGCAGGGTGGTCCATTCACTTTGCTGTAGGGGGATGCCTCACTTAAGGTTTTGGCGGGTAACTTTCCGCACCTGTAGGGGTCTAAGTTTCATTGCACAGGCTATCCACACGACCACGGGAACGTCGGGTTTCAGCCGTGGCTCTGTGAAACCCGGGGATCCCAGATTATCTGTATTGTTCTGTGATGCTTATTACTTTTCTGTAATGTTGCATATTATCACGCCTGGAGCGATTATTGTATATTGGTATATATACTAGTAGATGTTGTATATTTTTTGCACCCGCGCTAGTCCAGTCCCCTCTCTGTCGTTAGTTAAGTAACCTAACGGATGATGACGGGACCCAGTGACGAATGCGGATGGCATATACGTACATTTTATTTTCGTTCTTTTCTGGTGTGATTAATTGATGGGACTGTGTTGATTCTGATCAATGCAAAGGAAAACAAACCTGTTTGGATGTTGTTGGAACAGTTTTAAAAAGTGTTATTACAAAGACGTTTCCTTTTGTTTTGCACAGTGGTATTCAGTTGGAATATCCTGCACCTCATTCGACGAGGCAAGGGCCAAGATCCCTTCACCGGGAGTGATCCCTTGGGCAGAAGTTTACATCAGGGTAATAACTTCACTATAGTCGATTACAAGTTGCTTTGCATCGTTGTATTCAGTTGGAATATCCTGCACCTCATTCAATGAGGAAAGAGCCGAGATCCTTTCACCGGGAGTGACCTCTTTAGCAAAGGTTTTCGCCACTATATTTTTATAAAAAGCTATCAGGTTCCTTCAACGAGATCAAGTTCATTACGTTAAAGGTTTTTCGCCAAAAACCAGTCGTAGCCCTCCGTCATTTCTTATGGATGGTCAGTAGTATTCAAGCTATGTTTGTTGGCTTTCGTCAAGGCATAGTGTTTGGTAGCTGCTGGGGTATTCATTTGTTGCATAGATAGATGAGTTGGTTTGGGACAGTCGTATTACCTCGTTGGCTTTCGTCAATGGTATGTACGGGTGGGTTCGAATTGCAAGATAATGATGGGTAGAACTTGACATGTGACTTATGATTTGTTGGCTTTCGTCAAGGTCATCAGAACATGGGGTAAAAATCATATCGGGAGTTTCTAAAGAAACTGAAACTTGCCAAGTATGCGCATACCTTCTGGAGTGTGATAACATGAGTGGATTCTGTCACGTTATTATGCGATGAGAGTTGGATCCCGATTCCTACTGATGAGTTGGTTTACTTTTCGGGTGATCCCGATTGATTCTTCTTTCAGGTTTGAAGGAGAATTTGACAATACAGTGGGAGGTTTCCGGATTAGATAAATTGATAATCATTCTGATCTAGGTTAGAGTGCACGTAGAGTGTTTCTTTTCTCTCTCTCTTTGACAACGACCTTTGACCAACCTTAGACTATGACTCAGTGACCAAGTTGACCGAACCTTCTTAAAATACTGGCTTTTGGATTGTCTAAGTTGCATAAGTCATTGCCACTCCTTCTTTTACCCTTTGCATTTCTCAGAACACCCCATATTACTACGGACATCCACTTCTATTGGATAGATCCATCGTATGGTTATATACGAACTCGAAGGGACTTCTTCGAGGATGGATCCAGGTTTAGGATAAATTGAATTGGTTTATTCAGTTGTCTTTTATTATCACCTTCTCTCAGGTTGCGAGGACTCCTTGGTTTAGGAGAGTACACCTATTACGCTTATTGGATAGTCTTCTTCCAAACCATAGGCAAGTGCCGAATGGTAGGGAATGAAGAAAACCAATTAGCCTAAGTAGGGTGTACAGAAGGTAATATGTAAAGACAAAATAAAGGGATTAGAAAGAGGGCAAAGTAAATTGCGACTGTTATCATTCACGACCAAACCGCGTACTTCATCACCACTCCTATTTCACCTTTGCCTTTTTCCCCAGTTCGGGAGAAATAGAATAAGGTATTATTCAGTTGTCTTTTATCATCACCTTCTCTCAGGTTACGAGTACTCCTTGGTTTAGGAGGGTACACCTATTATGCTTACTAGATAGTCTTCTTCCAAACCATAGGCTGGTGCCGAACGGTAGGGAAGGAAGAAAACCACTTAGCCTAACGAGGGTATGCAGAAGGTAACGACTAAAGACAAATAAAGGGATTTGGAGAGATGGAAAAGAATTATACGGTTACAGTCATGAATTGGATTATGGAAGAGGCATTACTAGGAATACCAAGATACCCCTACGAAACATTTTCATGTTTCAGTTACACTGTGCATTGTTAAAGGAAAACGGATTTCCCGATTAGATACTTATTCCAGGGTATGTATTTACCAGGTATGATTCTCACATCTGTATGGTTTTACAGATGATGAGTGGGAGGAAGTTATTGGGAATTAGGTGATCATCCTCATTATATCGGAATTCGTTGTAATTGGTGATATTTGAGGAAGTCGCCTGGGTTATTGCCGGCAGGCATGTATTTGGTTTTGAGTATCCGTTGTTGTACACCAATTTCAAAATGATATATTTGTATGTTTATTTTTATAAAGTGAGATATAACTTTTTGATATTATGTCGATGACATTTACCTACATCAGTTGATGAATAGGTAAGGAGCATTGAACAGCGGAGTAGTTCTTAACCATAATTACAGTTTTCAACCTACGATGCACAGGTTTTGAGTTATTCAACTCAGCGGACTTATACAGAGTATTGTATGTTGTCCAGTGTCCATCAGGACAAAAGGGTTGGTCCTCGTACTATGTTCTGTTTACTTATGACTTCTCTAGTTTTTAGACAAGTGTTTCGTAGAAATACAAGGTCTAAGTTTTGAGAAGTTGTGGGTATAAGAATAAAGTAGAAAACCAGGTGTCGCAAGTATCAGGATTCTTCAAAGAGATCGAAGATGCAGATACTTGTGATTGGTATTCAGATGATAGTAATGGTTTTGAGAAACTTGTTTCTCTTTCAGGTTACTCATAATTGGATGGATTCCTAAGTTGAGTAATGCTGATTAGCCTCTCTCCATTAAGTTGATATGCACTGGAGACAGCTGCATGATTAGAATCTGGTTCCAATTAAATAAGTGCCAGAGTTTCTATATTGGATATAGAATGGTTCATATCTTAACGATGTTAAGGTACGGGGAGTTGTCCGGCTTATGCTTAAAACCAGACTCTGGATAACTTAGGGCATGTTTCTGTTATGGCAGTTTGTGGGTTGACCTGGGCTATGTCGAGGGTTGACTTTCTACCATCTGGAAGATCAATGGTTATATTATTCTTGACTCGCCACAGTTTTAGAAAAATGGAATTTTTCAGAAAACAGTAGTGGGAGTATGGTAGAACTGGAAGTGATTCCAGAACCGCAAACGATTACGGAAAATTTAATAGGACCTAAAGATTCAATCAGGTTTGACATTCCATTAGCCACTCCGCAGATATGGTGGATAACCTCAGGCACCCGAGAGATACTCCGGTAGCCTCAAGGACGGTGACAGGGAGGTTCTTGCTTACCCAGACTTGACACTGCTGTTGTTCCAGACTATGAGACCCGGCAGGAGGTTAAGTATAGCGTCGTTCTAAACTAGCTTTAGAAGTGCACGTATATAATATTCTGCCAGAGGGTAGTTGTGGTCAGTGGGAGAAGCGGAAGAATAGTGGGCAAGTTGCTTATGTATATTTATAGACTAGAGCAGATATAGCGGAGATAGATCATCTAGTTTCGATATGACAGTCATGGCTTTGACTTAATCAGAATAGGGGATGGATCGGTTAAGAAGGTAGTAGGGTGTGATGTCCTGGTATTTGGATGACATACATTGAGTAGGAAGTAAAATTCCTATACTACGATCGGTTGTACTATGGTCGTCACACAGTTATTTCTCTAGACAGGATATGGATATAATATCTGACATTCTAGTTTCTAGATCTATGGTTTTAGATCTGGATTTGGGTAGTTTCCCAATGTGGGTACTTTGATAGTATTCTAATAGTATTTTAGAATAGATGACTCCTGGCATGATGGTGTACCTGCAGGTGATGGAGTCACCCTCTCTAAAGGTGTCTTACAGACTAAAAGGGAGAGAGATGTGCATGATTGGCAGATCACTTGCTTAGGCAATTGAGTCAATCGTGAGATGTTAAGTTCCACACCAGATGTTGTTTTTGCACTAGATGCGACAAGTTTATATTAATCCAATTCTGGAGAAACATAAGGAAGCAGTTTTAGAACATAAGTGCATGTTCTAGGGATTTGATGAAGGCAGCCTCCTTCGGGAGACGTGTAGCGTTTTGAAAATCGTTTCGGTGAAATTTCGGAAAATCGGTAAAATGAGGGGGTTTTCTGTAAAAAGTAAAAATACAAATATCTTATTATAAAAATTAAATATACATATTGTAGCTATGTAATTGCTATTATTTGGTATTTATTGAGCCGCTGGTGAAATTTCAAATTTTCGGAAAAAAATATTATTTTAATATTATTTTAAGCCGGTAAGCAAATATATTAAATTAGCGATAAATACAAATTTAAATGGGCTAATTTTAATCTTTAAAATCATGTTAATTAAAATCTAGTTGTAATATAAATTTTTAGTATTTTATTTCAAGTTTTAATGGGTTTTTATTATGGAAAACAAAAATATAATTATTTTGAACTAAAACTTGCAATTTTGAGCTTGTGGGGGGTCTTTTTGCATAGAAATTCTTTGTAAAATTTCCCACACTCCTCCCCACCTCATCATGGCCGGCCCCACATCTAAAAACAGCCCATTTTTCCTCCCCTCAAATTTTCTTCAACTCATATGAAGAAATGCTTTGAGGAATGGTATAAAATATATTAATTTGACTAAGTATATGGTTGTCTTTGACCTTGTGTGAACTTTCCCCAAATCCCAAACCTCTCTCCCACTCCCTCACAATTCTGGCCGAGCCTCTTCAAGTGCAGCCCCAATTTTCCCCCCTCTCATTTCCTCATCAAAAACATTACAATTTGCATCAAAAATCCACCAAAAATCCCACAAAATCAAAATCAAAGCCCTACCCATTTTTCCTTAGCCCTTATAGCATGGATCTTGGTGCAAAGATCTCAATTTGGAGGTAAAGTTCCGTATTTGATTTCATGGTTTGTGAAGGTATAACTCTAACCCTTTTGCTTAATTTGATGTTAAATACTTTAAATCAACTTAATTAGGTGTTTTATTTAGGTTTTAAATTGCAAGTTTAAATTCAAGAGAAGGGTTAAATTAAAGTTATGGTTGTGATAATTTGTTCATGGTAGTGTGATGTATTTTAGCATCTTAAAGATATGCAAAACCTAATCTTGTAGCTAATTTGCAAATTGTTATATTTAATTTGCCCAAATTATGATAATTATGCTAAATTGCTAACTAGGTTTTAGAAATTTTATTAAAATGTGGGATTAAAATCTAGTTAGGATTTTTAGCACATCATTAAGGTTTCCATGAGTGGTTTAACCATTTAAAATATGCAAAACCAAGTTTAATTGTAAAATTGTGAATTTTACATAGAAAAGTGTTAAAATTGATATTTTTGCAAACTAGGATTTTGGAAATTATGCAAATTTATGTGATTAAATTATGGAAATGGTTTTATTGACTTATTTAAGTTATTTAATAAGTATTATGGCCGCTATAATTGTTTAAACATCGAGTGTTGTACTAAAACGGGTAATTTTGCTTGCTAGTTTTTTCGGAAAAACGGCTTTTAGAGTGAATTTGGGTTTTTGTGAGTTTTAACCTATTTTATATTAAAATTAGTGTTCGTGAATGTGCAAATGAGTGTGATTGGATTTTTATCGATGGTTTGACGTTTGTACATCGATATCGAGGGTTGGTTTGACTATTCTTGCATGCGTAGGCGATAGGTTTGGACCTATGCGTGATAGGCGTGCCGATTTGATTTTCGTATGCTGTTTCGATTTCGAATTTAGTTTTAATGCGATACGGTGCGTTATGATATGTAGGTACCCCATGCGGACTTCAAGACGACAAGCAAGCGCGTGGCGACGTCGGCACCGGCGAGCGAGAACCAGGTGAGTAGATTTATATCTACGGGGAGAAGTCGGGTGGATGGCGTATAGCACCCCCGCAGTCAGTGGTGGTGTATACGGATGCGTATACACACCAACAATTGTTATATGTTATTTGGGATTAATAATGATGTTAGGATGGATATTGGTGTGTTGGATTACCTTGTTGTTGCGAACCCTAGGGTAGTGTTACACACACACATACACACATACATACTTGCATACATTCCTATTGATATGTGCTCATGGGATTCTTTATATTTATGTGTTCACATGGGTATGGGACTATGTGTTCACATACGGATTGAGGATGATACTTGGGATTGAGCTGAGTCGATGAGATTTGTTTGTGGTTGTGATCTCGGTGATATGGCAGGATTCGTACTTAAGGTACGTCCTGGTGTTATAGCGGATCTTGCGGCGGCGATACGGGTGAATAGTGTTATAAATAAATGGTCGACATGTGATCGTGATATGAGGCATAATATGCTAGGATAATGATATTAGGCCGTATCGGGCGATGTATACCCCTTGATGATGATATGTGCTGACGATATCGGTTTGTACGAGATTGTCGATCAATAGTCAGATCATGAGTATATTGAGGATATTAGTATTGTACTAGACATAGGTCAGTACCCTAGACTATGATCTTGGATAAAGAGGATACCAGAGGAATAGTGTGAGGAATATGATATTGACCCGTACCCAGATTGGGATGCCGTACGACGGATTTACGTACGAGCTATATTTTGATGATTGATCCGCACTCTTGACTTGGGATGTCTGATTATAGATATGGTATCGGATATGATATTATTGAGGCAGGATCACTGACTAATATATATACAGGTATGTATATGTATCGACTCAGATGATAGGCGGTTTCCTTACCTGTAGTTCAGCTTGTTAGTTCAGCCGTATAGTTTAGTGTAGTTGTTAGATTAGATTAGACTCCTACCTATTTCAAAAACTTACGAATCGTGGGTATTTTAAAAGACAGCCCAAGGGATCCTACGGATATTTCAAAAGACTTATCTTTTCATAAAAACACCGTAGCCCCTATTTCAAAACCCCATGATTTGTGTTATTTCAAAAGGCACCATTTGTAGAACTTATATTAGATTAATGCAGATTAGTTATAGTTGCATCTAGTATTCAGCTCCCGCTTATTATTGTGGTTCGCTTCGCATCGCATACTTATGTTATAAATTCTTATTGAAATGTTGATATCTTATTGTTAGGACACCAGCACCATTACCGATGATGCGTATGTACCACGTACACTTACTTGCCGGCTCACACACATCTTCATCGGTAATTGTCATGTCACGTACACTTTAGAGAATATAATTGCTTGACTTAGATTGTTAGCTGGTAGTTTTGACATGATATTAGTGTACTTCCCTTATATGCCATATTAGACATTGTAGTTATTACCTACCACTTCATGCATACTGTTATTCAGTTGTTCATGCCTAGTTCATTATCATTGACATATGCACTTGTGATGATTTCTTGAGATTTATGATATTTCTGGATTTCGGGGAAAGCCGCAAAAATTTACAACTTATGATCTTTTAAAATATAAAATGTTGCGGTTTTCTAGTGATGTAAAGTGTCGTTCACCATGAGTTTGCTGTGGTTTTGGAAATCCGTGTCGAGGAGTCGAGGAACCGTCACGGGTACATGGTGGGCCCGGTATGGTACCCCGGGGCAAGAGGAATGTGGTGTTGACGTTGAGCCTGGCTGGGGAGCACTACCTACCGGTGATATTACCCGACGCGTCGGATATCCGGAGGATACCGTCGTGGTCTTGAGATGGATGGTAGGGGCCGGTCTGGACTGACGGCGCCCTAGATATTGAGATTTAGACATTGATATTTCGAGACAGTGAGATTTATGTTTTGTGTCGATGCTAGACACTGTTGATGCTGATTTCATTTATGATACCTCAGTTTAAAAATACGAAGGAAATCTCACTAATTTATGAAAACAGTTTTTTTTTCATTTACATGTATTCTGTTTCATGCATTTATACCTCATTCATATGATATATTGCTACCTGAGGCACTGACACGGGCACATGAGATTTCACTCGGTTAGATATTACCCTAGCCATTGTTATAGGCTGCTTGTTATGTATATTTTGAGGATATATTATGATTGTATGACCTAGGATTGCGTCATACATGCGATTTCTATTCGTAGATGTTTTTCTATTCACGAGTTGGCAACTCACCCCCGTTGTGCCCCGGTTTCTTGCAGGTTTCGCCGTACAGGTTTCTTTACGGCTTTGCGGGTACAGTTTCGTTCGGGTGACTTGCTAGTAGGTAGGTTTATTTGTATCGTACCCATCACTATACATTGTATATTATTATTCAGTTGTATCTAGAGGTTCCATCAACTAAACATGTATTTATTTTTTAGATAGAGACCAGTGATGTTATTCTTTCGACCTTAGAGTCGCGCGTATATTTCTGCAGATTTCTGGTGGTTTTGAGTTTCCTTTTGAGTTTTGATCCTCGCCGTTGGCGTTGTATATTATATTGCTTGTGTGGTTGTGACCGTCGATTGACGAAGAGCTAGCTCCCGCTTGGGGATGCCTTTTTCTTGATTTCGTATACTATTCATGTTGTATCCCGTTTGGGGGCCAGTATTTACAAAGGAGACTCTGCCGAAATTTTCAGTAAATTTTTGATGTTTTAAAAACCGCATAATTCGGCTTATGCTATTGAAATTACTTGCTTTAAGTTGGTTTTTCCTGCACTCTACTACTTTTCTTGGTTTGGATTTCTGGGTTATCGGTTTACTTAGATTACGTACGTCTCGAGACGTTCGTAGTTTAAGTGCCGGTCATGTTCCGTACTTTCGGGCCGTGACAAAGTTGGTATCAGAGCGTTAGGTTTTACCTTCGGAGCGTAGGATGACCCTTGGTTGATGGAATAGGTGACTAAAGTAGAGTGACGTATCGTTGGTATGTTCCGCGGCATATTTACGATACGCCACTCCACTTAAGAAGCCTTAGGATGTACATTTCCTTGTTCAGTATTATATTCCTTCCTGATCTAGCCTCATCGGTACCAGTTTGATTTTGCTGCCACGATTACGGGCAGGGAGAGCTACGGCTAGAGTTGCGGTCAGCACGAGCTCGGCACGAACAAGGACTGACCAGGGCATGATTCCGGCGACACCCGATTATAGAAAGGTGTCTTTTGACTGTGTTTCCGCGCAACGAGCGTTTGGCGGATCGCCTTTATGAGGTTACTCGGATGTGCTGATCGACATTAGAGAATTGAGCTAATGATAGAGGCCAGCCAGATCTTGATGACCGTTGGTGTGTTGCTTATTCATGATGATCGAGGCACTGTTCGGCGTGCAGACGAGCGAGCCAGTTATTGCTGCGAACGACGAGGAATTGCTCCAGATGCTGGAGTTAGTGCAGAACGAGTTGTACTAAGAGATGATAGAAGGTCGCTAGTCATCGTGGATGAATGACTAGGACATGTGGATCGTTCGCCTAACCCGATGCGAGGTCATCAGATAGATGGATTCCATCCAGAGACGACTTCACGTGGAGACGTTGGGAGTCGACAGAGACGATCGAATGTCAGAAACCTATTATTTCAAGTTTAAGATAGTCGGAAAGACATGCAGGCAATTCTATGGTCCCTCTAGAAGAATGAAACCCTAACTCGACTTAATGACCGTGTGAAAGCCTTTGAACCTTAGGGTTTGCGGCAGTTCTGCGGCGCCATTAGTGAGGCTTGGGTTTGCCCTTCTACGGCTGGACCACCGATGCTGAGGTATGTACTCGATACTCTTATACTATACCCAAGATGTTGAGCTCTTTGGGGATTATGAGGTTTTGACGACTCGATTGGATGGCTCGACTTAATTCGGATGCTAGGTGGTGAGATGCATTTCTTGGGAGACTCCCGATATGAGGATAGCCGTTGGAGCTCAGTCCATGTAGCCACGATGAGACAAGTCCGAAGCAGTCGACATTTGAGAAAGTGGAGTAAAAAGGTCCGTACAATATATGGATAAGACGACGTTCCACTCCGTCTACATCAGAGATGCGATGCGCATGACGAGGCATTGTGCTTGGACTTACCTTCCAGAAGGAGTCGCGATGAGTATGCAGTCGTTCCAGAGCAAGATGCAGATATAGGAAAGGACAATGACTTCCGGACAGTTGGCAGAGACGAGACATGGAAGAGACCGTGAGCAGGATTCCTTCCAGGATACTGCTGCGATGATACTTGCACCCAGGATCAGATGTGTCACGTGCATTCAGAGAGCCAGAGGCCGACGCCAGTGATATGCTGCCTTGACAGGGCCGATGAGCCGATGGATTCTGAGATTGGTAATCCACGGAGAAGACTTGGACCCAGGAGTGGTCATGTTACGCACACCAGCAGGCCAGAGTTCATGATCATCGACGAGACGTCCCACTAGTGACCGCGACAGTTGGCCCGAGATTCTTAGAGGATGCATGAGCGGTACTGTTCCGCCATTATTGATTTCGATGTTTTGGGTGATTTATTCGTATGATTTGATTTTGATGATTGAGGATTTACGATCTTTGCACAGTGTTGCACTTGATATCGTTTTCGTGCTTTAGTTTCACATGTTTGTGATTTTACGGTTTTAAACAGTTGAGTTGATTTTGTGCATATGCACGCACGCGATTTGGTTCCTGCACTCTGTATAGTTTATATATGCTGGCAGTGCAGTGACATGTATTTTGTGCACTTGGATACACTGGATTTCGATTTCGAGGGTGATGCTCGACATTTGTTTTGTGCATTTTATGCACCGGATTGGATTTTTAGCGCCTGTTGGGCGTCTGTTACGAGATGCGATTTGGTGCACACCAGATGCACTAATTCGAGATTTTTCGTGCATGTCAGATGCACCTGATTTTGCTGTCAGGCACACATGTTGCCTACGATAGATGTTTCGTGCACACCTGATGTACTTAGATGTTGTTTCTGTGCGCATGTATGGCACATTCATGGATTTTGATTTCCGTGCGCACCAGACGCACGTAGTATTCATGTGCATATTTTGGGATTGATTTCTTATAGAGCAGTACGTTTTTATGATATTGCTATGTGTTTCCGTACTGAGCAGGACTAGTCAGAGGACAGTACCTGAATACATTTTGCATGCATTGATAGTTATTGAAGGGATTTCCAAAAAGCGAGCTATAGCCTCAGTATTTACCTACGTGTCTGATATGACACGAAATGTTTAAAACAAGGAGACCCTTCTAAATTGTTTCCAAAACGGCGGAACGTACATTTCAAACAAAGGTATATATGTATATAGTTATTTTCTTATGGTAGACGTCCGCCACTGTGCAGTGTTATACGCGTTGCATAGCGACTTAAAGAGATTTGGCATGCATTTCCTTCAGATACTTATAGATATAGATTCGATATTTACATTTATAGTTTCGAGTTATATCATATTGGTTTTGATTTGGATTTGGCATTGATGTCTTTTCCACGACTCCGATGATCGCCGGATGCTTGACGGAGTTTTGATTTGAGTTATATACTCATTTTTTCAAGCGCATGCGCTGCGCTACGATTTGTTTTATGTATTTACAATTTCGGAGCCCCGACGACTTGATGGTTTTTCTTAGATGTTTTAGTAATTGGGGGAGTTTGAATTTAAATTCGGGGACCGAATTTCTTTAAGGGGGAAAGATTGTAGCGTTTTGAAAATCGTTTCGGTGAAATTTCGGAAAATCGGTAAAATGAGGGGGTTTTCTGTAAAAAGTAAAAATACAAATATCTTATTATAAAAACTAAATATACATATTCTAGCTATGTAATTGCTATTATTTGGTGTTTATTGAGCCGCTGGTGAAATTTCAAATTTTCGGAAAAAAATATTATTTTAATATTAGTTTAAGCCGGTAAGCAAATACATTAAATTAGCGATAAATACAAATTTAAATGGGCTAATTTTAATCTTTAAAATCATGTTAATTAAAATCTAGTTGTAATATAAATTTTTAGTATTTTATTTCAAGTTTTAATGGGTTTTTATTATGGAAAACAAAAATATAATTATTTTGAACTAAAACTTACAATTTTGAGCTTGCGGGGGGTCTTTTTGCATAGAAATTCTTTGTAAAATTTCCCACACTCCACCCCACCTCATCATGGCCGGCCCCACATCTAAAAACAGCCCATTTTTCCTCCCCTCAAATTTTCTTCAACTCATGTGAAGAAATGCTTTGAGGAATGGTATAAAATATATTAATTTGACTAAGTATATGGTTGTCTTTGACCTTGTGTGAACTTTCCCCAAATCCCAAACCTCTCTCCCACTCCCTCACAATTCTGGCCGAGCCTCTTCAAGTGCAGCCCCAATTTTTCCCCCTCTCATTTCCTCATCAAAAACATTACAATTTGCATCAAAAATCCACCAAAAATCCCACAAAATCAAAATCAAAGCCCTACCCATTTTTCCTTAGCCCTTATAGCATGGATCTTGGTGCAAAGATCTCAATTTGGAGGTCAAGTTCCGTATTTGATTTCATGGTTTGTGAAGGTATAACTCTAACCCTTTTGCTTAATTTGATGTTAAATACTTTAAATCAACTTAATTAGGTGTTTTATTTAGGTTTTAAATTGCAAGTTTAAATTCAAGAGAAGGGTTAAATTAAAGTTATGGTTGTGATAATTTGTTCATGGTAGTGTGATGTATTTTAGCATCTTAAAGATATGCAAAACCTAATCTTGTAGCTAATTTGCAAATTGTTATATTTAATTTGCCCAAATTGTGATAATTATGCTAAATTGCTAACTAGGTTTTAGAAATTTTATTAAAATGTGGGATTAAAATCTAGTTAGGATTTTTAGCACATCATTAAGGTTTCCATGAGTGGTTTAACCATTTAAAATATGCAAAACCAAGTTTAATTGTAAAATTGTGAATTTTACATAGAAAAGTGTTAAAATTGATATTTTTGTAAACTAGGATTTTGGAAATTATGCAAATTTATGTGATTAAATTATGGAAATGGTTTTATTGACTTATTTAAGTTATTTAATAAGTATTATGGCCGCTATAATTGTTTAAACATCGAGTGTTGTACTAAAACGGGTAATTTTGCTTGCTAGTTTTTCGGAAAAACGGCTTTTAGAGTGAATTTGGGGTTTTTGTGAGTTTTAACCTATTTTATATTAAAATTAGTGTTCGTGAATGTGCAAATGAGTGTGATTGGATTTTTATCGATGGTTTGACGTTTGTACATCGACATCGAGGGTTGGTTTGACTATTCTTGCATGCGTAGGCGATAGGTTTGGACCTATGCGTGATAGGCGTGCCGATTTGATTTTCGTATGCTGTTTCGATTTCGAATTTAGTTTTAATGCGATACGGTGCGTTATGATATGTAGGTACCCCATGCGGACTTCGAGACGACAAGCAAGCGCGTGGCGACGTCGGCACCGGCGAGCGAGGACCAGGTGAGTAGATTTATATCTACGGGGAGAAGTCGGGTGGATGGCGTATAGCACCCCCGCAGTCCGTGGTGGTGTATACGGAGGCGTATACACACCAACAATTGTTATATGTTATTTGGGATTAATAATGATGTTAGGATGGATATTGGTGTGTTGGATTACCTTGTTGTTGCGAACCCTAGGGTAGTGTTACACACACACATACACACATACATACTTGCATACATTCCTATTGATATGTGCTCATGGGATTCTTTATATTTATGTGTTCACATGGGTATGGGACTATGTGTTCACATACGGATTGAGGATGATACTTGGGATTGAGCTGAGTCGATGAGATTTGTTTGTGGTTGTGATCTCGGTGATATGGCAGGATTCGTACTTAAGGTACGTCCTGGTGTTATAGCGGATCTTGCGGCGGCGATACGGGTGAATAGTGTTATAAATAAATGGTCGACATGTGATCGTGATATGAGGCATAATATGCTAGGATAATGATATTAGGCCGTATCGGGCGATGTATACCCCTTGATGATGATATGTGCTGACGATATCGGTTTGTACGAGATTGTCGATCAATAGTCAGATCATGAGTATATTGAGGATATTAGTATTGTACTAGACATAGGTCAGTACCCTAGACTATGATCTTGGATAAAGAGGATACCAGAGGAATAGTGTGAGGAATATGATATTGACCCGTACCCAGATTGGGATGCCGTACGACGGATTTACGTACGAGCTATATTTTGATGATTGATCCGCACTCTTGACTTGGGATGTCTGATTATAGATATGGTATCGGATATGATATTATTGAGGCAGGATCACCGACTAATATATATACAGGTATGTATATGTATCGACTCAGATGATAGGCGGTTTCCTTACCTGTAGTTCAGCTTGTTAGTTCAGCCGTATAGTTTAGTGTAGTTGTTAGATTAGATTAGACTCCTACCTATTTCAAAAACTTACGAATCGTGGGTATTTTAAAAGACAGCCCAAGGGATCCTACGGATATTTCAAAAGACTTATCTTTTCATAAAAACACCGTAGCCCCTATTTCAAAACCCCATGATTTGTGTTATTTCAAAAGGCACCATTTGTAGAACTTATATTAGATTAATGCAGATTAGTTATAGTTGCATCTAGTATTCAGCTCCCGCTTATTATTGTGGTTCGCTTCGCATCGCATACTTATGTTATAAATTCTTATTGAAATGTTGATATCTTATTGTTAGGACACCAGCACCATTACCGATGATGCGTATGTACCACGTATACTTACTTGCCGGCTCACACACATCTTCATCGGTAATTGCCATGTCACGTACACTTTAGAGAATATAATTGCTTGACTTAGATTGTTAGCTGGTAGTTTTGACATGATATTAGTGTACTTCCCTTATATGCCATATTAGACATTGTAGTTATTACCTACCACTTCATGCATACTGTTATTCAGTTGTTCATGCCTAGTTCATTATCATTGACATATGCACTTGTGATGATTTCTTGAGATTTATGATATTTCTGGATTTCGGGGAAAGCCGCAAAAATTTACAACTTATGATCTTTTAAAATATAAAATGTTGCGGTTTTCTAGTGATGTAAAGTGTCGTCCACCATGAGTTTGCTGTGGTTTTGGAAATCCGTGTCGAGGAGTGGAGGAACCGTCACGGGTACATGGTGGGCCCGGTATGGTACCCCGGGGCAAGAGGAATGTGGTGTTGACGTTGAGCCTGGCTGGGGAGCACTACCTACCGGTGATATTACCCGACGCGTCGGATATTAGGAGGATACCGTCGTGGTCTTGAGATGGATGGTAGGGGCCGGTCTGGACTGACGGCGCCCTAGATATTGAGATTTAGACATTGATATTTCGAGACAGTGAGATTTATGTTTTGTGTCGATGCTAGACACTGTTGATGCTGATTTCATTTATGATACCTCAGTTTAAAAATACGAAGGAAATCTCACTAATTTATGAAAACAGTTTTTTTTCATTTACATGTATTCTGTTTCATGCAATTATACCTCATTCATATGATATATTGCTACCTGAGGCACTGACACGGGCACATGAGATTTCACTCGGTTAGATATTACCCTAGCCATTGTTATAGGCTGCTTGTTATGTATATTTTGAGGATATATTATGATTGTATGACCTAGGATTGCGTCATACATGCGATTTCTATTCGTAGATGTTTTTCTATTCACGAGTTGGCAACTCACCCCCGTTGTGCCCCAGTTTCTTGCAGGTTTCGCCGTACAGGTTTCTTTACGGCTTTGCGGGTACAGTTTCGTTCAGGTGACTTGCTAGTAGGTAGGTTTATTTGTATCGTACCCATCACTATACATTGTATATTATTATTCAGTTGTATCTAGAGGTTCCATCAACCAAACATGTATTTATTTTTTAGATAGAGACCAGTGATGTTATTCTTTCGACCTTAGAGTCGCGCGTATATTTCTGCAGATTTCTGGTGGTTTTGAGTTTCCTTTTGAGTTTTGATCCTCGCCGTTGGCGTTGTATATTATATTGCTTGTGTGGTTGTGACCGTCGATTGACGAAGAGCTAGCTCCCGCTTGGGGATGCCTTTTTCTTGATTTCGTATACTATTCATGTTGTATCCCGTTTGGGGGCCAGTATTTACAAAGGAGACTCTGCCGAAATTTTCAGTAAATTTTTGATGTTTTAAAAACCGCATAATTCGGCTTATGCTATTGAAATTACTTGCTTTAAGTTGGTTTTTCCTGCACTCTACTACTTTTCTTGGTTTGGATTTCTGGGTTATCGGTTTACTTAGATTACGTACGTCTCGAGACGTTCGTAGTTTAAGTGCCGGTCATGTTCCGTACTTTCGGGCCGTGACAAGACGGTTATCCTTCCAGGCTTCAAAGGTGACATGGATGACAGAGTGATTGTCAGAGTTATAGTTTTCCCTCTGACAAAGGGGGTAATATTATGGACAGCTGGTCCAAGAGAATACTGTGGGAGGCATGGTACGGGATACTGATTAGGTTCAGTTTACGATACAGTCTAAGAAGTTTGGATTTGGAGTTCATTTATGAACTAGGTCCCATCAGATATCCAGACATATTCTAAGACAAGTATTACTCAATTCGGGAGATGGTTTTCTCCGTGAACTTGAGATTAAGAGAGACATAGAAAGAGACATCGGGGCGGATCCACTCATTGAGGCTATTTCTCGAACACAAGAATTTTACAAATGGGCTTTGTGAAACATATTAGTAGAGGAGTTGGGTGCTCGGTATCACATGGGCTGTGAGTATGCAACATCGCAATATTTAGCCTTAAGTGCAAGTGGGAGATTGTTGGATATAGTGCCCTCAAAGTCAATTATTGGATCGCAGGTACGTGATTGCAATGATTAAGGAGGACCTATACCGGTAGGACAGTCTTACTCGAGATGATAGTATGCTATCTGGTTTGCCTTTATCAGTCGTGTATAGGTTCAGGTGACTGATCACGATTACACGTTGATAGAGCCCTTAGGATCTTGCTTGACTACCAACAGTATGATGGCGATCATATACGTGAGAGTTGGGTAGTCTATAAGCACATCCTTAATAGTGGTCCCTAGTCGGGGAGTACCGAGACAGGGCATCGATACTCTGGAGTAGAGTAGTGTATACAGTCGAGACTCCGACGAGGGGCGGTGGCCGGTCTCACAAGCCACTGGTGTCAGTTGGATCACCTAAGATGTATACAGGTGCTCATTGAGTTATGAGTACACCAGACAGGAATCGCCGAGAACCTGCTAGTTGGTATTATACCTATCGTCAGATAGCAGTTCCCAGGTGACATGTGTACATGTTAGTTCATCGACCTGAGGTCGTCATTTGTCTCGTGTGAGTTCCCACTGTGCTTTGATTTCTACCCTACCACGGCTCAAAGGATTCGTGCAAATTGGTATTTTTTGGATACAGTCCCGAGCCACATGGAGGCAGGTGAGCGGATCGGCAGGGGATTCGTCTCTCCCGGTATTGGGTGTGAGATCGCGCTGTGTCTAGGAAAGCCATTACACCAAGTCCTTGGCCAAGGCAGGTGAGAATTACTGGTAAGTATTCCAGTAGTTTCTCAGGGTGTTCAGGGCTTGTCTCTGACACGACTTATACCGCTATTGGGGGTCTGACGTTACCAGCCCCATAGGCCTGATATGCGATACTCATAGACGAACGGACCGGACTGTATGTATATTGTCACTGTTAGGCTCAGTAGGGTTCCAGGATGAGTTCGCTCATCGGCTACCCTTGAGGTCAGTACATGGGCAGCCGTTACGCACAGCTAGTGCCACTGACGGCTTGTGGTTAAACCCACTGCCAGGGTACTGACGAGTCATTAGAGTCCCCGATATATAGTTTCCCAAGTTTGGGCAAAACGTTGTAGAGGCCGTATGGTTTTATGGCAGGGTTTGGAAAATACACGTGCGTTTACGCACGTGTCATATTTCGGGCTGATAATACTGGTGAGCATTGGTTTAAGCCGGATCCATATATTATACTTTGTAGATATAATATCTTTGTTTCAGTTGCATTTGTATTCGGTCGCAATACAAATGCGGGTATGTTTATACTGTTACGGGGTTATCCTGAAATTCGTTTCGGGATCGCTTTTGGAAGTTGCCAGTTTTCTATCACCCGTATTAAACATTCGGTTTAATACAGATTTATCTTTTCTTGAGGTGATTCATGAGTGTGGAAGGTTCTAGAAGCTTCTTGTTTTGGTGACTAGGTTCATGAATCATTGTTTGCATTAATTGAATGGATGACTAGGTTTAAGAGTCACCATCTTGCATTAAATGTATTTTGTGAGTCATTCTTTCCTTTAATGAGTTATGATAAGTATCATTGTTTATGGTCACCACTCCTTTTGTCCTACACTCACCCTCCCTTCATAAAAGTGGCCGGCCATTTTCTTTTGGGGGCTAAGTTGTTTTGGGAAAAAGATTATGATAGATTTTTTCATGGAAATTTCATATAGCTCATTTTCTCATCACCCGATTAAAAAGGCAACTTCATTAACCGTTCATCCATGGCTTTAGATGAAGCGAGACAAAGTGTTCTACTCATTCTCTACATCAATCTTAGTCATCTCTTTTAGCAAATTTGATGACCGAGTTGCCTCGGTTCAGAGGCAGGAGCCCGTTTAAAGATCCGTAGATGTGATGCCACCTCGATGAGGAGCCTGGAGATCGGAGCAGCCGCAACGGAGCGTGGGATGATGGTTAAAGAACGAAGGACTCGGATCGTTTGGTATAATCTTTCTACCCACTTTGTAGTTTGTTAGTTTAGCGTTAATAGCAGATCCGGGTTATAGTATGAGATAGCGCCAGTTATAAAAGTTTTTGTTCCGCGTTTGGCGTCAGATTGACGGCCGGGGCGCTACCGTAGACTTACAGTTTTCGTCGGCCAATTCTTTAGCGAGCTTGGCTAATGCATCCGCTTTGCTATTTTCCGAACGTGGTATACTTTCCAAGGTGTAGGAAGAAATTTGATTCAGCAGTTGTTGTACTTTCTCGCCGTACTTCACCAACTCAGGCTTGCACGTCTGATAGTCGCCATTTACTTGACTAACGACCAGTTGGGAGTCTCCGTATATGAGGAGATTTTCAATTCCCATGTCGATAGCGACCTTAAGACCTGTTATCAAAGCTTCGTATTCGGCTTCATTATTTGTCCTCGGCTCTGTTAAGGAGAAGGAAAAGTGCATTATCCCTCCTCGTGGAGTCACGAAGATGAGGCATACCCCTGATTTGATTACGGGCGTGCTTTGTTTGCGCTTTTTCATGGAAGATGCTCCATCGAAGTAAAGTTCCCAGCGGGTATCATTATCTCTTCTCTCTTCGTCGATCGTGTCAAACGCGTGTTCGTCCGGCAATTCGCAGTTCAAGGGAGAGTTGGCGGGTATCAGATGCTCAGCGAGAAAATCGGCGATGACCTGGCCTTTCACTGCCTTGAGGGGACGATATGTTATTGAGAACACCATCAATAGCAGGGCCCATTTAGCGAGTCGTCCCGTTAATATGGCCTTTGAAATCAAATATTTGAGAGGATCCACCTTCGATATGAGATGGACCTCATGTGCCAACGCGTAGTGTGTGAGCTTCGTTATTGCGAAGATCAACGCCAGGCAATGTTTTTCAATGGGAGAGTAATTGCTTTCTGCCCCCAGGAGAACTCGACTTAGATAATAGAGGGCTCTCTCTTTCCCTTGGTCGTTCTCTTGTGCCCATAATGCGCCTAGCGAACCTTCGAGGGTTGTTGTATACAGGACGAGAGGTTTTCCTTTAACGAGAGCGGCCAGCACTGGCGGATTCTGCAGGTATTGCTTAATTTCGTCCAGTGCGCTTTGGCATTTGTGATCCCATACGAACGGGGTTCCCTTTTTCATCAAGTGACTGTAGGGGCGGCACTTTCCAGAGAGGTTGGCTATAAATCGCCGGATATACGCGAGCTTCCCTTTGAGAGACCGCAGTTGCTTGAGAGTCCATGGTGGGGGCATTTCCATAATCGCCTTGATCTTCGACGGATCTATCTCGATGCCTCGGTGTAGGACGATGAATCCCAGGAACTTACCCGAGGAAACTCCGAATGCGCATTTGAGAGGATTCATCTTTAAGTTGTATTTCCGAAGACGTTGAAACACGGTCTTCAGATGCTCTAGATGTTCCTCGTATGATTTTCTTTTAACTATGAGGTCGTCGATATAGAATTCAACGATTTCATGTATGAGGTCATCGAAAATCTTTGTCATAGCCCTCTGATAGGTGGCACCGGCGTTCTTTAGACCGAAAGGAATCACCTTGTAGCACAATATACCCAAAGAGGTCCGGAAGGCGGTATGCTTCTGGTCTTCGGGATGCATCTTTATCTGATTGTATCCTGACGAGCCGTCCATGAAGGAGAAAACTTCATGAGTGGACGTATTGTCTATCGTCAACTCGGTAACTGGCACTGGGAAGTCGTCTTTTGGGCAGGCTTTGTTGAGATCCCGAAAGTCCACACATATGCGCACCGTCCCATTCTTCTTCATTACTGGAATAATGTTGGCGATCCAGTCAGGATATTGAACCTCTTAGATGAAGCCAGAGTTGATTAGCTTCTTGACCTCGGCGTTGATGCTCATCTCAAGCTCGAGCCGCATTCTTCTCAGTGCTTTTTTGATCGGCTTGACGTCCGGAGATATTGCCAATTTGTGGACAGCAATTTCTGGATCGAGTCCCGGCATTTCTGAATAGTTCAATGCAAAGTAGTCTCTATGCTGCATGAGCACGTCCCTTAGCGTAGCCACCCTTTATTTAGACAGCAACTCACTGACGAATGTCGGCCGCGGGTCACTTGTCGTCCCCAAATCAATTTTCTTGAGGTTATCTGCAGTAGTGTGTATTCCATCTTCCATCTCTTTCGGTGCCGGTGGAAACTCTGAGATCACCTCGTCATCATTGTTTTCGAAGCACCAGGGGAGGTCATCCTTATTCTCGGACTCCCTTTTTGATTGCGTTATCGCGTGACAGGTACGAGATCGTTTCCAAGATCGATGTTGATCTGGTTCTACTCTCGCTATACGCGTGGCTTTCGGTTCATGCTTCTGTGGCGGGCTTACCTTCCAGCTGCTGGATAGAGCGAACCTGCCTTGTTGATATTGGTCTTCAACCCAGTTCTTGAAGGTGAAGCAGTCTTCGAGAGGATGTCCTATTTCTTGGTGATAGGAGCAATAGTCTGGGTGGGAGATCTCATTCGCTTGCTCGGGATGTTTGGATTCCGGGAGTGTCATCATCTGATGTTTTATGATGAGACCGAATATCTTCCTTGTCTTGTCTTGTGGAAAAGAATATTCTCGACCCATCTTCTTTATAAGGACGGATCCCGGCTGCTCAACTCTATCTCACGTGGCTTCTTAGACCCGCTTGGCTGCTGTTGAACGCCTTTCCCGCTCTTTGATTTATTTTTGCCTCTGCGTCGGGCCTTTTGTATGACGGGTTGATAAGAAAGAGTATTGTCATTCTCCACGGCCTGCTGAAGGAGGCGCTGCGTCTTGGCTTTCTCGTAAATGGCAATTTCACGGTTATGGTCATCCCGGACCGTTGACCCGCTTCCCTTATAAGCTATTCCATTCGTTCTTCAAATGACGGACTCGGCATTTTGATGGTAAGATCTCGTTTTGGTTCAGGGTCAGCATTTTCTAACAGGGCGTCTCCTTCTTCATCGAAGTCATGTATGACGTAGCTACCATGGAATCGTTCCCGTTTCTTGGATTGGACATATCCAAGCCTGACCATTTCCATTCTCCCGTTGGGCAACTTTCGCTGAGTTCCGGGGACATCCCAAATCCTGTTGTAGAACCGAGCTTGTCGAGTGGTCTGTTTGAAGGGTACACCTTAGCGCTTCAATAGCCTTTTCAAGCCTTCTGTGTAATATTTAGGAAGACGGATGGGCTGGAGCCTGTCGAGCGTAGAATCGGCGCCGTGCCAGATTTCTTTTTCCACTTTGGTTTCCCCGGATCGGTAGAATAGGATCGCCTTTTCACCTTTTCGCTTGGGAGGGACGTAGAATGTCTGCAGTTCTTGCACATTATAAGTTTCGAGTGCATCGAGCTCTTTGTAATGTTCTTGTGGAACCATGGTAATTTGCAAACTCTGATTATCGCTAGTAAAGGATTGTATTGACGGCCGAGCGGAAAATATAGCGTTGACCTCATCTTCCGAGTCGTTGCTGAAGATCAACATAGGGGCGGACGGTCCCGGGTTGTTGCGTTGGGGCGACCCTGAATAAACTATTTTTTCTTCCTCCTCGGTATCACTCCCGAAGACCGGAATAGTGGTGATAGCTTTGTTCTTCGGTTTGTGACATCTTTCCGTGTCCTCAAAATCTGGTAAGAAGTATTTTGCATCTTCGTACTTTCGGACTTCGTTCACGGAGAATGGGTTCAACTCCCCCGTCACAGTGTACTCGAGACCACCCTTGAAATACTTCATGCACTGGTATTGTGCAGAAGGGATAATGTTGTACTCGTGTAACCAAGGCCTGCCGAGTAAAGCATTGTAGCATGTCTTGGCGTCAATGACGTGAAATTTAATATCCGTGACAAGTAGCCCGAAGCGCAGCGTCAGTATCACAGACCTGAGAGTCCGTGATGACTGGGAGTTGAAACCGGAGATGGTGATTTTATCACGAGCAAGGTGCTGAATGCTCATGCAGATTTCCTTTAACACTCTCACGTTGAGGAGATTGACGGAAGACCCATTGTTAACCAGGATTTTGCCTATCTTAATATCGTGACAGTATCCGGAGACAAAAAGGGGACGGTTATGCTCGCACGTCCCAAGGAGGAGATCTTCATCGCCGAAGGTGATTCGGCTGTGTGCACTTCTTCCAGCTCGTCCTTCATCTTTTCTTCGGCGAGGAAATCTTGGAATTGCTCAGGCTCCTGCAACGCCTTGATCAAGGAATCTCTTGCTTCTTTTGATAACAAGAGGGCATCGAGAATACTTAACTGCGAGGGTAGCTTCCTCAAGTGTGCCAGAATATTGTAGTTCACCTTACTTTTCTTTGGCGGGTCCTTGGCGGTCAGCTCTTTGATGACTTGGTCATCTAGAGCGATATCCTCAGAGACTTTTTCTTTTCCCTTATCTTTTCTATTCGTGGGTCCGAGATTCTTTTCGGGCAGCGTACGATTGCGCAGCTGAATATTTTCACAGATCTTCGGTTCTTCCTCTTTTCCCGAGGTGGATTCTTTGAAGAGAGGGCCAAGAGTCATTTCTTCGTCAGAGTCACTCCCGAAGGTGAGAACTTGTGATCCTCCGGCGTTAACCACAGTTGTCGGTAGCTCTTTTAAGCTCCTCGGTCGTACTTCTTCGCTCCCGACAAGTTTTGCGTTTCATCCGCTTAAAATGTTGCCGGTGAGCAACATATCCCTGCCACCATCTTTTAAAAGCGTTGCACTCTTCGGTGGAGTGTGCAATCTTTCGATGATATAAGCAGTAGCTAGGATGTATTTCCGCTTCACTAGTAGTGTTTCCTTCGGAGGGTGGCAGCTTCATTCCCATTGATATGGCTTTGGAGAACTTCTTCCTCGTCTTGAACCTGCTTTTATTCGTGGCAGATGTACTTTGATTTGGAAGTAGTGTTTCAACCCTTTTGTCCAGTCGCTGGCGCTTGGCTTTTTCAAATATGGCCATCTCACGCTCTCGAGCAGCTTTGCTTTTAAGAAAAGCTTCATTCAGGAATGCATCAATCATTTCGTCCGATGGCCCTTGAAGTTCCGGATCAGGATCTGCCCCCAGTTTCCCTGTGTAAGGAACTTCTTCATCGTTTATCGATGAGTGAGAGATCACATGGAAACTTGCTACGTAATCCTCAGATTCATCTGACGAGTCTTCTCCCTCATCTCCGTCTTCAAGGACGTGACTAAGAAATTCTTGGAGTGTGATCGGGGTCCGCACCTTCTGGTTATATTCTTCCAGCGCGTCGATATATTTTTGTAGGTCCATGCGCTTGTCACGAGGATTCACGGGCTTCTTGGCTTTCTTCTTTTTCTTCTTTGAAGACTCTGGGTGTGAGTGTTTTGAATATCGCCACCAATTCTTGGAGTTGGGCGCGGTTTCAGCATTCCCTTGATAATCTCGGGTTCCAGAGGATTCTTCCACATGATCGCCGGGCATGTCTGGAGATCGTTCAGCATTCTTTTAGTTTTGGCTGAAAGAGCGACCTCCCATAGAGCCTCTTCAACAAAAGAGCACGATGCCCCCGGTGCGCCTGTCTTCTTAGGAGTGTGCGGTTGAGGTGAGCTTACTTTCCACTTCTCAGACAGCGCAAACTTGCCTTGTTGGTACTGGTCCTCGATCCATCCCTTAAAGACGAAGCAATCTTCGATTGAATGGCTTACCGTTTGATGGTAAGGGCAATAATTGGGACCATTAGCCTCACCGGGTTGCAATGGTCATTTCGGATTCGGCAGATTGATGAGTCTGTTGCGCACCGCTAACTCGAACAATCTCTTTGTTTTTTTCCTGAGGGAACGAATAAGGACGCTTCATTTTCTTATTATAGTATCGTCGTCTCTCTTTCAGTTGATCCGTTAGTTTTGGGGCACTGGGCTGCTGTTGAGTATTCGCAACGAATGTCGCCTTCCCTTTACCCTTTTCGTTCTGCGGCTTCGGCTTCGGAGGAGACGGTCTATGACCCATCTAGTCCATCTGGGCCAGCTTGTCGATCAAGGCTTGGAATGTGGTCGGCTTGAAGAACATCATGAATTGAGAAATGGTTGCATGAGGGTCTAGAGTGCCCACGAACATGCCCACCACTGGCGTTTCTTCGATGCGTTGTTCGCAATTTGACCACAGATTCCGCCATCGTATTGCATATTGGACCCACGTCTCACCTGGCTTTACCCTGGCGTTAATCAATGCTGAGATTGAGGTGCGCTCGCTAGCGCTTGCAAATCTTTGCGTGAATAATAGCTCCATTTCTGCGAAAGTCTTGACGGAGTCATTTGGAAGTTCAGAGTACCATTCAAACGCCGTCTCTGACAAGCTGCCGACGAACTGGCGAAGGAGCAGTTTATCATCACCTCCGGTGTGTTGGAGATAGTGCCCTCAGAGTCAATTATTGGATCACAGGCACGTGATTGCAATGATTGAGGGAGGACCTATTCCGGTAGGACAGTCTTACTCGAGATGATAGTATGCTATCTGGTTTACCTTTATCATCGTGTACTGCTTCAGGTGACCTTACAGGTCGCTATTACACGCTGATAGAGCCCCTAGGATTCTTGCTTGGCTGCCAGCAGTATGATGGCGATCATATACGTGTGAGCTGGTGGTCTATAAGCACATCCTTAAAAGGTCCCTAGTCGTGGGAGTTTCGAAACAGGGCATCGATTCTCCAGAGTAGACTAGTGTATACAGTCGAGACCCCGACGAGGGGCGGTGGCCGGTCTCATAAGCCACTGGTGTCAGTTGGTTCACCTAAGATGTATACAGGTGCTCATTGGGTTATGAGTACACCGGACATGACTCGCCGGGAACATGCTAGTTGGTCTTATACCTGACGTCAGATAGCAGTTCCCTAGTAACATGTGTACAGGTTAGTTCATCGACCTGAGATCGTCATTTGTCTCGTGTGAGTTCCCACTGTGCTTTGATTACTACCCTACCACGGCTCAAAGGAGTCGTGCAAACAGGTTTTAGTTGGGTACAGTCCCGAGCCATATGGAGGCAGTGAGCGGATCTGCAGGGGTTCGTCTCTCCCGGTATTGGGGGTGAGGTCGCGCTGTGTCTAGGAGAGCCATTACACAAAGCCCTCGGCCGAGGCAGGAGATTTACTGGTTGGTATTCTAGTAGTATCTCAGGGTGTTCTGGGCTACGCTCCGACACGACTTGTACCGCTTTTGGGGGTCTGACTTTTACCAACCCCCTAGGCCCGACATGCGATGCTCATAGACGAATGGACCGGACTGTACGGATATTGTCACTGACAGGCTCAGTAGGGTGTCAGGATGAGTTCGCTCATCGACGTCCCTTTTGGTCAATAGCTGGTGGCCCGTCACGTATTGGCTTATACCTCTGACGTGCTAGTGGTTAAATCCACAGCCATAGTATTGACGAGTCTTTAGAGTCCACCACACTTACAGTTACTCAAGCTTTCGGGCGAAACGCTGTAGAGGCCGTATGGAGATATGGCAGGGTTCGATCTGATACGTGCGGTATTGCACGGATCAGGATCGAACGGATATTACTAGCCGGCTTTGGCTTAAGCCGGTCCTAGTTTAGTACAGTGTAGATTTTGTCTCATTGCATTTGTATCCGGACGGAATACAGATGCGGGTGTGTATGCACAGTATTGGGGTTTTCCTATAATTTATTACGGGACCAGTTTTCTGGAGTTGCCAGTTTGCATTCCGTTCCGGCCGGTTTTCCTTTGTTCTTTCCCGGCCGAACTTTTCCGATGGAGGGGGTTATTTGCAGTTTTGCAAATAACACATTGTGGAGGATTTTCTTGCAAATGTATTTATCATGAAAGCATCTTTTGATACCATTCTCATCACTTGCTTTTTGTTGATTAGTTGTGATTAGAGTTGATGTGAGGTTGTGATGATGAGGTTTAGGATATGGTCACCATTCTCTTTATCCTACACTCACCTCCCTTCTTGTTGTGGTTGGTATTCTCATTCCTCCACCATATTCTTCTTCTCACTAGCTGAGAGAAAGCTTCACTTGAGAAAAAAAAAAGAATGAGAGAGTTCATCTTTGTTATGTGAGGAATTCTTCATCTCCTTCATCTTCTTATTTTTGGAAAAATGAAAGCACCATTTTTCCTAACCCCATTCCTCCATCAAGGCAACTACAAACCCCAAATGAGACTAGCATGATCTTCTACACATTCTACAGCATATCTTGAGCATGTCGAGTTGCCGGCTTCATGCCCGAGTTGCCTCGGTATTGAGGCGGGAGCCCGTAAAAGACGCAGGCGATGTGGTGCCCTTTCCGGCGAGGAGGCGACGATATGGAGACAAGACTTTCCGCGGGAGATCGGGACGATGACGAGAAGACCGGAGGACTCGGATCACTCGGTATACTTCTCTTCCCATCTCTTGTTAGCTAGCATTAGGTTAATGGTTAACGATCCGGGTTTTATTGTCCGTGGTAGCGCCAGTTTCCGAGTAAGGAAAATTTTTGATTCCGCAATTTGGCCTCGGATAGACGGCCGGGGCGCTGCCGTGGCGCAACATGGTATCAGAGCCACGCCATTAACCTTGCCTAGCTTGTTCTAATGCGTTTTGCTTATCCGATCGACCAAAATTCCAAAAACCTCATTTTTGTTCACATCAGTTTTCTGTTGGAATTTTTTGGTGTCTAAAAATTTTTCAGGTTGCAGAAAAATGATGTGCTGAAAAAGATAAGGCTACTGTAGAAAAATGACAAAGTGATTCCCTAGTTGGAGCGCGGAACCGCGGCCAAAACCCCATTTGGGCCGCGGTTCCGCCGCACTATGGTAAGGTTGTCACGACCCGCAATTCGGCCCGTAACCGGCACTTAAACTACGTAACGTCTACAGGCGTACGTAACTTAAGTAAGCCGAAAACCCAGAGATCTAAACCACCCAAAACTGGATCAACGGAGAAAACATAATTTAAAAGTATTAGAAGTCGCCATTTAAAATCTCTAACTCTAGTTTTCTTTCATGAAAATTTCGGCAGCACCTCCTTTGTAAAACTAGCCCCGAAAACGGGTACAACACAGATAATATATATAACATCCCAAGTGGGAGAAAAATCACGCCCACCGGCGGAGACAATCACCACAACAAGTATACGACGCCAAAGCGAAGAAAATATCAAAGAGAACGACTATAAAGGAAGTAAACATTTCCAAAATAACCTGCTTCTACGAGCACGGTTCCCAAAAACCAATATACAACACTGATCTCTCACAAGTCGTCTCTAAGTCATATACAACAGGGGTAGATGGAGAATACTAGATCCAACAAAAGATATACAATATACAACGGATAACCGCAAACCCACCTATAATGCAACGGCCTCACTGCCAAAGGTAGCGGTATCCACAAAAGTAGTGATGATAAGCTGCCCTGCCGCGACTACTCAGAGGGTAAGTCCTGCAAAACACTGTGGCACAACGGGGGTGAGTTTCCAACTCGTGAATAGTAATTAACATCATACAGTAATCGCAAGTATGCACTAACAGCAATGATCGATAACATGTGAACTGATAGCATGAGTATGACAATATGAATATGCAACTATCATGATATCCATATCAATTGAATACTGAGTGCGGAATAGTAAATAATCTCATGCACATATCATAAGCATGGAAAACACGGTGTAACTCAACAACACCCAAATCCCAAAATACTCAGATCGGCCCTCAGATCGGCCCCTCAAATCCTGTACGTCTCATGAAACCTGAGTGTCAAACATCGACACTCAAAAACATCATGAAAACCAGTGCCTATCATCGACACATAAATACTGATATCCATACGTTCCTCGAAACCCAAGTATCCCACCTCGACACTTGTGTTTCCACGTATCGGTCTTCCTGATATCCATACGTTCCTCGAAACCCAAGTATCCCACCTCGACACTTGTATTTCCACGTATCGGTCTGTCAAAACCCCATATGTCTCTCGGAAAGTAAGTGCCCAAGATCGACACTTTAATTTCCCATATCGCATCTCAAATGCATAAATCCATATAAAGTAGCATATGCAACATAAAACATCAATATGAGCATATCACGGAACGATTCGCCAAATAATGCATCAAGTCATTAAATGTATCTCGCGGTTCCCAAGAATCCAAATCCAGAATACATATATATACAGCGTCCCATACCACCGATATATATGCAATACAAATCATGTAAATCCAAATCCAAAATACATATATATACAGCGTCCCATACCACCGATATATATGCAATACAAATTGATCATATAACAATAGCAAGGTATATGTGCGAACGAGTAATATAGCATGGCATACA
This sequence comes from Agapanthus africanus, assembly GCA_030015575.1. NCBI lineage: Eukaryota > Viridiplantae > Streptophyta > Magnoliopsida > Asparagales > Amaryllidaceae > Agapanthus > Agapanthus africanus. The sequence continues at coordinate 403,128,734 of JASDDO010000031.1, read as the reverse complement.
TATGAGCATGTAGGTATACAGGTATGTTCTATGTAATATGCATTGTCGCACAAGTATAACTGTTTAATGTCGCTATCTAATAGCAAGGTATACAATAAGCATTTGTATTGTGCGTGTCATGGCAATTACCGACAGGGTGTGGGTAGCATATCATTGGTGCTCGTGCAACATGGACTGTCGATAATAGTGCAGTGTACAATAGGTACAATATCAAGCACAAGTAACTATATGCAACATGAATCATGCAATATCTCTATATAAGCAAATCAGCATACGGCTAATATTATATCATGTCTAGCCCCGACGCGTAGCGCCATACGGGCGATTCACCGTAGATGTTAAATCTACTCACACTGTGGTCTCCAGCTATGAAGATCCGACCACCAGCTTCCCTTTGTTCGCAGCGTCTGAGGTCCCCGCTTGCGACGCTATAATATCACAAACACAAGAAATAAAACGAACATCTCAGAAGCAATCACAATAACGCAAAACTACGTAATATAAAACGCATCAACGCACTAAACCAACTCACGAATACACGTCTAGTGCAAACACACGAAACGATACCTAAACCCAAACTGAGTACATCGCAGCACGACACACGACTCGTGTCGCAACACGTATCACGCGAACTCAAAACACACGATTATAGGTAATCGATCCCAGATTTTGCATACTGCATTTACTAAGTAAATCAACAGTACCAAACAACCCAAAACCATAGCAGACAACACCCACAGAAAACCCCACCCCAAAACTACCCAAGTCGGCCGGCGTCGCCGGCCCCCCTCTTCAAGTCTCGCCGGCCCCGGCCGGTGGGATGGCTCCCGTCTCCTAGGTGGTGTCTCAGGTCAACCTGCACATCTCTCTAAAGTTGTTGAAACAGACACTAAATCTCCCAGGTCACAGCAGATACTAATATCTCTAAAAAGACACAAAAAAACCCGATATCGCCTCAATCGATATAAACTACGTTCTACGCAGAAATTAACGATCAAAACCACACAAAAACTCTAATTTAACAGTAAAGGGAATATACCTAACAACTTTGCTCTCAAGTTCCAAGCTTTTCCCTATCTCCAAGTGATCAAGAGCAAGAAATCCCAAACTTTTGCTATTTTGTGATAGGTTTTGAGATATTAGAGGATTTTGTGATGGAATTGAATTAAAATGATAAGGGAATTGACCAAGGGCAGTAGGGGATGAGGGAAATTCGGCCAAGGGGTGAGGAGGTGGATTGGTGAGGCTTTCCTAGCAATGTCCTTCATTCATTACCTATTTAATGCATACACACATACACACTCACTCATGCATGCATCTACCCTTTATCTTTTCTTTTCTTTTCTTTTAAATCCTAACTTAAAACCTAGTCCACACATAATTCCCTAGGTGAAGTGAGAAGGATTTCCTAACTCAAAGTTTTAAAGAAAAGATCGCATAAAGAAATTTTCCCAAAATTTGAATACCGCATTATAATAATATTAAAAATTGGGAAAAAAACAAATTGAACCAAAAAGTCCCATATACTCCCAAAGCTCGCGCACTAGCTTTATTTTAGCTAATCTAGGTGCTGGCAAGTCTATATGGGCGTTTGTTCACAGTCGGGTAAAAACGGAAAATACCGACAAACTTACCCTAAAACGGACAATTTCACATAACGATTTCTAAAACGTTACAATCTCCCCCCCTTATAGAAATTCGGTCCCCGAATTACAATTTCATACTAAGACGTACCTTCAAAAAGATAAGGGAATTTCTTCCGCATCCCACTCTCGATCTCCCAAGTGATCTCCTCACCAGTCGGACTACGCCACAGAACCTTCACAGAAGGCAAGTCCCTAGACCGAAGTTTCTTCACCTGCCGATCCAAAATAACTATCGGCTGCTCGGTGAACGAAAGATCACGCTCAAGCTGAACGGTCTCGTGCTGAATCATATGAGAAGGATCATGAAGGTATCTACGAAGCATCGACACATGAAAAACGGGGTGAACATCTGGAAAACTAGGCGGGAGCGCTAAACGATAAGCAACCGAACCCACTCGTTCGAGGATCTCGAAAGGACCTACAAATCTGGGACTGAGCTTCCCTCTCTTCCCAAATCGCATAACGCCCTTCATCGGAGAAATCTTCAGGAATACATGATCTCCCACTGCGAACTCAAGTCTGCGACGACGACGGTCGGCATAAGACTTCTGCCTGCACTGGGCTATTCTCATCCTGTCCTGAATCAGCTGGATCTTCTCCGTAGTCTCCTGAACAAGCTGGGGTCCCAACACCAAACTCTCACTAAGCTCGGTCCAACAGACTGGTGATCGACACTTCCTACCATATAAAGCTTCAAAAGGTGCCATCTGAATAGTCTCCTGGAAGCTGTTATTGTAGGAGAACTCAATCAACGGCAAGTGACGATCCCAACTGCCCCCAAAATCAAGCACACATGCACGGAGCATATCCTCCAGAGTCTGAATAGTCCGCTCCGTCTGACCATCGGTCTGCGGATGAAAAGCGGTGCTAAAACTCAATCTGGTACCCAAAGCTTCCTGAAGCTTCTGCCATAGACGGCTAGTAAACTGGGTACCTCTGTCGGATACTATGCATGTGGGAACACCATGCAAACGCACAATCTCATCTATATAAAGCTGAGCGTACTGAGCATAGCCGAAAGTGGTCTTCACTGGAAGAAAGTGAGCCGCTTTCGTCAACCGGTCAACAATAACCCAAATGGAGTCGTACCCTCTACTGGTCCTGGGTAGACCCACAATGAAGTCCATGGAAATCTGTTCCCATTTCCACTCCGGAATGGGTAAAGGCTGCAACTCTCCAGCCGGTCTCTGATGCTCAGCCTTGACTTGCTGACAAGTCAGGCACCTCGAAACGAAGTCCGAAATATCGCGTTTCATCCCTTCCCACCAGTAGAAGTCTCTCAAGTCTCTGTACATCTTGGTGGAACCTGGATGAACGCTAAAGGCCGACTGATGTGCCTTCTCTAGGATCTCGCGTCTCAACCCATCAACATCCGGTACACACAAGCGAGTCCCGCATCGTAGCACACCCTGGTCATCAATCATGAACTCCGAAACTGTACCCTGTCGAACAAGCTCAAGAATCTCAGACAAGCGAGCATCACTGGGTTGCGCCTCACGGATACGATCAACAAGTAGAGGACGGGCGCGGACATGAGCAAACTGTCCCCCAGTGGAGGTGAACTCGAACTGCACTCTACTATCACACAAGAGCTGCCAATCTGCAGAAGACTGACACCGAACGGCGCTCAGCTGGGACAAGCTACCCTCGGGCCTACGACTCAAAGCATCGGCTACCACATTCGCCCTGCCTGGGTGATAAAGGATCTCACAATCATAATCCTTTACTAGCTCCATCCATCGGCGCTGTCTCAGGTTCAGATCTCGCTGCTGGAAGATGTACTTCAGACTCTTGTGATCCGTGAAGATCTGACACGACTCCCCATACAAGTAGTGTCTCCAGATCTTCAACGCAAAGACTACCGCAGCCATCTCAAGATCGTGAGTGGGGTAATTATGCTCGTGCTTCTTCAACTGCCTAGAAGCATATGCAATCACCCTATCATGCTGCATCAAAACACAGCCGAGCCCCACTCGAGAAGCATCACAAAACACAACGTAGCCTCCCGATCCAGAAGGTAAAGAAAGAACTGGTGATGTCGTCAACCGAGTCTTCAACTGCTGAAAACTCTGTTCGTACTCATCAGTCCAGAGAAAAGGAACCCCCTTCCGGGTCAATCCAGTCAGCGGTGCAGCGATACTCGAAAAATCCTGCACAAAACGGCGATAATAACCAGCTAAGCCCAAAAAGCTGCGGACCTCAGTCACCGATACAGGTCTGGGCCAAAGCTGTACAGCCTCGATCTTCCTCGGGTCCACAAGAATACCATCACTAGTCACCACATGACCCAGGAAGTCCACTCTATCAAGCCAAAATGCGCACTTTGAGAATTTAGCATACAGCTGGTGCTCTCTCAATATCTGCAAAGTAATCCCCAAGTGCTGCTCATGCTCCTCTCGACTCCTAGAGTAAACCAGTATGTCATCAATAAACACGATAATGAACTGGTCGAGGAACGGCCTGAAAATCCGGTTCATCAGATCCATGAACGCTGCTGGCGCATTGGTGAGTCCGAACGACATCACCAAAAACTCATAATGCCCATAGCGCGTACGAAAAGCAGTCTTCGGAATGTCATCATCCCGAACCCGCAACTGATGATCACCCGAACGCAAATCAATCTTCGAAAAATGTTTCGCACCCTGGAGCTGATCGAATAAATCGTTAATACGGGGTAAAGGATACCTGTTCCGCACCGTAACACGGTTCAACTGACGATAATCCACACATAGCCTCAAACTGCCGTCCTTCTTCTTGACGAACAGAACAGGAGCTCCCCACGGCGAAACACTCGGATGCACAAGTCCCAAATCAAGCAACTCTTGCAATTGATCTTTAAGCTCTCTAAGCTCTGCCGGAGCCATCCGATAAGGCGGTATAGAAATAGGCTCCGTGCCAGGAATCAGATCAATGCAAAACTCAATATCGCGCTCTGGCGGCAACCCAGGTAACTCATCGGGAAAAACATCGGGAAACTCTCGCACGGTAGAAACCTGGTCCAACAACTCCACTGTGGCTCCAGTATCATAAATGAACGCCAAGAATCCCCGACATCCCCTCCTCAAAAACCGACTAGCGCACAAAACAGAAATCAAGCTGTGAGGGGCGGCACTACGGTCCCCCTGCACAACGAACGCTGACTCGCCGGGAAAAAAAAATCTAACTGTCTTCTCGCGGCAGTCCACGGATGCATAGCAAGTAGCTAGCCAATCCATGCCCAACAACACGTCGAAGTCCAACATCTCCAGAAGGATCAAGTCGACGGGCAGATCTCTGTCACCAATATGGACGACACAAGATCGAAACACATAACGCGAAATAAACGACTCTCCCACAGGAGTAGTCACGACCAGCGGCTGATCCAGCAAACACGACTCTCGGCCTAACCTCGGCACGAAGTGCGTAGAAACATACGAATGCGTGGATCCCGGATCAAAAAGAACGTGCGCATCAAAAGAACATACAGAAAGAGTACCTGAAACCACGGCATTGGACGCCTGAGCGTCCTGGTGAGTCAAGGCAAAAACCCTAGCCTGACCTCTACCGGCTACTGGCTGTCCTCTGCCTCTGCCACCTCGACCTCTCGGTACAAAACCTCCGCGACCACGACCTCGCTGAACAGGAGTCTGACGCGGCGCAACTACAGGAACAAGAGGCAACGCTCTCTGGGGTGGAGAAGGTGGTAAGGTGACCTGCGGTACAGCTGGCTCGTTCACACGCGGCTCCGTACAATCTCGAACCCGATGACCCAAACTACCGCACCGGTAACATCCAGAAACAAACTGCCGATCATCCTGAGGGTAAGAACCATAAAGCCGACCTCTTCCCGAACCGCCACTATCAGAACGGAAACTGTCTCGACGTCTAAACGCCTGCCTCGCTGCCGGATCACCTATACGAACTCTCTTCGGTCCCGGAGCAACTGATGACTCAGCTAAACGCTCCTCTACCAAAAGAGCTGCATCCACCGCTGCCGCATACGTGTCACAATGCTGAATGCTGATGGCTAAGAATATCTGGGTAAGTAGGCCTCGAACAAACCTCTTCACCCTCATCTCCTCAGTCGCCACCAGGTATGGAGCATATATCGACAGCTTAGTAAACAATACATCATAATCCGACACCGTCATCCCCGGCGTCTGACGTAAAGACTCAAATCTGTGTGCTCGCGCATCCCTGACGCTCGGTGGAAGGAAACGAACAAGAAAAGACGTCACAAACTCATCCCAGGTCATAGGAGCAAGACCAGCGGCTCTGCCCCTCTCCAACGACTCACACCACTTCTGGGCCATACCCTCCAGACGAAAACTGGCAAACTCTACCCATCTCTCGTCGGAACATCGGAGTGAGCGACAAATCCTGGCCATCCGGTCGATAAACGACTGCGGATCCTCAGTAACATCTGTGCCCGTAAACACCGGAGGTCTCAACCTCATGAAATCCGTCAACGACACAGCAATAACCTCCGGAGCTGCAACTGCGACTACCGGAACCGTAGGTACCATCGTGGCCTCCGCAGCGGGTGGAACAACTGCCTGCCCCTGCGCTCGGATGGTCTCTACCAAAGTCCCCACAATCTGGCGCAGATCCTGCATACCAGCTCCAATCATAGCAATATACTCCGGTACAACAGGCGTACCACCCTGGTCAGTTCTCGCCTCAGGCGAGTCAACTCTGACCTCGGCCCTCGCGGCCGCTCTCTGAGCCCTCGTAGTCTTCGGCGGCATTTGGGCTGGAAATTGAAACAAGATTCGATAAGGAAACGGAAATCGAATCACAAGATGTATATCAATCACGGAAGGAACATCAATCAATAAGTCCTAAGGTCACTTAGGCGGAGTACCGTGTCGTAAGTATGCCGCGGAACATACACACGCTACGTCACTCTGCTTAAGCTACCTACTCCATCATACCAAGGTCATCCTAGACTCCGAAAGGTAAAACCTAACGCTCTGATACCAACTTTGTCACGACCCGCAATTCGGCCCGTAACCGGCACTTAAACTACGTAACGTCTACAGGCGTACGTAACTTAAGTAAGCCGAAAACCCAGAGATCTAAACCACCCAAAACTGGATCAACGGAGAAAACATAATTTAAAAGTATTAGAAGTCGCCATTTAAAATCTCTAACTCTAGTTTTCTTTCATGAAAATTTCGGCAGCACCTCCTTTGTAAAACTAGCCCCGAAAACAGGTACAACACAGATAATATATATAACATCCCAAGTGGGAGAAAAATCACGCCCACCGGCGGAGACAATCACCACAACAAGTATACGACGCCAAAGCGAAGAAAATATCAAAGAGAACGACTATAAAGGAAGTAAACATTTCCAAAATAACCTGCTTCTACGAGCACGGTTCCCAAAAACCAATATACAACACTGATCTCTCACAAGTCGTCTCTAAGTCATATACAACAGGGGTAGATGGAGAATACTAGATCCAACAAAAGATATACAATATACAACGGATAACCGCAAACCCACCTATAATGCAACGGCCTCACTGCCAAAGGTAGCGGTATCCACAAAAGTAGTGATGATAAGCTGCCCTGCCGCGACTACTCAGAGGGTAAGTCCTGCAAAACACTGTGGCACAACGGGGGTGAGTTGCCAACTCGTGAATAGTAATTAACATCATACAGTAATCACAAGTATGCACTAACAGCAATGATCGATAACATGTGAACTGATAGCATGAGTATGACAATATGAATATGCAACTATCATGATATCCATATCAATTGAATACTGAGTGCGGAATAGTAAATAATCTCATGCACATATCATAAGCATGGAAAACACGGTGTAACTCAACAACACCCAAATCCCAAAATACTCAGATCGGCCCTCAGATCGGCCCCTCAAATCCTGTACGTCTCATGAAACCTGAGTGTCAAACATCGACACTCAAAAACATCATGAAAACCAGTGCCTATCATCGACACATAAATACTGATATCCATACGTTCCTCGAAACCCAAGTATCCCACCTCGACACTTGTGTTTCCACGTATCGGTCTTCCTGATATCCATACGTTCCTCGAAACCCAAGTATCCCACCTCGACACTTGTATTTCCACGTATCGGTCTGTCAAAACCCCATATGTCTCTCGGAAAGTAAGTGCCCAAGATCGACACTTTAATTTCCCATATCGCATCTCAAATGCATAAATCCATATAAAGTAGCATATGCAACATAAAACATCAATATGAGCATATCACGGAACGATTCGCCAAATAATGCATCAAGTCATTAAATGTATCTCGCGGTTCCCAAGAATCCAAATCCAGAATACATATATATACAGCGTCCCATACCACCGATATATATGCAATACAAATCATGTAAATCCAAATCCAAAATACATATATATACAGCGTCCCATACCACCGATATATATGCAATACAAATTGATCATATAACAATAGCAAGGTATATGTGCGAACGAGTAATATAGCATGGCATACATATGAGCATGTAGGTATACAGGTATGTTCTATGTAATATGCATTGTCGCACAAGTATAACTGTTTAATGTCGCTATCTAATAGCAAGGTATACAATAAGCATTTGTATTGTGCGTGTCATGGCAATTACCGACAGGGTGTGGTAGCATATCATTGGTGCTCGTGCAACATGGACTGTCGATAATAGTGCAGTGTACAACAGGTACAATATCAAGCACAAGTAACTATATGCAACATGAATCATGCAATATCTCTATATAAGCAAATCAGCATACGGCTAATATTATATCATGTCTAGCCCCGACGCGTAGCGCCATACGGGCGATTCCCCATAGATGTTAAATCTACTCACACTGTGGTCTCCAGCTATGAAGATCCGACCACCAGCTTCCCTTTGTTCGCAGCGTCTGAGGTCCCCGCTTGCGACGCTATAATATCACAAACACAAGAAATAAAACGAACATCTCAGAAGCAATCACAATAACGCAAAACTACGTAATATAAAACGCATCAACGCACTAAACCAACTCACGAATACACGTCTAGTGCAAACACACGAAACGATACCTAAACCCAAACTGAGTACATCGCAGCACGACACACGACTCGTGTCACAACACGTATCACGCGAACTCAAAACACACGATTATAGGTAATCGATCCCAGATTTTGCATACTGCATTTACTAAGTAAATCAACAGTACCAAACAACCCAAAACCATAGCAGACAACACCCACAGAAAACCCCACCCCAAAACTACCCAAGTCGGCCGGCGTCGCCGGCCCCCCTCTTCAAGTCTCGCCGGCCCCGGCCGGTGGGATGGCCCCCGTCTCCTAGGTGGTGTCTCAGGTCAACCTGCACATCTCTCTAAAGTTGTTGAAACAGACACTAAATCTCCCAGGTCACAGCAGATACTAATATCTCTAAAAAGACACAAAAAAACCCGATATCGCCTCAATCGATATAAACTAAGTTCTACGCAGAAATTAACGATCAAAACCACACAAAAACTCTAATTTAACAGTAAAGGGAATATACCTAACAACTTTGCTCTCAAGTTCCAAGCTTTTCCCTATCTCCAAGTGATCAAGAGCAAGAAATCCCAAACTTTTGCTATTTTGTGATAGGTTTTGAGATATTAGAGGATTTTGTGATGGAATTGAATTAAAATGATAAGGGAATTGACCAAGGGCAGTAGGGGATGAGGGAAATTCGGCCAAGGGGTGAGGAGGTGGATTTGTGAGGCTTTCCTAGCAATTTCCTTCATTCATTACCTATTTAATGCATACACACATACACACTCACTCATGCATGCATCTACCCTTTATCTTTTCTTTTCTTTTCTTTTAAATCCTAACTTAAAACCTAGTCCACACATAATTCCCTAGGTGAAGTGAGAAGGATTTCCTAACTCAAAGTTTTAAAGAAAAGATCGCATAAAGAAATTTTCCCAAAATTTGAATACCGCATTATAATAATATTAAAAATTGGGAAAAAAACAAATTGAACCAAAACGTCCCATATACTCCCAAAGCTCGCGCACTAGCTTTATTTTAGCTAATCTAGGTGCTGGCAAGTCTATATGGGCGTTTGTTCACAGTCGGGTAAAAACGGAAAATACCGACAAACTTACCCTAAAACGGACAATTTCACATAACGATTTCTAAAACGTTACAAAGGTCACTTCGTCGTTTTTGTTCAGTTGCTTTCTGGGCTGAAAATAGGGCTTTTGGAATATTAAATTTGGGCCCAGATTTTCTGTGACTGCTACAGTTTCACTTGGGAGCCCACTTGTTAATTGTTTGACTGATCGGATATTTTAAACACATTATTTCACAGTATTTACATTATATCTGCGACCGTGAATGTCACTTGATCGGTAAATCCCGTCTAACTGCTATAGCCCGGTTAGACGGATTTGCGAAAGTGATTTTCACGTTGATGTTCTATGTTTATGCTGTGTTGTTGCGGATCGGTCGTGGGGGATAGCCTGGATGCAATGCTAGTACAGTTTTGCTTGATATGTACATTTGATATTGCGGGGCGAGCGTCCGACATGTGGACTGCCATCACTGCCTGTTTGTATTATTCTTTTGGGGCACGACCTGCTTGCAGTCGATGTACCCGTTGTATGTATATTTTACTTTCTGTAGTAGGATTACCCCGCGGAGGGGTGCACGGATAGCCGGATTCTAGAGGGCAACGGGCCCGCATCTCATGGCATTGAGACGGAGGGGGCTTCACTCCAGGATTGGCGGGCTATTCGCCGCACTCGTAGGGGGTACAGGTTGACCCGGGAGGGGTGCCCAAGTTACCGGATTCCATGAAGTGCTGGGTGGTCCATTCAAGGTGCTGAAGGGGGCTGCCTCGCTTCAGGTTTTGGCGGGTGACTTGCCGCGCCCGTAGGGGTCTAGGATTTCATTGCACAGGCTATCCACACGACCAGGGGAACGTCGGGTTTCAGCAGCGGCTCTGTGAAACCCGGGGCTTCCAGATATCTGTATTGTTCTGTGATGCTGTACATTTCTGTGATGTTGCATTCTTATCACGCCTTGAGCGAATATAATATATTGGTATATATATTAGTAGATGTTGTATATGTTTTGCATCCGCGCTAGTCCAGTCCCCGCTCTGTCGTTAGTTAAGTAACCTAACGGGTGATGACGGGACCCAGTGGCGAATGCGGATAGCATATACGTACATCATTATTTTCATTCTTTATTGGTGTGATCAATTGATGGGACTGCGTTGATTCAGATCAATGCAAGATAAACAAACCTATTCTGATGTTGTTGGAACACTTTTTCAAAAAGCTGTTATTGCAAGGACGTTCACTTTTGTTTTGCATCGTGGTATTCATTTGGAATATCCTGCTCCTCAGTCGACGAGGCAAGGGCCGAGATCCCTTCACCGGGAGTGACCCCTTGGACAAAAGTTTGCGTCAGGGCATTAACTTCACTATAGCCGATTACTTTTGCTTTGCATCGTGGTATTCAGTTGGAATATCCTGCACCTCATTCTACGGGAAAAGAGTCGAGATCCCTTCACCGGGAGTGACCTCTTTAGCAAAGGTTTTCGTCACTATATTTTATAAAAGGTTATCCAGTTCCTTCAACGATATCAAGTCCATTACGGTAAAGGGTTTTTCGCCAAAAACCATTCGTAGCCCTCCGTCATTTCGGATTAGTATTGCATAGTATTCGCGCTACGTTTGTCGTTGCTATTCGCCGAGGCGTAGTGTGCGGTAGCTCTGTAATGCTTTCTGTCGCATGGATATGTGGATTGGTTAGGACAGTCGTGCGACTTTGTTGATTATTCGTCAAGGGTCGTGCGGGTGGGTTTAACGCAATCAAGATAATGATGGGTTGAACTTGACTAGGACCTTTTGATTTGTTGATTATTCGTCAAGGTCACTTGGGTCCTAGGGGTAAAAACACACATCGGGAGTTTCAAAAGAACTGAAACTTGCCAGGCATGCGCATACCTTCTGGAGTGTGGTGACTTGAGTGGATTCCGTCAAGTTATCATGCGATGATAGTTGGATCCTGATTCCCACTGATGAGTTAGTTTACTCCTCGGGTGACCCCGACTAATTCTTCTTTCAGGTTTGGAGGAGAATTTGAGGTACAGTGGGAGGTTTCCTGATTAGACAAATTGGTAACCATTCTGATCTAGGTTAGAGTGCACGCTGAGTGTTTCTTTTCTCTCTCTCTGGCAGCGACCTTTGACCCGACCCTAAGACTATGACTCAGTAACCAAGTTGACCGAACCTTCTTAACACTGGCTTTTGGATTGTCAGAGTTGCAGACCTCATTGCCACTCCTACTTTTACCCTTTTCTCCAGGACACCCCGTATTACTACGAACGTCCACTACCATTGGACAAAACCATCGTATGGTTATATACGAACTCGAAGGACTTCGAGGATGGTTTCTGGTTCTGGAGAAAACGAATAAGATTATTCAGTTGTCTTTTCCTTTTGCCTTCTCTCAGGTTGCGAGTACTCCTTGGTTTAGGAGATAGTACACCTATTACGCAAATTGGATATTCTTCTTCCAAACCTTAGGCTGGTGCCGACCGGTAGGGAATGAAGAAAACCAATTAGCATAACGATGGTGTGCAGAAGGTATTAAGTTAAGACAAAGCAAGGGATTAGTAAGAGGGCAAAGTAAATTGCGACTGCTATTCACGACCGAACCAAGTATTTTTCCGCCAATCCTAAATCACCTTTGTATTTCTCCAGGACACTCCGTATCACTACGAAGATCCACAGTTTATTTGGATACTCCATCGTATGGTTATATACGAACTCGAAAGGAACTTGTTCCAGTTCGGTGATGGTTTCTGGTTCAGGAGAAATAGGAATAAGGTTTATTCGGTTGTCTTTTATCTTCACCTTCTCTCGCTTTGCGAGTGCTCCTACGATTAGGACAGTACACCTTTTATGCTTATTGGATAGTCTTCTTCCAAACCATAGGCTGGTGCCGAACGGTAGGGAAGGAAGAAAACCATTTGGCCTAAAGGGGTGTGCAGACGGTAATGACTAAAGACATATAAAGGGATTTGGACAGATGGCAAAGAGATATACGGTTACAGTTGTGAATCTGGATAGTGGAAGAGGCATTACTTAGAATACCGGAATACCCCACCGAAACATTTCAATGTTTCAGTTTCACTGTGTAATGTTAAAAGAAAACTGATTTCCCGATTAGATACTTACTCCAGGGTATGTATTTACCAGGTTTGATTCTCACATCTGTATGGTTTTACAGATGATGAGTGGGAGTAAGTTATTGGGAATGGGGTGATCATCCTCATTATATCGGGATTCGTTGTGATCGGTGATATTTGAGGAGATCATCTGGGCTGTTTGCCGGTCGGCAAATATTTGGTTTTGAATATCCGCTGTTGTGTACCAATTTCAAATTGATATATCTGTACGTCTATTTTCATAGAGTGAGATATACCTTTTGATATTATGTCGATGACATTTACCTATATCAGTGGATGGTTAGGTAAGGAGCATTAAACAGCGGTGTAATTCTTCTTAACCATAAGTACAGTTTTCAACCTACAACGCACAGTGAAAGAGTTGTTAGACTCAGCGGACTTATACAGAGTATTGTATGTTGTCCAGTGTCCATTAGGATAGAGGGGTTGGTCCTCATACTATATTCTGTTTACTTTTAACTTCTCTAGTTCTTAGACATGTGTTTCGTAGAAACACAGGGTCTAAGTTTTGAGGAGTTATAGGTATTTGAATAGAGTAGAGAACCAGGTGTAGCAAGTATCGGGATTCTTCAAAGTGATCGAAGATGTAGATACTTGTGTATGGTATTCAGTTGATAGTAATGATAAAGAGAAATTGCTTCTCTTTCAGGTTACTCATAATTGGAAGCATTCCTAAGTTGAGTAACGCTGATCGGCCTCTCTCCATTTAGTTGACATGCACTGGAGACAGTTGCATGATTTTGAATCTGATTCAATTAAATCAGTACCTCTTGTTCTATATTGGATATAGTACAGTTCATATCTTAACATTGTTAAGGTACGGGGAGTTGTCCGGCTTATGATTAAAACCAGACTCTGGATAACTGAAGGCACGTTTCTGTAATGGCTGTTTGTGGGTTGACCCAGGCTATGACGAGGGTTGATTTTCTACCATCTTGACTCGCCACAGTTTTAACAAAAATGGATTTTTTCAGAAAACAGCAGTGGGAGTATGGTAGAACTGGAAGTAATTCCAGAACCACAAACGATTACTGAAGATTTGATAAGGAACCTAAAGATTCAATCTGGATTGACATTCCATTGGCCACTACGCAGATTTGGTGGGTAACCTCAGGCACCCGAGAGGTACTCCGGTAGCCTCAAGGACGGTGGCAGGGAGGTTCTTGTTTACCCATACTTACCATTGCTGTTGTTCCAGACTGTGAGACCCGGCAGGAGGATGAGTATAGCGTCGTTCTAAACTAGCTTTAGAAGTGTACGTCTATATGACTCTGCCAGAGGGTTGTCGTAGTCAGTGGGAGCAGCGGAAGCATTGGTGGACAGGTGGCTTATGTGTATTTATAGACTAAAGTAGATACAGCGGAGATAGATCATCTATTTCTGATGTGACAGTCATAGGTTTGACTTCATCAGAATAGGGGATGGATCTGTTAAGAAGGTAGTAGGGTGTGATGTCCTGGTATTTGGATGACATACACAGAGTAGGAAGTGATATTCCTATACTACGATAGGTTGTTCTTTGGTTGTCACACAGTGGTTTCTCCACATAGGACTTGGATATTATATCAGACATTCTGGTCACTAGATCTATGGTTTTAGATCTAGATTTGGGTGGTTTCCCAATCTGGGTACTTTGACAGCATTCTATGAGTATTTAGAATGGACGACTCCTGGCACGGTAGTATACCTGCAGGTAATGGAGTCACCCTCTCTAAAGGTGTCTTACAGACTAAAGGGGAGAGGATGTGCATGATTGGCAGATCACTTGCTTAGGCAATTGAGTCAATCACGAGATGTCAAGTACCACACCAGATGTTGTTCTTGCAGTAGATGCAATAAGTTAATATTGATCCAATCCTGGAGAAACAGTCGGAAGCAGTTTTAGAACATAAGTTGATGTTCTAGGGATATGATAACGGCATTCTCCTTTAGGAGACGGTTATCATTCCAGGCTTCCAAGGTGACATGGATGGCAGAGTGGCTGTCAGAGTTATAGTTTCTCCTTCTGACGAGGGGCAGTATTTTGGACAGGTGGTCCAAGGCAATACTGAGGGAGGCATGGCGCTGGGTACTGATTAAGTTCAGTCATTGATACAGTCTAAGAAGTTTGGATTTGGAGTTCATTTATGAGCTAGGTCCCATCAGACATCCAGACACATTCTGAGACAGGTATTGCTCATTTCGGGAGATGGCTTTCTCCGCGAACATGAGATATAGAGAGACATAGAAAGAAACATCACAGCGGATCCACTCACTGAGGCTATTCCTCGAACGCAATAGTTTCGCAAACAAGCTTTGTAAGACTGACTAGTAGAGGAGTTGGGTGTTCGGTATCACACGGGCTGTGAGTATGCGACATCGCAATAATTAGCCTTGAGTGTAAGTGGGAGATTGTTGGAGATAGTGCCCTCAGAGTCAATTATTGGATCACAGGCACGTGATTGCAATGATTGAGGGAGGACCTATTCCGGTAGGACAGTCTTACTCGAGATGATAGTATGCTATCTGGTTTACCTTTATCATCGTGTACTGCTTCAGGTGACCTTACAGGTCGCTATTACACGCTGATAGAGCCCCTAGGATTCTTGCTTGGCTGCCAGCAGTATGATGGCGATCATATACGTGTGAGCTGGTGGTCTATAAGCACATCCTTAAAAGGTCCCTAGTCGTGGGAGTTTCGAAACAGGGCATCGATTCTCCAGAGTAGACTAGTGTATACAGTCGAGACCCCGACGAGGGGCGGTGGCCGGTCTCATAAGCCACTGGTGTCAGTTGGTTCACCTAAGATGTATACAGGTGCTCATTTGGTTATGAGTACACCGGACAGGACTCGCCGGGAACATGCTAGTTGGTCTTATACCTGACGTCAGATAGCAGTTCCCTGGTGACATGTGTACAGGTTAGTTCATCGACCTGAGATCGTCATTTGTCTCGTGTGAGTTCCCACTGTGCTTTGATTACTACCCTACCACGGCTCAAAGGAGTCGTGCAAACAGGTTTTAGTTGGGTACAGTCCCGAGCCACATGGAGGCAGTGAGCGGATCTGCAGGGGTTCGTCTCTCCCGGTATTGGGGGTGAGGTCGCGCTGTGTCTAGGAGAGCCATTACACAAAGCCCTCGGCCGAGGCAGGAGATTTACTGGTTGGTATTCCAGTAGTATCTCAGGGTGTTCTGGGCTACGCTCCGACACGACTTGTACCGCTTTTGGGGGTCTGACTTTTACCTACCCCCTAGGCCCGACATGCGATGCTCATAGACGAACGGACCGGACTGTACGGATATTGTCACTGACAGGCTCAGTAGGGTGTCAGGATGAGTTCGCTCATCGACGTCCCTTTTGGTCAATAGCTGGTGGCCCGTCACGTATTGGCTTATACCTCTGACGTGCTAGTGGTTAAATCCACAGCCATAGTATTGACGAGTCTTTAGAGTCCACCACACTTACAGTTACTCAAGCTTTCGGGCGAAACGCTGTAGAGGCCGTATGGAGATATGGCAGGGTTCGATCTGATACGTGCGGTATTGCACGGATCAGGATCGAACGGATATTACTAGCCGGCTTTGGCTTAAGCCGGTCCTAGTTTAGTACAGTGTAGATTTTGTCTCATTGCATTTGTATCTGGACGGAATACAGATGCGGGTGTGTATGCACAGTATTAGGGTTTTCCTGTAATTTATTACGGGACCAGTTTTCTGGAGTTGCCAGTTTGCATTCCGTTCCGGCCGGTTTTCCTTTGTTCTTTCCCGGCCGAACTTTTCCGATGGAGGGGGTTATTTGCAGTTTTGCAAATAACACATTGTGGAGGATTTTCTTGCAAATGTATTTATCATGAAAGCATCTTTTGATACCATTCTCATCACTTGCTTTTTGTTGATTAGTTGTGATTAGAGTTGATGTGAGGTTGTGATGATGAGGTTTAGGATATGGTCACCATTCTCTTTATCCTACACTCACCTCCCTTCTTGTTATGGTTGGTATTCTCATTCCTCCACCATATTCTTCTTCTCACTAGATGAGAGAAAGCTTCACTTGAGAAAAAAAAAAGAATGAGAGAGTTCATCTTTGTTATGTGAGGAATTCTTCATCTCCTTCTTCTTCTTGTTTTTGGAAAAATGAAAGCACCATTTTTCCTAACCCCATTCCTCCATCAAGGCAACTACAAACCCCAAATGAGACTAGCATGATCTTCTACACATTCTACAGCATATCTTGAGCATTTCGAGTTGCCGGCTTCATGCCCGAGTTGCCTCGGTATTGAGGCGGGAGCCCGTAAAAGACGCAGGCGATGTGGTGCCCTTTCCGGCGAGGAGGCGACGATATGGAGACAAGACTTTCCGCGGGAGATCGGGACGATGACGAGAAGACCGGAGGACTCGGATCACTCGGTATACTTCTCTTCCCATCTCTTGTTAGCTAGCATTAGATTAATGGTTAACGATCCGGGTTTTATTGTCTGCGGTAGCGCCAGTTTCCGAGCAAGGAAAATTTTTGATTCCGCAATTTGGCCTCGGATAGACGGCCGGGGCGCTGCCGTGGCGCAACACGGTGTTGCCGCAAAGAGCTCTGAACTGAGCGACATATTGGTGGGGATTGCCTGTCCCCTTGTACACATGGAATTTGGGGATCGTGTATCTCGGCGGGTACTTTATTTGGTCATACCAGCCTAGATATGGTCGCCCAGTTTTAATGACTTGGTCGGACGCTTCATTCTCCTGGTGAGCTCGTATTTGCTGAGCGATGTAATCATCCAGAGCGACCTTGGAGATGGTCTCCTCTTTGGCTGCTGAAAGAGCCGGAAGAGGGTTCGATGTCTCCCCTCTGTCGTCTTCAATGATAATCGGGGGGTCTTCAGCTGGAGGTTCCGGTTGTAACATCTACCCGACCATGTCTTGGAAGAGAAGCGCCATTCGTTTTATATTAGCCGCTTGTTCTGCTGCTTCTCTGTCCTTCTTTTCGAGGACTCTGCGGAGGAAGCCAGCATCGGTTTCTTGTTCATGACGCTGCTCTGATGACGCCTCAGGGCTTTCTTTTGGCCCGGTAAGTGCGGCCATTTGTGTTAGCATTTCCTGAAGCTTCTGTTGCTGCTCCTGGGCTTTTGTCATGGATCAGGTGAGCGGTCGGTGACCTGTCGAAGCGCGGCTTTCCTCTTTTTCGGAAGCCATGTAAACAGTATGCACCATTATACCCCCAGACTTGGGGCGTTTGGGCTCAGCGTCTTTGTGGTCTGCCGTAGTTACAGGGGCTTTCTCTGGTCTCCTTCTCTTTTGAGCAGTTGACGTTGAGGGGGCCGTTGCAGCGGGCACCCAGGTAGTTATCGTCCTTTGTGGCTTGACAGGACGGTTCTCTTCCAGTTGAACCTTCACCTTTTTCTGTCGGCGAGGGTAATCTTGATCAATCACCGACTCCTGGACCTGTCGCCAGACTTTGTAGATTTTGGAGGATAGCCGCTGAGGGGGCTGTTCCGTCTTTGCCTTCGGTGCACTCTCCACGGGTGGAGGAGATCTTTTCAGTACGGCGGTAGGAGAGTTCTTGCGCACCTTGTTCAGCAATTCAAAGCTGTTCCCGGTTGGAACAGCAGCATTGACTTCTACCGTTGAGGCTGGTGGAGTCAGCCCAGAGGGGGAGTTGCCCCCAGCTTTCCTTACCCGGCTCCAGTAGCGACGTGGAGCGTGTCGAGCCGCTGGGATTGTTTCAGCTTGATGGGTGACTTCGTCATGCCCCCTGTTCTGGTAAGGCGCTGCTGGCACCAGCCTCTTGAAGACCGACGTCCGTTAAGCAGCAGTATCCAATCTGTCAAAGACAGACCTTTAAGCAGGGGAAGTAGCTTCTCGAGGACTTCGACTGAAGCGGGAGCCGGAGCAATCGGTCTTGTGAAGACCGACCCTTTGGCAGGAGAAGCCGCCTTGACGACTTCGGGAACAGGGATGGCTATCCTCTTCGGAATAACCTTTTCTGGAATTGCAGGCTTCATCATGGGCCCACATGAACTTTGGCCCAATCTGGCGAAGACTGAGGCGCCGGAGCTGGATGACTCGTTGAGAGGGGTTGTAGTGGTGGTAAGTCGATCGAAGACTGACTTCTTTGGGGCTTCTTGCGACAACATCGGGGCATTGAAGCTCATGGGCGGGATCATAGTCCCAAAGAACAGTCCAGTGGTGACCTGAGTTACTTGGTCCACCGGCATTATGAACAGGGAGGACGCTTGGGGCCCGTAAGCTATGCCTCCAGATGAGGCGGAGCGTGAGTTGCAATTGTAGTTGGAACACTTCGCGCAAGTAGACGCCATTGGTGTTTCGTTTTCTGCGCCAAGCAAGAAACCAAATCTTAGTATCTCGAACCATTAGCAAACCGCGATTCGTTCGCAGACACGACACACGGAGTGTGGAGTGGAAAGAGGAAAAGGTCCCACCGGGCGTGCCAGAATCTGTTCCCCGCCGAAAGACGCGACCGGTATGTTGGGATGTCCGAGCCTGAAATTCGAGGGCAGATGCTATTTGGTGCTATCTGTCCACCTCTCCGAAGATGCCAAGTTGATTTATGACACCATGTATCGAAGGCTTAAACGGATACGACCAATGTAGCAGACTTCGTCAGATTCCCCCTCACTTGGGGGGTTCTTGATTGTGGGGACGCTCTTCCCTGCAGGCACAAGCCCCTGCAGTTAATTACGATACCGCATCTTGGTAACCACTTTCTCCTTCTCCGGATGGTCACTTCGTGTCATGTGTGTTTGTTTTGTTTGTGGTTGCCCGTGGATTGTATACGGAGACTAATTTATGTTGTCTCCCGTAGGGCGTGGATTAGTCCAAATCTGTATTTTCTTAGATTTGGGTTTGGGGGTTGGGTTTAAGGATACGTTAGCCTCATTTGAGACTAAGATCAACTTAAACGTTTGTTAAGAATACGTTAGTCTAATTTTTAGACTAAGATCAACTTAAACGTTTGTTAAGGATATTTTAGTCTATTTTTAGACTAAGATCAACTTAACGGGATCGTTTAGATCCGACAAAAGAGCATTTGAGCTCTATTGTTTAGTTTAGGGACATTGCGGTCGATTACCAGTTTAAGGACATGGTGGTCCAATGTTAGTTTAAGGACATTACGGTCCATTGTTAGTTTAAAGACATCTCGGTCAAGGTTATGGACATCATAGTCCGTGAGTTTAAAGACCTTACAGTTAATGTTAAGGACATCATAGTCCGTGAAATATGTGGCTGTCAGGACCCGTCACTTCTCTGAAGACGTTGAAGGATTACAACGACAAATATCAGAGGAGTCAAGAGATGTATCTTTGAATCAGAGTTGATTGGGGATCTGTAGTCCAATTTGGAACTAAGATCAATTAATTAGATTATGAGCACATTGGCTCAGTTAAATCTGAATTGAGGACTTATGGCCAACTTGGGCTAAGTCCAATTAGATTTGAAGTGTTGGCCCTTTATTGGACCAGCAGACATTTGTCTGGGTTCAGCCCCTTATCACTTAGCAATGCTAAACAAGAGTTTGAGGGCTCTGATAATATTTTTGTCTTTGACTGAGCATTAAACATTGTAGCTCTGAGTTTTACTCAACTTTGAGATTTAGTTAAAGGGGAGGTTTTTGCCTCTGGAAACTTAGCCAATTTGGCTAAGATTGGCTTTAAGATAGTGTTAAACACTAGAGGACAACAGTGTTAAACACTGGAGATGAAATACTCAAAATAGTGTTAAACACTAGAGAGGAAGGGGTCACGTGGGGGCATGTGAGGGCACCCAGAGGTGGGGCCAGATCTCCTTTACCTTGTTCTCAGAACTGCAAATAAGTGTTAAACACTTTTAATTTTCATAGCCATCACGTGTGGGCATGTGATGGGTACTTATGCCCTGATTTATTAGAATGTTTATTAGGGGTCACGTGGGGACACGTGAGAGCGCCCAAATCCAGCATTTCCTTTGCTTTTGTTTTCTTTATTTTGAAAGTCACGTGGGAGCACGTGAGGCATTGCCTCAGGGCTAATTCCTTCTTATTTTGGAGGATCTTTTCAGGGGTCACGTGGGGACACGTGACCTTAGTTCTTTACATACATGGAGATCTTTCAAGTCTCTTTATTTTTAAGAATTAAATTCTTTGTAGGGTTAAACCCTAATTTCATTCTTAGAGGAATTAAATTCCAACGCATGTGGAAGAATTAAATTCTTATGTAAGGTTAAACCCTAATTTCATTTAGAGAAATTGAATTCTTTATGAACGTGGGAGAATTGAATTCTCATATAGGGTTAAACACTAGTTTTACTTTTGGGAAAATTAAATTCTCATATAGGGTTAAACCCTAATTTTATCTTTGGGAGAATTAAATTCTCTAAACTCAATTCTCCCTCTGAGTTTTGGATCTGCATGGCAGAATCTCCCCGATGAGAATTAAATTCTCAACCTGTAGGGAGATTTGCTTCTGCAGATCTTCAACCAGAGCAAGAACTAAGTTCTTTTGAAGAAGAGTTAAACTCGTAGATTGAGAATTAAATTCTCTTTTTGTTTTTTGAAGCTTTGATCCTTTCCCCTTTCTCACTTAGGGTTTCTTTTCTTGAGAATTAAATTCTCCTTTCTCTTCTCTCTGTTATTTTCTTTCAGAAAATTCCAAGATCCCCAAAATTCTCTCTTCTCTTCTTGGCTCCTATTTATATGAGAAGGAAAAGAATCAATTTGTTTAGTAAATTTTTCATTCAAAGATTTTGTTTGTTTTTCATAACTAATATGTTCTTTTAGATCACTCAGTGAATTTTATTCACCATTGGATTTTTAATCCAAAAGATATTCTGTTTGTTATTTTTGGTGAAATTTAGGGAAATCTTTCCTTGTATAAAATCTTTCCATAAATTGGTGGTTTTTAATCCAACGGTGCTCTACTTTAAAGAGCATAGTCCTCTTTTGTTTGGAAAGATTTAAAGAAATACTTTCCCAGTTAGGGTCTTTGATTCCCCTTAATTAGAATTTAATTCTATTAACTTTATAAGGCTTTTAAAGCCCATCACGTGTTGGCACGTGATCCCAACGTTTGACCATTGAAACAGAATTTAATTCTATCGATTAAAAAGCTGAGGGACCTGTCACGTGTTGGCATGTGACCCTCTCTCATTCAGAATTTAATTGTCTTTTAATAAAGCTAAGGAACCATCACGTGTCAACACGTGATGCCCCATTGTGGTCTTTCCTTAGCTTTTTTGTTACATTTTTGTTTGATTTAGAATTTTAATTCTATAATGTGCAGATTATAGGAAACCATCACGTGTCAATACGTGACCCTTGGTCACGTGTGGGCACGTGATGCCCCATTGGGGTCTTTCCTTAGCTTTTTGTTACATTTTTGTTTGATTTAGAATTTTTTAATTCTATAATGTGCAGATCATAGGAAACCATCACGTGTCATCACGTGACCCTTGGTCACGTGTGAGTACGTGATACCTCATTGAGGTAATTCTTATTTTTTTATCAGGGAACATGTACCTTCTGCAACCAGTACCTTATCAAGGTAAATGTTCATGATATATCTATCAAGAACAAAGTTATATCCATCTTTATTAAGTAAAGAAACTGATATGATGTTGCAAACCATGGAAGGTATATGTAGTAATTGTTCAAAATCATAGTATTGCCATTTGGCAACACTAGGTGATATTCACCGACGGCTGCAGCATTAACTTGTGCTCCGTTCCCTACCCTGAGGGACATATCATCAGGTCCAACTATCCTACTTTTTCTCAGTCCCTGCAATAAATTACTGATATGAGATCCTGATCCGGTATCTAGTACCCAAGAGGTAGGACTGACCGAAAAGAAGTTCTCAATTACAAGAACACCTGAAGTAGATGCATTAGTATGCTTCTTCTTCAATAGGGTCTCCCTGGAATCCATACAATCCTCTTTCCCTTGCTCACACTTATGACTGTTGTCATAAGTTAGAGCCGAACTGACATTCCCCAGCCCTGAATAAGAATTCGGATCGGTCAAGCGATACATTTTATTATCTTGATTAAGGTATGAAATGGTTGTTACCTGGAGAGAGAAAAGAAACACTCAGCGTGTGCTCTTGCAAGATTAGATTGGTTATTAATTTATCTAACCAGGATGGCTCCCACTGTTTCCTCAAGTTCTTCTTCAAACCTTTAAAAGAAGAACTAGTCAGGATTAATCGTACGTCACAATACTTGCTTAACTTTTCAGCCAGGCTAGTGTTTGTAGTTCAAGGGAGGTTTTCCAATGCTTTCGTGAAGTTCCTTAATTATATAACCTCTTTTCCCTAGAGGCGTAGCCCCGCTAACACCGTTCTAGACACCTACTTGGTTTATAGCATTGATTGTTAAGTGAAATAATCTCCCGAGAGTAATCCAACTCATCAGTGGGATCGGGATCCAACTATCATTGTGTGATGACCTAGATAGAATCCACTCTAGTCACCACACGCCAGAAGGTATGCTGAATCTGCAAGTTTCCTGTATGTTTTAAACTCCCGATGTGGTTTTTTGCCCCTAACAGTTTATGACCTTGATTAGGTCAACAAACCATAAACCACTAGTCAAGTTCTACCCGTCATTTTCTTTATTGCATTAAACCCACCCGTACGTGCCCTTGACTAGGTCAACAAGGCTGCACGACTGTCCTAACCAATCGCATTTGCAATGCACAGAAAAATATCACTTAGCTACCGTTCACTATGCCTTGACTAGGTCAACAAACGCAGCACGAATACTAAGTATTACTATTCTGAAATGACGAAGGGCTACGACTGGGTTTTTGGCGAAAAACCCGTTAACGTAATGAACTTGATATCGTTGAAGGAACCGGATAGCTTTTTATAAATTTATGGTGACGAAAACCTTTGCTTAAGAGGTCACTCCCGGTGAAGGGATCTCGGCTTTTTCCTCGTATAATGAGGTGCAGGATATTCCAACTGAATACCGCGATGCAAAGCAAAAAGTAATCGGCTATAGTGAAGTTATTTCCCTGACGCAAACCTCTATCCAAGGTGTCACGACCCAAAAGTACGGAACATGACCGGCACTTAAACTACGAACGTCTCGAGGCGTACGTAATCTAAGTAAGCCGAAAACCCAGAAATCCAAACCAAGAAAAGTAGTAGAGTGAAGGAAAACCAATTTAAAATCAAGTAGTTTTAATAGCATAAGCCGAGTTATGCGGTTTTAAAAACATCAAGTATTTCCTGAAAATTTCGGCAGAGTCTCCTTTGTAAATACTGGCTCTCAAACGGGATACAACATGAATAGTATACGAAATCAACAAAAAGGGATCCCCAAGCGGGAGCTAGCTCTTCGTCAATCGACGGTCACAACCACACAAGCAATATAATATAGAACGCCAAGGGCGAGGATCAAAACTCAAAAGGAACTCAAAACAACAAGAAAACCATAGAAATACAACGTGCGACTCTAAGGTCGAAAGAATAACATCACTGGTCTCTATCTCAAAATAAGACATGTTTGGTTGATGGAAATTCTAGATACAACAGAATAATGATATACAAGATATATAATGGGGTACGATACAAGTAAACCCACCTACTAGCAAATCACCCGAAGGAAACTATGCCCGCAAAGCTGTAAAGAAACCTGTACGGCAAACCTGCAAGAAACTGGGGCACAACGGGTGTGAGTTGCCAACTCGTGAATAGAAAAAAAACATCTACGGAAAGAAATCGCATAAATAACGCAACCTAGGTCAATGATCATAATATATCCTCAATTATATATATAACATGCAACCTATAACAAGGCTAGGGTAAATATGTAATCCGAGTGTAATCTCATGTGCCCGTGTCAGTGTCTCAGGTAGCAATATATCATATGAATGAGGTATGAATGCATGAAAACAGAATACATGTAAATGAAGAACTGTTTTCATAATTTAGTGAGATTTCCTTTGTATTTTTAAAATGAGGTATCATAATGAAATCAGCATAAAACAGTGCCTAGCATCGGCACAAAACGTAATCCCAATATCTCGATATCTCTGTACCTCAATATCTCGAAATCTCAATGTCTCAATCACAATATCTAGGGCGCCGTCAGTCCAGACCGGCCCCTACCATCCATCTCAAGACCACGACGGTATCCTCCGGATATCCGACGCGTAGGGTAAAATCACCGGTAGGTAGTGCTCCCCTGCCAGGCTCACATCGTCATCATCACGCGCTTCTTGCCCCGGGGTACCTTATCGGGTCCACCATGTACCCGAAACGGTTCATCCGCCTCCTCGAATCGGGTCTCGAAATCCATCAGCAAACTCATGGTGGACGACTCATACATCATGGGAAAAACCGCACTTTTTTTATTTAAAAAGAGCGAAATCAGTTTATATAAGTTTTGCGGTTTTCCCCCCAAATCCAGAAAATTTCATGGAAATCCGAATCCAAATCATCAATAGCATGTAAAACCATGAATATAGGCATAACAATGAATAACAGTATGCATGAAGTGACAAGTAATAACTACAATGTTAAGCTGGCATATAAAGCAGGTACACTAATATCATGTCAAATTACTAACTAACAAGCTAAGTCAAGCAATAATATTTTCTAAGGTGTACGTGACATGACAATTACCGATGAAGATGTGTGTGAGCCGGCAAGTAAGTGTACGTGGTACATACGCATCATCGGTAATGGTGCTGGTGTCCTAACAATATGATATCAACATTGCAATAAGAAATTATAACATAAGTATGCGATGCGAAGCGAACCACAATAATAAGCGGGAGCTGAATACTAGACGCAACTGTAACTAACTTGCATTAATCTAATATAAGTCCTACAAATGGTGCCTTTTGAAATAACACGAATCATGGGGGTTTGAAAATAGGGGCTACGGTGTTTTTATGAAAAGATACGTCTTTCGAAATATCCGTAGATCCCTTGACCTATCTTTTAAAATATCCACGATCCGCTACTTTTGAAATAGGTAGGAGTCTAATCTAATCTAACAACTACACTAAACTATACGGCTGAACTTACAAGCTGAACTACAGGTAAGGAAGCCGCCTATCATCTGAGTCGATACATATACATACCTGTATATATACAGTCGGTGATCTCGCCTCAATAATATCATATCTGATACCATATCTATAAGCAGGCAACCCAAGTCAAGAGTGCGGATCAATCATCAATATAGCTCGTACGTAAATCCGTCGTACGGCATCCCAAATCTGGGTACGGGTCAATATCACATTCATCATACTATTCACCTGGTATCCTCTTTATCAAATATCATGATCGGGGTACTGATCTACGCCTAGTACAATACTGGTACCGCCTAAGTATGCATGCACGTGTGTGAAACACTACGTCAAGAACCCGCTACAACGTCATGTCGTATCTCAAATACGAACCCTGCTATATCACCGATCTCACGGCCTCAAATCAAATCTCATCGACTCATCTTAAATCCCAAGTACTATCCTCATTATCCATGCATGTGTATATGAATGTACATATGCATAGTCCCATACCCACGCATATATACATATATACACATCCCAATCGGCGCACAAGAAAGTAATGTATGCAAGTCTGTGTGTGCGTATGTGGGTATAACTGTTAGTGTATATGCCCTAGAGGCCATTACTGTATCATACTAGTTTATATATTACTTAATGGATGCTTGGGATATTCACCTTGTATATACAATCTTGCTCAAAATAGTAGTATGCTACTTGGTTTGTCTCTACTTCAATGTGTACTTGTGTTTATTTTACTATATCACTTATACGCATTAGTGGAGCCCTTAGGATCTTTGCTTGATTACCAGCGTTGTGATGGCAGTCACACTAGTGGGGGCTGGGTAATCTATAAGCACATCCTTATACAGGTCCCTAGTCGCAGGACTATCGAGACAGGGCATCGATACTCCGGAGTAGACTAGCGTATGCGCTTCTCATCCCAGTGTGGGAGATGGTCTGTCCCACAGCCATCAGTACGTCGTACTGGAGATAGTATACGGGTGCTCGTTGGGTTACGAGTACACTGGACAGGACTCGTCGGGAACTGACAGGTTGGTATTATACCTATCGTCAGTCATCAGTTCCCAGGTGACATGAGTACAGCTTAGTCCGCTGACTTGACACTGGCACTTCGCCTCGAGTGTGTTCCCACTGCACTTTGATCACTACCCTACCACGGCTCAAAGGAGTCGTGCAAACAGGTGGTGGTTGGGTGCAGTCCCGAAGCACTTGGAGGCAGTGACGGTTAGACAGGATTCGTCTCTCCCGGTATTGGGGGTTGACATCGCGCTGTGTCCAGGAGAGCCATTACACGAGTAGTCCCTGGCCAGGGCAAACGAGATATACTGGTAGGTTTCCAGTGTTATCTCAGGGTGTTTTGGGCTTCGCTCCGGCACGACTTGTACCGCTATTGGGGGACTGACGTTTACCGCCCCCTAGGCCCGCCATGCGATGTATCAGACGAACAGACCGGACTGTACGGAGACTGTCACATTCAGACTCAGTAGGAGTACCGATGGGGTTTCACCTCGTCAGCCTTCTTGTCGACATCTACCTGGGGACCGTTACGCACAGCTAGTGCCGCTTGCGGTCTGTGGTTAAACCCACTGCCAGCGTAGTGTCGAGTCTTTAGAGTCCCACACAGAGGGTATTCGCCTCTGGGCAAAACAGAGTAGAGGTCGCATGGTTTTGCGACAGGGTTCGTTCTCATCCGCGCACTTGTGCACGTTTGGAGTCCGGACAGATATTACCAGCAGGCTCTGGTTTGAGCCGGGTACTGGTATAGTTTTTGGGGTTGCTTTTATCTCTCAGTATTCATGTTCCTCGGAACAAGGATGCAGGTGTGTATGCACAGTTATTTGAGGAAGAGGAAGATGACTTTCATTAGGGTTTCGGAACGGGTGCGTATGCACAGTTGACAGTCGTCTTTTTCCAAACCCTAATGGATTTGTATTATATCATTTAATAATATATATTAAAATGAAATTGTGTTATGGTTAGTTTTTGTTGACTTGTTGACCATGGTTGACTTGTTGACCATGGTTGAACTTTTGACCATTATCATTACAAAAGAAAGATGCTCTTGATTCTTGCATTTTCATTTAATGTTTGTAATGATATTAGTCATTCTAAAACTTTCCATCAACCTTTTCATTTTGATTATTATTATTTGATAATTCTTTTTCTTTTGGATTATGGTTGCAAGAAAGAAAGAGAATAGCTCATTCTATCATATTCACTCTCTCTCTTCACTTCATCTTCTTCTTCCTCTAGCAAAGAGAAACCTTCTCATGTGTTGAGAATCCTTCTCTTGAAAAACAAAAGCAACCCTTAGACACTCTCTACTCACTCTAGCATCAAGGGTTTAGCAAGCCGGCGATTCTAGTTCACTCCAAGTACGAGAAAGAGCCCAAAGGTCGAGCCTTCGAGGTGGATCCATCTTCGACGGAAGAAGGCGACAAAGGAGAACCATCAACCTCTACAAAGTTTGAAGACGAAGGAGTTCAAGTCTAGGTATAACCATCTTCATCCGAGTAGCTAAATCCTTTTAGCATGTTTACTAGTTTTAGTTTAGACAACGATCCCGACCTTGGTTAGTCCATGTTGCCTCTTGCGATAAAAATTTGTTTTTTTATACCGTTTCCGCCTCCCCGTAAGAACCGGGGGTCGCAATATGGACTTACAGTGGTATCAGAGCCTAACTAAACTTAAACTAGCTTGGTAGTAAAGTGTAACGAAGTTCGGAACCGAAAAAATCACAAAACCGGAATATTACAAAACCTGAGTTTCTGTTGAAATTTTTTTGGCTCAAAATGAAAAACTTTATACTTGTAAAATCGTCTCAGGGTTTTGTGAATGCACCCATGAAAAACGATCCACTGTTGAGCTCAAAGCGCCGCCCTTCCGCGGCACGAGGTAGGCTCGTGCCGCGCAACCGCCGCGCTTTGTCGTCTTCTCTGCATCGTTTTTCGTGCAATGTGTTTGTGTGTTGGTTTTGGGATTTTTGAAATATATTATATGTGCCCAGATTTTCCAGAAAAGAAATTTCCTTTTGGGGTCCTATAATTTCGTATTTTTTTCCGAACTTCACTGCACTTTGACTATGATGGTTATATCTGTGATGCTTGCATGTATTGAACGTCGGCTAATCGCTATAAGTCGATTAGTCGGGGTTATACATGATCTGTAATGTGCTGGAATGTGTATATGAATGTGTTGGACTGTCGCGGGTGAATAGCCGGGGTGGATGTGAGATGAGCTTTTGTTTTTCTTTCATTCATTGTAAATGAAAATTGATGTAATAATATTATTTGTTTGGCCGCACAACCGGGTCGGGGTTGTAGCCGTCATTGTATAATTCTTTTTACTGTTTTTGCTCCTAGGATAGACCCATGGAGGGGTGCACAAACTACCGAGTACTTGGCGGGTAGTTTGCCGCACCCGTAGGGGTCTTGGGTGGGGTATTGCTATTCACCGCGACCGTGTTATCCGCTTTTCGTTTCAGGCTCGAAAGGATTGCGGATTGCTAGTATATCCAATGCATTCATCTGTGATCTGTAATGTCTACTATTGCTATATCTATAACTATTTAGGCGTTGCTTATGTTTTACAGACGCGCTAGCCCAGCCCCCGCTCTGTCGTTAGTTAAGTAACCTAACGGGTAATGACGGGGCCCCGTGGCGAATGCGAATGGCATAAGCGTACGTCATATTTTGGTTGTTTTCTGCAATGGTAGGATTAAATGATGGGACGCATTAAAAGAACTAATGCAAGAATATCACGCATTAAAAGAACTAATGCAAGATAATAAACCAAGTTAAAGTCGTTGGAACACTTTCGAAAAACCACTCGGTTCTTTTCAAAACTAACTTTTAAAATGCGGAGTTTGAGCCACTCCATTTAAAAGCTATCTCGTTCCATCGACCAAATCAAGTTCACTACGTTCACGGTTTTGCCAAAACCATTCGTAGCCCTCCGTCGTTTCGCATGAATAGTCAATAGTATTCAAGCTGTGTATGTTGGCCAAAGTCAAGGCACAGTGATTGGTAGCTATTGGGTGTTCATGTGTAGCATAGATAGATGCGTTGGTTTGGGACAGTCGTACTGCCATTTTTGCCAAAGTCAAGGGTAGGTACGGATGGATCCAAATTAACCTGGATAATGACGGGTAGAACTTGACATGTGACTTATGATATTTTGGCCAAAGTCAAGGTCATAAGAGCATGGGGCAAAAATCCACATCGGGAGTTTCATAAGTACTGAAACTTGCTAGATTTGCATACCATTTGGAGTGTGATGATTCCGGTAGGATTCCTTCAGTTTCGTCACGCAATGATATTTGGATCCCGATCCTACTGTGAGTATATGCTACTCCTCGGGAAATTTCTCACTTAACGATCAATGCTATAAACCTAGTAGGTGCCTAGAAAGGTGTTAGCGGGGCTACGCCCCCAGGGAAAAGAGGTTCTCTAATTAAGGAACTTCGCGAAAGCGTTGGAAAACCTCCCTCGAAGTACCGACACCGGCCTGGCTGAACGGTTAAGCAAGTATTGTACGGTGGGATTGATCCTGGCTAATTCTTCCTTTATGGTTTGAGGAGGGATTCGAGAAACAGTGGGAGCCATCCTGTTTAGACAAACTAAAAACCACTCTAAACTTGCAAGAGTATCATGCTGAGTGTTTCTTCTTCTCTCTCCTAATTGCAGCGACCAATCAACATGACTGGACTTAAGTTACTCCTAGATAAAAACAAGCTGACTGGGCCAAACTACAAAGATTGGCTCAGGAATGTCAAGATAGCAATCACTTATGACAAGCTGGGGTATCTTCTTACCACCAAAGCTCCCCCTGTCCCTGGTCCAACTTCCAGTGTCGCGGATAAGGAAATCCACAAAACTTGGGAGATTGATAGCGCGAAGGCCAAGTGCCTCCTGCTTGCCTCGATGGACAACGAACATTAGAGGAGGCATGAGAATATGGACATGGAGTCCATATTGCTTCATACAAAAGAACTGTATGGAGAGCAATCACGTATCGCAAGATACGAAGCGTCGAAAAAGTTGTTTTCGACAAGAATGGCCGTCGGATCATCAGTAGCCGAGCACGTGCTAAAGATGATCGGCTACATTGAGGAGCTCGCTGACCTGGGGATCACATTGGAGAGTGAGCTATATACGGATATAGTTCTCCAGTCCCTTCCTTCCACTTACGCCCAGTTTATAATGAACTTCAACCTACAAGAAAAGGAGGTTGAACTTTCAGAGCTCCTCAACCTGCTGAGGAGCGCAGAGGGCACCCTACAGAAAGGTAGGGAAACATCCACTTTGTTTGTAGGAGGATCATCTTCTTCTAGGTCCAAGGCGAAAGCTAAGGGAAAGAAGAAGAAGGCCCCCGCCAAACCAAGGGGCGGTATTAGTAAAGTGGATACGAAGGGAAAAGGTAAAGCAACAAAGATAGCGGGGAAGCTTGTGGATAAGGAAGAATGCTTCTTTTGTCATAAGAAAGGACACTGGAAGAATGATTGCAGGGCCTGGAAGGCCAGAACACAGGAATTGAAGCAGGTTGCAGCTTCAGCTTCAGGTGTGTATGTTATTGAAAACTGTCTTTCTATAAACTCTACTTCCTGGGTATTGGATACCGGATCAGGATCTCATATCTGTAATTCTTTGCAGGCGTTGAGAAACCGTAGTGTTTTGAAAGCAGGTGACATGACCCTCAGAGTTGCAAACGGAGCTAGCATGGATGCTAAAGCCGTGGGGGACTATCACCTGGGAATGTCAGATGGACATGTTTTGGTTTTGCGTAATTGCTTTTTTGTACCCAACGCAACTTGTAATATCATTTCTGTATCTTTAGTTTCTAAAGAAGGTTATGAATTTGCGTTTGTAAGTAATGTTGTAAACATTCACCTTAATCAAGTTCTGATTGGGTCAGGTACATTGAGTAATGGTATATACGTATTGAACCAACCACAGATTTTCAATGTCCAGAATACACACAAAAGAAAGTCTCCAGAAATAAACCAGACTTTCTTATGGCATTGTAGATTGGGTCACATCAATGAGAGAAGGTTGACGAAGTTACATACAGAAGGATATTTGAATACGTTCGAATATCAGTCGTATGCCACTTGTCAATCCTGTCTCAAAGGAAAGATGACAAAGACTCCGTTTACTGGACATGGAGAAAGAGCGAGCGAGCTCTTGGGACTCGTACACAGTGACGTGTGCGGTCCAATGTCTACACATGCCTGAAGCGGACATTCTTACTTCATTACTTTTACGGATGACTTCTCAAGGTACGGTTATGTCTTCTTAATGAAACATAAGTCCGAGGCTTTTGGAAAATTCCAGGAGTATAAGAATGAAGTAGAGAAACAGACCGGCAAAAGTATTAAGATTCTAAGATCGGATCGAGGTGGAGAATACTTAAGTGCCGAGTTCCTGGACTATTTAAAAGAGAACGGAATTCTCTCTCAACTTACTCCTCCTTACACCCCGCAACATAACGGTGTATCGGAGAGACGGAACCGCACCCTATTGGATATGGTGTGGTCCATGATGAGTAACGCTAAGTTGCCGCGATCATTCTGGGGATATGCGCTAGAATCAGCCGCATACCTTTTGAACCGAGTTCCCACTAAGACTGTGCCTACTACGCCATTTGAGATGTGGTGTGGGAAGAGACCCCATCTTAATCACATTAAGATATGGGGAAGTCCAGCTTTTGTCAAAAAGCAGCATGCGGACAAGCTCGAGGCACGCTCAGT
This sequence comes from Agapanthus africanus, assembly GCA_030015575.1. Classification (NCBI taxonomy): domain Eukaryota; kingdom Viridiplantae; phylum Streptophyta; class Magnoliopsida; order Asparagales; family Amaryllidaceae; genus Agapanthus; species Agapanthus africanus. The sequence goes on along the minus strand of JASDDO010000031.1, from coordinate 403,096,126 downwards.
ACTGTGCAAGTTTGTGGGATATCCAAAGAATTCCAAGGGATATTTCTTCTACTGCGAAGAGGAACAAAAAGTTCTTGTTTCTCGTCATGCCCACTTTCTAGAACACCAGTTCATAGAAAAGGAAATAAGTGGGAGCGCAGTAGAACTGGAAGAGATTCCAGAACCACAGACTGTTACTGAAAGTTTGGTGGAACCAGAGGGTTCAACGGAACAGGACATTCCTACGCCGCTCCGCAGAAGTAGTAGGCAGTCTCATCCGCCAGAGAGATACTACGGTTTTCTCATAGACGGGGATAGAGAGGATTGCATCATAGATTATGATGAGCCTACTAGCTTCCAGCAGGCCGTTCAGAGCGTTGACTCAGTGAAATGGCTGGATGCAATGCGGACCGAAATGGAGTCCATGTACACCAACAAGGTATGGACGTTGGACATTGCTCCAGACGGGGTAAAACCCGTAGGATGCAAGTGGATCTTCAAAAGGAAGATTGGTGTAGATGGACAGGTTGAGACCTATAAAGCTAGGCTGGTAGCAAAGGGTTTCCGTCAAAGACCTGGCTTGGACTATGACGAAACCTTTTCTCCAGTAGCCATGCTGAAATCCATTCGGATCCTTCTTGCCATTGCTGCTTTCCACGATTATGAGATCTGGCAAATGGACGTAAAGACAGCTTTTCTAAATGGAAATTTAGAAGAGTGTGTCTATATGGACCAGCCAGAGGGTTTCATTCAGAGTGGGAGCAGCGGAAAGGTGTGCAAGTTGCTTAAGTCCATCTATGGACTGAAGCAGGCATCGCGGAGTTGGAACATCTGCTTTGATGAGACAGTCAAAGAATTTGTCTTTATCAAAAATCCAGATGAACCATGCATCTATAGTAGATTTGTAGCGAGAACTGTAGTATTCCTCGTTTTATACGTGGATGACATTCTCTTAATAGGAAATGACATTCCTATGCTACAATCTGTCAAGGGGTTCTTGTCACACAGGTTCTCCATGAAAGACCTGGGTGATGCCTCATACATCCTGGGGATCCGGATCCATCGTGATAGATCCAAGAGGATATTGGGACTTTCTCAGTCCAGGTACATCGACACCATAGTGAAGAGATTCAGTATGGAAGATTCCAAGCGCGGTAACCTACCGGCTTGTCACGGGATCACCCTCTCTAAAGAGATGTCTCCCAAGACTGATTTGGAGAGGGATCGCATGTCTATTATACCCTACGCTTCTGCGGTAGGCTCTATAATGTATGCGATGTTGTGTACCAGACCGGATGTAGCTTATGCACTGAGTGTGGTAAGCCGGTATCAGTCTAACCCTGGGGAGAAACACTGGATAGCGGTAAAGAACATTCTCAAGTACCTGAGAAGGACTAAGGAGATGTTCTTGGTGTATGGCGGAAAAGACCTCCAGATCGAGGCCTTTGCTGACTCCAGCTTCCAGAGTGACAAGGATGATTCCAAGTCCATGTCGGGCTTTGTCTTCACCCTCAATGGAGGGGCGGTGTGTTGGAAGAGTTCCAAACAGGAAACCGTTGCAGACTCGACGATGGAAGCGGAATACATCGCTGCATCTGATGCCGCAAAAGAAGCTGTCTGGATGAGGAAGTTCTTGAAAGAACTTCAGGTGGTTCCGTCCATTGTTGATCCAATACCTCTGTATTGCGACAACAACGGGGCTATAGCTTTAGCGAAGGAACCCAGGTCCCATCAGAGATCCAGGCACATCTTGAGGCGGTATCACCTGATCAGGGAGATCGTGGATCGCAAGGAGATCGAGGTTCGGAGAGTTGCTTCAGAAGACAACACTGCAGATCCATTCACCAAGGCCCTGCCCCAGACTCAGTTCGAGCGGCTGATCGAGATGATAGGTCTTCGATACGCCAGTACATGGCCTTAGTGCAAGTGGGAGATTGTTAGTGTATATGCCCTAGAGGCCATTACTGTATCATACTAGTTTGTATATTACTTAATGGATGCTTGGGATATTCACCTTGTATATACAATCTTGCTCAAAATAGTAGTATGCTACTTGGTTTGTCTCTACTTCAATGTGTACTTGTGTTTATTTTACTATATCACTTATACGCATTAGTGGAGCCCTTAGGATCTTTGCTTGATTACCAGCGTTGTGATGGCAGTCACACTAGTGGGGGCTGGGTAATCTATAAGCACATCCTTATACAGGTCCCTAGTCGCAGGACTATCGAGACAGGGCATCGATACTCCGGAGTAGACTAGCGTATGCGCTTCTCATCCCAGTGTGGGAGATGGTCTGTCCCACAGCCATCAGTACGTCGTACTGGAGATAGTATACGGGTGCTCGTTGGGTTACGAGTACACTGGACAGGACTCGTCGGGAACTGACAGGTTGGTATTATACCTATCGTCAGTCATCAGTTCCCAGGTGACATGAGTACAGCTTAGTCCGCTGACTTGACACTGGCACTTCGCCTCGAGTGTGTTCCCACTGCACTTTGATCACTACCCTACCACGGCTCAAAGGAGTCGTGCAAACAGGTGGTGGTTGGGTGCAGTCCCGAAGCACTTGGAGGCAGTGACGGTTAGACAGGATTCGTCTCTCCCGGTATTGGGGGTTGACATCGCGCTGTGTCCAGGAGAGCCATTACACGAGTAGTCCCTGGCCAGGGCAAACGAGATATACTGGTAGGTTTCCAGTGTTATCTCAGGGTGTTTTGGGCTTCGCTCCGGCACGACTTGTACCGCTATTGGGGGACTGACGTTTACCGCCCCCTAGGCCCGCCATGCGATGTATCAGACGAACAGACCGGACTGTACGGAGACTGTCACATTCAGACTCAGTAGGAGTACCGATGGGGTTTCACCTCGTCAGCCTTCTTGTCGACATCTACCTGGGGACCGTTACGCACAGCTAGTGCCGCTTGCGGTCTGTGGTTAAACCCACTGCCAGCGTAGTGTCGAGTCTTTAGAGTCCCACACAGAGGGTATTCGCCTCTGGGCAAAACAGAGTAGAGGTCGCATGGTTTTGCGACAGGGTTCGTTCTCATCCGCGCACTTGTGCACGTTTGGAGTCCGGACAGATATTACCAGCAGGCTCTGGTTTGAGCCGGGTACTGGTATAGTTTTTGGGGTTGCTTTTATCTCTCAGTATTCATGTTCCTCGGAACAAGGATGCAGGTGTGTATGCACAGTTATTTGAGGAAGAGGAAGATGACTTTCATTAGGGTTTCGGAACGGGTGCGTATGCACAGTTGACAGTCGTCTTTTTCCAAACCCTAATGGATTTGTATTATATCATTTAATAATATATATTAAAATGAAATTGTGTTATGGTTAGTTTTTGTTGACTTGTTGACCATGGTTGACTTGTTGACCATGGTTGAACTTTTGACCATTATCATTACAAAAGAAAGATGCTCTTGATTCTTGCATTTTCATTTAATGTTTGTAATGATATTAGTCATTCTAAAACTTTCCATCAACCTTTTCATTTTGATTATTATTATTTGATAATTCTTTTTCTTTTGGATTATGGTTGCAAGAAAGAAAGAGAATAGCTCATTCTATCATATTCACTTTCTCTCTTCACTTCATCTTCTTCTTCCTCTAGCAAAGAGAAACCTTCTCATGTGTTGAGAATCCTTCTCTTGAAAAACAAAAGCAACCCTTAGACACTCTCTACTCACTCTAGCATCAAGGGTTTAGCAAGCCGGCGATTCTAGTTCACTCCAAGTACGAGAAAGAGCCCAAAGGTCGAGCCTTCGAGGTGGATCCATCTTCGACGGAAGAAGGCGACAAAGGAGAACCATCAACCTCTACAAAGTTTGAAGACGAAGGAGTTCAAGTCTAGGTATAACCATCTTCATCCGAGTAGCTAAATCCTTTTAGCATGTTTACTAGTTTTAGTTTAGACAACGATCCCGACCTTGGTTAGTCCATGTTGCCTCTTGCGATAAAAATTTGTTTTTTTATACCGTTTCCGCCTCCCCGTAAGAACCGGGGGTCGCAATATGGACTTACAATAACAACCACTCTAGGGTTTCGCAACTAACCCAAAGCTAATCCATGAACACCTAATCATAACATGAATAAACATTCTCATATTATAAAACACCTATATAAACATATATATATAAGCTACACTACGGACTGCGGGGGTGCTATACGCCATCCACCCGACTTCTCCCCGTAGATATAAATCTACTCACCTGGTCCTCGCTAGCCGGTGCCGACGTCACCACGCGCTTGTTGTCGTCTCGAAGTCCACATGGGGGTACCTATATGTCACAACGTATCGTTCCGCATAAAAATCCAATTTAAAACCAAAACGATACCTGAATCTCACGTAGGTCAAAGCCTACGGTTATTCTCACAAATCAACCCAAAAACCCTCGACGTCGGCGTACAAACGCCAAACCATTGAGAAAACCCCAAACGCACCAATCGTGGTTTCAAAACTCACTAAATATATAAGAAATAGGTTTTAATTCATCAAAACCATAAAAGTAAACAATTCATTTTATTTCCAAAAAACCTAGTTAGCACAATTTCCCATTTCGGTCCAAAACTTGATGTTTTACCCAAACTAAATATTTTAACGATTCTACTGGCCAAAATGCTCACTTAAAAACATAATTAGGTCATACAAATCACCTCCATATTTTTATTTCAACAATTTGTATTTAAACAAAATTTCTAGTTTGCAAGGATAACAATTCTATTAACATTTTTAAAACCAAATTCTCAATTCAACAACTAGCTAGGTTTTGCATAGCTCTAAAGTGTTAAACTACACACTATGTTGCTAATGAGATGATAAAACCCTAACCATATTCAAAATTCTCAATTTTGAATTAATTACCAAAACCTAGTTTACAAATATGTGTGATTTGGACAATTTACATATAACAAGTGCAATTTAATCAACCAAACTAGGTTTTTCATATATTAAGATGTTAAACTAAACATTGCATCCCTAATGATATAATAAAAACCTTAATTGAAAACACAAACCCTTACTATATTTTTCAAAACATTCAATTAAACCCAAATTATTAACTAATTATGCTAGATTTAAAGTATTCAAACAACAATTTAACAAAAGGTTAAGATTTATACCTCACAAGATTTGAGATCTAGCATGAAAATCTTGACCTCCAATTTGCTCTCTTTTCATCACAATCCAAGCATGTTAGGTTAAGGAAAAATGGGTAGGTGTTGGATTTTGATTTTGTGAGCTTTTTGTGTTGAATTTTGGGCATTTTGTGGAATTTTTGAGGTGAAATGAGAAGGAGAAGAGGGGGGAGGGGCTGTTGCAGCAGGGAGATGGGAGGGTCTCGACTGAAAGGAGAGGGGGAGAGGTGAGTGAGAGGATGTGGGTGTGGGTGCAAGTCAAACAAAGCCCATCCTCCAAGTATCCAATCACCAAAATACATTTCTTTATTGTTTTCTTCACTTTTCTTTGTTTGCTTTGACTTTTTTTTGTGGGGAAATGAGGGGGGACAGCTTGGGGCTGCTGATTTGGGGAGAGGAGAGAGGGTGTGGGTGAGTGTGGGTGAGGAAAAAAGATAAATGTATTACCCCAAACATCCATTTACACTAAATTCACTAAAAAAGCATTTTTTCTTCAATAATTTCTAAACCGTTTCGGCAAACGATTTCGTTTCAAAAACCACATGATAAAATTTTGTTTAATGTTTTATGATGCACAAAATTTGTTTCAACTCATTCCAATTTGTAATTTTCCCTAATTAAATATATTAGTGACGGCTTAAAATAACATTAAAATAATTAATTTCGGAAAAAATTTCAGAAAATTTGAAATTTCACCAGTGGCTCAATAAACACCAAATGCTAGCAATTACATAGCTAGAATATGTATATTTAATTTTATAATAAAGATATTTGCATTTTGACTTTTTACAGAAAACCCCCTTATTTTACCGTTTTTTCGAAATTTCACCGAAACGATTTTCAAAACGTTACACAAGGGGTCACTCCCGATGAAGGGATCTCGGCATTTGCCTCGTCGAATGAGGTGCTGGGTATTCATAACCGAATACCTCTATGCAAAACAAAAGAGAACGTCCTTGCAATAACAGCTTTTTGAAAATTGTTCCAACAACATCATTTAGGTTTATTTTCTTGCATTAATCAAAATTAATGCGGTCCCATCAATTAATCTATCACACCAGAAAAGAATGAAAATAAAATGTACGTATATGCCATCCGCATTCGCCACTGGGCCCCGTCATCACCCGTTAGGTTACTTAACTAACGACAGAGCGGGGGCTGGACTAGCGCGGGTGCAAAACATATACAACATCTACTAGTGTATATATATATATAAGTATATACAACATTCGTCCCAGGCATCATAATAATCAACATCACAGAATCTCAGCCAACAATACAGAATGGTGGGTAATCTTGGAGCCCCGGGTTTCATTTGAGCCGCAAATAAAACCCGATGTTCCCGGTCGTGTGGATAGCCTGTGCAATGAAAACCTAGACCCCTACGAGCACGGCAAGTTACCCGTCAATCCTAGAAGCGAGGCAGCCCCCTTCAACAAAGTGAATGGGCAACCCAGCACTTCACGGAATCTGGTAACTTGGGCGCCCCTCCGTGGGTCATCCTATATCCCCTACGAGTGCGGCGAATAGCCCGCCAATTCTAGAATGAAGGCCCCCTCCATCTCAACGTCATGAGATGCGGTCTTGTTGCCTTCTAGAACCCGGCTATTCGTGCACTCCACCGTGGGGTAATCCTAGTACAGAAAAAGAAAATAATATGTACAAACGGTGATATCGACCTCAACCCGGCCATGCCCCAAAATAATATACAACCCGGCAAAGACGGCAGTCCACATGTCGGACGCTCGCACCGCAATAACAAATGTACAAATGAATATAAACTGTACTACTAATATTGCACCACATGCTATCCATCATGACTATCCAACCACAATCACAGCACAAGCACAAAACATTAACACGAATGTCACGTTCGCAAAACCCGTCTAAAAGAACATATAGAAATCAGACGAGTTTTACCGATCGAGTGACATTACCGGTCGCAGATAAAAGTGAATGTACTATAAATTACACATTTAAAATTTCGATCGACTAAACTTTTCCAAATAGGCCCCAAATGCAAATCCAGCACTCAAATAAACCTGGGCCAAAACTATATATCACAAATATCATATTTTCATGAACTAGAGGCCCAGAAAACTTTTGGGGTACTGTAGCCAAAAAAGCACCGCGGAAGGGCCGCAAAATGCGACATTTTGCTCACGTTCCGCGGCGGAATTTTGGAGTTAGGCCTCCAAATTTTTTCTGTAGCTATAGTTTCGCCTGCACATAATTCTAAGATACCCAGAAAAATTTTAGGACAACTTTGAAAATCGACAGCAAGCTCATGAACATAGATTCGTGATTCAGAAAAATTTGTCAATCGAGATTTTAAGCTTATGCAAACAAGCTAGTAGAGTTTATGGGTAGGCTCTGATACCATGAAGGGTTACATTAGCGCCGGCCAACTTCCGTGGCCAAATGCGGAACACAATTTTTACTACGATAACAAACTTGGCGCTAGGATAACACTAAACCGGATCTTTGCCATAATCCTAGTTAGCACAAAAGAGTTCTATCTACTATGATAGAAAGTTATACCTAAGTCTTGAACTCCTTCTTCTCCTTGTTGTGAGCTCCTTGGAATTGTGTGGTTGGCTCCTCCTCACCGGCTTCTCTATATCATAGAAGATCCACCCGAAGGCCTCTACCTTGAGCTCCAACTTCAACAATGAAGTAACTAGAGTACTTGGCTTGCTAGACTAAGAACCCTAGAGAAAGTAGAGAAGTGTTTTGGTGGTTTTATCTCAATGGCTCTTGATTTTCAACATAAGAAACAATAGAGCATTTGGGAGAGGAAGAGGAGAGAGCCAACCATGAGAGAGAAAGATAATGAGATAATGAGAGGATGAAGCTCTCATATGAGGAATAAAAGAATAATTAGAATTATTAAGATAATTGTGATGGTTCACTTGATTAGACCGTTATTATATCACATTAAATGCTAAGCATGCTCAAGAAAATATCTAAGTCAACAATGGTCAACTTGGTCAAATGGTCAAACCAATTAACTATGACAATTATCGATAATAATAATTATTAAACAAATTCCTCCTTCTCATTAGGGTTATAATAACCTCAATGGTCAAAACGCTAATGAGGCGTATCCCTCTCTGCCTCTGTCAACTGTACATACTTACCCGCATCTGTGTTCCGAAGAAACACGAATACAATGAGACTGAACCAACCCAAAACCAAATACTAGGATCTGGATTAAACTAAAACCCACTAATATCAACTGCCCGAACAACAAACACGCACAAGTACGCGTATGTGAATGAACCCTATCGTAAAACCATACGACCTCTACATCGTTTCGCCCAAAGGTGAACAACCCTCTGTGTGGGACTCTAAAGTCTCGACAGTACTCTGGCAGTGGGTTTAATGTAACACCTGAGTTTGTGTTTAGTGGTAATTGTGTCTTAATGTGGGCTTTTTGGTAAAAAGTCTACCAAAACGGGTTTCTAATAATTTATCTGGTTTTATGGATATTTTATTAGAATTTTATCTCGACTGCACACACTTGTGCATGTTAATGTGGGTTAAGTCTAGGGTTGCCATGTTAGATGAGCATGGTGGGTTAACCATGTTTAGACAACCATGGTGGTTTAAACCTTTTGGTTAAGTTAATTGGATTAATTAAAGGTTTTAGTTTTGTTTAAAATTGATTAGGGTTAAGGGTTGACTTGTGGTGAGAGAGAGAGGTTAAGATGGATGTGCATGCTAGCATTTATTAAGAGAGAGAGAGGTGGCTCTAAGGTTGTGTCACAATCCATCTCACTTCAAAACTTTTGCATGTCTCTCACACTCTCTTTCACACTCTCATCTCACTCACATCTCTCCCTCTCACTCTCACACTTCACCACAAAAGCACCCACACCAACATAAACCAACACCTCAGCTGTTGCTGCAACAGCAACACAAATAAAAAGAAAAACATCAGCCACAACACCAACACAACAACTTCAGCCACAACACCAACATAACAACAACAACCACAACAACACAGCAACAGCATCAGCACCATCAGCAGTGGCAGCAGCATCAGCAACAATGGCTTCAACAACAGCATTAACAACTGCACCAGCAACACGACCACAGCACTAGCAACTGCAGAAGAGCTCCCACCTTCTTCTTCTTCACTTCTCTTTTGTCCTAGGATTCTCTAGAGGTATATCTCTAAAACTTGTAGCTTGGATGTTTAGCTTAAGTGTTATTGAGTGTAGTTTAGTGTTTGCTTTGTAGTTTAGTGCTATTTTTGGGTAATTTGAGTAAGACTTGGCCAAGTGTTGGTTCTTACTGATAATTTAGATTGTCTAAGCGTGTTTAAGGCCAGTTAACTTAGGAATTGTCCCAGATTTCGTTAAAATACCAGATCTGTTCACTTTGGTGTAACTTTGCTTTTTATTTAGACTTTTGGGATATCCGAGATCTGCTATAACCCTGGTCAGTTTTTAGTTTAGCAAACACCCTCAGAATATTGTGCAGGCTTTATAGTGTAGAGTGTAGGGTTTGGTGCCGGTTTTACCCCTTGAAAACCAGCGACCTCCCCTTGTTTTTCCGGCGTCGCCGGCCCCCCCTGTGAGTTGGGGAATGGTGCTGTACTGTGTGGTTCAGGTCGGTTTTTGGCTGTGTGGAGTATTGTTTAGTTTTTACGTTTCTGTGGTTGGTGAAATCTGGTGGAGTTGGTGAGCTTCTTTGTGTTTTGTGGACTTTTGACGGTGTTTTGATGGTTTAGTTGGAGAACAGGGTAGATTAGGGTTTTCAAGGCTAGCATAGCTTTTATATTTGCTGTTGGTATCACTTGACCCTTGTATTTTCACCTGATTTCACAAAACACCCCATAGTTGCAACTCGGTGCTTTTTAGCGATTTTAAAACAAGAATTTAGGATACGTAGAATCTGCTGTATCTAGGGTTGTGATTTTAGTAGCAAACATATACATTAGGCTGTATATGGTGTTAGGATGTTAGGGCAAAAGCCCAGACCCCTGTCGCCGGATTTGGACCGGTCTGACCCCCCTTGCCGCCGGCCAAGCTATGGTGAAATGGCTTGGGTTTTGTTAGGTAGATGTCTGTAGGTATGGTTAAGGGTTTGGTCTTGTTTATTTTCCTTGTTTTTTCTCCACGTAAAATCTGGAACCTGTTACCTACATTTAGCGTAGCGGGGCTTGCGCAACACGTGGGGTACGTATCGAGTTAGGTTTGCTGTGTGTCACAGCGTATCGCTGTTTGCCACAACGTGTCGCGTTGGGTTTTGGCGTATGCACTCATGATACGTATACACACGCGTTTAGTTCGCGACGCGAGTTTCTCGTTTGGTTTTAATATCGTGTTTTTATAATATCTAAGCTTATGTGTTGCTTTGTGTAAATTCTAGGTTCGCAGGCGGGGACTTAGAGCGCCGCGGAGAAAGGAAAGCAGTTGGTCGGACACACCTAGCGCGAGATAGCGGGTGAGTAGATGTAACATCTACGAGGGACAATCGTATGGATGGCGCAAGTCACCCGATGGACTTAGTAATTAAAAGATTGCTAGTGATGATAGAAATTACAAGATTTGCATGATAATTGCTACGTCCAGGATTTATATGTTGTACCTACATATGTGAACTCATTCCAAAGGACACCTGCACCATTGCCAGGTTTTTTTTATATGCAGCACGAGCACTATTCATATGTACACACACGCCCTGGTAATTTCCATGTCACAACACTAGATAATTTATAATCTGAAACATGTTAATAATTGATGCTTAGACCTGTGTTATTGCAATAAATCTTTAAAATAAAATTGTAGAATTGCTATTCATGTGCGTGTATATCATTATATCATTTGTTCATGCCTAGTTATTTATCATACATATCAACTTGAACATTGATACCATATGCATTCGTTATCATTGACATATGCACCCTTAATGGTTTCTGGAGATTTATGATATTTCTGGATTTCGGGGGAAACCCGCAAGATTTACAAACTTATTATCTTTTAAAATATGAAAAGTTGCGATTTTCTAGTGATGTAAAGTGTCATCCACCATGAGTTTGCTGTGCTTTTCAAGACCTGTTTCGAGGAGTTGGATGAACCGTCTCGGGTACATGGTGGGCCCGGTGAGGTACCCCGGGGCAAGAAGATCGCAGATGATGGCGTTGTGCCTGGCAGGGGATGGATTACCTACCGATGATTTCATTTGGCACGGCGGATATCCAGAGGATACCGAACGTGGCCACGAGATGATGAGATATTGATATTTGAGATGGGTCAGCCGGACGGCTGAGGCCAGAGATACTGTGACATGGATATATGAGTTTTGAGACAGTTTTGAGGTGTCGTTGCTGGACACGGATTTCTTGTTGATTCGATCGATATTATGCTGATATTTAAAAAGAGTTTCCAAAAAGAAAAGAATGATTCTCATACCTACATATTCAGATCACGAGTATATTCATGTAGCATACATACCTTCTAGTTCATTCATGTTGCATACATACCTGCTAGTACATCCTGCCATATCTGTTTTATATAGATGCTAGGATACTTGTGCGCATGCATGCGATAGCCTCTATAGATGTTATTTATTACTCACGAGCTGGAAACTCACCCCCGTTGTGCCACAGCTTTTCTGCAGGTCCGCTCCGTCAGCACTGTAGCGGCGGACACCTTAGCTTCTTTTGTCCTTTTTGCTTGGACTCGAGGCTTTTGCTCATAGGTGGATTATGTTATCATTTTGTACCACCTTATATATTCATTGTATATAGAGTACTCAATCTACTGTATCAGCTGTACCTGTTATTTGGATTATTGTATATTGACCTAGAGACGAGGCAGTGAGACATGTGGATTTTATGTTGTATTTTGGGTCGAGCTCACTTGAGTCGACATGTTATTTTACTGCGCTCCTTATGCTTATTTATGCACATTGTTGTTTTACATTGCGTGGGTTTGTGACCGCCTTGAGGCGAAGAGCTAGCTCCCGCTTGGGGATGCCATATTCATGTTATTCATTTATACTCCTGTTTTGCACCCGTTTGGGTGCTTCGTTTAGAAAGGAGACTCTGCCGGAATTTTTGGGAAAAAGGGATGTTGCTTTTAAAAAGACTTGATGTGATTTAATGGAATAAAGTGCTTTAAATAAACTGGTTTTTCCTTCACACTATTTCTTAATCAGGTTTTGCTTTCTGGGCTTTGGCTTACTTATTTACGGACGCCTTGAGACGTTTCGTAACTTAAGTGCCAATCACGTTCCGTACTCTGCGGGTCGTGACAAAGTTGGTATCAGAGTGATAGGTTTTACCTTTCTGAGTGTAGGATGACCCTTAGTAGATGGAGTAAGTGACTTAAGCAGGGTGACGTAGTGTGTGTATGTCCGCGGCATACTTGCGATACGGTACTCCGCCTAGGTGACTTAGGATATACTTGCTTGGAATTCCTTCTTCAATTCCGTGTATCCTATGATTCTATTGGACTGTTCTCATTATCATGTTTCCTGTACCAGCCACTATGCCGCAGCGGGCTACGAGAGCACAGAGGGCTGCTGCCCGAGATGAGGTCCGAGCAGGCTCGTCCGAGAAGAGGACCGAGCAGGGTGGTGTACCTACGCCTTAGGGATAGACTGATCCGCCTTCCCCAGGCCGTATGGATAGGCTTGAGTCTGGTATGGAGGAGCTACGACAGATGATGGGAGGTATGCAGGAGTTACGAAAGATGGTGGGATCCTTAGTAGCGGCCGGTCGTGTACCAAGGATGGAGGACGTACCGACCACATCCCAAACTACCATGATACCTGCTGCCCAGACAGTGGCTCCTACTACTACTACCGTGGCTATCCCAGTGTCGCTACAGGATTTCATGAGGCTGAGGCCTCCAGTCTTCACGGGCACCGATGTAGCAGAGGATCCACAGACATTCATTGACAGTTTAGTCAGGATTTGTCGTTCGCTCAGATGTGCTGACGATCGATGGGTGGAGCTTGCGAGTTTCCATCTAGAGGGTCTCGCGCAGACTTGGTGGGAGTCAGTCTTGAGAAGTCGAGCTGCAGGTCTACCTCCTATGACTTAGGCCGAGTTTACAGCAGTCTTTCTAGCTCGCTTCCTTCCAGAGAGCGTTCGTGACGCCAGAGCTTGCAGTTTTGAGGCCTTAATCAAGACCCCAGGGATGACGGTGTCTGAGTATGACTTCCAGTTCATGCAGTTGTCCAGATATGCTCTGTATTTGGTTGATACTAAAGAAAAGAGGGTGAAGAGGTTCATACAGGGACTTGACGCCCAGCTATTTCTTGCCATCGGCGCCCAGCATTTCGATACTTATTCAGCTGCTATGGATACGGCGTTGCGGATGGAGGCACGTATTTCAGCGACTTCGACCGTTTCCGGGCCGAAGAGGATTCGTACCGGTATGCCAGATCAGAGACAGCATGCCAGATTCTTTCCGAGAGATAGGGCCGGCAGAGGGGTTGGACGAGGTCAGCTGTATAGTCTATATCCACAGGGACAGCAGTCGTCGCTAGGATGTTATGGGTGCGGGGGTCCGCACCATTGTGTCAGAGACTGTCCGGTGAGACAACAGGGAGCGGTGGCAGTTCCGCATGTGACCCTACCACCATCACCAGCCCCTCCTCAGAGAGCTCTACTTCCTGCCACAGGCGATGCTCCATGCCAGTTAGGTGCACCCAGAGGCCGTGGACGCGGCGGACCTATCCAGAGAGGACGAGGAGGCAGAGGCCGAGGTCAGCCCGCTATTGGTGGAGGTCAGGCCCGAGTTTTTGCTTTGATGCCGCAGGATGCACATGCATCCAATTCCGTTGTGACAGGTACCCTATCAGTTTACTCTTTCGACGCACGGGTATTATTCGACCCAGGTTCCACACATTCGTACGTCTCTACACACTTTGCACCGATGTTGGGCCGTGAATCGTCGTCGTTAGATCGGCTGCTTGTAGTTATTACTCCGGTAGGCGAGTCGTTTGTCACTCGTTTTGTATTTCGTTTGTGCTCCATTCATATCGGGGAGAGGGATTCATTGGTAGATTTGATTCTCCTCTATATGTTGGACTTTGATGTGCTTCTGGGCATGGATTGGCTAGCCACTTGTTATGCTTCTGTGGACTTCCGTAAGAAGGCAGTCAGATTTAGCTTTCCGGGAGAGCCAGTCCTTGTTATTCAGGGAGACCGCAGTGTCACCCTCCCCAGCTTGATTTCGTGCCTTCGCGCTGGTCAGCTACTACGAAAGGGATGTCGGGGATTTCTAGCCTATGTTTGTGATACTAGAGCTACAGATGTTCCATTGGACCAGGTTCCGATTATATGCGAGTTCCCCGATGTTTTCCCTGATGAGCTGCCTGGACTACCGCCTGAGCACGATGTTGAGTTCTGCATTGACTTGATTCCCGGCTCGGGGCCTATTTCTATACTGCCTTATCGGATGGCCCCGGCGGAGCTTAGAGAGATGAAGGATCAGTTGCAGGATTTGTTGGATAAGGGACTTATTTGACCTAGCGTTTCTCCGCGGGGTGCTCCTGTCCTGTTTGTCAAGAAGAAGGACGGCAATTTGCGTTTGTGTATCGACTACCGTCAGCCGAACAAAGTTACCGTGCGGAACAGATATCCCTTACCACGTATCGACGATTTGTTCAACCAGCTTCAGGGGGCAGGATATTTCTCGAGGATCTACTTGCGATCAGGATACCATCAGCTGCGAGTTCGACAGGAGGATGTACCGAAGACAGCTTTCCGTACATGCTACGGCCACTATGAGTTTTTGGTGATGTCGTTCGAACTCACCAATGCCCCAGCAGCATTCATGGACTTGATGAACCGTACATTCAGGCCGTATCTCGACTTGTTTATCATAGTGTTCATTGTTGATATTTTGGTGTATTCCCGGAGCCGAGAGGAGCACGAGCAGCACTTGCGGATTACATTACAGACTTTGAGGGAGCACCAGCTTTTCGCAAAATTTTCCAAGTGTGCATTCTGGATGGACAGCGTTGGTTTCTTGGGCCACGTGATTACGAGAGATGGCATATGTGTGGACCCGAAGAAGATCGAGGCCGTTCAGCAGTGGCCCAGACCGACATCAGTTACGGAGATCCGCAGTTTTCTAGGCCTGGTTGGCTACTACAGGCGATTCGTTCAGGATTTCTCC
This sequence comes from Agapanthus africanus, assembly GCA_030015575.1. Classification (NCBI taxonomy): domain Eukaryota; kingdom Viridiplantae; phylum Streptophyta; class Magnoliopsida; order Asparagales; family Amaryllidaceae; genus Agapanthus; species Agapanthus africanus. The sequence continues at coordinate 403,080,866 of JASDDO010000031.1, read as the reverse complement.
CGTATTGCTGCACCTTTGACCGGATTGACCCGGAAGGGAGTTCCTTTCGTTTGGACGGAGGAGTGCGAGCACAGTTTTCAGCAGCTACGGACCTGTTTGACTACGGCGCCGGTATTATCTTTGCCTTCAGGATCAGGCGGATTTGTGGTCTATTATGACGCTTCACGAGTGGGGCTAGGGTACGTATTGATGCAGCATGACAGGGTGATCGCGTATGCTTCACGGCAGTTGAAGAAGCATGAACAGAACTACCCCACTCATGATTTGGAGATGGCTGCAGTGGTCCTTGCACTTAAGATCTGGCGACATTACCTATACGGCGAGTCGTGCCAGATATTCACTGATCACAAGAGCTTGAAGTACATATTTCAGCAGCGAGACCTGAATCTCAGACAGCGCCGTTGGATGGAGCTGGTGAAAGACTACGATTGCGAGATCTTGTACCATCCGGGCAAGGCTAATGTAGTGGCGGATGCTTTGAGCAGGAGGCCCGGGGGTAGTCTATCATGTCTGAGAACAGTACAGAGGCAGTCATCAGCAGATTGGCAGATTTTATGCGACAGCCGAGTCGAGTTCAAGTTCACTCCGACAGGGGGACAGCTTGCGCATGTCGTGTACGTCCGCAGTTACTTGACCGTATTCGAGAGGTACATCCCAGTGATGACCGTCTTCCAGATATCATGGAGCAGGTTAGGCAGGGCAGAGAGTCCGAGTTCGTGATTAATGATCAGGGAGTACTGCGATTTAGGACTCGACTGTGCGTACCAGATTCTGAGGGACTGCGACGTGAGATTCTTGAGGAGGCGCATAGATCGACATACAGCGTTCATCCGGGTTCCACCAAGATGTACCGCGATTTGGGAGATGTCTATTGGTGGGACGGGATGAAGTGGGAGGTCACAGACTTCGTATCGAGATGCCTGACTTGTCAGCAAGTCAAGGCCGAGCACCAAAGGCCAGCAGGAGAGTTGCAGCCTTTGCCCATTCCGGAGTGGAAATGGGAGCAGATTTCTATGGACTTTGTTGTGGGTCTACCCAGGACCAGTAGAGGGTACGACTCCATTTGGGTGATCGTGGATCGATTGACGAAAGCGGCTCACTTCCTTCTAGTGAAGACCACTTTCAGTTTTTCTCAGTATGCCCAGATTTACATTGACAAGAACGTGCGGTTGCATGGCGTACCAACTTGTATCGTATCATACCGAGGCACCCAGTTTACCAGCCGATTATGGCAGAGGCTTCAGGAGGCGTTGGGCACCCGTTTGAGTTTCAGCACAGCATTTCATCCACAGACCGACGACCAGTCAGAGCGGACTATTCAGACTCTCGAGGACATGCTCAGAGCATGCGTTTTGGACTTTCGTGGTAGCTGGGATCGTCATTTACCTTTAGTAGAGTTCTCCTACAACAACAGCTTCCAGGACACTATTCAGATGGCACCTTTCGAGGCCTTGTATGGGAGGAGATGTAGATCGCCCGTCTGTTGGACTGAGCTTAGTGAGAGCGGTATTTTGGGGCCGCCGATCGTGCAGGAGACGACCAAGAAAGTACAGTTGATTCAAGATCGGATGAAAGCGGCTCAGAGCAGGCAGAAATCGTATGCAGACAGGTGCCGTCGCAGACTAGAGTTCATAGTTGGCGATCATGTTTTTCTGAGGGTCTCTCCGATGAAGGGCGTGATGCGATTTGGGCGGAAGGGAAAGCTTAGCCCAAGATTTGTGGGTCCCTTCGAGATCCTCGAGCATGTCGGCGCAGTTGCTTATCGTTTGGCTCTTCCACCCAGCTTGTCAGATGTTCACCCCGTCTTCCACGTATCGATGCTATGTAGATATCTTCATGACCCTTCCCACACGATTCAGCATCAAACCGTTCAGCTTGAGCCCGACCTTTCGTTCACCGTGCAGCCAGTAGAGATATTGGATCAGCAGGTGAAACTTCGATCGAAGGTCCTGCCGTCTGTGAAGGTTCTTTGGCGCAGTCCGAATGGTGAGAAGATCACTTGGGAGGCCGAAGGAGAGATGCGAAAGAAATTCCCTCATCTTTTTGAAGGTACGCATAGTTATATATTTTAAATTCGGGGACGAATTTTCTTAAGGGGGGAAGACTGTAACACCTGAGTTTGTGTTTAGTGGTAATTGTGTCTTAATGTGGGGTTTTTGGTAAAAATTCTACCAAAACGGGTTTCTAATAATTTATCTGGTTTTATGGATATTTTATTAGAATTTTATCTCGACTGCACACACTTGTGCATGTTAATGTGGGTTAAGTCTAGGGTTGCCATGTTAGATAAGCATGGTGGGTTAACCATGTTTAGACAACCATGGTGGTTTAAACCTTTTAGTTAAGTTAATTGGGTTAATTAAGGGTTTTAGTTTTGTTTTAAATTGATAAGGGTTAAGGGTTGACTTGTGGTGAGAGAGAGAGGTTATGATGGATGTGCATGCTAGCATTTATTAAGAGAGAGAGAGGTGGCTCTAAGGTTGTGTCACAATCCATCTCACTTCAAAACTTTTGCATGTCTCTCACACTCTCATCTCACTCACATCTCTCCCTCTCAATCTTACACTTCACCACAAAAGCACCCACACCAACAACAACCAACACCTCAGCTGCTGCTGCAACAGCAACACAAACAAAAAGAAAAACATCAGCCACAACACCAACACAACAACTTCATCCACAACACCAACACAACAACAACAACCACAACAACACAACAACAGCATCAGCACCATCAGCAGTGGCATCAGCATCAGCAACAATGGCTTCAGCAACAGCATTAACAACTGCACCAGCAACACGACCACAACATTAGCAACTGCAGTAGAGCTCCCACCTTCTTCTTCTTCACTTCTCCTTTGTCCTAGGATTCTCTAGAGGTATATCTCTAAAACTTGTAGCTTGGTTGTTTAGCTTAAGTGTTATTGAGTGTAGTTTAGTGTTTGCTTTGTAGTTTAGTGTTATTTTTGGGTAATTTGAGTAAGACTTAGCCAAGTGTTGGTTCTTACTGATAATTTAGCTTTTCTAAGCGTGTTTAAGTCCAGTTAACTTAGGAATTGTCCCAGATTTCGTTAAAATACCAGATCTGTTCACTTTGGTGTAACTTAGCATTTTATTTAGACTTTTGGGATATCCGAGATCTGCTATAACCCTGGTCAGTTTTTAGTTTAGCAAACACCCTCAGAATATTGTGCAGGCTTTATAGTGTAGAGTGTAGGGTTTGGTGCCGGTTTTACCCCTTGAAAACCGGCGACCTCCCCTTGTTTTTCCGGCGTCGCCGGCCCCCCCTGTGAGTTGGGGAATGGTGTCGTGCTGTGTGGTTCAGGTAGTTCTTTGGCTGTGTGGGTTATTGTTTAGTTTTTACGTTTCTGTGGTTGGTGAAATCTGGGGGAGTTGGTGAGCTTCTTTGTGTTTTGTGGACTTTTGATGGTGTTTTGATGGTTTAGTTGGAGAACAGGGTAGATTAGGGTTTTCAAGGCTAGCTTAGCTCCAATATTTGCTGTTGGTATCACTTGACCCTTGTATTTTCACCTGATTTCACAAAACACCCCATAGTTGCAACTTGGTGCTTTTTAGCGTTTTTAAAACAAGAATTTAGGATACGTAGAATCTGCTGTATCTAGGGTTGTGATTTTAGCTAGCAAACATATACATTAGGCTGTATATGATGTTAGGATGTTAGGGTAGAAGCCCAGACCCCTGTCGCCGGATTTAGACCGGCCTGACCCCCCTTGCCGCCGGCCAAGCTATGGTGAAATGGCTTGGGTTTTGTTGGGTAGATGTCTGTAGGTATGGTTAAGGGTTTGGTCTTATTTATTTTCCTTGTTTTTGCTCCAAGTAAAATCTGGAACCTGTTACCTACATTTAGCCTAGCGGGGATTGCGCAACACGTGGGGTACGTATCGAGTTAGGTTTGCTGTGTGTCACAGCGTATCGCTGTGTGCCACAGCGTGTCGCGTTGGGTTTTGGCGTATGCACTCACGATACGTATACGCGCGCGTATAGTTCGCTACGCGAGTTTCTCGTTTGGTTTTAATATCGCGTTTTTAGAATATCTAAGCTTATGTGTTGCTTTGTGTAAATTCTAGGTTCGCAGGCGGAGATTTCGAGCGCCGCGAAGAAAGGAAAGCAGGTGGTCGGACACACCTAGAGCGAGATCACGGGTGAGTAGATGTAACATCTACGGGGGACAATCGTATGGATGGCGCAAGTCGCCCGATAGACTTAGTAATTAAAAGATTGCTAGTGATGATAGAAATTACAAGATTTGCATGATAATTGCTACATCCAGGATTTATATGTTGTACCTACATATGTGAACTCATTCCAGAGGACACATGCACCATTGCCAGTTTTTTTTATATGCAGCACGAGCACTATTCATATGTACACACACGCCCTGGTAATTGCCATGTCACAACACTAGATAATTTATAATCTGAAACATGTTAATAATTGATGCTTAGACCTGTGTTATTGTAATAAATCTTTAAAATAAAATTGTAGAATTGCCATTCATGTGCATGTATATCATTATATCATTTGTTCATGCCTAGTTATTTATCATACATTGCAACTTGAACATTGATACCATATGCGTTCGTTATCATTGACATATGCACCCTTAATGGTTTCTGGAGATTTATGATATTTCTGGATTTCGGGGGAAAGCCGCAAGATTTACAAACTTATTATCTTTTAAAATATGAAAAGTTACGGTTTTCTAGTGATGTAAAGTGTCGTCCACCATGAGTTTGCTGTGCTTTTCAAGACCCATTTCGAGGAGTTGGATGAACCGTCTCGGGACATGGTGGGCCCGGTGAGGTACCTCGGGGCAAGAAAAGCGTTGTGCCTGGCAGGGGATTGATTACCGACTGATGATTTCATTTGGCATGGCGCATATCCAGAGGATACCGAACGTGGCCGCGAGATGATGAGATATTGATATTTGAGATGGGTCAGCCGGACGGCTGAGGCCAGAGATACTGTGAAATGGATATATGAGATTTGAGAGAGTTTTGAGGTGTCGTTGCTGGGCACGGATTTCTTGTTGATTCGATCGATATTATGCTGATATTTAAAAAGAGTTTCCAAAAAGAAAAGAATGATTCTCATACCTACATTCAGATCACGAGTATATTCATGTAGCATACATACCTGCTAGTTCATTCATGTTGCATACATACCTGCTAGTACATCCTGCCATATCTGTTTTATATAGATGCTAGGATACTTGTGTGCATGCATGCGATAGCCTCTATAGATATTATTTATTACTCACGAGCTTGCAACTCACCCCCGTTGTGCCACAGCTTTTCTGCAGGTCCGCTCCGTCAGCACTGTAGCGGCGGACACATTAGCTTCTTTTGCCCTTTTTGCTTGGACTCGAGGCTTTTGCTCATAGGTGGGTTATGTTATCATTTTGTACCACCTTATATATTCATTGTATCTAGAGTACTCCATCTACTGTATCAGCTGTACCTGTTATTTGGATTATTGTATATTGACCTAGAGACGAGGCTGTGGGACTTGTGGATTTTATGTTGTATTTGGGGTCGAGCTCACTTGAGTCGACATGTTATTTTACTGCGCTCCTTATGCTTATTTATGCACATTGTTGTTTTACATTACGTTGGATTTGTGATCGCCTGGAGGCGAAGAGCTAGCTCCCGCTTGGGGATGCCATGTTCATGTTATTCATTTATACTCCTGTTTTGCACCCGTTTGGGCGTTTCGTTTACAAAGGAGACTCTGCCGGAATTTTTGGGAAAAAGGGATGTTGCTTTTAAAAAGACTTGATGTGATTTAATGGAATAAAGTGCTTTAAATAAATTGGTTTTTCCTTCACTCTATTTCTTAATCAGGTATTGCTTTCTGGGCTTTGGCTTACTTATTTACGGACGCCTTGAGACGTTTCATAACTTAAGTGCCAGTCACGTTCCGTACCCTGCGGGTCGTGACAAAGTTGGTATCAGAGCGATAGCTTTTACCTTTCTGAGTGTAGGATGACCCTTAGTAGATGGAGTAAGTGACTTAAGCAGGGTGACGTAGCGTGCGTATGTCCGCGACATACTTGCGATACGGTACTCCGCCTAGGTGAATTAGGATATACTTGCTTGGAATTCCTTCTTCAATTTCATGTATCCTATGATTCTATTGCACTGTTCTTATTATCCTGTTTCCTGTACCAGCCACTATGCAATAATGGCCTCTAAGGCATACATATCCAACACATTCCTATATCCAGTACACGAACATGATCGAAACCCTGCCGTAACAACTTACGGACTCTACATCTTTTGCCTGAACCTGGGAGCCCTCTGTGTGAGACTCTAAAGACTCGACAGTACGCTGGCAGTGAGTTTAACCACAAGCACGTCAGCGGCACTAGCTGTGTTTAATGGCTACCCAGGTACATGACGAAAAGTTGGCCGACGAGCGAACTCATCCTAACCCTAACGAGCCTGTAAGCAACACTTACCGTACAGTCCGGTCTCTTTTTCTGATACGTCGCATATGAAGTTTAGGGGTGGTAAATGTAAGACCCCGATAACTTTATAAGTCCTGCTGATGTATGGCTCATAACGGTTTGAGAAACTACTAATAACCCTTATCAGTAAATCTCGACAACCCTGGCCATGGATTTGCTGTTATGGCCGATCAAGCATAGTGCGACATCAACTCCCTATACCGGGAGAGACGAAACCCTTCCTATCGCTCACCACATCCATGTGATTCAGGACTGTACCCAAAATCCACCTGTTTGCACTACTCAGTAGAGCAGTGGTAGGGAGGAAATTAAATCACAATAGGAATCACACAAGACAATATGACGATCTTGGGTCTACAGACTAACCTCTACAAGTGTCACCAGAAAACTGCTATCCGACAATAGGTATATATACCATCTAGGAGTTCTCGGCGAGTCTTATTCGGTGCACCCATTCTCCAATGAGTGCCTGCGTACAATCTTTGATGTCAAACACCAATGGTTGTAGGATCAGCCATGGCCCCCAGGGTCAAGAAACGTACATACTAGTCTACTTGGTAATATCGATGCCCTGTCTCGATATACCCTCGACTAGGAACTATTAAAGGATATGCTTTTAGACTGCCCAGGCCCCACTAGTATGATCTTCATCATAATCCTGGTAGTCAAGCATAATCCTAAGGGCTTCATCAACATGTATATAAGATATGAAAAACAACACATCACACGTTAAAATGAAGATAAACCAGATAGCATACTATCATTTTGAGCAAAGACTGTTTCTGTACATATACATGCCTAGCATCCTATATAATACAGGCCTCTAGGGCATACATATCCAACAAGCTCCCACTTGCACTAAGGCATGTAGTTGGTGCAATAAGTACCTACTATCTACACTAGAATTAGTTGCCGGCGTACTGCATGCCCAACATCTCGAATAGTCTCTCAAACTGGACTAGAGGGATCGCCTTAGTGAATGGATCTGCCTTGTTGTCTTTCGTGTCTACTCTCCGTACCTCGATGTCTTGGCGATCCACTATCTCCCTGATGAGGTGATACCACCTCAAGATTTGACTGGATTTCTGATGGGACCGCGGTTCCTTTGCCAAAACCATGGCTCTATTGTTATCGCAATACAAAGGTATTGGATTAGCAATGGATGGAATCACCTGAAGTTCAGAAATGAACTTCCTTATCCAGACCGCCTCTTTTGCGGCATCATTAGCAGCAATATACTCAGCTTCCATCGTGGAGTCAGCGACGGTATCTTGCTTGGAACTCTTTCAACATACCGCCTCTCCATTTAGGGTAAATACAAACCCCGAGATGGACTTACTATCATCCTTATCGCTCTGGAAGCTAGAATCGGTAAAGGCCTCCATTTGGAGGTTTCCATTACCATACACCAAGAACAGTTCTTTAGTCCTTCGCAAGTACTTTAGAATGTTCTTCACAGCAGTCCAGTGTTTCTCCCTTGGATTGGATTGATACCTGCTTATTGCACTTAGTGCATAATCTATATCTGGGCGAGTATATAACATCGCATACATTATAGATCCTACTGCCGAAGTGTAGGGTATAATGCTCATGTGAGCCCTCTTCTCATCAATCTTTGGAGACATCTCTTTGGAGAGGGTGATCCCGTGACAAGCGGGTAAATTACGTTGCTTGGAATCTTCCATACTAAACCTCTTTAGTATAGTGTCTATGTATCTCGATTGGGACAATCCCAACAATCTCTTAGATCTATCTCTATAGATCTTAATTCCCAGAATGTACGAGGCATCACCCAGTCCTTTCATGGAGAATCTCTGCGATAAGAATAGTTTGACCGATTGTAGCGTAGGAACATCATTTCCTATCAAGAGAATGTCATCTACGTACAATACGAGGAATATGACAATACTCGCTACAATCTTTTTATAAATACAAGGTTCATCTACATTTTTGATAAAACCAAACTCTGATTGTATCATCAAAGCAGATGTTCTAACTCCGTGATGCCTGCTTCAATCCATAGATGGATTTAAGAAACCTGCATGCCTTTCCGCTGCTCCTATTGCCAATGAAGCCTTCTGGCCGATCCATAAAAACGCATTCTTCTAAATCACCATTTAGAAATTCCGTTTTAACATCCATCTACCAGATTTCATATTCGTAGTGAGAATCTATAGCAAGCAGGATCCGAATGGATTTAAGCATTGCGACTGGTGAAAAGGTATCATCATAGTCCAAGCCTGGTCTTTGACGAAATCCTTTTGCAACTAGCCTAGCTTTATAGGTGTCTACCTGACCATCCACACCAATCTTTCTCTTAAAGATCCACATGCACCCTATGGGTTTTACCCCAGAAGGTGCAACCTCTAAAGTCCATACTTTGTTGGTGTGTATGGATTCCATTTCGGATCTCATGGCATCCAGCCACTTCATTGAGTCACCACTCGTGATAGCTTGCTGAAAACTAGTAGGATCATCATCATCTATGATGCAATCTTCTCTATCACCATCAATTAGAAAACCGTACTATCTATCAGGTGGGCGAGAAGTCCTACTAGATCTACGGAGTGGATGAGGATCGCTGGGTTCTATTGAAACCTCAGGTTCAACCAAATCATCGGTATTTGTTTGTGGTTCTGGAATTTCTTCCAGTTCTACCGCATTGCCAACAGTGTCATTTGTAAAAAATGCACTTTCTAAAAATGTGGCATACTGAGAAACAAACACCCTTTGTTCCTTCTTGTGGTAGAAAAGATATCCATACGAATGTTTTGGATATCCCACAAATTTACACAAAACCGATTATGTTTCAAGTTTGTCCGGATTCTGCTTTTTCACATAAGCCGGACAACCCCATATCCTAACTCGTTTAAGAGATGGTCTCTTCCCATACCATATCTCATATTGAGTGGTAGACACGGTTTTAGTCGGAACCCTGTTTAATAGATATATTGCAGTCTCCAATGCATGCCTCCAGAATGAAAGTGGTAACTCAGCATCACTCATCATTGACCGTACCATATCTAATAGGGTACGATTTCTCCGTTCTGACACACCGTTGTGCTGTGGTGTGTACGAAGGAGTGAGCTGAGAGAGAATCCCATTCTCTTTTAGGAAATCTAGAAACTCTGTACTTAGGTACTCACCTCCTCGATCCAATCGAAGTTTCTTGATACTCAAGTCTGTTTGTTTTTCTACTTCTGATTTATACTCCTTGAACTTTTCGAAGGCTTCAGACTTATGTTTCAACAAGAACACGTGTCCGAATCTCGAGAAATCATCAGTAAAAGTTATGGAATATGAAAAACCACCTCTAGCATGTGTTAACATTGGTCCACATACATCACTATGTATGGGGCTTAAGAGTTCAGTAGCTCTCTCTTCGTGTCCAGTAAACGGAGTTTTAGTCATTTTACCTTTGATACAAGACTGGCAAGTTGCATAAGATTTATATTCAAACGGATTTAAATATCCATCTTTATGTAGCTTGGTTAGTCTTGTTTCATCAATATGACCAAGTTTACAATGCCAAATGAAAGCTTCATTTATGTCTGAAATCTTTCTTTTGTTTGTGTGTTGTATATTAAAAACTGTGTGTGGATTCAGGACGTATATCCCGTTATTTAATGTACCAGACCCAATCAGCTGTTGATTAAGGTTAATGTTCATAACATTACTTTGTAATACAAAATCACATCCTTCATTGTCCAACAACTATATAGATATAATAGTATATAATATCGAAGGTACAAAATAACATGGGTTCAAAACCAATATACAACCCGACGACAAACCAAGGTGATACTCTCTCACTGATGCAGCACGTACAGAGGAACCATTCCCAACTCAGAGAGTGTGATCACCTTTCTTCAAAACCTTGCTATTTCTCAGCCCCTGCACACAATTGCAGATGTGAGATCCTGACCCGGTATCCAATACCCAGGAAGCAGAGTTAATTGAAAAACAGTTTTCCGTTACAAACACACCTGAAGTGGAAGCATCAGCATGCTTCTTCTTCTTGAGGTCGGTAAGGTATCCAACGCAGTTTCTCTTTCAATGCCCAGTCTTGTGGCAGTAGAAGCATTCCCCTTTTCCCGACGCAGCAGCCCCAGTCTTGTCTTTCCCTGGTGCCTTTTTCACTCCTCCTCTCGGCTTGATGGGATTCTTCTTCTTCTTTCTTTTGGCTTTAGTTTTCGAGACGGAAGAGGAAGATGGCCTAGCAACTAGAGCGGGAGTTTTCGCTACCTTTAGCGTGCTCTTTGCACTCCTCAACATATTAAGAAGTTCAGTAAGTGACTTCTCCAGATTGTGCATATTGATGTTCACTATGAATGGAGCAAAAGCAGGGGGAGAGACGGTAAAACAATACCAACATACTGTTCATTCTCCATCATCCATCCTAGGTCCTCTAGTTCTTTGATAAGTCCTATCATCTTCAATACATGGTCATCTATAGACGTGCCAGCAGCCATCCGCATCTGAAATGACTTTCTGGATGCTTCTTATCGGAGAGTACGAGATTTCTCTCCATACAACTCCTTTATATGAAGAAAGATGGATTGTATATCCATCTTCTCATGCTGCTTCTGATGTTCATTGTCCATAGAAGCAAGCATGAGGCATTTAGCTATTGCGCAGTCTATATCCCATGTCTTGCAGATTTCCTTATCTGCAACTGAAGAATCAGGGCCTGGGCTAGGAGGGGCTGGAGTACTCAGGACGTATCCGACCTTATCATAGGCGAGGGCAATATTTACGTTCCTCAGCCATTCTTTGTAATTCGGTCCCGTGAGTTTATTTTTTTCTAATAAAAGCTTAAGTCCCATCATAGGTATCTTCCATTAGGAAAGAGAAAAGAAGACACTCAACGATTGCTCTTGCATGATTAGATTGGTTATTAATCTTATCTAATCGATGTCTCCCACTGCTTTTTATCAAATTTTCCTTCAAACCTTAAAAAGAAAATTAGCCAGGATTAATTGCAATCTACAAGTTCGCTAACCGGTCGGCCAGGCTAGTGTCAGTACTCCGAGGGAGGTTCCCTGTGCTTTCGCGCGGACCTAATTAAATTAAACCTTGTTTTCCTAGAGGCATAACCCCGTTGACACTTTTCTAGACACCTACTGGATCAACTAATTGTAATAGTGCAAAAATCTTCCGGGAGTAACTTTTACTCACAGTGGGATCAGGATCCAACTATCAAATAGAAGGTATGCAATTTCATTGCAAATTTCAACTCTTGAAATTCCCGATATGGTTTTTACCCCTAGTGTCTTATGACCTTAATTATGGACAACAAATCATAAGCACTAGTCAAGTTCTACCCGCCATTTCGTGATTGATTTAGACCCATCCGTATGACCTTTAACTATGGTCAACAAAGTCATACGAATGTCCTAATCGATTGCATCATATGCTTTGTAGGAAGACATCACTTAGCTATCGTACACCACGCCTTAACTATGGTCAACAAACGTGGTACAAATACTAAGTACTCTGCTTCCTAAAATGGCGGAGGGCAACAGATGGTTTTGATGAAAACCTTTAACGTTTTGAACTTGATATCATTGTAGAATCGAGTGAAAGGAGTGGTTTAAGCTCCAGTTTTAAAAATCGAATGGTTTTGTAGCATATTTCAAATTTTTCTAAAAAGGTCACTCCTGGTGAAGGGATCTCGGCTCTTTCCTCATCGAATGAGGTGCTGGATATTCATCAAGGAATACCTCGATGCAAAGCAAAAATTAGATCAACTATAAAAACAAATCGAGTACTTTGTAACATTTGCTAGTTTCGCTAAAGGGGTCACTCCTGGTGATGAGATCTCGGCCCTTTCCTCATCAAATAAGGTGCTGGATATTCATCAAGGAATACCACTATGCAAAGCAAAAACTAGAGTTACCCTTTTTAAAAAGTTTGATTCCACAACATCTTTAGGTTTCTTTTTCTTAACATTAATCACATTAATGTTGTACAATCATTTACGTTTCCTAAACATCACAGAAAAGAAATGAAAATAGAACGTTTGCTTATGCCATCCGCATTTCGCCACAGGGCCCCGTCATGCACCGTTAGGTTATTTAACTAACAGCAGAGTGGGGGCAGGACTAGCGCGGGTGCAAAACATAAGCAATGTTTATTATATATCTCATATATAAATAGCCATTCGTCGCATGCATTTATAAACATTCCAGATTACAGATGAATACATTGAATATACTAGGAATTCCGTATTTCGTTCAAGCCCTTAACGAAAGACGGATTCCACGGTCGTGATGAATAGCCAAACCCTACCCTAGACCCCTACAGGTGCGGCAAACTACCCGCCAAATTCCCGAAGTGAAGCAACCTCCCACAATAAAATAAGTAGGCCACTCGGCACTTCGAGAACTCGGTAGTTTGTGCACCCCACCTTGGGTCTATCCTAGGAGCAAAAACAATAAAAAGAAATAATACATCGGTGGCTACAACCTCAATCCGGATGTGCCCCGCAAAAAAATATTACATCAATTTTACAAATTACATGAATGAAAGAAAAGAAAAACACTCTTCTCACATCCCCTCGGCTATTCATCTACGACTATCTAACATATTCATATACACATACCATCACAGGATATACATATGTGCAACCCCCATTAATCGTCGTATAGAAATTAGTGGACGTTTCAAACTCATATCAAACTGAAAAGCGGATAAACGACGTTAAAAATTCGATTTCGAAACACTCCGATTTCCCCTAACACTTAGATTACATCACATGTAATATGGAAATAATCAAACAATACCACAAATCCAAAAACCCAGAGTACAGATAACCCTAAAAAACCCAAGCCCAAACCCATGAACTGGATCGGCGACGCCGGGAAATTCCTTGTTCTTGCCGGGCAAAAAAGGGTGGTTTGGGCTCGTTTTTCTTGGGTTGTCTATTTATCTCATAACAAGTATTCTGCACATGTTTGAAAAAATTCTAGAACAATTATAAATTTTTTCCAGAGAGCAGGATTTTAGGTTTATGGTTTTGGAGTTGTTTCGCATTAGAATCTTTAAACGTTGTCTAAACAACTAGTTATGGTTTAACCTGGCTCTGATACTATATTAGTCGATGTTGCATACCCTCACAACTCTTATGAGGAGGCGGAAGTGGAAAATGAAAATTTTCTTGCATGCAACACCCACTTTAACCCTATATCTTTTGCGAAACCATAACTAGAAACCCTATCTAGAGATCTTATCTACTATGATAGGGGGTTATACCTTGAGAATCTGCCCTTTGGGTCTTCATTTGGATGCGACTCCTAGGCTCCTTAGATGCTTGAAAGGAACTCAGTCTCCGGTCATCTCTAGGTCGTAGATGATCCACCCGAGAGCTATAGAACAAGTTTCAAACTCTTCACAAGAGTTAATTAAGAAATCAAGTGTGCTAGAAATGATTACTTAGATGATGTAGAGATTAAGTAGAGGATTAAAGTGATCCCTAAGCTTTTGATTCACAACTCATGTGAAGGGTAAATCTTAGAGCTTGAAGAAGGAGATAATTAGGAGAGAGAAGATAAAAGTGTGTTATGAAAAATTATCAACCATGGAAAAAGATATGGCTCATGGAAATAAATGAGGTGTGTATTATTTTATCTCTAAAATAATGCACCATACTTGAATAGTAATCCCAAATGAATAAAATATACAAAGAGCCATTCCTTCACCCATTCTTTGACAATTCTCCTAATTCCATCTCATATTTTTATTTTCACAAAATAAAAATCCTATTATGAGGTGTCTCCTTCTAGAAGGTGCTCTTGTACAATTACAAGAATAACCCTCACCGTATACCATATAAGTATACCCGTATTCGTATTCCGAAAAATACGAATACAAATAATCTAATAATATAATACCGGTATCCGGCTTAAACCAAAGCCTACCAGTATTATCCTTCCGATTATGATTCCTATAGCCAGTACACGAACATGATCGAAACCCTTTCGTAACAACTTACGGCCTCTACATCTTTTGCCTGAACTAGGGAACCCTCTGTGTGGGACTCTAAAGACTCGACAGTACACTGGCAGTGGGTTTAACTACAAGCACGTCAGCGGCAATAGCTGTGCGTAACGGCTACCCAGGTACATGACGAAAAAGTGTCCGACGAGCGAACTCATCCCAACCCTAACGAGCCTGTAAGCAACACTTACCATACAGTCCGGTCACTTCGTCTGATTCGTCGCATATGAAGTCTAGGGGTGGTAAATGTCAGACCCAAGTAACTTTATAAGTCATGCTGATATATGGGTTATAACGGTTCGAGAAACTACTAATAACCCTTATCAGTAAATCCCGACAACCCTGGCCAGGGATTTGCTGTTATGGCCGATCAAGTATAGCGCGACATCAACTCCCTATACCGGGAGAGACGAACCCCCTCCTATCGTTTACCACCTCCATATGATTTAGGACTGTACCCAAAATCCACCTGTTTGCACGACTTAGTAAAGCCGTGGTAGGGAGGAAATCAAAGTACAATGGGAATCACACAAGACACTATGACGGTCTCGGGTCTACAGACTAACCTGTACAAGTGTCACCAGAGAACTGCTATCTGACAATAGGTATATATACCATCTAAGAGTTCTCGACGAGTCATGTTTGGTGTACCCATTCTCCAATGAGCACCTGTGTACAATCTTTGATGTCAAACACCAATAGTTGTGGAATCAACTATCGCCCCCAGGGTCAAGAAACGTACACACTAGTCTACTCTGGTAATATCGATGTTCTATCTCAATATACCCTCGACTAGAAACTATTAAAGGATATGCTTTTAGACTGCCCAGACCCCACTAGTATGATCTATATCATAATCCTGGTAGTCAAGCATAATCCTAAGGGCTTCATCAACATTTATATAAGATATGAAAAAAACCACATCACACGTTAAGATGAATATAAACCAGATAGCTTATTATCATTTCAAGCAAAAACTGTTTCTGTACATATACATGCCTAGCATCCTATACAATACAGGCCTCTAGGGCATACATATCCAACACACCATACCAAGGTCATCCTACACTTCAAAAGGTAAAACCTAGAACTTTGATACCAACTTTGCCACGACCCAATTTAGGAACGCGACCGGCACATGAATCACGCGACGTCAAAAGGCGTAACACAATTCAAGTAAGCCGAAAAACCCAGAAATCTAAACCAAGAAAATAGGTAAAGTGATAAAACAATAGTTAAAAACATTTAGTAATCTTAAGTTATAAAATCTCAACTTAAATTTATTTTCTTAAAAATTTTGGCAGCATCTCTTTTGTAAAAACTAGCCCCAAACGGGTACAAGCATAGTATATAAATATAAAGCATCCCCAAATGGGAGCAATTCGCGCCTAAAGGCGGAACACAACCACAACCAGTATATGCGACGCCGTAGCGAAGGAATAAGAAAATAAGAAGTGAAAACAACATAATAAAAGATAAAACAACATCACAACATAAATAGAAAGCCGGCTCACACGAGCTCGACACCCAGAGTCGCATATAATACAATATCGATCCTCACAAATCGTCTCTAAGTCAAATACATATAAGTGGCAGATGGAGAGTACTAGATACAATAAGATATATAATGAAATCATACGGATAACAGCAAAACCACCCACCTATACCAAAATCACGATCAACAGTAGCGGTATCCGCAGAAGTAGATGCAATAAGGAGCCCTGCCGCGACTACACTGAGGGTCAAGCCTGCAAAACACTGTGGCACAATGGAGATGAGTTTCCAACTCGTGAATAGTAAATAACATCGTATAGATAATCGCAAGTATGCACGAAAATCGATAATCTGAAGTATGCAATCTGATGGCATAAGTATAACAATACAGATATGCAGCAAATCATGATCAAGGTACACCACCAGGGTACAACAACTACATGAAACAATGCATGTCAAATAAATTCTGATTGTGGGATAAAACATAAAACCTCAGCAATGAATCATCATCATGGAAAACCGGTGTCCATCAACGACACCCCCAAAGTTAAATATCTCAGGTGTCGCATGCTCAGATCGGCCCTCATATCTATCTCATCTCATAACTCCGAATGGTATCCTCCAGATATCCGTTGAGTTTCTATACAATCACCGGTAGGTATTGCTTGTTGGATATATGTATGCCCTAGAGGCCATTATTTGATAGTGGATGTACTGGTATATGTATATATATATATATATTCAGAGGACATTCTTGCTCGAAATGATAATATGTTATCTGGTTATTCTTTATCTTGACATGTTCACTTGATCATTCATATTACTCATTTGGTACATGTTGATAAAACCCTTAGGATATTTGCTTAACTACTGGGATTATGATGCAGATCATACTAGTAGGATATGTGTAGTTTATAAGCACATCCTTAAAATGTTCCTAGTCAAAGGTGTATCGAGACGGGGCATCGATATTCCAGAGTAGACTAGCGTATACGTTTCTTGACCTATATGATGGGCGATGGATTATCCCATATCCGTGTGGTGACGCCAAAGATTGTATACGGGTGCTCAGTGGAGACTGGGTACACTGAACAGACTCGCCGAGAACTCCTATGTGGTATATATCTATTGTCGGATAGCAGTTCTCAGATGACACTGGTACAGGTTATTCTCTAGACCCGAGATCGTCATAGAGTCTTATGTGTACTCCCACTGTACTTTGATCTCCACCCTACCACGGCTCTACTGAGTCATGCAAACATGTGGATTTTAGGTACAGTCCCGAGGCACATGGATGCAATGAGCGATAGGAGGGGTTTCGTCTCTCCCGGTATTGGGGGTTGATGTTGCTCTATGCTCGATTGGCTATAACAGGAAGTCCCTGGCCAGGGCTGATGATATTTGTTGATACGTGTTATCAGTAGTTTCTTAATCGGTTATAAGCCATATACTGGCATGACTTATTGAGTTATTGGGGTCGACGATACCATCCCTAGACTCGATATGCAGCATATCTGATGAAGAGACCGGGCTGAACGGTAAGTGTTGCCAGTTGGCTAAACGGGAGTTTTGACAGGTTCGCTTGTTTTTCTTTTGATCGCTCAATACCTGGGAGCCGTTACGTATAGCTAGTGCCGCTGACGGTTTGTGGGTATGTGATATGATCACTGCCTACTGCTAGCGTATTGACGAGTCTTAGAGTCCCACAGAAGGGTTTCCTAGCTCTGGCGAAACGATGTGGGGTGCATATGGGGATATGTTCGGGAGCTTGATTAAATGCGAGTATATGATACCGCATTTTAATCTAGCGTTTTCTATTGGTCGGGTCGTATGTGATATGACCGGATTATTAAATCAAGTGTTGATTTAATGACCATTAGCTCATTTATTAAAACCTATTTCATTATGATGTATGCATGGGTGTATGTATGTATATATTGATATAAATGCACACATGAATACATACATGTGTCATGGTTGATGATACATTAGTGATGGAAATGCAAGACTCACATGGAGAAATATTTATATATTTTGATTATTGAGAAAAACAAAAATGGAAATAAAATCATGGTTGGGTTTCTACACTCTTCTTTAGTTGACCAAAATCAAAACCATGGTTTTTGCTAACTCGATATATAGATATTTTGTAACCATGGTTTATGGTGAGATGGCCCTCTTTCTCTCTCTCTCTTATGACTTGAGATTATTGAGATTACTATCACAAGAGTTTAGCTTAGCCATCTCTTTCTTCTTCTTCCTCCTTCAAGCTCTCTAGGTTTTAGAAAGTGAGTGAAGAAAAGAAAAAGAAAAGGTTTTTAAGTGAGATCACAACCCACATCACCAATCTATGTTAGTCTAGCCCACTAGTGTAGATTGTTTGCTTCACTTCCATCTTGATCTAGTGATGCTAGGAGCTTGTGCAAAGGGACTCCGTGGTGGATCGTCGTGGATTTCGGAGGACTCAAGCGAACCGGTGCAAACTCCAAGTTGATCCAAGGAGCCAAGAGGGAGGTCTACAAAGGTTGTAATTCTCCTCTCTTAGTGTTAGACACGTGCTAGTATATGATACTTGCCTTTGTTACCCTAAATTTCTAGTTCGATTCATGGTTGGTTTTGCTTTGCACCTATAAAAATTTTACTGTAGCATGTTTAATGCAAGACAAACCCTAGGCATGGTGCTAGAAAAACCCTCCAGTGGTATCAGAGCCAAGCTAGAAACTTAGACGATGTTAGATAAATTACGAAACCGAAACAACTCCGAAACCTCGAAACTAAAACCCAGCCTCTGTCGAATTTTTCAGAGCCTCTAAAATTTTTTTAAACAGCTGCAGAATGTTACATATGATGTAATATGAACACCAAACGAAAACGAGGCCATTCCACCGGATTTGACCCGGCTAAATGCTTAATATACCCGGCCTGGCCGGTTTTCCCATGAAGCTTGGGCTTCATTTTTGTCTGGTGCTCTGGTCTCTGGGTTTTGGTGTTTCAGGTATTGTTTGTTTTTGCTAAAGATTGTATGTGATGTTATCTTTCTGTAGTGGTCATTCGGAGTGTTTTGTAGTCGTAATTTTAACATCGTTTCAGGTAACCTAGACGACGTTAAACAGTTCGAGCGAACATCAAACACCACCTCATGACCCCCTCTGGAAATTTTCCAAAAGTTGAGATTTTCCAAGTTATATATATTCAAAGAATCATGCAGGTAATTCTATGGACCCTCTAGAAGAACGAAATCCTAACTCGATTCTATGACCACGGAACCGTAGTCAAACCCTAGGGTTTGCCATAGTTTCGCGGCGCCATAGGTGAGGCAAGGGTTGACCCTTCTACGGTTGGTCCATAGGTATTGTGGTATGTTTTGGGTATTTTAACTTTGCTCAAGTGTTGAGCTCTCTGGGAAATATGGGTGTTTGTTGATTTGATCAAAACGTTTAACATCGTCTAGATATTTGGGAATGTGATACAATAATTGGAATCTACACTAATTAGTTTTGTGAAAAGTAATTAGTTGTGTGTAAATTTAACATTTTGGTCTCAGGTGGAATCGAGAATCTTATTGAATTACTCGACTTCCTTTGATAAGGTGTTTTCATAGATGAGACCCAAATATAAGATTTGCATCGTTAGGCATGAAATCCAGAATATGTGATATTCCGGGTTTATGATGTCTAAAGGCAGTGATGATTCCAATCGTTGTAGTTTTTCACTTTCTTTTCTGCGACTGTAAATGTAGTATGTGGTGTATCGCCGGTTTCGTTGCTATACGTCAACGACATTTGGGGTACGCATACATATTTATGTTGATGACATGCGATATTATGTGTTGCTGAGATATGATGTATATGATCGTCGTGATTGAATGGCCGGGGGATTAATGTGAGATGAGAGTTTTTCTTTTCATTCATGTAAAATTCATTGTATGTAATATTCTTTTATTAGGGCACTTCCGGGTTGAGGATGATGTCACCATTATTGTATATTATTTACTTTTTCGCATTAGGATAGACCCAAGGTGGGGAGTACAAGTGACCGGCTTCTAGGGTCCAGTGGGAGGCCATCTCGAAGAGTCGAGACCGGGTCTCCAACTCTAGAATTGGTAGGGTCACTTGCCGCTCTCGTATAGGTATAGGGATGTGGGATTGGCTATTCATCACGACCGTGGAATCCGTATTTTCTATTGTTGGCTAAATACAAAATACGGGCCTCCTGGTATATCCTATATTTTCATATATGTGCTTCTGCTGTTGATATTCTGTGATGTGATCACTTTATATGCTGAGACGAATGGTGTATTGAATATATGATATATAATAAACGTTTCTTATGTTTTGCATCCACGCTAGTCCCTCCCCGCTATGCCGTTACTTAAGTAACCTAACGTTTCATAACGGGACACTGTGGCGAATGCAGATGGCATAAGCGTATGTTCTATTTTCGTTTCTTTTCTGTGATGGCTTAAGGACTTAAAATGATGGGACTACATTAATGAGATTAATGTAAAGAAAAAGAAACCTAAAAGATGGTGTAGAATCGGATTTGAAACCTACTCGGCTTTTTATGAAAAAGCAAGTTTTCAAAATATGGAGCTTAAGCTACTCCTTTTTAAAACTATTTGATTCTACAACGATATCAAGTTCAAAGCGTTAAAGGTTTTCTTAAAAACCATTTCGCATCCCTCCGTCATTTTAGGAAGTAAAGTACTTAGTATTCGTGCTACATATGTTGACTATAGCCAAGGCGTAGTGTACGGTAGCTAAGTGATGTCTTCCTATACAACATATGATGTGATTAATTAGGACAGTCACATGATTATGTTGACTATAGCCAAGGGTCACGTGGGTGGGTCTAATTAATCATGAAATGA
Source organism: Agapanthus africanus (assembly GCA_030015575.1). Lineage (NCBI taxonomy): Eukaryota > Viridiplantae > Streptophyta > Magnoliopsida > Asparagales > Amaryllidaceae > Agapanthus > Agapanthus africanus. Next base: position 403,060,014 of record JASDDO010000031.1, on the reverse strand, counting down.
CAGGTAGAACTTGACTAGTGCTTATGATATGTTGACCATAGCCAAGGTCATGAGTGTTAGGGGTAAAAACCATATCGGGAGTTTCAAGAGTTGAAATTTGCAATGAGATTGCATACCTTCAATGTGATAGTTGGATCCCAATCCCACTGTGTGCAAAGAGGTGCTCCTAAGAGAGTTTTGCACTTTACAATTAGCTAACTCATTAGGTATCTAAAAAAGTGTCAAAAGGGCTACGCCTTGGGAAAACGAAGTTTATTTTAATTAGTTCCGTGCGAAAGCACGGGGAACCTTCCTCAAACTACCGACACTGGCCTGGCTGAACGTTAGCGAAGTTGTAGAATGAAATTAATCTGGCTAATTTTCTTTTTAAGGTTTGAAGGAAAATTTGATAAAAGCAGTTGGAGATATCGATTAGATAAGATAAATAACTAATCTAATCTTTGAAAGAGCTTTCGCTGAGTGTATTCTTTCCTCTCTCCTAATGGCAGATACCCATGTCAGGACTTAAGCTTTTATTATAGAAAAATGAGCTAACCAGACCGAACTATAAACACTGGCTAAGGAACATTAACATTGCTCTCACATATGATAAGGTATCATATGTCCTCACTGCCTCAGCCCCTCCTAGCCCAGGCCCTGAATCTTTTGTTGTGGATAGGGAGATCCGCAAAACATGGGATATTGACTGTGCCACTGCCAAATGCCTTATGCTTGCATCGATGGACAATACACATCAAAAGCAGTATGAGCAGATGGATGTTCAATCTATCTTTCTCCATGCAAAGGAGTTGTATGGAGAGCAATCTCGTACCCTACGATACGAGGCGTCTTGAAAATTGTTTCAGATGCGGATGGCTTTTGGCACACCAGTAGGTGATCATGTTTTGAAGATGATAGCTCTTATTGAAGAGCTTGAGGGCCTCGGATGGACAATGGAGAACGAACAGTATGTTGATATTGATTTATAGTCTCTTCCCCCTGCCTTTGCTCCATTCATAGTAAACTTCAACATACATAACAGGGAGAAGTCACTACCCGAACTTTTCAATATGTTGAGAAGTGAGGAGAGCACGCTCAAGGTAAAGACTCCCTTTCTGATTGTTGGGGAATCTTCCTCTTCCATCCCAAAAGCCAAGGCTAAGGGAAGGAATAAGAAGAAACCCACCAAACCGAGAGGTGGAATCAAAAGGCACAAGGAAGAGACAAATCCAAGACTGAGAAGTCAGGAAAATGAGAATGCTTCTATTGCAAGAAGTCGGGACATTGGAAGCGAAACTGTGTCGAGTATATTACTGATCTCAGGAAAAAGAAGCATGGTGATGCTTCCGCTTCAGGTGTGTTTGTGACTGAAAACTGTTTTTCCATAAACTCTGCTTCCTGGGTATTAGATACTGGTTCGGGTTCTCGCATCTACAATTGTGTGCAGGGACTGAGAAATAGCAGAGTTTTGAAGACCGGTGATCACACTCTCCGAGTTGGAAATGGTTGCAATGTACATGCGGTATCAGTGGGAGAGTATCACCTGGGGTTGTCGTCGGGTTGTATATTGGTTTTGAACCCATGCTATTACGTACCTAGTATGCTTTGTAATATAATATCCATTTCTTTGTTAGACAATGAAGGATATCATTTTGTATTGCAGCATAATATTATGAACATTAAACCGAATCAAGAGTTGATTGGTTATAGTACACTTAATAACGAGATATACGTCCTAAATCAACACACAGTTTTCAACATACAACACACAAATAAAAGAAAATTTTCAGACATAAATAAAGCTTTTCTTTGGCATTGTAGACTTGGTCATATTAATGAAACAAGATTAAACAAGTTTCATAAAGATGGATATTTAAATACTTTTGAATATAAATCTTATGCGACTTGTCAGTCTTGCATCAAAGGGAAAATGACCAAAACTCCGTTTGCTCGACACGGAGAAAGAGCTATAGAACTCTTGGGCCTCATATATAGTGATGTATGTGGGCCAATGTCTACACATATAAGTGGTGGTTTTTCTTACTACATAACTTTTACTGATGATTTCTCAAGATTCGGTCATGTGTTTTTATTAAAGCATAAGTCTTTTGAGAAACTCAAGGAGTACAAACTTGAAGTAGAAAAATAAATAAGAATGAGCATTAAGATACTTTGATCAGATCGAGGTGGAGAGTATCTTAGTATAGAGGTTTTGAACTTCCTAAAAGAGAATGGGATTCTCTCTCAGCTCACTCCCCCTTACACACCACAGCACAACGGTGTGTCAGAACGAAGGAATCACACCCTATTGGATATGGTGCGATCCATGATGAGTAATGCTGAGTTACCTCTCTCCTTTTAGGGGCATGCATTGGAGACTGCAGCATTTCTGTTGAACAAGGTTCCAACCAAGACCGTGTCTACCACTCCATATGAGATATGGTATGGGAAGAGACCATCTCTTAAATGAGTTAAGATTTAGGGTTGTCCGGTTTTTGTTAAAAAGCAGAATCCAGAAAAACTCGAGACACGATCGGTTAAGTGTATATTTGTGGGATATCCAAAATATTCGTTTTGATATCATTTTTACCACAAGGAGGAACAAAAGGTGTTTGTTTTTGAACATTCCACATTTCTAGAAAATGAAATTTTACCAAATGATACTGATGGTAATGTGGTAGATCTAGAAGAGGTTCTAGAGACACAAGTTACAAATAACGACTTGGTTGAACCTGATGTTGCAACAGAATCTTATGAACCTCAGCCATTCCATAGATCTGGTAGGACTTGTCGTCCACCGGAGAGATACTACGGTTTTCTCATTGATGGTGATGGAGAAGATTGCATCATGGATGATGATGACCCTACCAGTTTTCAGCAAGCTATCATGAGTGGTGACTCTGTGAAGTGGCTGATGCCATGAGATCCGAAATGGAGTCTATGTACACCAACAAAGTATGGATTTTGGAAGTTGTACCCTATGGGGTAAAACCTGTAGGGTGCAAATGGATCTTTAAGAGAAAGATCGGTTTAGATGGGCAGGTGGAGACCTATAAGGCAAGGCTTGTGGCGAAAGGATTTCGTTAAAGAGCAGGAATGGACTATGACGAAACCTTTTCTCTTGTAGCTATGCTTAAATCCATTCGGATCCTACTTGCTATTGCTGCTCACTACGACTATGAAATCTGGCAGATGGACGTTAAAACTACTTTTCTAAATGGTGATTTAGAAGAATGCGTTTATATGGATCAGCCAGAGGGCTTCATTGATAGTGGGAGCAACGGGAAAGCATGTAGGTTGTTTAAATCCATTTATGGATTGAAGCAGGCATCACGGAGTTGGAACATCTGTTTTGATGATGTCATCAAAGAGTTTGATTTCGTCAAAAATACAGATGAACCTTGAGTTTATAAGAAGATTGTAGGGAATACTGTCGCATTCCTCATATTGTACGTGAATGACATTCTTCTAATAGGAAAGGATGTTCCTATGCTACAATCGGTCAAACTATTTTTATCACAAAGGTTCTCCATGAAAGACCTGGGTGATGCCTCGTACATATTGGGCATGAAGATCTATAGGGATAGATCTAAAAGGTTGTTGTAATTGTCCCAAACCAGGTACATTAACACCATCCTAAAGAGGTTTAGTATGGAAGACTCCAAGCGGGGTGCCTTACCCGCTTGTCATGGAGTCACTCTCTCCAAGGACTTTTGCCCAAAGACTGATAAAGAGAGAGATCGCATGAGCATTATACCCTACGCTTCTGCCGTAGGATCTATAATGTATGCGATGTTATGTACTCTCCCTGATATAGATTATGCACTGGGTGTAGTAAGAAGGTATCAATCTAACCCAGGGGAGAATCACTGGACAGCTATGAAGAACATTCTTAAGTACTTGCGAAGGACTAAAGAAATGTTCTTGGTGTATGGTAACAGGGATCTCCAAATGAAGGCCTTTACCGATTCGAGCTTCCAGAGTGATAAGGATGACATCAAATCTATCTCAGAGTTTGTATTTACCCTTAATGGAGGGGCGGTATGTTGGAAGAGTTCCAAAAAGGATATCGTTGCAGAGTCCACGATGGAAGCTGAGTATATTGCTGCAAATGATGCTGCCAAGGAAGCCGTCTGGATGAGGAAGTTCATCTCGGAGCTAGGAGTAGTTCCAACCATTTTTGATCCAATACCATTGTATTGTGATAATAATGGGGCTACGGCGTTGGCCAAAGAGCCCAGGTCCCATCAGCGGTCCAGACACATCCTGAGGTGATATCATTTGATCCGGGAGATAGTTGATCACAGCGAGATAGAGATTCAGAGAGTAGATACAAAAAATAACACCGTGGATCCACTCACCAAGGCCCTTCCTCAGCCGCAGCATGAGCGAATTTTTAAGATGTTGGGTATGAGATACGCTAATAATTGGCCTTAGTGCAAGTGGGAGATTGTCGGATATATGTATGCCCTAGAGGCCATTATTTGATAGTGGATGCATCGATATGTGTATATATATAATCAGAGGACATTCTTGCTTGACATGATAGTATGCTATCTGGTTATTCTTTATCTTGACATGTTCACTTGATCATGCATATTACTCATTTGGTACATATTGATAAAGGCCTTAGGATATTTGCATGACTACTAGGATTATGATGCAGATCATACTAGTGGGACATGTGTAGTTTATAAGCATATCCTTAAAATGTTTTTAGTCATGGGTGTATCGAGACGGGGCATCGATATTCCAGAGTAGACTAGTGTATACGTTTCTTGACCTATATGATGGGCGATGGATGATCCCATATCCATTGGTGTGGTGACACCAAAGATTGTATACGGGTGCTCATTGGAGACTGGGTACACTGAACGGACTCACCGAGAACTCCTATGTGGTATTATATCTATCGTCGGATAGCAGTTCTCAGGTGACACTGGTACAGGTTAGTCTGTAGACCCGAGATCGTCATAGAGTCTTGTGTGTGCTCCCACTGTACTTTGATCTCCACCCTACCACGGCTCTACTGAGTCATGCAAACAGGTGGATTTTGGGTACAGTCCCGAGGCACATCAAGGCAATGAGCGATAGGAGGGGTTTCGTCTTTCCCGGTATTGGGGGTTGATATTGTGCTATGCTCGATTGGCTATAACAGAAAGTCCTTGGCCAGGGCTGATGAGATTTACTGATAAGTGTTATCAGTAGTTTCACAATCTGTTATAGGCCATATACCGGTATGACTTATTGAGTTAATGGGGTCGACGATACCATCTCTAGACTCGATATGTAGCATATATGACGAAGAGACCGGACTGTACGGTAAGTGTTGCCAGTTGGCTCGACGGGAGTTTTGACAGGTTTGCTTGTTTTTCTTCTGATCGCTCAATACCTGGGAGCCGTTACGTACAGATAGTGCCGCTGACGGTTTGTGGGTATGTGATATGATCACTGCCTACTGCTAGCGTATTGACGAGTCTTAGAGTCCCACAGAGGGGTTTCCTAACTCAGGCGAAACGATGTGGGGTGCATATGGGGATATGCGCGGGAGCTTGATTAAATGCGAGTATATGATACCGCATTTTAATCTAGCATTTTCTATTGGTCGGGTCGTATGTGATATGACCAGATTATTAAATCAAGTTTTGATTTAATGACCATTAGCTCATTTATTAAAACTTATTTCTTTATGATGTATACATGGGTGTATGTATGTATATATTGATATGAATGCATACATTCATACATACATGTGTCATGGTTGATGATACATTGGTGATAGCAATGCAAGACTCACATGGAGAAATATTTATATATTTTGATTATTGAGAAAAACAAAAATGGAAATAAAATCATGGTTGGGTTTCTACACTCTTCTTTAGTTGACCAAAGTCAAAACCATGGTTTTATTGCCCATGGTTTTTGTTAACTCAATATCAAAATATCTAGATATTTTGTAACCATGGTTTATGGTGAGATGACCCTCTCTCTCTCTTATGACTTGAGATTATTAAGATTACTATCACAAGAGTTTAGCTTAGCCATCTCTTTCTTCTTCTTCCTCCTTCAAGCTCTCTAGGTTTTAGAAATTGAGTGAAGAAAAGAAAAAGAAAAAGTTTTTAAGTGAGATCACAACCCACATCACCGATCTATGTTAGTCTAGCCCACTAGTGTAGATTGTTTGCTTCACTTCCATCTTGATCAAGTGAAGTTAGGAGCTTGTGCAAAGGGACTCCGTGGTGGATCGTCGTGAATTTCGAAGGACTCAAGCGAACCGGTTCAAACTCCAAGTTGATCCAAGGAGCCAAGAGGGAGGTCTACAAAGGTTGTAATTCTCCCCTCTTAGTGTTAGACACTTGCTAGTATAAAGTTTCCCTAAATTTCTAGTTCGATTCATGCTTGGTTTTGCTTAGCACCTCTAAAAATTTTATTGTAGCATGTTTGATACAAGACAACCCTAGGCCTGGTGCTAGGAAAACCCTCCTGTACTCCCTCTGCCAGGCTCATCGTCTACTGCATAACAATCATTTCTTGCCCCGGGATACCATACCGGGTCCACCATGTACCCGCAAACAGATCGTCCAACTTCTCGAATCGGGTCTCGAAAACAAGCTCAGAACCGAGAAAACTCGTGGTGGACGCTTCGAAATCACATCACGAGAAACCTCGTTTTTAAAACAATTTATAATTTCCTTTGAAAAATATATCCGCGGTTCTCAAATCCAGAAATCTTATGAAAACAGTATCTCAATGCATATATCCATGTAGTATGATGTATGCAACATAGAATAGTAATGTGAGCATATCAAGGGAAAACCGCTCTTTTTAAATATATCAAGTTACAAAAGTATCTTGCGGTTCCCCAAATCTACGAAATCGAAATACAACATCATATGAGAGTAAATATGTGACTATAGAAAGTATGTATGTATGCATGTATGTATGTACGCATGTATGCAATTCATAATGCGCAATAGAACAAGAATAAATGTCTAACTATGAATAATAATGGAAGTGGTACAATATAATTATCCATGGCAATGCGGTACAAGAATAACTGCCTCACTGTCAATAATGAATGTGGTGCAATATAATTATCCATGGCAATGCAGTACAAGAATAGCTGCTTCACTATCAATAATGAATATGGTACAATATAATTATCCATGGCAATTTCTATAGTATGCGTATCATGGTAATTACCAACGGTGTGTGTGCGCCATACAATTTAGTGCTCTTGCAACATGAACCGTTAGTAATAGTGCAGTGTCCAATTTATACTATGTCCATATATAGCAGGTAATAGGATGTGCAATATGATAATCACTTCACAATGTATATCTATAAGCATAAGGTTATATCACAATGTATATCACTAAATCTAGCCATCGACGCTTAATGCCATACATGTGATTTCCCCGTAGATGTTAAATCTACTCACCGGACGATCTCGAGTTAGGTGAATCCGACCACCTGTTTTCCCTTCCTAGCAGCGTCCGAAGTCCCCACAATCGATCCTAATATCACACAAACCAAAACTCAAGAAATTAGTAAACTAACGATAGCACGCGGACACAACTGAAACAAACAAATCGACTCCCACAAGCTACCAAGTGTTCGCTTAGCAGGCTAAACGCGTGCAGCGACATCTTAACCCAAATCCACTGTAGTTAAATGCACGCAACACCTAAACCAAATTCAGATAAATCCGTATCGCACGTTGCCGAAATGCTTGAATTCTAGCTAAACGGTCCCAGATTCTGCTACACAAGGAATTAAGTGAAAGTTGCAAGTTCCACAAGCCTACAAATAACCCCAGAGACCCTACGACCCAGACACAACACCCAGCTCTCCAATCTGGCCGCAAATTGCGGTCAGAAGCAATAAATCTGTGGCCACATTAAGAGGGAATGGTCTCAGGTTCTCGTGGTGGGTTTTAGGCCTCAATTAAATTTCTCAGTGATGGCAACTTTCTAAACAAATACCTGGTTCGATAGCAGATTCAACAAAGAACCCTAAACTTAACTAAACACGATATTAACACTAATTATAAAACATTATGGTATTAAACTGAAACTATTTAACAAATCAACTTCCCTAGAGCCTAAATAACAGTCAAGGATCGTTACCTCTCCAAAACTTAAGAAAAACCCTAATTTTCCAAGCTCCAAGTCATCACAAGAGGGTTTAAGTAAGCTTAATGAAGTTTTAGTGAGGTTTAAAGAAAGTTTTGGTTTAGGGTTTAAGGATAAAAAGATTAAGAGAAGGGTTTTAGTGGAGGAGAAGGAGAACAAGAAAATGAGAGAGAGTGTGAGTGATGAGGGAAAATGATAGAGTGAGGTAAAGAAATGAGCCATGCCCTCTCTCTCTCCCCTCATTAATTGCTCACATACTTGTCCCATGCCTTATCATTCCTTCAATTGTCAACTCTTCTCAACTTATTTTTAAAAGATAAAACTCTTTACTTAAAATAGGTGAAAATAGTTAGCATGGCATGAAAATGGTTAGGTGTGCCATGTCTAGTCAAGCATGGTTAACACTTCCTTAACCCAAGATTAACATGCACATGTGTGTGCAATCACAAAAATAATTAAATAAAATATTAATTTAAAATAATAAAATATATGAAAATTTTTATTGGTTAAATTTCATTAAAAACCCGCATTATATCGCTTAATTAACTCTAATCTCATTCTAAGGTGTTACATTATCTTCGGCAAAGGAAGACCGGTTTGCGACCGTGATCCGGAGCACTTAAAGAAAGCTTGAGGATGCGAGTATTCTACATATAGTAGATTAGTTTAGCTCACTAGGTTTTGTTTACAAGTTCTAACTATTTAGTTCGATTCTTGGTTTGGGAATTTCGGCAAACTAGAAAAAATTTTAAATCCATGTTTCCATCTTTGAAAATTAGCTTGCTAGTGTGCCTAGATTTCCTGCAATAAGCCACTGCCAACAACGTATCTCCCAAACAATATGTAAGATTGGCCCTTGCCATCATGTTCTTTATCATGTCTAAGGTTTCTTAATTCTCCTCTTTACAATACCATTTTATTGCAGAGTTTATGGTATCATCAGCTATCTGATTCTTTTTCCTTCATTCGGTTCCTTGAACTGCTAAAATAAATACTCATGGCTTACTTACAGTTCCCAGAATTGCGCCGTGAAACACGTACAACCCTATTTGCGTGAACCGACTCTTCACTTCACTAATACCACATTAGGTACGAATCAACGTTTTAGTTCCGTATGAGATCAAAAGTCATATTAAGTAATTATTAATGAAAGTGTTAAATTAGGAAACTTCATTACATGTCTTCACGTTTATAGGTCGGTATCTATCGGAGTGAATTATCTACAATGAATGTCCAAATGGTTTTATTCTGGTTTTGCATCCAAGGCAACTCTTACAACTAGATGGTTTGACTTTGGCTCAAATGCCAGCTCATCCACTCTAAACAGTTAAGTCATCTCATCTATCTATTGACCTAATCTATCATGCCACTCATGACACTTATAAAAAGGTTAATCCTCAAAACCAGAAAGAACTCATAAGACAGATTGTCCCATTAATCTATCCAAATATCTTAAGCCGAAACTGAAACTGTAGCTGACAGGAAGATGATTTGTGGATAACTATCTGCATCCTCAATGCATAATTGACTCATATGTTCTCGACACATGATTTTCTTCCACAAACTTTTCTGCTCCAAGCAGAAGGTCTACTTCCACTCAGTATCCTGACGAGTGGAGCGGTTCAAATTCTCACAGTCAAACGTTGGACTCATTATATTTATTATTGCCATCACATTTCTCCACATCAGATCACTTAAGTTGTTAGAGCATTATTCTTGTTTTCGTAGCTCAGTTGAGCCCTTCTTGTATTAGGACACCTGCTCTGGCGTACTGTTGATCTCATCAACTATCAGCAGTGCTCTTGGTTCTATTGCCCCAAGAGATTAAAACTTAAGTCTCAGTAACTTAAACGTACCAACAAACGTCAACACATTCACTTTCCGCATAACTAACTGCTTCATGTATCGAGTAGAAAACATGTAATCGTCCACTGCTATCGCTCGATAGTCTAACTGGAGCAGCACTCTTTAGATCCCATATCAATGAAGATATAACTCTTAAGTGCATCCACATTACGCGATTCGACTCTTATATGAAAATAAGGTCAAACCAAGAAATAATGTAATGTTGCCACGTCACATAGATTACACCGTAATTATCGCACAGCTTATCTCTTAGCGTGTTGGTACCCTGTAACTATCGCTAAATATAAACTACGAGTGCTCGGCAATAAAACATATGACCAATAATGATATCGCTTTTCATCACGTTCAATGCGTCGAGCGATCCTAGATGCGCCAATCCTCCGAAGGTCGCTTCATCTCGATGGTGCCACGTCGTGTAGCCCCGCTACATTGCTGCTGTAGGGTTCCTAGGCACACTAATGAGGTCTCACAACAGATCAAACATGCCCAATTCAAATTTTTCATCTGCCTACAAACCTTAATACGGATCGTTAACTAGATGATAAGGCGATGCAAGCAAGTAAATGACTTAATTGCAAAAGGAAAGTGACTACAACCTTTGTAGATCGGGTCCTCCACTTCCTAGGCTCCGTGATGACGTCCCTCCGCTGTACCTATCGGAATCCGGACTCTGGAGAAGGTTTCGTCGGATAAATGATCGGGCTAGGTCGTCGACTTCGATGCTGAAGATGATCTACGTCGAGGCAACTCAAGATCAAGCTCCAACTTCACCAAGTCATGAAACTTGTGAAGAAAACACCCTATACTACTTGGCAAGTGGTAGAAGATGAAGAAATGGGTTCACTTTAGAATTGGATTTCTCACTCTTTTTCTCATTTCACCATTGAAGCTAGCAAGCTTTTTGAAGCTTGATGAAGATGATGAAGATGAAAGAAATAAAAGGAATTAAGTTAAAAAGAAAATCCCTTTCATTCTTATCATAATGCAACCTTGGTTAAGTGTAGAGAATGAACTAGGGTTAGTTGAATGGTTAGGTTTAGGAGATGAAGACAAAATGGACACTTAGTCAAAGATGCATGAAGCATCAAGAAAGTTCTAGCATAAAAGCAACCATTTTGTTTTCTTTCCAAATAAAGAATAAATAAATAAATAGTTAATAAAATCAAAACCCTAACCATTACATAACCATGGTTTAATCATATACACCCAAGTTTGCATGTATCATCAAACATGAAACAAACAAGTGTACAAAAATATATCACATATACAATGTGCACATCAAGTGAGAAAATCCATTTAAAGTGAACAAATACTAGTTAATGCAAAGTAATATATCTAATATATAATTATACATTAAATCATTAAATCAACACTTGATTTAACGATCCGGTCATATCGCATATGACCGACTAATATCCGATGTATCGACTTATCGAATCAATTCTTGATTCGATAACTAGGTTATATCACATACAACCATTCGATACATTCATCGCGAGAATAGAATACGGTATCACATACACGCATTATTCTCGGTCCCGCACATATCTCATATGCGCTCCTATTTTGTTTCGCTTGAGCCAGGAAACCTCTGTGTAGGACGCTAAAGACTCGTCAATACGCCGGCAGCAAGTGATGATCATATCAAACACCCACAAGCCGCATGCGGTCTGCTAAATGTAACGGCCACCCGGGTATTGAGCGATCAGAAGATCGACGAGCAAGCCCGCTCATACTCCTGTGAATCCAACCAGTAACACTTACCGTACAGTCCGGTTTGTTCGTCTGATATGTCGCATATCTCGCCTAGGGGTGGTAAACGTCAGACCCCAATAGCTCGATAAGTCATGCCGACGTGAGGTCCATAACAATCGTGAAACTACTGATAACTCTTACCAGTATATCACTGCAACCCTGGCCAGGGATTTCCTGTTATGGCCAGTCGTGCATAGCGCAACATCAACCCCCAATACCGGGAGAGACGAATCCCCTCCTATCGCTCATTTCCTCCATGTGAATCGGGACTGTACCCAAAAACCACCTGTTTGCACGACTCAGTAGAGCCATGGTAGGGTGGAAATCAAAGCACAGTGGGAGACACACAAGACACTATGACGATCTCGGGTCAACAGACTAAGCTGTACCAGTGTCACCAGAGAACTTCCATCTGACGTGAGGTATAATACCATCTGGGAGTTCTCGGCGACTCCGTTCAGTGTACCCAGTCTCTACTGAGCACCCGCATACCATCTCTGATGTCAAACACCAATGGATATGGGATCATCCATCGCCCATCACATGGGTCAAGAAGATATACGCTAGTCTACTCTGGAATATCGATGCCCCGTCTCGATATTCCCACGACTAGGTGTAGGGTTCCTAGGCACCCTAATGAGGTCTCACAAGGCATCAACCATGCCAATTTCAAATTTTAACGGTGCCGAGAAACCCTAGAACGGATCGTCGGCTAGATGTTTAGGCGAAAAGATAACTAGTTAACACTTAACTATAATAGAATACGGAAATACAACCTTTGTAGATCCGGTGCTCCACCTTCATAGCTCCGCAATGAAGTCTCCTCGCTGTCCAAGTCGAACCCCGGGCTCTAGCATCGGCTTCATCGGAGAATGGACGGGCTAGGTCGTCGACGACGTGCCGAAGATGATCTACGTCGAAGCATCGCTAGATCAAGCTCCACCTTCACCAAGCCATGAAAACTTGTGAAGGAAACACACTCTACTACTTGGCAAGAGGTAGAGGATGAAGAAATAGGAAGTGGGTAGACTTTAGAATTGGATTTCTCACTCATTTCATCAATCTACCATTGATGAAGTCAAGCTTTTTCTTCATGAAGTGAAGAAGAAGATGAAGATAGAATTATTATGATAAGTTAATTAAAAAGAAAAGAAAAAGTATACGTATCATAATAATAACCATGATTAGGTGTAGAGAATAGACCATGGTTAATTGCAAGGGTTAGGGTTAAGCATGAGACAAAATGGTCACAAAGTCAAAGCTTCATAAAGCTTCAAAGAAAGAGACAAAACTTGCAACCATTTCATTTCTAATCTTTTCCAAATAAATAAATAAATAAATGATTAAGAAAAATAAAACCCTAATCATCAATTTAACCATGGTTTAATCTTTACACTTAACCAAGTTAACATGTATCATCAAACATGATACAATCATTTGCACAAAAAGTATATCACATATACAACTTGTACAAAAAAGTGAGAAAATCCATATAAAGTGAACCAATACTAGTTAATGCAAAGTAATATATCAAATATATAATTATACATTAAATCATTAAATCAACACTTGATTCAATGATCCGGTCATGTCGCACACAACCGACTAGTATACTATGTATCGACTTATCGAATCAACCCTTGATTCGATAACTAGGTTATATCGCGTACAACCATTCGATACATTCATCACGAGAATGAAATACGGTATCACATACACGCATTATTCTCGGTCCCGCACATATCTCATATGCGCTCCTATTTCGTTTCGCTTGAGCCAGGAAACCTCTGTGTAGGACTCTAAAGACTCGTCAATACGCCGGCAGCAGGTGATGATCATATCAAACACCCACAAGCCGCAAGCGGTCTGCTAAACGTAATGGCCACCCGGGTATTGAGCGATCAAAAGATCGACGAGCAAGCCTGCTCACACTCCAGTGAATCCAACCGGTAACACTACCGTACAGTCCGGTCTGATCGTCTGATATGTCGCATATCTTGCCTAGGGGTGGTAAACGTCAGAGCCCAATAGCTCGATAAGTCGTGTCGATATGAGGTCTATAACAATTCGAGAAACTACTGGTAACACTTACCAGTATATCTCAGCAACCCTGGCCAGGGATTTCCTGTTATAGCCAATCGAACATAGCACAACATCAACTCCCTATACCGGGTGAGACGAATCCCCTCCTATCGCTCATTGCCTCCATGTGACTCGGGACTGTACCCAAAAACCACCGTTTTGCACGCCCTCTTGGACGTGGTAAGATGGAAATCAAAGCACAGTGGGAACCACACAAGACTCTATGACGATCTCGGGTCAACAGACTACTCTGTACCAGTGTCACCAGAGAACTGCCATCTGACGTGAGGTATAATACCATCTGGGAGTTCTCGGCGAGTCCGTCCAGTGTACCCGTCTCTACTGAGCACCCGTATATCATCTCTGATGTCAAACACCAATGGATATGGGATCATCCATCGCCCATCTGTATGGGTCGAGAAGGTATACGCTAGTCTACTCTGGTATATCGATGCCCCGTCTCGATACACCCACGACTAGGGACTTTGAAGGATGTACTTATAGACTACCATGTCCCCACTAGTATGATCCGCATCATAGTCCAGGTAGTCAAGTACACATCCTAAGGGCTTTACCAACATGTAACAGAGAGACAATCATTATACACGTTAAGGTAAAGAGTAACCAGATAGCATACTATCATGTCGAGCAAGAAAGTCATCCCTATATATGTCCCAGTATCCACTACAATATACATCCTATGTACAGTAATGGCCTCTAGGGCATACATATAACTAACAATCTCCCACTTGCACTAGGGCCATCTGTAGCAGTGGTTGTAGTATCTCATACCCAACCATCCCATAAAAGTCTCTCTCTGGGAATAGGCCTTCGTGAGTGGATCCGCCGTGTTATCCTCTGAGTCTGCTCTCCTTGCCTCGATCATCTTGGAGATCAACCATCTCCATGATCAGGTGATACTACCTTAGAATAATTCTGGATCACTGATGGGACCGGCGTTCCTTGGCATAAGCCACAACTCCATTGTCTCACAATGGTAGGAACATAGTTCATCTCATGAACCAATATACACCCAAACAGCTTCTTTGGTAGCATCTTTAATAGCGATGTATCCTGCCTTTATCGTCTAGTATGTCACGATATCTAGCTTGGAACTCTTCCAACATACCGTCCCTTTACTGAGGGTAAAGACAATGCCTGCAACTGACATTCAGTCGTCTTTATCACCCTGGAACCCTTCCAGTGATTCTCCCCTGGATCAACTGATACCATCTCACTACAGCTAGTGAGTATCCTACATCCAATTAGATCTATCTCATAGATCCAAAATCCAGGATTTATGAGGTATCACTTTGATCCTATATGGAGAATCATTGTGATTAGCGGAAATTGATCGAGCGTAGCATAGGAAACTCCTTCCCTATCAAGAGTATGTCATCCACGTACACTACGAGGATCACCACCATACTCCCTACTACCTTTTTGTATATACAAGGTTCATCTACCATTTTGATGATGTCAAACTCTTCGACTAACACATCAAAACAGACGTTCCAACTCCGCGATGCCTGCTTTAGCCTATAAAGATACTTGCACACGTTTCCGCTGCTCCCACTGTCTACGAGGCCCTCTGGCTGTGTACTTATAGACACACTCTTCTAAAACATCATTTAGAAAAGCAGTCAAGACACCCAACCACCAGATATCGTAGTCATGGTATGTAGCCGTGGCAAGTAAGATCTGGATGGACTTAAGCATAGCTACTTGAAAAGGTTTCATCATTATCCACGCCTGGTCAATGACGAAAACCTTTAACAAGTCTAGCTTTGAAAGTCTCAACTTTTCCATCTACACCAAGTAATCTTCTCAAGATATACTTGCTCCTGATGGGGATTTAACCCTTCAGATATAGCAACCAAAGTCCATACTTTGTTGGTGTATAAGGATTCCATCTCAGATCGATAAACATCCAGCCATTCTTACAGAGTCTCACTCCTGATGGCCAGCTCGAAACTAGTTGGGTCATCATCTCATGATGCAATCCTCGCTCCCACTATCATAGAGAAACCGAAGTATCTCTCAGGTGGGTGAGGAACCCTACTAGATCGGCGGAGAGGCCGAGGTTCGTTGGTTTCTACTGAATCCTTTGGTTCTATCAAATCATCAGCGGCAGTTTGTATAGTTGGAACGTTTCCAGTTCTACATAACAGACGTTGCCTCGAGCTTGTCCGGATTTTGCCTTTTAGACATAGGCCGGACAACCCCAAATCTCAACTGACTTAAGAGATGGGCTCTTCCCTTTCCATATCACATATGAAGTGGTAGGCTACTGATTTGATTTGAACCCTATTCAATAGTTATGCAACTTCTCAAGTGCATAACTCCCAAAAGGAAATAGGTTACTCAGTAGTACTCATCATAGAGCACACCATATCATATAGGGTGCGATTGCTCCGCCCCGTTATACCATCGTTCTATGGTGTATACGGAGGAGTAATTCTGAGAGAGAATCTCATTCTCCTTTAGAATAGTCCAGGATTTCCGTGCTCAAGTATTCTCCTCCTCGATCACATCAAAGGACATAATACTTATACCTTTATTTTGGTTCTCTACTTCTTACTTATATTCTGAGAATATCTCAAAAGGTTCAGACTTGTGTTTCAACAGGAACATATGTCTGAATCTTGAGAGATTATCAGAGAATGTAACGAAGTATAAAGAACATGTCTTGGCATGACAGGGGACCTACATACATCAACATGTAACATCCTAAGAGTTCACTAACTCTTTCTCTGTTTCCAGTAAACGGAGCTATGGTCATCTTATCATTGTGACATGACTGGCGAGTTTCACAAGATGTAAATTCAAACTGATTTAAATATGCATCTAAATGTAACTCAGCTAGTCGGGTCGCATTGATATGACCTAGTCTACAATACCTCAAGAAGGATTCGTTCATTTCTGAACTCTTCCTCTTGTGTGTGTTCTGTATACTAAGAACTGTTGTTTGATTTAGAACTTCAATACTTTTAGATAGCGTGCCTGAACCGATCAACTTTTGATATAGGAAATGTTCAAAACATTATCCAGCAATACAAAATTTTATCGTTTCTTTACTAATAAAGAGACAGATATGATTTTGTATATCAGGTTCGGTATCTAATAACATTCGTTCAGAATCAATGTATTCTGATAATACAGGGTGACAGTGACTGACAGACTTGGCTGCAACACTTGCCCCGTTTTCTGCCTCATGAAACTTATCACCCGTTCTCAGTTTTTCTACCCTTTTGTAGCCCTATGTAACAGATTACATATCTGGGATCTTGATCCGGTATCATATACCAAGGATACAGAGGATACTGAGAAACAGTTCTGTATAATGAACACACCCGAAGATGATGCATCATATGCACTTTCCTCGTTTGGGCGGCACGGGAAATCTGGTATTCCCTAATTTCCTGCTCTGTCTTATAACAATTATAAGTTGGAGCGGGACCAACGTTCCCCAGCTCAGTATAACAAGCGGGTTCGGTCAATTATCCGTATTATTATCTTGATTAAGGCGTGATATGGTCGCTACCAGGAGAGAGAGAGAAGAAAACACTCGACGTGCGCTCTTGCAAGAATAGATTGGTTATTATTTTATCTAATCAGGATGGCTCCCACTGCTTTTTATCAAATCTTCCTTCAAACCCTAAAAGGAAAGACTAGCCGGGATTAATTACACACTACAAGTTCGCCAATCTTTCATCCAGGCCAGTGTCGGTACTTTGAGGGAGGTCCCCCGTGCTTTCGCACGAACCTAATTAATGTAAACCTCGTTTTCCCAGAGGCGTAACCTCGTTGACACCTTTCTAGACACCTACTTGATCGGCTAATTGTAATGTATAAAACTCTCCCAGGAGTAACTCTTACTCGCAGCGGGTATCGGGATCCAACTATCTCATAGAAGGTATGCAATCTCATTGCAAATTTCAACACTTGAAATTCCCGATAATATTTTGCCCCGAACGATCTATGACCTTGATAAGGTCAACAAACCATAGACCGCAAGTCAAGTTCAACCCGTCATTTCTTGATTGAATCAAACCCACCCGCACGACCCTTGACAAGGTCAACAAGGCCGCACGACTACCCTAACCCAATCTGCATCATATGCATAAGCAGATAAATACTGGTTAGCTATCGCACACTGCGTCTTGACAAGGTCAACAAACGCAGCACGAATACTAAACAGGATTTATCTGAAATGACGGAGGGCTACGACAGGTTTTTCTGAAAACCTATTGCGTAATGAACTTTATATCGTTGTAGAATCAAATGATTTTAAAATGGAGTGTTTTTGAGGCTTTTCTAGTTTTGCTAAAGGAGTCACTCCCGATGAAGGGATCGTCGGTCCTTTCCTCGTCGAATGAGGTGCGGGATATATCATATATATCACTGTGCAAAGCAGAACACTTAAAAGCAATCAAAATACAAACCGAGTGTGTAGCATCTGCCAGTTACTGCTAAAGGAGTCACTCCCGGTGAAGGGATCTCGGTCCTTTCCTTATCGAATAAGGTGCAGGATATATCACATATACCGCTGTGCAAAGCAAGAACTGTAGCTACCTGTTTTATTTTGAAATTCGATTCTACAACATCTTAGGTTTCTTTTATTTCATTAATCACATTAATGAAGTCCCATCATTTAAGTACCTAAACATCACAGATAAATACGACGTACACTTATGCCATCCGCATTCGCCTCGATGTCCCCTCGTGCACCGTTAGGTTAGGTAACTAACGGCAGAGCGGGGCAGGGCTAGCGCGGGTGTAAAACATAAGTAACGTCTATATAATATATCATATATACTATATACTGTATCTATCACAGAACATCACAGATCACATCACAGATATCGCAGCAGAAGAATCATATGAAATATTGGATATACTAGGACGTCCGTGTTTTCAATACGAGCCAGTATAAAACACGGATTCCACGGTCGTGATGAATAGCCAAACCCACACCCCTAGACCCCTACGAGAGCGGCAAACAACCCTACCAATTCTAGAGTTAGGAGACCCGGACTCGACTCCTCGAGTTGGTCTCCCACTGGACTCCAGAACCCGGTTACTTGTGCTCTCCTCCTTGGGTCTATCCTAGTGCCGAAAAGTAAATAATATACAAACGGTGATATCTTCCGCTACCTGGAAGTGCCCCAATAAAAGAATATTACATACAAGTTTTTACATGAATGAAAATGAAAAACACTCATCTCACATAAAAACCCCCGGCTATTCAAACACGACGATCCAATATAACATATCCAGCAACACATAATATCACATGTCATCAACGTAAGTAAATATGTCCATCCCAATTGCCGTTGACATATAGCAACGAAACCGGCGATATCACATATTACACTTACGGTCACAGAAAAGAAAGTGTAAAACTACAACAGTTGGAATCCGCAACCTCCATAGACATCGCATGCCTAATCAAATGAATTCCTTAGACATCGCATGCCTAATAATTATAAACCCCGCATTTTAGTCTCATTATCGAAAACTCTTTTCAATACCAAGTCGGGGAATTCAACAAGATTCCCGACATGTTGATCGAATGCTCGTCGCAAACTTCAGTAGGCGGCCGCACCCCCGATACCGTCGACGAAGTGCACCAAGGCGGAACACCGCTGCCGCGAGCACCCGAACGAATGCTTTCGGCTACAGGGTTCTCCTACAGTCACTTGGTCGGGGCTATGGGGTGTAGCTGTCTATTAAGTTTACCCGGCGAGTATCCGCGTACGCTACGTGATTGCGACAGACTTTTGATCACATCAAAATTCCGTGGCAACCGATCAAGTGAGACTAAACTGCTATGTTTATAACATTCATTCAGTTATCTCATAACTGTTTGTGAATTCCAATTGTTGTATCGCATTCCGGATAAACAGAAAATGTTAAACTTTCCGATCGAACAATCGAACACCCAAGTTTTCCCGATACAGATCAATACATGAAACAAGTCTAAAAACATTCAGTTCGTGCCTCAGTACTAACGGTCCAGCCGTAGAAGGGTCAAGCCAACGCCTCACATGTGGCACGCCGTATTGCCCCAAACCCGAAGGTTCAAAGGGCAGTTCAAGACGGTCACATAATCGAGTTAAGGTTTGTTATCTTCTAGAGGGTCCATCGCGTTACTTGCACTACTTAGAACGTCTTTAAACCACGGAAAAATCCAACACTTGGAAATTTCCCGACAGGGGAAAAATTGGGTATTTATATCCGGTCGAACTTTTTAACATATTCCAAAATTTATCCGGAAAGCCAAATAGACAAAATCTGATAAACCCGATCGAATCATCGAAGCTCCAAAACATCCCAGATTATTCAACTCTTGAATAAATATTAAAAATACCCAGAGAACTCATCATAGTTAAATAGGAATTACTGTGCAAAAGTCAACGCAAGGGGAGACCATACGACCGCGGAACCGCCGCACATGCCAAGCTCGTGCCGCGGTTCCGCGGTGGTTTATTCGAATTAGGCCCCCGTATTTCACAGTAATTCATATAAAACCCTGCTTGATTTTCTGCATATTTTTAATGTGGATAAATGCACATTTTTGAAAAAAGGACAGAGAGCATGGGAAATATGGGGTTTCGGGTTCGATCGGGATTCAAACGTCGTCTAGACTTCGCCTAAGGCTCTAGCTAGGCTCTGATACCACTGTAGGATTCCTAGGCACCCTAATGAGGTCTCACAAGGCATCAACCATGCCAATTTTAAATTTTAACGGTGCCGAGAAACCCTAGAACGGATCGTCGGCTAGATGTTTAGGCGAAAAGATAACTAGTTAACACTTAACTATAATAGAATACGGAAATACAACCTTTGTAGATCCGGTGCACCACCTCCATAGCTCCGCAATGAATTCTCCTCGCTGTCCAAGTCGAACCCCGGGCTCTAGCGTCGGCTTCATCGGAGAATGGACGGGCTAGGTCGTCGACGACGTGCCGAAGATGATCTACGTCGAAGCATCGCTAGATCAAGCTCCACCTTCACCAAGCCATGAAAACTTGTGAAGGAAACACACTCTACTACTTGGCAAGAGGTAGAGGATGAAGAAATAGGAAGTGGGTAGACTTTAGAATTGGATTTCTCACTCATTTCATCAATTTACCATTGATGAAGTCAAGCTTTTTCTTCATGAAGTGAAGAAGAAGATGAAGATAGAATTATTATGATAAGTTAATTAAAAAGAAAAGAAAAAGGATACTTATCATAATAATAACCATGATTAGGTGTAGAGAATAGACCATGGTTAATTGCAAGGGTTAGGGTTAAGCATGAGACAAAATGGTCACAAAGTCAAAACTTCATGAAGCTTCAAAGAAAGAGACAAAACTTGCAACCATTTCATTTCTAATCTTTTCCAAATAAATGATTAAGAAAAAGAAAACCCTAATCATCAATTTAACCATGGTTTAATCTTTACACTTAACCAAGTTAACATGTATCATCAAACATGATACAATCATTTGCACAAAAAGTATATCACATATACAACTTGTACAAAAAAGTGAGAAAATCCATATAAAGTGAACCAATACTAGTTAATGCAAAGTAATATATCAAATATATAATTATACATTAAATCATTAAATCAACACTTGATTCAATGATCCGGTCATGTCGCACACAACCGACTAGTATACTATGTATCGACTTATCGAATCAACCCTTGATTCGATAACTAGGTTATATCGCATACAACCATTCGATACATTCATCGCGAGAATGAAATACGGTATCACATACACGCATTATTCTCGGTCCCGCACATATCTCATATGCGCTCCTATTTCGTTTCGCTTGAGCCAGGAAACCTCTGTGTAGGACTCTAAAGACTCGTCAATACGCCGGCAGCAGGTGATGATCATATCAAACACCCACAAGCCGCAAGCGGTCTGCTAAACGTAACGGCCACCCGGGTATTGAGCGATCAGAAGATCGACGAGCAAGCCCGCTCACACTCCAGTGAATCCAACCAGTAATACTACCATACAGTCCGGTCTGATCGTCTGATATGTCGCATATCTTGCCTAGGGGTGGTAAACGTCAGACCCCAATAGCTCGATAAGTCGTGTCGATATGAGGTCTATAACAATTCGAGAAACTACTGGTAACACTTACCAGTATATCTCAGCAACCCTGGCCAGGGATTTCCTGTTATAGCCAATCGAACACAGCGCAACATCAACTCCCTATACCGGGAGAGACGAATCCCCTCCTATCGCTCATTGCCTCCGTGTGACTCGGGACTGTACCCAAAAACCACCGTTTTGCACGCCCTCTTGGACGTGGTAAGATGGAAATCAAAGCACAGTGGGAACCACACAAGACTCTATGACGATCTTGGGTCAACAGACTACTCTGTACCAGTATCACCAGAGAACTGCCATCTGACGTGAGGTATAATACCATCTGGGAGTTCTCGGCGAGTCCGTCCAGTGTACCCAGTCTCTACTGAGCACCCGTATATCATCTCTGATGTCAAACACCAATGGATATAGGATCATCCATCGCCCATCTGTATGGGTCGAGAAGGTATACGCTAGTCTACTCTGGTATATCGATGCCCCGTCTCGATACACCCACGACTAGGGACTTTGAAGGATGTACTTATAGACTACCATGTCCCCACTAGTATGATCCGCATCATAGTCCAGGTAGTCAAGTACACATCCTAAGGGCTTTACCAACATGTAACAGAGAGACAATCATTATACACGTTAAGGTAAAGAGTAACCAGATAGCATACTATCATGTCGAGCAAGAAAGTCATCCCTATATATGTCCCAGCATCCACTACAATATACATCCTATGTACAGTAATGGCCTCTAAGGCATACATATAACTAACAATAGGAACATTGAAGGATGTACTCATGGACTATCCAGGCCCCACTAGTATGATCTGCATCATAGTCCTGGAAGTCGAGTACACATCCTGAGGGCTTTATCAACATGTAATAGAGAGACAGCAAGTATACATGTTAAGATAAAGAGCAACCAGATAGCGTATTATCATGTCGAGCAAGAAAGTCCTACCTATATATGTCCCAGCATCCACTACAATATACATCCAATGTACAGTAATGGCCTCTAGGGCATACATATAACTAACAGCTGCCACCTCGATGGTGGTTCATCGTGTAGCCCTGCTATATCGTTTCTACCTTGTCACTAGCGTCCAAGTCTTTCAGTTTGTCTATGTAATATTAAACAAATGTTTTTATTTAATTATATTATCGTCATCTATCATCTCACCTCTGATGAGACTAACGATATCTTGAGTTTATTATGGATACGTTAAGACTATGGCATATAATGGGGTACCGTTCTTTCCCAAAGAATGCTTCGTTTTCAACCCATCTTGACAACAATAATAAATCTACACTCCGAAGAAAGAGAAGAAGGCCTATGGCCCCAACCATATTCTTTAAAAGTATAAAATTTAAAATTTTGTTTAAATGATTGAAAAACAGATCATAGATTTCCTAGAAACAGAGTAGATTGGGTAAATGAAACTAAACTTCTGTCTCCTTTCAAAATCTCCCACTTGAAATTTGTTAGATTCATGCAGTATGCATTTTTCTATATATAATATGTCATGCACGACACAAAATGCAACAATCAATCTAACTAATTTTATTTTCATTTAAAACTACCCTATCTAATTTTGTCCGTTTTATTAGGCTTTTTGTTTTATTCATGAAATTAATACATGTTCCAAGCGTTCCCACTGGAACAACTATCTAATAAATTTCCAACATTTTATGTGAGAGTATAAATTTGAAACTTGTGGTGAGCAAACGAAATTTTCGAAAAAATATAACTTTCGGAGTTAACAACAAAACGCTTAACTAACCAAAAATTTGAGTGGGAAACTCCTTAAAAATCCTTAAAAATAAGAAATTCAAAAAAAAAAATTGTTAATTTTCTGAATTTTTTTGAATTTTCTTGGATTATTCTGGAAATTTTTTTAAATAAAAAATGGACCCAACTCTCGAGTCGGCTAGGCTTGAGCCGCCGATCCCGAATCGGTCCGGCTTGAGTCGCTGAGCCCGGCCCGGCCCGGCTCGGGTATGGGGCTGGCCCTCCTTAACTTTTTTTAAAAGATATTTTTAAAATAATAGATTTTTTTTAAATCCGAAAAAAACATAATTTCCGAAAATTATTTTTTTGTTAAAAAAAATATTTGGCCCACTACCGCAATCAAAAAGTTTTTTTTGGTTCCCAACCCAAATCCCAAGAAAAATAATTTTTTTTCCAAACCAAAATTCTATAAAAAAATATTTGATTCCCAACCAAAAATTCAAAAAAGATTTGGTTTAAAACCAAAATCCAGAAAAATAAAAATTGATTCCAAACCAATATTCCAAAAAATTTTGGTTTCAAATCAAAATCCAAAAAAATATTTGGTTTCAAACCAAAATCCAATTTTTTTGATGCTATCACCAAAACCGGAAAATGTCACAAGTTTTCTTTTAAATTTACGACCTAGCCTCCATTAATGCTCACAAAATTTGAGAAAGAATTAAAATTTTCTTTTAACACAAAAGATCCAATTTTTATAAAAATTTATCTCACTTTTGTTTCACGGCTTATTTCATATTAACGAACTAAAAAAACTACATTAAATCGTCATAAATAAAATGGATCTAATTATGGTGACACATAATTATGCAAAATAGACAGATCTTAAAAAATCTATCAAATGATAACACTAATATCATTGATCAGCTATTAAAAAATAATAATAAAAAAATTTGATATAGGTTGAGATAAAAAAAACCTAATTTTTGAGTTGCAAATATTTTAAATATCACAGATTTATAATTCAATGAACGTGGGATGCATGGCTCTAATACCAATGTGCATTTTAGATGACGTAGATACATAACAAGCAATAAAACACAACAGAAATACATATATCTACTCTAAAGGTTTACCGAAATACCTGATTGATTAGATCGATCAGTTTATCCACACCACGTAGAACATCTGATATTTAGCGCCTCCAAGTAACGACTGGAGAGAATTTTGGTAAAAAGCGAGAATCTCTCTCTTGATCATCCCGCAAGCTAATCCTATTAAAATAGAAAAGCATAAGGAAAGGTGATGACGATCCTCTGGTTTTTCTCTCTTGAAAAACTCTCTATGTATTATGCATCATATTTTTCTCTCATATGAAATCCTAACCTTCTATATATGAATATATAGGGCACCCACTCAAGTGGGCCGGTATTGGGCCGGGTTGGGCCCAATGACTAACAACCACTTTACTGAATGGCTTTTATTATTTGATCATTTTGTTAGAGCTCAAACTTTCTTCTCGTACTGTATAATTTCCTTTGGCTGAATCCATGGAACCAGATTCTAAGTTCAATTTTTTATGTTAAGCTTATTATTATCATCTCTATTGTGATATGTACGGTTGTTGTATGGTTACTCTTTGCAGACTTTTGTTTTGCTGAAGCAAGGATGTTGTCGATTTGTTGCAATGCTGTAGGCTCTTGTCAATGCTTTCATGTGCAAATCCAGAGTTGATGCTGAAAATTCAAAATCTGGAATGGGGATACAAATTTTATCTTGTCATTTGCAAGTTTAGTTTTGTCCGAAAAATCTATCGTATGCTGTTGCAGTAGGCTTTTAGCCTTTGTTCTTCTGCTCGGATCATATCATTTTGTTTAAGCTGCAATGCTTGTATTAATTTTGGTCATGCAGTAGGCTTTTAGCCTTTGTTCTTCTGCTCGGATCGTATAGCACAAACATTTTTCCTATTACCATGGCCAATCGATACTCACATTTAATGCGTCATTTTTCATAGGAGAAAAGGTAGGGCACGACGTTTAATTTGCAAGTTGTATGCATGCCCCTTCAACTCTGCTTTCTGAAGATATCGGCTTGTCTCTTGCTGCTCTATTTCCTTTGAAAATTAGCTGCAGGCCAAATAGTTATTTATTTTTCTTGTTATTTCAACAACTCTCTCTGTTTTTATCATCATGTTATTATTATATATATTTCCATTCACAATCTACAAAGCCTGTTAGTTAAACACTAGCTCTTGAAAAGGTCAAACTAATGAAGTATCAAAAGAGACTCTTTTTTGACCAAGTCCCCGCCATTACATAAACCCTCTACTATATATATGTCTCATAAGACCAACTTCTCTTCAACAAACAAGAAGAAGAGGAAGAGAAAGATGAATTCTCGAGCAATGAGACTTATGATCGTAGCCACAATTCTTCTACTTCTTGCCATAGGAGAGGCTAAGACTTTCTTAGATTGCGGCAATAAGGGGCGCTCTAAGCCAAACAGTCAATATAGGGCTAATGTTAGGACTGTTGTGAATAGGATGGGGAAGTTTACGATTAGAATGCTGGATTTGGCCTATAGGACTTACGAGGTGGGTCCCCTTGTGTATGGCATGTCGTTTTGCTCGACGGAGGATAACCCAAAGTGTGCTGCCTGTATCAGAGCTGCGGTGCGCGATATCAGGAAGTGTGGGAATGTGTTTGGTGCTACTGCGACTAGGGATGGATGCAAAGTTCAATTTGATCGCCGTAAGCTCTTTTAAGATAGCCTTGTTGTCGTGAGAGCATGTGTGTGAGGGCCGGTTTGGATTTGGATTTGTATTTTGTTGACTTTTGGGTTGCGTTTATTGATTGTATTTGTGGTAATGTGATCGATAATATGTACTAGTTTTTATTCATGTGTTGGAATAAACCGACATAATAGGTTACGAACATTAAATTTTTTTTTGCAGATTTTGGCCCTTTCGAACAATCGATACATATTCAATTCAATAAGCTGATATACAAGATATATATTCACCACAAACTCAATTCAAATTCCCACAAACTCAATTCAATACCACAAACTCAATTCAAATTAAATTATAAATCCATTCAAATAATCTTAATTTACAACAAACTAATGGTTATCAACTTACATTTGGTACTTTACAGGACAAAGTATGAGTCTTTTGAGAGAGAGAAAACGATATACTTCCTCGAGCTCACTCCATATCGAGCTCACTAGGCGCCGCCGTCGTGAGCCAGAGGATAATCAGGGAAATCGATCAGGTGCTACAGCGTTATCAATACACAAGTATTAGTACAGAATATTTACGATAAATATATGAAAATTGTATTGAAAAGGATTATATATTAAACTTACATCAGGTATTTTCCTTTCTTGAAGCATTAACCTCCAGACTATAGCCAACAAACAATCAATACACATAATAAAAAACGTGCTCGAGAAATCGCGGGTGTATGAGAAGACGAGCCACAAAACAAATTAGCTAGTAGATCTCTTGCCACAAATAAATCAAGAAAACATCCCAGTCTCTCTCTCTGTCCACTCATTTTTCACATCTAAAAGATGGATATAGAGAGACACAAGACACAACACACGCCGACGCTTGATAACATGCTTTCAACTAAATTCCAATTTGGAAAATGCCTGCCGATATAGCGCTGGTCGGTAACAAGACAAGAACCGACATGACTGGGAGTGAAGTGAACAGATAGATACTCCTCGCTCTCACAGTAAAACTTTGAATTACAGGGTCTGCAGATGTTTTTGGTCCACTTCAGTAATTCCAACATTGAATTATTGAAGTGGGCCAAAAGTTTCCGCAGACCCTATAATTCAAAATTTTACTCTGAGAGCGAGCAATATCTGCCTGTTCACTTCACTCCAAAACGTGAAGGTTCTTGTCTTGTTATCGGCCAGCACTATATCGGCATGCATTTCCCAAATTGGAATTGACATGAAATTATATCATCGAGCGTCGGCGAGTGTTGTGCCTTATGTCGCACTCTCTATCTATCTAATGGATGTGAAAAATGAATTGATAGAAGGAGAGAAACTTTGATGATTGCTTGGTTTATTTGTGATAAGATATCTACTAGCTAATTTGTTTTTCCTTATTTTTTCCGCATATTTTTAATTGTATGTTAATATATGATATTTGCTTAGCATAAGATTTTTGTATTATTTTGCAGTTGAAGGTTCAATTCATATGTTTTTTAAAGTTTTTAATTACTACTTATGGTTTTGGTTTCAAATTATTTTTTTGGTTTCACATCAAGCTTTATAGGTTATCCGAGGTAATTTATACTAGAAAATCAACCCGGATATCTCTTTTATCAGCAATCATAATCACAATATCTCTTTTATATATCAACAATTTATAATAGAACATCAACTAAAATTGCAATCTCAACCAAAAACAAAAACTAAAAATTTGGGAAAAATTAATTTAAAAAGAAAATACCTTCACTGAGTTTAGAGGAGGCGACGGTCGAGGAGGATCATTTTTTCTAATCTAACGACCTGTTTCGAATCTCGGTGCCGTTTCTCCATGGTACATCCATTTTGTATACCCGGACGAAATCTTGTTCTTGAGTAGATGGTCGTACACTATATCTCGACGGAGGTCGAAACCATTATGACACTTTTTATACGGATACGAAATCAATTCTTCAGGGGATCAGTATTTCAATGCAAATTTCATAAACTCTTCGACGCCGGCCTAATATTCATCACTAAATTTGGACACTTTCATCCAACTCCTATCTATTACTTTTCGATTTCTGACATCATGTATTACATAATTAGCATATCGTTTGGACATTTATATTTTTACTTATAGTTAAACTTTAATGTTTCAGTTTGATTTATCAATATATCACATCGGCTGTCGGGGGTAAGTTTTCTATCCCATTAAGAACTTATAACGCATGCACTCTGCGTTTGTACTTTCATTCGTTTCGAGAAAATTTCAGCAGCACCTTGTTCACACTAAAATATTACATTTAATACCGCACATTCTTATTCTCATTTATATATAGATATGTGCTTTTGATCCGTGTTTGCTAAATGATTACAGGTTACAGCTTCTCAGTCCAGAATAACACAAATCACGCACAATCTCCACAGTTATGACAAAGTTCAGAACAACTGCAAAAACTGATAAAATCCGAATTCCGGTCATCCACACCCGTCAAGTGATGTCTACCAGTTCAAGAGACAAGACTAATACAGCGGTCATTCATGTCTCGGACAAGCACGGAGCACGGAGAAGGCAGCACAAGAAATAAGGTGCGTGGAGCTCGAGGGAGATCAAGGCCAAATATCAAAAAGAACTGCCATTTTGGACCATTAAAAATCTAAGAATATTTTGGAACCATTTTGCAATTTTGAACCTGTTAAATAGAAGAACAAAGCAACATGAGGAAGCATAGAAAAAAAAAGGCGCCAATTCTTCCAAACGACCGGGGATCCGCGGCTAAACATGGGTTTAGGCGGCGGATTCACGGCCATTACGTGACATCTCGCGACCATTTTTCTGGGGTGTTTTTGTAATTGTATATGGGTTCAGAATATGACCCTAGGGTTTCACTCCTCTTCCTATATATACTTCAGATTTGAGCCAACCATGAATACTTTTTCTTTCCTTAGATTAGTATAGTTTAGTGTATTGTTCTTGTTCTTTTTCATCTATTCTCCATTAAAATTGTAGTGAGAGATTTTTGAGTGGAAAATTAATGAAGATGAGAGTTTATGTTATATCTTGTATCTTTAATTTTTTGAATTGTAATTTTAATTCCTCGTGTAACTTTTATTACTTGTTTGTTAAACTAGTTGTTGGTTTTTTTTATTGTTTCTCTTTTCTTCTCTTCTAATCCGCATTTTCAAGCCATGAAACTCAATGGAGTCCCTTACTTAGGTGAGGGCCCAAGTAGTTAACCTGTTATCATTGTAAAACTGTAATTTTCCATTCTTTCTTCTCTTCTTTCTTGTTTTATTTTTTTTAATGTGTGAATAATTTACTCACTTGTTAGGATTAAGGAAGGTTGGTATGAAAGATGGAAAAATCCCTTATATTTCTCTTCGCTAAACAACTTGAAGTGAATCTAGACCTAATAAATACAACCCCTTTCCTTAGGCACGCTATAAGTCGAGAATTCTTTTAGGCGTACTACAACGTGACATGTAGTTGTGACCTAATTGGAGACTTAGTTCGCTATGTTTGGCGTAGGCTTGGAAATAAGAGCATGTAACGAACGAACAAAGGACACTAGGAATGAATTTAGTGTTGGAAAGGTTGCTTAAATTCGCAGATCTCATTCTTATGTCCTCCTAATCTCCGCTACTTCCGATTATTTCAATATCATTTCAAGAATGGCAAAAGTCAAGTACAAGACTAATACTAACTCTACTAACCAACTCTAACCCTAAAAAGTTCTTTTGAACATAAAATACAAACACTTAGGATAGAATTGAACAGACTTATATATTTTCACTTGACTCGTCTAAAACAAGAACGAAAAACATACCATCTCCAAGTGGATGACTCGCTACCAAGCGATACCAATTTGATTGCGGTAAGTAGAACAAGTAGAACACATAACA
Organism: Agapanthus africanus; assembly: GCA_030015575.1. Classification (NCBI taxonomy): domain Eukaryota; kingdom Viridiplantae; phylum Streptophyta; class Magnoliopsida; order Asparagales; family Amaryllidaceae; genus Agapanthus; species Agapanthus africanus. The sequence goes on along the minus strand of JASDDO010000031.1, from coordinate 403,029,748 downwards.
TATCGCTACACTTTCCGCTTGTTAATCAAATGGCGCCGTTACTGGGAAGACGGTAATGTATATTCTTTCTTATTATTCAGGTTAATATTTGTATATAAAAAGAAAAAAACTTTAAATATAATAAAAACTATCTTGTTATTTTTAATAATTCTTGTGCAAGTGTGCAGGGAAATCCGGGGCAAATCCAGTGAACAAAGCAAGAAACAAAACTTGGATACTGGAGAACAAAACGAGAGGAGGGCACAGAACAAATTTGAAGCTTCAATTCCACATTCCAACCACGATTCTGCGATCAAACATAGAAAACGGGGGCGGTTCCGCGGTCAAACATAGAAAAACGGCAGCGGTTCCGCGGTCGACCTTTGACTTCTGAGCCCCAATTTTTTTATACTTCTTCTTCTTCTCCAGAAACCTCTCTAATCTTCTCTGAAATTTTTTATCTACAGGTTTCTTTGCACAAATTGCACCGCCGCTAAATAATTTTTTTTGTTGTTTTAGATTTTGTTTGTTTATCGCTTTGCATAAATAATAAGGACATTAAGGGGCTAAAACACCAATTCAGATTGGGTGGGGTTTTCATCACCCTTCCTAAGACCCTACAAATCACAAAAATCATATGCATTATCTTGAGTTAATAAAAAATATATAGACCAAACCTATAAGGACTTCGCGTTCATTTATGACAATTGAACGTTGCGGGGAATCGGTCGTTTATCTAAACTTGACTTTGTGGTGCCTAACCTAGACAAGTGAGAAGGTAATTTTAAAAGGCTCGTCTCACGGTGATTCGTGAGCGGAATCCTTCTTACCTCAGTTATGCTTAACTGACCACAATTGGCAGTGAAGAGACAATTTGAGGGTTATCCTGCAACTTGTCGCTTGGAAGTCTAAGAGCGGTCTAGTTGGACTTTGAAGACCCTGGCTCTAGGTATTGTTTTACATATTGTGATTGTGATTGTTTAAAATTTAGTCCCATAATTCCGTATTTTTCAAAAACCAAACAAAATAATTTCAAAAATCCAAAAAATTTATTAAAATCCGCCCACCTTTCCACCCTCTCTCATTCTTTTCATATCATGGGTACCCCTCACCGACTAACTCTTGCCGAACTTTGGTACTCTCAACCAGATATTTCATAATATGGTTCTTGCTTTGGTCAAACTTCAAACGATCCATCCATGCCCAAAAATTCTATAAGAGATCAAATAGACGCGTCTAAGACCAATAATTGGATACCGTAATCCACTTCGTATCAACCGTTTCAAACTCTTAGACCTTCTTATGTTGATACGCCTTTTGAGAGTCATATTGTGATTCCGAAACCCATGTCCATTGCTGACAAAATTGAATAGTCCCGTAACCGATCTTTCACTCCATTCACCACTCCAAATTCCTTAGGATAACAATTCTAATCACCTTCTTATCATAATGTTGATCCTAATCCTGTCCATTTTTCACATCCATTCGATTCCTATCAATCCTACCTAATTTTTGCACCTTCCCTAAACATTGCTTCTGAACATTAGTATAGGAGTTTCACGTATCCAAACGAATTCGAATCTTTTACTGACACTCTTTCACAACCCATGTCTAGTCTTGAACGAACTTTGGAAGAATTTCGGATAGTTTTGTGCCGCCAGATAGAGAAATTGAATGCATCCACGGCCGCACTCATACAACCTAACGAACCAGCAGCTATTTCCCAACTAGCTCAAAATTTCCAAAATGTATGATGTGGCGAAAGCATAATTTGAGAATTTGAATAGTGAAAGTGAGCAGATCATCCTTCCAAATCAAACATGCTCGTTCCCAATTGAATTCCACAGCTCCAGTTTCAACTATCTATCGAGTACACCAAATGATTCACCAATTGAAAATAGAATGTTTGATGAATTGTGCGACTATGCAGTGTTTGATTTACCCAATTGTGAAGGGTCCATTTCAAGTGAAACCAATACCAATCCCTTTGATATCTACACCTCCACTCTGGAACCATAACTGATTGAAAATCATTCTTTCGATGAGGTGTCTGAGAAATTTAACTTTCACTTGATTGAGAATATCGACGCTGGGGATAACTTGGATGATGAACCAATAATTTTGGATGGGTTTTTCTCACCAATTTATCATGTCCTTTCACATCTGTGTAGGCATCATATCGAACTGTTAACTATTTTTACCGAACCCCATGTGCGTCTGGATGTTATTGATGTTGATAAATGCATGGATGAGTTTAATTTTGAGGAGAATTTTAAGGATATCATTGAGGATGAACCAGTTTTATTGGATGAGTCGGATTTTCCAATTCATCATGTCCCTTTCATCTGTAGGGTTACTAGGCACACTAACAAGGCTGTACAAGGCATCAACCATGCCAAAATTAAATTTTTATGTGCCGAATAACACTAAGCAAGATCGTATACTAGAGTTTAGACGAAACTATTAACAAGTAAACAACTTTACTCTAAAGGGAATACGAAATACAACCTTTGTAGATCGGTCCTTCGCTTCTAAAGCTCCTTGATGAAGTCCCTTCGCTGCGATCAAGGTTCTCCCGGGCTCTTGCATGGCTTCACGACGCGAGGGATGCGACCTTGCTTGAAGTCTCCGAGGCCGAAGATGATCTACGTCGAGGGAATTCCGACTCAAGCTCCTACTTCACTAACTTGAGAATTAGTGAAGCAAACACCCTATACTAAAGGGCTAGTCTAGTAGAGGATGGAGAAATAGAAAGTGGGTTCTTTTTAGAATTTTGTTTCTCACAAGGATTCTCACTTTGGATCAAACCCTAGCTTGCTTTTTCTTTTTGTTCAATGAAGAAGATGATGAACAAAAGAAAGTGAAGAGGATAATGATCAAGTGAGAAGGCTAACCATGGTGAGTGAGTATCATATACTAACTCTTGTAGAGCCATAACCATAGCTAATTGTGTGATGGTTAGGTTAAAGTCCAAAATAAAAACAAATCTAGTGGACTTTAGTCAATGCATCCACAAGCTTCTACAAGCTTCAAGCATTTTCTAATTTCCCACTAATTTTGTAATTACTTTTAAACATTAAACCCAATCATAACAATTAGGATGGTGTATGTCTCATACACACAAGTCATGTGTATCATCAACCATGATACAATATGATAACACATTTTAAATATATCATATACATGTTAAAATAGTGTGCATGTGAGAAAAACCCTAAAGTGAACAAGTGTTAGCAAATGTAAATTAGTATATCTAATATACAATTATACACTTAATTATTAAATCAACACTTTGTTAGTTATATGTATGCCCTAGAGGCCATTACTAGACATAGGATGTATATTGTAGTGGATGCTTGGACATATATAGGGAGGACTTTCTTGGTCGACATGATAGTATGCTATCTGGTTGCTCTTTACCTTAACGTGTACACAGATTGTCTCTCTATTACATGTTGGTAAAGCCCTTAGGATGTGTACTTGACTACCTGGACTATGATGCGGATCATACTAGTGGGGACATGGTAGTCCATAAGTACATCCTTCAAAGTCCCTAGTCGTGGGTATATCGAGACGGGGCATCGATATACTAGAGTAGACTAGCGTATACCTTCTCGACCCATATAGATGGGCGATGGATGATCCCATATCCATTGGTGTTTGACATCAGAGATGATATACGGGTGCTCAGTAGAGACTGGGTACACTGGACGGACTCGCCGAGAACTCCCAGATGGTATTATACCCTACGTCAGATGGCAGTTCTCTGGTGACATTGGTACAGGTTAGTCTGTAGACCCGAGATCGTCATAGAGTCTTGTGTGATTCCCACTGTGCTTTGATTTCCACCTTACCACATCCAAGAGGGCGTGCAAAACGGTGGCTTTTGGGTACAGTCCCGAATCACATGGAGGCAATGAGCAATAGGAGGGGATTCGTCTCTCCCGGTATAGGGAGTTGATGTTGCGCTGTGTTCGATTGGCTATAACCGGAAATCCCTGGCCAGGGTTGCTGCGATTTACTGGTAAGTGTTACCAGTAGTTTCTTGAATTGTTATAGACCTCATATTGACACGACTTATCGAGCTATTGGGGTCTGGCGTTTACCACCCCTAGGCGAGATATGCGACATATCAGACGATCAGACCGGACTGTACGGTAAGTGTTGCTGGTTGGATTCACAGGAGTATGAGCGGGCTTGCTCGTCGATCTTCTGATCGCTCAATACCCGGGTGGCTGTTACGTTTAGCAGACCGCTTGCGGCTTGTGGGTGTTTGGTATGATCATCACCTGCTGCCGGCGTATTGACGAGTCTTTAGAGTACTACACAGAGGTTTCCTGGCTCAAGCGAAACGAAATAGGAGCGCATATGAGATATGTGCGGGACCGAGAATAATGCGTGTATGTGATACCGTATTTCATTCTCGCGATGAATGTATCGATTGGTTGTATGCGATATAACCTAGTTATCGAATCAAGAATTGATTCGATAAGCCAATACATTGGATATTAGTCGGTTGTATGCGATATGACCGGATCATTAATTCAAGTGTTGATTTAATGATTTAATGCATAATTATATATTTGATATATTACTTTGCATTAACTAGTATTGGTTCACTTTAAATGGATATTCTCACTTGGATTGTGCAAGTTGTATATGTGATATACTTTTGTGCACATGATTGTATCATGTTTGATGATACATTATTGCTAGGGTTTTTGTGTAGAGAATTAAACCTTGGTTAAGTAAATGGTTAGGGTTTTTCTTTTATCATTCATTTATCCTTTTAATTTAGATTAAAAAAGGAAATGGCAAATGAAAACAAAATGGTTTTCTTTCTTTCTTTCTTTCATGAAGCTTTGACCAAAGTGACCACTTTGTCTTCATCCTTAACCCTAACCATTCATCTAATCTTAGTCAACTCTCTACACATAACCATGGTTCATATTATGATAAGTATTCTTTTCTTTTGCATTTTTAAAATTGGCATGGTTGATGCCTTGTGAGACCTCTTGAGAGTGCCTAGGAACCCTACAGTGGTATCAGAGCCTAGCTAGAGCGTTAGGCGAAGTCTAGACGGAGTTTGAAGTCCGATCGAACCGAAACCCCATCTCCAAAATGCTCTTTGGACTTTTTCTGTATTTGTGGATTTTTCGAAATTAAAAATATGCAGAAAACTAAGCAGGAGTTTCTAAGAATTACTGTGGAATTCGAGAGGCCAATTCCTCTAAACTGCGGTGGAACCGCGGCACGAGCATGGCTCGTGCGGCGGTTCCGCGGCTACTTAGTCACATCAGCCTTTTTAATTTGCACAGTAATTTCCAGTTCACAGTCCTGTATTTTTTGGGATATTTTAACTTTTACTTTACAGTTGAGCATTCTGGGGTTGTTTTGGGGATTCGATTATTCGATCGGATTGTCTAACTTTGTCTGTGTGCTTTTCCGGATAATTTGTTGAATGTGTTAAAAAGTTCGACCGGATATAAATACCCAATTTTTCCCCTGTCGGGAAATTTCCAAGTGTTGGATTTTTCCGTGGTTTAAAGACGTTCTAAGTAGTGCAAGTAACGCAATGGACCCTCTAGAAGACAACAAACCTTAACTCGATTATGTGACCGTCTTGAACTGCCCTTTGAACCTTCGGGTTTGGGGCAGTACGGCGTGCCACATGTGAGGCGTTGGCTTGACCCTTCTACGGCTGGACCGTTGGTACTGAGGCATGAACTGGATGTTTTTAAACTTGTTTCATGTGTTGAGCTCTTTCGGGAAAACTTGGGTGTTTGACTGTTCGATCGGAAAGTTTAACATTTTCTGTTTATCTGGAATGTGATACAATACTTGGAATCCACATGTAGTCATGGGATAACTGAATGAATGTTATAAACATAGCAGTTTAGTCTCACTTGATCGGTTGCCACAGAATTTTGATGTGATCAAAAGTCCGTCGCAATCACGTAGCGTACGCGGATACTCGCCGGGTAAACTTAATAGACAGCCTCACCCCATAGCCCCGACCAAGTGACTGTAGGAGAACCCCGTCGCCGAAAGCATCCGTTCGGGTGCTCGCGGCAGCGGTGTTCCGCCTTGGTGCACTGTTAGTGTCTATGCCCTAGAAGGCCATTACTGTATCATACTAGTTTGTATATTACTTAGTGGAAGCTTGGGATATTCACATGTATATAACAGTCTTGCTAAACATGGTAGTATGCTACTTGGTTTTTCTATCTTAATATGTGAGTGTACGTATTGATAGAGCTCTTAGGATCTTGCTTGTCTACCAGCGTTGTGATGGCAGTCACACTAGTGGGGGCTGGGTAGTCTACAAGCACATCCTTATTCAGGTCCCTGGTCGTAGGATTATCGAGACAGAGCATCGATACTCCGGAGTAGACTAGTGTGTACGCTTCTCATTCCAGTTGGGGAGATGGTCTGTCCCACAGCCGTCAGTACGTCGTACTGGAGATAGTATGCAGGTGCTCGTTAGGTTACGGGTACACCGGACAGGACTCACAGGGAACTGTTGGTTGGTTTGATACCAGTCGTCAGTGAACAGTTCCCAGGTGACATGAGTACAGCATAGTCCGCAGACTTGACACTGCTACTTCGCCTCGAGTGTGTCCCACTGTTCTTAGATTGCTACCCTGCCACGGCTCAAAGGAGTCGTGCAAACAGGTAGCAGTTGGGTGCAGTCCCGAGCACTTGGAGGCAGTGGCGGTTAGACAGGATTCGTCCCTCCCGGTATTGGGAGTAGATATCGTGCTGTGTCAGAGAGCCATTACGCAAAGTCCCTGGCCAGGGCAAGCGAGATTTGCTGGTAGGTTCCAGTAGTTTCTCAGGGTGTAATGGGCTTCCCTCCGACACGACTTATACCGCTATTAGGGGACTGACGCTTGCCGCCCCCCTAGGCCCGATATGCGATAGTCTTGGACGAACGGACCGGACTGTATGGAGATTGTCACATCAGACTCAGTAGTAGTTCGGATGGGTTTTCTCATCGGCCTTCTTATCGACAACTACCTGGGGACCGTTACGTACAGCTAGTGCCGCTTGCGGTCTGTGGTTAAACCCACTGCCAGCGTAGTAGTCGAGTCTCTAGAGTCCCACACAGAGAGTTTCCTACTCCAGGCGAAACGATATAGAGGTCGCATGGTTTTGCGACAAAGGGTTCGGACGCATACGTGCGTTTACGCACGTACGACTTTCGGACAGTTTTTACCAGTCGGCTTTGGTTTAAGCCAGTTACTGGTATCCGGTTATTGGATTTTTACAGTCTAAAGTTTTTCCGTATTTTTGCGGATTGGAGGGGCGTTCTCGTAATTGTACGAGAAGCTTCTAGAAGATGTGACTAAGGAGGTTAAGGTGACATAAGCTTTGGATAAGATTAGTGAGTCATGAGGGTGATTCATCATGATCATTAATGCACCATAAATGCTTAATGACTCATGTTAATGAATCACCTCTTTTCATTTATGAAGCATGCTTATTCATTTCTATTATTGATTATTCTTTAATAAGAATGCTTCATAATATATTATGATACACTCTCTCTCATCTCATTATCTCATCTCACATTCTCTCTCCTCAAGCTCTCATCTTCAAGAGACTAATCCTTAATCCTCATGTGTTGAGATCAAAGGTTTAGTTAGACTTAAACATCCATTACTTTCACTCTATATCATCCTTTCTTCTTTGATTAGCAATCAAAGTAGATTAGTTACCTCAAGTTAGAGGTGTAGCTTGGTGTTTTGCTCTCGGGTGGATCGTCTACTACCTAGAGAAGGTCGAGGAGAACAAAGGAGGACACAAAGACGAAGGACCGGTTTCATTAGGTATAATCCCTAAACACAATTGATAAGAAACTCTTTGTGTACGGTTATTTATAGTTTAGCTTCGATTCAAGCGGTTAGTCGATGTTCGTTCTTTAAACTTGATCGTTTTTGAAAATTCCGCCTCCCCACAAGTACTGGGGTGTACTACATCGACTTACAGTGGTATCAGAGCCTCGCTAAACACTAAATAACTTAATTGAAAATTTGTACGAATTTCGAACGGAAAAACGAAGCCGGAAAACCCTAAAAAATGCAAGTTTCTGTCGAAATTTAAATGATGTCCAAAAATTTTTCAGGAGAGTTCAGAGAGCTTGACATGACACCAGTAGAACACCCAAGAAAAACAGTCGCCTGAATCGTCCAACTCGCCGCGGAAGAGCGGCCTCAGCCTACTGAGTCGCCGCGCTTCCGCCGCCGAGTTGGCGATTCAGGAGCCGATTTTTCTTCTGTTGCTTCTGTGTAATCTTTGGGGTTTTCTGGAATATTTAATATTTGCTCAGGTTACTGTTTAACAGAGCAGATTTTGGAGCAATATTGATGTTGTTTAATCGATCAAAATTGTACAGTATTTGCATATTGGATTATATCTGTGATTGTTTAATGTGTTCGTAAACCTTCCCTAACTGCTAGTATGTCGGTTGGCAGGGGGTTGCACATTTCTGAAATGGTTATATCTGTTTGTGCATATAAACTGTATTGGACTGTTGTGGTGTATAGCCGGGGTTAGTAATGGGTTATTGTTTAATTCATTTGTTGTAAATGTAATTTGTTGTAATATTATTTTTGCGGGGCACTTCCAGGTTGCGGTCGTAGCCACCGTTGTATTATTTCATTTTACTGTTTTTGCTCCTAGGACTGACCCAAGGTGGGGTACACAGACTGCCGGGTGGGTAGTTTGCCGTACCCGTAGGGGTCGAGGGTGGGGTAACGGCTATTCATCACAACTGTGTAATCTGTCTTTTCTTGCAGGCTCAAAAGAAATACAGATTGCTTGCAAATCCAATATTGTTTATCTGTGTTCTGGAATGAATATCATTGCGTCAGACGAATGTAAAATATCTATATATATTGTAGCTATTTAGACGTCACTTATGTTTTACACCCGCGCTAGCCCAGCCCCCGCTCTGTCGTTAGTTAAGTAACCTAACGGGTGATGACGGGACCCCGTGGCGAATGCGGATGGCATAAGAGGACGTTGTATTTTCGTTGTTTTCTGCAATGATAGGTTAATGATGGGACGCATTATCTATAATGCAAAGAAAATAAACCAAAGTTTTAATCGTTGGAACAATTTAAAAGAAACCACTCGGTTAATTTTAAAACAGATATTTTTAAAACGCGGAGCTTTAACCACTCCTTTTAAAAGCTATCAGGTTCCTTCGGTTATATCAAGTTCACTACGTTCACGGTTTCGCCAAAACCAGTCGTAGCCCTCCGTCATTTCATTTGGGTATTCAGTAGTATTCAAACTATGCATTTTGGCCAAAGTCAAGGCATAGTGTTTGGTAGCTGCTGGGTTTTCATTTGTTGCATAAGATAGATGAGTTGTTTTGGGACAGTCGTATTACCATTTGACCAAAGTCAGGGGTATATACGGATGGGTTCAAATTGACAAGATAATGACGGGTAGAACTTGACATGTGACTTATGACATTTTGACCAAAGCCAAGGTCATAAGAGCATGGGGCAAAAAACTTATATCGGGAATTTCTAAAGAAACTGAAATTTGCAAAGAGATGCATACCATTTTGAGTTTGATGAATGTTGGTAGCATTCCTACAACATTATCAGACGATGATATTTGGATCCCGATCCTACTGTGAGTATATGCTACTTATCAGGATATTCGTCACTTAACGATCAATGCTATAAACCTAGTAGGTGTCCAGAAAAGTGTCAGCGGGGTTACGCCCCCAGAGAAAAGAGGTTATTTAATTAAGGAACTTCGCGAAAGCGTTGGAAAACCTCCCTCGAAGTATCGACACCGGCCTGGCTGAACGGTTAAGCAAGTATTGTACGGTGAGAATAGTCTTGACTAATTCTTCTTTTATGGTTTGAGGAAGGATTCGAGAAACAGTGGGAGCCATCCAGTTTAGATAAACTAAAAACCACTCTAAACTTGCAAGAGCATCATGCTAAAGAGTTTTCTTCTCTCTCTCCTAATTGCAGCGACCCTGAAAATGACTGGACTTAAGTTACTTTTAGAGAAAAATATACTGACGGGGCCAAACTATAAAGATTGGCTGCGGAATGTCAAAATGGCTTTGACCTATGACAAACTGGGGTACGTCCTCACCGCTATGGCACCTGCTGTCCCTGGTCCCAAATCCAGCAATGCGGATAAGGAAATCCGCAAAACCTGGGATTTAGATTGCGCGAGAGCCAAGTGCATCGTGCTTGCCTCGATGAACAATGAACATCAGAGGAGGCACGAGGATATGTCCCTAGATGGCATATTTCTCCATACAAAGGAACTTTATGGAGAGCAATCTCGTATAGCAAGATACGAGACCTCTAAGAACTTGTTTCGAGCGAGGTTGGCTGCCGGGTCATCGGTAGGTGAACATGTCCTACAGATGATCAGCTATATTGAAGAGCTCGCAGACCTTGGGACGACTTTGGATAATGAGCTCTATACAGACCTTATTCTCCAGTCCCTTCCTCACACCTACGCCCAGTTTATCCTGAACTTCAACCTTCAAAGAAAAGAAGTTGAACTTCCGGAACTCCTGAACATGTTAAGGAGTGCAGAGGGCACCTTGAAGACATCAAGGGAAACACCCGCTATGTTTGTTGGCGGTTCATCTTCTTCCGGGTCCAAGGCTAGGGCCAAAGGAAGGAAGAAGAAGGCCGCACCCAGACCTAGAGGAGGTGTTAGTAAGGTGGGAGGGAAGGGAAAGAAAAAGAAAGCAGCACCGATAGTTGGCCAGGATGAGTGCTTCCATTGTCACAGGAAAGGGCACTGGAAGAAGGATTGCAAGGCGTGGAACGCCAAGAACCAGGAACCGAAGCAAGCTGTGGCTTCGACTTCAGGTGTGTTTGTAATTGAGAATTGTCTGTCGATCAACTCTACTTCCTGGGTATTGGATACCGGATCAGGATCTCATATTTGCAATTCATTGCAGGCACTGAGAAACCGTAGAGTGCTGAAGGAAGGTGATATGACCCTAAAGGTTGCTAACGGAGCTAGCGTGGGAGCTGCGTCCGTCGGGGACTATCACCTAGGATTGACGAGTGGACACATTTTGGTTTTACATAACTGTTATTTTGTACCCAGCTTAACGTGTAATATCATATCAGTTTCCTTGTTATTAAATAAAGGTTATGATTTCACGTTTGTAAGAGATGTTGTCAACATCCACCTTAATCATGGTTTGATTGGGTCCGGTACATTAAATAACGGAATATATGTTTTAAACCAACTCCAAATTTTCAATGTCCAGAACACACTAAAAAGAAAGTCTCCAGATTTAAATAAAGCTTTCTTATGGCATTGTAGACTGGGTCACATCAATGAGAGAAGGTTGACTAAGTTGCATAGAGAAGGATATTTGGACACGTTCGAATATCAAACCTATGACACTTGTCAATCTTGTCTCAAAGGAAAGATGACAAAGACTCCATTTACTGGACAAGGAGTAAGAGCGAGCGAGCTCTTAGGACTCATACACAGTGACGTATGTGGTCCAATGTCTACACATGCAAGAGGTGGTTATTCCTACTTCATTATTTTCACGGATGATTACTCAAGATACGGATTCATTTATCTGATGAAACATAAATCCGAGGCTTTTGAGAAATTCCAAGAGTATAAGAATGAAGTAGAAAACCAGACAGGCAAAAGTATTAAGACACTAAGATCTGATCGAGGTGGAGAATACTTAAGTGCCGAGTTCCTAGGTTACCTAAAAGAGAAAGGAATTCTCTCTCAGCTTACTCCTCCATACACTCCACAGCATAACGGTGTATCGGAGAGACGGAATCGAACCCTATTGGATATGGTACGATCCATGATGAGTAATACTGAGTTACCGCGATCTTTCTGGGGTTATGCGCTAGAATCAGCGGCATATCTTCTGAACAGGGCTCCTACCAAGACTGTGCCTACCACTCCATATCAGATGTGGACTGGGAAGAAACCCCATCTTCAGCATATGAAGATTTGGGGATGTCCAGCTTTTGTTAAGAAGCAGCATGTGGACAAGCTCGAGGCACGATCAGTAAAATGTATGTTTGTGGGATATCCAAAGAACTCCAAGGGATATTATTTCTATTACGCAGAGGAACAAAAGGTTTTTGTTTCTCGTAATGCCCTTTTTCTGGAAAATCAGTTTTTAGAAAAGGAAATAAGTGGGAGCGAAATAGAACTGGAAGAAATTCCAGAACCACAAACTGCTACTGAAAGTATGGTAGAACCAGAGGTTCAAGAAGAGCAGAACATTCCCGCACCCCTCCGCAGGAGTAGTAGGCCGTCTCATCCGCCTGAGAGATACTACGGTTTTCTCATAGATGGGGATAGAGAGGATTGCATCATAGATGATGATGAACCTACTGACTTCCAGCAGGCCATCCAGAGCGGCGACTCGGTACGATGGCTAGATGCAATGCGGACCGAGATGAAGTCCATGTACACCAACAAAGTATGGACTTTGGACTTTGCTCCAGATGGGGTAAAACCCATAGGATGCAAATGGATCTTCAAGAAAAAGATTGGTGTAGATGGACAGGTGGAAACCTATAAGGCTAGACTTATTGCAAAGGGTTTTCGTCAAAGACCTGGTTTGGACTATGACGAAACTTTTTCTCCAGTGGCTATGCTCAAATCCATTCGGGTCCTTCTTGCTATTGCTGCCTTCCATGATTATGAAATCTGGCAGATGGACGTAAAGACGGCTTTTCTGAATGGAAATTTAGAAGAGTGCGTTTATATGGATCAGCCAGAGGGTTTCAATCAGAGTGGGAGCAGCGGGAAAGTATGCAAGCTGCTTAAGTCCATTTATGGACTAAAGCAGGCATCGCGGAGTTGGAACATCTGTTTTGATGAGACAGTCAAAGAATATGACTTTGTCAAAAATCCAGATGAACCGTGCATATATAGTAAAGTTGTGGCCAGAAGTGTCGTATTCCTCGTCTTGTACGTGGATGACATTCTATTGATAGGAAATGACATTCCTATGCTACAATCTGTCAAAGGATTCTTGTCACACAGGTTCTCCATGAAAGACCTGGGTGATGCCTCTTACATTCTGGGGATCCGGATCTATCGTGATAGATCCAAGAGGATGTTGGGACTTTCGCAGTCCAGGTATATCGACACTGTACTGAAAAGATTCAGTATGGAAGATTCTAAGCGCGGTAATCTACCGGCTTGTCACGGAATCACCCTCTCCAAAGAGATGTCTCCCAAGACTGATTTGGAAAGGGAATGCATGTCTATTATACCCTACGCTTCTGCGGTAGGCTCTATAATGTATGCGATGTTGTGTACCAGACCAGATGTAGCTTACGCACTGAGCATGGTAAGCCGGTATCAGTCAGACCCAGGGGAGAAACACTGGATAGCAGTAAAGAACATTCTCAAGTACCTGAGGAGGACTAAGGAGATGTTCTTGGTTTACGGCGGAAAAGACCTCAGGTTGGAGGCCTTTGCTGATTCCGGCTTCCAGAGTGATAAGGACGATTCCAAGTCCATGTCGGGTTATGTCTTTACCCTCAATGGAGGGGCGGTGTGCAGGAAGAGCTCCAAGCAGGACACCGTTGCTGACTCGACGATGGAAGCGGAGTATATAGCTGCTTGCGATGCCGCAAAAGAAGCAGTCTGGATGAAGAAGTTCCTAACAGAACTTCAGGTTGTTCCTACCATAGGTTATCCAATACCTCTGTATTGCGACAACAACGGAGCTATAGCTTTAGCGAAGGAACCAAGGTCCCATCAGAAGTCCAGACACATCTTGAGGCGGTATCACCTGATCAGGGAGATCATTGATCGTCAGGAGATCGAGGTTCGGAGAGTTACTTCAGAAGAGAACATTGCTGATCCATTCACGAAGGCCCTTCCTCAGATTCAGTTCGAGAGGCTGCTCGAGATCATTGGTCTACGATATGCCAGTACATGGCCCTAGTGCAAGTGGGAGATTGTTAGTGTTTATGCCCTAGAAGGCCATTACTGTATCATACTAGTTTGTATATTACTTAATGGAAGCTTGGAATATTCACATGTATATAACAGTCTTGCTAAACATGGTAGTATGCTACTTGGTTTTTCTATCTTAATATGTGAGTGTACGTATTGATAGAGCTCTTAGGATCTTGCTTGTCTACCAGCGTTGTGATGGCAGTCACACTAGTGGGGGCTGGGTAGTCTACAAGCACATCCTTATTTAGGTCCCTGGTCGTAGGATTATCGAGACAGAGCATCGATACTCCGGAGTAGACTAGTGTGTACGCTTCTCATCCCAGTTGGGGAGATGGTCTGTCCCACAGCCGTCAGTACGTCGTACTGGAGATAGTATGCAGGTGCTCGTTAGGTTACGGGTACACCGGACAGGACTCACAGGGAACTGTTGGTTGGTTTGATACCAGTCGTCAGTGAACAGTTCCCAGGTGACATGAGTACAGCGTAGTCCGCAGACTTGACACTGCTACTTCGCCTCGAGTGTGTCCCACTGTTCTTAGATTGCTACCCTACCACGGCTCAAAGGAGTCGTGCAAACAGGTAGCAGTTGGGTGCAGTCCCGAGCACTTGGAGGCAGTGGCGGTTAGACAGGATTCGTCCCTCCCGGTATTGGGAGTAGATATCGTGCTGTGTCAGAGAGCCATTACGCAAAGTCCCTGGCCAGGGCAAGCGAGATTTGCTGGTAGGTTCCAGTAGTTTCTCAGGGTGTAATGGGCTTCCCTCCGACACGACTTATACCGCTATTAGGGGACTGACGCTTGCCGCCCCCCTAGGCCCGATATGCGATAGTCTTGGACGAATGGACCGGACTGTATGGAGATTGTCACATCAGACTCAGTAGGAGTTCGGATGGGTTTTCTCATCGGCCTTCTTATCGACAACTACCTGGGGACCGTTACGTACAGCTAGTGCCGCTTGCGGTCTGTGGTTAAACCCACTGCCAGCGTAGTAGTCGAGTCTCTAGAGTCCCACACAGAGAGTTTCCTACTCCAGGCGAAACGATATAGAGGTCGCAAGGTTTTGCGACAAAGGGTTCGGATGCATACGTGCGTTTACGCACGTACGACTTTCGGACAGTTTTTACCAGTCGGCTTTGGTTTAAGCCAGTTACTGGTATCCGGTTATTGGATTTTTACAGTCTAAAGTTTTTCCGTATTTTTGCGGATTGGAGGGGCGTTCTCGTAATTGTACGAGAAGCTTCTAGAAGATGTGACTAAGGAGGTTAAGGTGACATAAGCTTTGGATAAGATTAGTGAGTCATGAGGGTGATTCATCATGATCATTAATGCACCATAAATGCTTAATGACTCATGTTAATGAATCACCTCTTTTCATTTATGAAGCATGCTTATTCATTTCTATTATTGATTATTCTTTAATAAGAATGCTTCATAATATATTATGATACACTCTCTCTCATCTCATTATCTCATCTCACATTCTCTCTCCTCAAGCTCTCATCTTCAAGAGACTAATCCTTAATCCTCATGTGTTGAGATCAAAGGTTTAGTTAGACTTAAACATCCATTACTTTCACTCTATATCATCCTTTCTTCTTTGATTAGCAATCAAAGTAGATTAGTTACCTCAAGTTAGAGGTGTAGCTTGGTGTTTTGCTCTCGGGTGGATCGTCTACTACCTAGAGAAGGTCGAGGAGAACAAAGGAGGACACAAAGACGAAGGACCGGTTTCATTAGGTATAATCCCTAAACACAATTGATAAGAAACTCTTTGTGTACGGTTATTTATAGTTTAGCTTCGATTCAAGCGGTTAGTCGATGTTCGTTCTTTAAACTTGATCGTTTTTGAAAATTCCGCCTCCCCACAAGTACTGGGGTGTACTACATCGACTTACATGCACTTCGTCGACGGCGTCGGGGGTGCGGCCGCCTATTGAAGTTTGCGACGAGCATTCGATCGGGATGTCGGGAATCTTGTTGAATTGCCCGACTTGATATTGAAAAGTGTTTTCGATAATGAGACTAAAATGCGGGGTTTATAATTGTTAGGCATGCGATGTCTAAGTATTTCATTTGATTAGGCATGCGATGTCTAAAGAGATTGCGGATTCCAACTGTTGTAGTTTTACACTTTCTTTTCTGTGACCGTAAGTATAATATGTGATATCGCCGGTTTCGTTGCTATATGTCAACGACAATTGGGATGCGCATATTTACTTACGTTGATGACATGTGATGTTATGTGTTGCTGGATATGTTATATTGGATCGTCGTGTTTGAATAGCCGGGGTTTTTTATGTGAGATGAGTGTTTCTCATTTTCATTCATGTAAAAACTTGTATGTAATATTCTTTTATTGGGGCACTTCCAGGTTGCGGAAGATGTCACCCTTTGTATATTATTTACTTTTCCGCACTAGGATAGACCCAAGGAGGGGAGCACAAGTAACCGGGTTCTGGAGTCCAGTGGGAGACCAACTCGAGGAGTCGAGTCCGGGTCTCCTAACTCTAGAATTGGTAGGGTTGCTTGCCGCTCTCGTAGGGGTCTAGCGGTGTGGGTTTGGCTATTCATCGCGACCGTGGAATCCGTGTTTTATACTGGCTCGTATTGAAAACACGGACGTCCTAGTATATCCAATATTTCATATGATTCTTCCGCTGCGATATCTGTGATGTGATCATGTGATGTTCTGTGATAGATACTATATATAGTATATATGATATATTATATAGACGTTACGTATGTTTTACACCCGCGCTAGCCCTACCCCGCTCTGCCGTTAGTTACCTAACCTAACGGTGCACGAGGGGACATCGAGGCGAATGCGGATGGCATAAGTGTACGTCGTATTTACCTAACCTAACCGGGTTCTGGAGTCCAGTGGGAGACCAACTCGAGGAGTCGAGTCCGGGTCTCCTAACTCTAGAATTGGTAGGGTTGCTTGCCGCTCTCGTAGGGGTCTAGCGGTGTGGGTTTGGCTATTCATCGCGACCGTGGAATCCGTGTTTTATACTGGCTCGTATTGAAAACACGGACGTCCTAGTATATCCAATATTTCATATGATTCTTCCGCTGCGATATCTGTGATGTGATCATGTGATGTTCTGTGATAGATACTATATATAGTATATATGATATATTATATAGACGTTACGTATGTTTTACACCCGCGCTAGCCCTACCCCGCTCTGCCGTTAGTTACCTAACCTAACGGTGCACGAGGGGACATCGAGGCGAATGCGGATGGCATAAGTGTACGTCGTATTTATCTGTGATGTTTACGTACTTAAATGATGGGATCTCATTAATGTGATTAATGAAATAAAAGAAACCTAAGATGTTGTAGAATCGAATTTCAAAATAAAACAGGTAGCTACAGTTCTTGCTTTGCACAGCGGTATATATGATATATCCTGCACCTTATTCGATAAGGAAAGGACCGAGATCCCTTCACCGAGAGTGACTCCTTTAGCAATAACTGGCAGATGCTACAACCCTCGGTTTGTCTTTTGATTGCTTTTAAGAGTTTTTGCTTTGCACAGTGATATATATGATATATCCTGCACCTCATTCGACGAGGAAAGGACCGACGATCCCTTCACCGGGAGTGACTCCTTTAGCAAAACTAGAAAAGCCTCAAAAGCACTCCATTTTAAAATCATTTGATTCTACAACGATATCAAGTTCATTACGCAATAGGTTTTCAGAAAAATCTGTCGTAGCCCTCCGTCATTTCAGATAAGTACTAGTTAGTATTCGTGCTGCGGTAGTTTGGCCTCCGTCAAGGCGTAGTGTACGGTAGCTAACTAGTGCTTATCTGCTAGCATATGATGCGATTGGATTAGGGTATTCGTACGGCGTTGTTTGGCCTCTATCAAGAGTCGTGTGGGTGGGTTTAATTCAATCAGGAAATGACGGGTTGAACTTGACTAGCGGACTATGGGTAGTTTGGCCTCCGTCAAGGTCATAGGACGCTAGGGGCAAAATATTATCGGGAATTTCAAGTGTTGAAATTTGCAATGAGATTGTATACCTTCTATGAGATAGTTGGATCCCGATACCCGCTGTGAGTAATTGTTACTCCTGGGAGAGTTTTATACATTACAATTAGCCGATCAAGTAGGTGTCTAGAAAGGTGTTAACGAGGTTACGTCTCTGGGAAAACGAGGTTTACATTAATTAGGTTCGTGCGAAAGCACGGGGGACCTCCCTCAAAGTACCGACACTGGCCTGGCTGAAAGATTGGCGAACTTGTAGTGTGTAATTAATCCCGGCTAGTCTTTCCTTTTAGGGTTTGAAGGAAGATTTGATAAAAACAGTGGGAGCCATCCTGATTAGATAAAATAATAACCAATCTATTCTTGCAAGAGCGCACGCTGAGTGTTTTCTTCTCTCTCTCTCCAGGTAGCGACCATATCACGCCTTAATCAAGATAATAATACGGAATATTGACCGAACCCGCTTGTTTTACTGAGCTGGGGAACGTTGGTCCCGCTCCAACTTATAATAGTTATAAGACAGAGCAGGAAATAGGGGAATACCTAGATTCCCATGCCGCCCAAACGAAGAGAGTGCATGCTGATGCATCATCTTCGAGTGTGTTCATTACAGAACTGTTTCTCAGTATCCTCTACGTCCTGGGTATGTGATACAAGATCAGGATCCCAGTTATGTAATCTGTTACATAGGGCTACAGAAAGGTAGAGAACTGAGAACGGGTGATAAGTTTCATGAGGCAGAAAACGGGGCAAGCGTTGCAGCCAAGTCTGTCGGTCACTGTCACCCTGTATTACCAATACATTGATTCTGAACGAATGTTATTAGATACCGAACCTGATATACAAAATCATATCAGTCTCTTTATTTAGTAAAGAAATGATAAAATTTTGTATTGTTGGATAATGTTTTGAACATTTCCTATATCAAAAGTTGATCGGTTCAGGCACGTTATCTAAAAACATTGATGTTCTAAATCAAACTACAGTTCTTTAGTATACTGAACACACACAAGAGGAAGAGTTCAGAAATGAACGGATCCTTCTTGAGGTATTGTAGACTAGGTCATATCAATGCGACCCGACTAGCTATGTTACATTTAGATGCATATTTAAATCAGTTTGAATTTACATCTTGTGAAACTTGCCAGTCATGTCACAGAGATAAGATGACCATAGCTCCGTTTACAGGAAACAGAGAAAGAGTTAGTGAACTCTTGGGATGATACATGTTGATGTATGTAGGTCCCCTGTCTACACATACCAAGACCGGTTCTTTTTACTTCATTACATTCTCTGATGATCTTTCGAGATTCAGACCTATGTTCCTGTTGAAACACAAGTCCGAACCTTTTAAGCTATTCACAGAATATAAGTTAGAAGTAGAGAACCAAAATACGGGTACAAGTATTATGTCCTTTGATGAGATCAAGGAGGAGAATACTTGAGCATGGAATTCCTGGACTATTCTAAAGGAGAATGAGATTCTCTCTCAGCATTACTCCTCCGTATACACCATAGCACGATGGTATATCGGGGCGGAGCAATTACACCCTATTTGATAAGGTGTGCTCTATGATGAGTACTACTGAGTTACCTTTTTGGGGATATGCACTTGAGAAGCTGCATACCTGTTGAATTAGGTTCGAATCAGATCACAGCCTACCACTCCATATGAGATATGGTATGGGAAGAGCCCATGTCTTAAGCTAGTTAAGATTTGGGGTTGACCGGCCTATGTCTAAAAGCAAAATCCGGACAAGCTCGAGGCAAGGTCTGTTATGTAGAACTGGAAATGTTCCAGCCATACAAACTGCAGCTGATGATTTGATAGAACCAAAGGATTCAGTAGATTCCAACGAACCTCAGCCTCTCCGCCGATCTAGTAAGGTTCCTCACCTGCCTGAGAGATACTTCGGTTTCTCTATGACAGTGGGAGAGAGGATTGCATCATGAGATGATGACCCAACTAGTTTCGAGCTGGCCATCGGGGGTAGGACTCTGTAAGAATGGCTGGATGCTTAGTGATCTGAGATGGAATCCTTATACACCAACAAAGTATGGACTTTGGTTGCTATATCTGAAGGGTTAAATCTCCATCAGGAGCAAGTATATCTTGAGAAGATTACTTGGTGTAGATGGAAAAGTTAAGACTTTCAAAGCTAGACTTGTTAAAGGTTTTCGTCATCAACCAGGCATGGATAATGATGAAACCTTTTCCAGTACCTATGCTTAAGTCCATCCAGATCCTACTTGTCACGGCTACATACCATGACTACGATATCTGGTGGTTGGGTGTCATGACTGCTTTTCTAAATGATGTTTTAGAAGAGTGCATTTATAAGTACACAACCAGAGGGCCTCGTAGACAGTGGGAGCAGCGGAAACGTGTGCAAGATGGTTTATAGGATAAAGCAGGCATCGCGGAGTTGGAACATCTGTTTTGATGGACTAGTCAAAGAAGTTGACATCATCAAAATGGTAGATGAACCTTGTATAAACAAAAAGGTAGTAGGGAGTATGGTGACGATCCTCGTAGAGTACGTGGATGACATACTCTTGATAGGGAAGGAGTTTCCTATGCTACGCTCGATCAATCTCCGCTTGTCACAATGATTCTCCACATAGGATCAAAGTGATACCTACTAAATCCTGGTTTTGGATCTATGAGATAGATCTAAATGGATGTTAGGATACTCACTAGTTATAGTGAGATTGTATCAGTTGATCCTGTGGAAAATCACTGGAAGTGTTCCAGGGTGATAAAGACGACTGAATGTCAGTCACAGGCATTGTCTTTACCCTCAGTAAAGGGACGGTATGTTGGAAGAGTTCCAAGCTAAATACCGTGGCATACTAGACGATAAAGGCAGGATACATCGCTACTTAAGATGCTACCAAAGAGGCTGTTTGGGTGTATATTGGTTCATGAGATGAACTATGTTCCTACCATTGTGAGACAATGGAGTTGTGGCTTATGCCAAGGAACACAGGTCCCATCAGTGATCCAGACATATTCTAAGGCAGTATCACCTGATCATGGAGATGGTTGATCTCTAAGGGATCGAGGTTAGGAGAGTAGACTCAGAGGACAACACGGCGGATCCACTCACAAAGACCTATTCCCAGAGAGAGACTCTTATGGGATGGTTGAGTATGAGATACTACAACCACTGCTATCAGATGGCCCTAGTGCAAGTGGGAGATTGTTAGTTATATGTATGCCCTAGAAGCCATTACTATACATAGGATGTATATTGTAGTGGATGCTTGGACATATATAGGGAGGACTTTCTTGCTCGACATGATAATATGCTATCTGGTTGCTCTTTACCTTAACGTGTACACAGATTGTCTCTCTATTACATGTTGGTAAAGCCCTTAGGATGTGTACTTGACTACCTGGACTATGATGCGGATCATACTATGGGGACATGGTAGTCCATAAGTACATCCTTCAAAGTCCCTAGTCGTGGGTATATCGAGACGGGGCATCGATATACCAGAGTAGACTAGCGTATACCTTCTCGACCCATATAGATGGGCGATGGATGATCCAATATCCATTGGTGTTTGACATCAGAGATGATATACGGGTGCTCAGTAGAGACTGGGTACACTGGACGGACTCGCCGAGAACTCCCAGATGGTATTATACCCTACGTCAGATGGCAGTTCTTTGGTGACATTGGTACAGGTTAGTCTGTAGACCCGAGATCGTCATAGAGTCTTGTGTGATTCCCACTGTGCTTTGATTTCCACCTTACCACGTCCAAGAGGGCGTGCAAAACGGTGGCTTTTGGGTACAGTCCCGAATCACATGGAGGCAATGAGCGATAGGAGGGGATTCGTCTCTCCCGGTATAGGGAGTTGATGTTGCGCTGTGTTCGATTGGCTATAACCGGAAATCCCTGGCCAGGGTTGCTGAGATTTACTAGTAAGTGTTACCAGTAGTTTCTTGAATTATTATAGACCTCATATTGACACGACTTATCGAGCTATTGGGGTCTGACGTTTACCACCCCTAGGCGAGATATGCGACATATCAGACGATCAGACCGGACTGTACGGTAAGTGTTGCTGGTTGGATTCACAGGAGTATGAGCGGGCTTGCTCGTCGATCTTCTGATCGCTCAATACCCGGGTGGCCGTTACGTTTAGCAGACCGCTTGTGGCTTGTGGGTGTTTGATATGATCATCACCTGCTGCCGGCGTATTGACGAGTCTTTAGAGTCCTACACAGAGGTTTCCTGGCTCAAGCGAAACGAAATAGGAGCGCATATGAGATATGTGCGGGACCGAGAATAATGCGTGTATGTGATACCGTATTTCATTCTCGCGATGAATGTATCGATTGGTTGTATGCGATATAACCTAGTTATCGAATCAAGAATTGATTCGATAAGCCGATACATTGGATATTAGTCGGTTGTATGCGATATGACCGGATCGTTAAATCAAGTGTTGATTTAATGCATAATTATATATTTGATATATTACTTTGCATTAACTAGTATTGGTTCACTTTAAATGGATATTCTCACTTGGATTGTGCAAGTTGTATATGTGATATACTTTTGTGCACATGATTGTATCATGTTTGATGATACATTATTGCTAGGGTTTTTGTGTAAAGAATTAAACCTTGGTTAAGTAAATGGTTAGGGTTTTTCTTTTATCATTCATTTATCCTTTTAATTTAGATTAAAAAAAGAAATGGCAAATGAAAACAAAATGTTTTTCTTTCTTTCTTTCTTTCATGAAGCTTGTTGAAGCTTCATGAAGCTTTGACCAAAGTGACCACTTTGTCTTCATCCTTAACCCTGACCATTCATCTAACCTTAGTCAACTCTCTACACATAACCATGGTTCATATTATGATAAGTATTCTTTTCTTTTGCATTTTTAATTAACTTATCATAATAATATTATCGTCTTCTTCTTCTTCTTCAAGATGAAGAAGCTTGATTCCATCAATGGTGATTTGATGAAAAGAGTGAGAAATCCAATTCTAAAGTGAACCCACTTCCTATTTCTTCATCCTCTACCTCTTGCCAAGTAGTAGAGTGTGTTTTCTTCATAAGTTTCATGACTTGGTGAAGTGGGAGCTTAATCTAGTGATGCCTCGACGTAGATCATCTTCGGCACGAAGCCGACGACCTTGCCCGCCCTTTTCTCCGATGAAGCCGACGCTTGAGCCTGGGATTTCATTTGGACAGCGGAGAGGACTTCATTACGGAGCCGTGGAGGTGGAGGACCGGATCTACAAAGGTTGTATTTCCGTTCTAGTAGTTAAGTTGTTAACTATTCGCTTTTGTCGCCTAAAATTCTGGTTAACGATCTAGTCTAGGGTTTCTCGGCACCGTTAAATTTAAAATTGGCATGGTTGATGCCTTGTGAGACCTCTTGAGAGTGCCTAGGAACCCTACACACTTGACTTAATAATCCGGTCATATCTCATATAACCGGCTAACATCCATCGTATCGACTTATCGAATCAACACTTGATTCGATAACCCGGTCATATCATATATAACCGACCGATACAAAAAGTCGCGAGAATAGAATACGGTATCACATACTCGCATTTATTCTCGGTCTCGCACATATCACATACGTTCTCCTATTTCGTTTTGCCTGAGCCAGTAAAACCTCTGTGTAGGACTCTAAAGACTCGTCAATACGCCGGCAGTAGGTGATGATCACATCACGCACCCACAAGCCGTCAGCGGTACTAGTTGGACGTAACGGCTACCCGGGTATTGAGCGATCAGAAGGTCAGCAAGCAAGCCCGCTCCAACTCCTGTGAAAGCCTGCCGGTAACACTTGCCGTACAGTCCGGTCTCCTCGTCTGATATGTCGCATATCAAGTCTAGGGATGGTAAACGTCAGACCCCAATAACTGATAAGTCGTGCCGATGTGAGGCTCATAACTGGTCGAGAAACTACTGGTAACACTTACCAGTAAATCTCTAATCAGCCCTGGCCAGGGACTTCCCTGTTACGGCCAATCGAGCACAGCGCAACATCAACCCCCAATACCGGGAGAGACGAAACCCCTCCTATCGCTCATTGCCTCCATGTGACTGGGGACTGTACCCAAAAACCACCATTTTGCATGCCCTCATGGACGTAATAAGGTGGAAATCAAAGCACAGTGGGAATCACACAAGACTCTATGACATCTCAGGTCTACAGACTAACCTGCACAAGTGTCACCAGAGAACTGCCATCTGACGTGAGGTATAATACCATCTGGGAGTTCTCGGCGAGTCCGTCCAGTGTACCCAGTCTCCACTGAGCACCCGTATACCATCTCTGATGTCAAACACCAATGGATATGGGATCATCCATCGCCCATCTTATGGGTCGAGAAGCATATACGCTAGTCTACACTGGTATATCGACGCCCCGTCTTGATACACCCACGACTAGGGACCTTGAAGGATGTACTTATGGACTACCATGTCCCCACTAGTATGATCCACATCATAGTCCAGGTAGTCAAGTACACATCCTAAGGGCTTTACCAACATATAACGATAAGACAGTATAAAGAGACAAGTATACATGTTAAACTAAAGAGCAACCAGATAGTGTAGGTTTCCTAGGCACACTAATGAGGTCTCACAAGGCATCAACCATGCCAATTTCAAATTTTAACGGTGCCGAGAAACCTTAACAAGATCGTTGGCTAGATGTTTAGGCGAAACAAGAAACTAGCTAACAACTTAGCTAAAGAGAAAACGGAAATACAACCTTTGTAGATCCGGTGCTCCACCTCCATAGCTCTGCAATGAAGTCTTCTCGCTGTCCAAATCAAATCCTGGGCTCTAGCGTCGGCTTCATCGGAGAAAAAGCGGGCTAGGTCATCGACGACGTGCCGAAGATGATCTACGTCGAGGCATCACTAGATCAAGCTCCAACTTCACCAAGTCAAGAAACTTGTGAAGAAAACACACTCTACTACTTGGCAAGAGGTAGAGAATGAAGAAATAGGAAGTGGGTAGACTTTAGAATTGGATTTCTCACTCATTTTCATCAATCACCATTGATGAAGTCAAGGTTCTTCATCTTGAAGAAGAAGAAGAAGATGATAATGATATGATAGAATAAAAAGATTAACTTGAAAAGATAATCCCATTCATTCTTATCATAATAGTTACCATGGTTAAGTGTAGAGAATGAACCAAGGTTAAGTGAAGTGGTTAGGGTTAAGCATGATACAAAATGGTCACAAAGTCAAAGCTTCATGAAGCTTCAAAGAAAAAACAAAACTTGCAACCATTTCATTTCATATCTTTTCCAAATAAATAAATAAATAAATGATTAAGAAAAAGAAAACCCTAATCATCAATTTAACCATGGTTTAATCTTTACACTTAACCAAGTTAACATGTATCATCAAACATGATACAATCATTTGCACAAAAAGTATATCACATATACAACTTGTACAACCAAGTGAGAAAATCCTTTTAAAGTGAACCAATACTAGTTAATGCAAAGTAATATATCAAATATATAATTATACATTAAATCATTAAATCAACACTTGATTTAACGATCCGGTCATATCGCATATAACCGACTAGTATACTATGTATCGGCTTACCGAACTAACCCTTGATTCGATAACTAGGTTATATCGCATACAACCTTTCGATACATTCATCGTGAGAATGGAATACGGTATCACATACACGAATCATTCTCGGTCCTGCACATATCTCATATGCGCTCCTATTTCGTTTCGCTTGAGCCAGGAAACCTCTGTGTAGGACTCTAAAGACTCGTCAATACGCCGGCAGCAGGTGATGATCATATCGAACACCCACAAGCCGCAAGCGGTCTGCTAAACATAATGGCCACCCGGGTATTGAGCGATCAGAAGATCGACGAGCAAGCCCGCTCACACTCCAGTGAATCCAACCAGTAACACTACCGTACGGTCCGGTCTCGTAGTCTGATATGTCGCATATCTTGCCTAGGGGTGGTAAACGTCAGACTCCAATAGCTTGATAAGTCGTGTCGATATGAGGTCTATAACAATTCAAGAAACTACTGGTAACACTTACCAGAAAATCTCAGCAACCCTAGCCAGGGATTTCCTGTTATAGCCAATCGAACACAGTGCAACATCAACTCCCTATACCGGGAGAGACGAATCCCCTCTTATCGCTCATTGCCTCCATGTTACTCGGGACTGTACCCAAAAACCACCGTTTTGCACGCCCTCTTGGACGTGGTAAGATGGAAATCAAAGCACAGTGGGAACCACACAAGACTCTATGACGATCTCGGGTCAACAGACTACTCTGTACCAGTGTCACCAGAGAACTACCATCTGACGTAAGGTATAATACCATCTGGGAGTTCTCGGCGAGTCCGTCCAGTGTACCCAGTCTCTACTGAGCACCCGTATATCATCTCTGATGTCAAACACCAATGGATATGGGATCTTCCATCGCCCATCTGTATGGGTCGAGAAGGTATACGCTAGTCTACACTGGTGTATCGATGCCCCGTCTCGATACACCCACGACTAGGGACTTTGAAGGATGTACATATGGACTACCATGTCCCCACTAGTATGATCCGCATCATAGTCCAGGTAGTCAAGTACACATCCTAAGGGCTTTACCAACATGTAACAGAGAGACAATCAATGTACACGTTAAGGTAAAGAGCAACCAGATAGCATACTATCATGTCGAGCAAGAAAGTCCTCCCTATATATGTCCCAGCATCCACTACAATATACATCCTATGTATAGCAATGGCTTCTAGGGCATACATATAACTAACAATCTCCCACTTGCACTAGGGCCATCTGATAGCAGTGGTTGTAGTATCTCATACTCAACCATCCCATAAAAGTCTCTCTCTGGGAATAGGCCTTCGTGAGTGGATCCGCCGTGTTGTCCTCTGAGTCTACTCTCCTAACCTCGAACTCCTTGGAGATCAACCATCTCCATGATCAGGTGATACTGCCTTAGAATATGTCTGGATCACTGATGGGACCGGCGTTCCTTGGCATAAGCCACAACTCCATTGTCTCACAATGGTAGGAACGCAGTTCATCTCATGAACCAATATACACCCAAACAGCCTCTTTGGTAGCATCTTAAGTAGCGATGTATTCAGCCTTTATCGTCTAGTATGTCACGGTATCTAGCTTGGAACTCTTCCAACATACCGTCCCTTTACTGAGGGTAAAGACAATGCCAGTGACTGACATTCAGTCGTCTTTATCACCCTGGAACACTTCCAGTGATTCTCCCCAGGATCGATTGATACCATCTCACTACTACTAGTGAGATTCCTAACATCCAATTAGATCTATCTCATAGATCCAAAACCCAGGATTTAGTAGGTATCATTTTGATCCTATATGGAGAATCATTATGATAAGCGGAGATCGACTGAGCGTAGCATAGGAAACTCCTTCCCTATCAAGAGTATGTCATCCACGTACTCTACGAGGATCACCACCATACTCCCTACTACCTTTTTGTATATACAAGGTTCATCTACCATTTTGATGATGTCAAACTCTTTGACTATCTTTCAAAACAGATGTTCCAACTCCGCGATGCCTGCTTTATCAAATAAAGCATCTTGCACACGTTTCCGTTGCTCCCACTGTCTACGAGGCCCTCTGGCTGTGTACTTATAGACGCTCTCTTCTAAAACATCATTTAGAAAAGTAGTCATGACACCCAACCGCCAGATATCGTAGTCATGGTATGTAGCCGTGGCAAGTAGTATCTGGATGGACTTAAGCATAGGTACTGGAAAAGGTTTTATCATTATCTACGCCTGGTCGATGACGAAAACCTTTAACAAGTCTAGCTTTGAAAGTCTCAACTTTTCCATCTACACCAAGTAATCTTCTCAAGATATACTTGCTCCTGATGGGGATTTATCCCTTCAGATATAGCAACTAAAGTCCATACTTTGTTGGTGTATAAGGCTTCCATTTCAGATCGATAAGCATCCAGCCATTCTTACAGAGTCACACTCCTGATGGCCAGCTCGAAACTAGTTGGGTCATCATCTCATGACGCAATCCTCTCTCCCACTGTCATAGAGAAACAGAAGTATCTTTTAGGTGGGTGAGGAACCCTACTAGATCGGCGGAGAGGCTGAGGTTCGTTGGAATCTACTGAATCCTTTGGTTCTATTAAATCATCAGCTGCAGTCTGTATAGCTGGAACATTTCCAGTTCTACATAACAGATCTTGCCTCGAGCTTGTCCGGATTTTGCTTTTTAGACATAGGCCGGACAACCCCAAATCTTAACTAACTTAAGATATGGGCTCTTCCCTTTCCATATCACATATGAAGCGGTAGGCAACTGATTTGATTGGAACTCTATTCAATAGGTATGCAACTTCTCAAGTGCATAACCCCTAAGGAAAAAGGTAACTCAGTAGTACTCATCATAGAGCACACCATATCAAATAGTGTGTATCTGCTCGGCCCCGACATACCATCGTGTAATGGTGTATACGGAGGAGTAATGCTGAGAGAGAATCTCATTCTCCTTTATAATAGTCCAGAAATTCTATGCACAAGTATTCTCCTCCTTGATCTCATCAAAGGACATAATACTTTTACCCGTATTGGTTCTCTACTTCTAACTTATATTATGTGAATATCTTAAAAGGTTCGGACTTGTGTTTCAACAGGAACATAGGTCTGAATCTCGAAAGATCATCAGAGAATGTAATGAAGTAAAAAAGAACCAGTCCTGGCATGTGTAGACTGGGGACCTACATTCATCAACATGTATCATCCCAAGAGTTCACTAACTCTTTCTCTGTTTCCAGTAAACAGAGCTAGGGTCATCTTATCTCTGTGACATGACTGACAAGTTTCACAAGATGTAAATTCAAACTGATTTAAATATGCATCTAAATGTAACTTAGCTAGTCGGGTCGCATTGATATGACCTAGTCTACAATACCTTAAGAAGGATTCGTTCAGTTGTGAACTCTTCCTCTTATGTGTGTTCCGTATACTATGAACTGTAGTTTGATTTAGAACATTAATGCTTTTAGATAACGTGCCTGAACCGATCAACTTTTGATATAGGAAATGTTCAAAACATTATCTAGCAATACAAAATTATATCCTTTCTTTACTAATAAAGAAACTGATATGATTTTGTATATCAGGTTCGGTATCTAATAACATTCGTTCAGAATCAATGTATTGGTAATACAGGGTGACAGTGACCGACAGACTTGGCTGCAACTCTTGCCCCATTTTCTGCCTCATGAAACTTATCACCCGTTCTCAGTTCTCTACCTATCTGTAGCCCTATGTAACAGATTACATATCTGGGATCCTGATCCGGTATCATATACCCAGGACGTAAAGGACATTGAGAAACAGTTCTGTATAATAAACACACCCGAAGATGATGCATCGGCATGCACTCTCTTCGTTTGGGCGGCATGGGAATCTTGGTATTCCCCTAATTTCCTGCTCTGTCTTATAACAATTATAAGTTGGAGCGGGACCAACGTTCCCCAGCTCAGTATAACAAGCGGGTTCGGTCAATAATCCGTTTTATTATCTTGATTAAGGCGTGACATGGTCACTACCAGGAGAGAGAGAGAAGAAAACACTCAGCGTGCGCTCATGCAAGAATAGATTGGTTATTATTTTATCTAATCAGGATGGCTCCCACTGCTTTTTATCAAATCTTCCTTCAAACCCTAAAAGGAAAGACTAGCCGAGATTAATTACACACTACAAGTTCGCCAATATTTCAGCCAGGCCAGTGTCGGTACTTTGAGGGAGGTCCCCCGTGCTTTCGCACTAACCTAATTAATGTAAACCTCGTTTTCCCAGAGGCGTAACCTCGTTAACACCTTTCTAGACACCTACTTGATCGGCTAATTGTAATGTGTAAAACTCTCCCAGGAGTAACTCTTACTCGCAGCGGGTATCGGGATCCAACTATCTCATAGAAGGTAAGCAATCTCATTGCAAATTTCAACACTTGAAATTCCCGATAATATTTTGCCCCGAACGATCTATGACCTTGACAAGGTCAACAAACCATAGACCGCAAATCAAGTTCAACCCGTCATTTCTTGATTGAATCAAACCCACCCGCACGACCCTTGACAAGGTCAACAAGGCCGCACGACTACCCTAACCCAATATGCATCATATGCATAAGCAGATAAATACTGGTTAGCTACCGCACACTGCGCCTTGACAAGGTCAACAAACGCAGCACGAATACTAAACAGGACTTATTTGAAATGACGGAGGGCTACGACAGGTTTTTCTGAAAACCTATTGCGTAATGAACTTGATATCGTTGTAGGATCGAATGAATTTTGAAATGGAGTGTTTTTGAGGCTTTTCTAGTTTTGCTAAAGGAGTCACTCCCGGTGAAGGGATCGTCGGTCCTTTCCTCGTCGAATGAGGTGCGGGATATATCATATATATCACTGTGCAAAGCAAAAACTCTTAAAAGCAATCAAAAGACAAACCGAGTGTGTAGCATCTGCCAGTTATTGCTAAAGGAGTCACTCCCGGTGAAGGGATCTCGGTCCTTTCCTTATCGAATAAGGTGCAGGATATATCACATATACCTCTGTGCAAAGCAAGAACTGTAGCTACCTGTTTTATTTTGAAATTCGATTCTACAACATCTTAGGTTTCTTTTATTTCATTAATCACATTAATGAAGTCCCATCATTTAAGTACCTAAACATCACAGATAAATACGACGTACACTTATGCCATCCGCATTCGTCTCGATGTCCCCTCGTGCACCGTTAGGTTAGGTAACTAACGACAGAGCGGGGCAGGGCTAGCGCGGGTGTAAAACATAAGTAACGTCTATATAATATATCATATATACTATATACAGTATCTATCATAGAACATCACATGATCACATCACAGATATCGCAACAGAAGAAACATATGAAATATTGGATATACTAGGACGTCCGTGTTTTCAATACGAGCCAGTATAAAACACGGATTCCACGGTCGCGATGAATAGCCAAACCCACACCCCTAGACCCCTACGAGAGCGGCAAGCAACCCTACCAATTCTGGAGTTAGGAGACCCGGACTCGACTCCTCGAGTTGGTCTCCCACTGGACTCCAGAACCCGGTTACTTGTGCTCTCCTCCTTGGGTCTATCCTAGTGCGGAAAAGTAAATAATATACAAACGGTGACATCTTCCGCAACCTGGAAGTGCCCCAATAAAAGAATATTACATACAAGTTTTTACATGAATGAAAATGAAAAACACTCATCTCACATAAAAACCCCCGGCTATTCAAACACGACGATCCAATATAACATATCCAGCAACACATAACATCACATGTCATCAACGTAAGTAAATATGCGCATCCCAATTGTCGTTGACATATAGCAACGAAACCGGTGATATCACATATTACACTTACGGTCAAAGAAAAGAAAGTGTAAAACTACAACAGTTGGAATCCGCAATCTCTTTAGATATCGCATGCCTAACCAAATGAATTACTTAGACATCGCATGCCTAACAATTATAAACCCCGCATTTTAGTCTCAAAATCGAAAACTCTTTTCAATATCAAGTCGGGCAATTCAACAAGATTCCCGACATCCTGATCGAATGCTCGTCGCAAACTTCAGTAGGCGGCCGCACCCCCAACGCCGTCGACGAAGTGCACCAAGGCGGAACACCGCTACCGGGAGCACCTGAACGGATGCTTTCGGCGACGGGGTTCTCCTACAGTCACTTGGTCGGGGCTATGTGGTGAGGCTGTCTATTAAGTTTACCCGGCGAGTATCCGCGTACGCTACGTGATTGCGACGGACTTTTGATCACATCAAAATTCCGTAGCAACCGATCAAGTGAGACTAAACTGCTATGTTTATAACATTCATTCAGTTATCTCATAACTTCTTGTGAATTCCAATTATTGTATCCCATTCCAGATAATTAGAAAATGTTAAACTTTCCGATCGAACATTCAAACATCCAAGTTTTCCCGATACAGATCAACACATGAAACAAGTCTAAAAACATTCAGTTCGTGCCTCAGTACCAACGGTCCAGCCGTAGAAGGGTCAAGCCAACGCCTCACATGTGGCACGCCGTACTGCCCCAAACCCGGAGGTTCAAAGGGCAGTTCAAGACGGTCACATAATCGAGTTAAGGTTTGTTGTCTTCTAGAGGGTCCATCGAGTTACTTGCACTACTTAGAACGTCTTTAAACCACGGAAAAATCCAACACTTGGAAATTTCCCGGCAGGGGAAAATTTGGGTATTTATATCCGGTCGAACTTTTTAACATATTCATAAAATTATCCGGAAAGCCACTTAGACAAAATCTGATACTCTGATCGAAACACCGAATCCCTAAAACAACTCCAGAAAATTCAACTCTTGAATAAATTTTAAAAATACCCAGAGAACTCAGCACCTGAAACAATGAATTACTGTGCAAATTGTTAGGGCTGACTTCACACTTCTGCCGTGGAACCGCCGCATAAGCTAGGCTTATGCCGCGGTTCCGCCGCCTATTGTACTGTTCATGAAACAAATTTTGCGCCGTAATTCTTAGAATTCCCAGCTGAGTTTTCTGCATATTTTTAATTTGGAAAAAACCCAGTTTTTAAAAAATGTACAGAGAGCCGTTTTCGGGTTAAGGTTTTGGTTCGATCGGACTTCAAACGTCGTCTAGACTTCGCCTAAGGCTCTAGCTAGGCTCTGATACCACTGTATGGTTCCTAGGCACACTAATGAGGTCTCACAAGGCATCAACCATGCCAATTTCAAATTTTAACGGTGCCGAGAAACCCTAACAAGATCGTTGGCTAGATGTTTAGGCGAAACAAGAAACTAGCTAACAACTTAGCTAAAGAGAAAACGTAAATACAACCTTTGTAGATCCGGTGCTCCACCTCCACAGCTCCGCAATGAAGTCTTCTCGCTGTCCAAATCAAATCCCGGGCTCTAGCGTCGGCTTCATCGGAGAAAAAGCGGGCTAGGTCATCGACGACGTGCCGAAGATGATCTACGTCGAGGCATCACTAGATCAAGCTCCAACTTCACCAAGTCAAGAAACTTATGAAGAAAACACACTCTACTACTTGGCAAGAGGTAGAGGATGAAGAAATAGGAAGTGGGTAGACTTTAGAATTGGATTTCTCACTCATTTTCATCAATCACCATTGATGAAGTCAAGGTTCTTCATCTTGAAGAAGAAGAAGAAGAAGAAGATAATGATATGATAGAATAAAAAGATTAACTTGAAAAGATAATCCCATTCATTCTTATCATAATAGTTACCATGGTTAAGTGTAGAGAATGAACCAAGGTTAAGTGAAGTGGTTAGGGTTAAGCATGAGACAAAATGGTCACAAAGTCAAAGCTTCATGAAGCTTCAAAGAAAAAACAAAACCTGCAACCATTTCATTTCATATCTTTTCCAAATAAATAAATAAATAAATGATTAAGAAAAAGAAAACCCTAATCATCAATTTAACCATGGTTTAATCTTTACACTTAACCAAGTTAACATGTATCATCAAACATGATACAATCATTTGCACAAAAAGTATATCACATATACAACTTGTACAACCAAGTGAGAAAATCCTTTTAAAGTGAACCAATACTAGTTAATGCAAAGTAATATATCAAATATATAATTATACATTAAATCATTAAATCAACACTTGATTTAACGATCCGGTCATATCGCATATAACCGACTAGTATCCTATGTATCGTCTTACCGAACCAACCCTTGATTCGATAACTAGGTTATATCGCATACAACCTTTCGATACATTCATCGCGAGAATGGAATACGGTATCACATACACGAATCATTCTCGGTCCCTCACATATCTCATATGCGCTCCTATTTCGTTTCGCTTGAGCCAGGAAACCTCTGTGTAGGACTCTAAAGACTCGTCAATACGCCGGCAGCAGGTGATGATCATATCAAACACCCACAAGCCGCAAGCGGTCTGCTAAACGTAACGGCCACCCAGGTATTGAGCGATCAGAAGATCGACGAGCAAGCCCGCTCACACTCCAGTGAATCCAACCAGTAACACTACCGTACAGTCCGGTCTCGTCGTCTGATATGTCGCATATCTTGCCTAGGGGTGGTAAACGTCAGACCCCAATAGCTCGATAAGTCGTGTCGATATGAGGTCTATAACAATTCAAGAAACTACTGGTAACACTTACCAGTAAATCTCAGCAACCCTGGCCAGGGATTTCCTGTTATAGCCAATCGAACACAGTGCAACATCAACTCCCTATACCGGGAGAGACGAATCCCCTCCTATCGCTCATTGCCTCCATGTGACTCGGGACTGTACCCAAAAACCACCGTTTTGCACGCCCTCTTGGACGTGGTAAGATGGAAATCAAAGCACAGTGGGAATCACACAAGACTCTATGACGATCTCGGGTCAACAGACTACTCTGTACCAGTGTCACCAGAGAACTGCCATCTGACGTAAGGTATAATACCATCTGGGAGTTCTCGGCGAGTCCGTCCAGTGTACCCAGTCTCTACTGAGCACCCGTATATCATCTCTGATGTCAAACACCAATGGATATGGGATCTTCCATCGCCCATCTGTATGGGTCGAGAAGGTATACGCTAGTCTACACTGGTGTATCGATGCCCCGTCTCGATACACCCACGACTAGGGACTTTGAAGGATGTACTTATGGACTACCATGTCCCCACTAGTATGATCCGCATCATAGTCCAGGTAGTCAAGTACACATCCTAAGGGCTTTACCAACATGTAACAGAGAGACAATCAATGTACACGTTAAGGTAAAGAGCAACCAGATAGCATACAATCATGTCGAGCAAGAAAGTCCTCCCTATATATGTCCCAGCATCCACCAGAATATACATCCTATGTATAGCAATGGCCTCTAGGGCATACATATAACTAACAGATAGCATACTATCATATCGAGCAAGAAATTTCTCTCTATATATGTCCAAGCATCCAATATAATATACATCATCTGTACAATACTGGCTTCTAGGGCATACATACAACTAACAATCTCCCACTTGCACTAGGGCCAGCTGCTGTAGTATCGCATACCAAGCATCCCGAAGAGTCTCTCAAACTGTATCTGTGGAATAGCCTTCGTGCGTGGATCCGCTGTGTTGTTCTTTGTGTCAACTCTCCTGACCTCGATCTCCCGGCGATCAACTATCTCCCGGATCAGGTGATACCGCCTCAGAATATGCCTGGATCGCTGATGGGACCTGGGTTCCTTGGCCAAAGCCACCGTTCCATTGTTATCGCAATACAAAGGTATTGGATGCTCAATGGATGGAACCACTCCAAGTTCAGTGATGAACTTCTTGATCCAGACAGCCTCTTTGGCAGCATCGTTGGCAGCGATGTATTCAGCCTCCATCGTCGAGTCTGCCACGATTTCCTGCTTGGAACTCTTCCAGCTAACCGCCCCTCCGTAAAGGGTAAAGACAAATCCCGACTGCTACTTTGATTCGTCCTTATCACTCTGGAAGCTCGAATCGGTAAAGGACTCTACTTGGAGTTCTCCGTTACCATACACCAAGAGCATTTCTTTAGTCCTTCGTAAGTACTTGAGAATGCTCTTCACAGCTGTCCAGTGACTCTCTCCAGGATCATCTTGATACCTACTCACTATACTTAGTGAGTATGCTACATCGGGTCTGGTACATAACATCGCGTACATGATAGAGCCTACAGCCGAAGCATAGGGTATCCCTTGCATGCGAGCTCTCTCCAAATCAGTCTTGGGAGACATATCTTTGGAGAGAGTGAGCCCTGAGATCGTGGGTAAAAACCCACGTTTGGACTCTTCCACACTAAACCTCTTTAGTATGGTGTCAATATACCTGGATTGGGACAATCCCAATATCCATTTAGATCTATCTCTATAGATCCTTATTCCCAATATGCAGGAGGCATCACCTAGATCTTTCATTGAGAATCTTTGTGATAAGAAGAGCTTGACCGATTGTAGCATAGGAATATCGTTTTCTATCAAGAGTATGTCGTCCACGTACAATACGAGGAAGACAACCTTACTCTCTGCCACCTTCTTGTAGATACAAGGTTCATCTACGTTTTTGACGAAATCAAACTCTTTGATAACGACGTCAAAGCAGATGTTCCAGCTCTGCGATGCTTGCTTTAATCCATAAATGGATTTAAGCAGCTTGCACACCTTCCCGCTGCTCCCACTATCTATGAAGCCCTCTGGCTGAGTCATGTACACGCACTCTTCTAAATCACCGTTTAGAAAGGCGGTCTTAACATCCATTTGCCAGATTTCGTAGTCATGATATGTAGCGATGGCAAGCATGATCTGGATGGATTTAAGCATAGCCACTGGAGAAAAGGTTTCGTCATAGTCCACACCTGGTCTTTGACGAAAACCTTTTGCAACAAGTCTAGCTTTGAAAGTCTCCATTTTCCCATCTACACCAAGTTTTTTCTTGAACATCCATTTGCTCCCAATGGGTTTTACCCCTTCAGGAGCAACTTCCAAAGACCATACTTTGTTGGTGTACATGGATTCCATCTCGGACCGCATTGCATCCAGCCATTTCACTGAGTCTCCACTCGTGATGACCTGCTCGAAGCTAGTTGGGTCATCATCAACCATGATACAATCCTCGCTCCCACCATCAATGAGAAAACCCTAGTATCTCTCAGGTGGGTGAGGAACCCTACTAGATCGGCGGAGTGGCTGGGGTTCATCGGGAACTACCGAATCCTCTGGTTCTACCAAGTCTTCTGTTGTGGTTTGTGTCGCTGGAACCTCTTCCAGTTCTACCTCAATGCCACTAATCTGTTTCATAAGAAAACCTTTTTCTAAGAAAGTGGCATGTCGAGAAACAAACATCTTTTGTTCCTCAGGATAGTAGAAGATATACCCTTGTGAATTTTTGGGATATCCGATAAACTTACATAAGACTGATCTTGCCTCGAGTTTGTCCGGATTTTGTCTTTTGATATAGGCCGAACAACCCCATATCTTAATGTAATTAAGATGTGGTTTCTTCCCTTTCCATATCTCATATGGAGTGGTAGGCACAGATTTGGTAGGAACTCTATTCAATAGGTCTATGGCTGTCTCAAGCGCATATCCCCAGAAGGAAATAGGTAACTCAGCTGTACTCATCACTAAGCGCACCATATCTAATAGGGTGCGGTTCCTCCGTTCCGATACACCGTTGTGCTGTGGTGTATATGGAGGAGTTAGCTGAGAGAGAATCCCATTCTCTTTTAGGAAGTCCAGGAATTCATTGCTCAAGTATTCACCTCCTCGATCAGATCGAAGGAATTTAATACTTTTCCCGGTTTGGTTCTCGACTTCTTGTTTATATTCTCTAAATTTCTCAAAAGCTTCTGATTTGTGTTTCATCAGGAACACATATCCGAATCTAGAGAGATCGTCAGTAAATGTAATGAAGTACGAAAAACCATCCCTGGCATGTGTAGACATGGGACCGCATACATCACTATGTACCAGTCCCAAGAGTTCGGTAACTCTTTCTCCGTGTCCCATAAACGGAGTTTTGGTCATCTTGCCTTTGAGACATGACTGGAAAGTGTCATAAGATGAAAATTCAAATGGATTTAAATATCCATCCTTATGCAACTTAGCTAGTCGTGTCGTATTGATGTGACCCAGTCTATAATGCCACAAGAAGGATTCGTTCATTTCTGAACTCTTCCTCTTGTGTGTGTTTGTTATGCTCAGAACTGTTGATTGATTTAGAACATAAATGCCATTGCACAACGTGCCTGATCAAACCAACTTTTGCTTACGGAAAATGTTCATAACATTATCCTGTAGTACAAAATTATATCCCTCTTTAGTCAGTAAAGAAACCGATATAATATTGCATATCAGGTTCGGCATATAATAGCATTCGTTCAGAACCAATGTATTACCAGTTGGCAATACAAGGTGATATTCCCCGACGGTTTTAGCTGCAACAATTGCACCATTTCCAACCCTTATGTCTTTATCACCTTCTCCAAGTTCTCTACCTTTCCTAAGCCCATGTAACTGATTACATATATGGGATCCTGACCCGGTATCCAATACCCAGGACGTAGAGCAAATGAAGAAACAGTTCTCTGTAACGAACACACCCGAAGAAAATGCATCAACATGCACTTTCTTCATTCGGGTGGCATGGGAATCCTGGTATTCCCCTATATCCTGTTCAGTCCTATAACTCTTATAAGAAAGAACAGAACCATCGTTCCCCAGCATAGTATAATATGCGGGTTCGGTCAATACATCCATATTATTATCTTTATTAAGGCATGATATGGTCGCTACCTGGAGAGAGAGAGAGAAGAAAACACTTTAGCGTATGCTCTTGCAAGATCAGATTGGTTATTATTTTATCTAATCAGGATGGCTCCCACTGTTTTTATCAAATCTTCCTTCAAACCCTAAAAGGAAAGACTAGCCGGGATTAATTACACCCTACAACTTCGCCAATCTTTCAGCCAGGCCAGTGTCGGTACTTTGAGGGAGGTTCCCCGTGCTTTCGCACGGACCTAATTAAAATAAACCTCGTTTTTCGAAAGGCGTAACCCCGTTGACACCTTTCTAGACACCTACTTGATCGGTTAATTGTCCTCTGTAAAACTCTCCCAGGAGTAACAATTACTCGCAGTGGGTATCGGGATCCAACTATCTCATAGAAGGTATGCAATCTCATTGCAAATCTCAACACTTGAAATTCCCGATAATGTTTTGCCCCTAGCGTGCTATGACCTTGACGCGTGCCAAACAACCCATAGTCCGCAAGTCAAGTTCAACCCGTACAATTCGTGATTGAATTAAACCCACCCGTATGACCCTTGATGCATGCCAAACAACGCCGTACGAATACCCTAATCCAATCGCATCTCATGCTATAGATAAGTAATAATCAGCTACCGTACACTACGCCTTGACGCATGCCAAACTACCGCAGCACGAATACTAAATATTACTTATCTGAATTGACGGAGGGCTACGCAGGTTTTTCAGAAAACCATGAGCGTAAAGAACTTGATATCGTCGTAGAATCGAGTGAATTTTGAAATGGAGTGATTTTGAGGCTTTCATTAGTTTTGCTAAAGAGGTCACTCCCGGTGAAGGGATCTCGGCTCTTTCCTCATCGAATAAGGTGCAGGACATATCATATATATCACTATGCAAAGCAAAACTCCAAAAGCAGTCAAAAGTCAAACCGAATGTTGTAGCATCTGCCAGTTTTGCTAAAGAGGTCACTCCCGGTAAAGGGATCTCGGCTCTTTCCCCATCGAATAAGGTGCAGGGTATATCATATATACCGCTATGCAAAGCAAAACTGTAGCTACCCTTTTATTTGAAAATTTGATTCTACAACATCTTTTAGGTTTCTTTTCTTTTATTAATCACATTAATGAAGTCCCATCATTTAAGTCACCTAAACATCACAGATAAATACGACGTACATTTATACCATCTGCATTCGCCTCGATGTCCCCTCGTGCACCGTTAGGTTAGGTAACTAACGGCAGAGCAGGGCAGGGCTAGCACGGGTGTAAAACATAAGTAACGTCTATATAATATATCATATATACTATATATAGTATCTATCACAGCACATCATATGATCACATCACAGATATCGCAGCAGAAGAAACATATGAAACATTTGATATACTAGGACGTCCGTGTTTTATTTTGAGCCTCTATAAAACACAGATTCCACGGTCACGATGAATAGCCAAACCCACACCCCTAGACCCCTATGAGAGCGGCAAGCAACCCTACTAATTCTAGAGTTAGGAGACCCGAAATCGACTCCTCGAGTTGGTCTCCCACTGGATCCTAGAACCCGGTTACTTGTGCTCCCCTCCTTGGGTCTATCCTAGTGCGGAAAAGTAAATAATATACAAAAGGTGACATCAACCTCGACCCGGAAGTGCCCCAATAAAAGAATATTACATACATTTAAATTTTACATGAATGAAAATAAAAACTCTCATCTCACATAAAGCCCCCCCGGCTATTCAGAACGCGACGATCCAATATAACATATCCAGCAACACAGAACATCACATGTCATCAACGTAAGTAAATATGTGCATCCCAATTGTTGTTGACATATAGCAACGAAACCGGTGATATCACATATTACACTTACGGTCATGTTCATATCAGATTTTTGCATTTTCATACCGCCCAATTTTTATCACATTGCATATCGGTAGGTACTCTTGAGCCGTGTTTGCTAGTCAATTGCAGGATACAGGTTCTCGACTCTAAACGGTGAAATCCATGGAAAAACACGACAAAATCCGGGTTCCTGCCATTCACAGATAAAACACGGATCTCCGCTCTTTATCCGTCTGTTGCCACACACCAGTTTAAGAGACAAAATGGCAAATCAATGTCATTTTCATGCACAAGGCTCAATGGCAACACAAGATCCAAGAAATCTACGCGGAGCTCGAGGAAATCATGACAAAAAGATCCACATCAAATCACCTTTTGGTCAACAGAAATTCTAGAAAAATCGTGAAGCCAATCTGAGAAAAATCATATGCCAGAATAAAGGGAATGAAAGACCAGGGAAGCACAAAAACTTTGAAGGTCCAACTCATCTATAAGGCCGCGGAACCGCGGCTAATAGGGGGTCTAGCCCGCGGTTCCGCGGCCATATAGGCGCCGTAGTTGAAGTTTTTTCAGGGGTATTTTTGTCTTTCTATGTACAGCCAGAATGCTACCCTAGATTTCCTTTTCCCTGCCTATAAATAGCCCAGAACCTTGTGAAGCCAAGGGTGCATAATCTTGTATTTTTCTAGGTTTAGAATACTTGTTTCTTCTTCCTCTTCTCATCTCTTCTCCATTGAAAAACTTGTAGTGAGCTTTTGTGAGTGAAGAATGATGAATAAAGAAGATCCTTTTACTTATCATGCTTGTCTTGTTCTTTAGTTAAATTATTATTGCTTGTAATTTTCATTTGTTAACTTAGTTGTTGTTATTTCTTGTTGTTTCTTTCTTTTCTCTTTTCCTTTATCCTTAAAACAACCATGATGCTTACGCTTGATCCTTGCCAAGGTGAGGTCACAAATAGCTAGTTGTTATCTTCTAATCTTTTTCTTTCTATCTTCTTCTTTTGTTTTGTTTTCTTTTCATTATGATGTGTGAGTAGTTTCATACTTGTTAGGGTAGGATAAGGCAAGTTTGAGAGAAGGAAATCTCTCTCACTCTTTCCTTGCCCAGCATCTTAAATCGACTCCCGTTAATTGAACCACAATCCGCTCCTTACGGCACCCTATCCTACATGATAGCGATGATTCCGTAGTGAGACCGGTTGTGGTTGAATTAACCGGAGGTTATGGCTAAGAGCCAAGAACGGACGGACAAGCACCAAAAGGAAGAACTTATGCGTTGGAAAGCCTAGCTTATACTCGCAAGTTCCTTCCTAATCGTGCTAATCCCCGTTGTTGCCGATTACCGTAACACCGATATTAAGAGTGGCAACGAAAGAGGTGAGCGACTCCTAACTCAAACTAACCTAATCCTAACCCTAACAAGCTCTCTTTACATATCATTTTAACACTTAGTTAATCACAAACAAATCTGGAAAACTGGACTTAACTCGTTAAAGCACATAGAAAAAGATTCCCATCTCCCTGCGGACGACCCGTACTCAACCGGCTAGCTACAAGCGAAACCGTCTTGATTGCGGTAATTAACTAAACTTGAACACGCAGAATCTCTAACAATCAAATGGCGCCGTTGCCGGGGAGACGGTAGTTTATTTCTTTGTGTAATTTCGGGTTAACTTGTGAATATAAATATAACCGAAAAACAAAACAAAAAAAATATACTTTGTAAAAAAATCATCTTGTTATTTTTGATTAGTTTTTGTGCAAGTGTGCAGGATAATACGGAGTTCGAGTTCAGTGCCAAAGACGTGGGAAGATAGACCCATATTTTGCGGCTACACCGCGACGGATCAAAACGAAGCAAACGGTCTACTGTAAAAAAATTCTGGAGCAGATTCAGTAATCAAGTCAAGATTCGGGAAATCCAGAAGAGATGAAGACACCAAAGGAAGAACCTAC
The DNA here is from genome assembly GCA_030015575.1 of Agapanthus africanus. NCBI lineage: Eukaryota > Viridiplantae > Streptophyta > Magnoliopsida > Asparagales > Amaryllidaceae > Agapanthus > Agapanthus africanus. The sequence continues at coordinate 402,987,647 of JASDDO010000031.1, read as the reverse complement.
CAGAAAAATGAAGCTCCAAAGCCACATTCATGCCGCGGAACCGCGGCATGAATGTGCTTAGGCCGCGGATCCGCGGTTGTAAGGTGCCTTCAGTGAGCCAAAACTTCTGTAAGTGTCTCTCTCCTCTCTCCCACTCCTCTGGACTCCAATAAATTGTGTTTTCTGCAGCATTCTTTGCGCAAACTCTCTTCCCCCTTCCCATAAACTGTTTTTGTGCAGGATTCTTTGCGCCGCGCTAAAAATAAAAATTGTTTGCAGTTGATTTGTTATCTCTTTGCATTCATTAATACGGACTTAAGGGACTTGAAACCAATTCAGATTGGGTGAGGATTTCATCACCCTTCCCAGGACCCCAGAAATCACAAAAAGCATATGCATTGACCATTGTTAAAATTAAAAAATACTAGACTCAGCCCGGACTTCGCGCTCAATAGGACAGAGGACTAGTTACAGGCATCGGCCGTTTATCCTATCTGACTTTTGCGGTGCCTAGGCAAGTGTGACGAAGGCAAGTGGTTATTTAATTAAGGAACTTCGCGAAAGTGTTGGACAACCTCCCACTTACCTGGCACTTATCTGGCCGCATTAGACGGAGAAGAAGCGGTTTGAGGTCCTATTTCTAGCCCTCTGGAATAGTTAGGAGCTGTCTAGCAGACCTAGGTGACCCTAGATCTAGGTGAGATTGTGCATATCTTATTTGTGATTGCTTAAAGCCGTAAGTCCGTACATATTTCTGTAAACCTCTTTCTAAAAAAAAAAGGGAAAAAATCAAAAACTTTTATAAAAACTTGCCCTTTGTCGCCAAATCCAGTTTTCACCCACCACCCATCGTTTTCTCCATTGACGTTTTCTTACCCTCACCTTCTTCGCTTTGACTATACTAAACTGGTTTAGTGTATGTCCGCTTGGACTCGGGACACTAGCGCCCGCCTAGTCCGCATTACGTTAGTCGCTACCGACTACGCGATCGACTCAGACGTCGAAACTCCGTCCACTCCTCTTTCACCCCTTCCTTTGCCGGCCAACTCCGACGTTGACCGGAATTCTGTTCATACATCTTCACCTTCACCTTCACCAACCTCTTCTTCCGCGATGTCGGGATTTAATCCGAATATCTCTTTAACTACCCCTGGATTGGCTCCACCTCCTATGGAGACCAATAACCCACCACCACCGCCTGTTGTAGCGCCGCTGCGAATCGCGCTCCAGGATCGTTTCTATCCCACCCGTTCTGCACTTCCCACCTGCCTTTCTCTTCCACCGGCCAATGGGGACAACTTTGAAATTAAGCCCCACTTCATCAACATGCTTCCACGATTTCATGGGCTTGAATCTGAAGATGCCTATATCTTCATCAATAAATTTCAAAACGTCTGTGCCATGATGAAAACCACCCAGCTGTCGGAAGATGCTATACGTCTACGGGTCATTCCGTTCACTTTATGCGATCTTGCTGAAAAATGGCTGTATAGCACCGCTTCCCACTCAATAACCAGCTGGGACGAGTTTGTTAAAGCGTTTCTAAAAAAATTCTATCCGAATCATAAAACCGCAAGGATTCGAAATGAAATCAACCAATTCTCTCAGCTTCCTTCTGAACCCTTCTGGAAGTGCTTTGACCGGTACAAAGACCTTCTTGTTCAGTGTCCTCACCACGGTATAGAGAAATGACAACTTTGCCAAACCTTATACGAGGGCCTGAACCAAGCAACGAAGCAGTTGTTAGAAACCATCTGTCAGGGCCACTTCCTATCAAAATCTGACGAGGAAGCGTGGCAATTCTTTGACGACCTTGCGGAGCAAACGCTACAATAGGAGAGTACCAGACCGACTTCTTCTTCTTCTACCTCCACTTCTACCGGTCAGTCTAGGGTAGGAATTCACCAACTTGATGTCTCTATTGCGATGAAAGCTGAAATGGCTGCAATAACGAGAAAGCTTGAAGCAATAGAGAGCAAATTTTCTTCTCCTGCTCCTGCCCCTGTTCTTCCCCTTCGTACCATCTGCGCTTGTTGTTCTGATCCTTCTCACTTAACCGAAGAGTGTCCTTACAATCCGCCATCGCAAGGACAGGATCAGGTTAATGCTGCATTTCAGCAAAGACCGAGGAATGATCCATACTCTTCCACCTACAATCCCGGTTGGAGAAACCACCCCAATTTCGCCTGGAATCAGAATCAGAATCAATTCCAAGGCAACAATTTCCAAAGGGCCCCTCCGCCGCAACAACAAGCGCAACAAAAAACTCAACAACAGTTTCAGCAGCCCTTCCAACCCCAACCTTTCCAAAATCAGACGAACAACTTTGCACCCAACAATTCTTTTCCACCAAACAACTTTGTTCCGTCAAACAACGATAAGGTTTCCTCGCTCGAACGAAGTCTGGAGGCGTTCGTTAAACAATCGACTCAGTCCACCGCCAACATCCAGTCTTCCATTCAGTCCTTAGTGCAACACACTGCCGCTCACGGGCAAAGTATCAAAACCATCGAGGCCCAGATTGCACAGCTGAATGCGGCCTTAAGCGAGCGAGAAAAGGGGAAGCTCCTGTCCCAGCCACTCCCAAATCCCGGTCACCCACATAATGTACATGTTGCTCTTGAACAACAGAATCATAATGTGAGTGCTGTGACCACATTGAGATTGGGAAGGATGCTGCAAAACAACATTGGCACACGGATCAACGATGACACCCCGGCCGCTTCTTCTTCTACTTCTTCTTCTTCTCCTGCTTCTTCGTCTTCTGAGCCTATTCTCCGTTCTTCACAAGGCTCTCCTTCCTCTTCTTCTGCTTTGAACGGACCCACTTCTCACTCCACGAAAACACCTGTTCTGGGATCCGTTCCAACTCCACAATCTCCTCCTCCAACATTAGACTCAACCAATTTTAAAAATGTTCCATTTCCAAACCGGTTGAGGTCTAATAAACAAAATCCTCAGATGGAGAAGATTCTGGAGTTATTTAAGCAGGTTAACATTAACATTCCTCTTTTAGATGCTGTCCAACAAGTCCCGTCCTACGCGAAAATCTTAAAGGACTTGTGCACGAAAAAGAGGAAGTCTCAGGTACCCAAGAAAGTTTTCTTGGCTAGTGCTGTGAGTGATGCCCTTACCCAATCTTTACCACAAAAACGGAAGGACCCTGGCTGTCCTACGATTTCTATTACTATTGGGGATAAGAACATCAACCGCGCACTATTAGATCTTGGTGCCAGTGTTAACCTGCTTCCGTACTCAGTATACGAGCAATTAGGCGTAGGAGAGCTGAAACCCACGCACTGCACTCTCCAAATGGCCGACCGATCGATCACCCATCCTAGGGGTGAGCTAGAGGATGTGTTAATAAAAGTCGGGGACTTCATATTCCCCGTTGACTTCATTGTATTAGACACACAGCCTGTAGCTAACCCCCGGAATCAAATTCCGGTGATACTCGGTCGCCCATTTCTTGCAACCTCAAATGCTGTGATCAATTGTCGCAATGGTTCGATGAACCTATCTTTTGGAAATATGACGATTGAACTCAACATTTTTAGGTTGGGGAATCAGGCCGCCGAACCTAATGCTCATATACTGGACGTCTGCTCGATCCAGGAGATCACCCCAGAAGAATGTGAATTCGAGGAGTTTCTGTTTGATCACGATAATCTTAACGCCACTAGTGCGTTCCTCCTCGAACCTGCTGCTGTTTCTGCGCCCGACAACGACTACGAGTGTTTCACGTTCTCGAACGATCTTAGCCGCGCACAACCCGAGTTTGAATCTTTCGAATTTCCGGATGAGTTAACTGAACCATCCAACTCGGTCGCCTACACTCGTTTTAAACCTTTGCTGGAGTCCTTTGAGTTCGAGACCTTTGCACCAATCTTGCCTTCAATCGTTTCACCTCCAGCGCTCGAACTCAATCCTTTGCCGTCTCACCTTAAGTACGCTTACTTAGGTGAGAACGAGACCCTCCCTGTCATCATTTCGGCTTCTCTAGCTCCAGAGCAAGAGAAAGCCCTTCTTGCGGTCTTGCACAGCAACAGGCAAGATTTTGGCTGGTCCATGGCGGACATCAAGGGGATTAGTCCCCTGATCGTTGAGCATCACATTCATTTGATGGATGATGCCAAACCAGCCCGGGATCCACAAAGACGTCTCAATCCAGTCATGAAAGAGGCTGTGAAGAAGGAGATCGTAAAATGTCTAGATAGTGGTATCATTTACCCTATCTCTGATAGCCAGTGGGTTAGCCCCATCCACGTTGTCCCCAAGAAATCAGGTATAACGGTCATCACTAACGAGGCGAACGAGTTAATCCCTACTCGCACCCAAACTGGGTGGCGAGTGTGCATTGATTACAGAAAACTCAACGCCGCAACACGGAAAGACCACTTTCCGCTACCTTTCATTGACCAAATGCTTGAACGATTGGCTGGACACGAGTACTACTGCTTTCTTGATGGCTACTCCGGCTATAATCAGATTCCCATCGCCGAAAAAGACCAGGACAAGACCACTTTCACATGTCCTTTCGGCACGTTTGCATATCGTCGCATGCCCTTTGGGTTATGCAATGCGCCCGCTACCTTCCAGCGGTATATGATGGGAATCTTCTCAGACATGGTGGAAAAATTTCTGGAGATTTTCATGGATGATTTCTCCATCTTCGGCGATTCCTTCAACGAGTGTTTGCTGCATCTTGACGCTGTCCTTACCCGATGTAAGGACAAGAATCTCACTTTGAATTGGGAGAAGTGCCACTTCATGGTGCGCGAAGGTATTATCTTAGGACATATCATCTCGCAAAATGGCATAGAGGTTGACAAAGCAAAGATTGAGGTCATTTCCAATCTTCCTCCTCCCCGATGCGTCAGAGATATCCGAGCCTTCCTTGGCCATGCCGGTTTCTATAGACAGTTCATCAAGGACTTTAGCAAGATTTCTAGGCCCTTGACTCTTTTGCTGGCCAAGGACACACCATTCGACTTCAACTCGAGCTGTGTGACTGCATTCGAGTCATTGAAACGCTCACTCACTTCTGCTCCCGTTCTTTCTTCACCTGACTGGACGCACCCATTTGAGATTATGTGCGATGCATCCGACTTTGCCATTGGTGCTGTCCTTGGACAATACATCAACAAGATACCGCACGTAATCTATTATGCGAGCCGAACCCTGAACGACGCACAACTCAATTATACAACAACCGAGAAGGAATTCTTAGCTGTTGTATTTGCTTTAGAAAAGTTCAGGCCCTACCTCATCGGCTCTCCAGTCATTGTCTATACAGACCATTATGCTCTGCGCCATCTTTTTGCGAAGAAAGATGCAAAATCTCGGCTAATACGTTGGATCCTCTTGCTTCAAGAGTTTGACCTTGTCATTAAGGACAAACGAGGATGTGAAAACGTAGTTGCCGACCATCTCTCACGACTTCCTTCTTCGCCTTCGCTTCCAATTCCGATCAACGACGTTTTCCCGGATGAACAGCTCTTGACAGTATCTTGCGAACCCTGGTTCGCAGATATTGTGAACTATTTGGCCACGGGATTACTACCGACTGAATGGTCAAGTCAGGACAGACTTCGCTTATTATCCCAAGTAAAACACTTTTACTGGGACGAACCCTATCTGTTCAAGTACTGTCCCGACCAGATTATTCGTCGGTGTGTCCCTGACGAGGAATTCAAGAGTGTGCTGTCATTTTGCCACGATCAAGCGTGTGGCGGGCATTTTGGCCCCAGAAAGACAGCTGAGAAGATCTTGCAATGTGGTTTCTAGTGGCCACAACTCTTCAAAGACGCTCATGACTATTGCAAGACTTGCTCCCGGTGCCAACACTTGGGCCGGATATCCCGGAGGAACGAGATGCCGCTCCAACCAATCTTGGTTGTGGAGATTTTCGATGTTTGGGGGATAGATTTCATGGGGCTGTTTCCCAGCTCTTTTGGGAACTTGTACATCCTTCTCGCTGTTGATTACGTCTCTAAATGGGTCGAGGCTGTGCCCAGCCGGACTAACGACAACAAGGTTGTCGTTAGGTTCCTTAAAGAAAACATTTTCTCCCGGTTTGGGCACCCCCGAGCGATCATTAGCGACAATGGAAGTCATTTCTGCAATAAGACTTTCGAGGCCTTGATGCGGAAATATTCCATTAATCATAAGCTATCCACGCCCTACCACCCCCAAACCTGCGGGCAGGCCGAAGTTTCAAATCGGCAAATCAAGCAGATACCGGAGAAGACGGTTTCCAAGAACCGTAAGGATTGGTCGCTAAAACTCACTGATGCCCTTTGGGCATTTCGAACCGCTTATAAGACCGACCTTGGCATGTCTCCCTATCGGCTTGTGTACGGAAAAGCCTGCCACCTACCTGTCGAAATAGAGCATCGCGCATTCTGGGCGATAAAAGAGCTGAATCTGTCTCTCGAAAATGCGGGCAGCCATCGGAAGCTGCAGTTGAACGAACTGAGCGAGCTTAGGGATGAGGCTTACGATAACGCGGTTGTCGTTAAGAATCGAACGAAGGTGTTTCACGATAAACACCTTTTGCGCAAAACCTTCGTACCTAGTCAGCAGGTACTGCTTTACGACACCCGACTTCACTTCCATACAGGAAAGCTCAGATCTCGCTGGAAAGGGTCGTATTTTGTGCGGAATGTATATCCGCAGGGCGCTGTGGATTTGGAAAATCCGAAGGACGGTTCATTTTTCAAAGTGAATGGACACCGACTTAAACCGTACCTTAGCGCCGAACCAACAGAGGAGCTCCTGGTCTTACAGGAGCCGGTTTACCCTGCCTGATCTTCCTCTGCCTACCTCCAAACTTCGGTTATCCAGCCAAGAACAGTGGACACTGTTCCAAATAAGTTTGGGGGTATGTATAAACCATTTTGTATATATTTGTGTATATTCTTTTTCTTTTTCTTTTCTTTAAAAACAAAAAAAAAATTGTGTATCACTAACCGACAATTTTGACCCTTCAAATGATCTCTTCATGCAATAACAGTGAGGACACTGTCCAGTTTAAGTTTGGGGGTACGCTCGGTACGTATTTCTTACCTTCGCATTCATATGTATATTTTGCATCTGCATATTAAAATCCATAAAATCCATAAAAATCTGAAAATTTTCTAAAAACATAAAAACTTTTCTGTCAAGTTAGCTAGTGGGAGGACTCTGATTCAACAGTTCGACGGTTTTGTTTGATAAAATAAGAATAACTAAATCTTATGTTTAGATTTTGAAAACCTGAAAGATAACTCTCCTTTGAAGTTAACTATAGCTGATATACGTCTTTACATCACACTACACGTGTCGTGAGTTTTTGGAAATTAGATGACAAGTCTTTTATGTCGAAAAACTTTTAAATAAATCAATGATTTTCTGAGGATCAAATAGGTTTGTTCTGAAATAAGTAATATCAAGAATAGTTTATGAAGTGAGTAAATATGAAGGAATGTTATTGATGCCTTAATTGGAACTAAGTCTGAAAAATAACCCATCTGAAACTTGATTGGAATGATTACACACCGAACCCACTAAACACGTCTTTTATCCAAAAAAATAATTGAACTACCGGTTATATCTCCGTTCGTATTGAATCATCTTGATTTTCACGCCAAACTGTCTTTTGTTTTTGGACCTAGGTAACTTGAGTAATTAAGTCCGCTGGGGTGTTTCTACACCTAATGCCCTAAAACCAACTGGTTTGGGTGCATTGGCCCAAAGCTCGCTAAGAAGCCTAGAAAGTCCAGATTAAAACAAAGTCAAGCAAGTGTTCTCTCCGAGTTAAAATTCCTAACGGTTCTTTGTGTGAGAATAATCTTGATAAAAGACAGGCTTTTATAAAAATTTTAGCGGAGATATGAAGGTTTTACTCTATGATAAAGACTATTGCACGTTCACAGAGGTGTGTATGAAATGAAAACAAGAAAAAGGTGGAGTGAAGAATAAGACCTAGTTTCCTGTTAGGGAAGATAGAAATTCTAGAGTTGAAACTTTACTGGAAAACGAAACTTGAAAAATACTTAACTCTTTATAAAACTTATTTGATCCTTTCAAAATTTTATCTGGGCATTATTGTGTGACATGATGACGTAAATCGATCCTTCTGGAAACTTAACAACACTATTTGCACTGCACGTAAAGACATATAAAATCTGTAGTTAAATAAGAAGCGAGGTGTGAAAAATAAAGATTCGATAGTCTAGACTTAGGATATTAGAATTGTTATTTTCTGAAACAAAACTTTAGGGTTTGAATCTTAGTTATTTTACAAAACTAGCTTGACCGGATTTTGTGGGTAGTATCCGCTGAAAACCCTCAGGAGACAACACTCCTCCTACTAGGGACACCTAGAGGTTTAACGGCTTGTTGCACATGCTCAGTGCAATCGCGTTCCCTGCGAAAGTGAGGTTATGAAATTTTTTGTGAATAAATTGGCTTTGCTCGGGACGAGCAAATGATAAGTTTGGGGGTATTTGTTCATATCAGATTTTTGCATTTTCATACGGCCCAATTTTTATCACATTGCATATCGGTAGGTACTCTTGAGCCGTGTTTGCTAGTCAATTGCAGGATACAGGTTCTCGGCTCTAAACGGTGAAATCCATGGAAAAACACGACAAAATCCGGGTTCCTGCCATTCACAGATAAAACACGGATCTCCGCTCTTTATCCGTCTGTTGCCACACACCAGTTTAAGAGACAAAATGGCAAATCAATGTCATTTTCATGCACAAGGCTCAATGGCAACACAAGATCCAAGAAATCTACGCGGAGCTCGAGGAAATCATGACAAAAAGATCCACATCAAATCACCTTTTGCTCAACAGAAATTCTGGAAAAATCGTGAAGCCAATCTGAGAAAAATCATATGCCAGAATAAAGGGAATGAAAGACCAGGGAAGCACAAAAACTTTGAAGGTCCAACTCATCTATAAGGCCGCGGAACCGCGGCTAATAGGGGGTCTAGCCCGCGGTTCCGCGGCCATATAGGCGCCGTAGTTGAAGTTTTTTCAGGGGTATTTTTGTCTTTCTATGTACAGCCAGAATGCTGCCCTAGATTTCCTTTTCTCTGCCTATAAATAGCCCAGAACCTTGTGAAGCCAAGGGTGCATAATCTTGTATTTTTCTAGGTTTAGAATACTTGTTTCTTCTTCCTCTTCTCATCTCTTCTCTATTGAAAAACTTGTAGTGAGCTTTTGTGAGTGAAGAATGATGAATAAAGAAGATCCTTTTACTTATCTTGCTTGTCTTGTTCTTTAGTTAAATTATTATTGCTTGTAATTTTCATTTGTTAACTTAGTTGTTGTTATTTCTTGTTGTTTCTTTCTTTTCTCTTTTCCTTTATCCTTAAAACAACCATGATGCTTACGCTTGATCCTTGCCAAGGTGAGGTCACAAATAGCTAGTTGTTATCTTCTAATCTCTTTCTTTCTATCTTCGTCTTTTGTTTTGTTTTCTTTTCAATATGATGTGTGAGTAGTTTCATACTTGTTAGGGTAGGATAAGGGAAGTTTGAGAGAAGGAAATCTCTCTTACTCTTTCCTTGCCCAACATCTTAAATCGACTCCCGTTAATTGAACCACAATCCGCTCCTTACGGCACCCTATCCTACATGATAGCGGTGATTCCGTAGTGAGACCGGTTATGGTTGAATTAACCGGAGGTTATGGCTAAGAGCCAAGAATGGACGGACAAGCACCAAAAGGAAGAACTTATGCGTTGGAAAGCCTAGCTTATACTCGCAAGTTCCTTCCTAGTCGTGCTAATCCCCGTTGTTGCCGATTACCGTAACACCGATATTAAGAGTGGCAACGAAAGAGGTGAGCGACTCCTAACTCAAACTAACCTAATCCTAACCCTAACAAGCTCTCTTTACATATCATTTTAACACTTAGTTATGTTAGTTATATGTATGCCCTAGAGGCCATTACTGTACATTGGATGTATATTGTAGTGGATGCTGGGACATATATAGAGAGGACTTTCTTGCTCGACATGATAGTATGCTATCTGGTTACTCTTTACCTTAACGTGTATACTGATTGTCTCTCTGTTACATGTTGGTAAAGCCCTTAGGATGTGTACTTGACTACCTGGACTATGATGCGGATCATACTAGTGGGGACATGGTAGTCCATAAGTACATCCTTCAAAGTCCCTAGTCGTGGGTGTATCGAGACAGGGCATCGATATACCAGAGTAGACTAGCGTATACCTTCTCGACCCATACAGATGGGCGATGGATGATCCCATATCCATTGGTGTTTGACATCAGAGACCATATACGGGTGCTCAGTGGAGACTGGGTACACTGGATGGACTCGCCGAGAACCCCCAGATGGTATTATACCTTACGTCAGATGGCAGTTCTCTGGTGACACTAGTACAGAGTAGTCTGTTGACCCGAGATCGTCATAGAGTCTTGTGTAGTTCCCACTGTGCTTTGATTTCCACCTTACCATGTCCAAGAGGGCGTGCAAAATGGTGGTTTTTGGGTACAGTCCCGAATCACATGGAGGCAATGAGCGATAGGAGGGGATTCGTCTCTCCCGGTATAGGGAATTGATGTTGCGCTGTGTTCGATTGGCTATAACCGGAAATCCCTGGCCAGGGTTGCTAAGATTTACTGGTAAGTGTTACCTGTAGTTTCTCGAACTGTTATAGACCTCATATCGACATGACTTATCGAGCTATTGGGGTCTGACGTTTACCACCCCTAGGCGAGATATGCAACATATCAGACGATCAGACCGGACTGTACGGTAAGTGTTACTGGTTGGATTCATAGGAGTATGAGCGGGCTTGCTCGTCGATCTTCTGATCGCTCAATACCCGGGTGGCCGTTACGTTTAGCAGACCTCTTGCGTCTTGTGGGTGTTTGATATGATCATCACCTGCTGCCGGCGTATTGACGAGTCTTTAGAGTCCTACACAGAGGTTTCCTGGCTCAAGCGAAACGAAATAGGAGCGCATATGAGATATGTTCGGGACCGAGAATAATGCGTGTATGTGATACCGTATTCTATTCTCGCGATGAATGTATCGACTGGTTGTATGCGATATAACCTAGTTATCGAATCGAAGATTGATTCGATAAGCCGATACATAGAATACCAGTCGGTTATATGCGATATGACCGGATCGTTAAATCAAGTGTTGATTTAATGTATAATTATATATTTGATATATTACTTTGCACTAACTAGTATCGGTTCACTTTAAATGGATTTTCTCACTTGCATTGCACAAGTTGTATATGTGATATACTTTTGTGCGCTTGGATGTATCATGTTTGATGATGCATGTTTGCTAGGGTTTGTGTAAAGGATTAGACCTTGGTTAAGTAAATGGATAGGGTTTTTATTTTGTTATTCACACATTTATCTTTTAATTGGATTAAAAAAGAAATGGGATAAGAAAACAAAATGGTTGCTTTCATTCTTGAAGCTTCATGAAGCTTTGACCAAAGTGACCACTTTGTCTTCATCCTTAACCCTAACCATTCATCTAACCTTAGTCAACTCTCTACACATAACCATGGTTCATATTATGATAAGTATTCTTTTCTTTTGCATTTTTAAATAACTTATCATAATACTTATGATATTCTTCATCTTCTTCTTCTTCTTCTTCAAGAAAAGAAACCTTGCCTTCATCAATGGCAAAGTGAGAAAAAGAGTGAGAAATCCAATTCTAAAGTGAACCCACCTCTTATTTCTTCATCCTCTACCTCTTGCCAAGTAGTATAGGGTGTTATCTTCACAAGTTTCATGACTTGGTGAAGTGGGAGCTTGATCTTGTGATGCCTCGACGTAGATCATCTTCGGCATCGAAGCCGACGACCAAGCCCGCCCATTTTTCTGATGAAGCCGATGCCTGAGTCCGGGTTTCGATTTGGACAGCAAAGGGACTTCATCTCGGAGCCGTGGAGGTGGAGGACCGGATCTACAAAGGTTGTAGCCTCTTTCTTCTAGTTAAGTTGTTAATTAGTTATCGGTTTCGCCTAAAATCTAGTTAACGATCCGTATTAGGGTTTCTCGGCACCCGTAAAATTAGAAATTGGCATGGTTGATGCCTTGTGAGACCTCTATAGTGTGCCTAGGAACCCTACAGTAGTATCAGAGCCTAGCTAGAGCCTTAGGCGATGCGTAGACGGAGTTAGAAGTCCGATCGAACCGAAAACCTAACCCGGAAAATGCTCTCTGGACTTTTTTCAAAAACTGGGTTTTTTCCAAATTAAAAATTCTTAAAAAATTCAACAGGAAAAACTAAGAACTACGGTGCAAAATTGGACCTATGATTCCTCCAAATCGCGGAGGAACCGCGGCAGAAGCCTAGCTTCTGCGGCGGTTCCGCGGCGACATGATGACGTCACCTTCCCATTTTTGCACAGTAATTCATGTTTTCAGGTGCTGAGTTTTATGGGAATTTTTAATATTTATTCAACAGTTGAATTTTCTGGGTTGTATTGGGGATTCGGTGTATCGATCGGATTGTCTAATTTTGTCTGTGTGTTTTTCCGGGTAATTTTTGAATATGTTAAAAAGTTCGACCGGATATAAATACCCAACTTTTCCCATGCCGGAAAATTTCCAAGTGTTGGATTTTTCTGAGGTTTAAAGACGTTCTAAGTAGTGCAAGTAACGCGATGGTCCCTCTAGAAGACAACAAACCTTAACTCGATTATGTGACCGTCTTGAACTGCCCTTTGAACCTTCGGGTTTGGGGCAGTACGGCGTGCCACATGTGAGCCGTTGGCTTGACCCTTCTACGGCTGGACCGTTGGTACTGAGGCACGAACTGAATGTTTTTAGACTTGTTTCATGTGTTGAGCTGTATCGGGAAAACTTGGGTGTTCGACTGTTCGATCGAAAAGTTTAACATTTTCTATTTTATCCGGAATGTGATACAATAATTGGAATTCACAACTAGTTATGAGATAACTGAATGAATGTTATAAACATAGCAGTTTAATCTCACTTGATCGGTTGCTACGGAATTTTGATGTGATCAAAATTCCGTCGCAATCACGTAGTGTACGCGGATACTCGCCGGGTAAACTTAATAGACAGCCTCACTCCATAGCCCCGACCAAGTGACCGTAGGAGAACCCCGTCGCCGAAAGCATCCATTCGGGTGCTCGCGGCAGCGGAGTTCCGCCTTGGTGCACTTCGTCGACGGCGTCGGGGGTGCGGCCGCCTACTGAAGTTTGCGATGAGCATTCAATCAGGATGTCGGGAATCTTGTTGAATTGCCCGACTTGATATTGAAAAGTGTTTTCGATTTTGAGACTAAAATGCGGGGTTTATAATTATTAGGCATGTGATGTCTAAGTAATTCATTTGATTAGGCATGCGATGTCTAAAGAGATTGCGGATTCCAACTGTTGTAGTTTTACACTTTCTTTTCTGTGACCGTAAGTGTAATATGTGATATCGCTGGTTTCATTGCTATATGTCAACGACAATTGGGATGGACATATTTACTTACGTTGATGACATGTGATGTTATGTGTTGCTGGATATGTTATATTGGATCGTCGTGTTTGAATAGCCGGGGGTTTTTATGTGAGATGAGTGTTTTTCATTTTCATTCATGTAAAAACTTGTATGTAATATTCTTTTATTGGGGCACTTCCAGGTTGCGGAAGTTGTCACCGTTGATGTATATTATTTACTTTTCCGCACTAGGATAGACCCAAGGAGGAGGGCACAAGTAACCGGGTTCTGGAGTCCAGTGGGAGACCAACTCGAGGATTCGAGGCCGGGTTTCCTAACTCTAGAATTAGTAGGGTTGCTTGCCGCTCTCGTAGGGGTCTAGGGGTGTGGGTTTGGCTATTCCTCGCGACCGTGGAATCCGTGTTTTATACTGGCTCGTATTGAAAACACGGACGTCCTAGTATATCCAATATTTCATATGATTCTTCTGCTGCGATATCTGTGATGTGATCATGTGATGTTCTATGATGGATACAGTATATAGTATATATGATATATTATATAGACGTTACTTATGTTTTACACCCGCGCTAGCCCTGCCCCGCTCTGTCGTTAGTTACCTAACCTAACGGTGCACGAGGGGACATCGAGGCGAATGCGGATGGCATAAGTGTACGTCGTATTTATCTGTGATGTTTAGGTAATTTAAATGATGGGACTTCATTAATGTGATTAATGAAAGAAAAGAAACCTAAGATGTTGTAGAATCGAATTTCAAAATAAAACAGGTAGCTACAGTTCTTGCTTTGCACAGTAGTATATATGATATATCCTGCACCTTATTCGATAAGGAAAGGACCGAGATCCCTTCACCGGGAGTGACTCCTTTAGCAATAACTGGCAGATGCTACACCCTCGGTTTGTCTTTTGATTGATTTTAAGAGTTTTTGCTTTGCACAGTGATATATATGATATATCCCGCACCTCATTGGACGAGGAAAGGACCGACGATCCCTTCACCGGGAGTGACTCCTTTAGCAAAACTAGAAAAGCCTCAAAAACACTCCATTTAAAAATTCATTCGATCCTACAACGATATCAAGTTCATTACGCAATAGGTTTTAAGAAAAACCTGTCGTAGCCCTCCGTCATTTCAGATAAGTAGTAGTTAGTATTCGTGCTGCGTTTGTTAGCCTTTGTCAAGACGCAGTGTGCGGTAGCTAACTGGTGCTTATCTGCTTATGCATATGATGCAGATTGGGTTAGGGTAGTCGTGCGACCTTGTTGGCCTTTGTCAAGGGTCGTGCGGGTGGGTTTAATTCAATCAGGAAATGACGGGTTGAACTTGACTAGCATCCTATGGTTTGTTGGCCTTTGTCAAGGTCATAGGAGGTTAGGGGCAAAATATTATCGGAAATTTCAAGGGTTGAAATTTGCAATGAGATTGCATACCTTCTATGAGATAGTTGGATCCCGATACCCGCTGCGAGTAAGAGTTACTCCTGGGAGAGTTTTACACATTACAATTAGCCGATCAAGTAGGTGTCTAGAAAGGTGTCAACGGGGTTACGCCTCTGGGAAAACGAGGTTTACATTAATTAGGTTCGTGCGAAAGCACGGGGGACCTCCCTCAAAGTACCGACACTGGCCTGGCTGAAAGATTGGCGAACTTGTAGCGTGTAATTAATCCCGGCTAGTCTTTCCTTTTAGGGTTTGAAAGAAGATTTGATAAAAAGCAGTGGGAGCCATCCTGATTAGATAAAATAATAACCAATCTATTCTTGCAAGAGCGCACGCTGAGTGTTTTCTTCTCTCTCTCTCCAGGTAGCGACCATATCACGCCTTAATCAAGATAATAATACGGAATATTGACCGAACCCGCTTGTTTTACTGAGCTGGGGAACGTTGGTCCCGCTCCAACTTATAATTGTTATAAGACAGAGCAGGAAATAGGGGAATACCAAGATTCCCATGCCGCCCTAACGAAGAAAGTGCATGCTGATGCATCATCTTCGGGTGTGTTCATTACAAAGAACTGTTTCTCAGTATCCTCCGAATCCTGGGTATATGATACCGGATCAGGATCCCAGATATATAATCTGTTACATAGGGCTACAAAAGGGTAGAAAAACTGAGAACGGGTGATAAGTTTCATGAGACAGAAAACGGGGCAAGTGTTGCAGCCAAGTCTGTTGGTCACTGTCACCCTGTATTACAAATACATTGATTTTGAACGAATGTTATTAGATACCGAACCTGATATACAAAATCATATCAGTCTCTTTATTAGTAAAGAAATGATAAAATTTTGTATTGTTGGATAATGTTTTGAACATTTCCTATATCAAAAGTTGATCGGTTCAGGCACGTTATCTAAAAACATTGATGTTCTAAATCAAACTACAGTTCTTAGTATACAGAACACACACAAGAGGAAGAGTTCAGAAATGAACGGATCCTTCTTGTGGTATTGTAGACTAGGTCATATCAATGCGACCCGACTAGCTAAAGTTACATATAGATGCATATTTAAATTAGTTTGAATTTACATCTTGTGAAAACTTGCCAGTCATGTCACAAAGATAAGATGACCATAGCTCTGTTTATTGGAAACAGAGAAAGAGTTAGTGAACTCTTGGGATTGATAAATGTTGATGTATGTAAGGTCCCCTGTCTACACATGCCAGGACTGGTTCTTTATACTTCATTACGTTCTCTAATGATCTCTTTAGATTCAGACATATGTTCTTGTTGAAACATAAGTCCGAACCTTTTGAGATATTAACAGAATATAAGTTAGAAGTAGAGAACCAATACGGGTATAAGTATTATGTCCTTTGATGAAATCAGGGAGGAGAATACTTGAGCACGGAAATCCTGGTGTCACGACCCGCAGGGTACGGAACGTGACTGACACTTAAGTTACGAAACGTCTCGAGACATCCGTAAAATAAGTAAGCCAAAGCCCAGAAAACAAAACCAATTAAGCAAAAGAGTGAAGAGAACCCAATCAATTGAAAGCGAGTTTATCAAATAAGTCATGTAAAACCCTTTTTTAAAAACAATACCAATTTTTCCGAAAATTTCGGCAGAGTCTCCTTTGTAAATACTGGCCCCCAAAATGGGTACAACAAGAATCTATATGAATCCAACCAAATAGGGCATCCCCAAGCGGGAGCTAGCTCTTCGCCACAAGGCGGTCACAAATCCCACGCAATATAAAATGACAACATGCAAAATAATCATAATGAAGCATAAGAAAAACAGCATGTCGACTCAAGTGAGCTCGACCCCAAAATACAGCATAAAAGTCCACAAACCTCACAGTCTCATCTTTAGGTCAATATACGATAATACTGGTAGATACAGTAGATGGAGTGCACTAAATACAAAGAATATACAAGGTGGTACAAAATAATGATATAACCCACCTAAGAGCAAAACCTCGAGTCCAGGCAAAAGAAACAAGAGCGCCCGTCGTTACTGCACTGACGGAGCGGACCTGAAAAAGGCTATGGCACAACGGGGGTGAGTTGCCAACTCGTGAGTAATAAATAACATCTACACAGGCTATCGTATGCATGCACACAAGCATCCTAGCATCTAAATACTGGTAAGGCAGGACATAATGGCAAGTATGTATGCAATATGAATATGCTAGCAGGTATGAATGCAATGCGAGTCAACTCGTGATCTGAATGTGTAAGTATAAGAAATCATGTTTTTCCCTTTAAGAATCTCTTTTGAAATACCAGCACAATACCAATAGAATCAACAAGAACCTGTGTCCAGCAACGACACCTCAAAACTATCACAAATATCATATATCCATGTCATAGTATCTCTGGCCTCAGCCATCCGGCTGACCCAGCTCAATATCAAAATCTCATCATCTCGCGGTCACGGTCGGTATCCTCTGGATATCCGCCGTGCCAAACAGTCACCGGTAGGTAATCCGTCCCCTGCCAGGCTCAACGTCAACACCACATTCATCTTGCCCCGGGGTACCATACCGGGCCCACCATATACCCGTGACGGTTCCTCCACTCCTCGACACGGATCTCAAAAACCACAGCAAACTCATGGTGGACGACACTTTACATTACTAGAAAACCGCAATTACATATTTTAAAAACATATAAGTTTAGAAATTTTTGCGGCTTTCCCCCGAAATCCAGAAATATCATAAAATCTCAAGAAACCCTCATAAGTGCATATATCAATGGTGATGAATGTATATGGTATCAATAATTAAGCTACGATGTATGATTAATAGACTAGGCATGAACAAATAATATGATGAGGTACATGCACATGAATAGCAATCCTACGATTTTATTTTAAGGAATTAAAGGCAATAGCACAGGTTTAAACATCAATTAGTAAAAGGTTTCAAATTATAGGTTATCTAGTGTGGTGGCATGGCAATTACCAGGGCGTGTGTGTAAGCATGAATAGTGCTCGTGCTGCATATAAAAACCCTGGCAATGGTGCAGGTGTCCTTAAAATGGGTTCGCATATGTATGTCAATATAATGCATGGATGCAGCAAATAATCATATAAGTATTTCACCCCTAATTACTAACATCACTAAGAATCTTTTAAGTTACTAAAACTATCGGGCGGCTTGCGCCATCCAACGATAGTCCCCCGTAGATGTTACATCTACTCACCGGAATCCCTAGCTAGTCACGTCCAATCACCGCTTTCCCCTTTCGTGCCGTGTCTGACGTCTCCGTGACCGAACCTGGAATTTACATCAATACAAACATAAGGTTACATATCAAGAATGACGCAAAACCCAAACAAAAATACTAATGTTCACTAGCTAGGTACAACGTGCACAAGGTGCGCGGAACACACGCGAAAATCGCAAAAACTGCAAAAATCGCCGATTTGGTCGCCCGGCAAAACTAAAACCCGACTACTCAAAAATCCCCACTCACGCATCCTAAATGTCATAGGATACGCAAAAATGTCATCAAGACATCGCAATTAAATCATCACAACATTTTAGTAAAAACTAGTAAGCTAGAAAAGCAATTTGGTGCAAACATCGACAATAGCGACAAAGTTATCACGGTCCAACACAACCATCCAATCCACACAACTAGTTAGCCACCAAAAACACAATTTTAACTTATTTACCATGCTACAAAACTCACATTCCATACACAAACCTCTTCTTGATTTTGGTAATTTGCAAACTTAATGAAAATTTCACACAAGTTTAACATAGATTAGCTTAATATGAAGCCACTTAAGCAAAGTAACCATATAGATTGGTTAAGTAACAACTAGATTAATTAAAAAGTTTAATTAACTAAAACATGGCTTCAAGAAACCCTAGTTTAATTTTCAACCATAACCTTAAAAAAACTAGATTAGAACTAACACTAAATTAACACTACAACAATTTAACATAAGAAACATAATCAAAAGAATTTAATTAGCAAGAAATTATACCTCAACTAGAGATCTAGCAAGAATAATTTGCCTCCAAAGATGCCTCCTTTCCACAAGATTTAAACCAAATTAGGTTGGAGAAGAGATGGAATATGGTTTTGCTTTGAAATTGTGAAGAAATTTGTTGATTTTGTTGATTTTTGAGATGAATTTGTGAACAAAAGAGAGAGGAAAAATGAAGGGGGGAGCTGCTGGTTTTCTGGACAAAAATGAGGGAGAGGGGAGTGGTGTGGGTGTGGGAAAAAGTCTCTAGTCAAACTCCCCCAAAGTCAAAGCACCATACCCCATTTAACAATTCAAAAACCTTAAAAAAAACCCTCATTTCCACACAATAACACAAGTCCAAGAGTATGGAATTTTTTTTTCTCCATGAGCTGCTGGAAATGGCCGGCCTAGGCTGAGGGAGAAGTGAGAGGGAGTGCACAAAAAATTTTTTTATGCAAAAGTCCCCCTACAAGTCCAAAATTGCAAGTTTAAGCTTAAATTCAATAAATTTCGTTTTCTATAATAAAAATTAGTTAAAAATCAAAATAAAATACCAAAAATTTTTGTTACAACTAGATTTTAATTAACATAATTTTAAAGATTAAAATTAGCCCGGAAAAATTTGTATTTATCGCTAATTTAATGTATTTTCTTACCGGCTTAAAATAATATTAAAAAATTGAAAAATAGGGGAAAAATTTTAAACGACCAGAATTTCATAAGTAACTCATTAGCTAATAAAAACAAGCAATTACCTATCCATTTTAGGTATAATTAGTCCTAAACTGCAAAATAACGAGAAAGACGGTTTTCGGAAAAATACCGAATTTTCACCGATTTTCAGGAAAACACCAAAACGACTTTTCAAGGCGTTACAATCTTCCCCCCTTAAAGAAATTCGATCCCCGAATTTAAAAAATATAGCTACGCGTACCTTCAAAGAGATGGGGATATTTCTTCCTCATCTCGCCCTCGGTCTCCCAGGTAACCTCCTCGCTGCTCGGGCTACGCCAAAGGACCTTGACGGTTGGTATAATCTTCGATCTCAACTTCTTCACCTGTCGATCCAGGATGGCCACCGGCTGCTCTGCAAATGAAAGGTCGCGCTCTAGCTGGACTGTCGGGTGCTGAATCGCATGCGAAGGGTCGTGAAGGTACTTGCGGAGCATCGAAACATGGAAGACGGGGTGAACATCAGGAAAGCTGGGAGGAAGAGCCAAACGATATGCAACAGCGCCGACACGCTCGAGGATCTCGAAGGGACCTACGAATCTAGGGCTAAGCTTCCCCTTTCGCCCAAAACGCATCACGCCCTTCATCGGAGAGACTCTCAGAAAACATGGTCGCCAACTGCGAACTCTAATCTGCGACGGCGCCTGTCTGCATACGATTTCTGCCTGCTCTGAGCCGCTCTCATCCGGTCTCGGATCAACTGTATCTTCGCTGTCGTCTCCTCAACAAGCTGCGGCCCCAAAATACTGCTCTCACTGAGCTCTGTCCAACAGACGGGAGATCTGCATCTCCTCCCATACAATGCCTCGAAAGGTGCCATCTGAATAGTATCCTGGAAGCTGTTGTTGTAGGAGAACTCCACTAGAGGTAAATGATGATCCCAGCTACCGCCGAAGTCTAAAACGCATGCTCTGAGCATGTCCTCGAGAGTCTGAATGGTCCCCTCTGACTGTCCGTCGGTCTGCGGATGAAACGCTGTGCTGAAGCTCAAACGAGTGCCCAAAGCCTCCTGAAGTCTCTGCCAAAGTCGGCTGGTGAACTGGGTGCCTCGATCTGACACGATAGAAGTCAATACGCCATGCAACCGCACGATCTCGTTGATGTAAAGCTGGGCATACTGAGCGAAACTGAAGTCGTCTTCACTGGCAGGAAGTGAGCCGCTTTCGTCAATCTATCCACGATCACCCAGATGGAGTCGTACCCTCGACTGGTCCTGGGTAGACCCACAACGAAGTCCATCGAAATCTGCTCCCATTTCCACTCCGGAATGGGTAACGGCTGCAGCTCTCCTGCGGGCCTCTGGTGCTCGGCCTTGACTTGCTGGCAAGTCAGGCATCTCGATACAAACTCCGCAATGTCCCTCTTCATCCCGTCCCACCAGTAGGTCTCTCTCATATCATGGTACATCTTGGTGGAACCGGGGTGGACACTATACACTGATCGGTGTGCCTCCTCAAGAATGTCGCGCCGCAATCCATCAGCATCTGGTACGCACAGTCTAGATCCATAGCGTAAAATCCCCTGATCGTCAATCACGAACTCGGAAAATCTGCCCTGTCCCATCTGTGCCATGATCTCTGAGCAACGGTCGTCACTGCGCTGTGCCTCATATATACGGTCAAGCAACTGTGGGCGTGCATGAACATGCGCGAGCTGTCCCCCTGTCTGAGTGAACTAGAACTCAACTCGGCTGTCGCATAACATCTGCCAATCTGCTGACGACTGCCTCTGCACTGCGCGCAAAAAGGATAGACTACCCCCGGGCCTCCTACTCAACGCATCTGCCACAACATTCGCCTTGCCTGGGTGATATAAGATCTCGCAGTCGTAGTCTTTCACCAACTCCATCCAACGACGCTGTCTGAGGTTCAGGTCTCGCTGCTGAAATATGTACTTTAAGCTCTTGTGATCGGTGAATATCTGACACGACTCGCCGTAAAGGTAATGTCGCCAAATCTTCAGTGCAAAGACCACTGCAGCCATCTCCAAATCATGAGTAGGGTAGTTCTATTCGTGCTTCTTCAACTGCCGAGAAGCATAAGCGATCACCCGGCCATGCTGCATCAATACGCATCCTAATCCCACTCGCGAAGCATCACAGTAGACCACAAATCCGCCTGATCCCGAAGGCAAAGATAATACCGGCGCCGTAGTCAAACAAGTCCGTAGCTGCTGAAAACTGCGCTCGCACTCCTCTGTCCAAACGAAAGGAACTCCCTTCCGGGTCAAACCGGTCAAAGGTGCAGCTATACGGGAGAAGTCCTGAACAAAACGCCTGTAGTAGCCTGCCAGGCCTAGAAAACTACGGATCTCAGTAACCGATGTAGGTCGGGGCCACTGCTGAACAACCTCAATCTTCTTCGGGTCCACACAAATGCCGTCTCTCGTAACCACGTGACCCAAGAATCCGACGCTGTCCAGCCAGAATGCACACTTGGAGAACTTTGCGAACAGCTGGTGCTCCCTCAGAGTCTGTAACGTAATCCGCAAGTGCTGCTCGTGCTCCTCTCTGCTCCGGGAGTACACCAAGATATCGTCGATAAACACGATGATGAACAAGTCCAGATACGGCCTGAATGTACGGTTCATCAAATCCATGAATGTTGCTGGGGCGTTGGTGAGTCCGAACGACATCTCCAAAAACTCGTAGTGGCCATAGCGTGTACGGAAGGCTGTCTTCGGTATATCCTCCTGTCGGACTCGCAGCTGGTGGTATCCTGATCGTAAGTCGATCCTCGAAAAATACCCCGCACCCTGAAGCTGGTCGAACAAATCATCAATGCGTGGCAACGGATATCTGTTCCGAACGGTAACTTTGTTCAGCTGGCGGTAGTCGATACATAAGCGCAAACTTCCATCCTTCTTCTTGACAAACAGGACCGGAGCACCCCACGGAGAAACACTCGGTCGAATAAGCCCCTTATCTAGCAAATCCTGCAACTGATCCTTCAGCTCTCGAAGCTCTGCCGGGGCCATCCGATAAGGCGGTATAGAAATAGGCCCTGAACCGGGAATCAAATCAACGCATAACTCAACATCGCGCTCAGGTGGTAGCCCAGGTAGCTCATCAGGGAAAACATCAGGGAACTCACAGACAATCGGGACCCGGTCCAACAGGACCTCTGCAACTCGAGTATCACAAATATACGCTAAGAATCCCTGACATCCCTTCCGCAAGAGCTGACCAGCGCGAAGAGACGAAATCAAGTTGGGAAGGGTGACGCTGCGGTCTCCCTGAACAACAAGGACTGGCTCTCCCGGAAAGCTAAATATGACTGCCTTCTCACGGCAGTCCACCGAAGCATAACAGGTGGCTAGCCAATCCATGCCCAGAAGCACATCAAAGTCCAACATATCGAGGAGAATCAAATCAACCGATGAATCCCTCTCCCCGATACGAACGAAACACAAATGAAATACAAAACGAGCGACAAACGACTCGCCTACCGGAGTAACAACAACAAGCGAATGATCTAACGACGATGACTCACAGCCCATCATCGGTGCAAAGTGTGTAGAGGCGTACGAATGTGTGGAACCTGGGTCAAATAATACCCGGGCGTCGAAAGAACAAACTGGCAAGGTACCTGTCACAACGGCATTGGATGCCTGCGCATCCTGCGGTGTCAAAGCAAATACTCGGGCCTGTCCTCCACCGATAGCGGGCTGACCTCGACCTCGGCCTCTGCCTCCTCGTCCTCTCTGAATAGGACCGCCGCGTCCACGGCCTCTGGGTGCACCTAACTGGCGTGGAGCATCACCGGTGATAGGAAGTAGGGCTCTCTGAGGAGGGGGTGGTGATGGTGGTAGGGTCACATGCGGAACTGTCGCTGCTCCCTGTCGTCTCGCCCGACAGTCTCTGACAAGATGGTGCAGACTCCCGCACCCAAAACACCCTGGCGACGGCTGCTGCCCCTGGGGATAAGAACCATATAACTGTCCCCGCCCAAATCCTCTGCCAGGCCTATCTCTCGGAAAGAATCTGGCGCGGTACATCGGTGCGAATCCTCTTCGGCCCAGAAACGGCCGAAGTCTGTGATATGCGTGCCTCCATCCGTAATGCCGTATCCATAGCAGCTGAATAAGTATCGTAGTGCTGGGCGCCAATGGCAAGATATAGCTGGGCATCAAGTCCCTGTACAAACCTCTTCACCATCTTCTCTTCGGTATCCACCAAATACTGAGCATATCGGGATAACTGTGTAAACTGGATGTCATACTCAGACACCGTCATCCCAGGTGTCTTGACTAAGGCCTCGAAGCTACGAGCTCTGGCGTCACGAACGCTCTCTGGGAGGAAACGAGCTAGAAAGACCGCTGTAAACTCGGCCCACGTCATAGGCGGTAGACCTGCAGCTCGACCTCTCAAGACTGACTCCCACCATGTCTGCGCGAGACCCTCTAGTCGGAAACTCGCAAGCTTTATCCATCGATCATCCGAACATCTCAGCGAACGACAGATCCTGGCTAAACTGTCAAGGAACGTCTGTGGGTCCTCCGCTGCCTCGGTGCCGGTGAATACTGGAGGTCTCAGCCTCATGAAATCCTGTAGTGAAACCGGAATGGCCACGGTGGTAGTAGTAGGAGAAGGTATCATGGTCGTCTGTGATGTAGTAGGTACGTCATCTGGCCTCGGTGTACGACTGGCTGCAACTAGGGATCCTACCATCTGACGTAGCTCCTGCATGCCCCCCATCATCTGTCGCAACTCCTCCATACCAGTCTCGAGCCTATCCATACGGCCTGGGGAAGGTGGATCGGTCTGTCCCTGCGGCGTAGGCATACCACCCTGCTCAGTCCTAGTCTCGGACGAGCCAGCTCGAATCTCGTCTCTGGCGGCAGCCCTCTGTGCCCTCGTAGCCTTCGGCGGCATAGTAGCTGTTACAGGAAAACGGATAATAAGAACAGCACAATAGAATCATAGGATACACGGAATTGAAGAAGGAATTTCAAGCAAGTATCCTAAAGTCACTTAGGCGGAGTACCGTATCGCAAGTATGCCGCGGACATACGCACGCTACGTTACCCTGGTTAAGTCACTTACTCCATCTACCAAGGGTCATCCTACACTCAAAAAGGTAAAACCTATCGCTCTGATACCAACTTTGTCACGACCCGCAGGGTACGGAACGTGACTGGCACTTAAGTTACGAAACGTCTCGAGACATCCGTAAAATAAGTAAGCCAAAGCCCAGAAAACAAAACCAATTAAGCAAAAGAGTGAAGAGAACCCAATCAATTGAAAGCGAGTTTATCAAATAAGTCATGTAAAACCCTTTTTTTAAAAACAATACCAATTTTTCCGAAAATTTCGGCAGAGTCTCCTTTGTAAATACTGGCCCCCAAAATGGGTACAACAAGAATCTATATGAATCCAACCAAATAGGGCATCCACAAGCGGGAGCTAGCTCTTCGCCACAAGGCGGTCACAAATCCCACGCAATATAAAATGACAACATGCAAAATAATCATAATGAAGCATAAGAAAAACAGCATGTCGACTCAAGTGAGCTCGACCCCAAAATACAGCATAAAAGTCCACAAACCTCACAGTCTCATCTTTAGGTCAATATACGATAATACTGGTAGATACAGTAGATGGAGTGCACTAGATACAAAGAATATACAAGGTGGTACAAAATAATGATATAACCCACCTAAGAGCAAAACCTCGAGTCCAGGCAAAAGAAACAAGAGCGCCCGCCGTTACTGCACTGACGGAGCGGACCTGAAAAAGGCTATGGCACAACGGGGGTGAGTTGCCAACTCGTGAGTAATAAATAACATCTACACAGGCTATCGTATGCATGCACACAAGCATCCTAGCATCTAAATACTGGTAAGGCAGGACATAATGGCAAGTATGTATGCAATATGAATATACTAGCAGGTATGAATGCAATGCGAGTCAACTCGTGATCTGAATGTGTAAGTATAAGAAATCATGTTTTTCCCTTTAAGAATCTCTTTTGAAATACCAGCACAATACCAATAGAATCAACAAGAACCTGTGTCCAGCAACGACACCTCAAAACTATCACAAATATCATATATCCATGTCATAGTATCTCTGGCCTCAGCCATCCGGCTGACCCAGCTCAATATCAAAATCTCATCATCTCGCGGCCACGGTCGGTATCCTCTGGATATCCGCCGTGCCAAACAGTCACCGGTAGGTAATCCGTCCCCTGCCAGGCTCAATGTCAACACCACATTCATCTTGCCCCGGGGTACCATACCGGGCCCACCATGTACCCGTGACGGTTCCTCCACTCCTCGACACGGATCTCAAAAACCACAGCAAACTCATGGTGGACGACACTTTACATCACTAGAAAACCGCAATTACATATTTTAAAAACATAATAAGTTTAGAAATTTTTGCGGCTTTCCCCCGAAATCCAGAAATATCATAAAATCTCAAGAAACCCTCATAAGTGCATATATCAATGGTGCTGAATGTATATGGTATCAATAATTAAGCTACGATGTATGATTAATAGACTAGGCATGAACAAATAATATGATGAGGTACATGCACATGAATAGCAATCCTACGATTTCATTTTAAGGAATTAAAGGCAATAGCACAGGTTTAAACATCAATTAGTAAAAGGTTTCAAATTATAGGTTATCTAGTGTGGTGGCATGGCAATTACCAGGGCGTGTGTGTAAGCATGAATAGTGCTCGTGCTGCATATAAAAACCCTGGCAATGGTGCAGGTGTCCTATAAAATGGGTTCGCATATGTATGCCAATATAATGCATGGATGCAGCAAATAATCATATAAGTATTTCACCCCTAATTAATAATATCACTAAGAATCTTTTAAGTTACTAAAACTATCGGGCGGCTTGCGCCATCCAACGATAGTCCCCCGTAGATGTTACATCTACTCACCGGAATTCCTAGCTAGTCACGTCCAATCACCGCTTTCCCCTTTCGTGCCGTGTCTGACATCTCCGCGACCGAACCTGGAATTTACATCAATACAAACATAAGGTTACATATCAAGAATGACGCAAAACCCAAACGAAAATACTAATGTTCACTAGCTAGGTACAACGTGCACAAGGTGCGCGGAACACACGCGAAAATCGCAAAAACTGCAAAAATCGCCGATTTGGTCGCCCGGCAAAACTAAAACCCGACTACTCAAAAATCCGCACTCACGCATCCTAAATGTCATAGGATACGCAAAAATGTCATCAAGACATCGCAATTAAATCATCACAACATTTTAGTAAAAACTAGTAAGCTAGAAAAGCAATTTGGTGCAAACATCGACAATAGCGACAAAGTTATCACGGTCCAACACAACCATCCAATCCACACAACTAGTTAGCCACCAAAAACACAATTTTAACTTATTTACCATGCTACAAAACCCACATTCCATACACAAACCTCTTCTTGATTTTGGTAATTTGCAAACTTAATGAAAATTTCACACAAGTTTAACATAGATTAGCTTAATATGAAGCCACTTAAGCAAACTAACCATATAGATTGGTTAAGTAACAACTAGATTAATTAAAAAGTTTAATTAAATAAAACATGGCTTCAAGAAACCCTAGTTTAATTTTCAACCATAACCTTAAAAAAACTAGATTAGAACTAACACTAAATTAACACTACAACAATTTAACTTAAGAAACATAATCAAAAGAATTTAATTAGCAAGAAATTATACCTCAACTAGAGATCTAGCAAGAATAATTTGCCTCCAAAGATGCCTCCTTTCCACAAGATTTAAACCAAATTAGGTTGGAGAAGAGATGGAATATGGTTTTGCTTTGAAATTGTGAAGAAATTTGTTGATTTTGTTGATTTTTGAGATGAATTTGTGAACAAAAGAGAGAGGAAAAATGAAGGGGGGAGCTGCTGGTTTTCTGGACAGAAATGAGGGAGAGGGGAGTGGTGTGGGTGTGGGAAAAAGTCTCTAGTCAAACTCTCCCAAAGTCAAAGCACCATACCCCATTTAACAATTCAAAAACCTTAAAAAAAAACCCTCATTTCCTCACAATAACACAAGTCAAAGAGTATGGAATTTTTTTTTCCATGAGCTGCTGGAAATGGCCGGCCTAGGGTGAGGGAGAAGTGAGAAGGGTGCACAAAAAAAAAATTTATGCAAAAAGACCCCTTACAAGTCCAAAATTGCAAGTTTAAGCTTAAATTCAATAAATTTCGTTTTCTATAATAAAAATTAGTTAAAAATCAAAATAAAATACCAAAAATTTATGTTACAACTAGATTTTAATTAACATAATTTTAAAGATTAAAATTAGCCCGGAAAAATTTGTATTTATCGCTAATTTAATGTATTTTCTTACCGGCTTAAAATAATATTAAAAAATTGAAAAATAGGGAAAAAATTTTAAACGACCAGAATTTCATAAGTAACTCATTAGCTACTAAAAACAAGCAATTACCTATCCTTTTTAGGTATAATTAGTCCTAAACTGCAAAATAACGAGAAAGACGGTTTTCGGAAAAATACCGAATTTTCACCGATTTTCAGGAAAACACCAAAACGACTTTTCAAGGCGTTACACCTGGACTATTCTAAAGGAGAATGAGATTCTCTCTCAGCATTACTCCTCCGTATACACCATAGCATGATGGTATATCGGGGAGGAGCAGACACACCCTATGTGATAAGGTGTGCTCTATGATGAGTACTACTGAGTTACCTATTTCCTTTTAGGAGTTATGCACTTATGAAGATGCACACCTATTGAATAGGGTCCCGATCAAATCAGATGCCTACCACTTCATATGTGATATGGAAAGGGAAGAGCCCATATCTTAAGTTAGTTAAGATTTGGGGTTGTCCAGCCTATGTCTAAAAGTAAAATCCGGACAAGATCAAGGCAAGGTCTGTTATGTAGAACTGGAAATGTTCCAGCTATACAGACTGCAGCTGATGATTTGATAGAACCAAAGGATTCAGTAGATTCCAACGAACCTCAGCCTCTCCGCCGATCTAGTAGGGTTCCTCACCCACCTGAGAGTTACTTCGGTTTCTCTTTGACAGTGGGAGTGAGGATTGCATCATG
The DNA here is from genome assembly GCA_030015575.1 of Agapanthus africanus. NCBI lineage: Eukaryota > Viridiplantae > Streptophyta > Magnoliopsida > Asparagales > Amaryllidaceae > Agapanthus > Agapanthus africanus. The sequence continues at coordinate 402,958,971 of JASDDO010000031.1, read as the reverse complement.
AGATGATGACCCAACTAGTTTCGGGCTGGCCATCAGGAGTAGGACTCTGTAAGAATGGCTGGATGCTTAGCGATCTGAGATGGAATCCTTATACACCAACAAAGTATGGACTTTAGTTGCTTTATCTGAAGGGTTAAATCCCCATCAGGAGCAAGTATATCTTAAGAAGATTACTTGGTGTAGATGGAAAAGTTGAGACTTTCAAAGCTAGACTAGTTGAAGGTTTTCGTCATCGACCAGACGTGGATAATGATGAAACCTTTTTCCAGTGGCTGTGCTTAAGTCCATCCAGATCCTACTTGCCACGGCTACATACCATGACTACGATATCTGGCGGTTGGGTGCCATGACTGCTTTTCTAAATGATGTTTTAGAAGAGTGCGTCTATAAGTACACAGCCAGAGGGCCTCGTAGACAGTGGGAGCAGCGGAAACGTGTGCAAGATGTTTTATATGATAAAGCAGGCATCGCGGAATTGGAACGTCTGTTTTGATGAAGTAGTCAAAGAGTTTGACATCATCAAAATGGTAGATGAACCTTGTATAAACAAAAAGGTAGTAGGGAGTATGGTGACGATCCTCGTAGAGTACGTGGATGACATACTCTTGATAGGAAAGGAGTTTCCTATGATACGCTCGATCAATCTCCGCTTATCACAATGATTCTCCACATAGGATCAAAGTGATACCTACTAAATCCTTGGTTTTGGATCTATGAGATAGATCTAAATGGATATTAGGACACTCACTAGTTGTAGTGAGATGGTATCAATCGATCCTGGGGAGAATCACTGGAAGTGTTCCAGGGTGATAAAGACGACTGAATGTCAGTCACAGACATTGTCTTTACCCTTGGTAAAGGGACGGTATGTTGGAAGAGTTCCAAGCTAGATACCGTGGCATACTAGGAGATAAAGGCAGGGTACATCACTACTTAAGATGCTACCAAAGAGGCTGTTTGGGTGTATAATGGTTCATGAGATGAACTATGTTCCTACCATTGTGAGACAATGGAGTTGTGGCTTATGCCAAGGAACGCAGGTCACATCAGTGATCCAGACATATTCTAAGGCAGTATCACCTGATCATGGAGATGGTTGATCTCTAAGGGATCGAGGTTAGGAGAGTAGACTCAGAGGATAACACGGCGGATCCACTCACGAAGGCCTATTCCCAGAGAGAGACTTTTATGGGATGGTTGAGTATGAGATACTACAACCACTGCTATCAGATGACCCTAGTGCAAGTGGGAGATTGTTAGTTATATGTATGCCCTAGAGGCCATTACTGTACATTGGATGTATATTGTAGTGGATGCTGGGACATATATAGGGAGGACTTTCTTGCTCGACATGATAGTATGCTATCTGGTTACTCTTTACCTTAACGTGTATACTGATTGTCTCTCTGTTACATGTTGGTAAAGCCCTTAGGATGTGTACTTGACTACCTGGACTATGATGCGGATCATACTAGTGGGGACATGGTAGTCCATAAGTACATCCTTTAAAGTCCCTAGTCGTGGGTGTATCGAGACAGGGCATCGATATACCAGAGTAGACTAGCGTATACCTTGTCGACCCATACAGATGGGCGATGGATGATCCCATATCCATTGGTGTTTGACATCAGAGACCATATACGGGTGCTCAGTGGAGACTGGGTACACTGGATGGACTCGCCGAGAACTCCCAGATGGTATTATACCTTACGTCAGATGGCAGTTCTCTGGTGACACTGGTACAGAGTAGTCTGTTGACCCGAGATCGTCATAGAGTCTTGTGTGGTTCCCACTGTGCTTTGATTTCCACCTTACCACGTCCAAGAGGGCGTGCAAAACGGTGGTTTTTGGGTACAGTCCCGAATCACATGGAGGCAATGAGCGATAGGAGGGGATTCGTCTCTCCCGGTATAGGGAGTTGATGTTGCGCTGTGTTCGATTGGCTATAACCGGAAATCCCTGGCCAGGGTTGCTGATATTTACTGGTAAGTGTTACCTGTAGTTTCTCGAACTGTTATAGACCTCATATCGACACGACTTATCGAGCTATTGGGGTCTGACGTTTACCACCCCTAAGCAAGATATGCGACATATCAGACGATCAGACCGGACTGTACGGTAAGTGTTACTGGTTGGATTCACAGGAGTATGAGAGGGCTTGCTCGTCGATATTCTGATCGCTCAATACCCGGGTGGCCGTTACGTTTAGCAGACCGCTTACGGCTTGTGGGTGTTTTATATGATCATCACCTGCTGCCGGCGTATTGACGAGTCTTTAGAGTCCTACACAGAGGTTTCCTGCCTCAAGCGAAACGAAATAGGAGCGCATATGAGATATGTGCGGGACCGAGAATAATGCGTGTATGTGATACCGTATTCTATTCTCGCGATGAATGTATCGACTGGTTGTATGCGATATAACCTAGTTATCGAATCGAAGATTGATTCGATAAGCCGATACATAGAATACCAGTCGGTTATATGCGATATGACCGGATCGTTAAATCAAGTGTTGATTTAATGATTTAATTTATAATTATATATTTGATATATTACTTTGCACTAACTAGTATCGGTTCACTTTAAATGGATTTTCTCACTTGCATTGCACAAGTTGTATATGTGATATACTTTTGTGCGCTTGGATGTATCATGTTTGATGATGCATGTTTGCTAGGGTTTGTGTAAAGGATTAGACCTTGGTTAAGTAAATGGATAGGGTTTTTATTTTGTTATTCACACATTTATCTTTTAATTGGATTAAAAAAGAAATGGGATAAGAAAACAAAATGGTTGCTTTCATTCTTGAAGCTTGTTGAAGCTTCATGAAGCTTTGACCAAAGTGACCACTTTGTCTTCATCCTTAACCCTAACCATTCATCTAACCTTAGTCAACTCTCTACACATAACCATGGTTCATATTATGATAAGTATTCTTTTCTTTTGCATTTTTAAATAACTTATCATAATACTTATGATATTCTTCATCTTCTTCTTCAAGAAAAGAAACCTTGCCTTCATCAATGGCAAAGTGAGAAAAAGAGTGAGAAATCCAATTCTAAAGTGAACCCACCTCCTATTTCTTCATCCTCTACCTTTTGCCAAGTAGTATAGGGTGTTATCTTCACAAGTTTCATGACTTGGTGAAGTGGGAGCTTGATCTTGTGATGCCTCGACGTAGATCATCTTCGGCATCGAAGCCGACGACCAAGCCCGCCCATTTTTCCGTTGAAGCCGATGCCAGAGTCCGGGTTTCGATTTGGACAGCAAAGGGACTTCATCTCGGAGCCGTGGAGGTGGAGGACCGGATCTACAAAGGTTGTAGCCTCTTTCTTCTAGTTAAGTTGTTAATTAGTTATCGGTTTCGCCTAAAATCTAGTTAACGATCCGTATTAGGGTTTCTCGGCACTCGTAAAATTAGAAATTGGCATGGTTGATGCCTTGTGAGACCTCTATAGTGTGCCTAGGAACCCTACAAGTTAATCACAAACAAATCTGGAAAACTGGACTTAACTCGTTAAAGCACATAGAAAAAGATTCCCATCTCCCTGCGGACGACCCGTACTCAACCGGCTAGCTACAAGCGAAACCGTCTTGATTGCGGTAATTAACTAAACTTGAACACGCAGAATCTCTAACAATCAAATGGCGCCGTTGCCGGGGAGACGGTAGTTTATTTCTTTGTGTAATTTCGGGTTAACTTGTGAATATAAATATAACCGAAAAACAAAACAAAAAAAATATACTTTGTAAAAAAATCATCTTGTAATTTTTGATTAGTTTTTGTGCAAGTGTGCAGGATAATACGGAGTTCGAGTTCAGTGCCAAAGACGCGGGAAGATAGACCCATATTTTGCGGCTACACCGCGACGGATCAAAACGAAGCAACCGGTCTACTGTAAAAAAATTCTGGAGCAGATTCAGTAATCAAATCAAGATTCGGGAAATCCAGAAGAGAAGAAGACTCCAAAGGAAGAACCTACCAGAAAAATGAAGCTCCAAAGCCACATTCATGCCGCGGAACCGCGGCATGAATGTGCTTAGGCCGCGGATCCGCGGTTGTAAGGTGCCTTCAGTGAGCCAAAACTTCTGTAAGTGTCTCTCTCCTCTCTCCCACTCCTCTGGACTCCAATAAATTGTGTTTTCTGCAGCATTCTTTGCGCAAACTCTCTTCCCCCTTCCAATAAACTGTTTTTGTGCAGGATTCTTTGCGCCGCTCTAAAAATAAAAATTGTTTGCAGTTGATTTGTTATCGCTTTGCATTCATTAATACGGACTTAAGGGGCTTGAAACCAATTCAGATTGGGTGGGGATTTCATCACCCTTCCCAGGACCCCAGAAATCATAAAAAGCATATGCATTGACCATTGTTAAAATTCAAAAATAATAGACTCAGCCCTAAGGACTTCGCGCTCAATAGGACAGAGGACTAGTTACAGGCATCGGCCGTTTATCCTATCTGACTTTTGCGGTGCCTAGGCAAGTGTGACGAAATATCACATATTTCGCATTTCATGCCTAACTTGTATGAATTCCACATATTGTATCATATTCCAGATAAATAGACAGTATTAAACTTTCCGATCGAATAATCAAATATCCGAGATTTCTTAAATAGCTCAACACTTGAGCGGAGTTCAAAAATTCTAGAATACGTCACAGTAGCAACGGTCCAGCCGTAAAAGGGTCAAGCCAACGTCTCACATGTGGCACGCCGTACTGCCCCAAACCCTAAGGTTCAAAGGGCAGTTCAAGACGGTCACATAATCGAGTTAAAGTTTGTTGTCTTCTAGAGGGTCCATCGCATCACATACACATTTTTCCGAAATATTTAACCCCGAGAAAAATTCAACACTTGAATGTATTTCATGCGGGGAAAAATAGAGTTAATGATATCCGTTCGAACATTTTAATACTTTCTAAATTATCCGGAACAACAGAACAAAATTAAATTCTCCGACCGAATCGACGATTTCAAAATAAACCCTAAAAATACTCAACACTTGAGTCAGATAAAACAATACCCATAAATATCAGTAAATAAATAGGAACTTTATTGCGCAAAACGACAAGGGTGACGTCACGATATGGCCACGGAACCGCCGCACGAGCCATGCTCGTTCCGCGGTTCCGCGGCTCTTTGGGCGCCACTCTTTGTCGTTTTGCACAGTATTCCTTATATTTTCATGCTGATTTTTTCAAGCATTTTTATTTGGAAAAATCCCAGATTTTAAAAATTGTACAGAGAGGGTTTGATTTCGACGTGTTCGGGTTTGTTCAGAGTTTTAACTTCGTTAACACATCGCTTAATGCTCTAGCTAGGCTCTGATACCACTGTAGGGTTACTAGGCACACTAACAAGGCTCTACAAGGCATCGACCATGCCAAAATTAAATTTATATGTGTCGAATAACACTAAGCAAGATCGTATACTAGAGTTTAGGCAAAACTATTAGCAAGTAAACAACTTTACTCTAAAGGGAATACGAAATACAACCTTTGTAGATCGGTTCTTCGCTTCTAAAGCTCCTTGATGAAGTCCCTTCGCTGCGATCAAGGTTCTCCCGGGCTCTTGCATGGCTTCACGACGCGAGGGATCCGACCTTACTTGAAGTCTCCGAGGCCGAAGATGATCTACGTCGAGAGAATTCCGACTCAAGCTCCTTGATTAGTCGAAAATACTGCATCTTTTAACCGGCAATTTCCCTATCATTTGCATTCATTTAGAAGTGTACGGTATTCATATGTCACATATTAGCAAATCAGTCTTTAAATATTAGATTGCATGTGTTAGACTTTAAAACCGGCACTATAAAGGAAATTGACTGCATTTCATGGCATCGCATCATCCCTATATTGTGCAACACTTGTTTCAAGATTTGTGCAGGAAAATGCAGGATCAAAAGAGGCAGATAAAATGCACCAACTCCAAGTTTTAAGATCTGGTAGCAATCTAGAAGGAACAATAAAATTCAACATATCATATGAAGCTCCAAATATCATCCCAAGACCACACCAGAAAGCCCAAAGCCCAAGCCCCACAAAGAGCCGCGGATCCGCGGCAGGAGCCTGCTTGCGCCGCGGATCCGCGTGGGTCCAAGGAGTTAGCTTCCCAAATTTGGTGCAAAATTCTTTTATCAGGGGCTACAACTCAGAAATGTACTTCAAGTTCCAGAAGACCCCAGAAGCTTCTGCCAGTTCAGCAAACTAGGGTTTATAAGCTTAATTAATCCTAGCTTAAAGTCTAAGCTAGCTCCTAACAAACTAATTCTAGAAGCTCCTCAACAAACTTTTGGAGGGAATTGTAATTTCAAACCTAGACCTAGGGTTTGGGAAGTCTTTAAATAGAAGCCTAGACCTAGAGTTAAGGGGATCTCAAAATAGATAGAAAATCTCTACTTCTCAATCTCTAATCTTTCCCTCTTACACCATCTTCTTCCACAAGTCTAGTGACAAGACTTGTGTGAAACCCTAAACCTAATTCCAATCCAAAGCCAAGATTCCCGAGTACCAAATCAAGTAAGAAGCCCTTCAACCTTTTAGGAGCGGAGCCGATCTTCAACAGAGCAAGTGGTCCAAGCCGATCCACGACTCACGGAGAAAAGCGAAGCCAAATCGACAATTTATTTCTTCCTCTTGTAGTTCTTGAGCGGCTGTAATCAAATTGTTGATATAAATAAAAGGTGAAATTCTTTTATCTTGTTTTCTTTAAATTCTTGCATCATGATTCGATCTCAATTTGTAATTATAGTTCTTGTTGTGATGTTTGAGTAATACTCCGCTCGTCGAGGAGTCGAGACGATCAATAGAATGATGATGTAATAAATCTTAAAACGATTCTTGAGTCCTACGAGTTTTGTAAACCCTAGCAAGTTCAAGAATCGACGACCTAGTTTCGATTGCGATGCTTTCTTGATTGTTATCGCTCGAAATTGGGGAGTTACGATCGTTTCTTGAATTTACTAGAGGCTAGAATGTGAATGATATCGACGAAAGAATAAGGGATAAATGATGAAACCCTAGTTTCACGAGAAATCCCTAACTCTCGTCGATCATTATCGATCTAGTATCAATTCTTCGAAGGACAAGAATACGACATCTTGAGATTACATCACATCTATAGATCCGATCGATTCCTACGAGCCTCATTTTGATTCTTGATATTTGGTTGGAAAAATTATCGAAACCCGATTCTCGATTGTTTATCATTTTCTTGATTCTTGATTAGACTAGTGACACTTGAATCAATCGATAAAATCTTGAATCATGTTTTCTTTTCTTTTTGATTAACTTTTCAATTCAAAACAAATCAAACATACAAATGAATCGCACAATCCCTGTGGACGATTCGCACTCGCTTACGATCTACAACTGACACCGTAGTTGATTGCGGTCAAATAATTCTTTGATTGTGATTCTATTCATTTTCTAAATACCGATACAAAGAAACTTATTCGAGTTACACGACACGGTCTTGAATTTCTTAATCAATCAAATGGCGCCGTTGCCGGGGATCACGCGCTAATTCGTTTTATATTGAAATTTGAATTGAAAGATTTATTCCATTGTTATTTTGAGATCAAAATTAGTGCAAAAATCTAAACAATTTGTTGTGGTTTATTGCAAGGAGATCTGGAGCTTGTTGTGAAATTGGAAATTTTTTTGGAGAATTCCAGAGAGCTGGAGAAATCAACAGAAGCTTGCTGTTGAAATTTGGAGCAGGGAACAGTACATACGACCGCATTTCCGCGGTGGGAGCCAGCATTTGCGGCGGTTCCACGGCTAGCTGAAGGGTTCTCTGTGCAGAATTTGGCAGGTAACCTTTTACTTTCTCATCTCCTTCTAAAATCTTCTCCAATTAACAGTTTGTGCAGGATTCTTTGCAAATAATCGCAGCGCGCAAATTGCAAAATTAAAATTGTGCGTGATTTTGTTTCTTGGTTGTTTGCATTCTAAATACGGATATTAAGGGGCACGGCCAAATCCAAATTAGGTAGGGAGTTCATTACCCTTCCTAGGCCCCGAAAATCACAAAACTTGCATCCGCATTGACCCACATTAACTAAAAAAGATCTAGAGATGACTCTAAGGACCGTCGCGCTCACTTAGTACAGAAGAAGGCCGTGGGTAATTCATTGCTTATCCGCGTTTCTCTTGTGGTGTCTAGGCAAGTGTGTCGAAGGCTAGTGGTTACTTAATTAGGCCCACTACTTACGTAGTGGAGAACGTCCCACTTACCTGGCACTTACCTGGCCACAGGAGAGACAAAGAGGCAGTGGAGGATTTATCCTGCGTCTTGTCTTCTGGCAGTTAGGAGTGGTCTAGAGATCTGAACTAGGCGACCAATAGAATTAGGGTTTTGTGTACTGCATTTGTTGTGTTGCATCATTTTTTCAAAAAAATCCATCCCTTTTTCAAAGCAAGCACCGCATTCATTCATTTCCCCTAATTATAAGCCACGCTGCCACTTGTACTAACCCTTTTTAGTGCAAGATAGGCTGGACACAAGATTCTAGTGCCCGTTAAGTCCGCGTTTCCTCGATCGACTCCGAAGTCGGCATTTCTCCATTTACCTTTCTTTTACCCACCACCACACCCACATCGATGGATCCGTCTCCATCGAATTTCTTTACCACTACTCTGCCGCCGTCCGTTGGTGCGCAGAATCCACCTCGCATCTCTCTCCAAGAAAGGTGCTATCCAACACGAGGTCCCCTTTCCACCTGTCTTTCCATTCCACCAGCTAACGGGGAAAATTTTGAAATTAAACCCCAATACATCAACCTTCTACCCAAATACCATGGTCTCGAGACTGAGGACGCATACGTGTTTATCACGAAATTTGAAAATGTATGCGCAATGATGGGTACGTCACAACTTTCAGTGGATGCTATGCGTCTACGTCTTCTTCCATTTACCTTGTGCGATATAGCGGAGAAGTGGCTGTATAACACTACCGCACATTCTATCACGAATTGGGAAGAATTCGTTGCAGCATTCCTTAAGAAATTCTACCCTAATCACAAGACAGCTCGAGTCCGTAGCGAAATAAATCAATTCTCCCAGCTTCCAAATGAACCATTTTCAAAATATCTTGACCGCTTCAAAGATCTGTTGGTTCAATGCCCACATCACGGAATCCCGAGATGGGAACTGTGCCGAATCATATATGAGGGCAGTAACCCTAACACTAAACAGATCCTTGAAAATATGTGTCAAGGAAATTTTATGACCAAAGATGATGGGGAAGCTTGGAAATACCTAGAAGATTTCGCTGAAAAATCCTTACAGTGGGAGAGTCCAGCATTTAGGAGTGGCAATAACCAATTGAATGTTTCCATAGAAGTTAGAGCTGACATTTCAGCTATACACAAGAAACTCGAGACTATGGAAAACAAATTTTTAGCTGCCGCCCTAAATCAAATGTCACTTCCCAAAACTGTATGTGGCTGCTGTTCTGATCTTTCACATCTCACGGAAGAATGTCCACGAAATTCTCCGTTTTAAAGTCATGAGCATATCAATTCTGCTTACCAACAAAGACCTAGAAACGACCCATTTTCTTCCACATATAATCAGGGTTGGAGGAATCACCCTAACTTTGCTTGGAACCAATCACAATCTCAAAACACGGTTCCAAACCAAAACAATTTCCAAAGGGTCCCTCCACCACAACAGCAACCACTTTCATTGAGTCAGCACCCCTTCCAAGCACAAAACTTCCAATATTCGGTCAACACACCTGCACTGTTTAGTCCTTTACAGTTGACCGGAACAGATGAATCCTCTTTATTTGCACAATACATGAATTTGGTCTTAACAAATATCATGCAAGTTTCGGCTGAGATGAAATCTTCTGTCGATAAAATTGAGAAAAACTCTGCGTCCCAAAGCGAGAGTATTAAATCGATGGAAGCAGAAATTGCACGATTAAAAGCCGAAATGAGTGCAAGAGAGAAAGGGAAACTCCCAGCTCAACCCTTACCCAATCCTAGCTATTCACATCATGTGAATGCAATCACCACGTTGAGATCTGGGAGAGTGCTTGACAATCACGTTGGGGAAGAGATTGATGACACTGAAAAATCTATCGATGATACCCCGACTGAGACCTTTCCTTCCACTTCTACTTCTAATTCTGACCCCAGTTCTTCTACCCCACCATCTTCTTCTAAGCCTATTCTCCATTTCCCACTAGGCTCGACACCTCAGTATAGCCCTTCTAGTTCTCCACAGACGGTCCCCACTCCTCTTTTGGGATCACGTCTACCCCTTCTTCCTTCTCCTATGATGGACCCAACGCTTATTGCTAAAGCACCTTATCCTAATCGGTTAAGGGCTAACACACCAAGTCCACATATGGAGAAGATCACTGAGATGTTTAAACAGGTTAACATCAACATCCCTCTTCTAGATGTTATCCAACAAGTCCCCGCATATGCGAAAGTTCTTAAAGACTTGTGCACTAGAAAGAGGAAGAAACAAATGCCCAAGAAGATATTCATAGCAAAGACTGTAGACACGGCTTTCCCCCAGCAATTACCGAGGAAACGTAAGGATCCTGGCTATCCTACGATTTCCATCTCTATTGGGGAGAAACACATCAACCGTGCTCTACTAGACCTTGGAGCAAGTGTTAACCTGCTTCCTTTCTCAGTCTATGAGCAGTTAGGGACCGGAGAGTTGAAACCATCTCCTTGCACTCTCCAGATGGCTGACCGATCAATCACCAAACCTAGGGGTGAACTGGAGAATGTGTTAATAAAAATCGGGGAATTATATTCCCTGTGGACTTTATTGTAATTGATACACAGCCTGTAGCAAACCCACGGAATCAAATTCCGGTGATTTTAGGTCGTCCCTTTTTGGCCACTTCCAATGCAATAATCAACTGTCGTAATGGCTTTATAACCCTATCCTTCGGGAATAGGTCAATAGAGCTGAATATTTACAAGTTGGGAAGTGTACCCTCCGAACCTACTGCTCAGGTCTGTTCTGTCGACTTAATGGATGTCGACAGAAGCGAATTTGATGATCCTCTTGATACTGATCTTGACTCTTTTCATATGTTATTTGACCCAACGATGTATCATACACATACGGACTCTTCCACCGAGATGTCCGGGTCAACAACTAACACTGACTATGAACTGCTTGTTAGTGTTTATGCCCTAGAAGGCCATTACTGTATCATACTAGCTTGTATATTACTTAATGGAAGCTTGGGATATTCACATGTATATAACAGTCTTGCTAAACATGGTAGTATGCTACTTGATTTTTCTATCTTAATATGTGAGTGTACGTATTGATAGAGCTCTTAGGATCTTGCTTTTCTACCAGCGTTGTGATGGCAGTCACACTAGTGGGGGCTGGGTAGTCTACAAGCACATCCTCATTCAGGTCCCTGGTCGTTGGATTATCGAGACAGAGCATCGATACTCCGGAGTAGACTAGTGTGTACGCTTCTCATCCCAGTTGGGGAGATGGTCTGTCCCACAGCCGTCAGTACGTCGTACTGGAGATAGTATGCAGGTGCTCGTTAGGTTACGGGTACACCGGACAGGACTCACAGGGAACTGTTGGTTGGTTTGATACCAGTCGTCAGTGAACAGTTCCCAGGTGACATGAGTACAGCGTAGTCCGCAGACTTGACACTGCTACTTCGCCTCGAGTGTGTCCCACTGTTCTTAGATTGCTACCCTACCACGGCTCAAAGGAGTCGTGCAAACAGGTAGCAGTTGGGTGCAGTCCCGAGCACTTGGAGGCAGTGGCGGTTAGACAGGATTCGTCCCTCCCGGTATTGGGAGTAGATATCGTACTGTGTCAGAGAGCCATTACGCAAAGTCCCTGGCCAGGGCAAGCGAGATTTGCTGGTAGGTTCCAGTAGTTTCTCAGGGTGTAATGGGCTTCACTCCGACACGACTTATACCGCTATTAGGGGACTGACGCTTGCCGCCCCCTAGGCCCGATATGCGATAGTCTTGGACGAACGGACCGGACTGTATGGAGATTGTCACATCAGACTCAGTAGGAGTTCGGATGGGTTTACTCATCGGCCTTCTTATCGACAACTACCTGGGGACCGTTATGTACAGCTAGTGCCGCTTGCGGTCTGTGGTTAAACCCACTGCCAGCGTAGTAGTCGAGTCTCTAGAGTCCCACACAGAGAGTTTCCTACTCCAGGCGAAACGATATAGAGGTTGCATGGTTTTGCGACAAAGGGTTCGGACGCATACGTGCGTTTACGCACGTACGACTTTCGGACAGTTTTTACCAGTCGGCTTTGGTTTAAGCCAGTTACTGGTATCCGGTTATTGGATTTTTACAGTCTAAAGTTTTTCCGTATTTTTGCGGATCGGAGGGGCGTTCTCGTAATTGTACGAGAAGCTTCTAGAAGATGTGACTAAGGAGGTTACTTTGGATGAGGTTGTGAGTCATTGTGGTGATTCATTCATTTCATTAATGCACATTTATTGCTTAATGACTCATGCTAATGAATCACCACTAGATATTTTATGAAGCATGCTTATTCATTTCTTTTATTCATTATTGATAAATGAGAATGCTTCATAATATATTATGATACACTCTCTCTCCTCTCATTATCTTATCTCATATTCTCCCTCCTCAAGCTCTCATCTTCAAACCCTAATCCTTACACCTCATGAGTTGAGATCAAAGGATTAGTTAGACTAAACAATCCATAACCTTCACTCTACATCATCCTTTCATCTTTGATTAGCAATCAAAGTTGATTAGTTACCTCAAGTTAGAGGTTTAGCTTGGAGTTTCGCTCTCGGGTGGATCGTCTACTACCTAGAGAAGGCCGAGGAGAACAAAGGAGGACACAAAGACGAAGGACTAGTTTCGATAGGTATAATCCCTAATCACAAGTGATAAGAAAATCTTTGTGTACGGTTATTTATAGTTTAGCTTCGATTTAAGCGGTTAGTCGATGTTCGTTCTTTAAACTTGATTGTTTTTGAAAATTCTGCCTCCCCATAAGTACCGGGGTGTACTACATCGACTTACACTGCTTTTAGAGTCTGAAGATCACCCCGCACCTTGTGATGACATTATTCTTCGGGGTATAGATGAAACTTTTGAGGAGATCTTCGCTGATGAACTCGCATTTCTGAAAAGCACGGGTGTCGAGATGAATCATGTCCAAATCAATGAAATTGAACCTCCACCCCTTCATATGGATTGTAAAAAGAATGCGAGTAATCCATCACATTCACTGCATCGTCTCTCCAAAATGAGACGCACACACACTCTCTTCCACCACTTAACCTTTCCCCACTTCTTCTTCCACCAACCAGAGCACTGCATTGATAAAATTTTTGAATGGTTGGTGTTGACATTCGGTCTTTGCAAAGCTTGGCATCGACCATTGATTTTTGACCCCCTCATGTGATTTTCAAAGATTAACATTGCTTAAGTTTGGGGGGGTATTCATTTTTTTTTGGCTCTTGAAAAGGAAATTTTTACAAAATGATGAGCCAAAAATAAGTTTGGGGGAGCTTCTTCACTTAAATATTTTTCCCCCACTAATAAATTCCTCCCAAGCTTACAGGTTTTTTTGAGGTTTAGCAGATAGCAACAGTGAGGACACTGTTGAATACAAGTTTGGGGGAGGTTTGTGCTTATTTTTGCATCATTTGCATATCATTTGCATAAGCACAAAACATTTTTCAAAAACCTATAAAAATTTAAATTTTTTTCAAAATAATAAAAATATTTTTGTACATAAATAAGATAATGAAAGTTTAGATAGTGAAAAATTACATCCATGAGATTAGAAAAAATTAAGAAAACTAAGAAAATTAGAAGTTTTCTTATACGAACTAGTAATAAGTAGTTATGAGCCGTTGTCCCAAGGGTTAGTAAGATGAAGGAAGTCACTAATCTGAGGATAAAAATAAGTCTGAAAAATAGTTTCTATTCTGGAAGCCAAACATTTTGAACGTTGATACCCTGCTATTCGCACTTACACACGTCTTGAAGCCTGGGATAGTAAAGGATACCTTGAAATGCTCTTGTCTTAAAGCCGATGTATGAAGGAAATAAAAAAAATGAATAAAATATAAAATGGTGAAAAGAAAAATGAACACTAGTTTTGTTATCACCGAGGGCAATAAAAAAATATATAGCGAGGGTGCTTCTTCACCTAGTGCCCTAAGGCCAACTGGTCTGGGAGTCACTGCTATGCCTGAGGTGGTGCAAGACGAGGAAAATACACCAAATAAGCAAGCACATGAGTAATCGGTCGGTTAGTACCTCAAGAAGTATTAACGGTCGCATGAAAGTGTGTGAGCAATTTCATCTAAATATTCATTAATTAAAAAGTACTGAGGCTGATGGGCAAAAGTGATAGCTTGAATTGAATTCTCCGGGTGTAGGGATGTCTTTTACACACACGCAGGGTTAAATGATCGATGTTTGGAAGAAAGATAGGAATGAAGAATAAGACGATGTTTTATTGAGGGAGGACGTGATTTCCGACATCTTTTCATGACCATTAAGATAGGGCCCATGACAACCGAAAAGCTAGATTAGTTGGAAACCCTAATTTTCAAAGTCTTTCTTTTACAATTCTTTTCTTTATATGTAATATTCATGATCTTTCTTTTATTATTGGATTTTGTGGGTGTAATCCACTGAAAACCCTCAGGAGACAACACTCCTCCTACTAGGGACACCTAGAGGTTTAGAGGCTTGTTGCACATGCTCAGTGCAATCGTGTTGCCTACGAAAGTGTGCTAGTTAGTTTTTCTCTTTCTTTATTTTCTCCTTCTTTTTAATAAACAGTTCGCTCGAGACGATCGAAATTAAGTTTGGGGGAATTTGATCAGTCGAAAATACTGCATCTTTTAACCGGCAATTTCCCTATCATTTGCATTCATTTAGAAGTGTACGGTATTCATATGTCACATATTAGAAAATCAGTCGTTAAATATTAGATTGCATGTGTTAGACTTTAAAACCGGCACTATAAAGGAAATTGACTGCATTTCATGGCATCGCATCATCCCTATATTGTGCAGGAAAATGCAGGATCAAAAGAGGCTGATAAAATGCACCAACTCCAAGTTTTGAGATATGGTAGCAATCTAGAAGGAACAATAAAATTCAACATATCATATGAAGCCCCAAATATCATCCCAAGATCACACCAGAAAGCCCAAAGCCCAAGCCCCACAAAGAGCCACGGATCCGCGGCAGGAGCCTGCTTGCGCCGCGGATCCGCGGTGGGTCCAAGGAGTTAGCTTCCCAAATTTGGTGCAAAATTCTTCTATCAGGGGCTACAACTCAGAAATGTACTTCAAGTTCCAGAAGACCTCAGAAGTTTCTGCCAGTTCAGCAAACTAGGGTTTATAAGATTAATTAATCCTAACTTAAAGCCTAAGCTAGCTCCTAACAAACTAATTCTAGAAGCTCCTCAACAAACTTTTGGAGGGAATTGTAATTTCAAACCTAGACCTAGGGTTTGGGAAGTCTTTAAATAGAAGCCTAGACCTAGGGTTAAGGGGATCTCAAAATAGATAGAAAATCTCTACTTCTCAATCTCTAATCTTTCCCTCTTACACCATCATCTTCCACAACTCTAGTGACAAGACTTGTGTGAAACCCTAACCCTAATTCCAATCCAAAGCCAAGATTCCCGAGTACCAAATCAAGCAAGAAGCCCTTTAACCTTTTAGGAGCGGAGCCGATCTTCAACAGAGCAAGTGGTCCAAGCCGATCCACGACTCACGGAGAAAAGCGAAGCCAAATCGACAATTTAGTTCTTCCTCTTGTAGTTCTTGAGCGACTGTAATCAAATTGTTGATATAAATAAAAGGTGAAATTCCTTTATCTTGTTTTCTTTAAATTCTTGCATCATGATTCGATCTCAATTTGTAATTGTAGTTCTTGTTGTGATGTTTGAGTAATACTCCGCTCGTCGAGGAGTCGAGACGATCAATAGAATGATGATGTATCAAATCTTAAAACGATTTTTGAGTCCTACGAGTTTTGTAAACCCTAGCAAGTTCAAGAATCGACGACCTAGTTTCGATTGCGATGCTTTCTTGATTGTTATCGCTCGAAATTGGGGAGTTACGATCGTTTCTTGAATTTACTAGAGGCTAGAATATGAATGATATCGACGAAAGAACAAGGGATAAATGATGAAACCCTAGTTTCACGAGAAATCCCTGACTCTCGTCGATCATCATCGATCTAGTATCAATTCTTTGAAGGACAAGAATACGACATCTTGAGATTACATCACATCTATAGATCCGATCGATTCCTACAAGCCTCATTTAGATTCTTGATATTTGGTTGGAAAAATTATCGAAACCCGATTCTCGATTGTTTATCATTTTCTTGATCTTGATTAGACAAGTGACACTTGAATCAATCGATAAAATCTTGAATCATGTTTTCTTTTCTTTTCGATTAACTTTTCAATTCAAAACAAATCAAACATACAAACGAATCGCACAATCCCTGTGGACGATCCGCACTCGCTTACGATCTACAACTGACACCGTAGTTGATTGCGGTCAAATAATTCTTTGATTGTGATTCTATTCATTTTCTAAATACCGATACAAAGAAACTTATTCGAGTTACACGACACAGTCTTGAATTTCTTAATCAATCACTCCTACTTCACTAACTTGAGAATTAGTGAAGCAAACACCCTATACTAAAGGGCTAGTCCAGTAGAGGATAGTGAAATAGGAAGTGGGTTCTCTTTAGAATTTTGTTTCTCACAAGGATTCTCACTTTGGATCAAACCCTAGCTTACTTTTTCTTTTTGTTCAATGAAGAAGATGATGAACAAAAGAAAGTGAAGAGGATAATGATCAAGTGAGAAGGCTAACCATGGTGAGTGAGTATCATATACTAACTCTTGTAGAGCCATAACCATAGCTAATTGTGTGATGGTTAGGTTAAAGTCCAAAGTAAAAACAAATCTAGTGGACTTTAGTCAATGCATCCACAAGCTTCCACAAGCTTCAAGCATTTTCTAATTTCCCACTAATTTTGTAATTACTTTTAAACATTAAACCCAATCATAACAATTAGGATGGTGTATGTCTCATACACACAAGTCATGTGTATCATCAACCATGATACAATATGATAACACATTTTAACATATATCATATACATGTTAAAATAGTGTGCATGTGAGAAAAACCCTAAAGTGAACAAGTGTTAGCAAATGTAAATTAGTATATATAATATACAATTATACACTTAATTATTAAATCAACACTTGACTTAATAATCCGGTCATATCTCATATAACCGGTTAACATCCATCGTATCGACTTATCGAATCAACACTTAATTCGATAACCCGGTCATATCATATATAACCGACCGATACAAAAAGTCGCGAGAATAGAATACGGTATCACATACTCGCATTTATTCTCGGTCTCGTACATATCACATACGTGCTCCTATTTCGTTTTGCCTGAGCCAGTAAAACCTCTGTGTAAGACTCTAAAGACTCGTCAATATGCCGGAAGTAGGTGATGATCACATCACGCACCCACAAGCCGTCAGCGGTACTAGCTGGACGTAACGGCTACCCGGGTATTGAGCGATCAGAAGATCAGCAAGCAAGCACGCTCCAACTCCTGTGAAAGCCTGCCGGTAACACTTGCCGTACAGTCCGGTCTCCTCGTCTGATATGTCGCATATCAAGTCTAGGGGTGGTAAACGTCAGACCCCAATAACTGATAAGTCGTGCCGATGTGAGGCTCATAACGGGTCGAGAAACTACTGGTAACACTTACCAGTAAATCTCTAATCAGCCCTGGCCAGGGACTTCCCTGTTACGGCCAATCGAGCACAGCGCAACATCAACCCCCAATACCGGGAGAGACGAAACCCCTCCTATCGCTCATTGCCTCCATGTGACTCGAGACTGTACCCAAAAACCACTGTTTTGCACGCCCTCATGGACGTGGTAAGGTGGAAATCAAAGCACAGTAGGAATCACACAAGACTCTATGACGATCTCGGGTCTACAGACTAACCTGCACAAGTGTCACCAGAGAACTGCCATCTGACGTGAGGTATAATACCATCTGGGAGTTCTCGACGAGTCCGTCCAGCGTACCCAGTCTCCACTGAGCACCCGTATACCATCTCTGATGTCAAACACCAATGGATATGGGATCATCCATCGCCCATCTCATGGGTCGAGAAGCATATACGCCAGTCTACACTGGTATATCGATGCCCCGTCTCGATACACCCACGACTAGGGACCTTGAATGATGTACTTATGGACTACCATGTCCCCACTAGTATGATCCACATCATAGTCCAGGTAGTCAAGTACACATCCTAAGGGCTTTACCAACATGTAACGATAAGACAGTATAAAGAGACAAGTATACATGTTAAAGTAAAGAGCAACCAGATAGCATACTATCATATCGAGCAAGAAAGTCCTCTCTGTATATGTCCAAGCATCCAATATAATATACATCATCTGTACAATACTGGCCTCTAGGGCATACATACAACTAACATCATCGACTGTGCATACCCTCCTGAACGTTTAACTGATACCATTCCTCGATCACTTCCCTCTATCCTTTCCATCGTTTCCACTTTGCAAGACGCCGTATCAACTTTCTCTCCTACGTCTGGTTCACTAAGTTCGGTCGGCCCATATTTTCTTGCGAATCTTGAGAGGTTTAACCCCATTTCCCAACATGTTGATTGTTTAGTGTTGCATGTAATGCCCTCAAAGTCAATTATTGGATCGCAGGTACGTGATTGCAATGATTGAGGGAGGACCTATACCGGTAGGACAGTCTTACTCGAGATGATAGTATGCTATCTGGTTTGTCTTTATCATCATGTACATACTTTAGATGACATTACAGATCACTATTACACGTTGATAGAGCCCTTATGATTCTTTCTTGACTACCAGCAGTATGATGGCGATCATATACGTGAGAGTTGGGTAGTTTATAAGCATATCCTTAAAGTGTCCCTAGTCATGGGAGTTTCGAGACTGGGCATCGATACTCCATGAGTAGACTAGTGTATACGGATCGAGACCCCGACGAGGGGCGGTGGCTGGTCTCACAAGCCATTGGTGTCAGTTGGTTCACCTAAGATGTATATAGGTGCTCATTGGGTTATGAGTACACCGGACGGACTCACAGGGGCACTGCTGATTGGTACTATACCTATCGTCAGGAGAAGTTCCCAGGTGACATGAGTACAACTTAGTCTGTTGACTTGACACTGCTAGATTGCCTCATGTGTGTTCCCACTGTTGTTTGATTGCTACCCTACCATGGCTCAAAGGAGTCGTGCAAACATGTTGTAGTTAGGTGCTGTCCCGAAGCACTTGGAGGCAGTGGCGGTTAGACATGATTCGTCTCTCCCGGTATTGGGGGTTGATATCGCGCTGTGTATGGAGAGCCATTACACAAAGTTCTTGGCCAAGGAAAGTGAGATTTACAGGTAGTTATTCCAGTAGTTTCTCAAGGTCTTCTCGACTACACTCCGACACGACTTATACCACTATTAGGGGTCTGACGTTTACCATCCCCCTAGGCCCGATATGCGATACTCATAGACGAACATACCGGACTGTACGAAGATTGTCACAGATGGGCTCAGTAGGTTTTCAGGATGAGTTCGCTCATCAGCCTCCCTTTTGGTCAATATATGGGTAGCCGTTACGTACATCTAGTACCACTAACGTGCTTATGGTTAAACCCACTGCCAGCGTATTGACGAGTCTTTAGAGTTCCCCACAGAAAGTTTCCCAAGTTCGGGAGAAACGTTGTAGAGGCCGTATGGTGTTATGGCAGAGTTCGATCATATACGTACACTTGTGCACGGATCATGATCGGACGGATCATACTAGTGGGCTTTGGTTTAAGCCGGATCCTAGTATTAGATTTGTTGGATTACTTTCGTCTCATTGCATTCGCATTCAGTCGGAATGCGGATGCAGGTATGTATATACAAGTGAGGGGTATCCTTGTGATCCGTCACGAGTTTACTTTAGATGTTGCCATTCTCTTTTTGGATTAAACATTTTGGTTTAAATGTTTAGTGGTGGAAATTGTGAGTGGAAATCATGATGAAGGGCATTAAATGAGGCATGTGCATGGGTGACGACTTATGGTCTTATTTTTTTGTGCAATGTCACTTTTTTTGATTGATTATTGTGTTGAAATGATATAAGGAGAGAGAGGACAGCCACTAGGCATGGGGTTGGTTTTGAGATTTCATTCTAGCACTCTCAAAATTCATACAACACAATAACAAAAGGAGCTCTTCTTCATCTTCTTCTCTAGCTCACAACTTCTTCCACCATGGCTTCATCTTCAACCTCCATCCATACAATCTCATGTGTTGAGAATCAATGGATGTTAAGAGACAAAGTTATTACACACATTCTCTACTTCATCTTGGACATGTCGGCTAGCACACTTTATGTCCGAGTTGCTTCGGTTAGAAGCGGGAGCCCGTAAAAAGACTTCTTGACGTGGTGCCACTTTGACGAGGAGACCGGAGATCGAGCGAGATCGGAGATGCCGCGAGGAGCTAAGGATGGTGGCTAAAGACCGAAGGACACGGATCGATCGGTATAGCCATTCTATCTTCTTGTAGTTTGCTAGTTTTGTGTTAATAGTACGATCCGGGTGAAAGTCTGTGTTGACGCTAGTTTTATAAAAAGTTTTTGTTCCACGTTTGGCCTCGGATTGACGGCCGGGGTGTTACCGTAGACTTACATTTAGTACAATCCATTTTTATACTTCGATCATTACAAACTATATTAATTCATTCAATCAATTTCCACCATCAAGTTCGTATTCCATTTATTTCTCTCCTTCGCTTATCTTCTCCTCTATCGAGACCGTATCCTATTTCCGCCCATGCACGGTCTCGTGCCTTCTTCATTTCTTTTCTCTAAACATTCTTTCTCCAACCGTTGCATTATCATGATAAAATTTATGAATGGTTGGTATTAACTTTTGGTCTGTGTAAGGCCTTCTATAGATTGAAACTGTTCTCTCGCCCCTAACCTTGAACTTCACCGCTTAAACGGTGGAAACACTGTTTCACTCAAGTTTGGGGGACCTTTTTGTTTGTATATGTTTTGTTTGCTTTTTTTTTTTATAAAAAAAAAACAAAAAAAAAAACAGAAGACCACGACAAATTTTGACCCCGCCACAATTTTGACCCTCTTGGTGTAGCATGACAGTGAGAACACTGTCAAGTTTAAGTTTGGGGATGTGCTCGGTAAAGTTTCTATCTTGGATTCATATGTATATTTTTGCATTTGCATACTCATTTAAAAACCCATAAAAATTGAAATTTTTTCCAAAAATATAAAAATTTTGCCGTCAAGTTAGCTAGTAGGGTAACTTAGATTTTTACTCCGAAAATTTAGCTTGATAGTTTAGAAATAACTAAATTCTAGCCTTAGAAATTGAAAACCCTAAAAATAACTCTCTTTGAGTTTAACCGTATTATATATACGTCCTTGCAGTTTTTTATAAGTAAGTAATCTTGAGTTCAATTCTTGATTTAAGTCGAGAAGAAGGGAACGTATTGAAAGTTTTATCGAAGGATAAGTATGAAAAATAGTTCCTATTCTTGAGTCCAAATTCAGAAAGTATATATCGTACAAACTGCACTTACACGTACCATAAAACTTAGGATAATAGAGAATATCTTGAAATTCTCTTGTCTAAAAGCCTAGTATGAAAGAAAAAACGGTATTTAAAACTAACCACCAAAAGAGTCATTGAAAAATATATCTGGTCTTGAAAAGAAAAGAAAAAGAAAAAGAAAAAGAAAAAAGAGAAAAAAATAAATTATAAGACCCAGAAACTGCTATTTACGCTTTAATAAGCTTACACATTTAGTAATCGGCTGATTAGTCCCTCAGGAAGTAGTAATAGTCACATGAAAGGCGTGTGAGAAAATCCGTCCATCATTAATGAAAAAAGTAGTATTAGATATTAGGGTAAGGGTACTATAGGTTGAATTGAATTCTTGAGTGTAGGGGTGAAATTTACATACACGTAGGAGTATATGATCGATATTTGGAGAAAATAGATGGATAAAAAATAAGTCTTATGCTTTCTGTAAAGATGATAAAAATTTCTGATTGAAGACTGCGCTTTAGAAGGAAAACTCAAGAGAAACTGAGACCTTTCTAAACTGTCAAAATGTATAGGATCTTAGGTTGAATGAATAGGAGGAGTAAAAATAATGGGTGGATATTTCTAACTTAGAATAATAGAATTTCTAACTTAGATACTAAACCGTATGATTAGAATCAAGATTAACTTATGAAACTAGCTATCACGACCCGAAAAATACGAAACATGACCGACACTTAAATTACGAAACGTCTCGAGGCGTACGAAATCTAAGTAAACCAAAACCCAGAAATCAAAACCAAAGAAGCAGTAGAGTGAAGGAAAAACCAATTTAAAGCAAGTAGTTTTAATCAACAAAGGCCGAAATATGTATTTTTAAAATATCAAGTATTTTCTGAAAATTACGGCAGAGTCTCCTTTGTAAATACTGACCCCCAAACGGGATACAACATGAATAGTATACGAAATACAAAAAAGGCATCCCCAAGCGGGAGCTAGCTCTTCGTCAATCGACAGTCACAACCACGCAAGAAATATATTATACAACGCCGAAAGGCGAGGATCAAAACCCAAAAGAAAACTCAAATCAACATGAAAAAGCATAATAATACAATGCGTGACTCTTAAGTCGAAAAATAACAAGTCTGGTCTTCTATCTCTTTCAAATATACAATCTGGTTGATAGAGTTTCTAGATACAACAGAAATAATGAATAACAAAAGGTGGTCCTGATGCAAAGAACCCACCAACCAAAGCAATCACCCGGAAGGAACAGTGTGCCATCAAGCCGCAACGAAACCTGTACGGCAAAACCTGCAAGAAACTGTGGCACAACGGAGGTGAGTTGCTAACTCGTGAGTAGAAAACATCTACGAGTAGAAATCGCATGCATAACGCTATCCTAGGTCATATCGGGTAATATCCTCAATAAAATCCTGATCCAGCTATGTATAATGTAATACTACATGCTCGTGTCAGTGCCTCAGATAGCAGCATATTAGATATATGATGTATGAATGCATTACGAATGGAAACAGAATATATCATGAATGAAACAACCGTTTTCTCTAATCAATGAGATTTCTATAAGTATGTCAATCACGTATTATCAATGAATGCAACAGAGAAATCAGTGTCAAGTATCGACACAAAATATAAGTCTCAGTCTCTTAGTATCAAATCTCAATATCTCAAATCTCAAATATCAATATCTCAGGCATCCGTATCATTTACGGGATCGGCCCTCGGGGTTTGGCAGAACGGATCAGCCCATATCATTAATCTCACGGCCACGAACGGTATCCTCCGGATATCCGCCGCGCCAGGTAAAATCACCGGTAGGTAGTCTGCCCCTGCCGGGCTCATCGTCTACTACTCGTACTGGGTCCACCATGCACCCGCAGACGGTTCATCCAACTCCTCGAATCGGGTCTCGAAAACTATCTCAGAACCGAGAAAACATCATGGTGGACACTACTCATCATATCAAGGAAAACCTCATTTTTCCTCTTTAAAATGGTTCATCAGTTTACAAAACTTTCACATGCGGTTTCCAAATCCAGAAAATATCAAGAAGAATCCAAAATCATCAAGTCACCATGTTAATAACAATGAAAACCGACATAATATCCATAATACTGTATAACCAATGAATATATGAATGCATCTGATATCATGCAATTAATGAAATAGTTTAACTAGCATATGAAAGCTATAACATATTGCAACAACAGCTATCAAGCTATGTCAATGAAATGGTATTTCTAAAGTGTACGTGACATGACAATTACCGATGATGATGTGTGTGAGCCGGCAAGCAAGTGTATGTGGAGCATACGCATCATCGGTAATGGTGCTGGTGTCCTGACAGCATGATTGATAAACACTAAGTACACAATAAACATGCAATGAGATGATAACAACATGATAAATGGCAATGAGTAAAATTGCAACAATAATATGCGGAACATGAATGATAACGTAACGATAAGGAATCTACATCGCTACACCTGTGTTATACTGTTTTGCCATTTGAAAAAGTACGAATCGTGGTGTTTTGAAAATAAGGGCTACGGTGTTTTTAAGAAAATGTACGTCTTTTGAAATATCCGTAGTATCCCTTGACATGTCTTTAAAATCCTTACGATTTGTTAGTTTTGGAAATATGTATGACTCAGGTCCAGTCTAACATCTACTAGGTAGACTACAGGTCTAACTAACAACCAATCGAAAGGGGTATAGAAACCATCTAAATCTGAGTCACTATATATATATATATACATGTATAATAGTCGGTGATCCCGCCTCAATAATATTACGTACGATACAACATATCATATGACATCCTCGAATCAAGAGTGCGGATCTATCGTCAATATATAGCTAGTACGGTAAATCCGTCGTACGGTCTCCCAAATCTGGGTATAGGTCAAATGTCACATCTATCACATTAATCATCTGGTATTCTCTTTATCAATTATCATGATCGGGATACTGATCTACGTCTAGTACAATACTGATACCATCTATGAAATGCATGCGTGTGTATGAAAACACCACGCCTAAAGAACCCGCTAAAATATCATGTCGTATCACAAAATACGGACCATATCACCTCACCGATCTCACGGCCTCGAGCCTAATCTCATCGACTCATCTCCAATCCCAAGTACTATCCTCATAATCCGTGTATATGTATACGTATATGTATATACATAGTCCCATACCCATGTGTGTGTGTGTGTATATATATATATACACATATCCCCATATACGCACAGGTAAAAGAATGAATGTATGCAAGTGTGTGTGCGTGTATAGGTGCAACAACTACTCTAGGGTTTCGCAAGTAACACTACTAATCCATAAACATGTAACCCTATCATTAACATCCATGTCACACAAATAGATATCATAAATATATAGTATATATGTATAACATACTATACATCGAACTGCGGGGGTGCTATACGCCATCCACTCAACTCCTCCCCGTAGATATAAATTTACTCACCTGATCTTCGCTCGCCGGTGCCGACGTCGCCACGCGCTTGCTTGTCGTCTCGAAGTCCTCGTGAGAGTACCTACGTATCATAACACATCACATCGCATTAAAATCCGACTCCTGACCAAAACGACACACGAAACCCACATAGGTCAAAACCTATGGTTTGCTCTCTCAAATCAACTCAAAAACCCTCGACATCGGCGTACAAACGCCGATTGATCGAAAAAAACACCAAACGTACCAATCATGGTTTCAAAAATCACTAATTATATATGAAATAAGTTTTAAATCATCAAAACATTAAAATCAATCAAATCGTTTTATTTTCCAAAACCTAGTTAGCACAAATTCTCATTTCGGTTCAAAACTTGATATTTTACCCAATATAAATATTTTAACAATTCTAATGGCCAAAATGCTCACTTAATATCATAATTAGGTCACACATATATTCACTACTAATTATCTCACCAAACATTGTAACGTTTTAAAAATCTAGTTTGCAATTTTATCCAATTTCAACCATTTTATAGCAAAAATGCACAAACAACAATTTAGCTTGGATTTGCAAAATCTAAAGTATTAAACTAAAATTTAAAATATTAATAATGTCATGAATAACCTAATTGGATTTTTCTCTTAGTTATATTCATAGCTTACAAAAACCTAGTTTATATAAAAAAAAACTTAATTTGGACATTTTACCTCTAACAATTTACATATTAGCAACTATATTAGGTTTTCATTTCTTTAAGATGATAATCTACACATTGTAACCCTAATGATGTAGTAAAATCCTAACTAGAATTTTAGAAACCCTTCTCTTGAAGGTTAAACCTCGCAATATAAACCATATTTAACATCTAATTTAGTTGAATTAAAGTAATAGAAAACAATTTAACAAAAAGATTAAGATTTTTATACCTCACAACCCATTGATCCAACTTGAAATATAGCCTCTCAAATTGCCATCTTGTTTCCTAGGTCCATGCTAGATAGGCTCAAGAAAAATGGGTAGGGATTGGATTTTGAGTTTGTGGGATTTTTGGTGGATTTTTGATGCATTTTTGATGAATTTTTGAAGAGAAAAGAGAAGGGAAAATGGGGGGGGGACTGCTGCTGCTATTGGGGTCGGCTAAAATGGAGAGGAGAGGTGAGAGAGTGAGGTGGGGAAAATGTCCAAGTCAAAGAACCCATACCTCACATGCTTACACCTTACTTCATTTCCTTTTAATTCTTTTTCTTTTCTTTTCTTTTTTGCAAAAACAAGTGGGGAAATGAAAGGGGGGGGGGCAACTTAGGGCTGCTAATTTGGGGAGAGGATAGAAGGTGTGGGTGAGGGAAAAATGATAAATGTTATACCCCAATATCTATTTACACTAATTTCACTATTTAAGCTCTTTTTCTTCGATATTTTCTAAAACCGTTTAACAACTTTATTTCATTTCAGAAACAATATTTTACTTGTTAGTTTAATGTGTCATGATGTACAAAATTTGTATCAACCCATTCCAATTTGTAATTTTCCCTAATTAAATGTATTAGTGACGGTTTAAAATAATATTAAAATAATTAATTTCAGAAAAAATTTCAGAAATTTTGAAATTTTACCAGTGGCTCAATAAACACCAAATACTAGCAATTATATAGCTAGAATATGTATATTTAATTTTATATTAAAAGATATTATATCCTGACTTTTACAGAAAAAACCCATTATTTTACCGATTTTCCAAAATTTCACCTAAACGATTTTCAAAACGTTACACTAGCATGACGGGATTTTGTGGGTAGTATCCTCTGAAAACCCTCAGGAGACAACACACCTATTACTAAGGACACCTAGAGCTTTAACGGCTTGTTGCACACGCTAAGTGCACAACCGTGATGCCTACGAAAGTGAGCTTAGGACTTTTTAAAAATAAATGGTTTTGTTCGGGACGAGCAAAAGATAAGTTTAGGGGTATTTGTTCACACCAGAATATTACATTTAATACCGCTCATTTATATATAGGTAGGTGCTTTTGATCCGTATTTGCTATATGATTACAAGTTACAGATTTGCAGTCCAGAATAAAGCAAATCACGCACAATCTCTGCAGTTATGATAATGTTCATAACAATTGCCAAAAACAAATAAAATCCGGGTTCCGTTCATCCACACCCGTCAAGTGCTGTCTACCAGATCAAGAGACAAAATGAATACACCGGTCATTTTTGTCTCGGACAAGCACAGAGCACGAGACAAACAACACAAGAAACAGGTGCGCGGAGCTCAAGACCAAAAGTCCAAAAGAGTTGCCATTTTGGACCATTAAAAATCTAAAAATATTTTGGAACCATTTTGCAATTTTGAACCTGTCAAACAGAAGAACAAAGCAACATGAAAAATCATAGAAAAAACGAGGCGCAAATTCTTCCAAATGACCGCGGATCCACGGCTAAACATGGGTTTGGGCGGCGGATCCATGGCCATTACGTGGCGTCTCGCGACCATTTTTCTGGGTTGTTTTTATAATTGTATATAGGCTCAGAATATGATCCTAGGGTTTCACTCCTTTACCTATATATACTCCATATTTGAGCCAATCATGGATACTTTCCCCCCTTAGATTAGTGTAGTTTAGCGTATTGTTCTTCTTCTTCATCATCTATTCTCCATTAAAATTGTAGTGAGAGCTTTTTAAGTGGAAAATTAATGAAGATGAGGGTTTTTGTTATATCTTGTAATTTTAATTTTAATTTCTAGTGTAACTTTTATTACTTGTTTGTTAAAGTAGTTGTTGGGTTTCTTTTATTGTTTCTCTTTTCTTCTCTTCTAGTCCGCATTTTCAAGTCATGATACTGAATGGAGTCCCTGTCTTAGGAGAGCGCCCAAGTAGTTATCTTGTTATCTTTGTAAAACCATATTTTTCCATTCTTTCTTTTCATCTTTCTTGTTTTATTTTTCTTTAATGTGTGAATAATTTACTCACTTGTTAGGGCTAAGAAAGGTTGGTATGAGGCATGGAAAAATCGCTTGTGCTTCTCTTCGCCAAACAACTTGAAGTGAATTTAGACCAAACAAACACAACCCCCTCCCTTGAGCACGCTATAAGTGACATATAGCCACGACCTAACTCGCGAATTGCTTTTGGCGCACTACAATATGACATGTAGTTGTGATCTAATTGGAGACTTGGTTGTATATGTTTGGCCTAGGTTTGGAAATAAGAGTATATAACGGACAGACAAGGGGCACCAGGAATGGATTTAGCATTGGAAAGCTTGCTTAAACTCGCAAATCCCATTCCTATGTTCTTCTGATCCCCGCTACTTTCGATTATTCTAATATCATTTCAAGAATGGAAAAAGACAAGTACAAGACTAATCCTAATTCTACTAACCAATCCTAACAAGTTCTTTTGAACATAAAATACAAACAGTTAAGATAGAATTGAACAGACTTATACATTTTCACTTGACTCGTCTAAAACAAGAACGAAAAATATATCATCTCCCAGTGGATGACTCGTACTCAATCGGTTAGCTACCAAGTGACACCGACTTGATTGCGGTAAGTAGAACAAGTAGAACAAGCAGAACACATAACATATCGCTACGCTTTCCGCTTGTCAATCACACATCCTCGCTGTTCTCCGAGTATACTGCAATATAATAGATAATGATCATTTCAATACTGAATATCAACACTAAAGATCATCCTCTTTATATTTGTACACGGAGAATCAGCGAATGAAAGCACAAATACATGGTGTGTTTGCATTATAAATTCTTAACTTGTCCACACTGGACAAATCTATCGGTTATTGTATGACCAGTTTTCAAGTCACATAAACCACATGACGGTTGCCATAATCAAACGATTAAACGCTTAGTTTTGATAACCATTACGTAGTTTTATGTCACGATAGAAACTATTGCGTATATAACTGATAGACGGGGTCTAAGGTGCGTTTGGTTTTTTGAATGTGAGATCCTTAATGATAACATGTAAATTTCATGTTATCATCGAGTTTTGTATACTTAGTATAAGATTTTCGTATTATTTTGAAGTTCGTTCAAGATTCAGTTCACGATGGATATGTTTGAGAAACTTATTTGCAAAAAAACATATTTATATACCCGTGAAAATTCCCTCCACTGCAAAAAATTTCTGAAAATTTGGACAGCACCTACCCTAAATTTTGACACGTTTAGCATTTCGCTCATAAATTCTACACTAATTCGATACACTATCAACCCACAGCCAAAGCATTCCTAATCCACAAATTCTACTCAATTTCAATTCCAAATTATTCAAAACATTCACAACATTCTTAATCCTCTATTGATCCACTGCACATTCACAATCCAATACATTCCTAATCCACTCAAATTTCTATTCTAATATCACGAACATCATATACAATTTTTTTAATGAAGAATCAGCGAAGAAAACTCACCGAAAAACCGTGAAATCGGCAATGAAGGGGTCGGCGGCAGAGGGGCTCGGCAGCGAGAAGGAGGGGTTGGCGGCAGAGGGGCTTGGCGGATAGGAGGAGGGGTTGGGTCGATGAGAAGAGAGTTGGCGGCGAAGAGGAGGAGGAGGAAGAGAAGGAGGTTGGCGATGAGGGGGTCGGCGGCTTGAGAAGGAGGAGGGGGAAGAAGAGGCGGAAGTGGTTGGCGAGGAGGGAGGAGGGAGGAGAGGGACCGGGTTAGGTTTTTTTTTTTATATAAAAGTTTAGGGACGAAGGTAGGATATCGATCTGATCTCTATGGTCTTTTATTTTTTTTTGGTTATTCCATCGGGCGCCAAAATCAACTTGCATCCATGGACGAATGGCATGCAAGATTTACCATGAGCAATAAAATTTCTCTCACCTTACTCCTTAATGACAAACCCTAATTCATGTGTGCCCCATAGGTCCGTAAATAACACTTCTGAAAAGAGAATTGTAAACCCAATTTTTCTTGTCATCACTCCTAATTTAATTTATATACACCCTGACTTATATTTTAGTTGATACTAACAAAACCTAATTTCGTTAAATATATACAAAGCTAAGTGCCTCCTTAATCTCAACAAATTTCTCAAAAAGATTTCAAAAATTGCCAATGATATTGTAAAATTTTTATTGGAGTAAAATATAGTATAATATTTCAACTAGGTATCAGAAATTGAGTATGTAGCCAAATACTTAATTATTGTATTATATGGTAACCCATATTTAAGAAATGTGTTAACATCGTTAATTTTAGGTATATTTCAACTAAGCATGAAAACTTCCGGGTAAAAACTTATATCAAATATTTAATAAATATACAAGGAGATAAATGTTTTATATCTAAAAGGATCTTTTTGAGCTCAAAATTTAATTTTATCCTATCGCAATTAATATCTAATGTTTGTCACTACCACAGTCACAAATTCGTGATTCGGCAATAATTCGGCGTGGTCGAAAATTCGGATTTGGAGAACTATTCGGATAAAATCGGCAGGTATTCGGGAAAGATTCGGTAAGCGTTCGGGAAATGTTCGGGAAGGATTTCGAGCAAAAAATTAATATATGAGACGTTAGATTTTGATTTCGTGAATTATTTGTTGTTTTTTTAATAATTCGCTTTTTTTGAATAACTCGCGAATTATTCGGGAATTATTCGCGAATAATTCGTGAATTATTCGCCGCGTTCAGTGACGGTGAATAATTCGCAGATTTAATCGGCAATGACATAACTCGCGAATTATTCGCGAATTCGCCGAATAATTCGCGAATTATGTGACTATGGTCACTACTACAGAGGGGGTCATTCGTAACGGTTAAAACCGTTAC
This sequence comes from Agapanthus africanus, assembly GCA_030015575.1. Taxonomy (NCBI): domain Eukaryota; kingdom Viridiplantae; phylum Streptophyta; class Magnoliopsida; order Asparagales; family Amaryllidaceae; genus Agapanthus; species Agapanthus africanus. The sequence continues at coordinate 402,927,985 of JASDDO010000031.1, read as the reverse complement.
CTAACCCGCAGTTGTTAACGGTTCCAACCATTACACGAACGTTACTGATGGAGCTCAGGATCTCCTTCAGATGTTGTCTTCCATTGATCCTCGGCGAGTGGTGATGAGTGGCTGAGATTGGATTTGAGAATGAAGCCGGGCAACCTGCAAGGAAGTCCCAGGATGGTTGTACCACCGTGGACCCTCCGACGATCAAGTTAGTCGAAGTATTTGGGTAGAGTAACGGCCTATTGGGGTCAAAAATGCCTTACCTGAGTCGTCTGAGAGAGGGGTTTATATAGTGATAGCCATGGGCTGGCGGGCGCGAGATTCACGCCGGCCGTTACGCCTGCGTGATAGACGGGATCCCCCATTAATGATGAGATATGCTCGTTAATGGGGGAACGCGGTGTCGTGGAACGCGGGATCGTGGGCGGTGGATATCTCGCGTCTGGCGAGATTCGTGGAGCCGTGGCGGAGACGCCTGCGATCTGCGCTGTAGGTCGCTCGATGAGACCGAGGAAGCTAAGCTCGGCGGGAGGCTCGGAGGCGAGCGGGAGGCCGAGCAGGCATGGTTTCGTGATAGCTCGGAGGCGAGCTGGGAGGGTCGAGGAGGCCTATCGTGTAGGAGGGCTCGCAGGTGAGCCAATGGTTGTTCGCAGGACGAGCATAGGAGTGTTCTGAACGGTCATCGAGGGTTGAGAACATCCTCAGGTCGAAGGTCTGGGATGTGCTCCTAATGTACCGTTCTCATTTTTTTCTCGTAAGCTCTGAGACACGTCATCTGCTACGTATTATGATCTTGGGAGTTCCCAGCACCGAGCATCATCATTAGTCCCCACTCTAGGACCGACCTATTCATGGGTCCGGTTGAGAGTGGTCTGATCGGTCACCCGGGCCAAATTCTTATTTGAAGATATCGTCGGCAAGGATTCCCGGGCAATTAGTTTTATTTTCTTGATGACGTCAGCGGATCAGGAAAGAGATCTTGCATTAAAGAGGAAGCGTCGATTCGGGCGTACGTTCATCGGAGTGCCAGGCCACGTGTCAAACGCTGGTTGGCTGACGTGACGGGCCGTCGGTGCTTTTCGCGCTCGACGGGACGCGCCCAATGAGTGTGTGACAGGTGGAGCGTTGACGGCCGTTGAATGCGAAGTGTCATTTTGGCGGGAGACGATCGGTGCCGCTGGATATGTTTGCCGACTGCTATAAATAGAGGTGGGATCCCCCCGAGGGTCCATACTTCGCTATAATTTCCTCCTCCCTTCGTGTGTTAGCTCGGCGCTCTTCCCTCTAGGTTGGATCTCTTGCGTTCTTTTCTCGGAGGACCCCTTCTCTTTCTCAAGTTAGATGTCTTCCTCTGAGGAGTCTATAGAAATAGTTCGGGTAGAGTCTAGGGAGTCTTCTGCAGCTTTCTCTTCTTCGCCCGGGTCGGAATCTTCCCGGAAAGTTAGGGTTAGTCACTCTTCACGGGGTCGTGCGACGGGGACGGTTCTTAAAGCAAGTGTCAAGAGTGTCCGCGGCGTGCCTTCCCTCCTGAGGAATGTGGACGAGCTCACCACAATCCAGGCTCGCTTCCACATTCCCCTCGGCTACTCGCTTCGCTTGGCCAGGGAGGGAGAGAGGGCAGACCAGGTATAGGGCAAGGAGATTACCTTGTACTTGGAAGCATTTTGGGCTGGAATGCGTCTGCCCTTCTCCCCCGAGGTGAGTGCGGCACTGCGTTGCTTTCAATTAGCCCCGGGCCAGCTAGTGCCGAACTCGTGGAGAATTCTCCTCGAGTTCCTGGTCCGGTTGAGATTGCAGGAGATCCCTTTTAGCCTGAACGTTCTCCTTTCTACCCTCTGTTACAAAAATAACCCCGGTACTAATAGGGACGAGCCTAGCTGGGTATACATTTCTTTTAGAAAACACAGATGAGAGGCGGCCTGATCGGGGGTCGTAGCAGTATATTCCTCTATTCATGAATAGAAGGGGAAGTTCTTGTTTTTCGGGCCACTCGAGGGTGAGGATTGGCGTGAGCCTGTCCAGTGGCACATGGCCAACTGCCCACGGGTGAGGCGGTCGTCCGATCCCGATGCAATGGCAGTGTCGGAGTGGGAGCCCGTCCCCCGGGCCGATGTGTTGCTGTCTGAGCAGGCCCTTAGTGTTGGGCTTCCCTTACACCTAATCTAGGATTTGGTAGCATCACTTATGTGTAAGTTGATGTGCAACACCCCACGAGTTGCGGGAAGACGGAAATTTGAAAAACAATCATGTTTATAAAGCGAACATCAACTAACCGAAGATCGTTTCTAAACAATACTTAACAAAAGGCGTAGAGTTCTAAGCTACTATGTAAAGAAATCATACCAAACAATTCTAGTCCTTCGTCTTTACGATATCTATGGCCTCCTTGGATCTCCACGTCCTCCTCGGCTTCCTTCCGTGATAGACGATCCACCCGAGAACCCTAATCCAAGCTATAACCTCTAAACTTGAGGTTACTTAGTTTCTCTAGTTGCTAATAAAGGAACTAAGATGATGTAGAGATAGGTTATGGAGTGTTTAGTCTTTCCTAATCCTTGTTCTCAACTCATGAGTGGTAGGATTAGGGTTTGGTGAAGGAGAGAGAGCTTGAGGAGAGAGAAGGTGGAGATGATAATGAAAATAAATATCCTTCTTACTTGAATATATGATACATAATGAATTATCAAATAATATCAATTAAATGATTATTCACCATGCTTCATTTATTCAAGGAGAGTGATTCATCATGTGACTCATTAGATCATTAATGATGCATTAATGATATGATGATTCATATGAATGAGTCACTAAAGCAATTAATGAAAATGCCACCTTAACCCCTCATGTTACACCCTTCTAGAAGCTTCTCGGAAAATTACGAGAACGCGCCTCTCATCCGTGAAAACACGGAAAAACTTTAGACTGTATAAATCCAATAACCTGATACTAGAATCTGGCTTAAACCAAAGCCGGCTAGTAAAAACTGTCTGAATGTCGTACGTGCGTTTAAACACGTATGCGTCCGAACCTTTGTCGTAAAACCGTACGACCTCTATATCTTTTCGCCTAGGTTTGGGAAATCTCTGTGTGGGACTCTAAAGACTCGACTACTACGCTGGCAGTGGGTTTAACCACAGACCGCAAGCGGCACTAGCTGTACGTAACGGTCCCCAGGTAGTTGTCGATAAGAAAGCCGATGAGGTAACCCATCCGAAATCCTACTGAGCCAGTCCGTGACAATATCCGCGCAGTCCGGTCTGTTCGTCTAAGAGTATCGCATGTATGGTCTAGGGAGGTGGTGGACGTCAGACCCCTAATAACCGTACAAGTCGTGTCGGTATGGGTCAAGACCATCCGAGAATCTACTGATCAGTCCATCAGTAATTCTCAATCAGCCATGGCCAGGGACTTATGGTAATGACCAACCGACCACAGTGCGATATCAACTCCCTATACCGGGAGAGACGAATCCCTAACAGTCGCTCACTGCCTCCACGTGGCTCGGGACTGTGCCCAACTAAAACCTGTTTGCACGACTCCTTTGAGCCGTGGTAGGGTAATAATCAAAGCACAGTGGGAACTCACACGAGACAAATGATGACTTTAAGTCAACAGACTATCTGCACACAAGTCACCTGAGAACTGCTATCTGACGTTTGGTATAATACCATCCAGTCAGTTCTCGGCGAGTCCTGTCCGGTGTACTCACACCCAGTGAGCATCTGTATACAATCTTAGGTGCACATCACCAATGGCTGCGGGACCAGTCCATCGCCCCTCGTCAGGGTCTAGATATGTATACACTAGTCTACTCCAGAGTATCGATGTCCAGTCTCGATACTTCTGCGACTAGGGACATCTAAGGATGTGCCTATTGACTATCCAGCTCCCACTAGTTTGACCGCCATCACAACGCCGGTTGTCAGGCAAACACCCTATGGGCTTTATTAACATATATATAAATGAATACAACATAAAATATATCATATTTTAAGATAAAGACAAACCAAATAGCGTACTATCATATCAAGCAAGACTGTCATGTACATACATATCTCAAGCATCCTATACAATGTAGGCCTCTAGGGCATATATATCCAACAATCTCCCACTTGTACTAAGGCCTATAATTGGCGCAATGAGTACCCACTATCTGCACTAGATCCAGTTGCTGGCGTACCGCATGCCCAACATCTCAAAGAGCCTTTCGAACTGGACTTGAGGAATGGCCTTGGTGAATGGATCTGCCGTGTTGTCTTTTGTATCTACTCTCCGTACCTCGATCTCCCGACGATCCACGATCTCCCTGATCAGGTGAAACCGCCTTAAGATATGCCTGGATTTCTGATGGGACCTTGGTTCCTTCGCTAATGCTACAGCCTATTGTTATCATAATACAAAGGTATTGGATTGGCAATGGACGGAACTACTTGAAGTTCAGAAATGAACTTCTTCATCCAGACAGCCTCTTTTGCGGCTTCACTACCAGCTATATACTCAGCCTCCATAGTTGAGTCTGCGACAGTATCCTTCTTGGAACTCCTCCAACATACCGCCCCTTCATTGAGGGTAAACACAAAACTCGAAATGGATTTAGAATCATCTTTGTCACTTTGGAAGCCGGAGTCGGTAAAATCCTCTTCCTGGAGGTCCCCATTACCGTAAATCAAGAACATCTCCTTAGTCCTTCTCAGATACTTGAGAATGTTCTTTACTGCTATCCAATGTTTCTCACCTGGGTCAGATTGATACCTGCTTACCACACTAAGTGCGTAAGCTACATCTGGCCTGGTACATAACATCACATACATTATAGATCCTACCGCCGAAGCGTAGGGTATAATGCCCATGCGAGCCCTCTCTTCATCAGTCTTTGGAGACATCTCTTTGGAGAGGGTGATCCCGTGACAAGCGGGCATATTGCCGCGCTTGGAATCTTCCATACTAAATCTCTTTAGTATAGTGTCTATATACCTGGATTGTGAAAGTCCCAACATTCTATTAGATCTATCACGATAGATCTTAATGTTCAGAACGTATGATGCATCTCCCAAGTCTTTCATGGAGAATTTCTGTGACAAGAAGAGCTTTACTGATTGTAGCATAGGGATATCATTCCCTATCAGTAGTATGTCGTCGACGTACAAAACGAGGAAGACTACTGCTCCTTCTACAATCTTCCTATAAATACATGGTTCATCTACATTTTTGATAAAGTCAAATTCCTTGACTGTCTCATCAATGCAGATGTTCCAACTCTGCGATGCTTGCTTTAACCCATAAATGGATTTAAGCAATTTGCACACTCTTCCGCTGCTCCCACTGTCTAAGAAACCTTCTGGTTGATCCATGTAAACACTCTCTTCTAAATGTCCATTTAGAAAAGCTGTTTTTACATCCATTTGCCAGATTTCATAGTCATGGAAGGCAGCAATGGCAAGCATGATCCGAATGGATTTAAGCATAGCTACTGGTGAAAAAGTTTCATCATAGTCCAATCCTGGTCTTTGACGAAAACCTTTTGCAACTAGTCTAGCTTTGTAGGTTTCCACTTGTCCAAATGCACCAATCTTCTTTTTGAAGATCCATTTGCACCCAACTGGTTTTACCCCAGGAGGAGCAACTTCTAAAGTCCATACTTTATTGGTGTACATGGATTCCATTTCGGATCTCATAGCATCCAGCCACTTCATTGAGCCGCTACTCGTGATAGCCTGCTGAAAACTAGTAGGCTCATCATCATCGATGATGCAATCCTCTCGATCCCCATCAAGAAGAAAACCATATTATCTTTCAGGAGGATGAGAAAGTCTACTAGATCTGCGGAGTGGCGTTGGTTCGTCATGTTCTATTGAAATCTGAGATTCTTCTAAGTCCTCAGTAGCAGTTTGAGGTTCTGGAATTTCTTCCAGTTCTACCGCGCTCCCACTAATTTCTTTTGCAAGAAATTCGCTTTCTAAGAAGACAATGTGGCGAGCGACAAACACCTTTTGTTCTTCAGTGTGGTAGACCATATACCTCCTTGAATGCTTGGGGTATCCTACAAACTTGCACAAAACCGATCGTGCCTCGAGCTTGTCCGGTTTATGCTTTTTAACATATACCGGACACCCCCATATCTTGATATACTTGAGATATGGTCTCTTCCCGCTCCACATTTCATATGGAGTGGTAGGCACAGACTTAGTCGGAACTCTATTTAATAGGTATGCTGCTGATTCTAGAGCAAATCCCTAGAAGGAAAGTGGCAACTCAGCACTACTCATCATTGAACGTACCATGTCTAACAGAGTGCGATTCCTCCATTCTGATACACCATTATGCTGAGGTGTATAAAGTGGAGTAAGCTGAGAGAGAATTCCATTCTCTTTTAAGTATTCAAGGAAACTGGTACTTAAGTATTCTCCACCTCGATCAGATCGAAGTGTCTTGATGCTTTTACCAGTCTGTTTCTCTACTTCATTTTTATACTCCTTAAACTTCTCAAAGGCCTCGGATTTATGTTTCATTAAGAATATATGTCCATACCTAGAGAAGTCATCAGTAAAAGTTATGAAGTAGGAGTGACCGCTTCGTGCATGTGTAGACATTGGATCACATACATCACTGTGTATAAGTCCCAAGAGTTGTGTGGCTCTTTCTCCGTGTCCGGTGAACGGAGATTTGGTCATTTTTCCTTTGATACATGATTGACAAGTTGCATATGATGAATATTCAAACGGATCTAGATATCCATCTTTATGTAACTTAGTCAACCTTGTTTCGTTTATATGACCAAGTCTACAATACCATAGGAAGGCTTGATCTGAATCTGGAGCCTTTCTTTTACATGGTTTTTGTATATTAAAAATTTGAGGTTGATTAAGTATGTATATGCCGTTTTCCAGTGTGCCAAACCCAATCAGTTCTTGATTTAGGAGAATGTTCATGACATTTCTTTCAAGCACAAAATTATATCCTTCATTAGACAACAAAGATACTGATATAATATTACACAACATACTGGGAATACAAAAACTGCTGTACAATACCAAAATGTGTCCACTATTCAACCCTAGGTGATATTCCCCTATTGCAACTGCATCTACATGCATTCCATTGCCCATCCGGAGAGTCATATCACCTGCCTCCAATACTCTACTATTTCTCAGATCCTGCAAAGAATTACAGATGTGAGAACCAGAACCGGTATCAAGTACCCATGAAGTAGAGTTTATTGAAAGACAATTTTCGATTACGAACACACCTGAAGCAGAAGCAACAGCTTGCTTCTTGTCCTTGGCTTTAAAGGCCAAACAGTCCTTCTTCCAGTGCCCTTGGTTGTGACAATAGAAGCACTCGTTCTTTTCTGTCTTCATCCTTCCTGCCTTGTTCGTTCCCTGCACCTTCTTGACCCCATCCTTCAGTTTGGTGGCTTTCATCTTCTTCTTCCCTTTAGCTTTCGCTTTAGATTTAGAAGAGGATGATTGGCCTACATACAGAACGGGGGTCTTCTCCTTTTTCAAGGAGCTCTCTGCTACCCTCAACATGTTGAGGAGTTTTGGAAGATCAGCTTCCATCTCGTCCATATTGAACTTCAGCACAAACTGAGAGAAGGTGTGGGGAAGAGACTGCAAAATCAAGTCGATATACAAATCATTCTCTAGCACGCATCCCAGGTTTGCGAGTTCCTCAATGAGGGTGATCATTTTGAGGACGTGCTCTCCTACAGGCGATTCTGGAGCTAACCTCATCTGGAAGAGTTTCCTTGTGGTCTCATACCTCGCGATATGGGAGTGCTCTCCATACAAATCCTTGCAATGGAGAAAGATGGATGTAGCATCCATACTCTCGTGCTGTTTCTGGAGTTCATTGTTCATGGACGCCAGCACGATACACTTAGCTCGCTCACAGTCTAGATCCCAGGTTTTGCGAACTTCCTTGTCCGCAACTAAGGAATCTGGTCCTGGGATAAGGGGAGGAACAACGGTGGTAACATATGCAACTTTGTCATAAGTCAGCGCAATATTGACGTTCCTTAGCCAATCTTTATAGTTCTGTCTGGTCAGTATATTTTTTTCAAGTAATAGTTTAAGTCCTATCATGGTAGCTGCCAGAGAGAGAGAAAAGAAACATTCAGCATATGCTCTTGCAAGTTTAGATTGGTTATTAATTTATCTAAACAGGATGGCTCCCACTGTTTCCTCAAATCCTTCTTCAAAACCTAAAAGAAGAACTAGTCAGGATTTAATCACACGTCATAATACTTGCTGAACCTTTCAGCCAGGCTGGTGTTGGTACTTCGAGGGAGGTTTTCCAACGCTTTCGCGAAGTTCCTTAATTAAAGAACCTCTTTTCCCTGGAGGTGTAGCCCCTCTAACACCTTTCTAGTCACATACTTGGTTTATAGCATTGATTGTTAAGTGAGAAAAATTCCCGAGAGTAATCCTACTCATCAGTGGGATCGGGATCCAACTATCATTGTATGATGCCCTAGATGGAAGCCACTCTAGTCACCACACTCCAGAAGGTATGCTAAATCTGCTAGTTTCCTTTATGTTTGAAACTCCCGATGTGATATTTATACCCCAAGCTCTTATAGACCTTGATGTAGGCCAACAAGTCATAAGACGCAAGTCAAGTTCTACCCATCGTTGTCCTGATCAATTTAAGTACATCGTACAAGCCCTTGACGTAGGCCAACAAGGTGTACGTCTGTCATAAACTAATGCATCTATCTATGCAACAAATAGGCAAATACACTGCTACCATACACTATGCCTTGACGTAGGCCAACAAGCATAGCATGAATACGATGTGCTGTCTACTTGAAACGACGGAGGGTTACGGCTGGTTTTTGGCAAAAAACCGTTAACATAGTGAACTTGATTTGATCGAAGGAACTAAGATAGCTTTTATTAAAAGGAGTGGTTTAAGCTCCGCATTTAAATTTGCTTTTTCAAGAAAACCGAGTGGTTTTTAGAAATTGTTCCAACGATTTAGTTTAGGTTTTATTTTTCTTTGCATTAAAAATAATGCGTCCCATCTTTAACCTATCATTACAGATAACAACGAAAATACAACGTCCTCTTATGCCATCCGCATTCGCCACGGGGTCCCGTCATCACCCGTTAGGTTACTTAACTAACGACAGAGCGGGGGCTGGGCTAGCGCGGGTGAAAAACATAAGTGACGTCTAAATAGCTATCATATATAGATATTGTACATTCGTCAGACGCAATAATAGGCATTCCAGATCACAGATAAACAATATTGGATTTGCAAGCAATCCGCATTTCTTTTGAGCCTGCAATGAAAGACAGATTACACAGTTGTGATGAATAGCCATTTACCCCACCCCAGACCCGTACGGGTACGGCAAACTACCCGCCAAGTACCAGAAGTGAAGCGGTCTGCCTCAACACTTCAAAATACCCGGTAGTTTGTGCACCCCATCTTGGGTCTATCCTAGGAGCAAAAACAGTAAAAAGAAATAATACAACGGTGGCTACAACCGCAACCTGGATGTGCCCCGCAAAATAATATTACAACTTATTACATTTACATCGAATGAATTATTACAATAACCCATCACAAAACCCGGCTAATCATCACAACAGTCCAATACAGTTTATATACACAAACAGTTAAAAATAACATCACAGATATGTGCAACCCCCTGCCAACCGACATACTAGCAGTTAGGGGAGGTTTACGAACACATAATACATTTCACAGATATAATCAAACAAGCAAACATCGTATAATTTCGATCGATTAAACACATTAAATTTTGCTCCAATACTTCTCTGCAAATATGAAACCTGAGCAAAAATTAAATCATACCAGAAAACCCAAAATATCACAGTAGATGCACAGAAGAAAACTGGGCTGAATCGGCCCCAACACGGCGGCGGAACCGCGGCGGATCGGTGGGATCGGCCGCGGTTCCGCAGCGGTTTGGCCGATTCAGGAGCCCATTTTTCTTGTGTGTTCTTATATTTTCATGCTGGTCATTCTGGAGGTCCCTGAAAAATTTTTGGACTTCATTTTAAAATCGACAGAAAACATGTGATATCCGTGTTTTTTCCGATTTGTTTTCCGTTCAAAATTCATACGACTTTGCAAGTGTGTTAATTATTGTTTAATGAGGCTCTGATACCACTGTAAGTTGATGTGCAACACCCCACGAGTTGCGGGGAGGCGGAAATTTGAAAAACAATCATGTTTATAAAGCGAACATCAACTAACCGAAGATCGTTTCTAAACAATACTTAACAAAAGGCATAGAGTTCTAAGATACTATGTAAAGAGATCATACCAAACGATTCTAGTCCTTCGTCTTAAGGATATCTACGGCCTCCTTGGATCTCCACGTCCTCCTCGGCTTCCTTCCGTGATAGACGATCCACCCGAGAACCCTAATCCAAGCTATAACCTCTAAACTTGAGATTACTTAGTTTCTCTAGTTGCTAATAAAGGAACTAAGATGATGTAGAGATAGGTTATGGAGTCTTTAGTCTTTCCTAATCCTTGTTCTCAACTCATGAGTGGTAGGATTAGGGTTTGGTGAAGGAGAGGGAGCTTGAGGAGAGAGAAGGTGGAGATGATAATGAAAATAAATATCCTTCTTACTTGAATATATGATACATAATGAATTATCAAATAATATCAATTAAATGATTATTCACCATGCTTCATTTATTCAAGGAGAGTGATTCATCATGTGAGTCATTAGATCATTAATGATGCATTAATGATATGATGATTCATATGAATGAGTCACTAAAGCAATTAATGAAAATGCCACCTTAACCCCTCATGTCACATCCTTCTAGAAGCTTCTCGAAAAATTACGAGAACGCCCCTCTCATCCGTGAAAACACGGAAAAACTTTAGACTGTATAAATCCAATAACCTGATACTAGAATCTGGCTTAAACCAAAGCCGGCTAGTAAAAACTGTCTAAATGTCGTACGTGCGTTTAAACACGTATGCGTCCGAACCTTTGTCGTAAAACCGTACGACCTCTATATCTTTTCGCCTGGGTTTGGGAAATCTCTGTATGAGACTCTAAAGACTCGACTACTACGCTGGCAGTGGGTTTAACCACAGACCGCAAGCGGCACTAGCTGTACGTAACGGTCCCCAGGTAGTTGTCGATAAGAAAGCCGATGAGGTAACCCATCCGAAATCCTACTGAGCCTGTCCGTGACAATATCCGCGCAGTCCGGTCTGTTCGTCTAAGAGTATTGCATGTATGGTCTAGGGAGGTGGTGGACGTCAGACCCCTAATAACCATACAAGTCGTGTCGGTATGGCTCAAGACCATCCGAGAATCTACTGCTCAGTCCATCAGTAATTCTCAATCAGCCATAGCCAGGGACTTATGGTAATGACCAACCGACCACAGTGCGATATCAACTCCCTATTCCGGGAGAGACGAATCCCTAACAGTCGCTCACTGCCTCCACGTGGCTCGGGATTGTGCCCAACTAAAACCTGTTTGCACGACTCCTTTGAGCCGTGGTAGGGTAATAATCAAAGCATAGTGGGAACTCACACGAGACAAATGATGACTTTAAGTCAACAGACTATCTGCACACATGTCACCTGAGAACTGCTATCCGACGTTAGGTATAATACCATCCAGTCAGTTCTCGACGAGTCCTGTCCGGTGTACTCACACCCAGTGAGCATCTGTATACAATCTTAGGTGCACATCACCATTGGCTGCGAGACCAATTCATCGCCCCTCGTCAGGGTCCAGATATGTATACGCTAGTCTACTCCAGAGTATCGATGTCCAGTCTCGATACTCCTGCGACTAGGGACATCTAAGGATGTGCCTATTGACTATCCAGCTCCCACTAGTATGACTGCCATCACAATGCCGGTAGTTAGGCAAACACCCTATGGGCTTTATCAACATGTATATAAATGAATACAACATTAAATATATCATATATTAAGATAAAGACAAACCAAATAGCGTACTATCATATCAAGCAAGACTGTCATGTACATACATATCCCAAGCATACTATACAATGTAGGCCTCTAGGGCATATATATCCAACAATATGCCACTTTAAAATTTAGAGAGGTGCAAAGCAAGCAAACTATGAATCTTTACTAGAAAATCTAGAGTAACAAGTTTGTATCACATACAAAGAAATAAAATGATTAGGATTACAACCTTTGTAGTCCATTCCTTCGCTTCATAAGCTCCGTGTTGAGGTCCCTTCGCTGCGATCATCAAGAACATCGACTCTCGCGAGGCTCCAAGAGGTGAATGATGTATCTTGCTTGAAGTCTACTTGATCTAAGATGATCTACATTGAATAATCTCTAACCCAAGTTTACACTTCATTAATGAAGTAATTAGAGAAGTGAACACCCTAATCTAAGTAGTTAGAATAGATGAGGATGATGAAGTAGGAATTTTGCTCTCTTTTGTTTACAATTTCTCACCATTTATCATCACAAATAAAAAAGCAAGTGAAGCTTTTCTTCAAGAAGCAAGAAGAAGAAGAAGACGCAAAAGCTTTTGTGATGAATAATGAATTATTGTTGTGGTTACAATTGCAATCATAGGTTAAAAATGATAGGATTAACCATTGTAGAGAATAAACCATAGGTTAAGCGTTTGGGTTTGGTTAACAAATATCTTCATAAAATATTAAAGAAAGATGACAAAATGAAAGCTTCATGAAGCTTCCTTAACCCTCATCCAAAAGCTAACCCTAATCCAAACCCTAACTTGGTTTAAACTCAAAATCCATGTTGCATTTGTAACCCTAACATTTTATAATATTATATATCACATATACAATATATATTATAACAAAAGAAAATAATACAATTAACATATATCGCATATACATCAATGTATTATCCAGTGAGAAAAAGAATCAATAAAGCGAGCTTATATTAGTTAACATAATATAATATATCACATATATAATTATATATTAAATTATCGAATCAACACTTGATCCTATAATCCGCTATATTACATATAACCGACTAATATAACATGTACCAATTCATCGAATCAACACTTGATCCGATGACCCGGCTATATCACATATACCCGCCGATATCACATATCGCGAGAATAGAATACGGTATCTCATATCGTATTATTCTCGGTCCCGCACATATCGCATATGTGCTCCTACCCCATTTTGCCTGAGCCAGGAAACCTCTATGTAGGACTCTAAAGAATCGTCAATACGCCGACAGTAGGTGATGATCATATCAAACACCCACAAGCTGTAAGCGGTCAGCTAAACGTAACAGCCACCCAGGTATTGAGCGATCAGAAGATCAACAAGCAAGCCTATACATTCTCCTGTGAATCCAATCAGTAACACTACCGTACAGTCTGGTCTCTTCGTCTGATATGTTGCATATCAAGTCTAGGGGTGGTAAACGTCAGACCCCAATAACCGATAAGTCGTGTCGATGTGAGGCTCATAACAGGTCGAGAAACTACAGAAAACTCTTACCAGTAGCACTCCATATCAGTCCTGTCCAGGGACTTCCATTTATAGCCAATCGAACACAGCGCAACATCAACTCCCAATTCCGGGAGAGACGAAACCCCTCCTATCGCTCAATGCCTCCATGTGATTCGGGACTGTACCCAAAAGCCACCGTTTTGCACGCCCTCTTGGACGTGGTAAGGTGGAAATCAAAGCACAGTGGGAATCACACAAGACTCTATGACGATCTCGGGTCTACAGACTAACTTGTACCAGTGTCACTGTAACGTTTAGAAAATCGTTTCGGTGAAATTTTGGAAAAATCGGTAAAATAAGGGGGTTTTCTGTAAAAAGTAAAAATACAATTATTTTTATTATAAAATGAAATATACATATTCTAGCTATGTAATTGCTAGTATTTGGTGTTTATTGAGCCACTGGTAAAATTTCTAATTTTCTGAAATTAATTATTTTAATATTATTTTAAGCCGTCACTAATACATTTAATTAGGGAAAATTACAAATTGGAATGGGTTGAAACAAATTTTGTGCATCATAACACATTAAACAAAATTTTATCATGTGGTTTTTGAAATGAAATGAAGTTGTTAAACGGTGTTAGAAAATACCGAAGAAAAAGGCTTAAATAGAGAATTTAGTGTAAATGGAAATTTGGGGTATAATATTTATCATTTTTCCACATCCCACACACTCACCCACACCCTCTCTCCTCCCCACCTTGTTGCTGGCCGAAATTATAGGAAGACCCCCCCCCCCCAAAGTTTGCCCCAATTCAAGTTTAAAAGAAAAGAAAACAATGAATTTAAAAGGAAAGAATAAACATATAAGTATAGGTTTGTTGACTTTGACAAATTGTTGACCTCACAACACTACCCACACAACTCCCCTCTCCCTCTCACTGCTGGAAACTGCAGCAGCCCTCCCTCAAAAAAAATCCCACCCAATTTGCATCAAAAATCCACAAATATGCTTCAAAATCCATACAATTTCAAAGCTAATTCCAAATCCAACTCTTACCCATTATTTCTTTGCCCAAGCTAGCATGGATCTTGGAGGAAATTTGGCATTTTGGAGGCTATGATCTTCATTTTGGAGGCTTGATCATGAGGTATAAAGATTCATCCATATTTGTTAGTTGTTAATTGAATATTTAAATCAAGCTTAATTAGGTGTTTTAAAAAAACAAAAAGGGGTTTTGAATTCAAGTTTGAAATTTCAAGTGGATGGTTTTGAATGAAGATTAGGGTTTGATTATTGGATTGTGGTTGTGATGGGTAGATTAACATGTAATTGCTTGCTAAAATTAATCTGCTTGCTAGTTTGCATTTTTGTTAAATTAAATTTGTAGTAATTAAGCTATATTGCTAACTAGTTTTTTTGTAAACCATGAATTTGTTTAAGAGAAAAATGTAATTAGGTTTTTCATGACTTCATTAACATTTTAAAATGTAGTCTAATTCTTTAGATCATGCAAATCCAAGCTAGATTGTTGTATGTGCATTTTTGCTATAAAATGGTCGAAATTAGTTAAAATTGCAAACTAGTTTTTTTGAACGTATATAGTTTGGTGAAATTAAATTGTGGAAATGGTTTGTATGGCTTATTTAAGTTATTTAGTAAATATTATGTCCATTAGTTTTGTTTAAACATCAAGATTTGTATTAAAACGGTTAACGACCGCTAACTAGATTTTTGGGAAATAAAACGATTTGTTTACTTTTATGGTTTTGATGAATTAAAACCTATTTCTTATATAATTAGTGAGTTTTGAAACCACGATTGGTGCGTTTGAGTTTTTCGTGATCACTCGGCGTTTGTACGCCGATGTCGAGGATTTTGGATTGATTTGTGAAAGCAAACCATAGGTTTTGACCTATGTGGGATTCGTGTGTCGTTTTGGTCATGAGTCGGATTTTAATGCGATACGGTGCGTTATGATATGTAGATACCCCATATGGATTTCGAGAAGAAAAGCAAGCGCGTGGCGACGTCGGCACCGGCGAGTGAGGACCAGGTGAGTAGATTTATATCTACAGGGAGAAGTCAGGTGGATGGCGTATAGCACCCCCACAGTTCGCAGTGATGTATACGAATACGTATACACTTATATATATATTATGTTGATATAAGACTTTGATGATAAAGGTAGATTCTAGGTGTGCATGGATTAGTTTAGTGTTAGTTGCGAAACCCTAGAGTAGTGTTACACCCACACACGTACACACACATATGCATACATCTATATTATTACCTGTGCGTATATGGGGATATGTGTTTATGTGTTTACATGGGTATGGGACTATGTGTTCACATACTGGATTTGAGGATAGTATTTGGGATGTGAGGTGAGTCGATGAGATTTGTTTGAGACAGTGCGATCGGTGATTTGGCGGAATTCGTATTTGAGATACGTCATGATGTTATAGCGGATCTTTGGACGATGATACCATGTGAATAGTGATATAAATAAAATGATCGACATGTGATCGCATTATGAGATAGGATATGTTAGGATGTTTATGATAGGCCGTATTGGGCGATGTATACTTCTTTATGATGATATGCGCTGATGATATCGGTTTGTACGAGGCTGTCGATCAGTAGTCAGATCATGATTATATTGATGATATTAGTATTGTACTAGACATAGACCAGTACCCGGATTATGATCTTGATAAAGAGGATACCAGATGAATAATATGATGAATGTGATATTGACCGTATCCAGATTTGGGATGCCGTACGACGGATTTACGTACGAGCTATATATTGATGTTTCATCCGCACTCTTGACTTGGGAATATTTGATTATCGATATGGTATCGGATGTGATATTATCGAGGCGGGATCACCGACTAATATATATATACATATGTATCGACTCAGGTGTTAGGCGGTTTCCTTACCTTTAGTTCAACCTGTTAGCTCAGCCTTATAGTTTAGTGTAGTTGTTAGACTAGATTTATATTAAATGCAGGTTAGTTATCTTTGTGTTTAGTATTCATCTCCCGCTCATTATTGTTGTTCGCCCCGCATCGCATGTTTATACTATGATTCATATTCCATCATTGATATCATGCTGTTAGGACACCAGTACCATTACCGATGATGCGTATGTTCCACGTACACTTACTTGCCGACTCACACACATCTTCATCGGTAATTTCCATGTCACGAATAGTTTAGAAAATTCTTTTTCATTGACATAGTTTGTTAGCTAATATTTTAGACATGACATTAGTGTACTTGCCTTATATGCTAGTTTAGACATTGTAGTTATTACTTGCTATTTCATGCATGTTATTATTCACTGTTATGCCACATTCATGGATTTTCATGCCTATATTCATTGTTTACATGCTATTGAGGATTTGGATTCGGATTTTCATGAGATTTTCTGGATTTGGGGGAAAACCGCAAAACTTATACAAACTTCTTCTCTCTTTTTAAATAAAAAGTGCGGTTTTCCCATGATTTATGAGTCGTCCACCATGAATTTGCTGATGGATTTCGAGACCCGATTCAAGGAGTTGGATGAACCGTTTCGGGTACATGTTGGACCCGGTAAGGTACCCCGGGGCAAGAAGCGCGTGGTGATGACGATGTGAGCCTGGCAGGGGGAGACTACCTACTGGTGATTTTACCCGACGCGTCGGATATCCGGAGAATACTGTCGTGGCCTTGAGATTGGTAGGGGCCGGTCTGGACTGACGGCGCCCTAGATAGTGAGATGGACATACAGAGATTTTGAGATATCGAGGTACAGAGATTGCGACACAGAGATATCGAGAGATTTGGATACTTGTTTTGTGTCGATGCTAGGCACTGTTTATGCTGATTTCATCTGTGATACCTCGTTTTTAAAAAGATACAGAAATCTCACTAATTTATGAAAGCAGTTTTCTTCAGTACATGCATTCTGTTTCATGCATTCATACATCATTCATTTGATATATTGCTACCTGAAGCACTGACACGGGCACATGGGATTACACTTGGGTTAGACATTTACCCTAGCCATTGTTATAGGCTGCTGGTTATATATTTGAGGATATATTATGATCGTTGACCTAGGATTGCGTTGTTCATGCGATTTCTGTTCGTAGATGTTTTTTCTATTCACGAGTTGGCAACTCACCCCCGTTGTGCCACAGTTCTTACAGGTTTTGCCGTACATGTTTCATTACGGCTTTGCTGGCACTGTTTCTTTTCGGGTGACTTGCTAGTAGGTGGGTTTATTTGTATCGTACCCATCATTATACCTTGTATATTATTATTCTGTTGTATCTAGAAGTTCCATCAACCAAACTTGTATTTATTTCAGAGATAGAGACCAGTGATGTTTTTTCTTTCGACCTTAGAGTCGCGCGTTGTATTTCTATGAATTTCGTGCTGTTTTGAGTTTCCTTTTGAGTTTTGATCCTCACCCTTGGCGTTGTATATTATATTGCTTGTGTGATTGTGACCGTCGATTGACGAAGAGCTAGCTCCCGCTTGGGGATGCCTTTTTATTGATTTCGTATACTATTCATGTTGTATCCCGTTTGGGGGCATGTTTTTACAAAGGAGACTCTGCCGAAATTTTCAGAAAATACTTGATGTTTTTAAAAATGCATAATTCGGCTTATGCTATTAAAACTATTTGATTTAAAATGGTTTTTCCTTCACTCCACTACTTTTTTTGGTTTGGATTTCTGGGTTTTCGGCTTACTTAGATTACGTACTCCTCGAGACGTTTCGTAGTTTAAGTGTCGGTCATGTTCCGTACTTTCGGGTCGTGACAGTCACCGGAGAACTGCTATCTGACAATAGGTATAATACCATTTAGGAGTTCTCGGCGAGCCCGTTCAGTGTTCCCAGTCTCCACTGAGCACCCGTACACCATCTTTGATGTCAAACACCGATGGATATGGGATCATCCATCGCCCATCATATGGGTCAAGATGCGTATACGCTAGTCTACTCTGGTGTATCGATTCCCTGTCTCGATACACCCTCAATTAGGAACAGTTATAGGATTTACTCGTTGACTACCCTGGCCCTACTAGTATGATCACATCATAGTCCCAGTAGTCAAGTACATATGCTAAGGGCTTTATCAACATGTGAGAGCAAGACAGTAAACCAATACAAGTCAACATGTTAAAACAAAGTGAAACCAAATAGCATACTATCATGTCGAGCAAGAAAGTCCTCTCTATATATATCCAAGCATCCACTATAATATACATCATATGTACAACAATGGCCTCTAGGGCATATATATAACTAACAATCTCCCACTTGCACTAAGGACAGCTGTTGTAGTATCTCATACCCAATATCCCGAAGAGTCTCTCAAATTGTATCTGAGGAATGGCCTTCATGAGTGGATCCGCAGTGTTGTCCTTCGTGTCAACTCTCCTGACCTCGATCTCGCGGCGATCAACTATCTCCCGGATCAGGTGATACCGCCTCAGAATATATCTGGACTTCTGATGGGACCTAGGTTCCTTGGCCAAAACTACTGCTCCATTGTTATCACAATACAAAGGTATTGGATGCTCAATGGACGGAACCACACCAAGTTCTGTGATGAACTTGTTCATCCAGACAGCCTCTTTAGCACCATCGTTGGCAGCGATGTATTCAGCCTCCATCGTCGAGTCTGCCACGGTTTCTTGCTTGGAACTCTTCCAACAAACCGCCCCACCATTTAGGGTAAAGACAAATCCCGAGTGCGACTTAGATTCGTCCTTATCACTTTGGAAGCTCTAATCGGTAAAGGACTCCACTTGGAGTTCTCCGTTACCATACACCAAGAACATCTCCTTAGTTCTTCGCAAGTACTTGAGAATGTTCTTCACAGCTGTCCAGTGACTCTCTCCTGGATCTGCTTGATACCTACTCACTACACTTAGTGAGTATGCTACATCGGGTCTGGTACATAGCATCGCGTACATGATTGAGCCTACTGCCGAAGCATAGGGTATCCCTTGCATGCGAGCTCTCTCCAAATCAGTCTTAGGAGACATCTCTTTAGAGAGAGTGAATCCAGAGATCGTGGGTTGGTTACCACGCTTGGATTCTTCTATACTAAAGCTCTTTAGTATGGTGTCAATGTACCTGGATTGGGACAATCCCAGTATCCGTTTAGATCTATCTTTATAGACCTTAATTCCTAAAATGCAGGAGGCATCACCTAGATCTTTCATTGAGAATCTATATGATAAGAAGAGCTTGATCGAGTGCAGCATAGGAACATCATTTCCTATCAAGAGTATGTCATCCACGTACAATATGAGGAAGACAACTTTACTCTCTACAACCTTCTTGTATATACAAGGTTCATCTACGTTTTTGATGAAGTCAAACTCTTTGACTACAACATAAAAAGAGATGTTCCAACTCTGCGATGCCTGCTTTAACCCGTAAATGGATTTAAGCAGCTTGTACACCTTTCTGCTGCTCCCACTATCTACGAAGCCCTCTGGCTGAGTCATGTACATACACTCCTCTAAATCACCATTTAGAAAGGCGGTCTTAATATCCATTTGCCATATTTCGTAGTCATGGTATGCAACAATGGCAAGTAAGATCCGGATGGACTTAAGCATAGCCACTGGAGAAAAGGTTTCGTCATAATCCACACCTGGTCATTGACGAAAACCTTTTGCAACAAGTCTAGCTTTGAAAGTCTCCACTTTTCCATCTACACCAAGTTTCTTCTTAAAGATCCACTTGCTCCCAATGGGTTTTACCTCTTCAGGAGCAACTTCCAAAGTCCATACTTTGTTGGTGTACATGGATTCCATCTCAGATCGCATTGCATCCGGCCACTTCATAGAGTCCCCACTCGTTATGGCCTGCTCGAAGCTAGTTGGGTCATCATCTTCCATGATGCAATCCTCGCTCCCACCATCTATGAGAAAACCGTAGTATCTCTCAGGTGAATGAGGAACCCTACTAGATCGGCGGAGAGGCTGGGGTTCGTTGCGAACTACTGAATCCTCTGGTTCTAGTAAATCATCAGATGTAGTTTGTGGTGCTGGAACCTCTTCCAGCTCTACCTCTTCGCCACTAATTTCTTTAACAAGAAATTCCTTTTCTAAAAAGGTGGCATATTGAGCAACAAACACCTTTTGTTGTTCACCGTGGTAGAATAGATATCCATACGAATTGATTGGATATCCCACAAACTTGCAAAGAATTGATCTTGCCTCGAGCTTGTCCGGATTTTGCTTTTTAACATAAACTGGATAACCCCATATTTTAACTCTTTTAAGAGATGGTCTCTTCCTATTCCATATCTCATATGGAGTGGTAGGCACCGATTTGGTTGGAACTCTATTCAATAGGTATATGGCTGTCTCAAGCGCATACCCCCAGAAGGAAATAGGTAACTCAGCTATGCTCATCATAGAGCGTACCATATCTAATAGGGTGCGATTCCTTCGCTCCGATACACCATTGTGCTGTGGTGTATAAGGAGGAGTTAGCTGAGAGAGAATCCCATTCTCTTTTAGATAATCCAGGAACTCATTGCTCAAGTATTCTCTTCCTCGATCTGATTGAAGGATCTAATACTTTTGCCTGTTTGGTTCTCTACTTCGTGCTTATATTCTCTGAATTTCTCAAAAGCTTCAGACTTGTGTTTCAACAGGAACACATGTCCGTATCTTGAGAGATCGTCAATGAATGTAATGAAGTATGAGGAACCGTTCCTTGGATGTGTAGACATGAGACCACATACATAAGAGTTCTGTAACTCTGTTTCCGTGTCGGTTAAACGGAGTTTTGGTCATTTTGCCTTTGAGACATGACTGGCAAGTGTCATAAGATGAAAATTCGAACGGATTCAAATATCCATCCTTATGTAACTTAGCTAGCCATGTCGCATTGATATGACCTAGTCTACAATACCACAAGAAAGATTCGTTCATTTCTGAACTCTTCCTCTTGTGTGTTTTGTACATTAAGTACTGTAGTTTGGTTGAGAACGTATATGCTTTTATTTAACGATCCTGATCCAATCAACTTTTGATTCAGGAATATGTTCATAACATTATACTGTACTACAAAATTATATCCTTCTTTGCTCAATAAAGAAACTGATATAAGATTGCATATCAGGGTCGGAATGTAATAGCATTCGTTCGGAACCAATGTATTACCATTTGGTAACACAAGGTGATATTCGCCAACTGCTTTGGCTGCAACATTTGCACCATTCCCAACCCTTACGGAATGATCACCCTTTCCCAGTTCCCTACCTTTCCGTAGCCCATGTAACATATTATATATGTGGGATCCCGATCCGGTATCTAATACCCAGGATGTAGAGTGAACTGAGAAACAGTTCTCGATAACTAACACACCCGAAGAAGATGCATCAGCATGTTTGTTCTTCATTTGGGTGGCGTGAGAATCCAGATGTTCTCCTATTCCCTGCTCGGACTTATAACAATTATAACTGGGAGCGGGACCAATGTTCCACTGCTCAGTATAATAAGCGGGTCCAGTCAATACATCCATATTATTATCTTGATTAAGGCCTGATATGGTCGCTACCTGGAGAGAGAGAGAAGAAAACACTTTAGCGTAAGCTCTTGCAAGATTAGATTGGTTATTATCTTATCTAATCAGGATGGCTCCCACTGGTTTTTATCAAATCTTCCTTAAAACCCTAAAAGGTAAGACTAGCCAGGATTAATTACACCTACAAGTTCGCCAATCTTTCAGCCAGGCTAGTGTTGGTACTTTAAGGGAGGTTCCCCATGCTTTCGCACGGACCTAATTAGAATAAATCTCGTTTTCCCAGAGGCATAACCCCGTAAACACTTTTCTAGACACCTACTTGATCGGCTAATTGTCATGTGTAAAACTCTCCAAGGAGTAACTCTTACTCGCAGTGGGTATCAGGATCCATCTATCTTATAGAAGGTATGTAATCTCATTGCAAATTTCAACACTTGAAATTCCTGATAATACTTTTGCCCCTAGCAACTCATGACCTTGGACAAGGTCAACAAATCATAAGCGCTAGCCAAGTTTGACCCGTCATTTCCCGATTGAATTAAACCCACCCGTACGACCCTTGGCTAAGGTCAACAAAGTCGTACGACTACCTAACTCAATCACATCTCATGTTTTAGCAGATAAACACTAATTAGTTACCGTACACTACGCCTTGGCTAAGGTCAACAAACGTAGCACGAATACTAACTAGTACCTATCTGAAATGACAGAGGGCTACGCAGGTTTTTCAGAAAAACCATGAGCGTAATGAACTTGATATCGTTGTAGAAACAAGTGATTTTTGAAAAAGAGTGTTTTTGAGGCTTTTCTAGTTTCTCTAAAGAGGTCACTCCCTGTGAAGAGATCTCGGCTCTTTCCTTATCGAATAAGGTGCATGATATTTCATAAATACCACTATGCAAAGCAAGAACTATAGAAGCAATCAAAAACAAAACCGTGAGTTTGTAGCATCTGCCAGTTTTGCTAAAGAGGTCACTCCCGGTGAAGAGATCTCGGCTCTTTCCTCATCGAATAAGGTGCAGGGTATATCACATATACCACTATGCAAAGCAAAAACTGTAGCTACCCTTTTTGAAAATTTAATTCTACAACATCTTTTAGGTTTCTTTTCTTTTATTAATCTCATTAATAAATCCCATCATTTATGCTTCCTAAGCATCACAGAAGAAACGAAAGCAGTAATATTTATATATCATATATATGGTATAAGTATTCGTCTCAGGAAGTAATATGATCTCATCACAGAACATTGCAGCATAAGATAACATATGAAATATTGGATATGCTAGGACGTTCGTGTTTTATTTTGAGCCTGTATAAAACACGGATTCCACGGTCGCGATGAATAGCCAAACCCACATCCCTAGACCCCTACGAGAGCGGCAAGCAACACTGCCAATTCTAGGGTTAGGAGACCCGGTCTCAACTCCTCGATATGGCCTCCCACTGGACCCTAGAACCCGGTTACTTGTGCTCCCCTCCTTGGGTCTATCTTAATGCGGAAAAGTAAATAATATACAATGGTGACATCATCCTCAACCCGGAAGTGCCCTAATAAAAGAATATTACATACAATGAATTTTACATGAATGAAAATAAAAACCCTCATCTCACAAAAAACCCTCGGCTATTCAGAACACGACGATCCAATATAACATATCATAGCAACACATAATATCTCATATCATCAACGTAAGCAAGTATGCGTATCCCGATTGTCGTTGATGTATAGCAACGAAGCCGGCAATATCCCACATACTACACTTACGGCCGCAGAAAAGAAAAGTGAAAAACTACAATATTTGGAACCCAAAAACACCTTAGACATCGTAAACCCGAAACATCACATATTACGGATTTCATGCCTAACTATATGAATTCCACATATTGTATCACAATCACAGAATATCATGACAATGTTTAACTTTTCGATCGAATCAACATAGACTCACAATTTACCCCCGTGAGCTCAACACTTGAGCAAAGTCAAAAACCGTGCCATAGTGTCTATGGTCCAGCCGTAGAAGGAATTAACCAACGCCTCACCTATGACACCACGGAACTACGGCAAACCCGAAGGTTCGAACGCGGTTCCGTGGGCATAGAATCGAGTTAAGGTTATTATAGTCTTCTAGGGGGTCCATAGGGGTACTTGCATGATTTTACGAATATAATCAACTTCGGAAAATTACAACACTTGGAAATTTCAGCGGGGTTCAAAATGTGGTGTTCGAAGTTCGATCGAACTGCTAAAAATAGTCAAGGTTACCAATACAGTGTTAAGTTATACAATTATGAAGCACTACGAATTAGCCCAGGTCAAACAAATCATCACATGAAAATTGGGCTAAACAAACAATATTAGGAAACCCAAACTGGAGACATGAGAACACAGGAGGAATACGGGGGACAGAGGAGGCTTCAGGGCCGGCCAGGCCGGAAATTTGCCTATGGGGATCGGCCAAAAACCGAGCACCCCCATCCCCCCGTATTTCACCCATGTTCATATATTGTCCCAAAGATCATTCTGCACCTGTTTGAAAAATTTTTAAAGGACTTTTTTGAAAATTTACAGAGAGCAAAATGGAGGGTTTCAAATATCATATTTCGGAGTGGATTTCGTTTTCGTAATTGTTATAACACCGTATCTAGAATTCTAGTTTGGCTCTGATACCATTGTTGGGCTTCCCTTGCCCCTAGTCTAGGATTTGGTAGAATCACTCATGCCACTTTAAAATTTAGAGAGGTGCAAAGCAAGCAAACTATGAATCTTTACTAGAAAATCTAGGGTAACAAGTTTGTATCACATACAAAGAAGTAAAGAGATTAGGATTACAACCTTTGTAGTCCGTTCCTTCGCTTCATAAGCTCCGTGTTGAGGTCTCTTCGCTGTGATCATTAAGAACTCTGACTCTCACGAGGCTCCAAGAGGTGAATGATGCATCTTGCTTGAAGTCTACTTGATCTAAAATGTTCTACCTTGAAGAATCTCTAACCCAAGCTTACACTTCACTAATGAAGTAATTAGAGAAGTGAACATCCTAATCTAAGTGGCTAGAATAGATGAGGATGATGAAGTAGGAATTTTGCTCTCTTTTGTTTTCAATTTCTCACATTTATCATCACAAATGATAAAGCAAGTGAAGCTTTTCTTCAAGAAGCAGGAAGAAGAAGAAGAAGCAAAAGCTTTTGTGATGAATAATGAATTATTGTTGTGGTTACAATTGCAACCATAGGTTAAAAATGATAGGCTTAACCATTGTAGAAAATAAACCATAGGTTAAGGGTTTGGGTTTGGTTAACAAATATCTTCACAAAATATCAAAGAAAGATGACAAAATGAAAGCTTCATGAAGCTTCCTGAACCCTCATCCAAAAACTAACCCAAAAGCTAACCTTAATCCAAACCCTAACTTGGTTTAAACTCAAAATCCATGTTGCATTTGTAACCCTAACATGTTACAATATTATATATCACATATACAATATATATTGTAACAAAAGAAAATAATACAATTAACATATATCGCATATACATCAATGTATTATCCAGTGAGAAAAAGAATCAATAAAGCGAGCTTATATTAGTTAACGTAATGTAATATATCATATATATAATTATACATTAAATTATCGAATCAACACTTGATCCGATAATCCAGCTATATTACATATAACCGACTAATATAACATGTACCAATTCATCGAATCGACACTTGATCCGATGACCCGGCTATATCACATATACCCGGCCGATATCACATATCGCGAGAATAGAATACGGTATTTCATATCGTATTATTCTCGGTCCCGCACATATCGCATATGTGCTCTTACTTCGTTTTGCCTGAGCCAGGAAACCTCTGTGTAGGACTCTAAAGAATCGTCAATACGCCGGCAGTAGGCGATGATCATATCAAACACCCACAAGCTGCAAGCGGTCAGCTAAACGTAACAGCCACCCAGGTATTGAGCGATCAGAAGATCAACAAGCAAGCCTGTACATTCTCCTATGAATCCAATCAGTAACACTACCGTACAGTCTGGTCTCTTCGTCTGATATGTCGCATATCAAGTCTAGGGGTGGTAAACGTCAGACCCCAGTAACTGATAAGTCGTGTCAATGTGAGGCTCATAACAAATCGAGAAACTACTGACAACTCTTACCAGTAGCTCTCCATATCAGCCCTGGCCAGGAACTTCCAGTTATAGCCAATCGAACACAGCACAACATCAACTCTCAATACCGGGAGAGAGGAAACCCCTCCTATCGCTCATTTCCTCCATTTGATTCGGGACTGTACCCAAAAATCACATTTTTACACGATCTCTTGACCGTGGTATGGTGGAAATCAAAGCACAATGGGAATCACACAAGACTTTATGACGATCTAGGGTCTACAGACTAACCTGTACCAGTGTATCGATGCCCTGTCTCGATACACCCTCGACTAGGAACAGTTATAGGATGTACTCGTTGACTACCCTGGCCCCACTAGCATGATCTCATCATAGTCCCAATAGTCAAGTACATATCCTAAGGGCTTTATCAACATGTGAGAGCAAGACAGTAAACTAATACAAGTCAACATGTTAAGACAAAGTGAAACCAAATAGCATACTATCATGTCGAGCAAGAAAGTTCTCTCTATATATATCCAAGCATCCACTATAATATACATCATATGTACAACAATGGCCTATAGGGCATATATATAACTAACACTTAGTTGGGCCGGGCTCAGCCCTGCTCAGTTTGCGGGTAAGTTAGGAGTTTTAGGCGACCTGTTTAGACTTGTGTATTCTTTCACTTTTTCTGGCATTGATAACTCCTTCTTTGTATTTTCACTTCTTTTTGCAGAGCCGATGGACCGATCCAAATTCCGGGCAGTGTTGGCTGAGAAGAAAGGGAGGAAGGCCGGTGGCGCTGGCCCGTCATTCCCTGCCACGAGCCCAGTTCCACCGGCGGCCTCTTCGGTCAGGCGTTCCAGCATGCCCTGGGCCTCGGAGGCCGGCCGCACGCAGAGCTGGAAACATGCCCGGGAGCAGGAACTACGGGTTTTGGAGGTGGTAGACGAGGAAGATGTTCCCGCGTCCCTCCTCAAGAGGCACCATAGGACGGTGCCCCGTTCTCCTGCTTCCCCGATCTTCGTAGATGAAGGGGATCTTCACTTCGAGGTGCCCTCAGGGATTTCCGTCGCCGGCAGCCTGCTCTCAGAAATGGAAAGGTCGGCTGGAGGGAAAAATCCCCTGGGGGACCCTCAGGTCCCAAATGGCGGCCATAACCCAAGAGGCCGTGCATGCCAGTGTCCGCCTCCTGCCCGGGTCTTTATCAAGTAATATTTGTTCCCTGGATCGGGTGCCCTTTTTAACCCCTCCTTTTTTTCCTCAGGTCCTCCAGCACTGTGCCCTCATTGTCAACATGGAGTACGAGAAAATTGCCCCGGCGATGCAGATCGCTGGTGAGTTTTCCTCGCAGGAGGAGGGCTTGAGCTGGGAGCTTCGCGGGGCGAAGGAGAGGATCGTCGCCCTCGTAGATCGGGTGGAAGCCGAGAATCGGGAGAACGCCAACTGCCGGAAGACCATCCGAGTTTTGATGGAGTCCAACAAGGCCGTTGAGGCCAAGTTGGAGGATGCCAGGGTGCTCGCCACTACCTAAAAGAAGACGCGGGACACCCTCAAGAGGGAAAATGAGGCGATGAAAGAAGCGGTGAGGCGCGTCGACCTCCGGGATGTGAAGGCGGTGGAGACCTACAGGACGTCATATCAATTCTACGCCGACCTCACCGAAGTCTTGGCCTTCGTCTGGCATGATGCCCTCATTGCCGTCAAGACGCTGATGCCGAAGTTTCCGGACGGTAAGCTCCATCTCGAGTACCCCCTTGAGGGTGAGGGGCAGGGGGATGCCACTGGAAGCATCTCTGGGGGGAAGGCCCTTGGCGGGGGCGCCGAGGAGAAGGCGGTCACCCCGGCTCCCAATGCCAAAGTTCCTGCGGTGGGTGCCGACCCTCAAGCAGTCGCCCCGGCTCCTGAGGTGGTCGCGGAGCACGTCGAGGTCCTTCCCGGCCCTGAGGCCTGAGTCTCCCTGTCCTTTTTTGTATATTTTTGTTTTCGTTTTGGGATTTTGTAGGCCTTCAGGCGATTTTGTAAGGCCGAGGAACCCAGAATACCTTTGTAAAGACTTCTGAGTTATGAATAAAGACCTTTTGAAGAAATTTTTGTTTGTAGCAATGTTCCAGTTTGTGGTAATGTCTCATTTTGCTCGCCTGATGAATGTCAGGTCTGCGGCCGGTCCTTTAGTTGGCGATCACGCGTCGAGTTAAATCCAGTCATTTGTCAAGTTTGCAAAGACCGGTGTAAGGTCAGCGTCTTTATGGCCCCGAAGTCGAGGTGGCGATCACTTGTTGAAAACACGTCGGGTTGGACTGGCGACCACCGCTCTTAGGATTGGTCGGAATCGCCAAGGTCGAGGTTTGACCTTTAGCACAGACGGGTAGGGACTTACCCTCTAAGGATGGACCGAGCAGGGAAGTTGCTCGGTTGCCTCTAGACGAGGACTTGGATCTTTGGCGTCGGTGGGTAGTGAACTACCATCCATGGATGAACCGAACGGGGTAGCTTCTCGATTGCCTCTTGGAGAGGGCTTTGATCCTTAGCGTGGATGGGTAAGAAGTTACCCGCTAAGGATAGACCGAGCAGGGTAGCTGCTCGGTTGCCTCTTGGCGAGGGCTTTGATGCTTGGCGTTGGTGGGTAGTGAACTACCAGTCATGGATGGACTGAGAAGGGTAGCTGCTCGGTTGACTCTTGGCGAGGGCTTTGATCCCCAGCGTAGATGGGTAAGAAGTTACCCGCTAAGGATAGAACGAGCAGGGTAGCTGCTCGGTTGCCTCTTGGTGAGGGCTTTGATCCTTGGCGTCGGTGGGTAGTGAACTACCAGCTATGGATGGACCGAGCAGGGTGGCTTCTCGGTTGCCTCTTGGCGAGGGCTTTGATCCTTAGCGTAGATGGGTAAGAAGTTACCCGCTAAGGATAGACCGATTAGGGTAGCTGCTCGGTTGCCTCTTGGCGAGGGCTTTGATCCTTGGCGTCGGTGGGTAGTGAACTACCAGCTATGGATGGACCGAGCAGGGTGGCTTCTCGGTTTCCTCTTGGCGAGGGCTTTGATCCTTAGCGTAGATGGGTAATGTACTACCAGCCATGGATGGACCGAGCAGGGTAGCTGCTCGGTTGCCTCTTAGCGAGGGCTTTGATCCTTAGCGTAGATGGGTAAGAAGTTACCTGCTAAGTTTATACCGAGTAGGGTAGCTGCTCGGTTACCTCTTGGCGAGGGCATTGATCCTTGGTGTCAGTAGGTAGTGAACTACCAGCCATGGATGGACCGAGCAGGGTAGCTGCTCGTTTTCCTCTTGGTAAGGGCTTTGATCCTTAGCGTAGATGGGTAAGAAGTTACCTGCTAAGGATAGACCGAGCAGGGTAGCTGCTTGGTTACCTCTTGGCGAGGGCTTTGATCCTTGGCGTCAGTGGGTAGTAAACTACCAGCCATAGATGGACCGAGCAGGGTAGCAGCTCGGTTGCCTCTTGGCGAGGGCTTCGATCCTTTGCCTAGATGGGTAAGAAGTTGCCCGCTAAGAATGGACCGAGCAGGGTAGCTGCTCGGTTGCCTCGTAGCAAGGGATTTGATCCTTGGCGTCAGTGGGTAGTGAACTACTAGCCATGGATGGACCGAGCAGGGTAGCTTCTCGGTTTCCTCTTGGTGAGGGCTTTGATCCTTAGCATAGACGGGTAAGAAGTTACCCGCTAGGGATCGACCGAGCAGGGTAGCTGCTCTGTTTTGATAGGCTCTGCCCCTCCTTCCGAGATGTGTGAATATCGGGAAGAGTGACCGTCGCGGTCAGCACGTGGCAGAGGCGCATAGGTAAGGCGAGGCGTTCCAAGAGCCGCGTCGATCCGACATCGATTCGTCGAGAGTTACGGGATGTCCGCCACGTGGGGGTATAATATTGGAAGAATTGTGCGAATCTTAGGATTCATGCCCATGCACGTGCAAATTTGGGCTCTTGGGGATTTTGCGGAGGCTATAAATAGAGAGGGTGTGTTTCTCATTCCTAGCTTTTCACCCCGAAACATAAGAATGGACGAATTCCCTTTCTCCATCTCTGAGATCATTTCCTTCGAAGACGTTTACTTGTACAACCAGCTGAGTTCCGAGGAGATGCTTCAGGCGGTGGTTCAGTGTGTGGAGGACCACTTCGGCCACTTGCTTCCCCGGCGATCACCCTTGCTCCAGCTACTAATGTACTCAATTTGGAGGGCGTCGCTGGGGCTGCACAACCCCTTGTCCGAGCAACTGAAGGACGAGGCGGTTGGCTAGCTGAGATCGCTATGCCGTTTCGGCCTGATCTCGAAGAGTCGGCATGATCACTCGGTGGCCCTTGTCCTCGAGTGTTACCCACTGAGGCATCTTGTCGATGGGTGCCCGACTGGAGAGTTCTCCGTCCCGTACGTGGTATCGAGGGTTCGCGGGCAACATCCGAGGCAGAGGTCCGAGACGGCAAGGGCTCGGCTGGTGGCAATTTCTTCGGAGTACCACGAACAATGCTTCCTGCACCCTTTCCCCCGCTGTTGTAATTTCAATTTTTATGTAAGGCTGAGGAACCCATAACACCTTATAAATAAATAAAGTTCTCCATTTTGCGATGCTCTATTGTTTCCTTCTTTTTATTAAAAAAAGAACTTAGAAAAATTTACATCGCTCTTGTGAAAGAAGAGATATATATTCATAGATATTCCTTTGAAAGGTACAACTTAAGCTTCTCGGCATTGTGGGACCGTGGAAACATGCGACCCGCAGCGTCTTGTAAGTGATAAGCCCCGTCGGGGAGGACCTCGGAGATGAGGAATGGGCCGTCCCACTTCGGAGAAAACTTATGCAGCTTGCCCTGATCAACGAACTCGTTCCTCCTTAAGACCGAGTCTCGTCGGCCCCAGGCGCACCCCCTACTGATACGACCATAATTTGGCCGATTGTCAACTCGCCGGGAGGGGGATGGTGCTCTTGCTCTCGATCGTCTTGTCGCTTGTCCCGCAAGTATCTTGCCAGGTGCCCCTAGCGGATTAGCTCCTCGATGTAGTCTCAGAGTTGTTTGCAGTTCTCGGTAGGGTGTCCCTGCGACCTGTGGAAAGCGTAATAGGGGCCTCGTGTTCGTTTGGCCGCCTCATGGTTGACCGGGGGGAGTTTGAAGAATCTCTCGCCCTTCGCCTCCTCCAACAGCTCTGTCTGGAAGATATTGAGCGGGGTATACTCCTGGAATTTTGGGGAGTAGGCTTTGGCCGCTTAATCTTCTTTTTCTCCTCCCTTGCCCTTTTCTTCTTGTCGGTCTGGTTTGTCCAAGGTAGGTTTGCGTTCACCTCGAACTCGAGATGGATCTTTCGCTCGGTCCATGATTTTATATCGGCCATGGTCTTTGGTTGCGCTAATACAAAGGAGCGGAGCCACTCCTTGTGCCTAAGACCCAACCTAAGGGCAGTTATGACCGTCTCATCCTGGTGCTCTGGGATCTCAAGGAGAGCATTGTAGAAGCGGGTGACGTATCCCTTGAAGGACTCCTTGTCCCCGTTCTTTATTATGAAGAGATGATCGACGGTCCGCTTCTGCCGCCTATTCCCGATGAAATGGCCGAGGAACTGGGTGGCCAGCTCATCGAAGGTAGAGATCGAGCGTGTCATGAGTCCTCGGAACCAATCTCTTCTAGAACGAATGAGAGTGGCGGGGAAAGCCCGGCATTGCACGGCGTCGGAGTTGTCCTGAAAACTCATCCCTGCTGTGAAAGCGTCCAAATGGTCTTTCGGGTCGGACTTCCGATCGAATAGGGAGACCTTTGGGGGCTTGTTCCTAGAGGAGACATGGACAGTGAGCAGCTCTTCGGTGAAGGGCTTCGTAAGAGAGTCGGCGGCATATCTGGCCCCATCACTTAAAAGACGACTCTCCCGATGTATACCCTCGATTTTATTTTCAAGGGCATCGAGTTGGTCGTGGTATCCCGAGGATTCGACATACTCGGATTTATGGCCCCTGCTGTTGGCGGCCTGCGCCTGGCTATGGTTCCGGTTCCGTTCGATGAGGTTCCTCAGGTCAACTGGCGAGGTCGTCTTCGAGCTACCGTGGTGAGTCCCGTCCGCGCGACCCTGTCGAAGGAGAGGGCACCGGCCATGTCTGGGAGCAGGCGAGCTGACCGACACTTCCTCAGGAATGACAGGAGCACGATGGGCCTCAGGACGGGGTGCTCTCTCATAAGACCTCGGCGTCGAGCTGTGATGTGCCTACCGGGTCATCGAATTGGTCGGCACGGGGGATCTGCGGCTGCCCGAGACGGCGAGGCGGTGCTCGGATGTGCCAGCATGGGCCGTGTCTTCTCTTTCCACATGTCGCTCCCGAGGTGGGGGAGCGGTGACTTGGGGAGCTTGTCCCGCCGTTTGGACACGGACAAGCGCATCCACGATGGACGCGAGCCGATCTATCCGACCAGATAGTGCGTGAATGGCGTTTAGGGGATGAGGGGATCCATCCGTGCCTCCATTGTGGGGAAGATGGCGGATAGTGCTTGGATCGTCGTGATGATCACTTGCCATGAGTTTGGGATAAGAAGATCAACTTTCGTTGAGTGGATTTTTGAGTTTCAACAGACGGCACCAACTGATGGAGCTCAGGATCTCCTTCAGATGTTGTCTTCCATTGATCCGTGGTGAGTGGTGATGAGTGGCTTGTTGGATATAGTGCCCTCTAAGTCAATTATTGGATCGCAGGCACGTGATTGCAATGATTGAGGGAGGACCTATACTGATAAAACAATGTTACTCGAGACGGTAGTATGCTATCTGGTTTGTCTTTATCATCATGATAGAGCCCATAGGATTCTTGTTTGACTACCAGCAGTATGATGGCGATCATATATGTGGGAGCTGAGGTCTATAAGCACATCCTTAAAGTGTCCCTAGTCGTGAGAGTTTCGAGACAGGGCATCGATACTCCAGAGTAGACTAGTGTATACAGTCGATACCCCGACGAGGGGCGGTGGACGGTATCACAAGCCACTGGTGTTAGCTTGATCACCTAAGATGTATACAGGTGCTCATTGGGTTATGAGTATACCGGACAGGACTCGCTGGGAACATGTTAGTTGGTATTATACATATCGTCAGATAGCAGTTCCCTGGTGACATGTGTACAGGTTAGTTCATCGACCTGAGGTCGTCATTTGTCTCGTGTGAGTTCCCACTGTACTTTGATTTATACCCTACCACGGGTCAAAGGAGTCGTGCAAACTTGTATATTTTGGGTACAGTCCCGAGCCACATTCGAGGCAAGTGAGCGGATCTTCGGGGATTCGTCTCTCCCGGTATTGGGGGTGAGATCGCGCTGTGTTTAGGAGAGCCATTACACGAAATCCCTGGCCAGGGTAATCGAGATATACTGGTAGGTATACCAGTAGAATCTCAGGGTGTTCTGGGCTGCTTTCTGACACGACTTATATCGCTGTTGGGGGTCTGACGTTTACCGGCCCCCTAGGCCGTATATGCGATACTCATAGACGAATGTTCCGGACTGTACAGATATTGTCACTGTCAGGCTCAGTAGGGTTTATAGATGAGTTCGCTCGTCAGCTTCCCTTCCAATCAATACATAGGCAAAACGTTACGTACAGCTTGTACCTCTGACGTGCTAGTGTTTATACCCAGTGCCAGTGTACTGATGAGTCATTAGAGTCCCCCACAGACACTTTCCCAAGTTCGGGCGAAACGTTGTAGATACCGTATGGTTTTATGGCAGGGTTCGGAAAATGCACGTGCGTTTTCGCACGTGTCATTTTTCGGGCAGATAATACTGGTAGGCTTTGGTTTAAGCCGGATCCCAGTATTATACTGTGTAGATATAATATCTTTGTCTCAGTTGCATTTGTATTCGGTCGTAATACAAATGCGGGTATGTTTATACTGTTACGGGGTTATCCTGAAATTCGTTTCGGGATGATTTTTGGAAGTTGCCAGTTTCCTGTTTTCTATCAGCCGTCTTTAGCATTCGGTTAAAGACGGATTTATCTTTTCTTCCATTGGGTGAGTCATGGTTCTAGAAGATTCTAGAAATGGTGACTAGATTCATGATTCATTAGTGAGCATTAATGGTGTGATGAGTTGTTAAGGTGACTAGGTTTATGTTCATTGGTTGCTTTTAATGTTAGTTGATGATTCATTCTTGATTTCTTTTGTGATGATAAGTATGAAGGCTTATGGTCACCACTTGCTACTCCTACACTCACCTCCCTCTTCTATTAATAGTGGTCGGCCCCTCTTTGTGAGGATGAGAGATTTGATTCATTCATTTTTGGCAAAAGATTATGATACTTTAGTGTATGGAAATTTCATATAGTTTAATTTCCATTCACCCGATTCCAAATGGCAACTTGTTTTAACCGTTCGTCCATAGTCTTGGACGTAATGAGACAAAGTGTTCTACTCATTCTCTACTTCATCTTGGTCGTCTCTTTTGGCAAACTTGACGATCGAGTTGCCTCGGTTCAGAGGCGGGAGCCCATTTAAAGATCCGTCTACGTGGTGCCACCTGGACGACGAGACCGGAGATCGAGAAAGTTCGGATCAGTTGCAACATAGCGTGGGATGATGGTTGAATACCGAAGGACTCGGATCATTCGGTATAACAATTCTACCCTCTTTACAATTTGTTAGTTTAGCTTTAATGGCAGACCCGGGTTATAGCACGCGATAGCGCCAGTCGTAAAAGTTTTGTTCTGCATATTGGCGTCTGTTAGACGGCCGGGGCGCTGCCGTGCACTTACAGTGGTATCAGAGCCTAACCATTAAGCTATACTAACTTGTGCTAACGCGTTTAAAAGATCGATCGAACGGAATTTCCGAAACTACATTTTTCTGTACTAACAGTTTCTGTTGTTTTTTAAACTGTTCCAAAAATTATTTTTCATATCACAGAATAACAAGCAGGACTTTCTAAGCACTCCGACCAAATTTGGTCACGTGATCCCTTAGAATGACCGCGGATCCGCGGTCAAACCTAGGGTTTGACCGCGCATCCGTGGCGGTTTAATGGGAACAGCGATCAAATTTTTTACAGGGGCTTCTATACAGGGAATTGTGGTTTCTGGTACTGTTGTTTTGGGCCCATATTTTATTACTGTACAGCAGATGTACGTAGGGCCCACTTCGGGAAATTTTGTCGATCGAAATTTTAAACTTGTTAGTTTACAGTACTTTCATTATATCTCCGACCGGGAATGTCATTTGATCGGTAAACCGCGTCTGATTGCTATAGTTCTTTTAGACGGGTTTGCGAACGTGACATTCGTGTTGATGTTCTGTGTTGTGCTGTGATGTTGCGGATTTGTCGTGGTGGATAGCAGAGTGCAATGATAGTGCAGTTTGGATTTATTTGTACATTTGATATTGCAGGGCGAGCGTCCGACTTGTGGACTGCCGTCACTGCCTGTTGTATAATATTCTTTTGGGGGCACGACTGGGTCGAGGTCGATGTACCCGTTGTATATTTTTTTTATTTCTGTACTAGGTTTATCCCGCGAAGGAGTGCAAGGATAGCCGGGTTCTGGAGGGCAACGGGTCCGTATCTCATGGCTTTGAGAGGCAAAGGGACCTCACTCTAAAATTGGCAGACTATTCGCCGCGCTCGTAGGGGGTACAGGTTGACCCAAGGAGGGGTGCTCAATTTACCGGATTCCGTGAAGTGCCGGGTGTTCCATTCACTATGTTGTGGGGACCACCTCGCTTCAGGTTTTGGCGGGTAACTTGCCGCACCCGTAGGGGTCTAGGTTTCATTGCACATGCTATCCACACGACCAGGGGAACGTCGGGTTTCAGTAGCGGCTCTGTGAAACCCGGGGATCCCAGATTATCTGTATTGTTCTGTAATGCTTATTACTTTTCTGTAATGTTGCATATTTTCACGCCTGGAGCGATTATTGTATATTAGTATATATACTATTAGATGTTGTATATGTTTTACACCCGCGCTAGTCCAGTCCCTGCTCTGTCGTTAGTTAAGTAACCTAACGGGTGATGACGGGACCCAGTGACGAATGCGGATGACATATACATACATTTTATTTTCGTTCTTTCTGGTGTGATTGATTGATAGGACTGCATTGATTCTTATCAATGCAAGATAAAACAAACCTATATTTGATGTTGTTGGAACAAATTCAAAAAGAAATTATTACAAAGACGTTTCCTTTTGTTTTGCATAGCGGTATTCAGTTGGAATATCCTGCACCTCATTCCACGAGGAAAGAGCCGAGATCCCTTCACCGGAAGTGACTTCTTTAGCAAAAGGTTTTCGCTACTATATATTTTTTATAAAGCTATCAGGTTCCTTCAACGAGATCAAGTTCATTACGTTAATGGTTTTTCGCCAAAAACCAGACGTAATCCTCCGTCATTTCTTATGGATGGTCAGTAGTATTCAAGCTATGTTTGTTGGCCTACGTCAAGACGTAGTGTTTGGTAGCTGCTGGGTATTCATTTGTTGCATAGATAGATGCATTAGTTTAAGTCAGACGTACAGCCTTGTTGGCCTACGTCAAGGTCATGTACGATGACTTAAGTTAATTAGGACAACGACGGGTAAAACTTGACATGTTGCTTATGATTTGTTGGCCTACGTCAAGGTCATAAGAGCATGGGATAAAAATTATATCGGGAGTTTCAAACATACAAGAAACTTGCCAGACTTGCGCATACCTTCTGGAGTATGTTAACTTGAGTGGCTTCCATCAAGTTATCATACGATGATAGTTGGATCCCGATTCTCACTGATGAGTTGGTTTACTCTTCGGGTGACCCCGACTAATTCTTCTTTCAGGTTTGGAGGAGAATTTGAGATAACAGTGGGAGATTTCTTAATTAGATAAAGTGATAACCTTTCTGATTTGGGCTAGAGTGCACGCAGAGTGTTTCTTTTCTCTCTCTCTCTTTGGCAGCGACTTTTGACCGACCCTAGACTATGACTCAGTGACCAAGTTGACCGAACCTTCTTAATATACTGGCTTTTGGATTGTCTAAAGTTGCATAAGTCATTGCCGCTTTTTCTTTTACCCTTTGTATTTCTCAGAACACCCCGTATTACTACGGACATCCACTTCCATTGGATAGATCCATCGTATGGTTATATATGAACTCGAAGGGACTTCTTCGAGGATGGATCTAGGTTCAGGTGAAATAGAATTGGTTTATTCAGTTGTCTTTTATTATCACCTTCTCTCAGGTTGCGAGGGCTCCTTGGTTTAGGAGAGTACACCTATTACGCTTATTGGATAGTCTTCTTCCAAACCATAGGCAGGTGCCGAAAGGTAGGGAATGAAGAAAACCAATTAGCCTAAGAAGGGTGTACAGAAGGTAATAACTAAAGACAAGATAAAGGGATTAGAAAGAGGGCAAAGTAAATTGCGACTATTAACATTCACGACCAAACCACGTATTTCATCGCCACTCCTACTTCACCTTTAATTTCTCCGGAACAACCCGTATCACTACGAACATCCAATTCCATTGGATAAATCCATCGTATGGTTATATACGAATTCGAAGAATATTTTTCCGAGGATGGATTCTGGTTGAGGAGAAATAGGAATAAGGTTTATTCAGTTGTCTTTTATCATCACCTTCTCTCAAGTTGCGAGTACTCCTAGGATTAGGAGAGTACACCTATTATGCTTACTGGATAGTCTTCTTCCAAACCATAGGATGGTGCCGAACGGTAGGGAAGGAAGAAAAACCATTTAGCCTAATGTTGGTGTACAGAAGGTAACGACTAAAGACAAATTAAAGGGAATTGGAAAGATGGCAAGGAAATACACGGTTAAAGTCATGATATGGTTTATGGAAGAGGCATTACTAAAGAATACCAGGATACCCCTACGAAACATATTTATGTTTCATATTCACTGTGCATTGTTAATAGAAAACTGATTTCCCGATTGGATACTCACTCCAGGGTATGTATTTACCAGATTTCATTCTCACATCTGTATATTTTTACAGATAATGAGTAGGAGTAAGTTATTGGGAATTAGGTGATCATCCTCATTATATCGGAATTCGTTGTAATTGGTGATATTTGAGGAAATCGCCTGGGTACATTTTTCAACCTACGATGCACATGTTTTGAGTTATTCAACTCAGCGAACTTATACAGAGTATTGTATGTTGTCCAGTGTCCATCAGGACAAAGGGATTGGTCCTCGTACTATTTTCTATTTACTTGTGACTTCTCTAGCTTTTAGACAAGCGTTTCGTATAAATACAATGTCTAAATTTTTGAGAAGTTGTGGGTATAAGAATAAAGTAGAGAACCAGGTGTCGCAAGTATCGGGATTCTTCAAAAAGAATTCGAAGATGCAGATACTTGTGATAGGTATTCAGTTGATAGTAATGGTTTTGAGAAACTTGTTTCTCTTTCAGGTTACTCATAATTGGATGGATTCCTAAGTTGAGTAATGCTGATTAGCCTTTCTCCATTAAAATGATATGCACTGGAGACAGCTGCATGTTTTGAATCTGGTTCCAATTAAATAAGTGCCATAGTTTCTATATTGGATGTAGAATGCTTCATATCTTAACGATGTTAAGATAAGGGGAGTTGTCCAGCTTATGCTTAAAACCAGACACTGGATAACTCAAGGCATGTTTCTGTAATGGCAGTTTGTGGGTTGACCCTAGCTTCGACGAGGGTTGATTTTCTACCATCTGGAAGATCAATAGTGATATTGTTCTTGACTCGCCACAGTTTTATTAAAATGGATTTTTTCAGAAAACAGTAGTGGGAGCATGGTAGAACTGGAAGTGATTCCAGAACCGCAAACGATTACGGAAAGTTTAATAGGACCTATATATTCAATCAGGTTTGACATTCCAATAGCCACTCCGCAGATATGGTGGGTAACCTAAGACACCCGAGAGGTACTCCGGTAGCCTCAAGGACGGTGACAGGGAGGTTCCTGTTTACCCAGACTTGACACTACTGTTGTTCCAGACTATGAGACCCGGCAGGAGGAAATGTATAGCGTCGTTCTAAACTAGTTTTAGAAGTACACGCATATATTATTCTGCCAGAGGGTTGTTGTAGTCAGTGGGAGCAGCGGAAGCATAGTGGGCAAGTAGCTAGTGTCTATTTATAGACTTGAGCAGAAATAGCGGAGATAGATCATCTATTTTTGATGTGACAGTCATAGGTTTGACTTCATCAGAATAAGGGATGGATCTGTTAAGAAGGTAGTAGGGTGTGATGTCCTGGTATTTGGATGATATACACAGAGTAGGAAGTAAAATTCCTATACTATGATCGGTTGTACTGAGGTCGTCACACAGTTGTTTCTCCACAAAGGACATGGATGTAATATCTGACATTCTGGATACAAGATCTATGGTTTTAGATCTAGATTTGGGTAGTTTCCCAATGTGGGCACTTTGACAGTATTCTAATAGTATTTTAGAATAAATGACTCCTGGCATGGTGGTGTACCTGCAGGTAATGGAGTCACCCTCTCTAAAGGTTTCTTACAGACTAAAGGGGAGAGGGATGTGCATGATTGGCAGATCACTTGCTTAGCCAATTGAGTCAATCATGAGATGTCAAGTACCACACCAGATGTTGTTATTGCACTAGATGCGATAAGTTTATATTAATCCAATCCTGGAGAAACATTAGGAAGCAGTTTTAGAACATAAGTGAATGTTCTGAGGATTTGATGACGGCAGCCTCCTTCGGGAGACAGTTATTATTCCAGGCTTCACAGGTGACATGGATGACAGAGTGATTGTCAGAGTTATAGTTTTTCCTCTGACGAGGGACAGTATTATGGACAGGTGGTCCAAGAGGATACTGTGGGAAGCATGGTGCTAGACACTGATTAGTTTCAGTGATAGATACAGTCTAAGAAGATTGGATTTGGAGTTCATTTATGAACTAGGTCCCATCAGATATCCAAACATATTCTAAGACAGGTATTACTCAATTCGGGAGATGGTTTTCTCCGCGAAGTTGAGATATAGAGAGATACAGAAAGAAACACCGAAGCGGATCCACTCACTGAGGCTATTTCTCAAACACAAGAGTTTTACAAACGAGCTTTGTGAAACTGATTAGTAGAGGAGTTGGATGCTCGGTATCACACGAGCTGTGAGTACACGACATCGCAATAATTAGCCTTAAGTGCAAGTGGGAGATTGTTGGATATAGTGCCCTCTAAGTCAATTATTGGATCGCAGGCACGTGGTTGCAATGATTGAGGGAGGACCTATACCGATAAAACAGTCTTACTCGAGACGGTCGTATGCTATCTGGTTTGTCTTTATCATCATGATAGATCCCATAGGATTCTTGTTTGACTACCAGCAGTATGATGGCGATAATATATGTGGGAGCTGAGGTCTATAAGCACATCCTTAAAGTGTCCCTAGTCGTGAGAGTTTCGACACAGGGCATCGATACTCCAGAGTAGACTAGTGTATACAGTCAAGACCCCGACGAGGGGCGGTGGCCGGTCTCACAAGCCACTGGTGTCAGTTGGATCACCTAAGATGTATACAGGTGCTCATTGGGTTATGAGTACACCGGACAGGACTCGCCGGGAACATGCTAGTTGGTATTATACATATCGTCAGATAGCAGTTCCCTGGTGACATGTGTACATGTTAGTTCATCGACCTGAGGTCATCATTTGTCTCGTGTGAGTTCCCACTGTGCTTTGATTTATACCCTACCACGGGTCAAAGGAGTCGTGCAAACAGGTATATTTTGGGTATAGTCCCGAGCCACATTCGAGGCAAGTGAGCGGATCTTTGGGGATTCGTCTCTCCCGGTATTGGGGGTGAGATCGCGCTGTGTTTAGGAGAGCCATTACACGAAATCCCTGGCCAGGGTAATCGAGATATACTGGTAGGTATACCAGTAGAATCTCAGGGTGTTCTGGGCTGCTCTCTGACACGACTTATATCGCTGTTGGGGGTCTGACGTTTACCGGCCCCCTAGGCCGTATATGCGATACTCATAGACGAATATTCCGGACTGTACAGATATTGTCACTGTCAGGCTCAGTAGGGTTTATAGATGAGTTCGCTCGTCAGCTTCCCTTCCAATCAATACATAGGCAAAACGTTACGTACAGCTTGTACCTCTGACGTGCTAGTGGTTATACCCAGTGCCAGTGTACTGATGAGTCATTAGAGTGCCCCACAGACACTTTCCCAAGTTTAGGCGAAACGTTGTAGATGCCGTATGGTTTTATGGCAGGGTTCGGAAAATGCACGTGCGTTTTCGCACGTGTCATTTTTCGGGCAGATAATACTGGTAGGCTTTGGTTTAAGCCGGATCCCAGTATTATACTGTGTAGATATAATATCTTTGTCTCAGTTGCATTTGTATTCGGTCGTAATACAAATGCGGGTATGTTTATACTGTTACGGGGTTATCCTGAAATTCGTTTCGGGATGATTTTTGGAAGTTGCCAGTTTCTTGTTTTCTATCAGCCGTCTTTAACATTTGGTTAAAGACAGATTTATCTTTTCTTCCATTGGGTGAGTCATGGTTCTAGAATATTCTATAAATGGTGACTAGATTCATGATTCATTAGTGAGCATTAATGGTGTGATGAGTTGTTAAGGTGACTAGGTTTATGTTCATTGGTTGCTTTTAATGTTAGTTGATGATTCATTCTTGATATTTTTTGTGATGATAAGTATGAAGGCTTATGGTCACCACTTGCTACTCCTACACTCACCTCCCTCTTCTATTAATAGTGGCCGGCCCCTCTTTGTGAGGATGAGAGATTTGATTCATTCATTTTTGGCAAAAGATTATGATACTTTAGTGTATGGAAATTTCATATAGTTCAATTTCCATTCACCCGATTCCAAATGGCAACTTCTTTTAACCGTTCGTCCATAGTCTTGGACGTAACGAGACAAAGTGTTCTACTCATTCTCTACTTCATCTTGGTCGTCTCTTTTGGCAAACTTGACGATCGAGTTGCCTCGGTTCAGAGGCGGGAGCCCGTTTAAAGATCTGTCTACGTGGTGCCACCTGGACGACGAGACCGGAGATCGAGCAAGTTTGGATCAGTTGCAACATAGCGTGGGATGATAGTTGAAGACCGAAGGACTCGGATCATTCGGTATAACAATTCTACCCTCTTTACAATTTGTTAGTTTAGCTTTAATGGCAGATCCGGGTTATAGTACGTGATAGCGCCAGTCGTAAAAGTTTTGTTCCGCATATTGGCTTCTGTTAGACGGCCGGGGCGCTGCCGTGTACTTACATGGCTGAGATTGGATCTGAGGGTTGCCCCTTGATGCGTGTGGACCTCAATCGGCTTCATTCTCAAATCAAGCCCATTGAGATCCACATGCATCAAGAGGCAACCCTCAGATCCAATCTCAGCCACTCATCACCACTCGCCGTGGATCAACGGAAGACAACATCTGAAGGAGATCCTGAGCTCCATCAGTAACTAATAGCGCCGTCACTGAAAGTATGGTAATGGTTCCAACCGTTACCGTTACCTACTTTTCGTAACGGTTATAACTGTTACCAATGAGTTGCATTATACGACAAATATCACTTATATTCCCGTCAACAGAAGAATGGTAACGGTCCCAACCGTTACCGTTACCACCTTTTTATAATGGTTATAACCGTTACCAGTACTTGGTAATGATATCTGAAATATATCAGATACCTGCTAGCTATTGGTAACGGTTGGAACCGTTACCAATTGGTACATATATTTTTTCAAAAGGCTAAAATACTCTGCGCGCGCTGCTTTCATTTACAACCAGCAATACAAAATAATAATATCACCAAATCACGTGCAATTATAATATCAACAAATAATATGAAAGAACACATAAAAAATAACAAAAACACAGATAATAATATACAAATATCCATAATATACATCTCAAATAATATACGAAAAGTAAATAATACAAAACTAATGTTAATATCTAAGGTTATTAGGACGATCTACCTCTATCACTGTCCCGTGACCTGAACATATTACCTATCTCGTCTCGTAACACCCGCCGTATGGCCTCCTGCTGCTGTTGCATCATCTGCTCGACCTTCTCCTTAAGCGTCTGCAACTGCTATTGCGTCTACTGATTTTCCTTGCAGAGTGATCGAATCTTCTCTGTCGACGCTGCTGACGCATCTACCCACATCTGGGTTACAGCGTACTCGTGGACGACCTCACGCCCGGCAAAGAGTCGGTAGGCCCTAAGACCAATCCCGTGCTAATACCCACAGTGATGCCCGCTGGATAGCTCGTCGAGGACAGGGGCAATGGCGGTAGTTGGGTCATTAGGGCCAAGTCTTAAAGGGTCGTCTTCTCTTGGAACTGGCTCGGCAAATAGTATATGTAGATATATATAATTATGTGTTAATTTAAAATACAGGATCAACTTGATTATATAAAGCCATATGTAATACGGCCCACCTAGTGGCAGGATTGTATTTGGCAGGATCTTTCTTTTTCTGCAATAAAATTAGAATTTATTTTAATAAATAATTTGCGATAAAGAAAACATATATTTTAAGCGTCGAAGTACTCACAAGAAGGTATTGTGCGCTGGCCTGCGTGCGCTTTCCTTAGATCGGGACAATGCGGGATCTCGCACTGTTGTTTTTGTTCTGCGTGTTGCGAACTGACTCCGTCTTGCAAATATAAAAAAGATTATATTATATTTCAGAATATGATTTCATGTTATATTGTTATAATTTTTAAAATTAAATTTATACTTAAACAT
Source organism: Agapanthus africanus (assembly GCA_030015575.1). Classification (NCBI taxonomy): domain Eukaryota; kingdom Viridiplantae; phylum Streptophyta; class Magnoliopsida; order Asparagales; family Amaryllidaceae; genus Agapanthus; species Agapanthus africanus. Next base: position 402,884,146 of record JASDDO010000031.1, on the reverse strand, counting down.
CGGTGCGAAAAAAGAAGTCGACCAGCCGCGACCAATCATCTCTGTGGACATCCGCCGCTATCCAATCCAGCATCTGCCTTCACTGCTCTTCAGTCGTCGTGACATAATGGTAAAAATTCTTTACTTCACATCGGCGTCTTCTCTTGATATTCTGCTTCTCGTCTATGACCCAGGCAAGGGCGCGATGTGCATCGAACGACATACACACGCCATCCTCACCGGGAACGCCGATGAACCTGTAATGTCGTCGAGTCTGAAATTACAAAATTTTAAATATATATATATATATATATATAATGATGATTGAAATTTAAATGTTTAAAATGATATGTGATATCGTGTTTGACTAAAAAAAAGTCCGCACATGAGCGGTCTGACGCGATAGATAACTATATTGTAATGATGTATTAAATTTTAAATGAGTAAACTATATACCAGGTGCAGGAGTGACTGGAGTGTCCGGATCTGCTGGGGCGCTAGTATGGGTAAGCAGATTTGTTGGGGCCGTTGAGTTTGCTGGGGCGCTAGCAGCGGTAGGCCGATCTGTTGCTGTTATTGGGTTACGATAGCGCCCTGGCCGATATGGAACAAAATGACGTTTAAAAAACTTGGCGCTAACGAACCCGTCTAGAATCGAACCATAAACCTACACTAGCAAACTACAAGAGCTAAACTACAAGGTTAGAAATGGTTATACCGAATGAACCGTATCCTTTGGTCTTCAACCATCTTCCCTAGCTCCTTGAGGCGTCCTCGACTGAACTTGGCCGTCGGTCTTCCTCCATCGAATATGATACACCCGAGGGATGTAGCTCATGGCTCTAGCTCCACATTAATGATCAAGTGAAGCAACTAAGGATCTAGGTTGCTAATCTAGAGTGTCTAGGATGTAGTGAAGTGTTCAAAGTATTAATCTATCTCACATCCTCTCTTTATTCTCGACACATGAGATTGTAGAGAGGAGGTTGAAGATGAAGGTGGAGGAACACTAAGAAACTAGAGAGGAGAGTGAAGCATGATGGTGAGGTAAAGAAAAACTCATCAAGTGAGGAAAAATAACATGAAGCCTTGTTTTATCAAGCCCATTTTTCCAATATAAAATGCAACCCATGCTTGAATAGTTTGCATAAATGAATTAACAATTCATTTATGCAACACTATGCAAGCATGGTCCTCAATATACTCCCCTCTCTCCTTTTCCACCTCATTTCCCATTAAAAATAAATGGAGAAATCTAAAATGAGATGTCCACCTTCTAGAATGTTATCTGTACAAATACAGATTACACTCTACCGTATATACATACCTGTATTTGTACCGAAATACGAATACCCAAAGAGATAGAATAACACAATGAACATAATACTATAATATAATATCGAAATATATATATGTAAATTATTAAATCAATACCTGATTTAATAATCCAGCTCAAACCCGAGCCGGCTAGTAATATCAACCGTCCGATCGAAAGTCCGGGTACATAGTACAATCAATCGATCGGAACCCTGGACGTATCCAATACGGCTACTACATTGTTTCTCCAGGGAAACCCTCTGCGTGGGACTCTAAAGACTCGTTAATATGCTGGCAGTGGGTTTAACCACAAGCACGTCAGCGGCACTAGCTGTACGTAATGGCTACCCAGGTATTGAGCGAATGGAAGGCCGACGAGCAAACTCATCCGAACCCCAGCTGAGCCCGTCCGTGACAATCTCCGTACAGTTCGGTCTGTTCGTCTTGTTGGATATGTATACCTTAGAGGCCATTATTGTATATGTATACATGTGAATGCTTGGACATATGTATGTACAGGACAATCTTGCTCGATATGATAGTATGTTATCTGGTTTTTCTTTTTCTTAACATGTGCATATGTTCTACTTGTTATTACGTATCATCTATACATGTTGATAAAGCCCGTAGGATCATTTCTTGACTACCTGCGTTGTGATGGCGATCATACTTGTGGGAGCAGGGTAGTAGAAAAGCACATCCTTAAAAGGTCCCTAGTCATGGAAGTATCGAGACTGGGCATCGATATTCCGGAGTAGACCGGTGTATACGTTTCTGGACCCCGACGAGGGTCGATGGTTGGTCCCGTATCCATGGGTCTTTTGCACCTAAGATCGTATACAAGTGCTCACTGGGGGTGAGTACACTAGACGGAGTCGCCGAGAACTTCAAGATGGTACTATACCTATCGTCAGATAGCAGCTATTAGGTGACATGAGTATATGTTAGTCTATAGACCTGAGATCATCATTTGTCTCGTGTGAGTTCTCACTGTGCTTTGATCACTACCCTGCCACGGCTCTACTGAGTCGTGCAAACATGTTTTGGTTGGGTACAGTCCCGATTCACATGGAGGCAGTGAGTAATTGTTGGGGATTCGTCTCTCCCGGTATAGGTGCAGGGCTGTCTAGCATGGCAGCAAGGTTTCGGGAAGCATCATCCATACCATATTTAAATTTTTGTCGTTCTAGCTAACCCTAACCCCAGAATCGAAACTAGAAAATCCGACGAATCGATATGCAAACAACTTTGCAAAGAAGTGAACAAGGAATACAACCTTTGTAGACCGGTCCTTCACTTCAATATATCCATGTTGCAGTCCCTTCGCTGCGAATGGTGAACTCCCGGACTTTAGAGAGGGTTCACTTGAAGAAACGAACAAGCTTGCTCAATGTCTTCGAGGCCGAAGATGATCTACGTCGAGGAGACTCGAGCTCATGCTACATCTTCACTAATTGTAGATTAGTGAAGCAAACACCCTAAACTAAATGGCTAATAGTAGAGGATGATGATGTAGGAAGTGGGCTCACTTTAGATTTATTTTTCTCACAATATTTCTTCTCATCTCCAAACCCTAGAAAGCTTTTTGAGCTTATGAAGAAAATGAAGATTGAAGAAGAGAGAATGAACTCTTGAGGTTAGAAATACAACCAAGGGTGAGTTAGTGTCATACACTAACTCATGTAGAGAGTTAACCATGGTGTCAGGTTAATGGTTAGGTTAGAAAATATCTTAAGCAAGACAAAAGAGTGGACTAACATAATGAAGACTACAAGCTTCTACAAGCTTCGAACTATGAGAAATACCTCCACAATTTTGAATTTGCTTGAAACAAATATAAACCCTAACTTAACCCTAGCATGGTATAAGTCTCATACATACATGTTGCATGTGTAACCTAGCATGACACAACAATATATATCACATATATATTTTGTGTGCAAAAAGAAAATAATACAATTAACATATATCACATTTTTATCAATGTATCATCAAGTGAGAAAAAGTAATACTTAAGTGAGCTAAAATTAGTTAATATAATTTAATATATCAAATATATAATCATACATTAAATTATTAAATCAACACTTGATTTAATAATCCGGCTATATCACATATAACTGACTAATATCAAATGTATCCTTTTATCGAATCAACACTTGATCCGATAACCCGACTGTATCACATATAACCAATCGATACATATATCGCGAGAATAAAATGCGGTATCATATACGCGCATTAATCTCGGTCCCGCACATATCACATATGTACTCCTACTTCATTTCACATGAACCAGGAAACCTCTGTGTAGAACTCTAAAGACTCATCAATACGGCGGTAGTAGGTGATGATCATATCAAACACCCACAAGCCACAAGCGGTCTGCTAAACGTAACGGCCACCCGGGTATTGAGCGATCAGAAGATCAACAACCAAGCCTGCTCGTACTCATGCGAATCCAATTAGTAACACTACCGTACAGTCCGGTCTCTCCATCTGATATGTCGCATATCACAGACTTGGGGTGGTATAACGTCAGACCCTAATAGCCTGATAAGTCATGCCGATGCAAGGTCCATAACGGTTCGAGAAACTACTGATAACACTTACCAGTAGATCTCAGCAACCCTGACCAGGGATTTCCTGTTATGGCCAATCGAGCATAGCGCAATATCAACTCCCAATACCGGGAGAGACGAAACCTCTCCTATCGCTCATTGCTTCCATGTGACTCTGGACTGTACCCAAAAACCACCTTTTTGCACGATCTCTTGACCGTGGTATGGTGGAAATCAAAGCACAGTGCGAATCACACAAGACTCTATGACGATCTCGGGTCTACAGTCTAACCTATACCTGTGTCACCAGAGAACTACTATCCGACGATAGGTATAATACCATCTAGGAGTTCTCAGCGAGTCCGTCCAGTATACCCAGTCTCTACTGAGCACCCATATACCTCTCTGATGTCAAACTCCAATGGATATAGGATCATCCATCGCCCATCTGATGGGTCGAGAAGCGTATACGCTAGTCTAGTCTGGAGTATCGATGCCCTATCTCGATACTCCCATGACTAGGAACTGTTATAGGGTGTACTTATGGACTACCATTGGCCCCACTAGTATGATCTCCATCATAGTCCTGGTAGTCAAGTACACATCCTAAAGGCTTTATCGATATGTGAGAGAGACAATAAGTGTACATGTTAAGATAAAGAGCAACCAGATAGCATACTATCATGTCGCGCAAGAAAGTCCTTCTTATATATGTCCAAGCATCCACTACAATATACATCACATGTACAGTAATGGCCTTAAGGGCATACATATAACTAACAATCTCCTACTTGCACTAAGGCCATATGTTATATTATCCAATACCCAACAATTTAGTAGTGGTTGTAGTATCCTATACTCAACCATCCTAAAAATTTCTCAAATAGTATTTAGGGAAGCAGGCCTTGGTGAGTGGATCCGCCGTGTTAACTTCAAAATCTACTTTCCTTACCTCGATCCCTTGGAGATCAACCATCTCCCTGATCAGGTGATACTTGCCTCAAAATATGTCTGGAACGCTGATGGGACCTGCGTTCCTAGGCCAAAGCCACAACTCTATTGTTGTCACAATAACAGTTATTAAACACTCAATGGTACGAACCTTGTTCATGTCATGAACAAGAAATGTCCAGACAGCCACTTTGGCAGCATCAATGGTAGCAATGTATTTAGCCTTTATCGTCTAGTATGTCACGATATCTAGCTTGGAACTCTTCCAACATACCGTCCCTCCATTAAGGGCAAAGACAATGCCAGTAACTGACTCTCAGTCTAACTTATCACTCTGGAAGATGGAACCAAGAACATTCATTTAGTGCTTCTCAAGTACTCAAGAATGTCCTCCACAGCTGTCCAGTGATTCTCCCAAGATCCGATTCCTGATCATTACACCTAGTGAGTCATCTACATCTAGTGTGGTACATAACATTGCATACATGATAGAGCCTACTGCTGAAGCATAGGATATCCCTTGTACGCGAGCTCTCTCCAAATCAGTCTTGGAAGACATATTTTTGGAGAGAGTGATTCCTGAGTTAGTGGGCGAACCACTACGCTTAGAATCTTCCATACAAAACCCTTTTAGTATGGTGTTAATGTACCTGGATTTGGGATATTCCCAACATCCACTTAGATCTATCACCATAGATCATAATCCACAAGATCTTCTATTGAGAATCCTCATGATAAGAGGAGCTTGACCGATTGTAGCATAGGAAACCCTTTCCCATCAAGAGTATATCATCTACGTACAATACGTAGAAGACAACCTGCTCCCTACAACCTTCTTGTATATACAAGGTTCATCTACCATTTTGATGAAGTCAAACTCATTGACTGTCACATCAAAACAGATGTTCCAACTCCGCGATGCTTGCATCGATCCTGATGGACTTAAGCATAGCTTTGAAAGTCTCAACTTTTCCATCTACACCAAGTATCTTCTCAAGATCCATTTGCTCCCAATGGGTTTTACCCCTTCAGGTGCAACATCCAAAGTCATACTTTGTTGGTGTACATGGATTCCATCTTTGATCGCATAGCATCCAGCCATTTCACAAAGTCTCTACTTGTGATGGCCTGTCTGAACCTAGTTGGGCCATCATCTACCATGATGCAATCCTCGCTCCCACTGTCACCGAGAAGACCGTAGTATCTCTCAAGTGGATGAGGAACCGTACGAGATTCGCGGAGAGGCTGAGGTTCGTTGGAAACTATTGAATCTTTTAGTTTCACCAAATCATCAGCTGTTAGTTTGTCTAGCCGGAACTCCTTCCAGTTCTACCTCATGACCACTAATTTCTTCACAAAAAATTCCTTTTCTAAAAAGGTGGCATGCTGATAAACAAAACACCTTTTGCTCCTCAGTGTGGTAGAAGTGTAGGGTTGATAGGCACGCGCACAAGGGTCTACGAGGCACCAACCATGCCCGATTTAAAATTTAGCCGTGCCGAACAACCCAAATACGAAACTTTAAACTAGAGATTAGGCGAAAACAAGCATGCTAAACACTTTAACACTAAGTGAGAGGGATTACAACCTTTGTAGATCCGGTCCTTCACTTCATATGCTCCGTGTTGTGGTCCCTTCGCTGCGATCATTGGGATCCGGACTCTCGAGAGGTTCCATGAAGAGAAAGACGCAACCTTTGCTTCCGATCTTCGATACTAAGATGATCTACCTTGAAGTTTCTTTAACACAAGCTAACACTCATGAAATGATGTGAACACCCTCATCTAAATGGCAAGGGAAGATGAAGTAGGATTTTTGCTCTCTTTATTTATCTTTTTCTCATATTTATCCATCAAAAAAATCAAAGCAAGAAAGCATTTCAAGCAAAGAAGAAGAAGGAAGAAGATGAACAATATTTGTTGAATCCATTTGTGATGAATAGGAAAAGGAGATAATGATCAATTATGCAACCATGGTTCACTTAACCATTGTAGAGAATTAACCAAGGGTTAGGGTTTTGGGTTGAGTTAAGAATGAGTCATAAGTAAATATCTTTTCCATGACAAAACAAAAACCTTCTAGAATCATCTAGAAACCATTAACCCAAATCAAACCCTAATCTTGATTAATCTTTACTAAACATGTTGCATTATTTATCATATCATGTTACAATATTATATATCACATATACAATATTTATTGTAACCAAATAATACAATTGACATATATCGCATATATAACAATGTATTACCCGAGTGAGAAAAAGAATCTTTTAGTGAGAAAATATTAGTTAATGTAATTTAATATATCAAATATATTATTATACATTAAATTATCGAATCAACACTTGATCCTACAATCCGGCTATATCGCATATAACCGACTAATATTTATCCGTACCGATTCATCGAATCAACACTTGATCCGATAACCCGGCTGATATCAAATATCGCGAGAATAGAATACGGTATCTCATATCGTATTATCCTCGGTCCCGCACATATCACATATGTGCCCCTACTCCATTTTGCCTGAGTCAAGAAACCTCTGTGTAGGACTCTAAAGAATCGTCAATACGCCGGCAGTAGGTGATGATCATATCAAACACCCACAAGCTGCAAGCGGTCAGCTAAACGTAACAGCTACCCAGGTATTGAGCGCTCAGAAGATCAACAAGCAAGCCTGTACATTCTCCTGTGAATCTAAACAGTAACACTCCCGTACAGTCCGGTCTCGTCGTCTGATATGTTGCATATCTCGCCTAGGGGTGGTAAACGTCAGACCCCAGTAGCTTGATAAGTCGTGTCGATTTGAGGTCTATAACAGTTCGAGAAACTACTGATAACACTTACCAGTAAATCTCAGCAACCCTGGCCAGGGATTTCCGGTTATAGCCAATCGAACACAGCACAACATCAACTCCCTATACCGGGAGAGACGAATCCCCTCCTATCGCTCACTGCCTCCATATGATTCGGGACTGTACACAAAAGCCACCTTTTTGCACGCCCTCTTGGACGTGGTATGATGGAAATCAAAGCACAGTTGGAATCACACAAGACTCTATGACGATCTCGGGTCAACAGACTACTCTGTACCAGTGTCACCGGAGAACTTCCATCTGACGTATGGTATAATACCATCTGGGAGTTCTCGGCGAGTCCGTCCAGTGTACCCAGTCTCCACTGAGCACCCGTACACCATCCTTTATGTCAAACACCGATGGATATAGGATCATCCATCGCCCATCATATGGGTCAAGATGCGTATACGCTAGTCTACTCTGGTGCATCGATGCCCTGTCTCGATACATCCACGACTAGGAACAGTTATAGGATGTACTCGTCGACTACCGTGGCCCCACTAGTATGATCTCATCATAGTCCCAATAGTCGAGTACATATCCTAAGGGCTTTATCAACATGTAATATAGAGACAATCAGAGTACATGTTAAGATAAAGTACAACCAGATAGCATACTATCATGTCGAGCAAGAAAGTCCTCCCTATATATGTCCTAGCATCCACTACAATATACATCGTATGTACAGTAATGGACTCTAGGGCATACATATAACTAACAATCTCCCACTTGCACTAGGGCCATCTCTTATGGTATCGCATACCCAACAATTAGCTGCGGTTGAAGTATCTCATACTCAACCATCCCATAAAAGTCTCTACTAGGAAAAAAGCCTTTGTGAGTGGATCCGCGCTGTTGTCCTCTGTGTCTACTCTCCTAACCTCGATCTCCCTGGAGATCAACCATCTCCATGATCAGGTGATACTGCCTAAGTATTATATCTGGATTTCTGATGGGACGGTAGTTCCTTGGCTAAAGCCACAACTCCATTGTCACACAATGGTAGGAACGAAGTTCATCTCATGAACTTATATATATCCAGACTGCCTCTTTGGTAGTATCCTTGGTAACGATGTATCTTGCCTTTAATCGTCTAGTATGTCACGGTATCTAGCTTGGAACTCTTCCAGCATACCGTCCCTCCACTGAGGGTATAGACAAGCCTGCGACTGACATTCAGTCGTTCTTATCACCCTGGAACCTTTCCAGTGATTCTCCCCAGGATCAATTGATACCATCTCACTACAACTAGTGAGTGTCCTAACATCCAATTGGATCTATCTCATAGATCCAAAACCCAGGATTTAGGAGGTATCACTTTGATCCTATATGGAGAATCCTTGTGATAAGCGGAGATTGACCGTGCGTAGCATAGGAAACTTCTTCCCTATCAAGAGTATGTCATCCACGTACTCTACGAGGATCTCCACCATACTCTCTACTACCTTTTCGTATATACAAGGTTCATCTACCATTTTGATGAAGTCAAACTCTTTGATTACCACATCAAAACAGATGTTCCAACTCCGCGATGCCTGTTTTATCATATAAAACATCTTGCACACGTTTCCGCTGCTCCCACTGTCTACGAAGCCCTCTGGCTGTGTACTTATAGACGCTCTCTTCTAAATCATTATTTAGAAAAGCAGTCATGACACCCAACCACCAGATATCGTAGTCATGGTATGTAGCCGTGGCAAGTAGGATCTGGATGGACTTAAGCATAGCTTTGAAAGTCTCAACTTTTCCATGTACACCAAGTAATCTTCTCAAGATATACTCGCTCCTGATGGGGATTTAACCCTTCAGATAAAGCAACCAAAGTCCATACTTTGTTGGTGTATAAGGATTCCATCTCAGATCGATAAGCATCCAGCCATTCTTATAGAGACCCACTCCTGATGGCCAGCTCGAAACTAGTTGGTTCATCATCTCATGATGCAATCCTCGCTCCCACGGTCATAGAGAAACCGAAGTATCTCTCAGGTGGGTGAGGAACCCTACTAGATCGGCGGAGAGGCTGAGGTTCGTTGGAAACTATTGAATCCTTTGGTTCTTCCAAATCATCAGTTGCATTTTGTATAGCTGGAACATTTCCAGTTCTACATAACAGACATTGCCTCGAGCTTGTCCGGATTTTGCTTTTAGACATAGGCCGGACAACCCCAAATTTTAACAAGCTTAAGATATGGGCTCTTCCTTTTCCATATCACATATGAAGTGGTAGGCAACTGATTTGATTCGAACCCTATTCAATAGGTATGCAACTTCACAAGTGCATAACTCCCTAAAGGAAATAGGAAACTCAGTAGTACTCATCATAGAGCACACCATATCAAATAGGGTGCTATTGCTCCGCCCCGATATACCATCGTGCTATGGTGTATACGGAGGAGTAATGCTGAGAGAGAATCTCATTCTCCTTTTAGAATAGTCCAGGAATCCCGTGCTCAAGTATTCTCCTCCTTGATCTCATCAAAGGACATAATACTTATACCCGTATTTTGGTTCTCTACTTCTAACTTATATTCTGTGAATATCTCAAAAGCTTCGGACTTGTGTTTCAACACATGTTTGAATCTTGGGAGATTATCAGAGAATGTAATGAAGTACAATGAACCAGTCTTGGCATGTGTAGACAGGAGATTTTCATACATCAGCATGTATCAATTCCCAAGAGTTCACTAACTCTTTCTCTGTTTCCAATAAACAGAGCTATGGTCATCTTATCTTTGTGACATGACCGGAAAGTTTCATAAGATGTAAATTCAAACTAATTTGAATATGCATCTAAATGTAACTTCAGCCAGTCGGGTCGCATTGATATGACCTAGTCTACAATGCCTCAAGAAGGATTCATTCATTTCTGAACTCTTCCTCTTGTGTGTGTTCCGTATACTAAGAACTGTAGTTTGATTTAGAACATCAATGCTTTTAGATAACGTGCCTGAACCGATCAACTTTTGATATAGGAAATGTTCAAAACATTATCCAACTATACAAAATTATATCACTTCTTTACTAATAAAGAGACTGATATGATTTTGTATATCAGGTTCGGTATCTAATAACATTCGTTCAGAATCAATGTATTCAGGTAATACAGGGTGATAGTGACCAACAGACTTGGCTGCAACACTTGCACCGTTTTCTGTCTCATGAAACTTATCACCCGTTCTCAGTTCTCTACCTTTCTGTAGCCCATGTAACAGATTACATATGTGGGATCCTGATCCGGTATCACATACCCAGGACGTAAAGGATACTGAGAAACAGTTCTCTTGTAATGAACACACCCGAAGATGATGTAATTGCACGGCGGCGCCCCGGCCATCAATCCGACGGCCAAATGCGGAAACGGTGATAAACTTTAATTTTGCGAACTTAGCAAACCGGCACCACCGCGCACTAAACACCCGGATCGAACCATTAACAAGTCTAAGCTAACTACAAGAATGGGAAGAGATATACCGAATGATCCGAGTCTTCCGGTCTTCTCGTCATCGTCCCGATCTCCTGCGGAAACTCCGGTCGTCGCCTCCTCGCCGGAAGGGCACCACATCGCCTGTATCTTTTACGGGCTCCCACCTCAATACCGAGGAAACTCGGGCGCGAAGTTGGCTGGCCGACGCGTCCAAGATTTGCTGTAGAAAGTGTATAGGCTATGTCTCACTTGGGTTTTGTTGCCTTGATGGAGGGATCGAAGGAATAATCTTTGGAGTGATGTGAGAAATTTAGTAGCAAGAAGAATGAGATGAAAAAAGATTCCTCATATAAAATGAACCCTCTCATTTTCTCTCCCCATGCCAAAAGTGGCCGGCCCCCTCAAAAGAGAATGGTGGAGGGATATCAAGAGGGAGGTGAGTGTAGGAGAACGAGAAGAGGTGACCACATCCAAACATCATCATCACAATCTCACATCAAACACAAATCAATCCTAATCACCTTTTACAAGAAATGATGATAGAAAAGAAAGGAATAAAAAAGATGCTTTCATAATCAAACTATTTGCATGAAAACCCTCCACAATGTGTTTGCAAATAACCCCCTCCATCGGAAAAGTCCGGCCGGGAAAGAACAAAGGAAAACCGGCCGGAACGGAATGCAAACTGGCAACTCCAGAAAACTGGTCCCGTAATAAATTACAGGAAAACCCTGATACTGTGCATACACACCCGCATCTGTATTCCGTCCGGATACAAATGCAATGAGACAAAATCTACACTGTACTAAACTAGGATCCGGCTTAAACCAAAGCCGGCTAGTAAAATCCGTCCGATCCTGATCCGTGCAATACCGCACGAATCTGATCGAACCCTGCCATATCTCCATACGGCCTCTACAACGTTTCGCCCGAAAGCTTGAGTAACTGTAAGTGTGGTGGACTCTAAAGACTCGTCAATACTATGGCTGTAGATTTAACCACTAGCACGTCAGAGGTATAAGCCAATACGTGACGGGCCACCAGCTATTGACCAAAAGGGACGTCGATGAGCGAGCTCATCCTGATACCCTACTGAGCCTGTCAGTGACAATATCCGTACAGTCCGGTCCGTTCGTCTATGAGCATCGCATGTCGGGCCTAGGGGGTTGGTAGAAGTCAGACCCCCAAAAGCGGTACAAGTCGTGTCGGAGTGTAGCCAGAACACCCTGAGATACTACTGGAATACCTACCAGTAAATCTTCTGCCTTGGCCAAGGACTTCGTGTAATGGCTCTCCTAGACACAGCGCGACCTCACCCCCAATACCGGGAGAGACGAACCCCTGAAGATCCGCTCACTGCCTCCATGTGGCTCGGGACTGTACCCAACTAAAACCTGTTTGCACGACTCCTTTGAGCCGTGGAAGGATAGTAATCAAAGCACAGTGGGAACTCACACGAGACAAATGACGATCCCCAGGTCGATGAACTAACCTGTACACATGTCACCTGGGAACTGCTAGCTGACGTCAGGTATAAGACCAACTAGCATGTTCCCGGCGAGTCATGTCCGGTGTACTCATAACCCAATGAGCACCTGTATACATCTTAGGTGAACCAACTGCCACCAGTGGCTTGTGAGACCGGCCACCGCCCCTCGTCGGGGTCTCGACTGTATACACTAGTCTACTCTGGAGAATCGATGCCCTGTCTCGAAACTCCCACGACTAGGGACCTTTTAAGGATGTGCTTATAGACTCCAGCTCTCACTTATATGATCGCCCTCATACTGCTGCCAGTCAAGCAAGAATCCTATGGGCTCTATCAACGTGCAATAGCGACCTGTCAGGTCACCTAAAGCAGTACACGATGATAAAGGTAAACCAGATAGCATACTATCATCTCGAGTAAGACTGTCCTACCGGGATAGGTCCTCCCTCAATCATTGCAATCACGTGTCTGTGATCCAATAATTGACTCTGAGGGCATTATCTCCAACAATCTCCCACTTGCACTCAAGGCTAATTATTGCGATGTCGTATACTCACAGCCCGTGTGATACCGAACACCCAACTCCCCTACTAGTCAGTCTCACAAAATCCGTTTGCGAAACTATTGCGTTCGAGGAATAGCCTCAGTGAGTGGATCCGCCTAGATGTTTCTTTCTATGTCTCACTATATCTCAAGTTCGCGGAGAAAGCCATCTCCCGAAATGAGCAATACCTGTCTTAGAATGTCTGGATGTCTGATGGGACCTAGCTCATAAATGAACTCCAAATCCAAACTTCTTAGACTGTATCGTCAACTGAACTTAATCAGTATCCTGCGCCATGCCACCCTCAGTATTGCCTTAGACCACCTGTCCAAAATACTGCCCCTCGTCAGAAGGAAAACTATAACTCTGACAACCTCCTTGTCGTCCATGTCACCTTAGAAGCCTGGAATGATAACTGTCTCCCAAAGGAGGCAGCCGTTATCATATCCCTAGAACATTCACTTATGTTCTAAAACTGCTTCCGACTGTTTCTCCAGGATTGGATCAATGTCAACTTATTGTATCTAGTGCAAGAAAACATCCGGTGTGGTACTTGACCTCTCATGATTGACTCAATTGCCTAAGCAAGTGATCTGCCAATCATGCGCATCCCTCTCTACTTTAGTCTATAAGACACCTTTAGAGAGGGTGACTCCATCACCTGCAGGTACACTACCGTGCCAGGAGTCGTCCATTCTAAATACTCTTAGAATGCTGTCAAAGTACCCTGATTGGGAAACCACCCAAATCTAGATCTAAAAACCATAGATCTAGTAACCAGTATGTCTGATATAATGTCCAAGTCCCTTGTGGAGAAACCACTGTGTGACGACCAAAGTATAACCGATCGTAGTATAGGAGTTTCTTTTCCTACTATGTGTATGTCATCCAAATACCAGGATATCACACTTTACTACCTTCTCAACAGATCCATCCCCTATTCTGATGAAGTCAAACCTATGACTGTCACGTCAGAAATAGATGATCTATCTCCTCTACATCTGCTTTAGTCTATAAATAGACATAAGCCACCTGTCCACCAATGCTTCCGCTGCTCCCACTGACTACGACAACCCTCTGGCAGAGTCATATACACGTACACTTCTAAAGCCAGTTTAGAACGACGCTATACTCATCCTCCTGCCGGGTCTCGTAGCCTGGAACAACAGCAATGGCAAGTGTGGGTAAACAAGAACTTCCCTGTCACCGTCCTTGAGGCTACCGGAGTACCTCTCGGGTGCCTGAAGTTACCCACCTTATCTGCGGAGTGGCCAATGGAATGTCAAATCAGATTGAATCTTTAGGTTCCTTATCAAATCTTCAGTAATTGTTTGCGGTTCTGGAATCACTTCCAGTTCTACCATACTCCCACTACTGTTTTTGAAAAAATCCATTTTTAATAAAACTGTGGCGAGTCTAGAACAATATTTCTATTGATCTGCCAGATGGTAGAAAATCAACCCTCGTCATAGCCTGGGTCAACCCACAAACAGCCATTACAGAAACGTGCCTTGAGTTGTCCAGTGTCTGGTTTTAATTATAAGCCGGACAACTCCCCGTACCTTAACAACGTTAAGATATGAACTGTTCTACATCCAATATAGAACCAGAGGCACTGATTTAATTTAACCAGATTCAAATCATGCAGCTGTCTCCAGTGCATGTCAACTAAATGGAGAGAGGCCGATCTGCGTTACTCAACTTAGGAATTCTTCCAATTATGAGTAACCTGAAAGAGAAGCAATTTCTCTTTATCATTACTATCAACTGAATACCATACACAAGTATCTACATCTTCGATCACTTTGAAGAATCCCGATACTTGCTATACCTGGTTCTCTACTCTATTCAAATACCTATAACTCCTCAAAACTTAGACCCTGTGTTTCCACGAAACACATGTCTAAGAACTAGAGAAGTTAAAAGTAAATAGAATATAGTATGAGGACCAACCCCTCTGTCCTAATGGACACTGGACAACATACAATACTTTGTATAAGTCCGCTGAGTTTAACAACTCTTTCACTGTGTGTCGTAGGTTGAAAACTGTACTTATGGTTAAGAAGAATTACACCGCTGTTTAATGCTCCTTACCTAACCATCCATTGATATAGGTAAATGTCATCGACATAATATCAAAAGGTATATCTCACTCTATGAAAACAGACGTACAGATATATCAATTTGAAATTGGTGCACAACAGCGGATATTCAAAACCAAATATTTGCCGACCGGCAAACAGCCCAGGTGATCTCCTCAAATATCAACGATTTCAACGAATCCCGATATAATGAGGATGATCACCCTATTCCCAATAACTTACTCCCACTCATCATCTGTAAAACCATACAGATGTGAGAATCAAACCTGGTAAATACATACCCTGGAGCAAGTGTCTAATCGGGAAATCAGTTTTCTTTTAACAGTACACAGTTGAACTGAAACATTGAAATGTTTCGATGGGGTATCCTGGTATTCCAAGTAATGCCTCTACCATTATCCAGATTCACAACTATAACCGTATAATTCTTTGCCACCTCTCCAAATCCCTTTATATGTCTTTAGTCATTACCTTCTGCACACCCCTTTAGGCCAATTGGTTTTCTTCCTTCCCTACCGTTCGGCACCAGCCTATGGTTTTGAAGAAGACTATCCAATAAGCATAATGGGTGTACTGTCCTAATCCTAGGAGCACTCGCAATGAGAGAAGGTGAAGATAAAAGACAACCGAATAAACCTTATTCCTATTTCTCCTGGACCAGAATCCATCCCCGAACTGGAACAAGTTCCTTTCGAGTTCGTATATAACCATACGATGGAGTATCCAATAAACTGGGATCTTCGTAGTAATATGGAGTGTCCTGGAGAAATACAAAGGTGATTTAGGATTGGCGAAGTAATACTTGGTTTGGTCGTGAATATCAGTCGAAATTTACTTTGCCCTCTTACTAATCCCTTGCTTTGTCTGAACTTAATACCTTCTGTACACCGTTTAGGCTAACTGGTTTTCTTCATTCCCTACCGGTCGGCACCAGCCTATGGTTTGGAAGAAGACTATCCAATTTGCGTAATAGGTGTACTACTCCTAAACCAAGGAGTACTCGCAACCTGAGAGAAGGTGAAAAGAAAAGACAACTGAATAGTCCTATTCGTTTTCTCCAGAACCGGAAACCATCCTCGAATATTCCTTCGAGTTCGTATCTAACCATACGATGGTTTTGTCCAATGGAAGTGGACGTTCGTAGCAATACGGGGTGTCCTGGAGAAAAGAGTAAAAGTAGGAGTGGCAATGAGGTTAGCAACTCTGACAATCCAAAAGCCAGTGTTTAAGAAGGTTCGGTCAACTTGGTCACTGAGTCATAGTCTAGGGTCGGGTCAATGGTCGCTGCCAGAGAGAGAGAGAAAAGAAACACTCAGCGTGCACTCTATCCTAGATCAGAATGGTTACCAATTTATCTAATCAGGAAACCTTCCACTGTACCTCAAATTCTCCTCCAAACCTGAAAGAAGAATTAGTCGGGGTCACCTGAGGAGTAAACCAACTCATCAGTGGGAATCGGGATCCAACTCTCATCGCATGATAACGTGACGGAATCCGCTCACGGTATCATACTCCAGAAGGTATGCGCATATCTGGCAATTTTCAGTTCTTTTGAAACTCCCGATGTGATTTTTACCCCATGCTCTTATGACCTTGACTAAGGCCAACAAATCATAAGTCACATGTCAAGTTCTACCCGTCATTGTCCAGGTTGATTTGAACCCACCCTTACAAGCCCTTGACTAAGGCCAACAAGGCTATACGACTGTCCCAAACCAACGCATCTATCTATGCAGCATATGAATACCCAATAGCTACCAAACACTGTGCCTTGACTAAGGCCAACAAACACAGCTTGAATACTATTGACTACCCATATGAAACGACGGAGGGCTACGAATGGTTTCTGGCGAAAACCTTTAACGTAGTGAACTTGATATCGTTGAAGGAACTGATAGCTTTTAAAAATATAGTGACGAAAACCTTTGCTAAAGAGGTCACTCCCGGTGATGGGATCTCGGCTCTTTCCCCATAGAATGAGGTGCAGGATATTCCATCTGAATACCACGGTGCAAAGCAAAAGTAATCGGCTATAGTGAAGTTAATGCCCTGACGCAAACTTCTGTCCAAGGGGTCACTCCCGGTGAGGGGATCTCGGCCCTTGCCTCGTCGACTGAGGAGCAGGATATTCCAAATGAATATCACGATGCAAAGCAAAAGTAAACGTCCTTGCAATAACAGCTTTTTGAAAAGTGTTCCAACAATATCAGAATAGGTTTGTTTTAACTTGCATTGATCCAAATCAACGCAGTCCCATCAATTGATCACACCACAAAGAACGAAAATATACTGATGTACGTATATGCCATCCGCATTCGCCACTGGGTCCCGTCATCACCCGTTAGGTTAGCTAACTAACGGCAGAGCGGGGACTAGACTAGCGCGGATCTAAAACATATACAACATCTACTAATATATATACCAATATATTATATTCGCTCAAGGCGTGATAAAATGCAACATCACAGAAATGTACAGCATCACAGAACAATACAGATATCTGGGATCCCCGGGTTTCACAGAGCCACTACCGAAACCCGACGTTCCCCTGGTCGTGTGGATAGCCTGTGCAATGAAATCCTAGACCCCTACGGGCACGGCAAATTACCCGCCAAAACCTGAAGCGAGGCAGCCCCTTCAGCACCGTGAATGGACCACCCAGCACTTCACGGAATCCGGTAACTCGGGCACCCCTCCTGGGTCAACCTGTACCCCCTACGAGTGCGGCGAATAGCCCGCCAATTCTAGAGTGAAGCCCCCTCCGTCCCAATGCCATGAGATGCGGGCTTGTTGTCCTCCAGAACCCGGCTATCCGTGCACCCCTCCGCGGGGTAATCCTAGTACAAAAAGTAAAATATACATACAACGGGTACATCGACCGCAACCAGGTCGTGCCCCAAAAGAATAATACAAACAGGCAGTGACGGCAGTTCACATGTCGGACGCTCGCCCCGCAATATCAAATGTACATAATACAACAACACTGTACTAGCATTGCATCCAGGCTATCCCCCACGACCGATCCGCAACAACACAGCAAAATCACAAAACATCAACGTGAAAGTCACGTTCGCAAATCCGTCTAACCGGGCTATAGCAGTTAGACCGGATTTACCGATCGAGTGACATTCACGGTCGCAGATATAATGTAAATACTGTGAAATAATGTGTTTAAAATATCCGATCGATCAAAAATTAACAAGTGGGCCCCCAAGCAATACTGTAGCACTCATAGAAATTCTGGGCCCAAGTTTAATATTCCAAAACCCCTAAATTCCATTCAGGAGGCAACTGCAGAAATATGATACAGTGATCACGTAAAGGTGCGGCGGAACCGCGGCAAGAAGGGCGTTTTTGCCGCGGTTCCGCGCTCCTACAGTCGAATCACTGCATCGAATTTTTGCAGAACCCTTAGATTTTCCAGTACATCACTTTTCTGTAACCTGAAAAAATTTTTGACACCAAAAATTTTCAACAGAAAACTGATGTGAACAAAAATGTAGATTTTGGAATTTTGGTCGATCGGAAATGCAAAACACATCAAACAAAGCTAGACGAAGTTAATGAAGAGGCTCTGATACCACTGTAAGTGCACGGCGGCGCCCCGGCCGTCAATCCGACGGCCAAATGCGGAAACGGTGATAAACTTTAATTTTGCAAACTTAGCAAACCGGCACCACCGCGCACAAAACACCCGGATCGAACCATTAACAAGTCTAAGCTAACTACAAGAAGGGGAAGAGATATACCGAATGATCCGAGTCCTCCGGTCTTCTCGTCGTCGTCCCGATCTCCTGCGGAAACTCCGGTCGTCGCCTCCTCGCCGGAAGGGCACCACATCGCTTCTATCTTTTACGGGCTCCCACCTCAATACCGAGACAACTCGGGCACGAAGTTGGCTGGCCGACGCGTCCAAGATTTGCTGTAGAAAGTGTATAGGCTATGTCTCACTTGGGTTTTGTTGCCTTGATGGAGGGATCGAAGGAATAAACTTTGGAGTGATGTGAGAAATTTAGTAGCAAGAAGAATGAGATGAAAAAAAATTCCTCATACAAAATGAACCCTCTCATTTTCTCTCCCCATGCCAAAAGTGGTCGGCCCCCTCAAAAGAGAATGGTGGAGGGATATCAAGAGGGAGGTGAGTGTAGGAGAACGAGAAGAGGTGACCACATCCAAACATCATCATCATAATCTCACATCAAACACAAATCAATCCTAATCACCTTTTACAAGAAATGATGATAGAAAAGAAAGGAATAAAAAAGATGCTTTCATAATCAAACTATTTGCCTGAAAACCCTCCACAATGTGTTATTTGCAAACTTGCAAATAACCCCCTCCATCGGAAAAGTCCGGCCGGGAAAGAACAAAGGAAAACCGGCCGGAACGGAATGAAAACTGGCAACTCCAGAAAACTGGTCCCGTAATAAATTACAGGAAAACCCCGATATTGTACATACACACCCGCATCTGTATTCCGTCCGGATACAAATGCAATGAGACAAAATCTACACTGTACTAAACTAGGATCCGGCTTAAACCAAAGCCGGCTAGTAAAATCCGTCCGATCCTGATCCGTGCAATACCGCACGAATCTGATCGAACCCTGCCATATCTCCATACGGCCTCTACAGCGTTTCGCCCGAAAGCTTGAGTAACTGTAAGTGTGGTGGACTCTAAAGACTCGTCAATACTATGGCTGTAGATTTAACCACTAGCACGTCAGAGGTATAAGCCAATACGTGACGGGCCACCAGCTATTGACCAAAAGGGACGTCGATGAGCGAGCTCATCCTGACACCCTACTGAGCCTATCAGTGACAATATCCGTACAGTCCGGTCCGTTCGTCTATGAGCATCGCATGTCGGGCCTAGGGGGTTGGTAAAAGTCAGACCCCCAAAAGCGGTACAAGTCGTGTCGGAGTGTAGCCCAGAACACCCTGAGATACTACTGGAATACCTACCAGTAAATCTCCTGCCTTGGCCAAGGACTTCGTGTAATGGCTCTCCTAGACACAGCGCGACCTCACCCCCAATACCGGGAGAGACGAACCCCTGAAGATCCGCTCACTGCCTCCATGTGGCTCGGGACTGTACCCAACTAAAACCTGTTTGCACGACTCCTTTGAGCCATGGTAGGGTAGTAATCAAAGCACAGTGGGAACTCACACGAGACAAATGACGATCCCCAGGTCGATGAACTAACCTGTACACATGTCACCTGGGAACTGCTATCTGACGTCAGGTATAAGACCAACTAGCATGTTCCCGGCGAGTCCTGTCCGGTGTACTCATAACCCAATGAGCACCTGTATACATCTTAGGTGAACCAACTGACACCAGTGGCTTGTGAGACCGGCCACCGCCCCTCGTCGGGGTCTCGACTGTATACACTAGTCTACTCTGGAGAATCGATGCCCTGTCTCGAAACTCCCACGACTAGGGACCTTTTAAGGATGTGCTTATAGACTCCAGCTCTCACTTATATGATCGCCCTCATACTGCTGGCAGTCAAGCAAGAATCCTATGGGCTCTATCAACGTGCAATAGCGACCTGTCAGGTCACCTAAAGCAGTACACGATGATAAAGGTAAACCAGATAGCATACTATCATCTCGAGTAAGACTGTCCTACCGGGATAGGTCCTCCCTCAATCATTGCAATCACGTGCCTGTGATCCAATAATTGACTCTGAGGGCACTATCTCCAACAGATGATGCATCAGCATGTACTTTCTTCGTTTGGACGGCACGGGAAATCTGGTATTCCCCAATTTCCTGCTCTGTCTTATAACAATTATTAGTTGGAGCGCGACCAACATTCCCCAGCTCAGTATAATAAGCGGGTTCGGTCAATATATCCGTTTTATTATCTTGATTAAGGCGTGATATGTTCGCTATCTGGAGAGAGAGAGAAGAAAACACTCAGCGTATGCTCTTGCAAGATTAGATTGGTTATCTAATATATCTAATCAGGATGTCTCCCACTTTTTTAATCAAATCTTCCTTCAAACCCTAAAAGGAAAAACTAGCCGGGATTAATTACACGCTACAAGTTCGCCAATCTTTCAGCCAGGCCAGTGTCGGTACTTTGAGGGAGGTTCCCCGTGCTTTCGCACGAACCTAATTAAAGTAAACCTCGTTTTCCCAGAGGCATAACCCCGTTAACACCTTTCTAGACACCTACTTGATCGGCTAATTGTAATGTGTATAACTCTCCCAGGAGTAACTCTTACTCGCAGCGGGTATCGGGATCCAACTATCTCATAGAAGGTATGCAATCTCATTGCAAATTTCAACACTTGAAATTCCCAATAATATTTTTCCCCAAGCGATCTATGGCCTTGACAAGGTCAACAAACCATAGACCGCAAGTCAAGTTCAACCCGTCATTTACTGATTGAATTAAACCCACCCGCACGACCCTTGACAAGGTCAACAAAGTCGCACGACTACCCTAATCCAATCGCAACATATGCTTATACAGATAAGCAGTAATCAGCTACCGCACACTACGCCTTGACAAGGTCAACAAACGTAGCACGAATACTAACTATTACTTATCTGAAATGACGGAGGGCTACGACGGGTTTTTCAGAAAACCCTTTGCGTAATGAACTTGATATCGTTGTAGAATCGAGTGATTTTAAATGGAGTGTTTTTGAGGCTTTTCTAGTTTTGCTAAAGGGGTCACTCCCGGTGAAGGGATCGCCGGCTCTTTCCTCATCGAATAAGGTGCAGGATATTTCACAAATATCACTATGCAAAGCAAGAACTATAGAAGCAATCAAAAGACAAACCGAGTTTGTAGTATCTGCCAGTTATTGCTAAAGGAGTCACTCCCGGTGAAGGGATCTCGGTCCTTTCCTTATCGAATAAGGTGCAGGATGTTCTACAAGGAACACCGCGATGCAAAGCAAGAACTAGAGCTACCAGATTTTATAAACAAGTTTCTACAACATCTTAGG
Source organism: Agapanthus africanus (assembly GCA_030015575.1). Lineage (NCBI taxonomy): Eukaryota > Viridiplantae > Streptophyta > Magnoliopsida > Asparagales > Amaryllidaceae > Agapanthus > Agapanthus africanus. The sequence goes on along the minus strand of JASDDO010000031.1, from coordinate 402,861,949 downwards.
TTTCTTTTATTTCATTAATCTCATTAATGAAGTCCCATTTTAATTATGCTTCGCAAGCATCTCTTTTTGAAACGAAATCTGCAATATAACATATATCTCATATATATAATATAAACATTCGTCTCAGGCAGTAATATGATATCATCACAGAACATTGCAGCAGAAGAACATATATGAAATATTGGATATACTAGGACGTCCGTGTTTTCAATACGAGCCTGTATAAAACACGGATTCCACGGTCGCGATGAATAGCCAAACCCACATCCCTAGACCCCTACGAGAGCGGCAAGTAACACTGCCAATTCTAGGGTTAGGAGACCCGGTCTCGACTCCTCGAGATGGTCTCCCACTGGACCATAGAACCCGGTTACTTGTGCTCCCCGCCTTGGGTCTACCTAATGCGGAAAAGTAAATAATATACAACGGTGACATCTTCCGCTACCTGGAAGTGCCCCAATAAAATAATATTACATAAAAATGAATTTTACATGAATGAAAAAGAAAAACTCTCATCTCACATAAAACCCCCTGCTATTCAAACGCGACAATCCAATATAATATATCACAGCAACACATAATATCTCATATCATCAACGTAAGCAAGTATGCGTATCCCAATTGTCGTTGATGTATAGCAACGAAGCCGGCGATACACCACATACTACGCTTACGGTCACAGAAAAGAAAGTGTAAAACTACAACAGTTGGAATCCGCAACCTCCTTAGACATCGCATGCCTAACCAAATGAATTCCTTAGACATCACATGCCTAACAATTATAAACTCCGCATTTTAGTCTCATTATCGAAAACTCTTTTCAATATCAAGTCGGGCAATTCAACAAGATTCCCGGCGTCCTGATCGAATGCTCATCGCAAACTTTAGTAGACGGCCGCACCCCCGATACCGTCGACGAAGTGCACCAAGGTGGAACACCGCTACCGGGAGCACCCGAACGGATGCTTTCGGCGACGGGGTTCTCCTACAGTCACTTGGTCGGGGCTATGGAGTGAGGCTGTCTATTAAGTTTACCCGGTGAGTATTCGCGTACTCTACGTGATTGCGACGGACTTTTGATCACATCAAAATTCCGTGGCAACCGATCATTTGAGACTAAAGTGCTATGTTTATAATATTCAAATTAGTTATCTCATAACTACCTGTGGATTCCAAATATTGTATCACATTCCAGATAAATAGAAAAAGTTAAACTTTCCGATTGAATCATCAAACACCCAAGATTTCCCCAATGTATCTCAACACTTGAAATCAGTTTAAAAACATCCATCACATGCCACAGTACCAATGGTCCAGCCGTAGAAGGGTCAAGCCAACGCCTCAAATGTGGCACGCCGTACTGCCCCAAACCCTAAGGTTCAAAAGGCAGTTCAAGACGGTCACATAATCGAGTTAATGTTTGTTGTCTTCTAGAGGGTCCACCAAGTTACTTGCACGACTTAGAACATTCTTAAACACGAGAAAAAATCCAACTTTTGAAAAATTTTCCGACAGGGGAAAAAGTGAGTTATTGATATCCGTTCGAACTTTTTAACAGTTGCTAAAATTTATCCGGAAAACACACATAGACAAAATCTGATAATCCGATCGAATCATCGAATCCCCAAAACAACCCCAGAAAACTCAACTGTAGAATAAATATTAAAAATTCCCAGAGAACTCAGCACTGAATAAAAGAAGTTACTGTGCAAACTTGAGTGGGTGACGTCATCATACTGCCGCGGAACCGCCGCAGAAGCCATGCTTTTGCCGCGGTTCCGCCGCACTTTGGAGGAATTGGAGGCTCCGATTTGCACAGTAATTCATAAAAAACCCTGCTTAATTCTCTGCATATTTTTAATATTGAAAAATCCACAATTTTCAAAAAAGGACAGAGAGCAATTTGGAGTTAGGGATTTCGGGTCGATCAGACTTCAAACTCTATCTAGACTTCGCCTAAAGCTCTAGCTTGGCTCTGATACCACTGTAGGGTTGATAGGCACGCGCACAAGGGTCTACGAGGCACCAACCATGCCCGATTTAAAATTTAGCCGTGCCGAACAACCCGAATACGGAACTTTAAACTAGAGATTAGGCAAAAACAAGCATGCTAAACACTTTAACACTAAGTGAGAGGGATTAAAACCTTTGTAGATCCGGTCCTTCACTTCATATGCTCCGTGTTGTGGTCCCTTCGCTGCGATCATCGGGATCCGGACTCTCGAGAGGTTCCATGAAGAGAAAGACGCAACCTTTGCTTCCGATCTTCGATACTAAGATGATCTACCTTGAAGTTTCTTTAACACAAGCTAACACTCATGAAATGATGTGAACACCCTCATCTAAATGGCAAGGGAAGATGAGGATGATGAAGTAGGATTTTTGCTCTCTTTATTTATCTTTTTCTTATATTTATCCATCAAAAAAATCAAAGTAAGAAAGCATTTCAAGCAAAGAAGAAGAAGGAAGAAGATGAACAATATTTGTTGAATCCATTTGTGATGAATAGGAAAAGGAGATAATGATCAATTATGCAACCATGGTTCACTTAACCATTGTAGAGAATTAACCAAGGGTTAGGGTTTTGGGTTGAATTACGAATGAGTCATAAGTAAATATCTTTTCCATGACAAAACAAAACCTTCTAGAATCATCTAGAAACCATTAACCCAAATCAAACCCTAATCTTGATTAATCTTTACTAAACATGTTGCATTATTTATCATATCATGTTACAATATTATATATCACATATACAATATTTATTGTAACCAAATAATACAATTGACATATATCGCATATATATCAATGTATTACCCGAGTGAGAAAAAGAATCTTTTAGTGAGCAAATATTAGTTAATGTAATTTAATATATCAAATATATTATTATACATTAAATTATCGAATCAACACTTGATCCGACAATCCGGCTATATCGCATATAACCGACTAATATTTATCCGTACCGATTCATCGAATCAACACTTGATCCGATGACCCGGCTGATATCAAATATCGCGAGAATAGAATACGGTATCTCATATCGTATTATCCTCGGTCCCGCACATATCACATATGTGCCCCTACTCCGTTATGCCTGAGTCAAGAAACCTCTGTGTAGGACTCTAAAGAATCGTCAATACGCCGGCAGTAGGTGATGATCATATCAAACACCCACAAGCTGCAAGCGGTCAGCTAAACGTAACAGCTACCCAGGTATTGAGCGCTCAGAAGATCAACATGCAAGCCTGTACATTCTCCTGTGAATCCAAACAGTAACACTCCCGTACAGTCCGGTCTCGTCGTCTGATATGTTGCATATCTCGCCTAGGGGTGGTAAACGTCAGACCCCAGTAGCTTGATAAGTCGTGTCGATTTGAGGTCTATAACAGTTCGAGAAACTACTGATAACACTTACCAGTAAATCTCAGCAACCCTGGCCAGGGATTTCCGGTTATAGCCAATCGAACACAGCACAACATCAACTCCCTATACCGGGAGAGACGAATCCCCTCCTATCGCTCACTGCCTCCATATGATTCGGGACTGTACCCAAAAGCCACCTTTTTGCACGCCCTCTTGGACGTGGTATGATGGAAATCAAAGCACAGTGGGAATCACACAAGACTCTATGACGATCTCGGGTCAACAGACTACTCTGTACCAGTGTCACCGGAGAACTGCCATCTGACGTATGGTATAATACCATCTGGGAGTTCTCGGCGAGTCCGTCCAGTGTACCCAGTCTCCACTGAGCACCCGTACACCATCCTTTATTTCAAACACCGATGGATATGGGATCATCCATCGCCCATCATATGGGTCAAGATGCGTATACGCTAGTCTACTCCGGTGCATCATGCCCTGTCTCGATACATCCACGACTAGGAACAGTTATAGGATGTACTCGTCGACTACCGTGGCCCCACTAGTATGATCTCATCATAGTCCCAGTAGTCGAGTACATATCCTAAGGGCTTTATCAACATGTAATATAGAGACAATCAGAGTACATGTTAAGATAAAGTACAACCAGATAGCATACTATCATGTCGAGCAAGAAAGTCCTCCCTATATATGTCCTAGCATCCACTACAATATACATCGTATGTACAGTAATGGCCTCTAAGGCATACATATAACTAACAAGAAGATATTCCCTCAAAAATGTTCGGGATATCCAAACAAACTTATACAGAACTGACCTTGCCTCGAGCTTGTCCAGATTCTGTCTTTCAAGATAAGCCGGACAACCCCATATCTTAACTCATTTAAGACATGGTCTCTTCCTATTCTATATCTCATATGTAGTGGTAGGCCCTGATTTGGATGGAACCTCATTCAATAGGTATGCAGCTTCTCAAGTGCATAACTCCAAAAGAAAACAGGTAACTCAGCAATACTCATCATAGAGCACACCATATCTCATAGGGTGCGATACCTCTTCCCCGATACACTGTTGTGCTGTGGTGTAATTGAAGGAGTAAGCTGAGAGAGAATCACATTCTCCTTTTAGAAACTCCAGGAATTCCATGCGCAAGTATTCTCCTCCTCGATCACATCGAAGGACTTAATACTTCTACCCGTCTTGTTCTTTAACTTCAAGCTTATATTCCTTGAATTTCTAAAAAAGTTTCAGACTCGTATTTCAACAGGAACACATGTCTGAATCTTGAGAGATTGTCGATGAATGTAATGAAGTACAAGAACCAACCCTGGCATTTGTAGACATCGGACCGTATACATCATCATATATCCGTCCCAAGAGTTCAATAACTCTTTCTTTGTTTCCAGTAAACGGAGTATTGGTCATCTTACTTTTGAGACAAGACTGGCAAGTATCATAAGATGGAAATTTGAACAGATTCTCATATTCATCCTTATTTAACTTAGCTAGTCGTGTCGCATTGATATGACCTAGTCTATAATGCCACAAGAAGGATTCGTTCATTTTTGAACTACTCCTCTTGTGTGTGTTCTGCATAATTTGAACTGTGGTTTGATTTAGAACGTATATGCTATTATATAACGTGCCTGATCCAATCAACTCTTGATTCAGGAAAATGTTCACAACATTATCCCCTATACAGAATTATATCCTTCTTTAACTTAATAAAGAATCTGATGTAATGTTATATATCAGGTTCGGTATCTAATGACATTTGTTCAGAATCAGTGTATTTATACAAGGTGATATCAGCCAACTGCCATGGCTGCAACAACTGCACCATTCTCTAACTCTTAGAAATATATCACATATTCTCAGTTCTCTACCTTTCTGTAGCCCATGTAACTCTTACATGTGTGGGATCCTGATCCGGTATCTCATACCTAGGACGTAGAGGATACTGAGAAACAATTCTTGGTAATCGAACACACTTGAAGAATATGCATCAACATGCTCATTCCTCGATTGGGTCGCGTGGAAATCCGGATAATGACCTATTTCCTGCTCGGACTAATAACAATTATAAAATAGAGCGGAACCAACGTTCCCTAGCACAGTATAATAAGTAGGTTCGGTCAAAATATCCATATTATTATCTTGATTAAGGCGTGACATGGTCGCTACCAGGAGAGAGAGAGAGAGAGAAGAAAACACTCTGCGTGCGCTCTTGCAAAATTAGATTGGTTATTATTTTATCTAATCATGATGGCTCCTACTGTTTTAGTCGAATCTACCTTCTAACTCTAAAAGGTAAGACTAGCCGGGATTAATTACATCCTACAAGTTCGCCAATATTTCGGCCAGGCCAGTGTCGGTACTTTGAGGGAGGTTCCCCGTGCTTTCGCACTGACCTAATTGAAATAAACCTCATTTTTCCATGGGCGTAACCCCGTTAACACCTTTCTAGACACCTACTTGATCGGCTAATTGTAATGTGTAAAACTCTCCTAGGAGTAGCTCTCAGTCGCAGTGGCTATCGGGATCTAACTATCTCATAGAAGGTATGCAATCTCATTGAAAATTTCAACACTTGAAATTCCCGATAATGTTTTGCCCCTAGCGTTCTATGACCTTGACAGAGGTCAACAAAGTATAGTGCACTAGTCAAGTTCAACCCGTCATTTCTTGATTGAATTAAACCCACCCACACGACCCTTGACAGAGGTCAACAAGGTCGCACGACTACCCTAATCCAATTGCATCATATGCTTTGCAGATAAGCACTAATCAGCTACCGCACACTACGCCTTGACAGAGGTCAACAAACACAGCACGAATACTAAATAGTACTTATCTGAAATGACGGAGGGCTACGACAGGTTTTTAAGAAAACCCTTTGCGTAATGAACTTGATATCGTTGTAGAATCGAGTGATTTTGAAAAGGAGTGTTTGTGAGGCTTTTACTAGTTTTGCTAAAGAGGTCACTCCCGGTGAAGGGATCTCGGCTCTTTCCTTATTGAATAAGGTGCAGGATATTTCATAAATACCGCTATGCAAAGCAAAAACTATAGAAGCAATCAAAAGACAAACCGAGTGGGTTATAGCATCTGCTAGTTTCGCTAAAGAGGTCACTCCCGGTGAAGGGATCTTGGCTCTTTCCTTATCGAATAAGGTGCTGGATATTCTACAAGGAATACCGCTATGCAAAGCAAGAACTAGAGCTACCAGTTTTTAAAACAAGTTTCTACAACATCTTTTAGGTTTCTTTTATTCCATTAATCTCATTAATGAAGTCCCATCATTATATGCTTCCTAAGCATCACATATGAAACGAAAGCAACAATATTAATTATATCTCATATATATAATATAGGCATTCGTCTGAACATATCACAGTGATCACATCACAGAGCAGCAGAAAATAACATATGAAATATTGGATATACTAGGATTTTCGTGTTTTAAATTAAGCCAGTATAAAACACGGATTCCACGGTTGTGATGAATAGCCAAACCTACATCCCTAGACCCCTACGAGAGTGGCAAGCAACCCTACCAATTCTAGAGTTAGGAGACCCGGTCTCGACTCCTCGAGATGGTCTCCCACTGGACCCTAGAACCCGGTTACTTGTGCTTCTCGCCTTAGGTCTATCCAAATGCGGAAAAGTAAATAATATACATCAATGGTTGGATCATCCTCAACCCGGAAGTGCTCCAATAAAAGAATATTACATACATTGAATTTTACATGAATGAAAATAAAAAACTGTCATCTCACATAAAACCCCCGGCTATTCAAACACGACAATCCAATATAACATATCCCAGCAACACATAACATCACATGTCATCAACATAAGTAAATATGCGTATCCCAATTGTCGTTGACGTATAGCAACGAAACCGGTGATACACCACATATTACACTTACGGTCGCAGAAAAGAAAGTGAAAAACTACAACAGTTGGAATCCGCAACCACCTTAGACATCATAAACCCAATGTATCACATAGTTTGGATTTCATGCCTAACCAAATGAATTCCTTAGACATCACATGCCCAACAATTATAAACCCCGCATTTTATTCTCGATATTGAAAACACTTTCTAATAACCTGTCGGGTAATTCAATAAGATTCCCGATAACCTGATCGAATGCTCGTTGGAAACTTTAGTAGACGGCCGCACCCCTCAATGCCATCGACGAAGTGCACTAAGGCGGAACACCGCTGCCGCGAGCACCCGAATGGATGCTTTTGGCGACGTGGTTCTCCTACAGTCACTTGGTCGGGGCTATGGGGTGTAGCTATCTAGTAAGGTTACCCGGCGAGTATCCGCGTACACTACGTAATTGCGACGGACTTTTGGTCCACATTAAAATTCCGTGGAAACCGATCAAATGGGTCTAAACTGCTAGATTTATAAAATTCAAACTAGTTATCACATAACTAATTTTGTGGATTCCAAATATTGTATCACAATCACAGATAGCTAGACGAAGTTAAACTTTTCTATCGAATAATCAAGCACTCAAAATTTCCCAACAAGCTCAAGACTTGAGCGGAGTTCAAAAAGTACCCAGAACATGCCACAGCTCCTATGAACCAGCCGTAGAAGGGTCAACCAATGCCTCACCTGTGGCACCGCTGAACTACAACAAACCATAGGGTTTGATGGCGGTTTTGACGGTCACAGAATTGAGTTAGGGTTTCGTTCTTCTAGAGGGTCCACAGAATCGCTTGCAAGATTTTATGAAAATTTTAAACTCGGAAAAAATCCAACTGTTGAAAAATTTCCAGCGGGGGAAAAATTTGGTTATTGATATCCGTTCGAACTTTTTAATATCCTCTAAATAACCCAAAAATATGTTAGAATTATGATTACAAAACACTCCGAGTTGCCTTTGCAGAAAGATTACATCACATGCAAATTTTGCAAAAAAAAACAACACCTGAAACCGTAAAACCCAGACACTAGAACACCCTGAAAATTAATCCAAATTTGACTCGAGCTGGCCGATTTTTGAGCCTATGTGGTCGGCCATGTCATGTCCAAATTGTCTCAAATTTTCACAGTGTTCATGTTATATCATATAAAATATTCTGCAGTCGTTTAAAATTTTTTTTGAAGACTTTTTAAATTCGACAGAAACAATGTTTTCATATCGGGTGTTTCGGAGTAGTTTCGGTTTCGTAATCCTATCAAACACCGTCTAATTTTCTAGCATGGCTCTAATACCACTGCAGGGTTGTCTAGCACGGCAGCAAGGTTTCGGGAGGCATCATCCATGCCATATTTAAATTTTTGCCCTTCTAGCTAACCCTAACCCGAGAATCGAAACTAGAAAATCCGACGAATCGATATGCAAACAACTTTGCATAGAAATGAACAAGGAATACAACCTTTGTAGACCGGTCTTTCACTTTAATAGCTCCATGTTGTAGTCCCTTCACTGCGAATGGTGAACTCCCGGACCTTAGAGAGGGTTCACTTGAAGAAACGAACAAGCTTGCTCAATGTCTTCGAGGCCGAAGATGATTTACGTCGAGGAGACTCGAGCTCATGCTACCTCTTCACTAATTGTAGATTAGTGAAGCAAACACCCTAAACTAAATGGCTAATAGTAGATGTTGATGAAGTAGGAAGTGGGCTCACTTTAGATTTATTTTTCTCAAAATATTTCTTCTCATCTTTAACCCTAGAAAGCCTTTTGAGCTTATAAAGAAGATGAAGATTGAAGAAGAGAGAATAAACTCTTGAGGTTAGAAATGCAACCAAGGGTGAGCTAGTGTCATAAACTAACTCATGTAGAGAGTTAACCATGGTGTAAGGTTAATGGTTAGATTAGAAAATATCTTAAGCAAGACAAAAGAGTGGACCAAGTCAATGAAGACTACAAGTTTCTACAAGCTTTGAACCATGACAAATATCTCCACAATTTTGAATTTGCTTGAAATAAATATAAAGCCTAACTTAACCCTAGCATGATATAAGTCTCATACATACATGTTGCATGTGTAACCTAGCATGACAAAACAATATATATCACATATATTTTGTGTGCAAAAAGAAAATAATACAATTAACATATATCACATATATATCAATGTATCATCAAGTGAGAAAAAGTAATACTTAAGTGAGCTAATATTAGTTAATGTAATGTAATATATCAAATATATAATCATACATTAAATTATTAAATCAACACTTGATTTAATAATCCGGCTATATCACATATAACCGACTAATATCAAATGTATCCTTTTATCGAATCAACACTTGATCCGATAACACGGTTATATCACATATAACCAATCGATACATATATCGCGAGAATAGAATGCAGTATCACATATGCGCATTAATCTCGGTCCCACACATATCACAAATGTGCTCCTACTCCATTTCGCATGAACCCGGAAACCTCTGTGTAGGACTCTAAAGACTCTCAATACGCCGGCAGTAGGTGATGATCATATAAAACACCCACAAGCTGCAAGCGGTCTGCTAAACATAATGGCCACCTGGGTATTGAGCGATCAGAAGATCAACAAGCAAGCCTGCTCGTACTCCTGCGAATCCAATCAGTAACACTACCGTACAGTCCGGTCTCTTCGTCTGATATGTCGCATATCACTGCCTAGGGATGGTATAACATCAAACCCCAATAGCCTGATAAGTTATGCCGATGCACGGTCCATAACGGTTCATGAAACTACCGCTAACACTTACCAGTAGATCTCAGCAACCCTGGCCAGGGATTTCCTGTTATGGCCAATCGAGCATAGCGCAGCATCAACTCCCAATGCCAGGAGAGACGAAACCCCTCCTATCGCTCATTGCCTCCATGTGACTCAGGACTGTACCCAAAAAACACATTTTTACACGATCTCTTGACCGTGGTATGGTGGAAATCAAAGCACAGTGGGAATCACACAAGACTCTTTGACGATCTAGAGTCTACAGACTAACCTGTACCAGTGTCACCAGAGAACTGCTATCCGACGATAGGTATAATACCATCTAGGAGTTCTTGGCGAGTCCGTCCAGTGTACCCAGTCTCCATTGAGCACCCGTATACCTTCTCTGATGTCAAACAACAATGGATATGGGATCATCCATCGCCCATTTCATGGGTCGAGAAGCGTATACGCTAGTTTACTCTGGAGTATCGATGCCCTATCTCGATACTCCCACGACTAGGAACTATTATAAGGTGTACTTGTGGACCACCCTTAGCCCACTAGTATGATCTCCATCATAGTCCTGGTAGTCAAGTACACATCCTAAGGTTTTTATCAACATGTGAGAGAGAGACAATAAGTGTACATGTTAGATAAAGAGCAACCAGATAGCATACTATCATATCGAGCAAGAAGGTCCTCCCCATATATGTCCAAGCATCCACTATAATATACATCACATGTACAGTAATGGCTTCTAGGGCATACATATAACTAACAATAGGGAGTCGATATCGCACTGTGTTCGATTGGTCCGGACCATAAGACCTTGTCCATGGCAGTCGGGATTTACCGATAGGTTGATCCGTAGTTTTCCGGATTGGTCTTGAGCAGCATCAGCATGAATTATCAGGTTATTAGGGTCTGACGTTTGTTACTTGTATGTATGCCCTAGAGGCCATTATTGTACATGATTGTATATTATAGTGGATGCTTGGACATATATAGGGAGGACTTTCATGCTCGACATGATAGTATGCTATATGGTTACTCTTTATCTTAACATGTATACATGGACCGTCTCTCTATTACATGTTGATAAAGCCCTTAGGATGTGTACATGACTACCAGGACTATGATGCAGAATATACTAGTGGGGCTAGGTTAATCCAAAAGTACATCCTTTAATTGTTCCTAGTCGAGGGAGTATCGAGATGGGGCATCGATATTCCAGAGTAGACTAGTGTGTACGATTCTTGACCCTGTATGTGGCGATGGTTGATCCCACAACCATTGGTGTTTGACATCAGAGAATGTGCACAGGTGCTTATTGGAGAATGGGTACACTGAATAGGACTCGCCGAGAACTCCTAGATGGTATTATAACTAACGTCAGATAGCAGTTCTCTGGCGACACTGGTGCAGGTTAGTCTTTAGACCCGAGATCATTATAGAGTCTTGTGTGATTCCCACTGTGCTTTGATTTCCACCTTACCACGTTCAAGAGAGCATGCAAAACAGTGGTTTTTGGGTACAGTCCCGAGTCACATGGAGGCAATGAGCGATAGGAGGGAATTTCGTCTCTCCAGGTATTGGAGGTTGATATTGCGCTGTGCTCGATTGGCCATAACAAGAAGTCCCTGGCTAGGGAAGAAACTGAGATTTACTGGTAAGTGTTATTAGTAGTTTTTCGACCCGTTATGAGCCTCATATCATCATGAATTATCAAGTTATTGGGGTTTGTTGTTTACCACCCCCAGACTCGATATGCGGTATATCAAACGAAGAGACCAGACTGTACGGTAATGTTACTTAATGGATTCACGGGAGTATGAACAAGCTTTCTTGTTGATCTTCTGATCGCTCAATACCCGGGTAGTCATTACATCCAGCTAGTGCAGCTGACGGCTTGTGGGTAACTGATATGATCATTACCTACTGCTGGCGTATTGACGAGTCTTTAGAGTCCTACACAGAGGTTTCCTAGCTCATGTGAAATGAAGTAGGGCATATATGTGATATGTGTGGGACCAAGATTAATACATGTATGTGATACCGTATTCTAATCTCTTGATATATGATATTAGTCAGTTGTATGTGATATAGCCGAATTATTAGATCATGCGTTGATTTAATAATTTAATATATAATTATATATATTTGATATATTAATATATATTAACTAATATTAGCTCACTTAAGAATTTCTTTTCTACTTATACATTTAATATATATGTGATATATGTTAATGTCTTTATTTTGTGTCATGCTTGATTATACATTGCACATGGGTGTATGACACTCATACCTAACTAAAGATAAATTGGATGATTAATTATTAAGGGATAAAATAAAATTAAGTGGAAAATGCCATGGTTTGTGATGCATGTGGAAGCTTGTGGAAACCTTGACTTAGTCCACTAATTTTGTTTTACTCTAGATATTTATTAACCTAACCATTATCTTTAGCCATGGTTAAGTCTCTACTTGAGTTTATATATGATATTTTCTTACCCATGGTTGAAATGATTCACCACTTCATCTCCATTTTTGCTTTCTAGTTTTCTTGTGAGAAGAAAAAGAAAAAGAGAAAAATAATTCTAAAGTGAGCAAAATTCCTATTTCACCAATTTATACTAAACTAGCCATTTAGTATAGGTTGTTTCTTCACTAATTCATCAATTAGCGAAGAGGTAGCTTGAGTTAGAGATTCTTCGACGTAGATCATCTTCGGCTTCGAAGATCCTTAAGCAAGCTCGTTCCTTTTTCTTAGTGGAGCCTAACGAGAGTCCAGGAGACCACTACTTGGAGCAAAGGGACTACTACACGGAGCTTTAGAAGTGAAGGACCGGTCTACAAAGGTTGTATTCCTTGTTCACTTAGAGTAAAGTTGTTTACTTGCTTAGTTAAACCCTAATTCTCTAGTTAGATCCTTGGTTCGGGCTCGCTCGGCACCCTAAATTTTTAAAATTGCATACTTGATACTTGCCGAAACCGTGTCGGGGTGCTAAGTGAACCTAGCAGTGGTATCAGAGCCATGCTAGAGCATTAAGAGTTGTCTAGGCGAAGTTAAAGTGTTCGATCGAATTTTCGAAAATCCGAAAATCCCACTCTCTGGAAATTTTTTCAAAAGTTGTTATTTTTCTAATTAAAAATATTCATAAAATTGTGCAGGGTTTTCTATGGACCCGCTAGTAAAACGACGGCCCAACTCGACCAAACGACCACGGAAGCACGGCAAAAGCATGCTTTTGGCGGTGGTTCCACGGCGCCGTTGGTGAGGCAGGGAGCGTGCTTTCTTGTGTAGGTCCGTAGGTACTTGGGGCACTGTCTGGGTATTTTTAACTGTGATTCAAGTGTTGAGGTCTCTTGGAATTTTGGGTGTTTGATAAATCGATCGAAATGTTTAATATCGTCTAGATATCTGTGATTTGTGATACAATATTTGGAATCCACAATAAATAGTTTTGTGAAAACTAGTTAGTACTTTGTAAATCTAGCAATTTAGTCTCTCTTGATCGGTTGCCACGGGGTTTTGATTCGGATCAAAACTCTGTCACAATCTCGTATAGTACGCGAATGCTCGCTGGGTAACACTACTAGATAGCCATGCCCCATAGCCCCGACCAAGTGACTGTAGGAGAACCCCATAGCCAAAAGCATCCGTTCGGGTGCTCGCGGCTGCGGTGTTCCGTCTAAGTGCACTTCGTCGATGACATCGGGGGTGTGGCCATCTACTAATGTTTCCGATGAGCATTCGATCATTTGTTGGGAATCTTGTTGAATTGCCTGACTGGATATTGAAAAGTGTTTTCAATATGAGACTAAAATGCAGGGTTTATAATGTTAGGCATGAAATTCGAAATATGTGATATTCCGGGTTTATGATGTCTAAAGGAATTTATACGGTTAGGCATGAAATCCGAAATATGTGATATTTTGGTTTATGATGTCTAAGGATATTGCGAATTCCCATTATTGTAGTTTTCACTTTCTTTTCTGCGACCGCAAGTGTAATATGTGGTGTATCGCCGGTTTCGTTGCTATATGTCAATGACAATTAGGATACGCATATTTACTTACATTGATGACATGTGATGTTGTGTGTGTGATATGTTATATTGGATCGTCGTGTTTGAATAACCGGGGTTTTTTGCGTGAGATGAGAGTTTTTCATTTTCATTCATGTAAAAACTTGTATGTAATATTCTTTTATTGGGACACTTTCGGGTTGAGGATGATATCACCATTGATGTATATTATTTACTTTTCCGCATTAGGATAGACCCAAGATTGGGAGCACAAGTAACTGGGTTCTAGAGTCCAGTAGGAGACCATCTTGAGGAGTCGAGTCCAAGTCTCCTAACTCTAAAATTGGTAGGGTTTCTTGCCGCTCTCGTAGGGGTCTAGGGATGTGGGTTTGGCTATTCATCACGATCGTGGAATCCGTGTTTTTTATTGGCTTAATTTAAAACACAGACTTCCCAGTATATCCAATATTTCATATGTTGACTTCTGCTGCAATGTTCATTTGATGAGATCATATAACTGGCTGAGATGAATGCTTTATATGATATGTATGATATATAATAAACGTTGCTTATGTTTTCCATCCGCGCTAGTCCTGCCCCTGCTCTGCCGTTAGTTAACTAACCTAACGGTGCATGACGGGACCCCGTGACGAATGCGGATGGCATAAGAGTACGTTATATAAGCATTTTTGTTTCTTTATCTGTGATGCTTAGGAAGCATAAATGATGGGACTTCATTAATGAGATTAATGAAAAAGAAAGAAACCTAAAGATGTTGTAGAATCAAATTTTCAGAAAGGGTAGCTCTAGTTTTTGCTTTGCATAGTGGTATTCCTTGATGAATATCCAGCACCTCATTCGATGAGGAAAGAGCTGAGATCCCTTCAACGGGAGTGACCTCTTTAGCGAAACTAGCAGATGCTACAAACTCGGTTTGTCTTTTGATTGCTTTTATAGTTTTTGCTTTGCATAGCGGTATTTGTGAAATATCCTGCACCTTATTCGATCAGGAAAAAGCCGAGATCCCTTCACCGGGAGTGACCTCTTTAGCAAAACTAGTAAAAGCCTAAAAAATACTCCTTCTCAAAATCACTCGTATCTACAACGATATCAAGTTCATTACGCAAAAGGTTCTCTTAAAAACCTGTCGTAGCCCTCTGTCATTTCAGATAAGTACTATTTAGTATTCGTGCTACATTTGTTGGCCTTCGTCAAGGCGTACTGTGCGGTACCTGATTAGTGCTTATCTAATGCATATGATGCGATTGGATTAGGTTAGTCATATGACTTTGTTGGCCTTCGTCAAGGGTTGTGCGGGGTTTAATTCAATCACGAAATGTATGGATTGAACTTGACTAGCGGCCTATGGTTTGTTGGCTATCGTCAAGGTCATAGGACGCTAGGGGAAAAATATTATCAGGAATTTCAAATATTGAAATTTGCAATGAGATTTCATACCTTCTATGAGATAGTTGGATCCCGATACCCACTGTGAGTAAAACTTACTCCTGGGAGAGTTTTGCACTTTACAATTAGCCGATCAAGTAGGTGACTAGAAATGTGTCAACGGGGTTACGCCCTTATGAAAATGAGGTTTATTTTAATTAGGTCTTTGCGAAAGCACGGGGAACCTCCCTCAAAGTACCGACACTGGCCTGGCCGAAAAATTGGCGAAATTGCATGGTGTAATTAATCCCGGCTAGTCTTACCTTTTGGGGTTTGAAGGAAAATTTGATAAAAATGTGGGAGCCATCCTGATTAGATAAAATAATAACCAATCTAATCTTTCAAGAGAGCACGAAGTGTTTTCTTCTCTCTCTCCTGGTAGCGACCATGTCACTCCTTAATCAAGATAATAATATTGATGTATTGACCGAACCCGCTTGTTATACTGAGCTGGGAAACGTTGGTTCCGCTCTATCTTATAATTGTTATAAGTCTGAGTAGGAAATAGAGGAATATTCGAATTCCCACGCGACCCAAACGAAGAATGAGCATGTTGATGCATCTTCTTCGGGTGTGTTCTTTACCGAGAACTGTTTCTCAATACACTCTACGTCCTGGGTATTAGATACCGGATCGGGATTCCATATATTTAATATGTTACATGTGCCAAAGAAAGGTAGAGAACTGGGAAAAGGTGATCATTCTCTAAAGATAGGGAATAATGCAAATGTTGCAGGCAAAGCAGTTGATGAATATCACTGTTCATCTCAGAAAACTGCATTTTAATACCTCTTATTCATTATCAATTTTGTTATATATCGGTACTATTAAACAGTGTCTGCTCAGTAATTACAGATTACAGGTATTCGTGATAAAATACTGGAAACGCACTCAATATCATGGATATAGCATTTGGGACCCGACACTGCAATCAGAACAGAGAACCGACCGATATTCAAAGAGCTATTTTGCAATAAACATGTGTGCACACAATTTTGGTCCAACACAACACAAGTGTGCGCATAGCTCTTTGATGACTTGGACTATGGTGGGGCTGCCCGAGTTGATGTGTGTTAAATACTAAAAGGTGTGATGTGAAATAAAGCATCAAATTTCCCTCCAATTCCACTGAGTACAAACCAGGGCTATTTAGAGAAATCAAACATTACCAGTGGGCAAGTGGAGAGCACACTTGACCACCGCACCAAGACGAGCCTCATTGCTCGGACTTGGACCGACGAAACCCCAAGAAAATCCGGCGACACCGGTCCCCTTGCTCCAAATATCCCTATTTTTCTTCTAGTCATTTCTTTAGGTCACATCATACTATTTTAATTGTTTATTTATTCTGTATTGAGGCCTATAAATACCAAAAAAAGATTAGAGCAAGGGGATGCACATATTCTATAGTTTTCTTTAGTTTTTGGTTTAGGCTTGAGAGTTGTGTGGGTTTTAACTTGGTTTCTTCTTCTTCTTACCTCTTGAAGCTTTCTTTTGAGAGTTTCATTATGGAGGTTGAACAAGTTACCAATATCTTGTACCTCAATTTTATCAAGTGTTAATAATATTGTTATTGCTTCGTTTACTTGCTTTTTTTCTTTACATGCTTTTCTTTACATTATGTGTAACTAATCTTCTTTGGTTGTGGTTATGGTGAAGATGTGAGATGAAAGGCCTTGCCTTTCTCCTTCTCTTGTTCATGTTTAATGTGCTTCTAACTTAAGGATTGTTTCATGTATTGATGTGATATGGTATTTTGAAACCATTGTTACTTTGTAACCTCTTCATATACCATATTCACTCCCTTCCCCATTTCACAATGTTTAAGTTAAAATCAATTTGGTATTGAATTTGCTATGTTTAGATTCGGTATTTTGTGACCAAGTGCTTGAAAAACCCTCGATTTTCATATACCCTATTGTTCATATCAGAAAACTGCATTTTAATAACGCTAATTCATTATCTATTTTGGTATATATCGATGCTATTAATCAGTGTCTGCTCAGTAATTACAGATTACAGGTGTTCGTGATTAAATACTAGAAACAAACTCAATATCACGGATAGAACGTTTGGGAGCCGACACTGCAAACAGAATAGGAAACCGACCGATATTCAAAGAGCTTTTGTAAAATAAATGCGTACACACAATTTTGGTCCAACACATACAAGTGTGCACATGACTCTTTGATGGCATGGACCATGGCGGGGCTTCCCATGGTACACACAAATGATGGTTTGTGCAAATGGGGGACATGGGTAATAAATGCTAAAAGTTTTGATGTGATACATTGCTTCAAGTTCCCTCCAAATCTCTGAATGCAAACCAAGTTATTTTAGACAAATCAAACAACACCAGGATGATGTTGGAGTAGATACAAGACCACCACATCAAACCAAGCCTCTACGCTAGGATTTTGGCCGGCCACAACCCTAAATAATCCGAGCTCGCCGTCCCCCTTGCCCCATTTGTCCCCATCTTTTCTCTGTCCCTTCCTTACAGTCACATCACCTTATTTTTATTATTTATTTAATCTTTTTTTGGTGCCTATAAAAGCCAGATCAGTGAGCAAAGGAAGGGCTCTCTCATATACCCATTTCTTTTGTTTTTGGTTTAGGCTTGAGAGTCGTGTGAGCTTTAACTTGGTCTCTTCTTCTTCTTCCCTCTTGAAGCTTTCTCTTGAGAGCTTCATTATGGAGGTTGGACAATTTACCAATATCTTGTATCTCAACTTCAAGTGTTAGTATATTTTGCTTTTTTTATTTGCTTTCCTTTCCTTACTTGCTTTTATTTTCTTTTCATTATGATGTGTAACTAATCTTCTTTGGTTGTGGTTATGGTAAGGAAGTGAGATGAAAGGCTTTGCCACCTCCTCCTCTTGTGATTGTTTAAAGTTCTTAATTTTGATTATAAACTTAGTATTGTAACTTGGATGGGTTGATATGGTATGTTGATTCCATGGTTACTTTGTAACCTCATCACATACCATATTCTCCCCATAAACTCCATCTTGCAACCCTAAGGTTAGAATCAATTTGGTGTTAAGTTTGCCAAGTTTGGATGTGGTATTTTGTGATTAAGTGACTTGACAAATCTCTTGGTTTCATATACCATATACCATCACAAACACTTAGCACACTTAACACTGAAATTATTTGCTCTCACTCACTAATTTGTGTTTTTGATGTTGCGGTATGCTTTCTTACCCATGTGTTTAGTGTTGATACCCCATGCTTGGACATACAAACGGTAAGTGAACAAAACGAACTTGTTTCGTGTTTTGCATCAAATATCGTTATTTTGATGACTTGTGCTCCGCAACTGCCTTGACAAGTCATGCTTCATGCCGGAATCGACACAAGGACGGACAACTCATGAGCAAGGGAGCGTCGAAAGAATCGTCTCGATTCGACCATCCAAGCCAAAGCCACAGCCATTTCTTCCTTAACTTGTTTTCTTTATTTTCGTTTTCTATTCATTTTTGTGACAAACCAACCAATTCATTATTTGTTGAACCTTAAACTACAAAAAATAATTCACAATTCCCTGTGGATCGACCCGTACTTGCCGGCTTGCTACAACACGTCGTGCACTTGCGGTTTATAAATTTTAAAATGAGACCGAGCTCGCATGCGCATCCATTTCCTTAAAACGATTCCATTTCCATAATATACGCGTTTGCGCGCGCGGGGAAAGTCCCAACAAGTTTTTGGCTCCGTTGCCGAGGAGTTGCTAGTCATTAGGAATTGTTATTTCTGATTCGTACTAACAAACTAACTACTAACTCAATTTTTTCAAAACTAACACAAACTAGCATTCCTTTTACTTGGTTCTCTTTCCCTTCAGACCTGTAATCACTCTGAAATTAAATTAAAAAACCAAAGTATACCAATAGATTAATAATATAGCCTAGAGAACTCACACAAAATTCGAGCACTAACCAACTTCATTTGGCCGGCGACATCAATGAATAATCCGGCCTCGCCGGGTCAAGTGTGGGGGTTTTACTTTTTTCTTTTTGTGAGATCTCCAGTGCCTTGTTGATATTCTAGTGGTATTGTTTGATTTTTATAATTTTGAGTTTGCAGGAATTGGGGTATATATATCGCTTTT
Organism: Agapanthus africanus; assembly: GCA_030015575.1. Lineage (NCBI taxonomy): Eukaryota > Viridiplantae > Streptophyta > Magnoliopsida > Asparagales > Amaryllidaceae > Agapanthus > Agapanthus africanus. Next base: position 402,842,283 of record JASDDO010000031.1, on the reverse strand, counting down.
GACACTAAACATCGTATTTTCCGACATTTCAGGTTTTTTACGGAATTACGACCAGCGATCGTGCGGAGCCAGGCTCAAACTCAATTTCAAGACGTTAGTAAAGTATATTGCTAAAGATCCGGGTAGTTTGACCCGCGCAAGCGCACATTCAAATACCCGTAATCACTTCAAAGGGGTTCCTTAACCCAAATCGCATCAGTACGTATTTCCTAACATATTCTTCTCGAATCCGACGCATTCCAATATTTCTATCTTCCGCAGGATTCTTCACAAAATTTTGCCACCAATTGCACAGAGAACTAACCCGTATTTTCTTTTGCAGTGCTTAAACTTAAACTGAAAAAGAATTGATTTATTGATTAATGTCTTGAATTCTTTTATTGATTGTGCATGTGCATTTTAATACAGATTTAAGGGCAAAAAGATCAAACAAGATACGGTAAAGAATTTCATCACCTTTTTCTGTAGTCCACAAATCACAAAACTGCATTCTTGCATACCTACAGTAATTTAAAATCAACTAGAACTTTGACTCTAAGGACTTCACGCTCATTAGGAGAAGTTAATTATGTTTAGAACACCGTTTAATGGTATATCGTTTATGGGGTGTCTAGGCAAGTGTTCAAGAGAAAGGGTTATCTAATTAAGGAACTTCGCGAAAGCGTTGGACAACCTCCTCTTATCTCTTACACTTACCTGGCTTCGTGATCCGTATAACTTGAGCCCGTTTCTCGACATAGTTTTATTTCAACAATCAGGTTCTTGAGCAGGTCTAGTTGACTTAGCATAACATAGACGGCCAGGGGTATGATATTCTATATTTTCGTGACATTTGTGAATTCTTGTTGATATGGGTAATACACGATTTAATTCAATTTTTCACGATTCTTATTCTTTTGCTTATACTCAGTCCCAATTCAATTGTTCAAATTTCCAAGATTATTCCCACATTCTTGACGACTGTCCTTTCCTAGGGGATGACCAACCGTCCCAGAGTTTTGATAAAGGTCCCCCACTTAACACTCCTGAGCCCAGTCCTACTTCAACCATAGACCAAATGATTGAAAATTTAGAAAAAGAGGTCAACAGATTGACTGCTTTAGCATCACCACCATCATAACCTCTCCAACCTGAAACAATTGAACCATCATTAGGGAATGATAGTGAGATGGATGCCAGGTTGACCACTTTAGAGAAGGGTATTGAAGTAATGACTGAGGTCGAGAATCAATCAGCTTCTACGCTAGCCCTGTGCATACAAACGTCTGGGCAATTGTTTCTTGCCCAAGCCTAATCATTGGCTATAATTGAGGAACACGCGAAACATTTAGCTGTGAGGATTCTAGGGAGTGAACACAGTAAATCGGAACCCAATAGTGTTAATGTCTGTCATCTAAGAAGTCATCCGAGTGAGATAAACGATCAAACGAATTTTGATGATTTCATAGATGATGATGCAAATGAATTGACTGAGTGTTACCAGTACACACCGGAAAACCCTCTAAGTCAGTCCACCACTAACCTTCAAGTATCCACTGAATCTCTTGTCACTTGTGATTTAGAGATTGATTTAACCGAAATTATACTTGATGAGGAAATTCTTGAACCGACTGATTTTTGTACTCCAATTTTAAATGAGAGACCTTGTGAATTTTTCGGGTATGGTTTGGATAGATTGTTTGAAGAGATCAATGATCAGTGACCCACAATTTTTGTATCACCTAGTGATATTGTTTCGGAAGAAACGTTAGTATGGGAACCTACCTTTTTAGATGATATAAAGCTACCCGGTTATGAATGTGATGAAAGAGAACTTGTTTTGGGAGAGTTAGTGAATTGTAGCGATGAGAATAGGATGGTGAAAGATCATAGGGAGGAAGAAAGCATTGAAAAATATTCTTTCATGTCGAGTTTTGAGGAAATTTTTGCGGATGAACTCGATTTTCTTGGTGAGTTTGAGTCAGGATCAATTTGGGGACATCCTAAAAACCTTTCTTTTGCTGAACATTTTGCGGATGAACTCCGTTTTTTAAATGAACTTGACTCCGAAACTTAACACGTGCCTCTTGAACATTCAATTCATCCAGGAAACAATTCTTTAAGCTCTTGAAAACTTCATTTTCACTTTCAACATCTTCTGATCCCTATTTTTACACACCCATGTGTTGGATATAGTTCCCTCAAAATCAATTATTGGATCGCAGGCACGTGATTGCAATGATTGAGGGAGGTCCTATGCTGGTAGGACAGTCTTACTCAAGATGATAGTATGCTATCTGGTTTATCTTTGTCATCGTGTACGTGCTTTAAGTGATATTACAGATCACTATTACACATTGATAGAGCCCTTAGGATTCTTGCTTGACTACCAGCAGTATGATGGCGATCATATACGTGAGAGTTGGGTAGTCTATAAGCACATTCTTAAAGTGGTCCCTAGTCGTGGGAGTTTCGAGACTGGGCATCGATACTCCATTAGTAGACTAGTGTATACAGTCGAGACCCCGACGAGGGGCGGTGGCCGGTCTCACAAGCCATTGGTGTCAGTTGGTTCACCTAAGATGTATACAGGTGCTCATTGGGTTATGAGTACACCGGACAGGACTCGCCGGGAACATACTAGTTGGTATTATACCTGACGTCAGATAGCAGTTCCCTGGTGACATGTGTACAGGTTAGTTCATCGACCTGAGATCGTCATTTGTCTCGTGTGAGTCCTACTGTGCTTTGATTACTACCCTACCACGGCTCAAAGGAGTCGTGCAAACAGGTTTTAGCTGGGTACAGTCCCGAGCCACATGGAGGCAGTGAGCGGATCGGCAGGGATTTCGTCTCTCCCGGTATTGGGGGTGAGATCGCGCTGTGTCTAGGAGAGCCATTACACGAAGTCCTTGGCGAAGGCAAGAGATTTACTGGTAGGTATTCCAGTAGTATCTCAGGGTGTTCTGGGCTACACTCCGACACGACTTGTACCGCTTTTTGAGGGTCTGACTTTTACCAACCCCCTAGACCCGACATGCGATACTCATAGACGAACGGACTGGACTGTACGAATATTTTCACTGACAGGTTCGGTAGTGTGTCAGGATGAGTTCGCTCATCGATCTCCCTTTTGGTCAATACCTGGTAGCCCGTTACGTACAGTTAGTACCACTGACGTGCTAGTGGTTAAATCCACAGCCAAAGTATTGATGAGTCTTTAGAGTCCCCCACAGACAGTTTCTCAAGTTTCGGGTGAAACGTTGTAGAGGCCGTATGATATTATGGTAGGATTCGATCATATACATGCAGTAGTGCACGGATCATGACCGGATGGATCATACTAATGGGCTTTGGTTTAAGCCGGATCATAGTATTAGATTTGTTGGATTACTTTAGTCTCATCGTATTCGCATTCAGTCGGAATGCGGAGGCAGGTATGTATATACAGGTGAGGGGTATTCTTGTGATCCGTCACGAGTTTACTTTAGATGATGTCGTTCTTTTTATTTGGACAAAACATTTAGGTTAATGTTTACAAATGGTGGAAATTGTGAGTGGATTTCATGATGAGGTGCATTTAATATGACATGGACATGTTTAGTGACTCATGGTCTCTTTATTTGTGCTAATGTCACATTAGGTTTTGTTTATTGTGTTGAATTGATGGATGGAGAGAGAGAGGGTAGCCATAGGCTTGGGGTTGGCTCTTGGATTATCATTCTAGTGCTCTTATCTTTTATCTCATCACAATAACAAAGAAAGCTCTTTTCTTCTTCTTCTTCCTCTAGCTCACAAATTCCACCATGGCTTCATCTTCAACCTCCATCCATACACTCTCATGTATTGAGAATCAATGGATGCTTGAGACAAAGTTATCACACACATTCTCTACTTCACCTTGGACATGTCGGCTAGCAAACTTCATGTTCGAGTTGTTTCGGATGAAGCGGGAGCCCGTAAAAAGACCCATTGATGTGGTGCCCTTCCGATGAGGAGACCAGAGATCGGAGATGCCGCGAGGAGCTTGGGATGGTGTCCAAAGACCGAAGGACACGGATCGATCGGTATAGCCACTCTCAGTTCTTAGTAGTTAGCTTATTTAGCGTTAATGGTTCGATCCGGTTGAAAGACTACGATAGCGCCGGTTTCCTAAAAAGTTTTTGTTTCCTCATTTGGCCTTGGATTGACGGCCGGGGCGCTACCGTAAACTTACATGGTATCAGAGCCATTCCATTAACCTTTACTAGCTTGTTCTAACGCGTTTAAAATATCGATCGATCGAAATTTCCGAATCGTATTTCCATTTCAGTGTGCTTGCTGTCGATTTTCAAAGTTGGTCAAAAAACTATTGTAGGCATTTTAAAAATACATGCAGGCATAACTAAAGCTACAGAAAAAGTTTGGAGACCTAACACCAAAATTCCACCGCTGAACCGCCGTGAAATGTCGCATTTGGCGGCCCTTCCGCGGCCCTTTTTAGGCTACAGTAACCAAAATTTTTTCTGGGGCTTTAGTTCATGGAAATATGATTTTTGTGATATATAGTTTTGTCCCAGATTCATTTTAGTGCTAGATTTGCACTTGGGGCCCACTTAGAGAAGTTTTGTCGATTGGAATTTTAAATACGTTAGTTCACAGTGCTTACTTTACATCTGCAGCCGTGAATGTCACTTGAGCAGTAAATCTCGTCTAATTGCTATAGCTCTTTTAGACAGGTTTTGCAAATGTGACATTCACGTTGATGTTCTGTGTTGTGCTGTGATGTTGCGGATTTGTCGTGGTGGATAGCCTGGATGGAATGGTAGTACAGTATGGTTATATTTGTACATTTGTTATTGCGGGACAAGCGTCCGACATGTGGACTGCCGTCATTGCCTGTTTGTATATTATTCTTTTGGGGCATGACCTGGTTGAGGTCGATGTACCCGTTGTACATATATTCTATTTTCTGTACTAGGATTACCCCGTGGAGGAGTGCATGGATAGCCGGGTTCTAGAGGGCAACGGGCCTGCATCTCATGGCTTTGAGACGGAGGGGGTTTCACTCTAGAATTGGCGGGCTATTCGCTGCACTCGTAGGGGGTATAAGTTGACCCAAGGAGGAGTGCTCAAGTTACCGGATTCCGTGAAGTGCTGGGTGGTCCATTCACTTTGTCGAAGGGGGCTGCCTCGCTTCAGGTTTTGGCGGGTAACTTGCCGCGCCCGTAGGGGTCTAGGATTTCATTGCACAGGCTATCCACACGACCAGGGGAACGTCGGGTTTCACTTGCGGCTCAAAGAAAACCCGGGGATCCCAGATTATCTGTATTGTTCTGTGATGCTTATTACTTCTCTGTGATGTTTCATTTATCACGCCTGGAGTGATTATTATATATTGATATATATACTAGTAGATGTTGTATATGTTTTACACCCGCGCCAGTCCAGTCCCCGCTCTGTCGTTAGTTAAGTAACCTAACGGGTGATGACGGGACCCAGTGGCGAATGCGGATGGCATATACGTACATCATATTTTCGTTCTTTTTGGTGTGATTAATTGATGGGACAGCGTTGATTCGGATCAATGCAAGGAAAACAAACTTATTCGATGTTGTTGGAACAAATTTAAAAAAACTGTTATTATATGGACGTTCTCTTTTATTTTGCACAGAGGTATTTGGTTATGAATATCCAGCACCTCATTCGACGAGGCAAGGGTCGTGATCCCTTCATCGGGAGTGACGCCTTGGACAGAATTTTGCGTCAGGGTAATAACTTCACTATAGTCGATTACTTTTTCCTTTGCATCACGGTATTCAGTTGGAATATCCTGCACCTCATTCTACGGGGAAAGATCCGAGATCCCTTCACCGGGAGTGACCTCTTTAGCAAAGGTTTTCGCCACTATATTTATAAAAAGTTGTTCGGTTCCTTCAACGATATCAAGTTCATTACGTTAAAGGTTTTTCGCCAAAAACCATTCGTAGCCCTCCGTCATTTCCTACAAGTGGTACTTAGTATTCGTGCTGCGTTTGTTGACTTCATCAAGGCGTATTGTACGGTAGCTAAGTGGTGCTTGTTTGTAGCATGGATATACGATTGGTTAGGACAGTCGTGCGGCCTTGTTGACTCCGTCAAGGGCACGTACGGGTGGGTTTAATGCAATCAAGATAATGACGGGTTGAACTTGACTAGGACTCTTTGATTTGTTGACTCCGTCAAGGTCACTTGGGTCCTAGGGGTAAAAACACACATCGGGAGTTTCCAAAGAAACTGAAACTTTTCAGGCATGCGCATACCTTATGGAGTGTGATAACGCGAGTGGATTCCATCACGTTATCATGCGATGATAGTTGGATCCCGATTCCCACCGATGAGTTGGTTTACTCCTCGGGTGATCCCGATTAATTCTTCTTTCAGGTTTGGAGGAGAATTTGAGGTTACAGTAGGAGGTTTCCTGATTAGATAAAGTGATAACCATTCTGATCTAGGTTAGAGTGCACACAGAGTGTTTCTTTTCTCTCTCTCTCTCTCTTTGGCAGCGACCATGGCCCGACCCTAGACTATGACTCAGTGACCAAGTTGACCGAACATTCTTGAAACACTGGCTTTTAGATTGTCAGAGTTGCATACCTCATTGCCACTCCTACTTTTACCCTTTTCTCCAGAGCACCCCGTATTACTAAGAACATCCACTTCCATTGGATAAAACCATCGTATGGTTATATACGAACTTGAAGGAACTTGTTCCAGATTCGAGGATGGTTCCGGTTCTGGAGAAAATGAATAGGACTATTCAGTTGTGTTTTTCCTTTTACCTTCTCTGAGGTTGCGAGTGCTCCTTGGATTAGGACGGTACACCTATTACGCTAATTGGATAGTCTTCATCCAAACCATAGGCAGGTGCCGAAAGGTAGGGAGTGAAGAAAACCAATCAGCCTAAGTGTGGTGTGCAGAAGGTAATAAGTAAAGACAAATAAAGGGATCAGAAAGAGGGCAAAGTAAATTGCAACTGCTATCATTCAGGACCAAACCAAGTATTTCATTGCCACTCCTATTTCACCTTTGTATTTCTCTAGAACACTCCGTATCACTACGAAGATCCACAGTTATTGGATACTCCATCGTATGGTTATATACGAACTCGAAGGGACTTGTTCCAGTTCGGGGATGGATTCTGGTTCAGGAGAGATAGGAATAAGGTTTATTCAGTTGTCTTTTATCTTTACCTTCTCTCGCGTTGCGAGTGCTCCTAGGATTGGGGAGTACACCCATTATGCTTATTGGATAGTCTTCTTCCAAACCATAGGCTGGTGCCGAACGGTAGGGAAGGAAGAACGCCATTTTGGCCTATAGGAGGTGTACAGAAGGCAATGACTAAAGACATATAACGGGATTTGGAGAGATGGCAATGAAATATACGGTCACAGTCATGAATCTGGATAATGGAAGAGGCATTACTAGGAATACCCGGCTACCCTTTCGAAACATTTTCATGTTTCAGTTTCACTGTGTATTGTTAAACGAAAACTGATTTCCCATTTAGACCTTGCTCCGGGGTATGTATTTACCAGGTTTGATTCTCACATCTGTATGGTTTACAGATGATGAGTGGGAGTAAGTTATTAGGAATTAGGTGATCATCCTCATTATATCGGAATTCGTTGTAATTGGTGATATTTGAGGAAATCACCTGGGTTGTTTGCCGGACGGCAAATATTTGGTTTTGAATATCCGTTGTTATGCACCAATTGCAAACTGATATATCTGTACGTTTATTTTAATAAAGTGAGATATAACCTTTTGAAATTATGTCTATGATATTTACCTATATCAGTTGATGGTTAGGTAAGGAGCATTCAACAGTCGTGTAATTCTTCATAACCATAGTATAATTTTCAACCTACGACGCACAAGGTTTGTGTTATTCAACTCAGCGGACTTATACAAAGTATTGTATGTTGTCCAGTGTCCATTAGGACAGAGGGGTTGGTCCTCGTACTATATTCTGTTTAATTGTGACTTCTCTAGTTTTTAGACAAGTGTTTCGTAGAAATGCAAGGTCTAAGTTTTGAGAAATTATAGGTATAAGAATAAAGTAGAAAACCAGCTGTTGCAAGTATCAGGATTCTTCAAGGTGATCGAAGATGTAGATGCTTGTATCCGGTATTCAGTTGATAGTAATGGTTTTGAGAAACTTGTTTCTCTTTCAGGTTACTCATATCTGGATGCATTCCTAAGTTGAGTAACGCTGATCGGCCTCCTTCCATTTAGTTGACATGCACTGGAGACAGTTGCATGATTTGAATCTGGTTCCAATTAAATCAGTGCCTCTGTTTCTATATTAGATATGGAATGGCTCATATCTTAACGATGTTAAGGTATATGGAGTTGTTCGGCTTATGCTTAAATCCAGACTCTGGATGACTCAAGGCACGTTTATGTAATGGCTGTTTGTGGGTTGACCCGGGCTATGACGAGGGCTGACTTTCTACCAACTGGAAGATCAATAGTGATATTGTTCTTGACTCGCCACAGTTTTAATAAAAATGGATTTTTTCAGAAAACAATAGTGGGAGTATGGTAGAACTGGAAGTGATTCCAGAACCACAGACGATTACTGAAAATTTAATAAGACCTAAAGATTCAATCTGGATTGACATTCCATTGGCCACTCCACAGATATGGAGGGTAACCTCAAGCACCCGAGAGGTACTCCGGTATCCCCAAGGACGGTGACAGGGAGGTTCTTGTTTACCCAGACTTGACACTATTGTTGTTCCAGACTATGAGACCCGGCAGGAGGATGAATATAGCGTCGTTCTAAACTAGCTTTAGAAGTGCACGTGTATATGACTCTGCCAGAGGGTTGTTGTAGTCAGTGGGAGCAGCGGAAGCATAGTGGACAAGTAGCTTATGTCTGTTGGGGTAAAAATTTACACTCCGGTTGACCGAGTCAAAGTCAAGGTCAACCCCCAAGCTAGATGGGCCCAAGCCCAGGTCAAGCGGGCCCATGCCCAAGTCGAGCCAGCGGCCAGCCTCCCCGTGCCAACAACAAAATCATGTAATAAATAATTTTTATGTAATTGTTTATGCATGAATGTAAACAAAATCGGCATAAAGCCAATATTTTGTAAGCCCATGGCTTATGTGCAAAAATGAAGTGGCACATGAGCCATGGGATGGCTAAAATGCCATTTTTGTAAAGCCCAAGGGGCTATATGTAAATATGTAAGCCTATATAAGGCAAAATGATGATGAATAAAAAATATACTTTTCATTCCACCCAAAACAAGGGTTCTTTGTGCCTCCTGCTCCTTCTCCAAGGTTCAAAACCCTCTCATTTCTTTGAATTAAATTAAGAGTTTTACTCTTTCTTTTTCAAAACTAAGTAGTTTTCCACCACAAAACCCACAAAGGGGAACTCAGATCTTCCATCAGATCTTAAAAAGGAGTAATTTTTAAAATCTACCACTTCTTGATCTTCAAGATCCGGCCAAACAACAGGAGGAAGAAGAAGAACCCCCTTCATCAGCTTCAAAACACCCCAGGAGTTTAACTCCATACATATACACATAACAAATATTTCCTTTCTGAAGCTTAGCTTCTGTTTCTTAGGCTAAAAGCCTCCTTTTCTCGCCAGCGCTCAAGCGCAGAGCGCTTGCATGCCGACACGTGGCGCGCTTGCGCTCCAGCGCAAGCGCTCGAGCGCAAGTCGCCCCGGTGTCGACACGTGGCGCGCTTGCGCTCAAGCGCAAGCGCTCGAGCGCAAGTCGCCCCCGTGCCGACACGTGGCGCGCTTGCGCTCAAGCGCAAGCGCTCGAGCGCAAGTCGCCCCGGTGCCGACACGTGGCGCGCTTGCGCTCAAGCGCAAGCGCTCGAGCGCAAGTCGCCCCGGTGCCGACACGTGGCGCGCTTGCGCTCTAGTGCAAGCGCTCGAGCGCAAGTCGCCCCCGTGCCGACACGTGGCACGCTTGCGCTCCAGCGCCCAGCGCTCAAGCGCAGTGCGCCCACGTGCCGACACGTGGCACTCTAGCGCCTGAGCGCACAGCACCTAGGCGCACAGCGTCCAAGGTGCTGCCCCCACACATCCTTTGGATGCCTTTTCCCTTTCTTTCTTTTATATATATACATATATACATATATACATATACATATGTATACATATTCACACACACGTGCTCTACGACACTGTCCCTGTTAGAAAAAAAATTTCTAACGGGGCGCTGCCCCGCACCCCGCAAGAGGGCTGCTAGCCCTATTGACCTCCAGCCCGCTATCCGGGTAGCGGGACCCCTGTAAAAACTCTGCGTGGCTCCCAATATATCCAAAACCCCCTTTGAAAACACAACACACGCACACTGCACATTGAGTTCGCATGACCAGTTTAACCCGTCAATCGGAGGTTCCCTCGCTCCAAAGGCGAGGGGTAATTAACGGTAGCTTAGTTCGCGGCTGCCGGATATTCGGATCCCCACAATCATTAAACCCCGGCCTACCCTAGGTAGGGGGAATCTGTAGTACGCCTGACAAGCGTGCGCGTATTCCCATCTCAATGGGGTGACGAAAAACACCCTACAATGTCTATTTATAGACTAAAGCAGATATAGCGGAGATAGATCATCTGTTTCTGATGTGACAGTCATAGGTTTGACTTCATCAGAATAGGGGATGGATCTGTTAAGAAGGTAGTAGGGTGTGATGTCCTGGTATTTTGATGACATACACAGAGTAGGAAGTGATTACTATACTACGATCAGTTATACTTTGGTTGTCACACAGTGGTTTCTCCACATAGGATATAGATATAATATCAGACATTCTGGTTACTGGATCTATGGTTTTAAATCTAGATTTGGGTAGTTTCCCAATCTGGGTACTTAGAGAGCATTCTACACGTATTTTAGAATAGACGACTCCTGGCACGGTAGTATACCTGCAGGTGATGGAGTCACCCTCTTTAAAGGTGTCTTACAGACTAAAGGGGAGAGGGATGTGCATGATTGACATATCACTTGCTTAGGCAATTGAGTCAATTACGAGATGTCAAGTACCACACCAGATGTTGTTTTTGCACTAGATGCAATAAGTTGATATTGATCCAATCCTGGAGAAAAATTCGGAAGCAGTTTTAGAACATAAGTGGATGTTCTAGGGATATGATAACGACAGCCTCTTTCGGGAGACGGTTATCATTCCAGGCTTCCAAGGTGACCTAGATGACAGAGTGACTGTCAGAGTTATAGTTTTCCATCTGACGAGGGGCAGTATTTTGGACAGGAGGTCCCAGCGGATACTGAGGGAGGCATGGCGCAGGATACTGATTAAGTTCAGTTGACGATATAGTCTAAGAAGTTTGGATTTGGAGTTCATTTATGAACTAGGTCCCATCAGATATCCAGACATATTCTAAGACAGGTATTGCTCATTTCGGGAGAAGGCTTTCTCCGCGAACTTGAGATAAAGAGAGACATTGAAAGAAACATCAGGGCGGATCACCTCACTAAGGCTATTCCTCGAACGCAATAGTTTCGCAAACGGGCTTAGTGAGACTGATCAGTAGAGGAGTTGGGTGTTCGGTATCACACGGGCTGTCAGTATGCGACATCGCAATAATTAGCCTTGAGTGCAAGTGGGAGATTGTTGGATATAGTGCCCTCAAAATCAATTATTGGATCGCAGGCACGTGATTGCAATGATTGAGGGAGGTCCTATTCCGGTAGGACAGTCTTACTCAAGATGATAGTATGCTATCTGGTTTATCTTTGTCATCATGTACTTGCTTTAAGTGATGTTACAGATCACTATTACACATTGATAGAGCCCTTAGGATTCTTGCTTGACTACCAGCAGTATGATGGCAATCATATACGTGAGAGTTGTGTAGTCTATAAACACATCCTTAAAGTAGTCCCTAGTCGTGGGAGTTTCGAGACTGGGCATCGATACTCCATTAGTAGACTAGTGTATAAAGTCGAGACCCCGACGAGGGGCGGTGGCCGGTCTCACAAGCCATTGGTGTCAGTTGGTTCAACTAAGATGTATACAGGTGCTCATTGGGTTATGAGTACACCGGACATGACTCACCGGGAACATGCTAGTTGGTATTATACCTGACGTCAGATAGCAGTTCCCTGATGACATGTGTACAGGTTAGTTCATCGACCTGAGATTGTCATTTGCCTCGTGTGAGTTCCCACTGTGCTTTGATTACTATTCTACCACGGCTCAAAGGAGTCGTGCAAACAGGTTTTAGTTGGGTACAGCCCCGAGCCACATGGAGGCAGTGAGCGGATCGGCAGGGGTTTCGTCTCTCCCAGTATTGGGGGTGAGATCGTGCTGTGTCTAGGAGAGCCATTACACGAAGTCCTTGGCCAAGGCAAGAGATTTACTGGTAGGTATTCCAGTAGTATCTTAGGGTGTTCTGGGCTACACTCCGACATGACTTATACCGCTTTTTGGGGGTCTGACTTTTACCAACCCCCTAGGCCCGACATGCGATACTCATAGACGAACGAACTGGACTGTACGGATATTGTCACTGACAGGTTCAGTAGTGTGTCAGGATGAGTTCTCTCATCGATCTCCCTTTTGGTCAATACCTGGTAGCCCATTACGTACAGCTAGTACGACTGACGTGCTAGTGGTTAAATCCACAGCCAAAGTATTGATGAGTCTTTAGAGTCCCCCACAGACATTTTCTCAAGTTTCGGGCGAAACGTTGTAGAGGCCGTATGATATTATGGCAGGGTTCGATCATATACGTGCAGTAGTGCACGGATCATGATCGGACGGATCATACTAGTGGGCTTTGGTTTAAGCCGGATCATAGTATTAGATTTGTTGGATTACTTTAGTCTCATCGCATTCGCATTCATTCGGAATGCAGATGCAGGTATGTATATACAGGTGAGGGGTATTCTTGTGATCCGTCACGAGTTTACTTTAGATGATGCCGTTCTTTTTATTTGGACAAAACATTTAGGTTAATGTTTACAAATGGTGGAAATTGTGAGTGGATTTCATGATGAGGTGCATTTAATGTGACATGGACATGTTTAGTGATTCATGGTCTCTTTATTTGTGCTAATGTCACATTAGGTTTTGTTTATTGTGTTGAATTGATGGATGGAGAGAGAGAGGGCAGCCATAGGCTTGGGGTTGGCTCTTGGATTATCATTCTAGTACTCTCATCTTTTATCTCATCACAATAACAAAGAAAGCTCTCTTCTTCTTCTTCTTCCTCTAGCTCACAAATTCCACCATGGCTTCATCTCCAACCTCCATCCATACACTCTCATGTGTTGAGAATCAATGGATGCTTGAGACAAAGTTATCACACACATTCTCTACTTCACCTTAGACATGTCGGCTAGCAAACTTCATGTTCGAGTTGTTTCGGATGAAGCGGGAGCCCGTAAAAAGTCTCATTGATGTGGTGCCCTTCCATCGAGGAGACCGGAAATCGGAGATGCCGCGTGGAGCTTGGGATAGTGGCCAAAGACCGAAGGACACGGATCGATCGTTATAGCCACTCTCACTTCTTAGCAGTTAGCTAGTTTAGCGTTAATGGTTCGATCCGGGTGAAAGACTACGATAGCGCCGGTTTCCTAAAAAGTTTTTGTTTCCGCATTTGGCCTCAGATTGACGGCCGGGGCGCTACCGTAGACTAAAACTATGCGCTTCACTAACATCTAACATATACCTTTTCTTTTTCTTTTCTTCTTTATATACATATTCTTTTACCAGCCATTGCACTATATAGACAAAATCATTAAATGGATGGTATTAGTTTTTGGACTATCCCAATCTTTTAACTTGAATATGCTGTAATTAGTCTTATGCTTTTTCTTTTTTTTTTTTAATAAAATTCTTACCCTGATGTCTAAGTCTAGCTACCGGAGACGGGGGCAACGATGAGGACATCGTAAAACTCAGGTTTGAGGGTGAGCACTGCGTTTATTTTGTTGCATCATGTGTATATTCTGCATTGCATAAATATTAAAAAACCCATAAAAATTGAAAAAATTTCCCAAAAATATAAAAACTTTTTCATTGGCTAGCGGAGAAACTTAGATTCAAAGTCTGATTGTTCGGTTGATATGTTAGAAATAACTAAATCCTTGTTGTGAGATTGATGACCCGAAAAATAACAGTCTTTTGTGTTTAACCATAGCTGATATACGTCTTTTATAACACTTTACATGTGTCATATGTGTTTTGAGAATTTTATAAAAGTCTGATATGTCTGAAAAACTTTTAAAAATTGATAAACATCGTTAGGATCAAGCAGCTTTGTTCTGAGTTAAGCAATATCAAGAATAGTTCATACAGTGAAGTAGATATGAAGAATTTTATTGAGGTTTTAATATGAAGCTATAAGTCTGAAAAATAACCCATCTGGAACTTTGTTAGAGTAATTACACACCTTATCCACATGTAATGTCTTCAGATATAAAAGAAAAGCTGGCTATATCTCCGTTTTCACGAAGTTCCGAACATTTTAAAATAAAACGAGTCTTTTTGTTTTGTGGCCTTGGTAACTTGGGTAATTAAGTCCTTAGGGTGTCTCCACATCTAATATCCTAAAACCATCTGGTTTGGAAGTCATTGACCCGAAGCTCGCTAAGTTTCCAAGCCCAAAATAAAACAAGATAAGCTAGTATTCTCTCCAAGTTAAAAGTTCTCATGGTTCTTTGTGGGAGAACAATCTTGGCGGAGATGAGTTTTCTATTAAAAAAGTTTTTTCGCGGAGATATGAAGGTATATTTATTAAGAGGTTTTGCACAATAACGAAGAGTGTGTATGAACAACAAACAGGTGAAAGGTAGGAGTGAAAAATAAGACTTAGGTTCTCTGTTAAAAATTATATATATACTGATTTGAAACCTAACGGGAGAAACGAAACTTGAGAAATTCTTAACTCCTTTAAAACTCGTGTGATCCTCTAGAAATATATTCTGGTCCGTACTTATGACATGATGACCCTAAACAAATTCTTAAAAACTTATGGACACTATCCGCACAATCACGTAAAGACGTGTATGAGCTTATTGTTAGTGTATATGCCCTAGGGGCCATTATTGTATCATACTAGTTTGTATATTACATAATGGAAGCTTGAGATATTCACAGTTGTATTAACAGTCTTGCTCAACATAGTAGTATGCTACTTGGTTTATATCTATCTTAATATGTGTATGTGTTTCTTTTAGCATATCGCGAATACATATTGATAAAGCCCATAGGATCTTGCTTGACTACCAGCATTGTGATTGCAGTCACACTAGTGGGGTCTGGGTAGTCTACAAGCACATCCTTTTTCAGGTCCCTAATCGTAGGATTATCGAGACAGGGCATCGATACTCCGGAGTAGACTAGTGTATATGCTTATCGTCCCAGCAGGGGAGATGGTCTGTCTCACAGCCATTAGTACGTTGTACTGGAGATAGTATGCAGGTGCTCGTTGGGTTACGTGTAACATTTCAACAAAATAAAATATTATTTTTGGTAATTTTTATAATTTAATAATAAAATATTGAATATTTTAATAAGGCAGTATAATTAAATACTGATAAATTGGGAATTTTTTGAAACTTATAGAAATTACTTAAAAGAGGGTGTTTTATATGAATTATGCAAATTTTAAGTTTTTATGATTAATTATATGCTAATTTAGTGCTAATCGCGATAAAAAAATCGCTAATCGGACTTTGAGCGTATTTTGTGCACATGTCATTTTTTTAACACATGTTACATTTTCCTACATCGTTTGGGGTGTATGGTATTTGTTTTGGGTTCACTATTGAGGATAGAAGAAAATTAGAGAAGAAAAGAAAAGGAAAATAGAAAAGGATAAAGAATTAGGTATGGGTGAGAGAGAGAAAGGTGGGGGTTACCTTTGACCTAATCATTCACTCTTCTCACAACCTTGACCGCATTTTCTCCCCTCTATCCCTCTTCTTGCTGCTGCTGCTGCCCTTATCCCCCCTCCAAAAATCCACTCACTTCATCTCCAAAACAACTCCAAAACCCTATTCCCTTTTCACAAAAGTTGTGCACAACCTCACAAGATACCCATTGGACCAAGAAAAACTTGATTTTGGCGCTGTAGAGGATTCATGGGTGCTAGATAAGGTAATCCCTTCACACTTAGCGTAGTTTTTCCTTCACTTTAAACCATATTTGTGTTTAGTTGTGATTTGGTGCGATTTGGTGAGCTTTGGAAAAACCTAGAGAGGGTTAAGGTTAAATTGAGTTGTGTTAGTGTAATTAAGCCTTGGTGGTGACCCTTAAACCCCCCTTGGTGCTATGAACCAAGATCCAACACAATACAAAACCTGAAACCCAAAAATACGAAATTTCAGAACTTTCATGTCAGTTTGTGAGGAATTGGAGCGTGTAGGGAAATCTGGAATGAACCGGGGCATCTACTAGAAAAGTAAACAATACCAGAGACCTAGTGGGACCCATAGGAAGACATCCTACCAATACAAGCCCCTAATTCCATACCAGAACCGGCCTGGCCAGATTTTTGGCTAGGATGGCCGGACACTTGGATGAGATAGGTGCCCAGGTTGCTTCTGTAGGTCATATGTACCCTATATATCATCCCAGTGTTGTTTATTTACCTTGTTTTGGCCTGAGTAGAAATCTGGGACCACTTTCTCTAGTTGCTGCTTTGATTCGAGCAATGGTTTTCCGTATTTTAAATTCTAGATTTTTGTATTTGTGCGTTATCTCGATCATGTGACGTTTGTACGTCTATATCGAGTGATATCGGGTTGTTTTGCGAGAGCAAACTATAGGTTCTAACATATAGGCTTTTAAGCGTATCGTTTTGGTTTTCGTGTGTCGTTTTGGTTTCGATTTGGTTTTAATGCGATGCGATACGTCTGACATGTAGGTACCCCCACGATGATTCGAGACGATGAAGAAGATGGTGGCGACATCGACATCGGCAAGCAAGATCAAGGTGAGTAGATTATATCTACGGGGGAAGTTGGGTGGATGGCGTATAGCACCCCCGCAGTTCGATACTTAGTATACTAGATATATACTATATGTATATGTATGATAGTGTTATGTGTGACTTGGATATTCTAGGTATGATTAGGTGTACAATGGATATATTAGGGTTTAGAAGTAAACTAGTATAGTTTCCTAGTTGCGAACCCTAGACTAGGTTTACACCCCCCCCACACATGCTTGCTTGTTATACTATTACCTGGATGATGAGGATAGTGGATGATATTTAGAGATGAGTCGATGAGATTGGGCTTAGTGCCATGAAATCGGTGATTTGATATAGTTCGTATTTGGGATACGACATGAGATTTTAGCGAGCCTTTGGACGTGTGTTTCACACACACATTTATATTTATATAGATGGTATCGATTTGTACTAGACTTAGATCAGTACCTAGATCATGAGATATGATGATAAGGATACGAGATAATTGATGAGATGAATGTGATATTGACCCGTACCCAGATTTGGGATGCCGTACAAGCTTTATTTGATGATAAGATCCGCACTCATGACTCGAGGATGTCATATGATATTTTATCGTACGCAGTACCTTTGAGGCGGAATCACCAACTATTATATTATATATATATATATATATATCGACTCAGATTTAGGTGGTTTCCTTACCCCCTCCTGATTGACTTGTTAGTTAGAGCTGTAGTTTTGCTAGTAGATGTTAGGCTAGGCCGATGTTATACCTATTTCAAAAACTAACGAATCGTGAGTATTTTAAAGACAGGCAAAGGGATTCTACGGATATTTTCAAAAGATGCATCTTTTCTTAAAAATGCCGTAGCCCTTATTTTCCTAAAAACCCCGAGTTGTTTTCTTTTAAATGGAAAAACAGTATGACATAGATACATTGATGTAGTTTCTACACTGTTGTGTTTATTATTCATTTACCATGTATCCTTGCTTTTCGCATCGCATCGCATGCTTAAATATGTTATTGTTATATTAAAACCATGCTGTTAGACCACCGGCACCATTATCGATGATGCGTATGTTCCACGTACACCTGCTTGCCGGCTCACACACTTCATCATCGATAATTGCCATGTCACTACACTGTAGTACTGTTGCATTCAGGATATGACCCTTGCATGGCATACTTGTGTACTTACATTTTGTACACCTATACTTGTACACATACTCATTTGCACATACATAGATGATTCTGGCTTGAATTGAGGATTTGGGAACCGCGAGATACTTTTAAAACTGATTCATTTTAAAGAAGCGGTCTTTCCTAAATATGTGCATATTACTATTCCATGTTGCATGATATACTGATATGCTTACATTTCTTTTATATGTCGCATACATCATGCTTTGTGATTATACACATTGAGATATGTTGTTTCCATGATATTTCTGGATTTGGGAACCGTGGGTATTTTAAAAGAGAGTATGTATTGTTTTAAAAACCTGGTTACCCTTGATATGATATTTCAGTGCGTCCACCATGTGTTTTCTCGGTTCTGAGAGTGGCATGTGCAACCCGATTCGAGCAGCGGTTGGCACCGTCTGCAGGTACATGGTGGACCTAGTGAGGTACCCCGGGGCAAGAAGACTCGTATATGTTGGACGGTGAGCCTGGCGGGGGAGTACTACCTACCGGTGATCATATTTGAGCTCGGCGGATATCTGGGGGATACCAAACGGAGACGAGAGATGATACGGGCCGATCCGGACTGACGGAGCCCGATATATGAGGATTTACATGCTGATGCTGGGCACAGCTTTCATGATGTTTTCGAGTGTCGATGCTGGACACTCCGGTTCCATTATTTTGATGTGTCGCGAGGGACACATGTTGATTATATCCTCATACTTCCATGCATATACTTTATGATATTTTCATACATGATGTTTATTGTCATTGGGTGACACGTGGACGATATCGACATACATATAGTTGACATTGATGACATTGATTACATAGTTGGATGATATCTACATACTTATAGACTTCATGATATAGTCAACATTGATCATACCTCATATTTATGATATGTTATTACCTGAGGCACTGGCATGAGCACTTGGCACTACACTCTTGTATAGATGCTACATTGCCACCTTATCATGCTTCAGACTTATTCATTTGAGGTTTATATATATATATATATATATATATATATATATATATATATATATATATATATCTGATCGTATTGACCTAGGATTGTGTCAGACATACGATTTCTGCTCTGTGATGTTTTCTATTCATGAGCTGGCAACTCACCCCTGTTGTGCCACAGTTCTTGCAGGTTTTGCCGTACAGGTTTCATTGCGGCTTTTCTGGCACACTGCTTCCTTTACGGGTGATTTGCTTTGGTAAGTGGGTTCTTTTGCATCAGAAACACCATTGTATATGTATTATTCATTTGTATCTAGAAATTCCATCAACCAAACTTGTATATTGTTTAAGACTTAGAAAACCAGTTGTGTATTATTTTGACCTTAGAGTCACGCGTTGTAGTATTATGGTTTTCTTTCTGATTTTGAGTTTCCTTTTTGAGTATTGATCCTCGCCCTTCGGCGTTGTATATTATACTGCTTGCGTGGTTGTAACCGTCGATTGACGAAGAGCTAGCTCCCGCTTGGGGATGCCTTTTATCATTGTGCATATATTATTCTTGTTATACCCCGTTTGGGGCCAGTATTTACAAAGGAAACTCTGCCGAAATTTTCTGAAAAGACTAGAGGTTTTAAAAATGCATATTCGGCTTACTTATTTAAAAACATTGGTTTTAAACATGTTTTCTTACTTCTTAAAAAATTAGTTTTCTTTATTTACTCTTTAAAATAGTTTTAGATTTCTGGGTTTTTGGCTTACTTGGATTAGATAAGGTCCTATGGACTTCATATGATTCAAGGGCCAGTCACGTGCTATTTCGGGTCGTGACAAAGTTGGTATCAGAGCGCTAGGTTAACCTTGGTTCGAGTCTAAGTTTGACTATGTGGAGCCTAGTGCGTTTATATATATACGGAACTTAGGCTTGACCTTACGGAACTTAGACTTTGTCGAGGGGGTATTATACCCGAACTTTCGTCGCGTAGGATGACCCTTGATTGATGGAGTAGGTAGCTTGAGTAGAGTGACGTACCGTACGTATGTTCCGCGGAATATTTACGATACGCTACTCCGCTTAAGAAACCTTAGGATGTACATTTCCTTGCACAGTATTATATTCATTCCTATGATCTATCCTCATCGATACTGGTTATGATTTTGCTGCCACGATTGCACGGGCAGAGAGAGCTACGGCTAGAGTTGCGTCAGCATGAGCTCGTCACGAACGAGGATTGACCAAGGCATGATTCCAGAGACATACGATTGCTTAGAGCCTTCGTTTTATTGTGTTTTCGTGCCATGAGCGTTTGACAGATCGCTTTTACGAGATTTCTCGGACGTGCAGATCAGCACCAGAGGATCAGGCTACTGCTAAAGTCCAGTCAGAATGTGATGACCATTGATATATCGCTTATTAATGATGATTGAGGTGCTGTTCAGCGTACAGACGAATGAGCCAGTTGTTGCTGCAAATGACGAGATATTACCCAGATGTTGGAGCTACTGCAGCATGAGTATATCTTAGAGATATGATGGAAGGTCGCTAGTCACCCGAGGATGAATGACTAGGACATGCGGTTCGTTTTCTTACCCCGATGCGAGGTCATCGGACGGATTGATTTCCAGCTAGAGACGACTTCACGCAGATTCGTTGAGAGTTGATAGAGACGATCGAATGTCAGGAACCCATTTCCAAGTTTAAAGTATTCGGAAGACAATGCAAGTAATGCTATGGACCCTCTAGAAGAATGAAACCCTAACTCGACGTAATGACCATGGAAACACCTCCGAACCTTAGGGTTTGCGGCAGTTTAGCGGTGCCATTAGTGAGGCTTGGGTTTGCCCTTCTACGGTTGGTCCACAGGTGCTGTGGTATGTACTGGAATACTATTCAACTGTACTTGAGATGTTGATCTCTTGGGGGATTATGAGGTTTTGACAAATCGATCGGATGATTCGACATCATTCGGATATCATGTGATGGGATACATTTCTTGGGAGACTCCAAATACGAGTATAGCCGTTGGAGCACAGTCCATAAAGCCACGAGAAGAAAAGTCCGAATCAGTCGACATGGAACAAAGTGGAGTAAAGAGTTCGCACGAGATTTCGACGAGATGACGCTCCACCCCGCTGACATCAGAGATGCGATACGCATGCAGAGGCGTTGTATGTGGATATACCTTCCAGAAGGAGTCACGATGAGTATGCAGCCGTTCCGGAATAAGAAACAGATATAGTAAGGGTGGTAACTTCCGGACAATTCGGCAGAAACGAGAATTGAGAAGGACCTCGACAGGACTTTTCTGGAATACTATATGAGAAGACTTGGACCAGGAGTGTTCATAATGTGCACACCCAGCAGGCCAGAGTTCGGCATCGTCGACGGGATAGTTGACCAGGTTTAAATAAAGGACCTCAACCAGGTGCGTTGTGAGTTGATCAAGAATGGACAAGAATGGAGTATATCTCTGCAGATTGGAATAAGTTCCGGAGGTCGTGTTCGGCTAGATATCTTCCACAGAGTGATGAATATACCGAGTTCTTGATTTCGAGTCCGTGTGAGAGACTTCGGATTGACCGTAGCCGAGAACGTTTGCAGTGCGCAGATAGAGACGTAACGTCGAAGTGGACGACGATACAGATAAGTGGGACACGAGGTTCGTACGAGATGCCAACGAGCTGTTGTTACTCCCCGTTAAGATTAAAGGTCTGATAAGTCTACAGAGGTGTGGGGAGGTGACCAGTTTCCGAGAAAATGCTGTGCTAAGGACGCAGATGTCCATAGAGAGAGAAGAGATTATGCAAGAGCACCAGCCTCCGTACAGTTCGGCATAGGCGAGATCGGAAGAGACCTTGAGCAGGATTCCTTCCAGGACGCTGCTACGATAAGATTTGCACCCAGGATCCAATGTGTAATGCGTATTCAGAGGACCAGAGGTCGACGCCAGCGACGTGCTGCTTTACGAGTGGCCGTGAGGATTGACCGAGAGATGACCAGAGAAGTGCCAGAATGGAATCGTCCCCGTTAGCATACCTGACAGGGCCGATGAGCCGATGGATCGCGAGATTGGTAATCCACAGGGAAGATTAGGGTCCAGAGACGGAGGACGCCATACCGTGGGAAAGAGGCAAGTAGATACCTTGCGCTGCTAGGATTGGATGCACAGACACCTTCTCGACATAGAAGGAGGATATACCGACGACGGTATTTATGATTTGTGATTTTGTGATTCGATTATCACGTATCCGTCACCTTGGATTTCGGTATTTTGTCCGATCTATTCACTTGATTTGGTCTTGATAGCTGAGTTCCATAATTTCTGTTTTCGTGCACCATGGTTGCACCTACTGGGTATTCATATTTGTGCACAGTTATTTCACCTGATATCGTTTTTGTGCCTTGGTTGCACATACTTATGACTTCATGGATTTCATACCGTTGGGTTGATTTTGTGCACGTGGTATGCACACGATTTGGCTTTTTGCACTCGGTATAGCTTATATGTGCTTGTAGTGGATTGATATGTGTTTTGTGCACGCAGTGGCACACGTTTATGATTTTCTTTACACCTGGGTACACTCGGTGTTGCTGCCTACGCATTTGAGTTATTGTTTAGTATTTGTGCACAGGATGCACCGTATTTGTATTTCTTGCCCAGGATGCACCAGTTTTATGTTTCGTGCGTTTATCGAACCAGATTTATATTTCGTGCGTTGTTCCACCTGACTTCGATTTGATGTCATTAGATATGTTGATTTCTTGCACTCCATGCATTTGATTTGGATTTTCGCGCGTATTGAGCGCATGTTTTGAGATGCAATTTTTGTGCACGCCGGATGCACTAAATCAAGATTTTCGTGCTTGTCTGATGCACTTGATTTTGCTGCCAGGCACATACGTTGCCTATGACAGATGTTTTGTGCACACCCGTTGCTCCTAGATGTTGCTTCTGTGCACATGTATGGATTTTTGATTTCCGTGCGCACCAGACGCACAGCGTATTCTTATATACATTTTAGGATTGATTTCTTATGGCGCTGTACGTTTTTATGATATTTGCTATATGTTTTCGTACTGAGCAGGATTAGTCAGAGGACAGTACCTGGTATATTTTGCATGCATTGATAGTTATCGAAGGGATTTCCAAAAAGGGAGCTATAGTATCAGTATTTACCTACGTGTCTGATATGACACGAAACGTTTAAAACAAGGAAACCCTTCTAAATTGTTTTCAAAACGGCGGAACGTACATATTAAACAAAAGAATATACGTATATGGTTATTTTCTTACATAATACGTCCGCCACAGTGCAGTGCTATGCGCATCGCACAGCAACATGAAAGGTTTGGCATGCATTTCTTTCAGATATTTATATGTATAGATTTGATGTCTACATGTATGGTTTTGATATATATCATATTGGTTTTGTTTTGGATTTGACATTTGTGTCTTTACCATGACTCTGATGATTGCGGGATGCTTGACGGAGCTTTGTTTTTGAGTTATCTGCTCATTGTTCATGCGCATGCATTGCGCTAAGATGCGTCTTATGTATTGCTGATTTCGGAACCCCGACGACTTGGACTTTTACTGAAATGTTTTAGTATTTGAGGGGTTTAAATTTAAATTCGGGGACCGAATTTCTTTAAGGGGGGAAGATTGTAACATTTCAAAAAAATAAAATATTATTTTTTTGAATTTTTATAATTTAATAATAAAATATTGAATATTTTAATAGGGCGGTATAATTAAATACCGATTGTAGGGTTCCTAGGCACTCTCAAAGGTCTCACAAGGCATCAACCATACCAATTTCTAAATTTACGGTGCCGAGAAACCCTAGACTAGATCGTTAACTAGAATTTTAGGCGAAAGATGCAACTTTTAACAAGTCTAACTACAAGAACGGAAATACAACCTTTGTAGATCCGGTCCTCCACCTCCATAGCTCCGCAATGAAGTCTCCTCGCTGTCCAAATGAAATCCCGGGCTCTAGCGTCGGCTTCATCGGAGAAATGGGCGGGCAAGGTCGTCGGCTTCGTGCCGAAGATGATCTACGTCGAGGCATCACTAGATCAACCTCCCACTTCACCAAGTCATGAAACTTGTGAAGAAAACACCCTATACTACTTGGCAAGAGGTAGAGGATGAAGAAATAGGAGGTGGGTTCACTTTAGAATTGGATTTCTCACTCATTATCATAAGTTGCCATTGATGAAGCAAGCTTTCTTCATCTTTTGAAGAAGAAGAAGATGATGAAGAATATGATAAGTGTTATTTAAAAAAGGAAAAGAAAATCAATACTTATCATATTCAAACCATGGTTAAGTGTAGAGACTAAACTAGGGTTAGTGAATGGTTAGGTTTAGATATGAAGACAAAATGGTCACTTTGGTCAAACCTTCATGAAGCTTCAACAAGCTTCATCTTTGAAAGCAACCTTTTTGTTTTCATATCCCTTTTTCTTTTGTCAAAACAAAATAAATAAAGGCATAAATAAATCAAATGAAACCCTAACCATTAACTAACCATGGTTTAATCATACACCTAATCAAGTTAACATGTATCATCAAACATGATACAATCATTTGCACAAAAAGTATATCACATATACAACTTGTACAATCAAGTGAGAAAATCCATTTAAAGTGAACCAATACTAGTTAATGCAAAGTAATATATCAAATATATAATTATGCATTAAATAATTAAATCAACACTTGATTTGACGATCCGGTCATATCGCATACAACCGACTAATATCCAATGTATCGGCTTATCGAATCAACCCTTGATTCGATAACTAGGTTATATCGCATACAACCAATCGATACATTCATCGCGAGAATGAAATACGGTATCACATACATGCATTATTCTCGGTCCCGCACATATCTCATATGCGCTCCTATTTCGTTTCGCTTGAGCCAGGAAACCTCTATGTAGGACTCTAAAGACTCGTCAATACGCCGGCAGCAGGTGATGATCATATCAAACACCCACAAGCCGCAAGCGGTCTGCTAAACGTAACGGCCACCCGGGTATTGAGCGATCAGAAGATCGACGAGCAAGCCCGCTCACACTCCTGTGAATCCAACCAGTAACACTTACCGTACAGTCCGGTCTGATCGTCTGATATGTCGCATATCTCGCCAAGGGGTGGTAAACGTCAGACCCCAATAGCTCGATAAGTGATTGCACGCCAAAAGCGTGTCGGATGTTTAAAAAGAATTCTGAAATTACCGCAATCAAAACGGTGTCGCTTGTAGCGATCCGCGATGAATACGGGTCGTCCGCAGGGAGATGGTAAGTTTTTTATATCTTGTTTTAACGAGTTAATACCGTGTTTTGATTTGTTGGTTAACTAATTGTCGTAACAAAGATATGAATAAAAAGGACTTGTTAAGGGTAGTAATAAGTTAGATTATATGAAGGTGATGTTTGCCAATTCCTTATAGCCCCGACTTGGTATTGATACTAAAGCAATAGGTAACAACACGGATTAGGGAACTTGAAATACGGTATTTGCGGTATT
Source organism: Agapanthus africanus (assembly GCA_030015575.1). NCBI lineage: Eukaryota > Viridiplantae > Streptophyta > Magnoliopsida > Asparagales > Amaryllidaceae > Agapanthus > Agapanthus africanus. Next base: position 402,816,670 of record JASDDO010000031.1, on the reverse strand, counting down.
TCGCTAAATCCGTTTTCCTTGTCCCTTGTCCTTCCGTTGTTATCTCTTGACTTTAGCCTTCGGCAAACCACGGGCAATCCGGTCATGATTAGGAATCATCACTATCGGGGTAGGATAGGATGCCTAGTGAGCGGAGTTGCGGGTGATTTGCACGAAGTTTCAATAGGCAAGTTTTAGGTTTTAAAGTTTGGACAAAGAAAATCTTCGAATACGATCTAACATATTACACCCTTAACAAGTGAAAAGATTACTCACACATATTTACAAATTAACAAGAAAGAAAAAAGAAGATACATAAAAACATGCAATGAAATAAAGAGGAAAAGAGAACCGATGAGTTCAAGCGTTTTATCTCCCAGTGTTCAATCCCCGGCAACGTGTGAGATCCAAATACCAAGCTTTAAGGTTGCAAGCTCACTTAAGAGGTTGCAAGATCAAAGCAAAGCATGAATTTCACAATTGAAATCATGTAAAGTGGAACAAGACATGTAATAAAAATACGAACTTTTATTGAAGAACAAACTTGTTACAAGAGATCTTGAAGTCAAGAACCTAAGACTTAAGCTTGCAAGTTCTAAATGAGAAGTTGCAAGGTCAAGACAAAGGGGAAAGAGCTCAAGAATGAAAAGAAAAATTACAAGAATTCTAAGATAGAACTAAAGAAAAAGCTACCCTTTCCTCTTGCCTCTGGTCTCTATTTATAGGCTCAGAAAGAAATATTCATATCTGTCCCATTATGACTCATGCTGATTTGTTTGATTGCCTTTAATTTGAACACATGCTTTTTAGTCTTGAATGCATATAATATCATATGCATATAAAATCATATCCTTGATTGCATATAAAATCGTATCCTTGATTGCATATAAAATCATATCCTTGATTGCGTATAGAATCATATCCTTGATTGCATATTGAATCATATCCTTGATGATTGCATATAGAATTATATCCTTGATTGCATATAAAATCATATCCTTGATTGCATATAGAATCATATCCTTGATTGCATATAAAATCATATCCTTGATTGCATATAGAATCATATCCTTGATTGCATATAAAATCATATCCACATGTGCTTAAAAGTCTTGTGTACACACTTGTTGTGTTGGACCATTTAGAAAAAAATGTGTACACAACTTGTTGCGTAAAGGAACTCCTGAAGTATCGTTCGGTTAGCGTTTCTTGTCGCAGTGTCTTCCCTCGAGTGATATATCCGTGCTGTTGGATGCATTTCCAGTATTTTGTCATGGATACATGTACTCTGTAATGCTGAGTAGACACTGGTCAATAATACCGATAAATACAACAATTAGATAATGAACGAGCGGTATTAGAATGCAATTTTCTGATATGAACAAATACCCCCAAACTTATCTATTGCTCGTCCCGAGCAAAACCATTTGTTCACAAACGAAAATCCTAACCGCACTTTCGCAGGGAACGCGATTGCACTGAGCATGTGCAACAAGCCGTTTAACCTCTAGGTGTCCCTAGTAGGAGGAGTGTTGTCTCCTGATGGTTTTCAGCGGATACTACCCACAAAATCCCGTCAATTTGGCTTATCGACTTTTATTCTCCAATTAGGTTTTCTAACAAGGAACTCTATTATCTTTTACTTGTAAATTATCCACCCACATTCTTCACGCTTCCTCATCATTTAACTTAAGATTATATACGTTCTATAGACTTACTTAGCTTTTGGCATTTCTTAAGTTTTCCTTCAATGGTTCCATCTCCACTTAGGAATTTTTATCAACTCTACTAAAGATACAAGTTCTATTCTTCATTCCTTTCTCTTATCTAAACTCTAATCACATATCCCTACGTGTGTGTATAAATCACCCCTACACTTGGAAATTCAAATCAAGCAATCATACCCTTGTCCGTTGTCCAAAACACTTATTAATTGGTGAGTTTTGCTTACACATCCTTCATGCGACCGTTAATACTTCTTGAGGTACCAACGACCGATTACAAGATGCGTTTACACTTTTAAAGCGTACTTCCTAGTCTTGTAACACCCAAGGCTTTTAGCAGTGTCTCCCAAACCAGTTGGTCTAAGGCACTAGGTGATGAAGCACCCTCGCTAAATATTTTTCTATATTTAGCCTTAAGTAATCACAAAACCAGTGTTCATTTTTTTTTATTCACTTTTGTATTTTTCATTTTCTTCGTACTAAGGACTTTTAGACAAGAGCATTTCAAGGTCTCCTCTACTATTCCAAGCTTCAAGGTGCGTGATTGTGCAATTTTGTAGGGTATACATTTTCAGAGTCTATACTTAAGCCAGGAATTATTTTTCAAACTTATACTCTAATAATAATCAATACTTTTTCCTTTATTTCAACTTAGCCCAAGAAGTGAACCAAAAATTTGCCTATTTCTAAATAAACTACAAAGACATATACTTTCTACCGATAAACTTTAAGGAAGGTTATTTTTAGGGTTTTTAATTTACTAAGTCTAAGATCTAGTTGTTCGTGGCCAGTTAACCTATTTGTCAAACTCAAGTTAAATATGACCAAAATTGAATACAATAATTTTTATAATTTTTGAAAATTTTCAATTTTTATGAGTTTTTAAAATAAGTATGCAAATGCAAAAATATGTACAAATGAATGCGAATGAAGAAGACGTACCGAGCATACTCCCAAACTTAAACTTGACAGTGTCCTCACTGTCATGCTATACCAAGAAGGTTAAAATGCCGGCACTTCCCTGTTTATTTATTTATTTTTTTTATTTTATTGTTAAAACAAAAATATATACAGAAAGGCCCCCCCCAAACTTCATTTAAACAATATTAGACATTACTGCCAAACTTTGCATAGACCAAATGTCAACATCAACCAGTTGAAAAATTTATCTGTAAAGAGTATCGGTTGGTGGAAGAATATGTTGTACTAATCCAAAAAGAATTGGGGAAGATAGAAGAGGTGGTATGGAAAGTGTGGAAGTGAATAGACAGGAGGTGGTGATGAATCAAAACGAGAATGCGAATGATCAGCAATCAGTGGAGTATTGGCATTCTCGTAACTTATTAAAAGAAATGGGGGTGGTTCAACTTCCAAAGGAGAAGGTTGACTAACCACACTATCCCCAAGATATCTCTGTGGATCCTTCATCGACTTGGCATCATCCATCATATGCATATGATATTCAATTATGAGGGAACTAATCTCCTCGATGTCCGCCATATTCCAGCCGAGAGCTTGCCGCCTATCTTGTAAGAGCATTAAAAGGGCGTTCTCTTGCTCGAGGGCTAGAGAGGCCGATATGATAACGGGAAAGGTCTCATTCTCACCTATGTAAGCATATTTAATGTGAGACGGCAAGGGCATGAGTTCGAGTTTCGGAGGCAAAAGAATCATAGGCAAAATTGGGGAATCTACCTCGAACTCGAAGGACTCCAACACAGGTTCGAAATCACTGCAAACAACCGATTCGGATAGTTCAACTAAGTCATCCAAAAATTCAAAAGACTCATATTCGGGTTGTGAGTCGTCATCATCCGAAAAAGTGAAACATTCATAATCCATATCGGTTGTGTCAACGGTGGTAGGCTCAAGGAGGGACGCACTAGTGGCGTCAAAACTGTTCTCATCAAACAAGAATCTTTCAAACTCGCAGTCCTCCTGCGTGATTTCGTGAATAGAGCAAACTTCTCGTGTACTAGTATTAGGCACGGGGGGCAGACTTCCTAACTTGTAAATATTGAACTCACTAGACGTCTTCCCGAAGGATAGAGTCATGGAGCCATTGCGACAGTTTATTACGGCATTGGAAGTGGCCAAAAATGGTCGACCGAGGATCACCGGAATTTGGTTCCGTGAGTTAGCAACAGGTTGTGTGTCCATAACAATAAAATCAACTGGGAATATGAACTCCCCAACTTTGATCAACACATCCTCTAGCTCACCCCTTGGATGGGTGATTGATCGATCAGCCATTTGGAGAGTACAGTGAGTGGGCTTAAGCTCTCCAATGCCTAATTGCTCGTACACAGAATAAGGTAGCAAATTGACACTAGCACCAAGATCTAGTAGTGCTCTATTGATGTTCTTGTCCCCAATTGTTATCGAAATAGTAGGACAACCGGGGTCCTTTTGCTTTTGGGGTAAAGAATTGACAAGAGCATCGCTAATAGCACTAGCCACAAAAACTTTCTTTGGTACTTGTGACTTCCTCTTTTTGGTGCATAAGTCCTAAAAGATTTTTGCATATGAAGGAACTTGTTGGATTGCATCCAAAAGAGGGATATTTATGCTAACCTGTGTGAACAACTCGACAATCTTCTCCATTTGTGGAGTTGGTTTATTGGATCTCAACCGGTTTGGAAAAGGAACGTTTTGAAAAGTTGTTGAGTCCAATTTTTGCGGATCAGATTGTTGGGTTGGAACGGAACCCCGTGTAGATGTGTTCATGTTGTGAGAAGTGGGTCCATTCGAGCTAGAAGAGGTAGAGCCGTGTGAAGGATGAAGAATAGGCTCTAACGAAGAAGAAGAAGAAGGTGAAGAAGATGAAGAAGGGCCACCAGCAGGGGTGTCATTGTTAATACCCACCTTGTTTTGCAACACTTTTCCTGATCTCAACGTGGTCACAGCATTTACGTTATGATTTTGCTGTTGATATGCAGCATGTGCGTGACCGGGATTTGGCAGTGGTTGAGATGGGAGCTTTCTTTTTTCTCGCTCGCTCAATGCTGCATTGAGTTGTGCAATTTGTGCCTAAATAGATTTGATGCTTTGATCGTGTGAGGCACTATTTTGCACCAAAGATTGAATAGAAGTCTCTAATCTTGCTGTAGATTGTGTAGATTGCTTTAGGAACGCATCTAGACTTCTTTCGAGCGAGCTAACCTTGTCATTATTAGGTTGAACAAAATTGTTTGGCGGGTAAGCAGTGTTAGGCACAAAATTGTTCACTTGATTAGGGTAAGGTTGCTGTTGGAAAGGTTGTTGAAATTGAGTTTGTGGAGGTGCTTGTTGTTGTGGAGGAGGAGGCCTTTGAAAATTGTTATTTCCTTGGAATTGTTGATTTTGGTTCCAAGCGAAATTTGGATGACTCCTCCAACCCGGATTGTATGTAGAAGAGTATGGATCGTTTCTTTGTCGTTGCTGAAAGGCAGCATTGACTTGATCATGTCCTTGAGTAGATGCATTGTAAGGACACTCTTCGGTGAGATGTGATGGATCCGAACAGCAAGCACAAACAGTTCGTGGAAGCACAACAGGGGCAGAAGAAGGCGATGAGATTTTGGTCTCAATCGCTTCTAGCTTTTTCATAAGAGCGGCCATCTCGGCCTTCATAGCAATCGACATCTCTAATTGATGTATGCCTGCCCTAGACTGACCACTAGAAGAAGATGATGTGGTCTTGGTGCTCTCCCACTGAATTGTTTGTTCACTAAGGTCCTCAAGGAACTGCCACGCTTCCTTACTAGATTTGGATAGAAAGTGACATTGACAAATGGTTTCTAGCAACTTCTTCATTGCCGGGTTCAATCCCTCGTATAATGTTTGGCAAAGTTGCCAACTTTCGATCCCATGGTGAGGGCATTGAACGAGTAGGTCTTTGAATCTTTCAAAACACTTCCAAAATGGTTCGGAAGGAAGCTGTGAAAATTGTATAATCTCATTACGGATTCTAGCAGTTTTGTGATGAGGATAGAACTTTTTAAGAAAAGCTTTCACAAACTCGTCCCAATTTCTAATTGAATGTGATGCGGTGCTGTATAGCCACTTCTCGGCTAGGTCACATAAGGTGAAAGGAATGACCCTTAGCCTTATAGCGTCATCACTTAATTGGGTTGTTTTCATCATAGCGCAAACGTTTTGGAATTTATTGATAAAAATATACGCATCTTCTGATTCCAATCCATGAAATTTTGGCAGCATATTGATGAAGTGGGTTTTTATTTCAAAATTGTCCCCATTTGCCGGTGGGGGTGAAAGACAGGTAGGTAAAGAGGTGCGGACAGGGTAGAAGAGATCCTGGAGCACGACTCGTGTGGGCGCTTCAACAGGCGGTTGATTCGGGTTATTCGCACCCAGATTAGGTGGAGTCAGTCCCTGGCCAGGTGGACGGATGTTAGGATTAAATCCTGACATCTCAGAAGAAGAATTTGGTGATAAAGAAGGTGAAGATGTATGAACAGAATCTCGGTCAACGTCGGAGTTGACCGGCAAAGGTAAAGGTGATAAAAGGGTGGAGGGATTTTCGGCAGGACAGGTTGTGTATCGCGTAGTCCGTAGGGACTAACGAAACGCGGACTAAACGGGAACTAGGGTCCCTAGTCCAAGCGGACATACACTAAACGAGTTTAGTGTAGTCAAAGCGTAGAATGTGAGGGTAAGAAAACGAAAGTGGAGAAAAATTGGGTGATGGTGGTAAAAATGACAATTTTTGTTTGTTTGTTTCAAAAGAATGGGAAAATGAAACGATTGTTCAACAAACACAATCACAAATGCACAGTCACAAATGCACAATCAATACCTAGACTAGGGTCCTCTAAGTCTACTAGACCTGCTCCTAACTGTTCCAAAGCGACAAATTGTGAGATAACCCTCAGATCGCCTCTTCACAGCCAGTTGTGGCCAGGTAAGCACAAGTGAGGTATGGAGGGATCCGCTCACGAATCACCGTGAGACGGGCCTTTTAAAGTTATCTCCTCACTTGTCTTGCCTAGACACCACAAGAGTCATGTTTAGATAAACGATTGAATGCCCACAATCTTCCTTTGTCCTATTGAGCGCGACAAGTCCTTAGTGGGCTGAGTCTAAATATTTTTTATTAAACTTGAGGTGACACTTATGCAATTAGTGATTTCCGGGGTCTTAGGAAGGGTGATGAAATACCCACCCAATCTGGATTGGTGTTAGAGCCCCTTAAGTCCGTATTAAATGATGCAATGCGCAAAATTCAACCAAGTTTTGTTTTCAAGCAATCAGTTATCGTTTTTTACTTTTAATGCGGCGCTGCAACAAATACGGTTAGTTTTTTTTGGCTTTTTGCGGCGATTTTTGCTAAGAATCCTGCAAAGACAAGAATATTGGAGAGTCGGGTTTGAAAGGGGAAGTTTAGAAAAATACGTACCAAAAAGTATCGAGTTTCAGAAACTCGTGTTGATATTGCCTCCGAGTGGTCGAATGGTTCGCTTGCGCGGGTCTAACTACCCGGATCTTTGGCACTGAGTGTTCACCCTCCTTTGCAATTGAAAATGCCCCTTTGTTCCGTATGATCGCTGCTCAAAATCCGTCAAATCTGCATATGTTGGAAAAATACGGATATTTGAGCCAAAAAGCAATATTAATAACCACAATTCTGAACACAAATAATTAAGAAAATCAGAGTGTTAGCAGAATTCAAATCCAGAGAAGAAAAGAATTTTATTTGTGTTTGTGGTTGGTTTCAAAAAGAATGGTTATTTGTTTGAATGTGTTAGAAGTTAGTTTTATACAGAATATGCACAAATTTAACCCGAAACTACAAGTATAAAAAGCGTTACCGTCTCCCCGGCAACGGCGCCATTTGATTGTGACGATCTAACTGTGTCGTGTTTAAAAAGAATTCTGAAATTACTCTAACTGTGTCGTGTTTAAAAAGAATTCTGAAATTACCGCAATCAAAACGGTGTCGCTTGTAGCGATCCGCGATGAATACGGGTCGTCCGCAGGGAGATGGTAAGTTTTTTATATCTTGTTTTAACGAGTTAATACCGTGTTTTGATTTGTTGGTTAACTAATTGTCGTAAAAAAGATATGAATAAAAAGGACTTGTTAAGGGTAGTAATAAGTTAGATTATATGAAGGTGATGTTTGCCAATTCCTTATAGCCCCGACTTGGTATTGATACTAAAGCAATAGGTAACAACGCGGATTAGGGAACTTGAAATACGGTATTTGCGGTATTTCGCTAAATCCGTTTTCCTTGTCCCTTGTCCTTCCGTTGTTATCTCTTGACTTTAGCCTTCGGCAAACCACGGGCAATCCGGTCATGATTAGGAATCATCACTATTGGGGTTGGATAGGATGCCTAGTGAGCGGAGTTGCGGGTGATTTGCACGAAGTTTCAATAGGCAAGTTTTAGGTTTTAAAGTTTGGACAAAGAAAATCTTCGAATACGATCTAACATATTACACCCTTAACAAGTGAAAAGATTACTCACACATATTTACAAATTAACAAGAAAGAAAAAAGAAGATACATAAAACATGCAATGAAATAAAGAGGAAAAGAGAACCGATGAGTTCAAGCGTTTTATCTCCCAGTGTTCAATCCCCGGCAACGTGTGAGATCCAAATACCAAGCTTTAAGGTTGCAAGCTCACTTAAGAGGTTGCAAGATCAAAGCAAAGCATGAATTTCACAATTGAAATCATGTAAAGTGGAACAAGACATGTAATAAAAATACGAACTTTTATTGAAGAACAAACTTGTTACAAGAGATCTTGAAGTCAAGAACCTAAGCCTTAAGCTTGCAAGTTCTAAATGAGAAGTTGCAAGGTCAAGACAAAGGGGCAAGAGCTCAAGAATGAAAAGAAAAATTACAAGAATTCTAAGATAGAACTAAATAAAAAGCTACCCTTTCCTCTTGCCTCTGGTCTCTATTTATAGGCTCAGAAAGAAATATTCATATCTGTCCCATTATGGCTCATGCTGATTTGTTTGATTGCCTTTGATTTGAACACATGCTTTTTAGTCTTGAATGCATATTGTAAGTCCATATTGCGACCCCCGGTTCTTACGGGGAGGCGGAAACGGTATAAAAAACAAATTTTTATCGCAAGAGGCAACATGGACTAAACAAGGTCGGGATCGTGTCTAAACTAAACTAGCATACAAGCTAAAGAGTCTTAGCTACTCGGATGAAGGTTATACCTAAACTTGAACTCCTTCTTCTTCAAACCTTGTAGAGGTTGATGGTTCTTGCCTTGTAGCCTTCTTCCGTCGAAGATGGATCCACCTCGAAGGTTCAACCTTTGGGCTCTTCCTCGATCTTTGAGTGAACTAGGGTTTCCGGCTTGCTAAACCTTGAACCTAGAATGAGTAGAGAGTGTTTAAGGGGTGCTTTTCTTTTAAAAGAGAAGGATTCTCAACACATGAGAAGGTTTCTCTTTTGCTAGAGGAAGAAGAAGATGAAGAGAGGAGAGAGAAGCTAAATGAGATAATGAGCTATCTTTTTCTTTCTTGCAACCATAATGCCAAAAGAAAAAGAATTATTTAAATAATAATAATTCAAAATAAGAATAGTTGATGGTAATTTGGAATGACCACTATCATGCTTCATTAAATGAAATGTAAGCATGAATCAAGGAGGATCTTTACAAAGTATGATGGTGGTCAACATTCAACCATGGTCAACAAGTCAACCATGGTCAACAAGTCAACAAAATCAACCATAACATAATTCTCATTTAATTACTATTATTAATAGATAATCCATAAATCCATTAGGGTTTGGAAAATGATAACTGTCAATTGTGCATACGCACCCGTTCCGAAACCCTAATGAAAGTCATCTTCCTCCTCCTCAAATAACTGTGCATACACACCTGCATTCTTGTTCCGAGGAACATGAATACTGAGAGATAAAAGCAACCCCAAAACATATACCAGTATCCGGCTCAAACCAGAGCCAGCTGGCAATATCCGTCCGGACTCCAAACGTGCACAAGTGCGCGGATGAGAACGAACCCTGTCGCAAAACCATGCGACCTCTACTCTGTTTTGCCCAGAGGCGAATACCCTCTGTGTGGGACTCTAAAGACTCGACACTACGCTGGCAGTGGGTTTAACCACAGACCGCAAGCGGCACTAGCTGTGCGTAACGGTCCCCAGGTAGATGCCGACAAGAAGGCTGACGAGGTGAAACCCCATCTGTACTCCTACTGAGTCTGAATGTGACAGTCTCCGTACAGTCCGGTCTGTTCGTCTGATACATCGCATGTCGGGCCTAGGGGGCGGTAAAACGTCAGTCCCCCAATAGTGGTACAAGTCGTGTCGGAGTGAAGCCCAAAACACCCTGAGATAACACTGGAACCTACCAGTATATCTCGCTTGCCCTGGCCAGGGACTACTCGTGTAATGGCTCTCCTAGACACAGCGCGATGTCAACCCCCAATACCGGGAGAGACGAATCCTGTCTAACCGGCACTGCCTTCAAGTGCTTCGGGACTGCACCCAACCACCACCTGTTTGCACGACTCCTTTGAGCCATGGTAGGGTAGTGATCAAAGTGCAGTGGGAACACACTCGAGGCGAAGTGTCAGTGTCAAGTCAGCGGACTAAGCTGTACTCATGTCACCTGGGAACTGATGACTGACGATAGGTATAATACCAACCTGTCAGTTCCCGACGAGTCCTGTCCAGTGTACTCGTAACCCAACGAGCACCCGTATACTATCTCCAGCACGACGTACTGATGGCTGTGGGACAGACCATCTCCCACACTGGGATGAGAAGCGCATACGCTAGTCTACTCCGGAGTATCGATGCCCTGTCTCGATAGTCCTGCGACTAGGGACCTGTATAAGGATGTGCTTATAGATTACCCAGCCCCCACTAGTGTGACTGCCATCACAACGCTGGTAATCAAGCAAAGATCCTAAGGGCTCCACTAATGCGTATAAGTGATATAGTAAAATAAACACAAGTACACATTGAAGTAGAAACAAACCAAGTAGCATACTACTATATAGAGCAAGATTGTTTATACAAGGTGAATATCCCAAGCTTCCATTAAGTAATATACAAACTAGTATGATACAGTAATGGCCTCTAGGGCATATACACTAACACATATAATATCATATGCATATAAAATCGTATCCTTGATTGCATATAGAATCATATCCTTGATTGCATATAAAATCATATCCTTGATTGCATATAGAATCATATCCTTGATTGCATATAAAATCATATCCACATGTGCTTAAAAGTCTTGTGTACACACTTGTTGTGTTGGACCATTTAGAAAAAAAATGTGTACACAACTTGTTGCGTAAAGGAACTCCTGAAGTATCGGTCGGTTAGCGTTTCTGGTCGCAGTGCCTTCCCTCGAGTGATATATCCGTGCTGTTGGATGCATTTCCAGTATTTTGTCATGGATACCTGTAATCTGTAATGCTGAGCAGATACTGGTCAATAATACCGATAAATACAACAATTAGATAATGATGAGCGATATTAGAATGCAATTTTCTGATATGAACAATAAGTCGTGTCGATATGAGGTCTATAACAATTCGAGAAACTACTGGTAACACTTACCAGTAAACCTCAGCAACCCTGGCCAGGGATTTCAGGTTATAGCCAATCGAACACAGCGCAACATCAACTCCCTATACCGGGAGAGACGAATCCCCTCCTATCGCTCATTGCCTCCATGTGATTCGGGACTGTACCCAAAAGCCACCGTTTTGCACGCCCTCTTGGACGTGGTAAGGTGGAAATCAAAGCACAGTGGGAACCACACAAGACTCTATGACGATCTCGGGTCAACAGACTACTCTGTACCAGTGTCACCAGAGAACTGCCATCTGACGTAAGGTATAGTACCATCTGGGAGTTCTCGGCGAGTCCGTCCAGTGTACCCAGTCTCTATTGAGCACCCGTATATCTTCTCTGATGTCAAACACCAATGGATATGGGATCATCCATCGCCCATCTGTATGGGTTGAGAAGGTATACGCAAGTCTACTCTGGTATATCGATGCCCCGTCTCGATACACCTACGACTAGGGACTTTGAAAGATGTACTTATGGACTACCATATCCCCACTAGTATGATCCGCATCATAGTCCAGGTAGTCAAGTACACATCCTAAGGGCTTTACCAACATGTAACAGAGAGACAATCAGTATACACGTTAAGGTAAAGAGTAACCAGATAGCATACTATCATGTCGAGCAAGAAAGTCCTCCCTATATATGTCCCAGCATCCACTACTATATACATCCAATATACAGTAATGGCCTCTAGGGCATACATATAACTAACACCGATAAATTAGGAAAATTTTTGAAAATTATAGAAATTACTTAAAAGAGGGTGTTTTATGTGAATTATGCAAATTTTAAGTTTTTATGATTAATTATATGCTAATTTAGTGCTAATCGCGATAAAAAAATCGCTAATCGGACTTTAAGCGTGTTTTGTGCACATGTCATTTTTTCACACTTGTTACATTTTCCTACATGATTTGGGGTGTATGGTATTTATTTTGGGTTCAATATTGAGGAGAGAAGAAAATTAGAGAAGAAAAGAAAAGGAAAATAGAAAAGGATAAAGAATTAGGTATGGGTGAGAGAGAGAGAAAGGTGGGGGTTACCTTTGACCTAATTATTCACACTTCTCACAACCTTGACCACATTTTCTCCCCTCTCCCCCTCTTCTTGCTACTGCTGCTGCCCTTATCCCCCCCTCCACAAATCCACTCACTTCATCTCCAAAACAACTCCAAAACCCCATTCCCTTTTCACAGAAGTTGTGCACAACCTCACAAGCTACCCATTGGACCAAGAAAAACTTGATTTTAGCGCTGTAGAGGATTCATGGGTGCTAGATGAGGTAATCCCTTCACACTTAGCGTAGTTTTTCCTTCACTTTAAACCATATTTGTGTTTAGTTGTGATTTGGTGCGATTTGGTGAGCTTTGGAAAAACCTAGAGAGGGTTAAGGTTAAATTGAGTTGTGTTAGTGTAATTAAGCCTTAGTGGTGACCCTTAAACCCCCCTTGGTGCTATGAACCCAGATCCAACACAATACAAAACCTAAAACCCAAAAATACGGAATTTCAGAACTTTCATGTCGGTTTGTGAGGAATTGGAGCGTGCAGGGAAATCTGGAATGAACCGGGGCATCTACTAGAAAAGTAAACAATACCAGAGACCTAGTGGGACCTATAGGAAGACACCCTACCAATACGAGCCCCTAATTCCATACAAGAACCGGCCTGGCCGGATTTTTATCTCGGGTGGCCGGCCACTTGGATGAGATAGGTGCCCAGGTTGCTTCTGTAGGTCATATGTACCCTATATATCATCCCAATGTTGTTTATTTACCTTGTTTTGGCCTGAGTTGAAATCTGGGACCACTTTCTCTAGTTGCTTCTTTGATTCGAGCAATGGTTTTCCGTATTTTAAATTCTGTATTTTTGTATTTGTGCGTTATCTCGATCATGTGACGTTTTTACGTCTATATCGGGTGATATCGGGTTGTTTTGCGAGAGCAAACCATAGGTTCTAACCTATAGGCTTTTAAGCGTATCGTTTTGGTTTTCGTGTGTCGTTTTGGTTTCGATTTGGTTTTAATGCGATGCGATAAGTGTGACATGTAGGTACCCCTACGATGATTCGAGACGATGAAGAAGATGGTGGCGACATCGACATCGGCAAGCAAGATCAATGTGAGTAGATTATATCTACGGGGGAAGTCGGGTGGATGGCGTATAGCACCCCCGTAGTTCGACACTTAGTATACTAGATATATACTATATGTATATGTATGATAGCGTTATGTGTGACTTGGATATTCTAGGTGTGATTAGGTGTACTATGGATAGATTAGGGTTTAGAAGTAAACTAGTATAGTTTCCTAGTTGCGAACCCTAGACTAGGTTTACACCCACACACACACACATGCTTGCTTGTTATACTATTATCTGGATGATGAGGATAGTGGATGATATTTGGAGATGAGTCGATGAGATTTGGTATAGTGCCATGAAATCGGTGATTTGATATAGTTCGTATTTGGGATACGACATGAGATTTTAGCGGGCCTTTGGACGTGTGTTTCACACACGCATTTATATTTATATAGATATTATCGATTTGTAATAGACTTAGATCAGTACCCTGATCATGAGATATGATGATAAGGATACCAGATAATTGATGAGATGAATGTGATATTGACCCGTCTCCAGATTTGGGATGCCGTACGATGATTTACCGTACGAGCTTTATTTGATGATAAGATCCGCACTCATGACTCGAAGATGTCATATGATATTGTATCGTACGCGGTACCTTTGAGGCGGAATCACCGACTATTATATTATATATATATATATATAAATATATATATATATCGACTCAGATTTAGGTGGTTTCCATACCCCTCCTGATTGACTTGTTAGTTAGAGCTGTAGTTTTGCTAGTAGATGTTAGGCTAGGCCGATGTCATACCTATTTAAAAAAATAACGAATCGGGAGTATTTTAACGACAGGCAAAGGGATTCTACTGATATTTTCAAAAGACGCATCTTTTCTTAAAAACGCTGTAGCCCTTATTTTCCTAAAAACTCCGATTTGTCTTCTTTTAAATGGCAAAACAGTATGACATAGATACATTGATGTAGATTCTACACTGTTGTGTTTATTATTCAATTACCGCATATCCTTGCTTTTCGCATCGCATCGCATGCTTAAATATGTTATTATTATATTAAAACCATGCTGTTAGGCCACCAGCACCATTATCGATGATGCGTATGTTCCACGTACACCTGCTTGCCGGCTCACACACTTCATCATCGATAATTGCCATGTCACTACACTGTAGTACTGTTGCATTCAGGATATGACCCTTGCATGGCATACTTGTGTACTTATATATTGTACACCCATACTTGTACACATACTCATTTGCACATACATAGATGATTCTGGCTTGAATTGAGGATTCGGGAACCGCGAGATACTTTTAAAACTGATTCATTTTAAAGAAGCGGTCTTCCCTAAATATGTGTATATTACTACTCCATGTTGCATGATATACTGATATGCTTACATTTCTTTTATATGTCGCATACATCATGCTTTCTGATTATACGCATTGAGATATGTTGTTTCCATGATATTTCTGGATTTGGGAACCGTGGGTATCTTAAAAGAGAGTATGTATTGTTTTAAAAACCTGGTTACCTTTGATATGATATTTCAGTGCGTCCACCATGCGTTTTCTCGGTTCTGAGAGTGGCATGTGAAACTCGATTCGATGAGCGGTAGGCACCGTCTGTGGGTATATGGTGGACCCAGTGAGGTACCCCGGGGCAAGAAGACTCGTATATGTTGGACGGTGAGCCTGGCGGGGGAGTACTACCTACCGGTGATCTTATTTGAGCTTGGCGGATATTTGGGGGATATCGACCGGAGACGAGAGATGATACGGGCCGATCCGGACTGACGGAGCCTGATATATGAGGATTTATGTGCCGATGCTGGGCCCAACTTTCATGATGTTTTCGAGTGTCGATGCTGGACACTCCGGTTCTATGATTTTGATGTGTCGCGAGGGACATATGTTGATTATATCCTCATACTTCCATGCATATGCTTTATGATATTTGCATGCATGATATTTATTGTCATTAGGTGACACGTGGACGATATCCACATACATATAGTTGACACTGATGACATTGATTACATAGTTGGATGATATCCACATACTTATAGACTTCATGATATAGTCGACATTGATCATACCTCATATTTATGATATGTTATTACCTGAGGCACTGGCACGAGCACTTGGCACTACACTCATGTATAGATGTTATATTGCCACCTTATCATGCTTCTGACTTATTCCTTTGAGAGTTATATATATCTGATCGTATTGACCTAGGATTGTGTCATACATACGATTTCTACTCTATGATGTTTTCTATTCACGAGTTGGCAACTCACCCCCGTTGTGCCACAGTTCTTGCAGGTTTTGCCGTACAGGTTTCATTGCGGCATTTCTGACGCACTGCTTCCCTTACGGGTGATTTGCTTTGGTAGGTGGGTTCTTTTGCATCAGAACCACCATTGTATATGTATTATTCATTTGTATCTAGAAATTCCATCAACCAAACTTGTATATTGTTTCAGACTTAGAAAACCAGTTGTGTATTATTTTGACCTTAGAGTCGCGTGTTGTAGTTGTAGGGTTTCTAGGCACACCCATGAGGTTCTACAACTAATCAAACATGGCCAATTCAAATTTTTCATGTGCCTACGAACCCTAATACGGATCGTTAACTAGATTTATAGGCGATGCAAGCAAGTAAACGAATTTATTGCTAAAGGAAAGTGACTACAACTTTTGTAGATCCGGTCCTCCACTTCCTTGGCTCCGTGATGACGTCCCTCCGCTGTACCAATCGGAATCCTAGACTCTTGCGGTGGTTTCATCGGAAAAAAGATCGGGCTAGGTCGCCGACTTCGATGCCGAAGATGATCTACGTCGAGGCAACTCAAGATCAAGCTCCAACTTCACCAAGTCATGAAACTTGTGAAGAAAACACCCTATACTACTTGGCAAGTGGTAGAGGATGAAGAAATAGGAAGTGGGTTCACTTTAGAATTGTATTTCTCACTCTTTTTCTCAAGTTTCCATTAATGGAGGGAAGGTTTCTTCTTTGTTGAAGAAGAAGAAGATGAAGAAAGAATATGATAAGTATATTTTTAAATAGAAAATAAAATGAATACTTATCATATAGCAACCATAGTTAGGTTCAGAGAATAAACTATAGTTAGGTTGAATGGTTAGGGTTAAGTAAACAAACAAAATGGTCAAGCTTTCAACACTTCATGAAGCTTCATGAAAGAAACAAAATAAGCCACCATTCTATTTATCTTTCAAAGATGAATAAATAAATAAAAGAAATAGTTAAGAAAATGAAAACCCTAACTATTACATAACCATGGTTTAATCTAAACATACACCCTAACTTTCATGTATCATCAAACATGATACAATAAAGTGCACAAAAATTATATCACATATACAATGTGCACATCAAGTGAGAAAATCCATTTTAAGTGAACAAATACTAGTTAATGTAAAGTAATATATCAAATATATAATTATACATTAAATCATTAAATCAACACTTGATTTAACGATCCGGTCATATCGCATGTGACCGACTAATATCCAATGTATCGTCTTATCGAATCAATCCTCGATTCGATAACTAGGTTATATCGCATACAACCAATCGATACATTCATCGTGAGAATAGAATACGGTATCACATACACGCATTATTCTTGGTCCCGCACATATCTCATATGCGCTCCTATTTCGTTTCGCTTGAGCCAGGAAACCTCTGTGTAGGACTCTAAAGACTTGTCAATACGCCGGCAGCAGGTGAGGATCATATCAAACACCCATAAGCCGCAAGCGGTCTGCTAAACGTAACGGCTACCCGGGTATTGAGCAATCAGAAGATCGACAAGCAAGCCCGCTCACACTCCTGTGAATCCAACCAGTAACACTTACCGTACAGTTCGGTCTATTCGTCTGATATGTCGCATATCTCGCCTAGGGGTGGTAAACGTCAGACCCCAGTAGCTTGATAAGTCATGCCAACGTAAGGTCCATAACATTCGTGAAACTACTGATAACTCTTGCCAGTATATCACTGCAACCCTGGCCAGGGATTTCCTGTTATGGCCAGTCGAGCATAGCGCAACATCCACCCCCAATACCGGGAGAGACGAATCCCCTCCTATCGCTCATTGCCTCCATGTGAATCGGGACTGTACCCAAAAACCACCTGTTTGCACGACTCTATAGAGCCGTGGTAGGATGGAAATCAAAGCACAGTGGGAGACACACAAGACTCTATGACGATCTCGGGTCAACAGACTAAGCTGTACCAGTGTCACCAGAGAACTGCCATCTGACGTGAGGTATAATACCATCTGGGAGTTCTCGGCGAGTCCGTTCAGTGTACTCAGTCTCCACTGAGCACCCGCATACCATCTCTGATGTCAAACACCATTGGATATGGGATCATCCATCGCCCATCACATGGGTCGAGAAGATATACACTAGTCTACTCTGGAATATCGATGCCCCGTCTCGATATTCCCACGACTAGGAACATTGAAGGATGTACTCATGGACTATCCAGGCCCCACTAGTATGATCTACATCATAGTCCTGGAAGTCGAGTACACATCCTAAGGGCTTTATCAACATGTAACAGAGAGACAGAAAGTATACATGTTAAGATAAAGAGCAACCAGATAGCGTACTATCAACGTCGAGCAAGAAAGTCATACCTATATATGTCCCAGCATCCACTACAATATACATCCAATGTACAGTAACGGCCTCTAGGGCATACATTTAACTAACAATCTCCCACTTGCACTAGGGCCATCTGTAGCAGTGGTTGCAGTATCACATACTCAACCATCCCACATAAGTCTTTCTATGGGAAAAGTCCTTTGTGAGTGGATCCGCCGTGTTGTCCTCTGATTCTACTCTCCTTACCTCGATCACCCTGGAGATCAACTATCTCCATGATCAGGTGATGCTGCCTCAGAATATGTCTGGGTCACTGATGGGACCAGGGTTCCAGGGCCAAAGCCACACTTCCATTGTCATACAATGGCAGGAACCTAGTTCATCTTATGAACCAATATACACCCAAACAGCCTCTTTGGTAGTATCTTTAATAGCGATGTTACCAGCCTTTATCGTCTAGTTTGCCACGGTATCTAGCTTGGAACTCTTCCAACATACCGTCCCTTCACTGAGGGTAAAGACAATGCTTGCGACTGACATGCAGTCGTCCTTATCACCCTGGAACATTTCCAGTGATTCTTCCCAGGATCAATTGATACCATCTCACTATAACTAGTGAGAATCCTAACATCCATCTAGATCTATCTCATAGATCCAAAACCCAGGATTTAGGAGGTATCACTTTGATCCTATATGACGAATCCATGTGATAAGAGGAGATTGACCGAGCGTAGTATAGGAAACTCTTTTCCTATCAAGAGTATGTTGTCCACGTACAATACGAGGATAACCACCTTACTCTCTACTACCGTTTTGTATATACAAGGTTCATCTACCATTTTGATGAAGTCAAACACTTTGACTATCACATCAAAACAGACGTTCCAACTCCGCGATGCCTGCTTTATTATGTAAAGCAACTTGCACATGTTTCCGCTGCTCCCACTGTTTACGAAGCCCTCTGGCTGTGTACTTATTGACGTTCTCTTCTAAATCAGTATTTAGAAAAGTAGTCATGGCACCCAACCACCAGATATAGTAATTATGGTATGTAGCAATGGCAAGTAGGATCTGGATGGACTTAAACATAGTCCCTGAAAAAAGTTTCATCATTATCCATGCCTGGTCGATGACAAAAACCTTTAACAAGTCTAGCTTTGAAAATCTCAACTTTTCCATCTACACCAAGTAATCTTCTCAAGATATACTTGCTCCTGATGGGGATTTAACCCTTCAGTTATAGCAAACAAAGTCCATACTTTGTTGGTGTACATGGATTCCATCTCAGATCGCTAAGCATCCAGCTATTCTTACAGAGTCCCTACTCTTGATGACCTGCTCGAATCTAGTTGGGTCATTATCTCATGATGCAATCCTCGCTCCCACTATCATCGAGAAACCGAAGTATCTCTCAGGCAGGTGAGGAACCCTACTAGATCGGCGGAGAGGCTGAGGTTCGTCGGGGACTATTGAATTCTTTGGTTCTGTCAAATCAGCTGCAGTTTTGTATAGCTGGAACCTTTCCAGTTCTACAGAACTGAGATTGCCACGATTTTGTCCGGATTTTGCTTTTAGACATAGGCCGGACAACCTCAAATCTTAACTTACTTAAGAGATAGGCTCTTCCCATACCATATCTTATATGGAGTGGTAGGCACTGATTTGATTCGAACCTAATTCAATATGTATGCAGCTTCTCAAGTGCACAACCCCAAAAGGAAATAGGTAACTCATTAATACTCATCATAGAGCACACCATATCTAATATTGTGCGATTGCTCCTCCCCGATACACCGTTGTGCTGTGGTGCATTCAGAGGAGTAATACTGAGAGAGAATCTCATTTTCTTTTAGAATAGTCCAGGAATGCCATGCACAAGTATTCTCCTCCCTGATCTTATCATAGGACATATTACTTATACCCGTATTGATTCCCTACTTCTAGCTTATATTCTGTGAATATCTCAAAAGGTTCGGACTCACGTTTCAACAGGAACATATGACTGAATCTTGAGAGATCATCAGAGAACGTAATGAAGTATAAAGAACCGATCCTGGCATGTGTAGACAGGAGACCATACATACATCATCATGTATCAATCCCAAGAGTTTACTAACTCTTTCCCTGTTTCCAATAAACAGAGCTATGATCAACTAATCTTTGTGACATGACTGGCAAGTTTCATAAGATGTAAATTCAAAATGATTTAAATATGCATCTAAAATGTAACTTCAGCCAGTCGGGTCGCATTGATGTGACCTAGTCTACAATGACTCAAGAAGGATCCGTTCATTTCTGAACTCTTCCTCTTGTGTGTGTTCTGTATACTAGGAACTGTAGTTTGATTTAGAACATCAATGCTTTTAGATAACGTGCCTGAACCGATCAACTTTTGATATAGGAAATGTTCAAAACATTATCCAACAATACAAAATTTTATCATTTCTTTATTTGTAAAGAGACTGATATGATTTTGTATATCAGGTTCGGTATCTAATAGCATTTGTTCAGAATTAATATATTGGTAATACAGGGTGACAGTGACCAACAGACTTGGCTGCAACACTTGCCCCGTTTTCCGTCTCATGAAACTTATCACCCGTTCTCAGTTTTTCTACCTTTCGGTAGCCCTATGTAACAGATTTCATATCTGGGATCTTGATCTGGTATCATATACCCAGGATGCAAAGGATACTGAGAAACAGTTCTCTGTAATGAACACACCCGAAGGAGATGCATCATATGCACTTTCTTCGTTTGGGCGGCATAGGAATTCTGGTATTTCCCTATTTCCTGCTCTGTCTTATAACAATTATAAGTTGGAGCGGGACCAACGTTCCCCAGCTCAGTATAACAAGCGGGTTCGGTCAATACATCCATATTATTATCTTGATTAAGGCGTGATATGGTCGCTACTTGGAGAGAGAGAAAAGAAAACACTCTGCGTGCGCTCTTGCAAGATTAGATTGGTTATATATTTTATCTAATCAGGATGGCTCCCACTGTTTTTATCAAATCTTCCTTCAAACCATAAAAGGAAAAACTAGCCGGGATTAATTACACTCTACAAGTTTGCCAATCTTTCAGCCAGTCCAGTGTCGGTACTTTGAGGGAGGTTCCCCGTGCTTTCGCACGGACCTAATTATAGTAAATCTCATTTTCCCAGAGGCGTAACCCCGTTGACACCTTTCTAGACACCTACTTGATCGGCTAATTGCAAAGTGCAAAACTCTCCTAGGAGTACCAATTACTCGTAGTGGGTATCGGGATCCAACTATCACATAGAAGGTATGCAATCTCATTGCAAATTTCAACACTTGAAACTCCCGATAAAGGGTTTTACCCCTAGCACCTATGACCTTAACTATGGTCAACAAATCATAAGTACTAGTCAAGTTCTACCCGTCATTTCGTGATTAATTAGACCCACCCACATGACCCTTAACTAAGGTCAACAAAGTCACGCGACTGTCCTAACTAATCGCATCATATGCGGTGTAGGAAGACATCACTTAGCTACCGTACACTGTGCCTTAACTAAGGTCAACAAACACAGCACGAATACTAAGTACTCTACTTCCTAAAATGACGGAGGGTTGCGAATGGTTTTTATGAAAACCTTTAACGCTTTGAACTTGATCTCGTTGCGGAATCAAATGGTTTTTAAATGGAGTGTTTTTGAGGCTTTTCTAGTTTTGCTAAAGGGGTCACTCCCGGTGAAGGGATCGTCGGCCCTTTCCTCGTCGAATGAGGTGCGGGATATATCATATATATCACTGTGCAAAGAAGAAACTATAGAAGCGATCAAAAGACAAACCGAGGGTTGTAGCATCTGCCAGTTATCGCTAAAGGAGTCACTCCCGGTGAAGGGATCTCGGTCCTTTCCTCATCGAATTAGGTGCAGGATGTTCTACAAGGAACACCACAATGCAAAGCAAGAACTGTAGCTACCTGTTTTATTTTTGAAATTCGATTCCACAACATCAATTAGGTTTATTTTCTTTCATTAATCTCATTAATGAAGTCCCATCATTTCAGTCCACCTAAACATCACAGATAAATATAACGTACGCTTATGCTATCCGCATTCGCCTCGATGTCCCGTCTGCACCGTTAGGTTAGGTAACTAACGCCAGAGCGAGGCAGGGCTAGCGCGGGTGTAAAACATAAGCAACGTCTATATAATATATCATATATACTATATACTATATCTATCTAAATACATCACATGATCACATCACAGATAACGCAGCAGAAGAATCATATGAAACATTGGATATACTAGGACGACCGTGTTTTTAATACGAGCCAGTATAAAACACGGATTCCATGGTCGCGATGAATAGCCAATCCCACACCCCTAGACCCCTACGAGAGCGGCAAGCAACCCTACCAATTCTAGGATTAGGAGACCCGAACTCAACTCCTCGAGATGGTCTCCCACTGGACCCTAGAACTCGGTTACTTGTGCTCCCCTCCTTGGGTCTATCCTAATGCGGAAAAGTAAATAATATAAAATGTGTGACATCTTCCGCAACCTGGAAGTGCCCCAATAAAAGAATATTACATACAAGTTTTTACATGAATGAAAATGAAAAACACTCTTCTCACATAAGAACCACCCGACTATTCAAACACGACGATCCAATATAACATATCCAGTAACACATAACATCACATGTCATCAACGTAAGTAAATATGCGCATCCCAATTGTCGTTGACATATAGCAACGAAACCGGCGATATCACATATTACACTTACGGTCATAGAAAAGAAATTGTAAAACTACAACAGTTGGAATTCGCAAACTCTTTAGACATCGCATGCCTAGCCAAATGAATTCCTTAGACATCACATGCCTAACAATTATAAACCCCGTATTTTAGTCTCATTATCGAAAACTCTTTTCAATATCAAGACGGGCAATTCAACAATATTCCCGACATCCTGATCGAATGCTCGTCGCAAACTTCAATAGACGGCCACACCCCTGATGCCGTCGACGAAGTGCACCAAGGCGGAACACTGCTGCCGCGAGCACCCGAACGGATGCTTTCGGCGACGGGGTTCTCCTACAGTCACTTGGTCGGGGCTATGGTGTGTAGCAGTCTATTAAGTTTATCCGGCGAGTATCCGTGTACGCTACGTGATTGCGACGGACTTTTGATCACATCAAAATTCCGTGGCAACCGATCAAGCGAGACTAAACCGCTAGATTTATAACATTCATTCAGTTATCTCATAACTACTTGTGAATTCCAAATGTTGTATCACATTCCAGATAAATAGAAAATGTTAAACTTTCCGATCGAACAATCGAACACCCAAGTTTTCCCGAAATAGCTCAACACATGAAATAAGTTTAAAAACATTCACTTCGTGCCTCAGTACCAACGGTCCAGCCGTAGAAGGGTCAAGACAACGCCTCACATGTGGCACGCCGTACTGCCCCAAACCCTAAGGTTCAAAGGGCAGTTCAAGACGGTCACATAATCGAGTTAAGGTTTGTTGTCTTCTAGAGAGACCATCGCGTTACTTGCACTACTTAGAACGTCATTAAACTACGGAAAAGTCCAACAATTGGAAATTTCCCGGCAGGGGAAAAAGTGGGTATTTATATCCGGTCGAACTTTTTAACATATTCAAAAATATCCGGAAAAACACATAGACAAAGTTTGATAATCCGATCGAATCTACGAACTCCCAATACAACCAAGAAAACTCAACTCTTGAGTAAGATTTAAAAATTTCCAGAAAATACAGCACCAGAATATAGGAATTACTGTGCAAAAATGAATTGAAGAAGAGACTAAGTGGCCGCAGAACCGCCGCATTAGCCATGCTAATGCCGCGGTTCCGCCGCGCTTTTATGGAATCAGGAGTACGGGCTTCACAGTAATTCTTAGAAACTCGTGCTGATTTTTCTGCATATTTTTAATTCTCAAAAATCCCCGATTTGAAAAAATGTACAGAGAGCAATTTGAGATTAGGGTTTCGGTTCGATCGGACTTCTAACTCCGTCTACGCATCGCCTAAGGCTCTAGCTAGGCTCTGATACCACTGTAGGGTTCCTAGGCACACCCATGAGGTTCTACAACTGATCAAACATGGCCAATTCAAATTTTTCATGTGCCTATCAACCCTAATACGGATCGTTAACTAGATTTATAGGCGATGCAAGCAAGTAAATGAATTTATTGCTAAAGGAAAGTGACTACAACCTTTGTAGATCCGGTCCTCCACTTCCTTGGCTCCGTGATTACGTCCCTCCGCTGTACCAATCGGAATCCTAGACTCTTGCGGTGGTTTCATCGGAGAAAAGATCGGGCTAGGTTGCCGACTTCGATGCCGAAGATGATCTACGTCGAGGCAACTCAAGATCAAGCTCCAACTTCACCAAGTCATGAAACTTGTGAAGAAAACACCCTATGCTATTTGGCAAGTGGTAGAGGATGAAGAAATAGGAAGTGGGTTCACTTTAGAATTGGATTTCTCACTCGTTTTCTTAAGTTGCCATTAATGGAGGCAAGGTTTCTTCTTTGTTGAAGAAGAAGAAGAAGAAGAAAGAATATGATAAGTATATTTTTAAATAGAAAATAAAATGAATACTTATCATATAGCAACCATAGTTAGGTGTAGAGAATAAACTATAGTTAGGTTGAATGGTTAGGGTTAAGTAAACAAACAAAATGGTCAAGCTTTCAACACTTCATGAAGCTTCATGAAAGAAACAAAATAAGCCACCATTCTATTTATCTTTCAAAGATGAATAAATGAATAAAAGAAATAGTTAAGAAAATGAAAACCCTAACCATTACATAACCATGGTTTAATCTAAACATACACCCTAACTTTCATGTATCATCAAACATGATACAATCAAGTGCACAAAAATTATATCACATATACAATGTGCACATCAAGTGAGAAAATCCATTTTAAGTGAACAAATACTAGTTAATGTAAAGTAATATATCAAATATATAATTATACATTAAATCATTAAATCAACACTTGATTTAACGATCCGGTCATATCGCATGTGACCGACTAATATCCAATGTATCGGCTTATCGAATCAATCCTCGATTCGATAACTAGGTTATATCGCATACAACCAATCGATACATTCATCACGAGAATAGAATACGGTATCACATACACGCATTATTCTTGGTCCCGCACATATCTCATATGCGCTCCTATTTCGTTTCGCTTGAGCCAGGAAACCTCTGTGTAGGACTCTAAAGACTCGTCAATACGCCGGCAGCAGGTGATGATCATATCAAACACCCACAAGCCGCAAGCGGTCTGCTAAACGTAACGGCCATCCGGGTATTGAGCGATCAGAAGATCGACGAGCAAGCCCGCTCACACTCCTGTGAATCCAACCAGTAAAACTTACCGTACAGTCCGGTGTGTTCGTCTGATATGTCGCATATCTCGCCTAGGGGTGGTAAATGACAGACCCCAGTAGCTTGATAAGTCATGCCGACGTAAGGTCCATAAAATTCGTGAAACTACTGATAACTCTTACCAGTATATCACTGCAACCCTGGCTAGGGATTTCCTGTTATGGCCAGTCGAGCATAGCGCAACATCCACCCCCAATACCGGGAGAGACGAATCCCCTCCTATCGCTCATTGCCTCCATGTGAATCTGGACTGTACCCAAAAACCACCTGTTTGCACGACTCTGTAGAGCCGTGGTAGGGTGGAAATCAAAGCACAGTGGGAGACACACAAGACTCTATGACGATCTCGGGTCAACATACTAAGCTGTACCAGTGTCACCAGAGAACTGCCATCTGACGTGAGGTATAATACCATCTGGGAGTTCTCGGCGAGTCCGTTCAGTGTACTCAGTCTCCACTGAGCACCCGCATACCATCTCTGATGTCAAAAACCAATGGATATGGGATCATCCATCGCCCATCACATGGGTCGAGAAGATATACGCTAGTCTACTCTGGAATATCGATGCCCCGTCTCAATATTCCCACGACTAGGAACATTGAAGGATGTACTCATGGACTATCCAGGCCCTACTAGTATGATCTACATCATAGTCCTGGAAGTCGAGTACACATCCTAAGGGCTTTATCAACATGTAACAGAGAGACAGAAAGTATACATGTTAAGATAAAGAGCAACCAAATAGCATACTATCATGTCGAGCAAGAAAGTCATACCTATATATGTCCCAGCATCTACTACAATATACATCCAATGTATAGTAATGGCCTATAGGGCATACATATAACTAACAGTAGTATTATGGTTTTCAGGCTGATTTTGAGTTTCCTTTTTGAGTATTGATCCTCATCCTTCGGCGTTGTATATTATACTGCTTGCGTGGTTGTGACCGTCGATTGACGAAGAGCTAGTTCCCGCTTGTGGATTCCTTTTATCATCGTGCATATATTATTCTTGTTGTACCCCGTTTAGGGCCAGTATTTACAAAGGAAACTCTGCCGAAATTTTCAGAAAAGACTAGAGGTTTTAAAAATGCATATTCGGCTTACTTATTTAAAAACATTTCTTTTAAACTTGTTTTCTTACTTCTTAAAAAATTAGTTTTCTTTATTTACTCCTTAAAATGGTTTTAGATTTCTGGGTTTTTGGCTTACTTGTGTTAGTTATATGTATGCCCTAGAGGCCATTACTGTACATTGGATGTATATTGTAGTGGATGCTGGGACATATATAGGGAGGAATTTCTTGCTCGACATGATAGTATGCTATCTGGTTACTCTTTACCTTAACGTGTATACTGATTGTCTCTCTGTTACATGTTGGTAAACCCCTTAGGATGTGTACTTGACTACCTGGACTATGATGCGGATCATACTAGTGGGGACATGGTAGTCCATAAGTACATCCTTCAAAGTCCCTAGTCGTGGGTGTATCGAGACAGGGCATCGATATACCAGAGTAGACTAGCGTATACCTTCTCGACCCATACAGATGGGCGATGGATGATCCCATATCCATTAGTGTTTGACATCGGAGATGATATACGGGTGCTCAGTAGAGACTGGGTACACTGGACGGACTCGCCGAGAACTCCCAGATGGTATTATACCTTACGTCTGATGGCAGTTCTCTGGTGACACTGGTACAGAGTAGTCTGTTGACCCGAGATCGTCATAGAGTCTTGTGTGGTTCCCACTGTGCTTTGATTTCCACCTTACCACGTCCAAGAGGGTGTGCAAAACGGTGGCTTTTGGGTACAGTCCCGAATCACATGGAGGCAATGAGCGATAGGAGGGGATTCGTCTCTCCCGGTATAGGGAGTTGATGTTGCGCTGTGTTCGATTGGCTATAACCGGAAATCCCTGGCCAGGGTTGCTGAGATTTACTGGTAAGTGTTACCAGTAGTTTCTCGAACTGTTATAGGCCTCATATCGACACGACTTATCGAGCTATTGGGGTCTGACGTTTACCACCCCTAGGCAAGATATGCGACATATCAGACGACGAGACCGGACTGTACGGTAAGTGTTACTGGTTGGATTCACAGGAGGGTGAGCGGGCTTGCTCGTCGATCTTCTCATCGCTCAATACCCGGGTGGCCGTTACGTTTAGCAGACCGCTTGCGGCTTGTGGGTGCTTGATATGATCATCATCTGCTGCCGGCGTATTGACGAGTCTTTAGAGTCCTACACAGAGGTTTCCTGGCTCAAGCGAAACGAAATAGGAGCGCATATGAGATATGTGCGGGACCGAGAATAATGCGTGTATGTGATACCGTATTTCATTCTCGCGATGATTGTATCGAATGGTTGTATGTGATATAACCTAGTTATCGAATCAAGGATTGATTCGATAAGCCGATACATTGTATACTGGTCGGTTGTGTGCGACATGACCGGATCGTTAAATCAAGTGTTGATTTAATGATTTAATGCATAATTATATATTTGATATATTACTTTGCATTAACTAGTATTGGTTCACTTTAAATGGATTTTCTCACTTGGTTTGTGCACATTGTATATGTGATATACTTTTGTACACAAGTTTGTATCATGTTTGATGATACATGCTCACTAGAGTATGTGTAAAGATTAAACCATGGTTGTGTAATGGTTAGGGTTTTCCTTTTTGTTTTCTATTTCTTTTATTTATTCATTTATTCTTTATGGAAATTAATAAGCATAAAGAGAAAAATGGTGGCTTTCTTTGTTTGTATTTTGAAGCTTCATGAAGCTTTGACTAAGTGACCATTTTGTCTCATGCTTAACCCTAACCATTCCACTTAACCCTAGTTGATTCTCTACACTTGACCATGGTTATTATTATGATAAGTATTCATTTATTTTCTATTTTGAATTAACTTATCATAATATTCATCATATTCTTGCTTCTTCTTCTTCTTCACTTGAAGAAAAAGCTTGTCTTCATTAATGGCAAGTTGAGCATATAAGTGAGAAATCCAATTCTAAAGTGAACCCACCTCCTATTTCTTCATCCTCTACCTCTTGCCAAGTAGTATAGGGTGTTTCCTTCACAAGTTTTCTTGACTTGGTGAAGTTGGAGCTTGATCTAGCGATGCCTCGACGTAGATCATCTTCGGCATCGTCGTCGATGACCTAGCCCGCTTTTTCTCCGATGAAGCCGACGCTAGAGCCCAAGATCCGATTTGTACAGCGAGGAGACTTCATCGCGGAGCCATGGTGGTGGAGAACCGGATCTACAAAGGTTGTATTTCCGTTTACCATTTAGTTAAGTTGTTAACTAGTTTCTTTTTCGCCTAAATTCTTGTTAACGATCTAGTCTAGGGTTTCTCGGCACCGTAATTTTTGAAATTGGCATGGTTGATGCCTTGTGAGACCTCTTGGGAGTGCCTAGGAACCCTACAGTGGTATCAGAGCCTAGCTAGAGCCTTAGGCGAAGTCTAGATGATGTTTGAAACCCGATCGAACCCGAAACCCTAACTTTTTGATGCTCTCTGGACTTTTTCTAAAAACTGGGATTTTTCCACATTAAAAATGCTTAAAAAATTCAGCAGGGAAATCTAAGAATTACGGTGCAAAATGTTTTCCATGAACTGTTCATTGTGTGGCGGAACCGCGGCCGAAGCCTGGCTTCTGCGGCGGTTCCGTGGCCAAATGATGGAAGTTGACTTTCTATTTTGCACAGTAACTCATGGTTTCAGGTGCTGAGTTTTATGGGAATTTTTAATCTGTACTCAAGAGTTGAGTATTTTAGGGTTGTTTTGGGGGTTCGTTGATTCGATCGGATTATCAGATTTTGTCTATTTGGATTCCGGATAATTTTTGAATATGTTATAAAGTTCGACCGAATATAAATACCCAATTTTTCCCCTGTCGGGAAATTTCCAAGTGTTGGATTTTTCCGTGGTTTAAAGACGTTCTAAGTAGTGCAAGTAACTCGATGGACCCTCTAGAAGACAACAAACCTTAACTCGATTATGTGACCGTCTTGAACTGCCCTTTGAACCTTCGGGTTTGGGGCAGTACGGCGTGCCACATGTGAGGCGTTGGCTTGACCCTTCTACGGCTGGACCGTTGGTACTAAGGCACGAACTGAATGTTTTTAGACTTGTTTCATGTGATGTGCTGTTTCGGGAAAACTTGGGTGTTCGATTATTCGATCGGAAAGTTTAACGTTTTCTATCTTATTCGGAATGTGATACAACAATTGGAATTCACAAGTAGTTATGAGATAACTGAATGAATGTTATAAATCTAGCGGTTTAGTCTCACTTGATCGGTTGCCACGGAATTTTGATGAGATCAAAAGTCCGTCGCAATCACGTAGCGTACGCGGATACTCGCCGGGTAAACTTAATAGACTGCCTCACCCCATAGCCCCGACCAAGTGACTGTAGGAGAACCCCGTCGCCGAAAGCGTCCGTTCGGGTGCTCGCGGCAGCGGTGTTCCGCCTTGGTGCACTTCATCGACGGCATCGGGGGTGCGGCCGTCTACTAAAGTTTGCGATGAGCATTCGATCAGAATGTCGGGAATCCTGTTGAATTCCCCGACTTGATATTGAAAAGTGTTTTCGATTTTGAGACTAAAATGCGGGGTTTATAATTGTTAGGCATGCGATGTCTAAGAAATTCATTTGGTCAGGCATGCGATGTCTAAGGAGGTTGCGGATTCCAACTGTTGTAGTTTTACACTTTCTTTTCTGTGACCGTAAGTGTAATATGTGATATCGCCGATTTCGTTGCTATATGTCAACGACAATTGGGATACGCATGTTTACTTACGTTGATGACATGTGATGTTATGTGTTGCTGGATATGTTATATTGGATCGTCGTGTTTGAATAGCCGGGGGTTTTTATGTGAGATGAGTGTTTTTCATTTTCATTCATGTAAAAACTTGTATGTAATATTCTTTTATTGGGGCACTTCCAGGTTGCGGAAGTTGTCACCGTTTGTATATTATTTACTTTTCCGCACTAGGATAGACCCAAGGAGGAGGGCACAAGTAACCGGGTTCTGGAGTCCAGTGGGAGACCAACTCGAGGAGTCGAGTCCGGGTCTCCTAACTCTAGAATTGGTAGGGTTGCTTGCCGCTCTCGTAGGGGTCTAGGGGTGTGGGTTTGGCTATTCATCACGACCGTGGAATCCGTGTTTTATACTGGCTCGTATTGAAAACACGGACGTCCTAGTATATCCAATATTTCATATGATTCTTCTGTTGCGATATCTGTGATGTGATCATGTGATGTTCTGTGATAGATACAGTATATAGTATATATGATATGTTATATAGACGTTACTTATGTTTTACACCCGTGCTAGCCCTGCCCCGCTCTGCCGTTAGTTACCTAACCTAACGGTGCACGAGGGGACATCGAGGTGAATGCGGATGGCATAAGTGTACGTCGTATTTATCTGTGATGTTTAGGTATATTAAATGAAGGGACTTCATTAATGAGATTAATGAAAGAAAAGAAACCTAAAGATGTTGTAGAATCGAATTTCAAAAATAAAACAGGTAGCTACAGTTCTTGCTTTGCACAGCGGTATATGTGATATATCCTGCACCTTATTCGATAAGGAAAGGACCGAGATCCCTTCACCGGGAGTGACTCCTTTAGCAATAACTGGCTGATGCTACACACTCGGTTTGTCTTTTGATTGCTTTTAAGAGTGCTGCTTTGCACAGTGATATATATGATATATCCCGCACCTCATTCGACGAGGAAAGGACCGACGATCCCTTCACCGGGAGTGACTCCTTTAGCAAAACTAGAAAAGCCTTAAAAACACTCCATTTCAAAATTCATTTGATTCTACAACGATATCAAGTTCATTATGCAATAGGTTTTCAGAAAAACCTGTCGTAGCCCTCCGTCATTTCAGATAAGTAGTAGTTAGTATTCGTGCTGCGTTTGTTGGCCTTTGTCAAGGCGTAGTGTGCGGTAGTTAACTGGTGCTTATCTGCTTATGCATATGATGCAGATTGGGTTAGGGTAGTCGTGCGACCTTGTTGGCCTTTGTCAAGGGTCGTGCGGGTGGGTTTAATTCAATCAGGAAATGACGGGTTGAACTTGACTAGCATCCTATGGTTTGTTGGCCTTTCGTCAAGGTCATAGCACGTTAGGGGAAAAATATTATCGGGAATTTCAAGTGTTGAAATTTGCAATGAGATTGCATACCTTCTATGAGATAGTTGGATCCCGATACCCACTGCGAGTAAGAGTTACTCCTGGGAAAGTTTTACACATTACAATTAGCCGATCAAGTAGGTGTCTAGAAAGGTGTAACGGGGTTACGCCTCTGGGAAAACGAGGTTTACATTAATTAGGTTCGTGCGAAAGCACGGGGGACCTCCCTCAAAGTACCGACACTGGCCTGGCAGAAAGATTGGCGAACTTGTAGTGTGTAATTAATCCCGGCTAGTCTTTCCTTTTAGGGTTTGAAGGAAGATTTGATAAAAAACAGTGGGAGCCATCCTGATTAGATAAAATAATAACCAAACTATTCTTGCAAGAGCGCACGCTGAGTGTTTTCTTCTCTCTCTCTCCAGGCAGCGACCATATCACGCCTTAATCAAGATAATAATACGGATTATTGACCGAACCCACTTGTTATACTGAGCTGGGGAACGTTGGTCCCGCTCCAACTTATAATTGTTATAAGACAGAGCAGGAAATTGGGGATTACCAGAATTCCCGTGCCTCCCAAACGAAGAGAGTGCATGTTGATGCATCATCTTCGGGTGTGTTCATTACAAAGAACTGTTTCTCAGTATCCTCCGTATCCTGGGTATATGATACCGGATCAGGATCCCGCATATGTAATATGTTACATGGGCTACAGATAGGTAAAGAACTGAGAACGGGTGATAAGTTTCATGAGGCAGAAAACGGAGCAAGTGTTGGAGCCAAATCTGTTGGTCACTGTCACCCTGTATTACAAATACATTGATTCTGAACGAATGTTATTAGATACCGAACCTGATATACAAAATCATATCAGTCTCTTTATTAGTAAAGAAATGATAAAATTTTGTATTGTTGGATAATGTTTTGAACATTTCCTAGATCAAAAGTTGATCGGTTCAGGCACGTTATCTAAAAGCATTGATGTTCTAAATCAAACTACAGTTCTTAGTATACAGAACACACACAAGAGGAAGAGTTCAGAAATGAACGAATCCTTCTTGAGGTATTGTAGACTAGGTCATATCAATGCGACCCGACTAGCTGAGTTACATTTAGATGCATATTTAAATCAGTGGTAATTTACATCTTGTGAAACTCGCCAGTCATGTCACAAAGATAAGATGACCATAGCACTGTTTATTGGAAACAGAGAAAGAGTTAGTGAACTCTTGGGATTGATACATGTTGATGTATGTAAGGTCCCCTGTCTACACATGCCAGGAATGGTTCTTTATACTTCATTACGTTCTCTGATGATCTCTCAAGATTTAGACATATGTTCATGTTGAAACACAAGTCCGAATCTTTTGAGATATTCACAGAACATAAGTTAGAAGTAGAGAACCAAACTAAGGGTATAAGTATTATGTCCTTTGATGTGATCGAGGAGCAGAATACTTGTGCATGGAATTCCTGGACAATTCTAATGGAGAATGAGATGCTCTCTCAGCATTACTCCTCCGTATACACCATAGCACGATGGTATATCGGGGCGGAGAAATTACACCCTATATGATAAGGTGTGCTCTATGATGAGTACTGCTGAGTTACCTATTTCCTCTTGGAAGTTATGCACATATGAAGTTGCATACCTATTGAATAGGGTTCAAATCAAATCAGTTGCCTACCACTTCATATGTGATATGGAAAGGGAAGAGCCCATATCTTAAGTTAGTTAAGATTTGGGGTTGTCCAGCCTATGTCTGAAAAGCAAAATCCGGACATGCTCGAGGCAAGATCTGTTATGTAGAACTGGAAATGTTTCAGCTATACAGACTGCAGCTGATGATTTGATAGAACCAAAGGATTCAGTAGATTCCAACGAACCTCAGCCTCTCCGCCGATCTAGCAGGGTTCCTCACCCACCTGAGAGATACTTCTGTTTCTCTATGACAGTGGAAGCGGGGATTGCATCATGAGATGATGACCCAACTAGCTTCGAGCTGGCCATCAGGAGTAAGACTCTGTAAGAATGGCTGGATGTTTATCGATCTGAGATGGAATCCTTATACACCAACAAAGTATGGACTTTAGTTGCTATATCTGAAGGGTTAAATCCCCATCAGGAGCAAGTATATCTTGAGAAGATTACTTGGTGTAGATGGAAAAGTTGAGACTTTCAAAGCTAGACTTGTTAAAAGTTTGCATCATTGACCAGGTGTGGATAATGATGAAACCTTTTCAAGTAGCTATGCTTAAGTCCATCCAGATCCTACTTGCCACGGCTACATACCATGACTACGATATCTGGTGGTTGGGTGTCATGACATCTTTTCTAAATGATGTTTTAGAAGAGGGCGTCTATAAGTACACAGCCAGAGGGCCTCGTAGACAGTGGGAGCAGCGGAAACGTGTGCAAGATGCTTTATAGGATAAAGCAGGCATCGCAGAGCATCTGTCTTGATGGATTAGTCAAAGAGTTTGACATCATCAAAATGGTAGATGAACCTTGTATATACAAAAAGGTAGTAGGGAGTATGGTGGTGATCCTCGTAGAGTACGTGGATGACATACTCTTGATAGGGAAGGAGTTTCCTATGCTACGCTCGATCAATCTCCGCTTATCACAATGATTCTCCACATAGGATCAAGATGATACCTACTAAATCCTGGGTTTTGGATCTATGAGATTGATCTAAATAGATGTTAGGATACTCACTAGCTGTAGTAAGATGGTATCAATCGATCCTGGGGAGAATCACTGGAAGGGTTCCAGGGTGATAAAGACGACTGAATGTCAGTCACAGGCATTGTCTTTACCCTCAGTAGAGGGACGGTATGTTGGAAGAGTTCCAAGCTAGATATCGTGACATACTAGACGATAAATGCAGGATACATCGCTACTTAAAGATGCTACCAAAGAGGTTGTTTGAGTGTATATTGGTTCATGAGATGAACTACGTTCCTACCATTTTGAGACAATGGAGTTGTGGCTTATGCCAAGGAACGAAGGTCCCATCAGTGATCCAGACATGATCTATGGCAGTATCACCTGATCATGGAGATGTTTGATCTCCAGAATGATCGAGGTTAGGAGAACAGACACAGAGGACAACACGGCGGATCCATTCACGATGGCCTATTCCCAGAGAGAGACTTTTATGGGATGGTTGAGCATGAGATACTACAACCACTGCTATCAGATGGCCCTAGTGCAAGTGGGAGATTGTTAGTTATATGTATGCCCTAGAGGCCATTACTGTACATTGGATGTATATTGTAGTGGATGCTGGGACATATATAGGGAGGACTTTCTTGCTCGACATGATAGTATGCTATCTGGTTACTCTTTACCTTAACGTGTATACTGATTGTCTCTCTGTTACATGTTGGTAAAGCCCTTAGGATGTGTACTTGACTACCTGGACTATGATGCGGATCATACTAGTGGGGAGATGGTAGTCCATAAGTACATCCTTCAAGGTCCCTAGTCGTGGGTGTATCGAGACAGGGCATCGATATACCAGAGTAGACTAGCGTATACCTTCTCGACCCATACAGATGGGCGATGGATGATCCCATATCCATTGGTGTTTGACATCGGAGATGATATACGGGTGCTCAGTAGACACTGGGTACACTGGACGGACTCGCCGAGAACTCCCAGATGGTATTATACCTTACGTCAGATGGCAGTTCTCTGGTGACACTGGTACAGAGTAGTCTGTTGACCCGAGATCGTCATAGAGTCTTGTGTGGTTCCCACTGTGCTTTGATTTCCACCTTACCACGTCCAAGAGGGCGTGCAAAACGGTGGCTTTTGGGTACAGTCCCGAATCACATGGAGGCAATGAGCGATAGGAGGGGATTCGTCTCTCCCGGTATAGGGAGTTGATGTTGCGCTGTGTTCGATTGGCTATAACCGGAAATCCCTGGCCAGGGTTGCTGAGATTTACTGGTAAGTGTTACCAGTAGTTTCTCGAACTGTTATAGGCCTCATATCGACACGACTTATCGAGCTATTGGGGTCTGACGTTTACCACCCCTAGGCAAGATATGCGACATATCAGACGACGAGACTGGACAGTACGGTAAGTGTTACTGGTTGGATTCACAGGAGGGTGAGCGGGCTTGCTCGTCGATCTTCTCATCGCTCAATACCCGGGTGGCCGTTACGTTTAGCAGACCGCTTACGGCTTGTGGGTGCTTGATATGATCATCATCTGCTGCCGGCGTATTGACGAGTCTTTAGAGTCCTACACAGAGGTTTCCTGGCTCAAGCGAAACGAAATAGGAGCGCATATGAGATATGTGCGGGACCGAGAATAATGCGTGTATGTGATACCGTATTTCATTCTCGCGATGATTGTATCGAATGGTTGTATGTGATATAACCTAGTTATCGAATCAAGGATTGATTCGATAAGCCGATACATTGTATACTGGTCGGTTGTGTGTGACATGACCGGATCGTTAAATCAAGTGTTGATTTAATGATTTAATGCATAATTATATATTTGATATATTACTTTGCATTAACTAGTATTGGTTCACTTTAAATGGATTTTCTCACTTGGTTTGTGAACATTGTATATGTGATATACTTTTGTACACAAGTTTGTATCATGTTTGATGATACATGCTCACTAGAGTATGTGTAAAGATTAAACCATGGTTGTGTAATGGTTAGGGTTTTCCTTTTTGTTTTCTTATTCTTTTATTTATTCATTTATTCTTTATGGAAATTAATAAGCATAAAGAGAAAAATGGTGGCTTTCTTTGTTTGTATTTTGAAGCTTCATGAAGCTTTGACTAAGTGACCATTTTGTCTCATGCTTAACCCTAACCATTCCACTTAACCCTAGTTGATTCTCTACACTTGACCATGGTTATTATTATGATAAGTATTCATTTATTTTCTATTTTGAATTAACTTATCATAATATTCATCATATTCTTGCTTCTTCTTCTTCTTCTTCACTTGAAGAAAAAGCTTGTCTTCATTAATGGCAAGTTGAGCATATAAGTGAGAAATCCAATTCTAAAGTGAACCCACCTCCTATTTCTTCATCCTCTACCTCTTGCCAAGTAGTATTGGGTGTTTCCTTCACAAGTTTTCTTGACTTGGT
The DNA here is from genome assembly GCA_030015575.1 of Agapanthus africanus. NCBI lineage: Eukaryota > Viridiplantae > Streptophyta > Magnoliopsida > Asparagales > Amaryllidaceae > Agapanthus > Agapanthus africanus. The sequence continues at coordinate 402,779,904 of JASDDO010000031.1, read as the reverse complement.
GAAGTTGGAGCTTGATCTAGCGATGCCTCGACGTAGATCATCTTCAGCATCGTCGTCGATGACCTAGCCCGCTTTTTCTCCGATGAAGCCGACGCTAGAGCCCAAGATCCGATTTGTACAGCGAGGAGACTTCATCGCGGAGCCATGGAGGTGGAGAACCGGATCTACAAAGGTTGTATTTCTGTTTACCATTTAGTTAAGTTGTTAACTAGTTTCTTTTTCGCCTAAATTCTAGTTAACGATCTAGTCTAGGGTTTCTCGGCACCGTAATTTTTGAAATTGGCATGGTTGATGCCTTGTGAGACCTCTTGGGAGTGCCTAGGAACCCTACAACTTGGATTAGATGTGGTCCTATAGACTTCATATGATTCAAGGGCCAGTCACGTGCTATTTCGGGTCATGACAAAGTTGGTATCAGAGCGCTAGATTAACCTTGGTTCGAGTCTAAGTTTGACTATGTGGAGCCTAGAGCGTTTATATATATTCGGAACTTAGGCTTGACTTTACGGAACTTAGACTTAGTCGAGGGGGTATTATACTCGAATTTTCGTCGCGTAGGATGACCCTTGGTTGATGGAGTAGGTAGCTTGAGTAGAGTGACGTACCGTACGTATGTTCCGCGGAATATTTACGATACGCTACTCCGCTTAAGAAACCTTAGGATGTACATTTCCTTGCACAGTATTATATTCATTCCTATGATCTATCCTCATCGATACTGGTTATGATTTTGCTGCCATGATTGCACGGGCAGAGAGCGCTACGGCTAGAGTTGCATCAGCAGGAGCGCATCACGGACGAGGACTGACCAGGGCGTGATTCCAGATATGTACGATTGCTTAGAGGCTTTGTTTTATTATGTTTTCGCGCCATGAGCGTTTGACAGATCGCTTTTACGAGATTTCTCGGACATGCAGATCAGCACCAGAGGATCATGCTACTGCTAGAGGACTGCCAGAATGTGATGACCATTGATATATCGCTTATTCATGATGATTGAGGCGCTGTTCAGCGTACAGACGAATGAGCCAGTTGTTGCTGCAAATGACGAGATATTGCCCAGATGTTGGAGCTACTGCAGCATGAGTATATACTTAGAGATATGATGGAAGGTCGCTAGTCACCCGAGGATGAATGACTCGGACATGCGGTTCATTTTCTTACCCCGATGCGAGGTCATCAGACGGATTGATTTTCAGCTACAGACGACTTCACGCAGATTCGTTGAGAGTCGATAGAGACGATCGAATGTCAGGAACCCATTTCCAAGTTTAAAGTATTCGGAAGACAATGCAAGTAATGCTATGGACCCTCTAGAAGAATGAAACCCTAACTCGACGTAATGACCATAGAAATGCCTCCGAACCTTAGGGTTTGCGGCAGTTTAGCGGTGCCATTAGTGAGGCTTGGGTTTTCCCTTCTACGGTTGGTCCACAGGTGCTGTGGTATGTACTGGAATACTATTCAACTGTACTTGAGATGTTGATCTGTTGGGGGATTATGAGGTTTTGACAAATCGATCGGATGATTCGACATCATTCGGATATCATGTGATGGGATACATTGCTTGGGAGACTCCAGATACGAGTATAGCTGTTGGAGCGCAGTCCATACAACCATGAGAAGACGAGTCTGAATCAGTCGACATGGAACAAAGTGGAGTAAAGAGTTCGCACGAGATTTCGACGAGATGATGCTCCACCCCGCTGACATCAGAGATGCGATACGCATGTAGAGACGTTATATGTGGATATACCTTCCAGAAGGAGTCGCGATGAGTATGCAGCCGTTCCGGAATAAGAAACAGATATAGTAAGGGTGGTAACTTCCGGACAATTCGGCAGAAACGAGAATTGAGAAGGACCTCGACAAGACCTTTCTGGAATACTATACGAAAAGACTTGGATAAGGAGTGGTCATATTGCGCACACCCAGCAGGCCAGAGTTCGGCATCGTCGACGAGATAGTTGACCGGGTTTGAATAAAGGACCTCAACCAGGTGCGTTGTGAGTTGATCAAGAATGGACAAGAATGGAGTATATCTCCGCAGATTAGGACGAGTTCCGGAGGACGTGTTCGGCTAGATATCTTCCACAGAGTGATGAAGATACCGAGTTCCTGATTTCGAGTCCGTGTGAGAGATTTTGGATTGACCGTAGCCTAGAACATTTGCAGTGCGCAGATAGAGACATGACGTCGAAGTGGATGACGATACAGACAAGTAGGATACGAGGTTCGTACGAGATGCCAACGAGCTGTTGTTACTCCCCGTTAAAATTAAAGGTCGGATATGTCTACAGAGGCGTGGGGAGGCGATCGGTTTCCGAGAAAATGTTGTTCTAAGGACGCAGATGTCTATAGAGCGAGAAGAGATTATGCAAGAGCACCAGCCTCCGTATAGTTCGGCATAAACGAGATCGGAAGAGACCTTGAGCAGGATTCCTTCCAGGACGCTGCTGCGATAAAATTTGCACCCTGGATAAAATGTGTAATGCATATTCAGAAGACCAGAGGTCGACGCCAGTGACGTGCTGCTTTACGAGTGGCCGTGAGGATTGACCGAGAGATGACCAGAGAAGTGCCAGAACGGAATTGTCCCCGTTAGCACACCTGCCAGAACGGAATCCTTCTTTCATTGCAGGCTCAAAGGAAATGCAGATTCCTAGTATATCCAATATGTTCATCTGTGATCTTGAATGCCTATTATTGCGTCTGACGAATGTACAATATCTACATATGATATCTAGTAGGCGTTACTTATATTTTGCATCCGCGCTAACTCAGCCCCCGCTCTGTCGTTAATTAAGTAACCTAACGGGTGAATGACGGGGCCCAGTACCGAATGCGGATGACATAAGCGGACATTGTATTTTCGTTGTTTTCTGCAATGATAAGTTAATTGATGGGACGCATTATATTAATGCAAAGAAAATAAACTAAAGTTGAATCGTTGGAACAATTTAAAATAAACCACTCGGTTATTTTTAAAACATCAGATTTTTTAATTGCGGAGCTTAAACCACTCCTTTTAAAAAGCTATCAGGTTCCTTCGATCATATCAGGTTCACTACGTTCACGGTTTTTCCAAAACCATTCGTATCCCTCCGTCATTTCATTTGGGTATTCAGTAGTATTCAAGCTATGTATTTTGACCAACGTCAAGTCATAGTGTTTGGTAACTGCTGGGTATTCATCTGTTGCATAGATAGATGAGTTGGTTTAGGACAGTCGTACTGCCATTTGGCTAACGTCAGGGGTATGTACGAGTGGGTTCAAATTAACAAGATAATGATGGGTTGAACTTGACATGTGACATATGACATTTTGACCAACGCCAAGGTCATAAGAGCATGTGGACTAAATCCACATCGGGAGTTTCTAAAGAATCTGAAACTTTCTAGAGTTGCATACCATTTGGAGTGTGATAATTTTGGTAGGATTCCTTTAGCTTTATCACATGATGATATTTGGATCCTGATCCTACTGTGAGTATATGCTACTCATCAGGAGATTTCTTCACTTAACGATCAATGCTATAAACCAAGTAGATGTCGAGAAAGGTGTCAGCGAGGCTACATCCCAAGGGAAAAGAAGTTATTTAATTAAGGAACTTCGTGAAAGCATCGTAAAACCTCCCTCGAAGTATCGACACTTGCCTGGCCGAACGGTTAAGCAAGTATTGTACAGTAAGAATAGTCCTGACTAGTTCTTCCTTTTTGGTTTGAGGAAGGATTCGAGAAACAGTGGGAGCCATCCTGTTTAGATAAACTAAAAACCACTCTAAACTTGCAAGAGCATCATACTAAAGTGTTTCCTCTCTCTCTCTCCTAATTGCAGCGACCCAGAAAAATGACAGGCCTTAAGTTATTATTAGATAAAAATATTTTGACAGGGCCAAACTATAAAGATTGGTGATTAGTCGAAAATATTGCATATTTTAGCCGGCAATTTCCTCATCATTTGCATTCATATAGAAGTGTTCGGCATTCATATTTTACATATTAGCAAAACGGTCGCAAAACAATCAGATTACATGTATTAGACTCTAAAACCAACACTATAAAGGAAATTGACTACATTTCATAGCATCGCATCATCCCTACATTTGCGCAATACTTGTTTTGAGATCTGTGCAGGAAAATCCAGAAGTAAAGCCAAAAACTTACATGGTACCGATCAAACATGACGCCAACTCAATGATTTCAGTTCTGGTATCAATCCAAAAGGGAAAACACAAATCAACATATCAGATAAATCCACAAATGGCATTCCAAGACCACACCAAAAAGCCCAAGGCCCAAGCCCCACAAAGAGCCGCGGATCCGCGGCAGGAGCCTTCTTGCGCCGCGGATCCGCGGTGGGTCCAAGGATTCAGCCTCCCAAAATTAGTGTACAACTCCTATCTCAATGCTTACAGCTCAGAATGATACTTCAAGTGTAAGTGCACGGCGGCGCCCCGGCCGTCAAACCGACGGCCAAACGCGGAAACGGTGATAAACTTTAATTTTGCGGACTTGGCAAACCGGCACCACCGCGCACTAAACCCCGGATCATGCCATTAAACTAGTCTAAGCTAACAAGAGAATGAGTTAGAGATATACCGACTGATCCGAGTCCTCCGGTCTTCATCTCCACTCCGATCTCCTCGCGGGATCTCCGTCCGTCTCCTCCTCGTCGGAAGGGCACCACGTCGTCTGCATCTTTTACGGGCTCCCGCCTCTATACCGAGGCAACTCGGGCATGAAGCCGGCAACTCGACATGCTCAAGATGTGCTGTAGGAAGTGTAGTGCTTTGTCTCTTTGGGGTTTGTTGCCTTTAGATGGAGGAATGAAGATTGATCTTTGGAGGGAAATCAAGCTATCAATCTTTGCATGAAAAATGATATGAACAAATATATCTTCTCACCAAATGAACCACTCTCACTCTCCCTCAAAATGATGGCCGGCCATATATATGCTAGGAAATGGTGGAGGGCAAAGTAAATCATGAAGGGAGGTAAGTGTAGGAGAATTCAAGAGGTGACCACAAACAAACATAAAGACATCAACCATGCTTAATCCTTCTATTCACATCAAATCCCATTAATGCAAAAGCATGGATGATAAAGCAAAGATGCTTATCATAATGAATACAAGTGCAAGAAGACCCCTCCACAAATGTTATTTGCACAATTGCAAATAACCCCCTCCATCGGAAAAGTCCGGCCGGGAAAGAACAAAGGAGAACCGGCCGGAACGGAAAGCAAACTGGCAACTCCAGAAAACTGGTCCCGTAATAAATTACAGGAAAACCCCCATACTGTGCATACACACCCGCATCTGTATTCCGTCCGGATACAAATGCAATGAGACAAAATCTATACTGTACTAAACTAAGACCGGCTTAAAACAAAACCGGCTAGTAAAATCCGTCCGATCCTGATCCGTGCAATACCGCACGTATCTGATCGAATGCTGCCATATAACCATACGGCCACTAGTACAAAACTGTCCGATCCTGATCCGTGCAATACCGCACGTATCTGATCGGACCCTGCCATATCTCCATACGGCCTCTACAGCGTTTCGCCCGAAAGCTTGAGTAACTGAAAGTGTGGTGGACTCTAAAGACTCGTCAACACTATGGCTGTGGATTTAACCACTAGCACGTCAGAGGTATAAGCCAATACGTGACGGGCCACCAGCTATTGAATAAAAGGGAAGTCGATGAGCGAACTCATCCTGACACCCTACTGAGCCTGTCAGTGACAATATCCGTACAGTCCGGTCCGTTCGTCTATGAGCATCGCATGTCGGGCCTAGGGGGTTGGTAAAAGTCAGACCCCCAAAAGCGGTACAAGTCGTGTCGGAGTGTAGCCCAGAACACCCTGAGATACTACTGGAATACCTACCAGTAAATTTCCTGCCTTGGCCAAGGTCTTTGTGTAACGGCTCTCCTAGACACAGCGCGACCTCACCCCCAATACCGGGAGAGACGAACCCCTGAAGATCCGCTCACTGCCTCCATGTGGCTCGGGACTGTACCCAACTAAAACCTGTTTGCACGACTCCTTTGAGCCGTGGTAGGGTAGTAATCAAAGCACAGTGGGAACTCACACGAGACAAATGACGATCCCCAGGTCGATGAACTAACCTGTACACATGTCACCTGGGAACTGCTATCTGACATCAGGTATAAGACCAACTAGCATGTTCCCGGCGAGTCCTGTCCGGTGTACTCATAACCCAATGAGCACCTGTATACATCTTAGGTGATCCAACTGACACCAGTGGCTTGTGAGACCGGCCACCGCCCCTCGTCGGGGTCTCGACTGTATACACTAGTCTACTCTGGAGAATCGATGCCCTGTCTCGAAACTCCTACGACTAGGGACCTTTTAAGGATGTGCTAATAGACTCCAGCTCTCACTTATATGATCGCCCTCATACTGCCGGCAGTCAAGCAAGAATCCTAGGGGCTCTATCAACGTGCAATAGTGACCTGTCATGTCACCTAAAGCAGTACACGATGATAAAGGTAAACCAGATAGCGTACTATCATCTCGAGTAAGACTGTCTTCCCGGGATAGGTCCTCCCTCAATCATTGCAATCACGTGCCTGTGACCCAATAATTGACTCTGAGGGCACTATCTCCAACAATCTCCCACTTGCACTCAAGGCTAATTATTGCGATGTCGCATACTCACAGCCCGTGTGATACCGAACACCCAACTCCTCTACTTGTCAGTCTCACAAAGCTCGTTTGCGAAACTATTGCGTTCGAGGAATAGCCTTAGTGTGTGGATCCGCTTTGATGTTTCTTTCTATGTCTCTCTATGTCTCAAGTTCGCGGAGAAAGCCATCTTCCGAAATGAGCAATACCTGTCTTAGAATGTCTGGATGTCTGATGGGACCTAGCTCATAAATGAACTCCAAATCCAAACTTCTTAGACTGTATTGTCGACTGAATTTAATCAGTATCCTGCGCCATGCCTCCCTCAGTATTGCCTTGGACCACCTGTCCAAAATACTGCCCCTCGTCAGAAGGAGAACTATAACTCTGACAACCTCCTTGTCGTCCATGTCACCTTGGAAGCCTGGAATGATAACCGTCTCCTAAAGGAGGCAGCCGTTATCATATCCCTAGAACATTCACTTATGTTCTAAAACTGCTTCCGACTGTTTCTTCAGGATTGGATCAATGTCAACTTATTGCATCCAGTGCAAGAACAACATCTGGTGTGGTACTTGACATCTCATGATTGACTCAATTGCCTAAGCAAGTGATCTGCCAATCATGCGTATCCCTCTCCACTTTAGTCTATAAGACACCTTTAGAGAGGGTGACTCCATTACCTGCAGGTATACTACCGTGCCAGGAGTCGTCCATTCTAAATACTCTTAGAATGCTGTCAAAGTACCCTGATTGGGAAACCACCCAAATCTAGATCTAAAACCATAGATCCAGTAACCAGTATGTCTGATATAATGTCCAATTCCTTTTGTGGAGAAAACACTGTGTGACGACCAAAGTATAACCGATCGCAGTATAGGAATATCACTTCCTACTACCTTCTCAACAGATCCATCCCCTATTCTGATGACGTCAAACCTATGACTGTCACATCAGAAATAGATGATCTATCTCCGCTACATCTGCTTTAGTCTATAAATAGACATAAGCCTGATGTCCACCAATGCTTCCGCTGCTCCCACTGACTACGACAACCCTCTGGCAGAGTCATATACACGTACACTTCTGATGCTAGTTCAGAACGACGCTATACTCATCCTCCTGCCGTGTCTCGCAGCCTGGAACAACAGCAATGGCAAGTGTGGGTAAACAAGAACTTCCCTGTCACCGTCCTTGAGGCTACCGGAGTACCTCTCGGGTGCCTGAAGTTACCCACCTTATCTGCGGAGTGGCCAATGAAATGTCAAATCATATTGAATCTTTAGGTTCCTTATCAAATCTTCAGTAATCGTTTGCGGTTCTGGAATCACTTCCAGTTCTACCATACTCCCACTGCTGTTTTTTGAAAAAATCCATTTTTAATAAAACTGTGGCGAGTCTAGAACAATATTTCTATTGATCTGCCAGATGGTAGAAAATCAACCCTCGTCATAGCCTGGGTCAACCCACAAACAGCCATTACAGAAACGTGCCTTGAGCTGTCCAGTGTCTGGTTTTAATCATAAGCCAGACAACTCCCCGTACCTTAACAACGTTAAGATATGAACTGTTCTATATCCAATATAGAACCAGAGGCACTGATTTAATTGATCCAGATTCAAATCATGCAACTGTCTCCAGTGCATGTCAACTAAATGGAGAGAGGCCGATCAACGTTACTCAACTTAGGAATGCTTCCAATTATGAGTAACCTGAAAGAGAAGTAATTTCTCTTTATCATTACTATCAACTGAATACCATACACAAGTATCTACATCTTCGATCACTTTGAAGAATCCCGATACTTGCTACACCTGGTTCTCTACTCTATTCAAATACCTATAACTCCTCAAAACGTAGACCCTGTGTTTCTACGAAACACATGTCTAAGAACTAGAGAAGTTAAAAGTAAACAGAATATAGTATGAGGACCAACCCCTCTGTCGTAATGGACACTGGACAACATACAATACTCTGTATGAGTCCGCTGAGTCTAACAACTCTTTCACTGTGTGTCGTAGGTTGAAAACTGTACTTATGGTTAAGAAGAATTACACCGCTGTTTAATGCTCCTTACCTAACCATCCACTGATATAGGTAAATGTCATCGACATAATATCAAAAGGTATATCTCACTCTATGAAAATAGACGTACAGATATATCAATTTGAAATTGGTGCACAACAGCGGATATTCAAAACCAAATATTTGCCGACCGGCAAACATCCCAGATGATCTCCTCAAATATCACCGATTACAACGAATCCCGATATAATGAGGATGATTACCTAATTCCCAATAACTTACTCCCACTCATCATCTGTAAAACCATACAGATGTGAGAATCATACCTGGTAAATACATACCCTGGAGTAAGTGTCTAATCGGGAAATCAGTTTTCCATTAACAGTACACAGGAAAACTGAAACATTGAAATGTTTCGTTGGGGTATCCTGGTATTCCTAGTAATGCCCCATCCATTATCCAGATTCACAACTGTAACCGTATAATTCTTTGCCACCTCTCCAAATCCCTTCATATGTCTTTAGTCATTACCTTCTGTACACCCCTTTAGGCCAATTGGTTTTCTTCCTTCCCTACCGTTCGGCACCAGCCTATGGTTTGGAAGAAGACTATCCAAAAAGCATAAAGGGTGTACTGTCCTAATCCTAGGAGCACTCGCAACGCAAGAGAAGGTGAAGATAAAAGACACCTGAATCTACTTTATTCCTATTTCTCCTGAACCAGGATCCATCCCCGAACTGGAACAAGTTCCTTTCGAGTTTGTATATAACCATACGATGGATTATCCAATAAAATGGGATCTTCGTAGTGGTACGGAGTGTCCTGGAGAAATACAAAGGTGATTAAGGATTGGCGAAGAAATACTTGGTTTAGTCGTGAATAGCAGTCGCAATTTACTTTGCCCTCTTACTAATCCCTTGCTTTGTCTTAATCTTAATACCTTCTGTACACCGTTTAGGCTAACTGGTTTTCTTCATTCCCTACCGGTCGGCACCAGCCTATAGTTTGGAAGAAGACTATCCAATTTGCGTAATAGGTGTACTACTCCTAAACCAAGGAGTACTCGCAACATGAGAGAGGGTGAAAAGAAAAGACAACTGAATAATCCTATCCGTTTTCTCCAGAACCAGAAACCATCCTCGAATTCCTTCGAGTTCGTATCTAACCATACGGTGGTTTTGTCCAATGGAAGTGGACGTTCGCAGTAATACGGGGTGTCCTGGAGAAAAGGGTAAAAGTAGGAGTGGCAATGAGGTCTGCAACTCTGACAATCCAAAAGCCAGTGTTAAGAAGGTTCGGTCAACTTGGTCACTGAGTCATAATCTTGGGGTCGGGTCAATGGTCGCTGTCAGAGAGAGAGAGAACAGAAACACTCAGCGTGCACTCTAACCTAGATCAGAATGGTTACCAATTTATCTAATCTGGAAACCTCCCACTGTACCTCAAATTCTCCTCCAAACCTGAAAGAAGAATTAGTCGGGGTCACCCGAGGAGTAAACCAACTCATCAGTGGGAATCGGGATCCAACTCTCATCGCATGATAACGTGACGGAATCCGCTCACGGTATCACACTCCAGAAGGTATGCGCATATCTGGCAAGTTTCAGTACTTTTGAAACTCCCGATGTGATTTCTGCCCCATGCTCTTATGACCTTGACTTTGGCCAACATATCATAAGTCACATGTCAAGTTCAACCCGTCATTCTCCAGGTTAATTTGAACCCACCCGTACATACCCTTGACTTTGGCCAAAATGGCAGTACGACTGTCCCAAACCAACACATCTATCTATGCTGCATATGAATACCCCAATAGCTACCAATCACTGTGCCTTGACTTTGGCCAACATACACAGCTTGAATACTATTGACTACCCATATGAAACGACGGAGGGCTACGAATGGTTTCTGGCGAAAACCTTTAACGTAATGAACTTGATCTCGTTGAAGGAACGGATAGCTTTTAGAAAATATAGTGACGAAAACCTTTACTAAAGAGGTCACTCCCGGTGAAGGGATCTCGGCTCTTTCCCCGTAGAATGGGGTGCAGAATATTCCAACTGAATACCACGGTGCAAAGAAAAAGTAATCGGCTATAGTGAAGTTAATGCCCTGACGCAAAACTTCTGTCCAAGGGGTCACTCCCGGTGAAGGGATCTCGGCCCTTGCCTCATCGACTGAGGAGCAGGATATTCCAAATGAATACCACGATGCAAAACAAAAGTGAACGTCCTTGCAATAACAGCTTTTTGAAAAGTGTTCCAACAACATCAGAATAGGTTTGTTTAACTTGCATTGATCCGAATCAACGCAGTCCCATCAATTGATCACACCACAAAGAACGAAAATATACTGACGTACGTATATGCCATCCGCATTCGCCACTGGGTCCCGTCATCACTCGTTAGGTTAGCTTACTAACGACAGAGCGGGGACTGGACTAGCGCAAATGAAAAACATATACAACATCTACTAATATATAGTATTTCGCTCAAGGCGTGAAAAGAAATGCAACATCACAGAATGTACAGCATCACAGAACAATACAGATATCTGGGATCCCCGGGTTTCACAGAGCCACTACTGAAACCCGACGTTCCCCTGGTCGTGTGGATAGCCTGTGCAATGAAATCCTAGACCCCTACGGGCGCGGCAAGTTACCCGCCAAAACCTGAAGCGAGGCAGCCCCCTTCAACTCCGTGAATGGACCACCCAGCACTCCACGGAATCCGGCAACTTGGGCACCCCTCCTGGGTCAACCTGTACCCCCTACGAGTGCGGCGAATAGCCCGCCAATCCTAGAGTGAAGCCCCCTCCGTCTCAATGCCATGAGATGCGGGCTTGTTGCCCTCTAGAACCCGGCTACCCGTGCACCCCTCCGCGGGGTAATCCTAGTACAGAAAGTAAAATATACATACACCGGGTACATCGACCGCAACCAGGTCGTGCCCCAAAAGAATAATACAAACAGGCAGTGACGGCAGTCCACATGTCGGACGCTCGCCCCGCAATATCAAATGTACATAATACAACCACAGTACTAGCATTGCATCCAGGCTATCCCCACGACCGATCCGCAACATCACATCATAAACATAGAACATCAACGTGAAAGTCACGTTCGCAAATCCGTCTAACCGGGCTATAGCAGTTAGACCGGATTTACCGATCGAGTGACATTCACGGTCGCAGATATAATGTAAATACTGTGAAAAATGTGTTTAAAATTTTCCGATTGATCAAACTTAACAAGTGGGCCCCCAAACAAAACTGTAGCACTCACAGAAAACCTGGGCCCAATTTTAATATTCCAGAAACCACATTTTCAACTCAGGAACATTCTACAAAATTTTGGGGAAATGAACAGTTGTTACTGCGGCGGAAGCGCGGCCAAAGAAGGGGTTTGGCCGCCCTTCCGCGGTGGAACAGTGAGTTCATGGTACCAAATTTTTACAGTGTGTTTCTAATTCCCTGCACATCACTCTGAGACAACCTGAAAAATTTTTGGACTCAAAAAAAATTCGACAGAAACTGATGTGCTTGAAATACGCGTTTTCGGGATTTTGTTCGATCGGAAACGTAAAACACATTAAACAAAGCTAGACGAAGTTAATGGCGAGGCTCTGATACCACTGTAAGTGCACGGCGGCGCCCCGGCCGTCAAACCGACGGCCAAACGCGGAAACGGTGGTAAACTTTAATTTTGCGGACTTGGCAAACCGGCACCACCGCGTACTAAACCCCGGATCATGCCATTAAACTAGTCTAAGCTAACAAGAGAATGAGTTAGAGATATACCGACTGATCCGAGTCCTCCGGTCTTCATCTCCACTCCGATCTCCTCGCGGGATCTCCGTCCGTCTCCTCCTCGTCGGAAGGGCACCACGTCGCCTGCATCTTTTACGGGCTCCCGCCTCTATACCGAGGCAACTCGGGCATGAAGCCGGAAACTCGACATGCTCAAGATGTGCTGTAGGAAGTGTAGTGCTTTGTCTCTTTGGGGTTTGTTGCCTTTAGATGGAGGAATGAAGATTGATCTTTGGAGGGAAATCAAGCTATCAATCTTTGCATGAAAAATGATATGAACAAATATATCTTCTCACCAAATGAACCACTCTCACTCTCCCTCAAAATGATGGCCGGCCATATATATGCTAGGAAATGGTGGAGGGCAAAGTAAATCATGAAGGGAGGTAAGTGTAGGAGAATTCAAGAGGTGACCACAAACAAACATAAAGACATCAACCATGCTTAATCCTTCTATTCACATCAAATCCCATTAATGCAAAAGCATGGATGATAAAGCAAAGATGCTTATCATAATGAATACAAGTGCAAGAAGACCCCTCCACAAATGTTATTTGCACAATTGCAAATAACCCCCTCCATCGGAAAAGTCCGGCCGGGAAAGAACAAAGGAGAACCGGCCGGAACGGAAAGCAAACTGGCAACTCTAGAAAACTGGTCCCGTAATAAATTACAGGAAAACCCCCATACTGTGCATACACACCCGCATCTGTATTCCGTCCGGATACAAATGCAATGAGACAAAATCTATACTGTACTAAAGTAAGACCGGCTTAAAACAAAACCGGCTAGTAAAATCCGTCCGATCCTGATCCGTGCAATACCGCACGTATCTGATCGAACGCTGCCATATAACTATACGGCCACTAGTACAAAACTGTCCGATCCTGATCCGTGCAATACCGCACGTATCTGATCGGACCCTGCCATATCTCCATACGGCCTCTACAGCGTTTCGCCCGAAAGCTTGAGTAACTGAAAGTGTGGTGGACTCTAAAGACTCGTCAACACTATGGCTGTGGATTTAACCACTAGCACGTCAGAGGTATAAGCCAATACGTGACGGGCCACCAGCTATTGACTAAAAGGGAAGTCGATGAGCGAACTCATCCTGACACCCTACTGAGCCTGTCAGTGACAATATCCGTACAGTCCGGTCCGTTCGTCTATGAGCATCGCATGTCGGGCCTAGGGGGTTGGTAAAAGTCAGACCTCCAAAAGCGGTACAAGTCGTGTCGGAGTGTAGCCCAGAACACCCTGAGATACTACTGGAATACCTACCAGTAAATTTCCTGCCTTGGCCAAGGTCTTTGTGTAATGGCTCTCCTAGACACAGCGCGACCTCACCCCCAATACCGGGAGAGACGAACCCCTGAAGATCCGCTCACTGCCTCCATGTGGCTCGGGACTGTACCCAACTAAAACCTGTTTGCACGACTCCTTTGAGCCGTGGTAGGGTAGTAATCAAAGCACAGTGGGAACTCACACGAGACAAATGACGATCCCCAGGTCGATGAACTAACCTGTACACATGTCACCTGGGAACTGCTATCTGACGTCAGGTATAAGACCAACTAGCATGTTCCCGGCGAGTCCTGTCCGGTGTACTCATAACCCAATGAGCACCTGTATACATCTTAGGTGATCCAACTGACACCAGTGGCTTGTGAGACCGGCCACCGCCCCTCGTCGGGGTCTCGACTGTATACACTAGTCTACTCTGGAGAATCGATGCCCTGTCTCGAAACTCCTACGACTAGGGACCTTTTAAGGATGTGCTAATAGACTCCAGCTCTCACTTATATGATCGCCCTCATACTGCCGGCAGTCAAGCAAGAATCCTAGGGGCTCTATCAACGTGCAATAGTGACCTGTCATGTCACCTAAAGCAGTACACGATGATAAAGGTAAACCAGATAGCGTACTATCATCTCGAGTAAGACTGTCTTCCCGGGATAGGTCCTCCCTCAATCATTGCAATCACGTGCCTGTGACCCAATAATTGACTCTAAGGGCACTATCTCCAACATCAAGTTCCAGAAGACTCCAGAGGTTTCTGCCAGATCAGCAAACTAGGGTTTTCTAAGCTTAATTAATCCTAGCTTAAACCCTAAGCTAGCTCCTAACAAACTCTTTCTAGAAACTCCTCAACAAACTTTTGGAGGGAATTGTAATTTCAAACCTAGACCTAGGGTTTGGGAAGTCTATAAAAAGAAGCCTAAACCTAGGGTTAGGGGATACTATATACTTGATACTTGGATCCATTATCCAAGACTTAGATACTTCTTCATTTTACCCCCTCCATCTTCTTCTTCCACAAGTCTAGTGAAATGGCTTGTATGAAACCCTAACCCTAATTCCAACTCCAAAAGCCAAGATCCCTAGTACCCATCAAGCAAGAAGCCTTGCAACCTTTTATGAGCCGAGCCGATCTTCAACAGAGCAAGTGGTCCAAACGATCCGCGACTCACGGAGCCGAGCGACGCCAAATCGACAATTTAGTTCTTCCTCATGTAGTTCTTGAGTGACTGTAATCAAATTGTTGATATAAATAAAAGGTGAAATTCTTTTATCTTGTTTTCTTTTAATTCTTGCATCATGATTAGATCTCAATTTGTAATTGTTGTTCTTGTTGTGATGTTTGAGTAAAACTCCGCTCGTAAAGGAGCCGAGACGATCAATAGAATGATGATGTAATATATCTTAAAATGATTCTTGATTCCTACAAGTTTTGTAAACCCTAGCAAGTTCAATAACCAACAACCCATTTCGTTACGATGCTTTCTTGAATGATATCGCTCGAAATTGGGGAGTTACGATCGTTTCTTGAAATTGCTAGAGGCTAGAATGTGAATGATATCGAGAAAAGAACAAGGGTAAAATGATGCAACCTTAGTTTCACGAAGAAGCCCTAACTCTCGTCGATCATCATCGATCTAGTATCAATCCTTCCAAGGACAAGAACACGAAATCTTTAGATTACATCACGTCTATAGATCCGATCGATTCCTACGAGCCTCATTTAGATTCTTGACATTTGATTGGAAATATTATCGAAACACGATTCTCAATTGTTTATCAGTTTCTTGATTCATGATTAAACTAGTGACACCCGAATCAATCGATAAATTCTTGAATCATGTTTTCTTTTCTTTTCTATTAACTTTTCAATTCAAACAAATCAAATATAAAAACGAATCGCACAATCCCTGTGGAGGATCCGCACTCGCTTACGATCTACAACCGACACCGTAATTGATTGCGGTCAAATATAATTCTTTGATTGTGAACTTTATTCATTTTCTAAAACGACACACAAAGAAAAGATCAATCAAATGGCGCCGTTGCCGGGGACTATTTGAGTTAATACTTTTACACAGTCTTGAATTTTAGATCAATCAAATGGCGCCGTTGCCGGGGACTATTTGAGTTGATACTTTTACACAGTCTTGAATTTTAGATCAATCAAATGGCGCCGTTGCCGGGGATCGCGCGCTAATTCGTTTCATTTTATAGTTTGAATTGAAAGATTTATTTCATGGTGATTTTTGAGATCAAAATTCGTGCAAACCCTAAACAATTTGTTGTGTTTCATTGCAAGGAGATCTGGAGCTTGCTGGGAATTTGGAAAAAATTTTGGAAAATTCCAGAGAGCTGGAGTTATCAACAGGAAGCTTCTGAAGAATTTTGGTGCAGTTTTCCCACTGTCAGTCCGCGGAAGCGCGGCATATAGGAGGATCTGCGGCGGAACCGCGGCCCCTTTGAGGGATCTCAGTGCAAATTTTTCTCTGTAAGTTTCTTGACTTCTCCTCTCTCATCTTTTTAGCTCCAACTGACAATTTTCTGCAGGATTCTTTGCAAAGAATAGCAGCTCGCAAATTGCAAAAATTAAATTTGTGCGTGATTTTATTTCTTGGTTGTTTGCATTATAAATACGGATATTAAGGGGCACGGCCAAATCTAAATTAGGTGGGGATTTCATTACCCTTCCTAGGCCCCGAAAACCACAAAACTTGCATCCGCATTGACCCACATTAACTAAAAGAAATCTAGAGATGACTCTAAGGACTGTCGCGCTCAATTAGGACAGAAGAAGGCCGTGGGTAATTCATTGCTTATCTGCGTTTTCTTGTGGTGCCTAGGAAAGTGTGTCGAAGGCTAGTGGTTATTAATTAGGCCCACTACTTACGTAGTGGAGTACCTTCCCACTTACCTGGCACATACCTGGCCACAGGGGAACAAAGAGGCAGTGGAGGATTCTATCCCGCGACTTGTCTTTTGGCAGTTAGGAGCGGTCTAGAGCCGGACCTAGGTGACCACTAGATTCTAGGGTTTGTGTACTGCATTTGTTGTGTCGCATCATTTTTTCAAAAATCCGTCCCTTTTTCAAAGCAAACACCGCATTCATTTGCCCCTAATTAAAGCCAACGCTGCCACTTGTACTAACCCTTTTTAGTACAAGATAGGCTGGACACGGAATTCTAGTGCCCGTTTAGTCCGCGTACCCCTTATCGACTCCGAAGTCGATAATTCTCCATTTACCTTTCCTTTACCCACTACCACACCCACACTGATGGATCCACCTCCATCAATTTTTTTAACCCTAATCTGCCACCGTCCGTTGGTGCGCAGAATCCACCCCGCATCTCTCTCCAGGAGAGATGCTACCCTATTCGAGGTCCTCTTTCGACCTGCCTATCCACACCACCAGCCAATGGGGATAACTTTGAGATTAAACCCCAATACATCAACCTTTTTCCCAAATTCCACGGACTCGAGACTGAGGACGCTTACGTTTTCATTACCAAATTTGAAAACGTATGCTCAATGATGGGTACGTCACAACTTTCAGTGGATGCTATGCGTCTACGACTTCTTCCATTTACCTTGTGCGATATAGCCGAGAAGTGGCTATATAACACTACCGCACACTTTATTTCAAATTGGGAAGAATTCGTCGCTGCATTCCTTAAGAAATTTTACCCAATACAAAAGACAGCTCGAATCCGTAGCGAACTGAATCAATTTGCCCAGCTCCCTACTGAACCATTCTCAAAATGCTTTGAACGTTTCAAGGATCTATTGGTTCAATGTCCTCATCACGGCATCCCGAGATGGGAGCTTTGTCGAATCATATATGAGGGCAGTAACCCTAACACTAAACAGAGTCTTGAAAACATGTGTCAAGGTACCTTCATGACCAAGGATGATGGGGAAGCTTGGCGATATTTAGAAGAGTTCGCTGAAAAGTCTTTACAGTGGGAAAGTCCATCATTTAGGAGTGGCAAAAACCAATCGGATGTTTCCATAAGAGTTAGAGCTGACATTTCAGCTATACAAAAGAAACTCGAGACTATGGAAAACAAATTTTTAGCCGCCTCCCTTAATCAAATGTCACTTTCCAAAACTGTATGTGGCTGCTGTTCTGATCCGTCTCACTTGACGGAAGAATGTCAGTTTCAAGGTCATGAGCATATCAATGCCGCATTTCAAAGACCTAGGAACGATCCTTTTTCTTCCACATATAATCAGGGTTAGAGGAATCACCCTAATTTTGCTTGGAACCAATCACAATCACAAAACACGGTTCCAAACCAAAACAATTTCCAAAAGGTCCCTCCACCACAACAGCACCCACAACTTCAATTGAGTCAGCACCCCTTTCAAGCACATAAATTTCAAAATCAGGTCAACACACCTGCACTGTCTAGTCCTTTACAGTTGACCGGAACAGATGAATCCTCTTCTTTTGCACAATACATGAATTTGGTCTTAACAAATATCATGCAAGTTTCGGCTGAAATGAAGTCATCTGTCGATAAAATTGAGAAAAACTCTGCGTCCCAAAACGAGAGTATTAAATCGATGGAAGAAGAAATTGCACGATTAAAAGCTGAAATGAGTGCAAGAGAAAAAGGGAAACTTCCAGCTCAACCCTTACCCAATCCTGGTTATTCACATTATGTGAATGCAATCACCATGTTGAGATCTGGAAGTGTGCTTGACAATCATGTTGGGGAAGAAGTTGATGATATTGACAATCCTATCAACACCCCGGCTGAGACCTTTCCTCACACACACACTTCTAATTCTGATCCCAGTACTTCTACCCCACCACCTTCTTCTGAGCCTATTCTTCGTTTCCCAAAAGGCTCGCCACTACAGCCCACCTCTTTTACCCCTCCACGGACGATTCCCACTTCTATTCTGGGATCGGTTCCACACACACTTCCTTCTCTTATGATGGACCCAGTGCTTATTGCTAAAGCACCTTATCCTAATCGGTTAAGGGCTAACACACCAAGTCCACATATGGAGAAGATCACTGAGATGTTTAAACAGGTTAACATCAATATCCCTCTTCTAGATGCTATCCAACAAGTCCCTGCATATGCGAAAGTTCTTAAAGACTTTTGCACTAGAAAGAGGAAGAAACAAATGCCCAAGAAGATATTCATGGCAAAGACAGTAGACACGGCTTTCCCCCAGCAATTACCGAGGAAACGTAAGGATCCTGGATATCCTACTATTTCCATCTCTGTTGGGGAGAAGCACATTAACTGTGCTCTACTAGATCTTGGGGCAAGTGTTAACCTGCTTCCTTTCTCAGTTTATGAGCAGTTAGGGATCGGAGAGTTGAAACCATCTCCTTGCACTCTCCAGATGGCTGACCGATCAATCACCAGACCTAGGGGTGAACTAGAGGATGTGTTAATAAAAATCGGGGAATTTATATTTCCTGTAGACTTTATTGTAATTGATACACAGCCTGTAGCGAACTCACGGAATCAAATTCCGGTGATTTTAGGTCGCCCCTTTTTGGCCACTTCCAATGCTATCATCAATTGTCGTAACGGTTCTATGACCCTATCCTTCGGGAAGAGGACAATTGAGATGAACATTTACAAGTTAGGAAGTGTACCTTCCGAACCTACTGCTCAGGTCTGTTCTGTCGACTTAATGGATGTCGACAGCAGCGAATTTAATGACCCTCATAATACTGATCTTGACTCTTTTCATACGTTATTGTTTGACCCAACTATGTATCATACACATACGGACTCTTCCACCGAGATGTCCGGGTCAACAACTAACACTGATTATGAACTGCTTTTAGAGTCTGAAGATCACCCCGCACTTTGTGATGACATTATTCTTCGGGGTATAGATGAAACTTTTGAGGAGATCTTCGCTGATGAACTCGCATTTCTGAATAACACGGGTGTTGAGATGAATCAGGTTCCACTCACTGAAATTGAACCTCCGCCCCTTCTTCTGACTTGTAAGAAGAATGCGAGTAATCCATCACACTCACTGCATCATCTCTCCAAAATGAGACGCACACACATTCTATTCCACCACTTACCCTTTCCACACTTCTTCTTCCACCAACCAGAGCACTGCATTGATAAAATTTTTGAATGGTTGGTGTTAACCTTCGGTCTTTGCAAAGCTTGGCATCGACCACTGATTTTTGACCCCCTCATGTGATTTTCAAAGATTAACATTGCATAAGTTTGGGGGGAGCATCTTTTTTCTGGCTCTTGAAAAGAAAATTTTTACAAAATGTTGAGCCAAAAATAAGTTTGGGGGAGGTTCTTCACTTAAATATTTTGCCCCCACTAATAAATTCCTCCCAAGCTTACAGGTTTTTCGAGATTTAGCGGATGGCAACAGTGAGGACACTGTTGAAAACAAGTTTGGGGGAGGTTTGTGCTTATTTTTGCATCATTTGCATAAGCACAAAACATTTTTTGAAAACCTATAAAAAATTTAAATTTTTTTAAAATTATAAAAATATTTTTTGTACATAAATAAGATAATAAAAGATTAGATAGTGGAAAATTACATCCATGAGATTAGAAAAATTTAAGAAAACCAAGAAAATTAGAAGTTTTCTTATACGAACTAGTAATAAGTAGTTATGAGCCGTTGTCCCAAGGGTTAGTAAGATGAAGGACGTCACTAATCTGAGGATAAAAAATAAGTCTGAAAAATAGTTTCTATTCTCGAAGCCAAACATTTTGAACGTTGCTACCCTGCTATTCGCACTTACACACGTCTTGAAGCCTGGGATAGTAGAGGATACCTTGAAATGCTCTTGTCTTAAAGCCAAAAGTATGAAGGAAATATAAAAAAAAAGTGAATAAAAAAATATAATGTGGTGAGAAAAATGGACACTGGTTTTGTTATCACCAAAGGCAATAAAAAAATATATAGCGAGGGTGCTTTTTCACCTAGTGCCCTAAGGCCAACTGGTCTGGGAGTCACTGCTATGCCTGAGGTGGTGCAAGACGAGGAAAATACACCAAGTAAGCAAGCACAGGAGTAATCGGTCGGTTAGTACCTCAAGAAGTATTAACGGTCGCATGAAAGTGTGTGAGCAATCTCATCTAAATATTCATTAATTAAAAAGTACTGAGGCTGATGGGCAAGAGTATGATAGCTTGAATTGAATTCTCCGGGTGTAGGGATGTCTTTACACTCACGCAGGGTAATATGATCGATGTTTGGAAGAAAGACAGGAATAAAAAATAAGACGATGTTTTATTGAAGGAGGACGTGATTTCTGACATCTTTTCATGACAATTAAGATAGGGCTCATGACAACCGAAAAGCTAGCTTAGTTGGAAACCCTAATTTTCAAAGTCTTTCTTTTACAATTCTTTTCTTTAAATGTAATATTCATGATCTTCCTTTTATTATTGGATTTTGTGGGTGCAATCCGCTGAAAACCCTCAGGAGACAACACTCCTCCTACTAGGGACACCTAGAGATTTAAAGGCTTGTTGCACGTGCTCAGTGCAATCGTATTGCCTACGAAAGTGTGCTAGTTAGTTTTTCTCTTTCTTTATTTTCTCCTTCTCTTTTTAATAAAAAAGTTCGCTCGAGACGATCGAAATTAAGTTTCGGGGAATTTGATTAGTCGAAAATATTGCATAATTTTGCCGGCAATTTCCTCATCATTTGCATTCATATAGAAGTGTTCGGCATTCATATTTTACATATTAGCAAAACGGTCGCAAAATATCAGATTACATGTATTAGACTCTAAAACCAACACTATAAAGGAAATTGACTACATTTCATGGCATCGCATCATCCTACATTTGCGCAACACTTGATTTGAGATCTGTGCAGGAAAATCCAGAAGTAAAGCCAAAAACTTATATGGTACCGATCAACCATGACGCCAACTCAATGATTTCAGTTCTGGAATCAATCCAAAAGGGAAAACACAAATCAACATATCAGATAAAGCCATAAATGGCATTCCAAGACCACACCAGAAAGCCCAAGGCCCAAGCCCCACAAAGAGCCGCAGATCCGCGGCAGGAGCCTTCTTGCGCCGCGGATCCACGGTGGGTCCAAGGATTCAGCCTCCCAAAATTAGTGTACAACTCCTATCTCAATGCTTACAGCTCAGAATGATACTTCAAGTTCCAGAAGACTCCAGAGGTATCTGCCAGATAAGCAAACTAGGGTTTTCTAAGCTTAATTAATCCTAGCTTAAACCCTAAGCTAGCTCCTAACAAACTCTTTCTAGAAACTCCTCAACAAACTTTTGGAGGGAATTGTAATTTCAAATCTAGACCTAGGGTTTGGGAAGTCTATAAATAGAAGCCTAAACCTAGTGTTAGGGGATACTATATACTTGATACTTGGATCCATTATCCAAGACTTAGATACTTCTTCATTTTACCCCTTCCATCTTCTTCTTCCACAAGTCTAGTGACAAGGCTTGTGCGAAACCCTAACCCTAATTCCAACTCCAAAAGCCAAGATCCCGAGTACCCATCAAGCAAGAAGCCTTGCAACCTTTTATGAGCCGAGCCGATCTTCAACAGAGCAAGTGGTCCAAGCGATCCGCGACTCACGGAGCCGAGCGACGCCAAATCGACAATTTAGTTCTTCCTCTTATAGTTCTTGAGCGACTGTAATCAAATTGTTGATATAAATAAAAGGTGAAATTCTTTTATCTTGTTTTCTTTTAATTCTTGCATCATGATTAGATCTCAATTTGTAATTGTTGTTCTTGTTGTGATGTTTGAGTAAAACTCCGCTCGTAAAGGAGCCGAGACGATCAATAGAATGATGATGTAATATATCTTAAAATGATTCTTGATTCCTACAAGTTTTGTAAACCCTAGCAAGTTCAAGAACCGACAACCCATTTCGTTACGATGCTTTCTTGAATGATATCGCTCGAAATTGGGGAGTTACGATCGTTTCTTGAAATTACTAGAGGCTAGAATGTGAATGATATCGACAAAAAAACAAGGGTAAAATGATGCAACCTTAGTTTCACGAAGAAGCCCTAACTCTCGTCGATCATCATCGATCTAGTATCAATCCTTCGAAGGACAAGAACACGAAATCTTTAGATTACATCACGTCTATAGATCTGATCGATTCCTACGAGCCTCATTTAGATTCTTGACATTTGATTGGAAATATTATCGAAACACGATTCTCAATTTTTTATCAGTTTCTTTATTCTTGATTAAACTAGTGACACCCGAATCAATCGATAAATTCTTGAATCATGTTTTCTTTTCTATTAACTTTTCAATTCAAACAAATCAAATATAAAAACGAATCGCACAATCCCTGTAACTTTTCTCGCTTACGATCTACAACCGACACCGTAATTGATTGCGGTCAAATATAATTCTTTGATTGTGAACTTTATTCATTTTCTAAAATGACACACAAAGAAAAGATCAATCAAATGGCGCCGTTGCCGGGGACTATTTGAGTTGATACTTTTACACAGTCTTGAATTTTAGATCAATCAATTGGTTCCGGAATGTCAAGATGGCAATTACCTATGAAAAATTGGGGTATGTCCTTACTACTAAATGTTGGAGTACGGCGGCGCCCCGGCCGTCAATCCGAGGCCAAATGCGGAACAAAATCTTTTTACAAAATTCAGCGCTACCGCAACCAAATACCCGTATCGTCCCATTAACCGTATTCTAGCAATCTGTAAAAGTAGTTTGTAGAGATTATACCGATCGATCCGTATCCTTCGGTCTTCAATCTCTTCGCCAAGCTCCTCGCTTCTGCGCCGATGAATTTCGCTCTCCGATCTCGCTCGTAGAAGTGGCTCCATGTCGATGAATCTTTATACGGGCTCCCGCCTCAAGACCGAGGCACCTCGGACATGAAGTTTGCTAGCCGACATGTCCAAAAATGAAATAGAGAGTGTGGAATATTTTGTCTTAAGATACCCAAGCACATGGGTGGAGGTTAACGAAGTTGCCATGGATGTAATGTGAGCAAAATATTTTTGGCAAAGGAAAAATCAAGCTTGCCCAATGAAAAAGAGCTCAGCCAAGGAAGAAGTCCTCTAGGGAATTTTCAAGTGAAGAGGTGGTGTGAGAAAAAAAAATGAATGATGCAAGTAAATTGATCACCACATGTTAGTTCCTTGCACCCATAAATCTCACAGCCCACCACCACAAAAAAAAACCTCACATTGAATCTTGCGAAATTTGTAGGAAACCCCCTCCCTTCAAAAATAGCCAGTGAACCTTGCAACCAAAAACCAAAAGGAAATGAAAACCATGTTATGGATGAAGCAACCCATGCCTAATAAATGACCATGCCTAATAAATGGGCAGCCCCCACCCACAGTGCAAGGAATGGTCAAGAAAAAAAAAAGGTCAAGGGAAAATGGTCACATTAAACAAGGTGTTTTAAGACCGGAAAAGAAGCTGGCAACTTCGAAAGTAATCCCGCAACGAATTACGGGATTACCCCTCAACTGTATATATATACCCGCATTTGTATTCCGACCGAATACGAAATGCAACGAGGCAAAAATATTTCTACACAATAATACTAGGATCCGGCTTAAACAAAAGCCCGCTAGTATTATCCGTCCGATCATGATCCGTGCACAAGTGCACGAATATGATCGAACCCTGCCATAAAACCATACGGCCTCTACAATGTTTTGCCCGAACTTGGGAAACTTTCTGTGGGGGACTCTAATGACTCATTAATAAACTGGCACTGGGTATAACCACAAGCACATCAGTGGTATTAGCTGTACGTAACGGTTGCCCATGTATTGACCGGAAGGGAAGCTGACGAGCGAACTCATCCAAAAACCCTACTGAGCCTGACAGTGACAATACCCATACAGTCCGGTCTGTTCGTCTATGAGTATCGCATATAGGGCCTAGGGGGCTGGTAAACGTCAGACCCCCATTAGCGGTATAAGTCGTGTCGGAGGGTAGCCCAAAACACCCTGAGATACAACTGGAATACCTACCAGTAAATCTCGATTACCCTGGCCAGGGATTTCGTGTAATAGCTCTCCTAAACATAGCGCGATCTCACCCCCAATACCGGGAGAGGACGACGATCCGCTCACTGCCTCTATGTAGCTCGGGACTGTACCCAACTAAAACCTGTTTGCACGACTCCTTTGAGCCATGGTAGGGTAGTAATCAAAGTACAGTGGGAACTCACACGAGACAAATGACGATCTCAGGTCGGCAGACTAACCTGTACACATATCACCTGAGAACTGCTATCTGACGATATGTATAATACCAACTATTATGTTCCCAGCGAGTCTTGTCCGGGGTATTCATAACCCAATGAGCACCTGTATACATCTTAGGTGAACCAACTGAAACCAATGGCTTGTGAGACCGGCCACCGCCCCTCGTCGGGGTCTCGACTGTATACACTAGTCTACTCTAGAGTATCGATGCCCTGTCTCGAAACTCCCTCGACTAGGGACCATTTAAGGATGTGCTTATAGACCCCAGCTCCCACGTATATGATCGCCATCATACTGTTGGCAGTCAAGCAAGAATCCTATTGGCTCTATCAACATACAATAGTGAACTAAAGCATGTACACGATGATAAAGAAAAACCAGATAGCATACTATCATCTCGAGCAAGACTGTACTACCGGTATAGGTCCTCCCTCAATCATTGTGATCACGTACCTGCGATCCACTAATTGACTTTGAGGGCAATATATCCAACAATCTCCCACTTGCACTTATGGCTAATTATTGCGATGTCGCGTACTTACAGCTCGTGTGATACCGAACATCCAACTCCTCTACTAATCAGTTTCACAAAGCTCGTTTATAAAACTATTGTGTTCGAGAAATAGCCTCAGTGAGTGGATCCGCCCTGATGTTTCTTTCTATGTGTCTCTTTGTCTCAAGTTCGCCGAGAAAACCATCTCTCGAAATGAGCAATACCTGTCTTAGAATATGTCTGGATATCTAATGGGACCCAGTTCATAAATGAACTCCAAATCCAGCAAACTTCTTACACCGTATAATCAACTGAATTTAATCAATATCCTGCACCATACATCCCTCAGTATCCGCTTGGACCACCTGTACAAAATACTGCCCCTCGTTAGAGGGAAAACTATAACTCTGACAGTCACTCTGTCATCCGGGTCACCTTGGAAGCCTGAAATGATAACTGTCTCCCGAAGGAGGCTGTCGTTATCAAATCCCTAGAACGACCATTTATGTTCTAAAACTGCTTCCGAACGTTTCTCCAGAATTGGATTAATATCAACTTATTGAATCTAGTGCAAAAACAACATCTGGTGTGGTATTTGACATCTCATGATTGACTCAATTGCCTAAGCAAGTGATATGTCAATCATGTACATCCCTCTCCCCTTTAGTCTGTAAGACACCTTTGGAGAGGGTGACTCCATCACCTGCAGGTTCACCACCATGCCATGAGTCTTCCAGTCTAAAACATATTTAGAATACTGTCTAAGTACCCAGATAGGGAAACTACCCAAATCAAGATCTAAAACTATAGATTTAGTAACCAGAATGCCTGATATTATATGCATATCCTATGTAGAGAAAACACTGTGTGACAACCATAGTATAACCGATCGTAGTATAGGAATTTTACTTCCTACTCTGTGTATGTCATCCAAATACCAGGACATCACACCCTACCACCTTCTTAACGGATCCATCCCTTATTCTAATGAAGTCAAAGCCCATGACTGTCACATCAGAAATAGATGATCTACCTCCGCTATATCTGCTTTAGTCTATAAATAGACATAAGCTACTTGTCCACTATGCTTCCGCTGCTCCCACTGACTACAATAACCCTCTGGCAGAATCATATACATGTACACTTCTAAAGCTAGTTTAGAACGACGCTATACTCATCCTCCTGCTGCGTCTCATAGTCTAGAACGACAGTAATGGAAATTCTTGGAAAACAAGAACCTCCCTGTCACCGTCTTTGAGAATACCAAAGTACCTCTCGGGCGCCTGAGGTTACCCACAATATCTGTGGAGTGGCTAATGGAAAGTCAAACCTGATTGAATGTTTAGGTTCTATTAAATTTTCTGTAACCGTTTGCGGTTCTGGAATCACTTCCAGTTCTACCATACTCCTACTACTTTTTTTTTCTGATAAAGTCCATTCTACTAAAACTGTGGTGAGTCAAGAACAATATCACTATTGATCTTCCAGATGGTAGAAAGTCAACCCTCGTCAAAGCCTGGGTTAACCCATAAACTGCCATCACAGAAACATGCCTTGAATTTTCCAGAGTCTGGTTTTAAGCAAAAGCCGGACAACTCCCCGTATCTTAACAACGTTAAGATATGAACCATTCTATATACAATATAGAAATAGAGGCACTGATTTAATTGGAACCGGATTCAAATCATGCAGCTGTCTCTAGTGCATGTCAACTAAATGGAGGGAGGCCGATCAGCATTACTTAACTTAGGAGTGCATCCAATTATGAGTAACCTGAAAGAGAAGAAAGTTTCTCAAAACCATTACTATCAACTGAATACCAAACACAAGTATCTACATCTTCGATCACCTTGAAGAATCCCGATACTTGTAACACATGGTTCTCTACTTTATTCTTGTACCCATAACTTCTCAAAATTTAAACCCTGTATTTCTACAAAACACTTGTCTAAAAACTAGAGAAGTCACAAGTAAACAGAATATAGTACGAGGACCAACCCCTCTGTCCTAATGGGCACTGGACACCATACAATACTTTATATAAGTCCCCTGAGTTGAATAACTCAAACCCTGTGCGTCGTAGGTTGAAAACTGTACCCAGGCGATTTCCTCAAATATCACTAATTACAACGAATTCCGATATAATGAGGATGATCACCCAATTCCCAATAACTTACTCCCACTCATCATCTGTAAAACCATACAAATGTGAGAATTAAACCTGGTAAATACATACCCTGGAGTAAGGGTCTAATTGGGAAATCAGTTTTTCTATTAACTGTTGGATATATGTATTCCCTAGAGGCCATTATATGATAGTGTATGTACTGGTGTGTGTGTGTGTGTATTTGTTAGTGTATATGCCCTAGGGGCCATTATTGTATCATACTTGTATGTATATTACTTAATGGAAGCTTGGGATAATCACAGTTGTATATACAGTCTTGCTAAAAATGGTAGTATGCTACTTGGTTTGTGTCTACTTTAATATGTGCATATGTTTCTTGTAACGTATCACTGATACATATTAGTAGAGCCCATAGGTTCTTTGCTTGATTACCAGCGTTGTGATGGCAGTCACACTAGTGGGGGCTGGGTAGTCTATAAGCAACATCCTATACTTGTCCCTAGTCGTAGGATTATCGAGAGGGAGCATCGATACTACAGAGTAGACTAGTGTGTACGCATCTCATCCCAGTTAGGGAGATGGTCTGTCCTACAGCCATCAGTACGTTGTACTGGAGATAGTATACAGGTGCTCGTTAGGTTACGGGTACACCGGACAGGACTCGCGGGAAAACTGACTGGATGGTATTATACCTAACGTCAGACAGCAGTTCTCAGGTGACATGTGTGCAGATAGTCTGTTGACTTAAGGTCGTCATTTGTCTCGTATGAGTTCCTACTGTGCTTTGATTACTACCCTACCACGGCTCAAAGGAGTCGTGCAAACAGGTTTTAGTTGGGTACAGTCCTGAGCCATATGGAGGCAGTGAACGACTGTTAGGGATTCGTCTCTCCCGGTATAGGGAGTTGATATCGCACTGTGATTGGTTGGTCATTACCGTAAGTCCCTGGCCAGGGCTGATGGAGAATTACAGGTGGACTGATCAGTAGATTCTCAAATGGTCATGAGCCATACCGGCACGACTTGTACGGTTATTAGGGGTCTGACGTTCTCCACCTCCCTAGACCATACATGCGATACTCTTAGACGAACAGACTGGACTGCGCGGATATTGTCACGGACAGGCTCAGTAGGAGTTCGGATGGTTTCCTCATCGGCCTTCTTATCGACATCTACCTGGGGACCGTTACGTACAGCTGGTGCCGCTTGCGGTCTGTGGTTAAACCCACTGCCAGCGTAGTGTCGAGTCTTTAGAGTCCCACACAGAGAGTTTCCCTGCTCCAGGCGAACGATATAGAGGTCGTATGGTTTTACGACAAGGGTTCGGACGCATACGTGTTTAAACGCATGTGCGACGTTCGGACAGTTTTTACTAGTCGGCTTTGGTTTAAGCCAGATTCTAGTATCGGGTTATTGGATTTATACAGTCTAAAGTTTTTCCGTGTTTTCATGGATTGGAGGGGCGTTCTCGTAATTTTCCGGGAAGCTTCTAGAAGCATGATGAGTTGGAGGCTAAGGTGGCATTTGCATTAATTGGATTAGTGAGTCATGTAGTGATTCATGCAATGAGTTAATGATCCATTTAATGATTTATATGACTCATATGATGAATCACTTAGGGTATTAATGAAACATGATGATAAAGCTTTATTTATTATTTATTTCATAATATCATATGTTTCATATATACACAAATGATTTCATTCATCCAAAGTAATTCATTTTCTCACCTTCTCTCTCCTCAAGCTCTCATTCTTGAAACCCTAACCCTAACCTCTCATGAGTTGAGATCAAGGGTTAGCTAGACTAATACATCCATAACCTCACTCTGTATCCCCTAGGTAGCTTAGATTAGCACTTTGAGCAACCTAGTTATCTCAAATCAGAGATCAAGCTTGGCGAAGGAGCTCTCGGGTGGATCGTCTTTGATTCGAGGAGGCCGTTGAGGTGCCGATGTTCCAAGGAGCCTACGAGGAGTGGAGGACAGCGATGAAGACCCGAAGGACAATTAACGTGAGGTATAACTTCGAATCCGAGTAGTTAAACCTCTCGTAGTTTGCTAGTAACGGTTTAGAATCGATTCATGCGCTCAAGTCCGTGTTACGACGCTTTGATAATCGTTTTTCATATATTCCGCCTCCCTGCAAGTTCGTGGGGTGCGTGACATGGACTTACAGTGGTATCAGAGCCAACTAAACCATTACTAGCTTGTTAGCAACTGAATAGAACTTCGATCGTCAGAAAACGAGAAAACAAAACCCCGGATACCCTATGTTTCTGTTAATTTTAAAAGTGTATAAATAAATATTTGATATACCTTAAAATTCACAGTAGGGAAATATAAGAATTCTGGGAAAACACGTAGTTCCAACTCGTCTTGATGGCCGCGGATCCGCGGCAAGAGTGTGCTTTTTGCCGTGGATCCGCGGCGGAGTCAACTCCGAGTTGACTCCGATTTGCTCTAAAATTCATATATTTTTGTGTTCTGTTTTCCTGTATGTTCTGTTTCTACCCAGGTTACTTCAGTGTTGTTTTTCTTTTGGGGTAGACATGGAAAATGGTGGTCGATCGATGTTCTAAGATATTTGCTAATTGGGTTTTTATCTGTAATGTTTAATGTGTTCGTAAACCTCCCCTAACTGCTAGTATGTTGGTTGGCAGGGGGTTGCACATTTCTCTAATGTTTATTGTTTGTGTATATGGACTTGATTGGAATGTTGTGATGATTAGCCGGTGTTTGAGATGGGTTTAATATTCATTCATTTGATGTAATGTAATATGATGTAATATTCTTTTGCGAGGCACATCCAGGTTGCGGTTGTAGCCACCGTTGTATTATTTATTTTTACTGTTTTTTGCTCTTAGGATAGACCCAAGGTGGGGTACACAAACTACCGGGTACGATGAAGTGTTTAGTGGCCTACTCACGTCGTTGAGGGAGACCGCTTCACTTCGGGTACTTGGCGGGTAGTTTGCCGTACCCGTAGGGGTCTAGGGTGGGGTAATGGCTATTCATCACAACTGTGTAATTCGTCTTTTGTTGCGGGCTCAAAGCAAACGCGGATTGCTAGCAAATCCAATAAAGTTCATCTGTGATCTGGAATGCTTATTATTGCGTCTGACGAATGTACAATATCTATATATGATAGCTATTAGACGTCATTTATGTTTTATACCCGCGCTAGCCCAGCTCCCGCTCTGTCGTTAGTTAAGTAACTTAACGGGTGATGACGGGACCCCGTGGCGAATGCGGATGACATAAGAGGACATAGTATTTTCGTTGTTTTTTGCAATGATAGGTTAAATGATGGGATGCATTATTATAATGCAATGAAAATAAACCAAAGTTTAATCGTTGGAACAAATTTAAAAGAAACCACTCGGTTATTTTAAAAGAGCAGAATTTTTAATTACGGAGCTTTAACCACTCCTTTTAAAAAGTATCAGGTTCCTTCGATTATATCAAGTTCACTACGTTCACGGTTTTGCCAAAACCATTCGTAGCCCTCCGTCATTTCATATGAATATTCAATAGTATTCAAGCTATGTTTGTTGACCTTCGTCAAGGCATAGTGATTGGTAGCTGTTGGGTGTTCATATGTTGCATAGATAGATGCGTTAGTTTGGGACAGTCGTATTACCTTGTTGACCTTCGTCAAGGGTATGTACAGGTGGGTTCAAATTAACCTAGATAATGACGGGTAGAACTTGACATGTGACTTATGATTTGTTGACCTTCGTCAAGGTCATAAGAGCATGGGGCAAAAATCCACATCGGGAATTTTTAAAGAAACAGAAATTTGCAGAGAGATGCATACCATTTTGGAGTTTGATGAATGTTGGTAGGATTCCTTCAACATTATCATACGATGATATTTTGGATCCCGATCCTACTGTAAGTATATACTACTTATCAGGAGATTCGTCACTTAACGATCAATGCTATAAACCAAGTAGGTGTCAAGAAAGGTGTCAGCGGGGCTCCGCCCCCAGAGAAAAGAGGTTATTTAATTAAGGAACTTCACGAAAGCGTTGGAAAACCTCCCTCGAAGTATCGACACTGGCCTGGCTGAACGGTTAAGCAAGTATTGTACGGTGAGAATTGTCCTGACTAATTCTTCTTTTATGGTTTGAGGAAGGATTCGAGAAACAGTAGGAGCCATCCTGTTTAGATAAACTTAAAACCAATCTAAACTTGCAACAGCATCAAGCTAAAATGTTTTCTTCTCTCTCTCTTAATTGCAGCGACCTTGTGACCACACATAGGTTACATCTAGATAACAAATTGACTGAATCTGACTTATATGACTGGCAAAGGTCTGTCCATATGTCCATTGCCTATGACAAGCTGGACCACCCTATTACTACTCAAGATCCCGCCGTCCCAGGTCCAGTTTCCACTGTCGCGGATATGGATATCCGTCAGACAAGGGAAAAAGATAAAGCGAAAGCTAAGTGCCTCGTGTTAGCTTCAGTTGATGGTTTATACCAGAAGCAGCACGAGAAGGTGGACTTAGTTTCCATCTTTCTCCATAACAAAGATTTATATGGAGAGCAATCTCATATCACCAGATATGAAATCTCGAACGAATTAATTTAAGCGAGGTTGGCTGGCGGGTCATCTGTAGGGGACAACGTCCTTACAATGACTAGCTGTATTGATGAGCTCAAGGACCTGGAGACCGCGTTGGGAAACGAGTCAAATACTGACTTGATTCTACAGTCTCTGCCTCCTACCCTGAAGGAAACCAGGGAAGTAGAAGAAAAGAGAAAGGCAAAAGTTTAGGGACAGGATATAGTAAAAGAGGGAAGTTCCTATTGTTATGGGATTGGGCATAGGCAGAAAGATTGCAGGGCTTTAGAACCTAGTAGCCAGGATACGAAGCATGTTGTGGCTTCAGCCTCAAGTGTGTTAGTAATTGAGAACTGTTTGTCAATTAACTCTACTTCCTGGGTACTTGATACCGGAGCAGGATCTCATATCTATAATTCATTACATACTTTGAGAAACCGTAGAGTTATAAAGGTAGGTGATTGGTCTCTCAGAGTTGCAAACGGAATGAGCATGGACGCTGAATCCGTGGGAGAATATCGCCTAGGTTTGACAAGTGGGCAGATATTGATTCTACGTAACTGCCTGTATGTACCTAGTATGACTTGTAATATCATATCAGTATCCTCACTTTCAAGAGAGGGATATGATTTTACATTCGTAAGCGATATAGTACACATCCACCTAAATCATGTTCTGATTGGGTCTGGTACATTAGATAACGGCATATACGTATTGAGTCAAGCTCAGGTTTTCAATACCAAGAACACACTCAAAAGAAAGTCTCCGGAATTAAATCAGGCTTTCTTATGGCATTGTAGACTAGGTCACATCAATGAAAGAAGGTTGACTAAGTTACATAAAGAAGGATATTTGGATCCGTTCGAATATCAAATATATGCAACTTGTCAATCCTGTCTCAAAGGAAAGATGACAAAGACTCCGTTCATTGGACACGGAGTAAGAGCAAGCGAGCTCTTGGGACTCGTACACGGTGACGTGTGCGGTCCAGTGTCTACACATGCGAGAGGTGGTTATTCCTACTTCATTACTTTTACGGATGATTTATCTAGGTATGGATATGTCTTCTTAATGAAGCATAAATCCGAGGCCTTTGAGAAATTCCAAGAATACAGGAATGAAGTGGAAAAACAAACAGGCAAGAGTATAAAGACACTGAGATCTGATCGAGGTGGTGAATACTTAAGTGCCGAGTTCCTGGGTTACTTAAAAGAGAATGGAATTCTCTCTCATCTTACTCCTCCATACACACCACAACAAAATGGTGTATCAGAAAAGAGGAATCGAACCCTATTGGATATGGTTCGTTCCATGATGAGTAAGGCTGAGTTGCCGCGATCTTTCTGGGGTTATGCGCTAGAAACAGCTGCATATCTTTTGAACAAAGTTCCAACCAAGACTGTGCCTACCACACCATATCAGATATGGAGTGGGAAGAAACCCTTTCTTAAGTATCTTAAGACATGGGGATGTCCAGCTTTTGTAAAGAAGCAGCATGCGGACAAGCTCGAGGCACGCTCAGTACTGTGTAAGTTTGTGGGATAACCAAAGAACTCCAGGGGGTATCTTTTCTATTACGCGGAGGAACAAAAGGTTTTTGTTTCTCAGCATCCCCACTTCTTAGAAACTGAATTTTTAGAAAATGAAACAAGTGGGAGCGAAATAAAACTGGAAGAAAATCCAGAACCACAAACTACTACTGAAAGTATGGTAGAACCAGAGGTTTCAGAAGAAAGGGACATCCCGACGCCACTCCGCAGGAGTAGTAGGCAGTCTCATCCGCCCGAGAGATACTATGGTTTTCTCATAGACGGGGATAGAGAGGATTGCACTATTGACTATGATGAACCTACTAGCTTCCAGCAAGGCATTCAGAGCAGTGACTCAGTAAAATGGCTGGATGCAATGCGGACCGAAATGGAGTCCATGTACACTAACAAAGTATGGACTTTGGACATTGCTCCAGATGGGGTAAAACCCGTAGGATGCAAATGGATCTTCAAAAAGAAGATTGGTGTAGATAGACAGGTTGAAACCTATAAGGCTAGACTTGTTGCAAAGGGTTTCCGTCAAAGACCTGGTTTGGACTATGATGAAACCTTTTCTCCAGTGGCTATGCTCAAATCCATTAGGGTCCTTCTTGCTACTGCTGCCTTCCACGATTATGAGATCTGGCAGATGGACGTAAAGATGGCTTTTCTAATTGGAAATTTAGAAGAAAGCGTCTATATGGATCAGCCAGAGGGATTCATTCAGAGTGGAAGCAGCGGTAAAGTATGCAAGTTGCTTAATTCCATTTATGGACTAAAGCAGGCATCGCGGAGTTGGAACATCTGTTTTGATGATGCTGTCAAAGAATTCGACTTTATCAAAAATCCAGATGAACCATGCATATACAGTAAGATTGTAGGGAGAGCTGTAGTATTCCTCGTCTTGTACGTGGATGACATTCTCCTAATAGGAAATGATATTCCTATGTTACAGTCAGTCAAAAGATTCTTATCACAGAAATTCTCCATGAAAGACCTGGGTGATGCCACCTACATTCTGGGGATCCGGATCTATCGTGATAGATCAAAAAGGATGTTGGGACTCTCGCAGTCCAGGTACATAGACGCCATAGTGAAAAGATTCAGTATGGATGATTCTAAGCGCGGTAACCTACCGGCTTGTCATGGAATCACCCTCTCCAAAGAGATGTCTCTCAAGACTGATTTGGAAAGGGATCGCATGTCAATTATACCGTACGCTTCTGCGGTAAGCTCTATATTGTATGTGATGTTATGTACCAGACCAGATGTAGCATACGCATTGAGCGTAGTAAGCCGGTATCAAGCAAACCCAGGAGAGAAGCACTGGATAGCCGTAAAGAAAATTCTCAAGTACCTGAGGAGGACTAAGGAGATGTTCTTGGTGTATGGCGAAAAAGACCTCCAGATGGAGGCCTTTGCCGACTCCGGCTTCCAGAGTGACAAGGATGACTCCAAATACATGTCGGGTTATGTCTTTACCCTCAATGGAGGGGCAGTCTGTTGGAAGAGTTCCAAGCAGGAGACCGTTGCTGACTCAACAATGGAAGCGAAGTACATAGCTTCTTGCGATGCCGCAAAAGAAGCAGTCTGGATGAGGAAGTTCCTCACAGAACTTCAGGTGGTTCCTACCAGTGTTTATCCAATACCTCTGTATTGTGACAACAACGGCGCTATAGCTTTAGCAAAGGAACCCAGGTCCTATCAGAAGTCCAGACACATCTTAAGGCGGTACCACCAGATCAAGGAAATCGAGGTGAAAAGAGTAGAGACAGAGAATAACATTGCTGATCCATTCTCAAAGGTCATTCCTCAGACGCAGTTCGAGAGGCTATTCGAGATGATAGGTCTACGATATGCCAGCTCATGGCCCTAGTGCAAGTGGGAGATTGTTAGTGTATATGCCCTAGGGGGCATTATTGTATCATACTTGTATGTATATTACTTAATGGAAGCTTGGGATATTCACAGTTGTATATACAGTCTTGCTAAAAATGGTAGTATGCTACTTGGTTTGTGTCTACTTTAATATATGCATATGTTTCTTGTAACGTATCACTGATACATATTAGTAGAGCCCATAGGTTCTTTGCTTGATTACCAGCGTTGTGATGGCAGTCACACTAGTGGGGGCTGGGTAGTCTATAAGCAACATCCTATACTTGTCCCTAGTCGTAGGATTATCGAGACGGGGCATCGATACTCCAGAGTAGACTAGTGTGTACGCATCTCATCCCAGTTGGGAAGATGGTCTGTCCCACAGCCATCAGTACATCGTACTGGAGATAGTATACAGGTGCTCGTTAGGTTACGGGTACACCGGACAGGACTCGCGGGAGAACTGACTGGATGGTATTATACCTAACGTCAGATAGCAGTTGTCAGGTGACATGTGTGAAGATAGTCTGTTGACTTAAGGTCATCATTTGTCTCGTATGAGTTCCCACTGTGCTTTGATTACTACCCTACCACGGCTCAAAGGAGTCGTGCAAACAGGTTTTAGTTGGGTACAGTCCCGAGCCACATGGAGGCAGTGAACGACTGTTAGGGATTCGTCTCTCCCGGTATAGGGAGTTGATATTGCACTGTGATTGGTTGGTCATTACCATAAGTCCCAAGCCAGGGCTGATGGAGAATTACTGGTGGACTGATCAGTAGATTCTCAAATGGTCATGAGCCATACCGGCATGACTTGTACGGTTATTATGGGTCTGACGTTCTTGTAGGGTTCCTAGGCAC
This sequence comes from Agapanthus africanus, assembly GCA_030015575.1. Taxonomy (NCBI): domain Eukaryota; kingdom Viridiplantae; phylum Streptophyta; class Magnoliopsida; order Asparagales; family Amaryllidaceae; genus Agapanthus; species Agapanthus africanus. Next base: position 402,743,437 of record JASDDO010000031.1, on the reverse strand, counting down.
TCTTGTGAAGGTTCATAAGGCATCAAACATGCCCGGATAAAAATTTAGACGTGCCGAACAACCCAAAGCCGGGATCTTTGCTAGATTATTAGGGTTAAACATGCAAGATGATAACTTTTTATCTAAGTGTGAGGGATTACAACCTTTGTAGTCCGCTCCTTCGCTTCACAAGCTCCAAGTAGAAGTCACTTTGCCGCGATCCACGATCTCCCGGACTCATGAGAGGCTCCACGACTCGAACGATCCATGCTAGCTTGAAGTGTTCCAAATCTCCGATGATCTACGTCGAAATTGCAAAGACTCAAGCTTTCTTACTCAAAAGAGATGAACACACTAATCTCATGGGATAGATGAGATGAGGATGAGAGAGTAGTATTTATGCTTTCTTTTTAAATCATTTTCTCATATTTATTCATCACATAAAGAATTTCTAGTGAGCTTTTTCAAGAGAGAAGAAGATGATAATGGAAAATGATGATAATCATGAATCCTTTTGTGATGAATAGAAATAAAAGTATATGATTGATGTATAAACCATGGTCAAGGATGAGTGGCTAATAATGTGTAGAGAAACAACTAGAGTTAGGGTTTGGTTTGGTTAGCAATGTGTCATCAAAAAAATATCTTAACCATGACAAAAGAAATTGCTTCTAGAAGGTGCATGAAGCAACTAACCCTAATCAAACCCTAACCTCATTTAATCATCGTTAAACATGTTTAACAATAAATCATATCATGTCACAATAATATATATCACATATATATTATATATTTGCAACAAAAGAAAATAATACAATTAACATATATCGCATATATATCAATGTATCATCCAGAGAGAAAATGAAATAATAAAGCAAGCCAATATTAGATAATGTAATAACATATCATATATATTATTATACATTAAATCATCGAATCAACACTTGATCCGACGATCCGGCTATATCGAATATTACCGACTAATATATCATGTACCGATTCATCGAATCAACACTTGATCCGATGACCTAGTTCAAATCTAAATATCACGAGAATATCATATGGTATCTCATATCGCATTATCCTCGGTCCTGCACATATCACATATGTGCCTCTACTCTGTTTCGCCTGAGCCAAGAAACCTCTGTGTAGGACTCTAAAGAATCGTCAATACGCCGGTAGCAGGTGATGATCATATCAAACACCCACAAGCTGCAAGCGGTCAGCTAAACGTAACAGCCACCCAGGTATTGAGCGATCAGAAGATCAACAAGATAGCCTGTGCGTTCTCCTGTGAATCCAATCAGTAACACTCCTGTACAGTCCGGTCTGTTCGTCTGATATGTCGCATATCAAGTCTAGGGGTGGTATACGTCAGACCCCAGTAACCGACAAGTCGTGTCGATGTGTTGCTCATAACGGGTCGAGAAACTACCAGTAACACTTACCAGTAAATCTCTATATCAGCCCTGGCCAGGGACTTCCAGTTATAGCCAATCGAACACAGCACAACATCAACTCCCTATACCGGGAGAGACGAATCCCCTCCTATCGCTCATTTCCTCCATGTGATTCGGGACTGTACCCAAAAGCCACCGTTTTGCACGCCCTCTTGGACGTGGTAAGGTGGAAATCAAAGCACAGTGGGAATCACACAAGACTCTATGACGATCTCAGGTCTACAGACTACCCTGTACCAGTGTCACCGGAGAACTGCCATCTGACGTGTGGTATATCACCATCTGGGAGTTCTCGGCGAGTCCGTCCAGTGTACCCAGTCTCCACTGAGCACCCGTACACCATCTCTGATGTCAAACACCGATGGATATGGGATCATCCATCGCCCATCATATGGGTCAAGATGCGTATACGCTAGTCTACTCTGGTGTATCGATGCCCTGTCTCGATATACCCTCGACTAGGAACAGTTATAGGATGTACTCATCGACTACCATGGCCCCACTAGTGTGATCTTATCATAGTCCCAGTAGTCGAGTACAGATCCTAAGGGCTTTATCAACATGTGAGAGAAAAACAGTAAACCAATACAAGTCAACATGTTAAGATAAAGTGAAACCAAATAGCATACTATCATGACGAGCAAGAAAGTCATCTCTATATATATCCAAGCATCCATTATAATATACATCATATGTACAACAATGGCCTCTAGGGCATATACATAACTAACAATCTCCCACTTGCAGTAAGGCCAGCTGCTGTAGTATCTCATACCTAGCATCCCGAATAATCTCTCAAACTGTATCTGGGGAATAGCCTTCGTGAATGGATCCGCAGTGTTGTCCTTCGTATCTATCTCCTGACCTCGATCTCCCGGCGATCAACTATCTCCCTGATCAGGTGATACCGCCTCAGAATATGTCTGGACTTCTGATGGGATCTGGGTTCCTTGGCCAATGCCACAGCTCCATTGTTATCGCAATACAGAGGTATTGGATGCTCAATGGATGGAACCACACCAAGTTCACTAATGAACTTCTTTATCCAGACAGCCTCTTTGGCAGCATCGTTGGCAGCGATGTATTCAGCCTCCATCGTCGAGTCTGCAACGGTATCCTGTTTGGAACTCTTCCAACATACCGCCCCTCCATTGAGGGTGAAGACAAATCCCGAGTGCGACTTAGAGTCGTCCTTATCACTTTAGAAGCTGGAATCGGTAAAGGACTCCACCTGGAGTTCTCCGTTACCATACACCAAGAACATCTCCTTAGTCCTTCGTAAGTACTTGAGAATGTTCTTCACAGCTGTCCAGTGACTCTCTCCAGGATCTGCTTGATACCGACTCACTACACTTAGTGAGTATGCTACATCGGGTCTGGTAAATAGCATTGCATACATGATAGAGCCTACTGCCGAAGCATAGGGTATCCCTTGCATGCGAGCTCTCTCCAAATCAGTCTTGGGAGACATCTCTTTGGAGAGAGTGAGTTCAGAGATCGTGGGTTGGTTCCCACGCTTGGATTCTTCCATACTAAACCTCTTTAGTATGGTGTCAATGTACCTGGATTGGGACAATCCCAGTATCCGTTTAGATCTATCTCTGTAGATAATGATTCCCAATATGCAGGAGGCATCACCTAGATCTTTCATTGAGAATCTCTGTGATAAGAAGAGCTTGACTGATTGCAGCATAGGAATATCATTTTCTATCAAGAGTATGTCATCCACGTACAATACGAGGAAGACAACCTTTCCCTCTGCTACCTTCTTATAGATACAAGGTTCATCTATATTTTTGATGAAGTCAAACTCTTTGACTACAACATCAAAACAGATGTTCCAACTCCGCGATGCTTGCTTTAACCCATAAATGGATTTAAGCAGCTTGCACACCTTTCCGCTGCTCACACTATCTACGAAGCCCTCTGGCTGAGTCATGTACACGTTCTCTTCTAAATCACCGTTTAGAAAGGCGGTCTTAACATCCATTTGCCAGATTTCGTAGTCATGGTATGCAGCAATGGCAAGTAAGATCCGGATGGACTTAAGCATAGCCACTGGAGAAAAGGTTTCGTCATAATCCACACCTGGTCGTTGACGAAAACCCTTTGCTACAAGTCTAGCTTTGAAAGTCTCAACTTTTCCATCTACACCAAATTTCTTTTTAAAGATCCACTTTCTCCCAATGGGTTTTACCCCTTCAGGAGCATTTTCCAAAGTCCATACTTTGTTGGTGTACATGGAATCCATCTCAGATCGCATTGCATCCAGCCATTTCACAGAGTCACCACTCGTGATGGCCTGCTCGAAACTAGTCGGTTCATCATCATCCATGATGCAATCCTCGCTTCCACCATCAATGAGAAAATCGTAGTATCTCTCAGGTGGATGAGAAACCCTACTAGATCGGCGGAGAGGCTGGGGTTCGTCGGGTACTACTGAATCCTCTGGTTCAACCAAGTCTTCTGTTATAGTTTGTGTTGCTGGAACCTCTTCCAGTTCTACCTCAATGCTACTATTCTGTTTCATAAGAAAACCTTTTTCTAAGAAAGTGGCATGTCGAGAAACAAACACCTTTTGTTCCTCGGGGTGGTAGAAGATATACCCCTGTGAATTTTTGGGATATCCTACAAACTTACATAAGACAGATCTTGCCTCGAGTTTGTCCGGATTTTGTCTTTTGACATAGGCCGGACAACCCCATATCTTAATATAATTAAGATGTGGTCTCTTCCCTTTCCATATCTCATATGGAGTGGTAGGCACAGATTTTATAGGAACTCTATTCAATAGGTCTATGGCTGTCTCAAGCGCATACCCCCAAAAGGAAATAGGTAACTCAGCTGTACTCATCATAGAGCGCACCATATCTAATAGGGTGCGATTCCTCCGCTCTGATACACCGTTGTGCTGTGGTGTATAAGGAGGAGTAAGCTGAGAGAGAATCCCATTCTCTTTTAGATAATCTAGGAACTCACCGCTTAAGTATTCACCTCCTCGATCAGATCGAAGAATCTTAATACTTTTGCCCGTTTGGTTCTCTACTTCGTGCTTATATTCTCTGAATTTCTTAAAAGCTTCAGACTTGTGTTTCATCAGAAACACATGTCCGTATCTAGAGAGATCGTCAGTGAATATAATGAAGTAGGAAGAACCGTTCCTAGCATGCGTAGACATGGGACCGCATACATCACTATGTATCAGTCGTAAGAGTTCATTAACTCTTTCTCCGTGACCACTAAACGGAACTTTGGTCATTTTTCCTTTGAGACATGAATGGCAAGTATCATAAGATGATAATTCGAACGGATTCAAATAACCATCCTTATGTCACTTAGCCAGTCGTGTCGCATTGATATGACCAAGTCTATAATGCCATAAGTAGGATTCGTTCATTTCTGAACTTTTCCTCTTGTGTGTGTTTTGTATATTGAGAACTGTATTTTGATTGAGAATGAATATGCTATTATGTAACGAGCCTGATGCAATCAACTTTTGATTTAGGAAGATGTTCATAACATTATCCTGTACTACAAAATTATATCCCTCTTTACTCAATAAAGAAACTGATATAATGTTGCATCATGTTTGGTATATAATAGCACTTATTTAGAATCAGTGTATTACGACTTGGCAATACTAGGTGATATTCGCCAACTGCTTTGGCTACAACACTTGTACCGTTCCCTACTTGAACGGAATGATCACCTTTTCCCAGTTCTCTACCTTTTCGTAGCCCATGTAACAATTTACATATGTGGGATCCTGATCCGGTATCTAATGCCCAGGACGTAGGGTGAACTGAGAAACAGTTCTCAATAACTAACACACCCGAAGAAGATGCATCAACATGCATGTTCTTTTGGGCGGCTTAAGAATCCAGATATTCTCCTGTTTCCTGTTCAGTATAATAACTCTTATAAGAAAGAACGGGTCCAACGTTCCCTTGCACAGTATAATAATCGGGTTTAGTCAATACATCAATATTATTATCTTGATTATGGCCTGACATGGTCGCTACCTGGAGAGAGAGAGAAGAAAACACTTTAGCGTATGCTCTTGCAAGATTAGATTGGTTATTATCTTATCTAATCAGGATGTCTCCCACTGTTTTTATCAAATGTACCTTAAAACCCTAAAAGGTAAGATTAGCCGGGATTAATTACACCCTACAATTTCGTCAATCTTTCAGCCAGATCAGTGTCGGTACTTTGAGGGAGGTTCCCCGTGCTTTCGCACGGACCTAATTAAAGTAAACCTCGTTTTCCCAGAGGCGTAACCCCGTTAACACTTTTCTAGACACCTACTTGATTGACTAATTGTCCTGTGTAAAACTCTCCCAGGAGTAACACTTACTCGCAGTGGGTATCGGGATCCAACTATCTCATAGGAGGTATGCAATCTCATTGCAAATTTCAACACTTGAAATTCCCGATAAAACTTTTACCCCTAGCGTGCTATGACCTTGACGCATGCCAAACAACCCATAGTCCGCTAGTCAAGTTCAACCCGTACATTTCGTGATTGAATTAAACCCACCCGTACGACCCTTGACGCATGCCAAACAACGCCGTACGAATACCCTAATCCAATCGCATCTCATGCTGCAGATAAGTAATAATCAGCTACCGTACGCTACGCCTTGACGCATGCCAAACTACCGTAGCACGAATACTAAATATTACTTATCTGAAATGACGGAGGGCTACGCAGGTTTTTCAGAAAACCCTGAGCGTAATGAACTTGATATCGTCGTAGAATCGAGTAGTTTTTGAAAAAGGAGTGTTTTTGAGGCTTTTCTTAGTTTCGCTAAAGGGGTCACTCCCGGTGAAGGGATCGTCGGCCCTTTCCTCATCGAATAAGGTGCAGGATATATCATATATACCGCTGTGCAAAGCAAAACTCTAAAAGTAATCAAAAGACAAACCGAGTTTTGTAGCATCTGCCAGTTTCGCTAAAGAGGTCACTCCCGGTGAAGGGATCGTCGGCTCTTTCCCCATCGAATAAGGTGCAGGATATATCATATATATCACTGTGCAAAGCAAAACTGTAGCTACCCTTTTTATAAAGTTTTGATTCTACAACATCTTTAGGTTTCTTTTCCTTTTATTAATCTTATTAATAAAAATCCCATCAGCTTATGCTTCCTAAGCATCACAGAAGAAACGAAAGCAGTAATATTTATATATCAGCATATATATATATATAGTATAAGCATTCGTCTCAGGCAGTAATATGATCTCATCACAGAACATTGCAGCAGAAGAACATATATGAAATATTAGATATACTAGGACGTCCGTGTTTTCAATACGAGCCTGTATAAAACACGGATTCCACGGTCGCGACGAATAGCCAAACCCACATCCCAAGACCCCTACGAGAGAGGCAAGTAACATTACCAATTCTAGGGTTAAGAGACCCGGTCTTGACTCCTCGAGATGGCCTCCCACTGGACCCTAGAACCCGGTTACTTGTGCTCCCCTCCTTGGGTCTACCTAATGCGGAAAAGTAAATAATATACAACGGTGACATCATCCGCAACCTGGAAGTGCCCCAATAAAAGAATATTACATTACAAATGAATTTTACATGAATGAAAATAAAAACCCTCATCTCACATAAAACCCCCGGCTATTCAGAACGCGACGATCCAATATAACATATCACAGCAACACATAATATCACATATCATCAACGTAAGTAAATATGCGCATCCCAATTGTCGTTGACATATAGCAACGAAACCGGCGATATCACATATTACACTTACGGTCACAGAAAAGAAAGTGTAAAACTATAACATTTGGAATCCATAATCACTTTAGACATCGTAAATCCGAAATATCACATACTTCGCATTTCATGCCTAACTCTATGAATTCCACATATTGTATCACATTCCAGATAAATAGATAGTATTAAACTTTCCGAACAGATAATCAAACACCCAAGATTTCCCAAAGTGCTCAACTCTTGAGCGGAGTTCAAATAATCCCAGAATATGTCAAAGTACCAGTGATCCAGCCGTAGAAGGGTCAAGCCAACGCCTCACATGTGGCACGCCGTACTACACCAAACCCGAAGGTTCAATAGGCAGTTCAAGACAGTCACATAATCGAGTTAAGGTTTGTTTTCTTCTAGAGGGTCCACTGCTTAACTTGTACAATTTTTCCGAAAGATTTAAACCCGATAAAAATTCAACACTTGAAAGTTTTACGTGCCGGGAAAAAGTGAGTTAATGATATCCGTTCGAACTTTTTAACGATTTCTAAATATCTGGAAAAACAACGAATTTAAATTTTCCGATCGAACCTACGATTACAAAATAAACCCCAGATTAAACAACACTTGAATCAGATTTAAAAATTCCCAGAAGCATCAACAAGCACCTACGGATATTACCATGAAAACCACGTGTCACAATTCCACAATTCCGCCGCGGAGCCGCCGCGGGAAGCAGGTTCCCGCCGCGGTTCCGCCGTAGTTTGGTGGATTTGTGGGCATGTATTTCATGGTAATTCTTAGAATTCCCTACTGATTTTTTTTACGTATTTTTAATTCAGAAAAATCCCAGTTTTTGAAAAATTTCCAGAGAGGGGGTAAATTTTGTCGGTTCGGGTTCGATCGGAGTTTTAACTTCGTAAACACGTCGCCTAATGCTCTAGCTAGGCTCTGATACCACTGTAGGGTTCCTAGGCACTCTTGTGAAGGTTCATAAGGCATCAAACATGCCCGGATAAAAATTTAGACGTGCCGAACAACCCAAAGCCGGGATCTTTGCTAGATTATTAGGGTTAAACATGCAATATGATAACTTTTTATCTATGTGTGAGGGATTACAACCTTTGTAGTCCGCTCCTTCGCTTCACAAGCTCCAAGTAGAAGTCCCTTTGCCGCGATCCACGATCTCCCGGACTCATGAGAGGCTCCACGACTCGAACGATCCATGCTAGCTTGAAGTGTTCCAAATCTCCGATGATCTACGTCGAAGTTGGAAAGACTCAAGCTTTCTCACTCAAAAGAGATGAACACACTAATCTCATGGGCTGGATGAGATGAGGATGAGAGAGTAGTATTTATGCTTTCTTTTTAAATCATTTTCTCATATTTATTCATCACATAAAGAATTTCTAGTGAGCTTTTTCAAGAGAGAAGAAGATGATAATGGAAAATGATGATAATCATGAATCCTTTTGTGATGAATAGAAATAAAAGTATATGATTGATGTATAAACCATGGTCAAGGATGAGTGGCTAATAATGTGTATAGAAACAACTAGAGTTAGGGTTTGGTTTGGTTAGCAATGTGTCATCAAAAAAATATCTTAACCATGACAAAAGAAATTGCTTCTAGAAGGTGCATGAAGCAACTAACCCTAATCAAACCCTAACCTCATTTAATCATCCTTAAACATGTTTAACAATAAATCATATCATGTCACAATAATATATATCACATATATATTATATATTTGTAACAAAAGAAAATAATACAATTAACATATATCGCATATATATCAATGTATCATCCAGAGAGAAAATGAAATAATAAAGCAAGCCAATATTAGATAATGTAATAACATATCATATATATTATTATACATTAAATCATCGAATCAACACTTGATCCGACGATCCAGCTATATCGAATATTACCGACTAATATATCATGTACCGATTCATCGAATCAACACTTGATCCGATGACCCGGTTCAAATCTAAATATCGCGAGAATATCATACGGTATCTCATATCGCATTATCCTCGGTCCTGCACATATCACATATGTGCCTCTACTCTGTTTCGCCTGAGCCAAGAAACCTCTGTGTAGGACTCTAAAGAATCATCAATACGCTGGTAGCAGGTGATGATCATATCAAACACCCATAAGCTGCAAGCGGTCAGCTAAACGTAACAGCCACCCAGGTATTGAGCGATCAGAAGATCAACAAGCTAGCCTGTGCGTTCTCCTGTGAATCCAATCAGTAACACTCCCGTACAGTCCGGTCTGTTCGTCTAATATGTCGCATATCAAGTTTAGGGGTGGTATACGTCAGACCCCAGTAACCGATAAGTCGTGTCGATGTGTGGCTCATAACGGGTCGAGAAACTACCAGTAACACTTACCAGTAAATCTCTATATCAGCCCTGGCCAGGGACTTCCACTTATAGCCAATCGAACACAGCACAACATCAACTCCCTATACCGGGAGAGACGAATCCCCTCCTATCGCTCATTGCCTCCATGTGATTCGGGACTGTACCCAAAAGCCACCGTTTTGCACGCCCTCTTGGACGTGGTAAGGTGGAAATCAAAACATAGTAGGAATCACACAAGACTCTATGACGATCTCGGGTCTACAGACTACCCTGTACCAGTGTCACCGGAGAACTGCCATCTGACGTGTGGTATATCACCATCTGGGAGTTCTCGGCGAGTCCGTCCAGTGTACCCAGTCTCCAATGAGCACCCGTACACCATCTCTGATGTCAAACACCGATGGATATGGGATCATCCATCGCCCATCATATGGGTTAAGATGCGTATACGCTAGTCTACTCTGGTGTATCGATGCCCTGTCTCGATATACCCTCGACTAGGAACAGTTATAGGATGTACTCATCGACTACCAAGGCCCCACTAGTGTGATCTCATCATAGTCCCAGTAGTCGAGTACAGATCCTAAGGGCTTTATCAACATGTGAGAGAAAAACAGTAAACCAATACAAGTCAACATGTTAAGATAAAGTGAAACCAAATAGCATACTATCATAACGAGCAAGAAAGTCATCTCTATATATATCCAAGCATCCATTATAATATACATCATATGTAGAACAATGGCCTCTAGGGCATATACATAACTAACAGTTCTCCACCTCCCTAGACCATACATGCGATACTCTTAGACGAACAGACCGGACTGCGCGAATATTGTCACGGACAGGCTCAGTAGGAGTTCGGATGGTTTCCTCATCGGCCTTCTTATCGACATCTACCTGGGGACCGTTACGTACAGCTAGTGCCGCTTGCGGTCTATGGTTAAACCCACTGCCAGCGTAGTGTCGAGTCTTTAGAGTCCCACACAGAGAATTTCCCTGCTCCGGGCGAAATGATATAGAGGTCGTATGTTTTACGACAAGGGTTCGGACGCGTACGTGTTTAAACGCACGCGTGACGTTCGGACAGTTTTTACTAGTCGGCTTTGGTTTAAGCCAGATTCTAGTATTGGGTTATTGGATTTATACAGTCTAAAGTTTTTCCATGTTTTCACGGATTGGAGGGGCGTTCTCGTAATTTTCCGGGAAGCTTCTAGAAGCATGATGAGTTGGAGGCTAAGGTGGCATTTGCATTAATTGGATTAGTAAGTCATGTAGTGATTCATACAATGAGTTAATGATTCATTTAATGATTTATATGACTCATATGATGAATCACTTAGGGTATTAATGAAACATAATGATAAAGCTTTATTTATTATTTACTTAATAATATCATATGTTTCATATATACACAAATGATTTCATTCATCCAAAGTAATTCATTTTCTCACCTTCTCTCTCCTCAAGCTCTCATTCTTGAAACCCTAACCCTAACCTCTCATGAGTTAAGATCAAGGGTTAGCTAGACTAATACATCCATAACCTCACTCTATATCCCCTAGGTAGCTTAGATTAGCACTTTGAGCAATCTAGTTATCTAAAGTTAGAGATCAAGCTTGGCGAAGGAGCTCTTGGGTGGATCATCTTTGATTCTAGGAGGCCGTTGAGGCGCCGATGTTCCAAGGAGCTTACGAGGAGTGGAGGACAGCGATGAAGACCCGAAGGACAAGTAACATGAGGTATAACTTCGAATCCGAGTAGTTAAACCTCTCGTAGTTTGCTAGTAACGGTTTAGAATCGATTCATGCGCTCAAGTCCGTGTTACGAAGCTTTGATAATCGTTTTTCATATATTCCGCCTCCCCGCAAGTTCGTGCGGTGCGTGACATGGACTTACAATATTCAGAGGACAGTTTTGCTCGACATGATAGTATGCTATCTGGTTTCTCTTTATCATATGATCACTTGATCATGTTTTTATTCATTTGATACATGTTGATAAAGCCCTAAGGTTATTAGCTTGAATAATAGGATTATGATGTGGATTATACTAGTGGGACACCTGTAGTTTATAAGCATATCCTTGAAATGTTCCTAGTCGTAGGTATATCGAGACAGGGCATCGATATTCCAGTGTAGACTACCGTATACCATTCTTGTTCAATATGATGGGCGTTGGATGATCCTATATCCGTCTGGTGTGGTGACACCAAAGATTGTATACGGGTGCTCAGTGAGACTGGGTACATTGAACGGACTCACCGAGAACTCCTATGTGGTATTATATCATATGTCGGGTAGCAGTTCTCAGGTTACACTGGTACAGGTTAGTCTGTAGACCCGAGATTTCCATAGAGTCTTGTGTGTCCTCCCACTGTACTTTGATCTCCACCCTCCTACGGCTTTGCAGAGTCATACAAACGGGTGGATTTTGGGTACAGTCCCGAGGCACATGGAGGCAACGAGCGATAGGAGGGGTTTCGTCTCTCCCGGTATTTGGGGTTGATGTTGCACTGTGAACGATTAGCTATAACAGGAAGTCCCTAGCCAGGGCTGCTGAGATATTACTGATAAGTGTTATCAGTAGTTTCTCGATTTGTTGTAGACCATATACCGGCATGACTTATTGAGTTATTGGGGTCGACGTTACCATCCCTAGACTCGATATGCAACATATCTGACGAAGAGACCAGACTGTACGGTAAGTGTTGCCAGTTGGATTAACGGGAGTTTTGTCAGGTTCGCTTGTTCTTCTTCTGATTGCTCAATACCCGGGTGGCCGTTACGTTTAGCTGACCGCTTGCGGCTTATAGGTATTTGATGTGATCATCACCTACTGTCGGTGTATTGACGAGTCTTAGAGTCCCACATAGGAGTTTCCTGGCGCAGGCGAAACGATGTGGTGTACATATGAGATATGTACGGGAGCTCGATTAAATACGAGTAAATGATGCCGCATTTTGATCGGGCATTTTTTATTGGTCGGGTCGTATGAGATATGACCGGTTTATTGAATCAAGTGCTGATTTAATATTGACTTTTATCTCATTTAAATAAACCTTTTCTTTATGATGGATGCATGCATGTATATGTACATGTTGATGTGCATACACAAATACATACATGCATATGTATCATGGTTGATGATACAACAAAGATGGCAATATAAGAAATACATGGAAAGTAAATATATTTATATATATTAGAATGAGAAAAAGAAAATTGATTTTAAATCATTGTTGACTTTTCTTTACATGACCAAAATTAAACCATGCTTTCATTTCCATTTGTTATTTTCTTCTCATTCTAAAATATCTAGATATTTTATTAACCATGGTTTGAAAAGAGATATTTATTCTTTATATTTATTTTCTCTCATGATCTTTTCTTATTATCTTTTATCCAAAAGAAAAATGAGCTCAAGATTGCCATCTTCATCTTCCTCTCTCTAGCTCTCTCTTGAGTTTCCAAAGTGAGTGAGGTTAAAAGAAAGAAAGGGTTTTTATATGAGAACACAACTATATCATCACACTACACTTGTTTAGCCCTTGGTGTAGTTTGTTTGCTTCATCATCATTGAGATCTATTGGAGAAAGGAGCTTTGAGCAAAAGTACTCTGGGTGGATCATCGTGGACGTGGAGGAGGTTCAAGCTAGCTCGTTCAAACCCTAGGAGGTCTACAAAGGTTGTAGTCTCTTCACTTAGTGATAGATTAACTTTTGTATGTGATACTATAAGTGTTACCCTATATTTCTAGTTCGATTCCATGGTTAGTTTACTTAGCACCTCTTAAAATTTAAATTGTGGCATGTGTGATGCTTCCTAACCCTATATGAGGTGCTAAGGAAACCCTACAGTGGTATCAGAGCCAAGCTAGAGCTTTAGAGTAAACTAGACGACGTTAAAAACCTCGAACGAACGAAATACGATGCTCGGAGGGTGCTCTCTGGAAATTTTTCAAAAAGGTGGATTTTTTCACATTAAAAATACTCAGAAAATCATGCAGGGTATTTTATGGGCCCATAAGAAGAACGAAGCCCTAACTCGACTATACGTCCGTGGAACCGCGGCCAAAATGGTAATTTTTAGGCGGTTCCGCGGCGCCGTTGGTGAGGCTTGGACTGTGCCTTTTTTCGCTGGCCAGTATGTACTTGTAGCAGTCTCTGGTAAATTTTAAAACTGCTCAAGTGTTGAGCTTTCTGAGAAGTCTTTGGGTGTTCAATCGTTTGATCGAATGTTTTAACTGCGCCTACTTTATGGGTATGTGATACAATAATTAGAATCTACAAATTTGTTTGTTGCATGTAAATCTAGCATTTCGGTCTCGGGAGTAATCGGAAATCTTGTTGAATTATCCGAATTATTTTGAAAAGGTGTTTTCATGGGTGAGACCTAAATGCGAGCTTTACATTGTTAAGCATGAAATCTTGGATATGTGATATTCCGGGTTTGTGTTATCTAAGGGCAGTTATGATTCCAATTGTTGTAGTTTTTCATTTTATTTCTCTGTGACCGTAAGTGTAGTATGTATAGTATCGCCGGTTTCGTTGCTATACATCAATGACAATCGGGGTACACATACTTACTTACGTTGATGATATGTGATATTATGTGTTGCTGAGATATGATGTGCAGAATTTTCGTGATTGAATAGCCGGGGTTTTTATGTGAGATAAGAGTTTTCTTTTCATTCATGTAAAATTCAATTGTATGTAATATTCTTTTAATTTGGGGCACTTCCAGGTTGAGGATGATGTCACCAATGTTGTATATTATTTACTTTTCTGCATTAGGATAGATCCAAGGAGGGGAGCACAAGTGACCGGGTTCTAGGGTTCAGTGGGAGGCCATCTCGAGGAGTCGAGACCGGGTCTCCTAAACTCTAGAATTGGTAGGGTCTCTTGCCACTCTCGTAGGGGTCTAGGGGTGTGGGCTTAGCTATTCATCGCGACCGTGTAATCCGTATTTTCTATTGATGGCTAAATACAAAATACGGACCTCCTAGATATCCTAAATTATATGTGCTTCTGCTGCTATATTCTGTGATATGATCATTTAATATATATCTGAGACGAATGGAATATTATATATATGATATAAAATAGACGTTGCTTATGTTTTGCACTCGCGCTAGCCCCGTCCCGGTATGCCGTTAGTTAAGTAACCTAACGGTGCATAAAGGGACACCGTGACGAATGCGAATGGCATAAGCGTACGTTATATTTTCGTTTCTTTCTGTGATGGCTTTAGGACTTAAATGATGGGACTACATTAATAATATTAATGTAAATAAAAATGAACCTAAGAAGATGTTGTAGAATCGGATTTGAAACACACTTGGCCTTTTATGAAAAAGCAAGTTTTCAAAGTGCGGAGCTTAAGCCACTCCTTTTAAACCCATTGGATTCTACAACGATATCAAGTTCAAAGCGTTAAAAGTTTTCTTAAAAACTATCCGCAGCCTTCCATCATTTTAGAAATTAGAGTACTTTGTATTCGTGCTGTGTATTTTGACTTTAGTTAAGGCGCAGTGTACGGTAGCTAAGTGATGTCTTCCTACACTGCATATGATGTAGATTAGTCAGGACATTCATATGATTATGTTGACTTTAGTTAAGGGTCATGTGGGTGGGTCTAGTTAATCATGAAATGACGGGAAGAACTTGACTAGTACTTATGATATGTTGACCATAGTTAAGGTCATGAGTATTAGGGGTAAAAACTATATCGGGAATTTCAAAAGTTGAAATTTGCAATGAGATTGCATATTTTCTATATGATAGTAGGATCCCGATCCCACTGTGAGCAAGAGTTGCTCCCGGGAGAGTTTTGCACTTTACAATCAGCTAACCCATTAGGTGTCTAGAAAGGTGTCAAACGGGGCTACGCCTCTGGGAAGACGAGGTTCATTTGAATTAGGTCCGTACGAAAGCACAGGGAACCTCCCTCAAAGTATCGGCACTGGCCTTGCTGAACGATTAGCGAAGTTGTAGAATGTAATTAATCCCGGCTAGTTTTCTTTTTAAAAGGTTTTAAAGCAAATTTGATAAAATCAGTGGGATACATCGATTAGACAAGATAATAACCAATCTGATCTTTGCAAGAGCTTTCGCTGAGCGTATTTTTTCTCTCTCTTAATGGCGGATACCAATGACTGGACTCAAACTTCTACTAGATAAAAATAAACTGAATGGGACCAATTATAAAGACTGGCCGAGGAATCTCAACATTGCCTTGACTTATGATAAGGTATCATATGTCCTCACGGCTCCAACCCCACCCATCCCAGGTCCTAAATCTTCAGTTGCGGATAAGGAAATCCGCAAGACATGGGACGCTGACTGTGCCATGGCTAAATGTCTCGCGCTTGCATCGATGGATAACACACATCAGTAGCAGCACGAGAATATGGACGTCCAAGCCATATTCCTCCCTACAAAAGAGTTGTATAGAGTGTAATCTCGCGTATTACGATACGAAGCATCCAGAAAGCTGTTTCAGATGCGAATGGCCCCTGGCGCACCAGTTGGAGACCATGTTTTGAAGATGATAGCTCTCATAGAAGAGCTTGAGGACCTTGGGTGGACAATGGACATTGAGCAATATACGGATATTATTCTGCAGTCTCTCCCCTCCACCTTTGCTCAATTTATAGTTAACTTCAACATGCACAACATGAAGAAGGAACTACCTGAACTTCTTAATATGTTAAGGAGTGTAGAGAGCACGCTGAAGTCAGTGAAGACTCCTGTTTTGAGTGTTGGGCCATCTTCCTCCTCTCGCTCGAAGGCTAAGACCAAGGGAAAGATAAAGAAGAAACCCACCAAACCTAAGGGTGGAGTCAAAAAGGTTAAGCGGAAAGATAATTCCAAGGTTGGGGAATCGGGGAAAGGAGAATGTTTCCATTGCAAAAAGATGGGACACTGGAAGCGGAACTGTACTGAGTACCTTGAACTCAAAAAGAAGCATGGTGATACTTCAGCTTCAGGTGTGTTCGTAATTGAAAATTGTTTTTCTATTAACTCTGCTTCCTGGGTATTAGATACCGGTTCAGGTTCTCATATTTGCAATTCTGTGCAGGCGTTGAGAAATAGCAAAGTTTTGAAGACAGGTGATCATACTCTCCAGGTTGGAAATGGTTCCAATGTAAATGCAGTTTCAGTGGGAGAGTATCACCTAGGGTTGCCGTCGGGTTGTATATTGGTTTTGAACCCATGTTATTTTGTGCCAAGTATGCTTTGTAATATTATATCCGTTTCTTTGTTATACAATGAATGATATCATTTTGCTGTGCAACACAATGTTATGAACATTAGACTTAATCAAGAGTTGATTGGTTATGGTACACTTAATAACAGGATATACGTCCTTAATCAACACACAGTTTTCAACATTCAACACACAAGTAAAAGAAAATTTCCAGATATAAATGAAGCTTTTCTTTGGTATTGTAGACTTGGTCATATTAATGAAACAAGACTAAACAAGCTTCATAAAGATGGATATTTAAATTCTTTTGAGTATAAATCTTATGCAACTTGCCAGTCTTGTATCAAAGGTAAAATGACCAAAACTCCGTTTACTGGACACGGAGAAAGAGCTACTAAGCTCCTAGGACTCATACATAGTGATGTATGTGGGCCAATGTCTACACATGCAAGAGGCGGTTTTTCTTACTTTATAACTTTTACTAATGATTTCTCAAGATTCGGTCATGTGTTTTTGATAAAGCATAAGTCTGAAACTTTTTAGAAATTCAAGGAGTACAAACTTGAAGTAGAAAACCAAACAGGAATGAGAATCAAGATACTTCGATCAGATCGAGGTGGAGAGTACTTAAGTACTGAGTTCTTGAACTTCCTAAAAGAGAATGGGATTCTCTCTCAGCTCACTCCCTTACACACGACAGCACAACGGTGTGTCAGAGCGGCGGAATCGTACCCTATTAGATATGGTACGATCCATGATGAGTGATTCTCAGTTACCCCTCTCCTTTTGGGGGCATGCATTGGAAACCGCAGCTTTTCTATTAAACAAAGTTCCAACCAAGACTGTGTCTACCACTCCATATGAGATATGGCATGGGAAGAGACCATCTCTTAAACGAGTTAAGATTTGGGGTTGTCCGGCTATTGTCAAAAAGCAGAATCCAGACAAACTCGAGACACGATCGGTCAAATGTATATTTGTGGGATATCCAAAACATTCGTTTGGGTATCTTTTCTACCACAAGGAGGAACAAAAGGTGTTTGTTTCTCAGTATACCACATTTTTAGAAAATGAGATTTTTCCAAATAATGCTGATGGCAATGTGGTAGATCTAGAAGAGGTTTTAGAAACACAAGTTACAAATGACGACTTGGCTGAACCTGATGTTGCAACAGAATCTAACGAACCTCAACCACTCCGTAGATCTGGTAGGACTTCTCGCCCACCGGAGAGATACTACGGTTTTCTCATTGATGGTGATAGAGAGGATTACATCATGGATGATGATGACCCTACCAGTTTTCAGCAAGCTATCACGAGTGGTGACTCTGTGAAGTGGCTGGATGCTATGAGATCCGAAATGGAGTCCATGTACACCAACAAAGTATGGAATTTAGAGGATTTACCCTCTGGGATAAAACCTGTAGGCTGCAAATGGATATTTAAAAGAAAGATTGGTGTAGATAGACAGGAAGAGACCTATAAGGCAAGGTTGGTAGTGAAAGGCTTTCGTCAAAGACCAGGTTTGGACTATGACGAGACTTTCTCTTCGGTAGCCATGCTTAAATCCATTCGGATCCTACTTGCTATTTTTGCTCACTATGACTATGAAATCTGGCAGATGGACGTTAAAACTGCATTTCTAAATGGTGATTTAAATGAATGTGTTTATATGGATCAGCCAGAGGGATTCATTGACAGTGGGAGCAGCGGGAAAGCATGTAAATTGCTTAAATCCATTTATGGATTAAAGCAGGCATCACGGAGTTAGAACATCTGTTTTGATGATCTTATCAAAGAGTTTGATTTCATCAAAAATCCAGATGAACCTTGTGTTTATAAGAAAACTGTAGGGAGAACTGTCGCATTCCTCGTGTTGTACGTGGATGACATTCTTCTGATAGGAAACGATATTCCTATGCTACAGTCGGTCAAATCATTCTTATCACATAGGTTCTCCATGAAGGACCTGGGTGATGCCATGTACATATTGGGCATACGGATCTATAGGGATAGATCCAAACGGCTATTGGGATTGTTCCAAACCAAGTACATCAACACCATCCTAAAGAGGTTTAGTATGGAAGACTCCAAGCGGGGTGCCTTATCCGCTTTCCACGGAGTCATTCTCGTCAAGAACGATTGCCCAAAGTCTGATAAAGAGAGAGCTCGCATGAGCATTGTTCCCTATGCTTCGGCAGTAGGATCGATAATGTATGCGATGTTGTGTACACGCCCTGATGTAGCTTATGCACTTAGTGTAGTAAGCAGGTATCAGTCAAACCCAGGGGAGAATCACTGGACTGATGTGAAGAACATTCTTAAGTACTTGCGAAGGACTAAAGAATTGTTCTTGGTGTATGGTAACGGGGATCTTCAAATGGAGGCCTTTACCGATTCGAGCTTCCAGAGTGACAAGGACAACAAGTCTATCTCAGGGTTTGCATTTACCCTCAATGGAGGGACGGTAAGTTGGAAGAGTTCCAAACAGGATACCGTTGCAAACTCAACAATGGAAGCTGAGTACATTGCTGCAAATGATGCTGCCAAGGAAGCCGTCTGGATGAGGAAGTTCATCAAGGAGCTAGGAGTAGTTCCAACCATTATTGATCCAATACCTTTGTATTGTGACAATAATGGGGCTATGGCGTTAGCAAAAGAGCCCAGGTCCCATCAGAAGTCCAGACACATCCTGAGGCGATATCATGTGATCCGGGAGATAGTTGATCGCCACGAGATCGATATTAAGAGAGTAGATACAAAGGATAACACTGCGGATCCATTCACCAAGGCCCTCCCTTAGCCGCAGCATGAGCAACTTTTTGAGATGTTGGGTATGAGATACGCCAATAATTGGCCTTAGTGCAAGTGGGAGATTGTTGGATATATGTATGCCCTGGAGTCCATTATATGATAGTGTATGTACTGATGTGTGTGTGTCTATATATATATATATATATATATATATATATATTAAGAGGACAGTCTTGCTCGACATGATAGTATGCTATCTGGTTTCTCTTTATCATATGTTCACTTGATCATGTTTTTATTCATTTGATACATGTTGATAAAGCCCTAAGGATATTGGCTTGACTACTAGGATTATGATGTGGATCATACTAGTGGGACACCTGTAGTTTATAAGCATATCCTTGAAATGTTTCTAGTCGTAGGTATATCGAGACAGGGCATCGATATTCCAGTGTAGACTAGCGTATACCATTCTAGTTCCATATGATGGGCGATGGATGGTTCCATATGATGGGCGATGGACGATCCCATATCCGTCTGGTGTGGTGACACCAAAGATTGTATACGGGTGCTCAGTGAGACTGGGTACACTGAACGGACTCATCGAGAACTCCTATGTGGTATTATATCATACGTCGGATAGCAGTTCTTAGGTGACACTGGTACAGGTTAGTCTGTAGACCCGAGATTGCCATAGAGTCTTGTGTGTCCTCCCACCGTATTTTGATCTCCACCCTACTACGGCTCTACAGAGTCGTACAAACGGGTGGATTTTAGGTACAGTCCTGAGGCACATAGAGGAAATGAGCGATAGGAGGGGTTTCGTCTCTCCCGGTATTGGGGGTTTATGTTGCGCTGTGCACGATTGGCTATAACAGGAAGTCCCTGGCGAGGGCTTCTGAGATATTACTGATAAGTGTTATCAGTAGTTTCTCGATCTGTTGTAGACCATATACCGGAATGACTTATTGAGTTATTGGGGTCGACGTTACCATCCCTAAACTCGATATGCAACATATCTGACAAAGACACTGGACTGTACGGTAAGGTTTCCAGTTGGATTAATGAGAGTTTTGACAGGTTCGCTTGTTCTTCTTCTGATCGCTCAATACCCAAGTGGCTGTTACGTTTAGCTGACCGCTTGCGGCTTGTAGTTGTTTGATGTAATCATCACCTACTGCCGGTGTATTGACGAGTCTTAGAGTCCCACATAGGAGTTTCCTGGCTCATGCGAAACGATGTGGTGTACATATGAGATATGTGCGGGAGCTCGATTAAATACGAGTATATGATGCCGTATTTTAATCGGGCGTTTTACATTGGTCAGGTCGTATGAGATATGACCGGTTTATTAAATCAAGTGTTGATTTAATATTGACTTTTATCTCATTTAAATAAACCTTTTCTTTATGATGGATGCATGCATGTATATGTACATGTTGATGTGCATACACACATACATACATGCATATGAATCATGGTTGATGATACAACAAAGATGGAAATATAAGAAATACATGGAAAGTAAATATATTTATATATATTAGAATGAGAAAAAGAAAATTGATTTTAAATCATTGTTGACTTTTCTTTACTTGACCAAAATTAAACCATGGTTTCATTTTCATTTGTTATTTTCTTCTCATTCTAAAATATCTAGATATTTTATTAACCATGGTTTGAAAAGAGATATTTATTCTTGATATTTATCCTTCTCTCATGATCTTTTCTTATTATCTTTTATCCAAAAGAAAAATGAGCTCAAGGTTTCCACCTTCATCTTCCTCTCTCTAGCTCTCTATTGAGTTTCCAAAGTGAGTGAGGTTAAAAGAAAGAAAGGGTTTTTATATGAGAACACAACCATATCATCACACTACACTGGTTTAGCCCTTGGTGTAGTTTGTTTTCTTCATCATCATTGAGATCTATTGGAGCAAGGAGCTTTGAGCAAAGGTACTCCGGGTGGATCATCGTGGACATGGAGGAGGTTCAAGCTAGCTCGTTCAAACCCTAGGAGGTCTACAAAGGTTGTAGTCTATCCACTTAGTGATAGATTAACTTTTGTATGTGATACTATAAGTGTTACCCAATATTTCTAGTTCGATTCCTTGGTTAGTTTGCATAGCACCTCTTAAAATTTAAATTGTGGCATATGTGATGCTTCCTAACCCTATATGAGGTGCTAAGGAAACCCTACATTAACATTGCACAGTGAAACTGAAACATGAAAATGTTTCAAAAAAAAGGTATCCAGGTATTCCTAGTAATGCCTCTTCCATTATCCAGATTCATGACTATAACCGTATATCTCATTGCCATCTCTCCAAATCGCTTTATTTGTCTTTAGTCGTTACCTTATGTACACCATCTTTAGGCTTAATGTTTTTCTTCCTTCCCTACCGTTCGGCACCAGCCTATGGTTTGGAAGAAGACTATCCAATAAGCATAATAGGTGTACTCTTCTAATCCTATGAGCACTCGCAACCTGAGAGAAGGTAAGGATAAAAGACAACTGAATAAACCTTATTCCTATTTCTCCTGAACCAGAATCCATCCTCAAAAAGGTTCCTTCGCGTTCGTATATAACCATACGATGGATTTATCTAATAGAATTGGATGTTCGTAGTGATATGGGGTGTTCTGGAGAAATACAAAGGTGAAGTAGGAGTGGCGATGAAATACGTGGTTTGGTCGTGAATGATTACAGTCGCAATTTACTTTGCCCTCTTTCTGATCCCTTTATTTGTCTTTACTTATTACCTTCTGTATACCCAACTTAGGCTAATTGGTTTTCTTCATTCCCTACCTTTTGGCACCTGCCTATGGTTTGGAAGAAGACTATCCAATAAGCTTTATAGGTGTACCCTCTCCTAATCCTAGGAGCCCTCACAACTTGAGAGAAGGTAAAGGAAAAGACAACTGAATAATCCTATTCAATCTCTCTAGAACCAGAATCCATCCTCGAAGAAGTTCCTCTGAGTTCGTATATAACCATACGATAGATTTATCCAATGGAAGTGGATGTTCATAATAATACGGGGTGTTCTGGAGAAACTCAAAAAGTAAAAGAAGGAGTGGCAATGATGTATGCAACTCAGACAATCCAAAAGCCAGTGTTTTAAAAAAGTTCGGTTAACTTGGTTACTGAGTTATAGTATAGGGTCGGGCCATGGTCGCGGTCAAAGAGAGAAAGAAAAGAAATACTCTGCGTGCACTCTAACCTAGATCAGAATGGTTATCACTTTATCTAATCAGGAAACCTCCCACTGTATTCTCAAATTCTCCTTCAAACCTGAAAGAAGAATTAGTCGGGATCACCCGAGGAGTAAACCAACTCATCAGTGGGAATCGGGATCCACTATCATCGCATGATAACGTGATGGAATCCACTTACGTTATCATACTCCAGAAGGTATGCGCATGCCTGGCAAGTTTCCTGTATGTTTGAAACTCCCAATATGATTTTTACCCCAAGCAGCTTATGACCTTGACGGATGCCAACAAATCATAAGTTGCAAGTCAAGTTCTACCCATCATTGTCCTGATTAATTTAGACCCACCCGTACTCGCCTTTGACGGATGCCAACAAGGCTGCACGACTGTCCTAGATTAATACATATCCATGCTACAGAAAAGTAACACATAGCTACCGCATACTATGCCTTGACGGAAGCCAACAAACATAGCACGAATACTAGGCGCTGCTTTTCAGAAATGACGGAGGGCTACGGCTGGTTTTTGGTGAAAAACCTTTAGCGTAATGAACTTGATATCGTTGAAGGAATTCAAGTGGTTTTATAAATATATAGTGGCGAAAACTTTTGCTAAAGAGGTCACTCCCGGTGAAGGGATCTCGGCTCTTTCCCCGTCGAATGAGGTGCAGGATATTCCAAACTGAATACCACGATGGAAGCAAAAAGTAATCGACTATAGTGAAGTTATTACCCTGACGCAAACCTCTGTCCAAGGGGTCACTCCCGATGAAGGGATCTCGGCCCTTGCCTCATCGAATGAGGTGCTGGATATTCATAACCAAATACCACTGTGCAAAACAAAAGAGACCGCCCTTGTAATAACAACTTTTGAAAAATTGGTTCCAACAACATCAAATATAGGCTTGTTTTCCTTGCATTGATAAGAATCAACGCAGTCCCATCAATTGATCACACTAGAAAAGAACGAAAATATGATGTACGTATAAGCCATCCGCATTCACCACTCGGTCCCGTCATCACCCGTTAGGTTACTTAACTAATGACAGAGCGGGGACTAGACTAGCGCGGGTGTAAAACATATACAACATCTACTAGTATATATATCAATATATAATAATCACTCTAGGTATGATAAATGCAACATCACAGAAAAGTAATAAGCATCACATAACAATACAGATAATTTGGGATCCCTGGGTTTCATTGAGCCACAACTGAAACCCGACGTTCCCCTCGTTGTGTGGATAACCTGTGCAATGAAAACCTAGACCCCTACGGGTGCGGCAAGTTACCCACCAAAACCAGAAGCGAGGCAGCCCCCTTCAGCAAAGTGAATGGACCACCAAGCACTTCACGGAATCCGGTAACTTGAGCACCCCTCCTTGGGTCAACCTATACCACCTACGAGTGCGGCGAATAGCCCGCCAATTCTAGAGTGAGGCCCCCTCCGTCTCAACGCCATGAGATGCGGGCCCGTTGCCCTCTAAAACCCGGCTATCCGTGCACCCCACCGCGGGGTAATCCTAGTACAGAAAAGAAAATATATACAACGGTGACATCGACCTCAACCCGGTCGTGTCCCAAAAGAATAATATGCAAACAGGCAGTGACGGCAATCCACATGTCGGACGCTCACCCCGCAATATCAAATGTACAAATAAATCCAAACTGCACTACCATTGCACACAAGCTATCCACCACGACAAATCCGTAACATCACAGCACAACACATAACATCAACGTGAATGCCACATTCGCAAATCCGTCTAATAGAACTATAGGGATTAGACAAGATTTACCGATCAAATGTCATTCACGGTCACAGATAGTAATGTAATGCACTGCAAAACTTTAAACAATGTTAAAAATATCGACTTCGAAATAACCCCGATATAGCCGAAATAAACTGACAAAACTTTATCCAAACTGGGTCAAATAAACAACACCACAGAACCAAATTCCCAGAGACTAGAGCAAAACCCAAAAAACCAACACCATTGGCCAGGGAAAATCCGGCGACGCCGGAATTAAGGGTTTGGTGGCCGGCCAAAATCCGGCGAGGTAGGTTCGTTTTTGGGGTGAGTTCTTGTGTCACCTAGAATAGTCTTCTGCGCTTATTTAAATAATTTTTATGGATCATTTTAAAAATAACAGAAACTTATGATTCCGTGATGTCGTTTGGGTTTGTTCCGGTTTCGATAGTTTAACAATGTCTAAACAAGCCAGATTACGGTTAATAGGTGGCTCTGATACCATGTTGGGGTACGGTGGCGCCCCGGCCGTCAATCCGAGGCTAAATGCGGAACAAAAACTTTTTACAAAACTCGGCACTACCACAACCAAATATCCGGATCGTTCCATTAACCGTATTCTATCAATCTGTAAAAGGAGTTTGTAGAAATTATACCGATCGATCCGTGTCCTTCGGTCTTCAATCTCTACGCCAAGCTCCTCGCTGCTGTGCCGACGAATTTCGCTCTTCGATCTCGCTCGTAGAAGTTGCTCCATGTCGATGAATCTTTATACGGGCTCCCGCCTCAAGACCGAGGCAACTCGGACATGAAGTTTGCTAGCCGACATGTCCAAGAATGAAGTAGAGAGAGTGTGGAATATTTTGTCTCAAGATACCCAAGCACTTGGGTGGAGGTTAAGGAAGTTGCCATGGATGTAATGTGAGCAAAATATTTTTGGCAAAGGAAAAAGCAAGCTTGCCCAATGAAAAAGAGCTCGGCCAAGGAGGAAGTCCTCTTGGGAATTTTCAAGTGAAGAGGTGGTGTGGAAAAAAAAATGAATGATGCAAGTAAATTGATCACCACATGTTAATTCCTTCCACCCCTAAATCTCACAGCCCACCACCACAAAAAAAACCCTCACATTGAATCTTGCGAAATTTGCAGGAAACCCCTCCCTCCAAAAACAGCCAGTGAATCTTGTAACCAAAAACAAAAAGGAAATGAAAACCATGTGATGGATGAAGCAACCCATGCCTAATAAATGACCATGCCCAATAAATGGGCAGCCCCTACCCACAGTGCAAAGAATTGTCAAGAAAAAAAAGGTCAAGGGAAAATGGTCACATTAAACAAGGTGTTTTAAGATCGGAAAAGAAGCTGGCAACTCCGAAAGTAATCCCGCAACGAATTACGGGATTACCCCTCAACTGTATATACATACCTGCATTTGTATTCCGACCGAATACGAAATGCAACGAGACAAAAATATTCCTACACAATAATACTAGGATCTGGCTTAAACAAAAGCCCGCTAGTATTATCCGTCCGAGCATGATCCGTGCACAAGTGCACGAATATGATCGAACCCTGCCATAAAACCATACGGCCTCTACAACGTTTCGCCCTAACTTGGAAAACTTTCTATGGGGGACTTTAATGACTCATCAATACACTAGCACTGGGTATAACCACAAGCGTTTTAGTGGTACTAGCTGTACGTAACGGTTGCCCATGTATTGACCGGAAAGGAAGCTGACGAGCGAACTCATCCAGAAACCCTACTGAGCCTGACAGTGACAATATCCGTACAGTCCGGTCCGTTCGTCTATGAGTATCGCATATAGGGCCTACGGGCTGGTAAACGTCAGACCCCCATTAGCGGTATAAGTCGTGTCGGAGAGTAGCCCAGAACACCCTGAGATACTACTGGAATACCTACCATTAAATCTCGATTACCCTGGTCAGGGATTTCGTGTAATGGCTCTCCTAAATACAGCACGATCTCACCCCCAATACCGGGAGAGACGAATCTCCGACGATCCGCTCACTGCCTCTATGTGGCTCGAGACTGTACCCAACTAAAACTGTTTGGACGACTCCTTTGAACCGTTGTAGGGTAGTAATCAAAGCACAGTGGGAACTCACATGAGACAAATGACGATCTCAGGTCGTCAGACTAACCTATACACATATCACCTGAGAACTGCTATCTGACGATATGTATAATACCAACTAGCATGTTCCCGGTGAGTCCTGTCCGGTGTACTCATAACCCAATGAGCACCTTCATACATCTTAGGTGAACCAACTGACACCAATGGGTTGTGAGAACGGCCACCGCCCCTCGTCGGGGTCTCGACTGTATACACTAGTTTACTCTGGAGTATCGATGCCCTGTCTCGAAACTCCCTCGACTAGGGACCATTTAAGGATGTGCTTATAGACCCCAGATCCCTCGTATATGATCGCCATCATACTACTGGCAGTCAAGCAAGAATCCTATGGGCTCTATCAACATGCAATAGTGAACTAAAGCATGTACACGATGATAAAGACAAACCAGATACCATACTATCATCTCGAGCAAGACTGTACTACCGGTATAGGTCCTCCCTCAATCATTGTAATCACGTACCTGCGATCCAATAATTGACTTTGAGGGCACTATATCCAACACTAAACCCTTCCCGTCCCAGGTCCGGAATCCAGTGTCGCGGATAAGGAAATCCGCAAGACCTAAGAGTTAGACTGCGCGAAAGCCAAATGTATCGTGCTTGCCTCTATGGATACTGAACATCAGAGGAGGCACGAGAATATGGATCTTGAATCCATATTTCTCCACACCAAGAAACTGTATGGAGAGCAATCTCGTATGGCTAGATACGAGACCTCGAAGAACTTGTTTCAGTCGAGGCTGGCCATCGGATCATCTGTAGGGAAACATGTCCTTAAGATGATTGGCTTCATTGAGGAGCTCGCAGACCTCGGGACAACATTAGAGAACGAGCTGTATACAGATTTGGTTCTTCAGTCCCTTCCTTCCACCTATGCCCAGTTTATCTTGAATTTCAATATTCAAGGTAAAGAAGTTGAACTTCCAGAACTCCTTAACATGTTGAGGAGTGCAGAGGGCACCTTGCAGAAAGCAAGGGAAACACTCACTATGTTTGTTCGTGATGCTTCCTCTTCCAGGTCCAAGGCAAGGGCCAAAGGAAGGAAGAAGAAGGCCGCTACCAAACTAAGAGGTGATGTTGGTAAGGTGGGAGTCAAGGGAAAGGAAAAGGTTGCGGTGCCGGTAGTAGCAAAGGACGAGTGCTTCCACTGTCGTAGGAAAGGCCATTGGAAGAAGGATTGCAAAGCTTGGAAAACCAAGAACCAGGACCCGAGGCAAGTTGTGGCTTCGGCATCAGGTGTGTTTGTAATTGAAAATTGTCTGTCAATCAACTCTATTTCCTGGGTATTGGATACCGGATCAGGATCTCATATATGCAATTTATTGCAGGCACTGAGAAGCCGTAGATTACTGAAGGTTGGTGATATGACCCTCCAGGTTGCTAACGGAGCGAGCGTGAATGCTGTGTCCATAGGGGATTATCACCTTGGATTGACGAGTTGACATATTTTGGTTTTGCGCAACTGATTTTGTGTACCTAGTTTAACATGTAATATCATATCAGTATCGTTGTTATCAAAAGAAGGTTATGATTTCACATTTGTAAGCGATGTTGTTAACATCCATCTTAATCATGGTTTGATTGGGTCCGGTACACTAGATAACGGTATATACGTATTAAACCAATTACAGATTTTCAATGTCTAGAACACACTAAAATGAATGTCTCCAGATATAAATCAGGCTTTCTTATAGCATTGTAGACTAGGTCACATCAATGAGACAAGGTTAACTAAGTTACATAAAGAAGGATATTTGGATCCGTTCAAATATCAATCTTATGCCACTTGTCAATCATGTCTCAAAGGAAAGATGACAAAGACTCCGTTCACTGGACACGGAGTAAGAGCGAGCGAGCTCTTAGGACTCATACACAGCGATGTATGTGGTCCAATGTCTACAAATGCAAGAAGCGGTTTTTCATATTTCATTATTTTTACAGATGATTACTCTAGGTATGGATTCATTTTCTTGATGAAACATAAATCTGAGGCCTTTCAGAAATTCCGAGAATATAAGAATGAAGTAAAAAACCAAACCGGCAAAAGTATCAAGACACTGAGATCTGATCGAGGTGGTGAATACTTAAGTGCCGAGTTCCTGGGTTACCTAAAAGAGAATGGAATTCTCTCTCAGCTTACTTCTCCAGACACTGCACAACAAAACGGTGCATCGGAGAGACGGAACCGAACCCTATTGGATATGGTATGTTCCATGATGAGTAATGCTGAGTTTCCGGATCTTTCTGGGGTTATGCACTAGAATCAGCTGCATATCTTTTGAACAGAGTTCCTACCAAGACTGTGCCTACCACACCATATCAGATGTGGAGTGGGAAGAAATCCTATCTTCAGTATCTCAAGATATGGGGATGTCCGGCTTTTGTTAAAAAGCAGCATGCGGACAAACTTGAGGCACGATCAGTACAATGTAAGTTTGTGGGATATCCAAAGAACTCCAAGGGGTATTTTTTCTATTACGCAGAGGAGCAAAAGTTTTTTGTTTCTCGTAATGCCCATTTTCTAGAACAGCAATTTTTAGAAAAGGAAACTGGTGGGAGAGCAATAGAACTGGAAGAAATTCCAGAACCACAAGCTACTACTGAAAGCTTGGTAGAACCAGAAGTTCCAGAAGAACAGGACATTCCCGCACCCCTCCGCAGGAGTAGTAGCCATCTCATCCGCCTGAAAGATACAACGGTTTTCTCATGGACGGGGATAGAGAGGATTGCGTCATTAATAATGATGAACCTACTAGCTTCCAGCAGGTCATCCAGAGCGGCGACTTAGTAAGATGGCTGGATGCAACGCGGACCGAGATGGAGTTCATGTACACCAACAAAGTATGGACTTTGAACTTTGCTCCAGATGGGGTAAAACCCATAGGATACAAGTGGATCTTCAGAAAGAAGATTGGTGTAGATGGACAGGTGGAAACCTATAAGGCTAGACTTGTTGCAAAGGGTTTTCGTCAAAGGCCTGGTTTGGACTATGACGAAACTTTTTCTCCAGTGGCTATGCTCAAATCCATTCGGATCCTTCTTACCATTGCTGCCTTCCATGATTATGAGATATGGCAGATGGATGTAAATACGGCTTTTCTAAATGGAAATTTGGACGAGTGCGTCTATATGGATCAGCCAGAAGGTTTCAATCAGAGTGGGAGCATCGGGAAAGTGTGCAAGTTGCTTAAGTCCATTTATGGACTAAAGAAGGCGTCGCGGAGTTGGAATATCTGTTTTGATGAAACGGTCAAAGAATATGACTTTATCAAAAATCCAGATGAACTATGTATATATAGTAAGATTGTAGCACGAACTGTCGTATTCCTCGTCTTTTACGTGGATGACATTCTCTTGATAGGAAATGACATTCCTATGCTATAATCTGTCAAAGGATTCTTATCACACAGGTTCTCCATGAAAGACCTGGGTGATCCCTCTTACATTCTGGGAATCCAGATCTATCGTGATAGATCTAAGAGGATATTGAGACTTTCGCAGTCCAGGTATATCAACACTGTACTGAAAAGATTCAGTATGGAAGATTCAAAGCACGGTAATTTACTGTCTTGTCACAGAACCACCCTCTCCAAAGAGATGTCTCCCAAGACTGTAACATTTCAGAAAATATAAAATATTATTTTTGGGAATTTAATATTAAAATAATATATTTCCCGAAAACTGCCCGATTTGCGAAATTGGGGTTTTCGAAAAAGGGTATAAATATATACCAATAATTGTTAAATAAATGGAAATTAAAATGATTTATTTATTTAAAAATATATTTAAAGGATTTGGCATTTCTAAAATTTATTATATGCAATTTTGATAAAAACCCGATTAGTGCACTACTAATCGCGATTAAGCCAAATCCGCATTTCTACAGTTTTTCGTGACCAGTGCACCATGTCATGTTATGTGGTGATTACATGTTGTGTTCTTGTGTTATTTTGGGTATTTTGTGACTTGGGTTTTTAATAAAAAGAAAAGGGTAAGAAGAGAAAGGGTAATATTGAGAGAGAGAGGGTGGAAATAAGAGAGGAGAGAAAGAGGGGCTGCCTCATTTTATCCTCCCACATCATTTTCTTCTTCTTCTTCTTCCTCTCTTCCCTCCACCTTCACCCCATGATATCATCTCAAATCCTTGATCAAAACCCTAATTCCCTTTCACAAAAATTGATCCCCTCTACACCCTCTACACATTGGACCAAGAAAAGTGAGATTTCGACCACCTTGAGGAGCTAGGGTTTTTCATGCGTTGCCCAAGTGAGGTAATTTCATCACCGTTAGCATAGTATTTCATTCACTTTACCTTTCATGCAAGTTTAGAGGTGAAATGGTGATGTTTAGTGAACCTAGGGAAACCCTAGTAAAGGGTTTGGGTGTTTGTTTGAAAAATTGGTGATGTTGTGGATGTTAACTAGACTTGGGGGCTGTTTAATGACCTGGACCAGAGCTTAAAAACCCTAAAACACGGATTTAGAAACCCCGACATCGGATAAATGTGTGAATTGTGAGGGTATTTTGGAATCTGGAGCAACCCGGGGACACTAGACATGATTTTGCAATTACTGGGAGTCATGCAGGCACCTAGGAAGCTACCCCAAGACCTGAGCCCCAACCCCTGCACCAGGGCCGCAGATTTATTCAATTTGGCCGCAATTTGCGGCCAGGGTAGGTTCGAATTGATCAGTATTTGTTCCGGGGTCCCTTTAGATGTAAATTAGGCCTTCTATATATGCAGAATTGACCAGTTTAGCTTGGGGTAAAATCTGGGACCATTTCATGAGTTGATGCATGGTTTTACGACTTCGTTTTGACTTGATTTTGGTTTTTGATATTGTGTTTCCGTCGTGTGGCGTTTGTACGTCAACGACCAGGGTTAGTTGTCGTGTTTTGCACGCAAAGCTATAGGTTTTGACCTATGAGCGAAACGTGTGCCGTTTTGGTTTTTCCGTCTTTATTTTAATACGCATTACAATTATTTATTATTGTAGGTACCTTCGCATGGATTCCGAGGCGACGGAGCGTGGCGTCATCGATTTCGGCAAGCGAAGACCAGGTGAGTGGTTCTATATCCACGGGGGAAATCGGGTGGATGGCGTATAGCACCCCCGCAAAGTTTTGAGGGAAGACTGATTTATAAAATATGGTTAGGAAACCTAGATTATGAAACTAGGGTTAGAATGAGGTAGCTATGAAACCATATTAGAAACTAGAGGATAGTTAGAAGTGATATGTTACTACTATCATAGGATGACGGTTGTCGATATTGCCATTTAGGGTACTGTAGGACTAGATAGTCGATGTAGATGTGTCATCCGAACCATACCTTTTTCTAAACCGAAGAATCGTATGTATCTTTTAAATATATACCTTGAGGGATGTTACGGATTTTCAAATGATATCTTTTCCTTAAAAACACCGTAACACCTATTTTCAAAACTACGATTCACTTCTTTAAAAATCTGATTGTATGGTTCGGGTGTGTATGTTAGATTAGATACTTATACTTAGTAGAGATAGAATGTTTATGTAAATTCGATTTGATGTGTGGTATAAATGCGATGAAAGAATATAAGACAGATATGATGATATGATGATATGTTGGTATACGGATGTGAATCGATCGAGATGATTTATACCCTGCCGGTCCTTTGATATGAGATTATTGCGGATGTGAACCGGGACATAGGTACATAGATATATATATACATATATAGAATGTTGTGAATCATGGATGATAGGCCGTACGTGATATTAGGCCGTACCCTCATTTGTATTATAGGATGATAGGATCCCTATTGGTTTAATACCGCCGTTCGATAATTTTCCGTGCGTGATGAGTTTGACCTGATGTTGATCCATACCCTTGACTAGAGGATGTCGTACGATGGATTATACCATACGTGATGCTGTGAGGCTAGATGCCGATTGATAGATTTACCGACTCGGACATATGATAGTTATGTATACCTTATAGCATTTAGCTGATGGTTTACCTTTTGCTGCATTCATGTTAGCATTGCATTACTCATACCTGTGATAGTACACCTGCACCATTATCGATGATGCGTATGTTACACGTACACTGATTGTAGGCTCACACACTTCATCATCGATAATTTCCATGTCACTACACAGTAGAATTGCTGCATCATGATATGACTCTTCGCATAACATGCTCGCATACATATATATTGATATATTCATACTTGCGCACATACACATTGTATATCTACATTGGTGCACATATATATTGATATATCCATACTTGCGCATATACACATTTGTATATCCATATTGGTACACACATACATTGGTACATCTATACTTGCGCATTTACATATTGTGCCTACATAGATAACTGGTTTTATTGGAAAATTGGGAACCGCATGTTATACTTTAAACACTGGAATCATTTAAAAGAGAGGTTTTCCCCTTAACATGTCATATCACTTTTCCATGTTGCATGATATATGGATATGCTCGCATTTCTCTTATATGTCGCATACATCATGCTCTATTATTTTACGCATTGAGATATGCTGTTTTCATGAGATTTCTGGATTTGAGAACCATGGACATTTCAAAAGAGATTATGTGTTGTTTAAAAACCCGGTTCCTCTTGATATGATATTTCAGTGCGTCCACCATGAGTTTTCTCGGTTCATGAGAGCTTGTGTGAGTATACCCGATTCGAGGAGTGGTAGGCACCGTCTGCGGGTACATGGTGGACCCGGTATGGTACCCCGAGACAAGAAGACTCATATAGTTAGACGGTAAGCCCGGCGGAGGGACTACTACCTACCGGTGATAGTATGGGCTCGGCGGATATCCGGAGGATATCGACCGGAGTCGAAAGATGATAGGGGCCGATCCGGACTGACGGAGCCCGTGGGCCGATCCGCACTGACGGAGCCCGATATATGAGGATTTACGTGCCGATGCTGGGCACGGTTTTCATGATGTTTTCGAGTGTCGATGCTAGGCACTCAGGTTCCATGATTTTGATATGTCGTGAGGGACACCGTTGATATATATCCTCATACTTTCATACACGCTCTGTTATGATATTTACGTGCATATAGACATTAATTATATGGGTGGACGAGACCCACATGTTAGTGTATATGCCCTAGGGGCCATTATTGTATCATACTAGATTGTATATTACTTAATGGAAGCTTAGGATATTCACAGTTGTATATACAGACTTACTAAAAATGGTAGTATGCTACTTGGTTTGTGTCTACTTTAATTTGTGCATATGTTTCTTGTAACATATCACTTATACATATTAGTAGAGCCCATAGGTTCTTTGCTTGATTATCAGCGTTGTGATGGCAGTCACACTAGTGGGGGCTAGGTAGTCTATAAGCAACATCCTATACAGGTCCCTAGTCGTAGGATTATCGAAATAGGGCATCGATACTCCAGAGTAGACTAGTGTGTAAGCTTCTCATCCCAGTTGGGGAGAAGGTCTGTCCCATAGCCATCAGTACGTCGTACTGGAGATAGTATACATGTGCTCGTTAGGTTACGGATACACCGGACAGGACTCGCAGGGGAACTGATTGGTTGGTATTATACCCGTCGTCAGTTAACAGTTTCAAGGTGACATGAGTACAGCATAGTCCGCAGACTTGACACTGCTACTTCGCCTTGAGTGTGTCCCACTGTTCTTAGATTGCTACCCTACCACAGCTCAAAGGAGTCGTGCAAACAGGTAGCAGTTGGGTGCATTCCCGAGCACTTGGAGGCAGTGGCGGTTAGACAGGATTCATCTCTCCCGGTATTGGGAGTCGATATCGCGCTGTGTCAGAGAGCCATTACGCAAAGTCCCTGGCCAGGGCAAGCGAGATTTACTGGTAGGTTTCAGTAGTTTCTCAGGGTGTAATGGGCTACGCTCCGACACGACTTATACAGCTATTAGGGGACTGACACTTGCAGCCCCTTAGGCTCGATATGCGATAGTCTTAAACGAACATACCGGACTGTACGGAGATTGTCACATTAGGCTCAGTAGGAGTTCGGATGGTTTTCTTCATCGGCCTTCTTATCGACATCTACCTGGGGACCATTACGTACAGCTAGTACCGCTTGCGGTCTGTGGTTAAACCCACTGCCAGCATAGTGTCGAGTCTTTAGAGTCCCACACAGAGAGTTTCCCTGCTCCAGGCGAAACGATATAGAGGTCGTATGGTTTTACGACAAGGGTTCGGACGCGTACGTGTGTTTACGTACGTACGACTTTTCGGACAGTTTTTACTAGCCGGCTTTGGTTTAAGCCAGATTCTAGTATCGGGTTATTGGATTTATACAGTCTAAAGTTTTTCCGTGTTTTCACGGATTGGAGGGGCCTCGTAATTTTCCGGGAAGCTTCTAGAAGAGTGGTGACTAAGGGGTTAAGGTGGCATGAGCATTAATTGCTTTATGACTCATTTGTGTGATTCATCCTTTGTATTAAATGATTCATTAATGAGTTAATGAGTCATATGATGAATCACACAAGATGAATGCATCAACCTTGATGATTAATCATTTATATTATTTATTTGATTAATTGTTATGGTTGTTATATTCTAGTGAGTTCATTTTTCTTCTCATTCTCATGCTCACCTTCTCTCTCCTCAAGCTCATCTTCTCTTGAAACCCTAATCCTCCCCTCTCATGTGTTGAGATTAAGGATTAGATAGACTAATACATCCATAAACTTACTCTATATCCCCTAGGTAGCTTAGATTAGCACTTTAAGCAACCTAGTTATCTCAAGTTAGAGATAAAGCTTGGCGTAGGAGCTCTCGGGTGGATCATCTTTGATTCGAGGAGGCCGTTGAGGTGCCGATATTCCAAGGAGCCTACGAAGAGTGGAGGACCGCGATGAAGACCCGAAGGACATGTAACGTGAGGTATAACTTCATATCCGAGTAGTTAAACCTCTGGTAGACAGTTAGCAATGGTTTAGATACGATTTATGCGCTCAAGTCCGTGTTACGAAGCTTTGATAATCGTTTTTCATATATTCCGTCTCCCCACAAGTTCGTGGGGTGCGTGACATGGACTTACACCACATGCATACATACATTGATTATATGGGTGGACGAGATCCACATGCATACATACGTTGATTATGGGCGGACGAGACCCACTTGCATACATGCATTGATTATTACTGTTGGATGTTATCCACATGTATAAAGGTATTGACTACCTTGTTGGCACATATACAGACCCGATCACCCTAGATATCATAGTATTACCTTTATGATATAGTTGACCTCGGAGTCGTTGTTTATTTGATTTCTATCTGTTGATATTTTCTACTCACGAGTTGGCAACTCACCCCCATTGTGCCACAGTTCTTGCAGGTTGACCGCTTGGATCAGTAGCGGCTTAGCTGGCACACAGTTGCATTCGGGTGTTTTGCATTGGTAGGTGGGACATTTGTATCGTACTCACTCTTGTATCTATATTAATATTGTATCTAGTTATCTCCATCAATCAAAGTTTGTAAATTGTATAAGTAATGAGACATAGTGAGACTTGTAGTTGCGAGATTTGAGCGATGGGTTTTATATTTACTTTTGGGGTTATGTCTTGCTCATTTCTTTATCTTTGTGTGGTGAACTTCGCCGTTGGGCATCGTATACTTATTTATATTGCCTTGCGTGGTTGTGATCCGCCGTTTGGCGAAGAGCTAGCGCCCGCTTGGGGATGCCATTATTCTTATTATGTATTTGTGGTTTTGGATCAAAAAATACGAAGGAGGTACTGCCAAAATTTTTAAAAGAAGAAACATGTTTTCAAACTAGTAAATTTCACTTGCATCATTCGTGTTTATTTTCTATGAATTAAGAAAACTTGATTTCATCATACCTTTATTTCAAAACTTCACCTCCTTTATTTTTCTTAAAAGTTTTAGATTTCTGGGTTTCAGCTTACTTGAATTCCGTTACGCCTTTAGACGTTGCGTGATTCAAGTGCTGGTCACGAGCTATTATTTCGGGTCGTGACAAAGTTGGTATCAGAGCACTATGTTTAACCTTGGTTCGAATCTATGTTTGACTATGCGGAGTCTAGGGCGAGTTTGTATTTCGGAACCTAGGCTTGACCTTATGGAACTTAGACTTGGAGGGGGGGTATTAGACCCGAACTTTCGATTCATAGGTTGACCCTGATTGATGGAGTAGGTAGCTTGAGTAGAGTGACGTACCGTACGTATGTTCCGCGGCATATTTACGATACGATACTCCCCTAAAGAAACCTTAGGATGTATATATTTTTGAGACTTATGATTCTCTTCATACCCATGATTATACATCCATTTGAAATCCTCGATTCTATTCGTTTCCATGATCATACTCTCATTGATACTATTCCTTCTTATAATAATGTATCCATTCTGGATCTGTCGTTTTCTCTCATGCTGTTGATCTGCTTTCTTCGATAATCGATTGAGGTTCCTATCACCATAGTTTGAGCGCAGTTTGAGCTGCTGCTAGTGTTGCGGTCAGGGCGAGCTCGTCTGGTATGAGGGTCGACCATTGTGTTTTCTGGTGACATGGGAACGTCTCAATGTAGTGTTGTGTTGTGACAACCTATTGAGGCGAGTGTTTGGTCTTGCACCGGATGATCGAGTGATCAGTCGAAAATAATGTATTTTTAACACGTCAATTTCCCTATCTTTTGCATTCATCTAGAGGTGTTCGGTTTGCATATTACACATATTAACAAAACAATAGTAAAATACCGAATTACCTGTGTTGTACTCTAAAACCGGCATTTTTAGGGAAATTGACTGTTTATCATGGCATCGCATCATTCTTGTAGCGCAACACTTGTTTCGAAGTCTGTGCAGGAAATTCCAGAAACCGAGCCAAATTGTCAAAAGTGCTGATAAAAAATTACACCAAGTCTAACTCTGGTGATCTGGCAGTAAACAATAAGGTGTAAAACTATTCCAGAAATTTATTCAAGGCCAATGGGCGCTTCCCGCCGTGGATCGCGGCATGATGGCGTCAGCAGAGAAGCAGATTTTCCACATGTGCTTATTTCTAACGGCAAAGCTTTCAGAACTCTCCAGAAACTCCGTGTGGCTTCATCTAGAAGGCTCGGCCTAACAACCTAGTTCTAGAAGCCTCCCTCCAACTAACTTCTTGTAGAAGCCTCCTTATAACAATCTTCTTCTAGAAGCCTCCTTGTAACAAGCTCATTCTAGAATATTACCTCCAACAAACTTCTTCTAGAAAATTCTTTCTAACAACCTCATTTTAGAGGGAAAATTCAAATGAGGTGGTTCATTTTGGAGGGAAAATTCAAATGAGGTGGTTCATTTTGGAGGGAAAAGTTGTTCATTTTGGAGGGAAATTTGAAATTTGAATTCTAGATCTAAGGTTATGAGGCTTATAAAAGGAAACCTAGATATAGGGTTAATGGTTGTTCTTCTTCTTCTCCTCTCTTAATCTTCAATTCACCCGCAAGTTGAGTGACACAACTTGTGCCTCAAACCCTAATCCTAATTCCAATCCAAGATCAAGAATTCCGAGTTCAATCAAAGCAAGAAACCTAGATCCTTTAGAGAGCAACGCCGGACTTCATCCGAGCAAGTGATCAAAGCCGATCCACGACTCAAGGAGCCAAGCGACGCCAAATTAAACGATCAAAGTTCCTTCCTCTTGTAGTTCTTGAGAGTTTTAACTAATTGTTGATATAATAAAGGTGACAATTCTTTTATCTTGCTTATCTTTTGAATTCGAGCATTATGATTCAATCTAGATTCTTGAATATTTGCTTTGTGATAATGTTTGAGTAAACTCCGCTCGTAAAGGAGTTGAGACGATCGATAGAATGATGATGATTTAGATTCTTTTACAATTCTTAAATCCTATAACGTTTGTAAATTCTTGTAAATCAAGTGATCGATGACCTAGTTTCGATGCGATGCTTTCTTGATTGTGTTCGCTCGAAACTAGAGATCAACGATCGATCATTTGAGTTACTTGAAGCTAGTTTGTGAATGAGATTCATCGAAAGGACAAAGGATAAGATGAGGAAACCATAGCTTCTTCGCAGGATCCTTAACCTCGATAAATCATCATCGATCTAGTATCAATTCGTTAATGGATAAGAATATGAAATCATTAGATCTCATCACATCTATAGATCCGATCTACTCCTACGAGCCACACTTCGAATCTTGATTGTTGGTTTGGAAATCCTCACATCTCAATTCTTGATTTTAATAGTTTCTTAGATCTAGATTTTTCTAATCCTTGAAATTCAATTTACATATCATGAATTGTTTGTTTTCTCTTCTTTAAAATTTCGACTCATCTAATTCGAAATACGAACGATTACACTTTCCCTATGGACGATCCGCACTTACTAACGCGCTACAATCGACACCGTTATTGACTGCGGTCAAATAATTTTTGGTTGTGATTTCTAAACAATTTTCTAAACATACACAACAAGAATTCGTATCAATCAAATGGCGCCGTTGCCGGGGATAGTACGCTAATTGTTCGTTTTTTTTTTAAATTTGAGTTGAAAAGTTTATTCCATTATAGTTTTTGAGATCAAAATTCGCACAAACACTAAACGTGTTGTTGTGATTTGTTGCGAGGAAATCTGGAACTTGTGGAGCTGTGGAAATTTTTTTCTGAAAATTCCAGAGAGCTTAGAAGGTGTAAAGAGGCACACTGTAAAAGTTTGGTGCACAGATCTTTCAAACCTGCGGCGGTTCCGCGGCATTAGGCGCTTATTGCGGCTAAACCGCGGCGCTACAGTAGCTCTACAGTAAAAAATTCTCAGGTGACTCCTCTACTTTCTTATCTTCTCCCTTATCTGCTCTAATTAACAATTTGCTGCAGGTTTCTGTAGGGTTACTAGACACACTAACAATGCTCTACAAGGCATCGACCATGCCAAAATTAAATTTTTATGTGCTGAACAACCCTAAGCTAGATCGTATATTAGAGATTAGGCGAAGAAAACAGCAAGTAAACAACTTTACGACTAAGGGTATGCGAAATACAACCTTTGTAGATCGGTCCTTCACTTCATATGCTCCTTGATGTAGTCCCTTCGCTGCGATCATCCAACTCCCGGACTCTCGGACGGCTCGATGAGAAAATTGCAACGGGATCGCATGAAGTCTTCGAGGCCGAAGATGATCTACGTCGAGGGAATACGAACTCAAGCTTCTACTTCACTAACTAGAGAATTAGTGAAGTAAACACCCTAAACTAAAGTGCTAGTCTAGTAGAGGATGGAGAAATAGGATGTGAGTTCTCTTTAGATTTTGATTTCTCACTCTTAATCTTCACTTGATAATTTCTAGCAAGCTTTTTCTTTTTCTTCAAGAAGAGGAAGAAGAAGAAAAGAAAAGAATAATAATAATAATCAAATGAATTATCAAGTGAAGTCTATCATCATGCAACCATGGGTGAGTTAAACCTTTGTAGAGACTAAACTAGAGTTTAAGTTAATGGTTAGGTTAATGAAAATTTCATGCAAAACAAAAATGGTGGACTTTGTCAAAGATACTTGAAAGCTTCATGAAGCTTCAAGCTAATTCAAAAATAACCACCACTTTTGAATTACTAAATAATTAAAAACCCTTTACCATTAACCTAAATATAGTGTAAGTCACACACACACCCAAGTTTGCATGTATCATCAAACATGATACAAACTTGTGCACAAAAAATATATCACATATACAACTTGTGCACATCAAGTGAGAAAATCAATCTTAAGTAAACTAATACTAATTAATGTAAAGTAATATATCAAATATATAATTATACATTAAATCATTAAATCAACACTTGATTTAACGATCCGGTCATATCGCATATAACTAACTAATATCAAGTGTACCAATGTATCGAATCAACACTTGATTCGGTAACTCGGCTATATCTCATATAACCGTCCGATGATACAAATCGTGAGAATTGAATACATTATCACATACTTGCATTATTCTCGGTCCCGCACATATCACATATGCGCTCCTATTTCGTTTTGCCTGAGCCAGTTCAACCTCTATGTAGGACTTTAAAGACTCGTCAATACGTCGGCAGTAGGTGATGATCATATCAAGCACCCACAAGCCGTCAGCGGTACTAGATGGACGTAACGGCTACCCGGGTATTGAGCGATCAGAAGATCAGCAAGCAAGCCCGCTCCACCTCCTGCAAAAAGCCTGACAGTGACACTACCGTACAGTCCGGTCTCCTCGTCTGATATGTCGCATATCAGTTCTAGGGGTGGTAAACGTCAGACCCCAATAACCGATAAGTCATGCCGATATGAGGCGCATAACAGGTCGAGAAACTACTGGTAACACTTACCAGTATATCTCTAAACCAGCCCTGGCTAGGGACTTCCCTGTTATGGCCAATCGAGCATAGCGCAAAATCAACCCCCAATACCGGGAGAGACGAAACCCCTCCTATCGCTCATTGCCTCCATGTGACTCGGGACTATACCCAAAAACAACCGTTTCGCATGCCCTCTTGGACGTGGTAAGGTGGAAATCAAAGCACAGTGGGAATCACACAAGACTCTATGACGATCTCGGGTCTACAGACTAACCTGTACCAGTGTTACCAGAGAACTGCCATCTGACGTAAGGTATAATACCATCTGGGAGTTCTCGGCGAATCCGTCCAGTGTACCCAGTCTCCACTGAGCACCCGTATATCATCTCAGATGTCAAACACCAATGGATGTGGGATCATCCATCGCACATCTGTATGGGTCGAGAAGGCATACGCTACTCTGGTATATCGATGCCCCGTCTCGATACACCCACGACTAGGGACCTTGAAGGATGTACTTATGGACTACCTTGTCCCCACTAGTATGATCTGCATCATAGTCCAGGTAGT
Organism: Agapanthus africanus; assembly: GCA_030015575.1. Classification (NCBI taxonomy): domain Eukaryota; kingdom Viridiplantae; phylum Streptophyta; class Magnoliopsida; order Asparagales; family Amaryllidaceae; genus Agapanthus; species Agapanthus africanus. The sequence goes on along the minus strand of JASDDO010000031.1, from coordinate 402,701,904 downwards.
CAAGTACTCATCCTAAGGGCTTTACCAACATGTGACAGAGAGACAATCAGTATACATGTTAAGGTAAAGAGTAACCAGATAGCATACTATCATGTCGATCAAGAAAGTCCTCCCTATATATGTCCAAGCATCCACTACAATATACATCACATGTATAGTAATGGCCTCTAGGGCATACATATAACTAACAATCTCCCACTTGCACTAGGGCCATCTGATAACAGTGGTTGTAGTATCTCAAACTCAACCATCCCATAATAGTCTCTATCTGGGAAAAGGCCTTTGTGAGTGGATCCGCCGTGTTGTCCTCTGAGTCTACTCTCCTAACCTCGATCCCCTGGAGATCAACTATCTCCATGATCAGGTGACACTGCCTTAAAATATGTCTGGATCATGGATGGGACGGGCGTTCCTGGGCATAAGCCATAACTCCATTGTCACACAATGGTAGGAACGAAGTTCATCTCATGAACTAATATACACCCAGACTTCCTCTTTGGTAGCATCTTTGGTAGCGATGTATCTAGCCTTTATCGTCTAGTTTTTCGCGGTATCTGTCTTGGAACTCTTCCAACATACCATCCCTTTACTGAGGGTAAAGACAATGCCTGTGACAGACATTCAGTCGTCCTTATCACCCTGGAACCTTTCCAGTGATTCTCCCCAGGATCGATTGATACCATCTCATTACAACTAGTGAGAATCCTAACATCCAATTAGATCTATCTCATAGATCCAAAACCCAGGATTTAGTAGGTATCACTTTGATCCTATATGGAGAGTCATTATGATAAGAGGAGAATGATCGAGCGTTGCATAGGAAACTCCTTCCCTATCAAGAGTATGCCATCCACGTACTCTACGAAGATCATTACCATACTTTCTACTACCTTTTTGTATACAAAAGGTTCATCTACCATTTTTATGAAGTCAAACTCTTTGACTAACACATCAAAACAGACGTTCCAACTCCGCGATGCCTGCTTTATCACATAAAACATCTTGCACACGTTTCCGCTGCTCCCACTGTCTACGAAGCTTTCTGGCTGTATACTTATAGACGCTCTTTTCTAAAATATCATTTAGAAAAGCGGTCATGACACCCAACCGCCAGATATCGTAGTCATGGTATGTAGCCGTGGCAAGTAGGATCTGGATGGACTTAAGCATAGACCCCAGAAAAGGTTTCATCATTAGCCACATCTGGTCTATGATGCAAACCTTTAACAAGTCTAGCTTTGAAAGTCTCAACTTTTCCATGTACACCAAGTAATCTTCTCAAGATATATTTGCTTCTGATGGGGATTTAACCCTTCAGATAAAGCAACCAAAGTCCATACTTTGTTGGTGTATAAGGATTCCATCTCAGATCGATAAGCATCCAGCCATTCTTACAGAGTCCCATTCCTGATGGCCTGCTCGAAACTAGTTGGGTCATCATCTCATGATGCATTCCTCGCTCCCACTGTCATAGAGAAACCAAAGTATCTCTCAGGTGGGTGAGAAACCTTACTAGATCGGCGGAGAGGCTGAGGTTCGTTGGTTACTATTGAATCCTTCGGTTCTACCAAATCATATGCTGTAGTTTGTATAGCTGGAACTCCTTCCAGTTCTACCTCATGACCATTAATTTCTTCTCAAGAAATTCCCTTTCACAAAGGTGGGATATTGAGAAACAAAACATTTTTGTTCCTCGGTTTGGTAGAAGATATTCCCTTGCTAATGCTTAGGATATCCAAGAAACTTGCATAGATTAGACTTTGCCTCGAGCTTGTCCAAATTTTGCTTTTAGACATAGGCCGGACAACCCCAAATCTTAACTAACTTAAGAGATAGGCTCTTCCCTTACCATATCTCATATGGAGTGGTAGGCACCTGATTTGATTTGAACCCTATTCAATAGGTATGCAGCTTCACAAGTGAATAACTCCTAAAAGGAAACAAGTAACTCAGTAGTACTCATCATAGAGCACACCTTATCATATAGGGTGTGATTGCTCCGCCCCGATACACCGACGTGCTGTGGTGTATACGGAGGAGTAATGCTGAGAGAGAATCTCATTCTTTTTTAGAATAATCCAGGAATTCCGTGCTCAAGTATTCTCCTCCTTGATCACATCAAAGGACATAATACTTTTACCCGTTTTGGCTCTCTACTTCTAACTTATATTCTGTGAATATCTCAACTGGTTCGGACTTGTGTTTCAACAGGAACATATGTCTGAATCTTGAGAGATTATCCGAGAATGTAATGAAGTACAAAGGACCGGTCTTGGTATGTGTAGACAGGGGACCTTCATACATCAACATGTATTAATCCCAAGAGTTCACTAACTCTTTCTCTATTTCTAATAAACAGAGCTGTGGTCATCTTTTCTCTGTGACATGACTGGCAAGTTTCACAAGATGTAAATTCAAACTAATTTAAATATGTATCTATATGTAACTTCAGCTAATCGGGTCGCATTGATAAGACCTAGTCTAAAATACCTCAAGAAGGATTCGTTCGTATCTGAACTCTTCCTCTTGTGTGAGTTATGTATACTAAGATCTGTAGTTTGATTTAGAACGTCAATGCTTTTAGATAACGTGCCTGAACCGATCAACTCTTGATATAAGAAATGTTTAAAACATTATCCAACAATACAAAATTATATCCTTCTTTACTAATAAAGCGATTGATATGATGTTGTATATCAGGTTCGGTATCTAATAACATTCGTTCAGAATCAATGTATTCTGGTAATACAGGGTGATAGTGACCAACAGACTTGGCTGCAACACTTGCACCGTTTTCTGTCTCATGAAATTTATCACCCGTTCTCAGTTCTCTACCTATCTGTAGCCCATGTAACAGATTACATATGCGGGATCCTAATCCGGTAACTCATACCCAGTATGTAAAGCATACTGAGAAACAGTTCTCTGTAATGAACACACCCGAAGATGATGCATCAGTATGCACTTTCTTCATTTGGGCGGTACGGGAATTCTGGTAATCCCCTATTTCCTGCTCTGTCTTATAACAATTATAAGTTGGAGCGGGACCAACGTTCCCCAGCACAGTATAACAAGCGGGTTCGGTCAATACATCCATATTATTATCTTGATTAAGGCGTGATATGGTCGCTACCGGGAGAGAGAGAGAAGAAAACACTCAGCGTGCGCTCTTGCAAGATCAGATTGGTTATTATTTTATCTAATCAGGATGGCTCCCACTGTTTTTATCAAATCTTCCTTCAAACCTTAAAAAGAAAGACTAGCCGGGATTAATTACACGCTACAACTTCGCCAATCTTTCAGCCAGGCCAGTGTCGGTACTTTGAGGGAGGTTCCCCGTGCTTTCGCACGGACCTAATGAAAGTAAACCTCGTTTTCCCAGAGGCGTAACCCCGTTGACACCTTTCTAGACACCTACTCGATTAGCTAATTGTAATGTGTAAAACTCTCCCAGGAGTAACAATTACTCGCGGTGGGTATCGGGATCCAACTATCTCATAGAATGTATGCAATCTCATTGCAAATTTCAACACTTGAAATTCCCGATAATTTTGCCCCGAACGATCAATGACCTTGACAAGGTCAACAAACCATAGACCGTAAGTCAAGTTCTACCCGTCATTTCTTGATTGAATCAAACCCACCCGCACGACCCTTGACAAGGTCAACAAGGCCGTACGACTACCCTAAAACAATCTGCATCATATGCATAAGTAGATAAAAACTGGTTAGCTACCGCACACTGCGCCTTGACAAGGTCAACAAACGTAGCACGAATACTAAGCAGGACTTATCTGAAATGACGGAGGGTTACGACGGGTTTTTCTGAAAACCTATTGCGTAATGAACTTGATATCATTGTAGAATCAAATAATTTTAAAATGGAGTGTTTTTTAGGCTTTTGCTAGTTTCGCTAAAGAGGTCACTCCCGGTGAAGGGATCGTCGGCTCTTTCCTTGTCGAATGAGGTGCAGGATATATCATATACATCACTGTGCAAAGCAAGAACTAGAAAAGCAATCCAAAGACAAACCGAGGGGTGTAGCATCTGCCATTCATTGCTAAAGGGGTCACTCCCGGTGAAGGGATCTCGGCCCTTTCCTTATCGAATAAGGTGTAGGATGTTCTACAAGGAACACCGCGATGCAAAGCAAGAACTGTAGCTACCTGTTTTTGAAAATTCGATTCCACAACATCTTTTAGGTTTCTTTTTGTTTCATTAATCACATTAATGAAGTCCCATCATTTAAGCACCTAAACATCACAGATAAATACGACGTGCACTTATGTCATCCGCATTCGCCTCGATGTCCCCTCGTGCACCGTTAGGTTAGGTAACTAACGGCAGAGCGGGGCAGGGCTAGCGCAGGTGTAAAACATAAGTAACGTCTATATAATATATCATATATACTATATACAGTATTTATCACAGAACATCAAATGATCACATCACAGATATCGCAGCAGAAGAAACATATGAAACATTGGATATACTAGGACGTCCGTGTTTTATTTTGAGCCTCTATAAAACACGGATTCCACGGTCGTGATGAATAGCCAAACCCACACCCCTAGACCCCTACGAGAGCGGCAAGCAACCCTACCAATTCTAGAGTTAGGAGACCCGGACTCGACTCCTCGAGTTGGTCTCCCACTGGACTCCAGAACCCGGTTACTTGTGCTCTCCTCCTTGGGTCTATCCTAGTGCGGAAAAGTAAATAATATACAAATGGTGACATCAACCTCAACCCGGAAGTGCCCCAATAAAAGAATATTACATACATTTAATATTACATGAATGAAAATAAAAACTCCCATCTCATATAAAACCCCCGGCTATTCAAAATGCGACGATCAAATATAACATATCCAGCAACATATAACATCACATGTCATCAACGTAAGTAAATATGCGCAATCCAATTGTCGTTGTCATATAGCAACGAAACCGGCGATATCACATATTACATTTACGATCGCAGAAAAGAAAGTGTAAAACTACAACGGTTGGAATCCGCAACCTACTTAGACATCACATGCCTAACAATTATAAACCCCGCATTTTAGTCTCTATATCGAAAACACTTTTCAATATCAAGTCGGGCAATTCAACAAGATTCCCGATAAGTGATCGAATGCTCGTCGCAAACTTTAGTAGACGGCCGCACCCCCGGATGCCGTTGACGAAGTGCACTAAGGCGGAACACTGCTGCCGCGAGCACCCAAACGGATGCTTTTGTCAACGGGGTTCTCTTACAGTCACTTGGTCGGGGCTATAGAGCATGGCTGTCTATTAAGTTTATCCGGCGAGTATTCGCGTACGCTACGTGATTGCGATGGACTTTTGATCGCATCAAAATTCCGTGGCAACCGATCATTTGAGACTAAACTTCTATGTTTATAATATCCAAATTAGTTATCTCATAACTACTTGTGGATTCCAAATATTGTACCACATTCCAGATAAATAGACAGTGTTAAACTTTCCGATCGAATAATCAAAACACCCAAGTTTTCCCAATAGTTCTCAACACTTGAGGGGAGTTTAAAAACATCCATCACATGCCACAGTACCAATGGTCCAGCCATAGAAGGATCAAGCCAACGCCTCACATGTGGCGCGCCATACTGCCCCAAACCCTAAGGTTCAAAAGGCAGTTCAAGACGGTCACATAATCGAGTTAAGGTTTGTTGTCTTCTAGAGGGTCCATCGCATAACTTGCACGATCTAGACGTTCTTAAAAAAACGGAAAAATCCAACACTCGGAAATTTTCCGTGTCGGGAAAAAGTGAGTTATTGACATCCGTTCGAACTTTTTAATACTTTCTAAATATCCGGAAAGACATAACGAAATTAAATTTTCCGATCGAATCTACGAGTCCCCAATACAACCCAGAAAACTCTACTCTTGAGTACAAATTAAAATTACCCAGAAAACACAGGAATCAGAATAGGATATTACAGTGCAAACATAGGAGCAAGGGGACACATTATTGCCGCGGAACCGCCGCGCCACCTAGGGTACGGCCGCGGTTCAGCGGCTCCGTGACGTCATCAGGGGCACGTGCTTCACTGTAATTCCTAGAAAACCCTGCTGAATTTTTTGCGTATTTTTAATATGGAAAAATCCACATTTTCAGAAAATGTACAGAGAAGGGTTTGAATTAGGGTTTCGGGGTTCGATCGGTTTTCTAACATCGTCTACACATCACCTAAAGCTCTAGCTTGGCTCTGATACCACTGTAGGGTTACTAGGCACACTAACAAGGCTCTACAAGGCATCGACCATGCCAAAATTAAATTTTTATGTGCCGAACAACCCTGAGCTAGATCGTATACTAGAGATCAGGCGAAGAAAATAGCAAGTAAACAACTTTACGACTAAGGGTATGCAAAATACAACCTTTGTAGATCGGTCCTTCACTTCATATGCTCCTTGATGTAATCCCTTCGCTGCGATCATCCAACTCTCGGACGGCTCCATGAGAAAATTGCAACGGGATCGCTTGAAGTCTTCGAGGCCGAAGATGATCTACGTAGAGGGAATACGAACTCAAGCTTCTAATTCACTAACTAGAGAATTAGTGAAGTAAACACCCTAAACTAAAGTGCTAGTCTAGTAAAGGATGGAGAAATAGGAAGTGGGTTCTCTTTAGATTTTGATTTCTCACTCTTAATCTTCACTTGATAATTTCTAGCAAGCTTTTTCTTTTTCTTCAAGAAGAAGAAGAAGAAAAGAAAAGAATAATAATAATCATCAAATGAATTATCAAGTGAAGTCTATCATCATGCAACCATGGGTGAGTTAAACCTTTGTAGAGACTAAACTAGAGTTTAGGTTAATGGTTAGGTTAGAGAAAATGTCATGCAAAACAAAAATGGTGGACTTTGTCAAAGATGCTTGAAAGCTTCATGAAGCTTCAAGCTAATTCAAAAATAACCACCATTTTTGAATTACTAAATAATTAAAAACCCTTTACCATTAACCTAAATATAGTGTAAGTCACACACACGCCCAAGCTTCCATGTATGATCAAACTTGATACAAACTTGTGCACAAAAAATATATCACATATACAACTTGTGCACATCAAGTGAGAAAATCAATCTTAAGTGAACTAATACTAGTTAATGTAAAGTAATATATCAAATATATAATTATACATTAAATCATTAAATCAACACTTGATTTAACAATCCGGTCATATCGCATATAACCAACTAATATCAAGTGTATCAATGTATCGAATCAACACTTGATCCGGTAACCCGGCTATATCTCATATAACCGTCCGATGTTACAAATCGCGAGAATGGAATACGGTATCACATACTTGCATTATTCTCGGTCCCGCACATATCTCATATGCGCTCCTATTTCATTTCGCCTGAGCCAGTACAACCTCTGTGTAGGACTCTAAAGACTCGTCAATAAGCCGGCAGCAGGTGATGATCATATCAAACACCCACAAGCCGTCAGCGGTACTAGCTGGATGTAACGGCTACCCGGGTATTGAGCGATCAGAAGATTAGCAAGCAAGCCCGCACCAACTCCTGCAAAAATCCTGACAGTGACACTAACGTACAGTCCGGTCCCCTCGTCTGATATGTCGCATATCAGTTCTAGGGGTGGTAAACGTCAGACCCCAATAACCGATAAGTCATACCGATATGAGGCGCATAACAGGTCGAGAAACTACTGGTAACACTTACCAGTACATCTCTAAACCAGCCATAGCCAGGGACTTCCCTGTTATGGCCAATCGAGCATAGCGCAACATCAACCCCCAATACCGGGAGAGACAAAACCCCTCCTATCGCTCATTGCCTCCATGTGACTTGGGACTATACCCAAAAACCACCGTTTTGCACGCCCTCTTGGACGTGGTAAGGTGGAAATCAAAGCACAGTGGGAATCATACAAGACTCTATGACGATCTCGGGTCTACAGACTAACCTGTACCAGTGTCACCAGAGAACTGCCATCTGACGTAAGGTATAATACCATCTGGGAGTTCTCGGCGAGTCCGTCCAGTGTACCCAGTCTCCACTGAGCACCCGTATATCATCTCTGATGTCAAACACCAATGGATGTGGGATCATCCATTGCCCATCTGTATGGGTCGAGAAGGCATACGCTACTCTGGTATATCGATGCCCCGTCTCGATACACCCACGACTAGGGACCTTGAAGGATGTACTTATGGACTACCTTGTCCCCACTAGTATGATCCGCATCATAGTCCAGGTAGTCAAGTACTCATCCTAAGGGCTTTACCAACATGTGACAGAGAGACAATCAGTATACATGTTAAGGTAAAGAGTAACCAGATAGCATACTATCATGTCGAGCAAGAAAGTCCTCCCTATATATGTCCAAGCATCCACTACAATATACATCACATGTATAGTAATGGCCTCTAGGGCATACATATAACTAACAGTTTCTTTGCAAATAAATCGCAGCACCGCAAAAAGCAATAAAAATTGTGCGTGTTTTTTATTTTTGGTTGTTTGCATATTAATACGGAAATTAAGGGGCAAAGAACAAATCCATATTAGGTTGGGAGTTCATTACCCTTCCTAAGCCCCGAAAATCACAAACTTGCATCCGCATTTACCCTCATTAACTAAAAAATATCTAGAGACGACTCTAAGGACCGTCGCGCTAACTTAGGACAAGAGAAGGCCGTGGGTAATTCATTGCTTATCCGTGTTTCTTTTGTGGTGTCGAAGGAAAGTGTGTCGAAGGCTAGTGGTTACTTAATTAGGCCCACTACTTACGTAGTGGAGAACCTCCCACTTACCTGGCCACAGGAGAGACAAAGAGGCAGTGGAGGATTGATCCTGCGACTTGTCTTTTGGCAGTTAGGAGCGGTCTAGAGCTTTGACCTAGGTGACCAGTAGATTTTAGGGTTTTGCTTGTTGCATTTGTTGTGATCGCATCATAATTTCAAAAATCCGTATCATTTTTTTTCAAAATAAACACCAACACTTCATTCATTCCCCTAACTATTATTCACGCTGCCACTTGTACTAACCCTTTTTAGTGCAAGATAGGCTGGACACGAGATTCTAGTGCCCGTTTAATCCGCGTTCCTTCTATCGACCCCAAAGTCGGTATTTCTACATTTACCTCTTCTTTACCCACCACCACAACCACTTCGATGGACGATTCTCCATCGAATTTCTTTACCACTACTCTGCCGCCGTCCGTTGGTGTGCAGAATCCACCCCGCATCTCTCTCCAAGAGAGGTGCTATCCTACACGAGGTCCTCTTTCGACCTGTCTCTCCATTCCACCAGCCAACGGGGACAATTTTCAGATTAAACCCCAATACATCAACCTTCTACCCAAATATCACGGTCTCGAATCTGAAGACGCATATGTCTTTATCACCAAATTTGAAAATGTATGCGCAATGATGGGTACCTCACTGCTTTCTATGGATGCTATGCGTCTACGTCTTCTCCCATTTACCTTGTGCGGTATAGCTGAGAAGTGGCTTTACAACACAACCGCACATTCCATTTCAAATTGGGAAGAATTCGTCAAAGCATTCCTTAAGAGGTTCTACCCAAATCATAAGACAGCTCGAGTCCGTAGCGAAATCAATCAATACACCCAGCTTCCAAATGAAACATTTTCATAATGTCTTGAACGCTTTGAGGATCTGTTAGTTCAATATACACATCACGGAATCCCCAGATGGGATCTGTGCCGAATCATTTATGAGGGCATTAATCCTAACACAAAACAGACCCTTGAATTAATGTGTCAAGGCAATTTCATGACCAAAGATGATGGGGAAGCCTGGAAATTTTTAGAAGATTTCGCTGAAAAGTCCTTACAGTGGGAGGGTGTGAGTCCATCGTTTAGGGGTGGCAATAACCAGTCAGATGTTTCCATAGGAGTTAGAGCTGAAATTTCAGCTATACACAAGAAACTTGATACTATGGAAAACAAATTTTTAGCTGCCGCCCTAAATCAAATATCACTCTCCAAAACTGTATGTGGATGTTGTTCTGATCCTTCTCATTTGACGGAAGAATGTCCACTGAATTCTCTGTTTCAAGGTCACGAGCATACCAATGCCGCTTTTCAAAGACCTAGAAACGATCCATTTTCTTCCACATATAATCAGGGTTAGAGGAATCACCCTAATTTTGCTTGGAACCAATCACAAAATCAAAACATGGTTCCAAATCAAAACAATTTCCAAAGGGTCCCTCCACCACAACAGCAACCACTTCCATTGAGTCAGCACCCCTTCCAAGCACAAAACTTCCAAAATCCGGTCAACACACCTGCACCGTCTAATCCTTTGCAGTTAACCGGTACTGATGAATCCTCTTCATTCATGAATTTGCTTTGGACAATAAAGTCTTCCATCGATAAAATTGAGAAAAACTCTGCGTCCCAAAGAGAGACTATTAAATCGATGGAAGAAGAAATTGCACGATTAAAAGCCGAAATGAGTGCAAGAGAGAAAGGGAAACTTCCAGCTCAACATTTGCCCAATCCTGGCTATTCACATCATGTGAATGCAATCACGTTGAGATCTGGAAGAGCGCTTGACAATCACGTTGGGGAAGAGATTGATGACACTGAAAAATCTATCGATGATACTCCGGCTGAGACCTTTCCTTCCACTTCTACTTCTAATTCTGACCCTAGTTCTTCTACCCCACCACCTTCTTGCGAGCCTATTCTCCGTTTCCCACACGGCTCGACACCTCAGCCCATCTCTTCCAGTCCACCGAAAACGATCCCCACTCCTATTCTTAGATCGTTTCCACCCACACGATCTTCTCCAGTGTTGGACCCCGACCTTATTGCCCAAGCTCCTTACCCGAATCGGTTAAGGGGAAACAGGCCAAGTCCACAAATGGAGAAGATCACTGAAATCTTGAAACAGGTTAACATCAACATCCCTCTTCTAGATGCAATCCAACAAGTCCCTGCTTATGCGAAAACTCTTAAGGACTTGTGCACTAGAAAGAGGAAGACTTAAGTGCCCAAGAAGATATTCATGGCAAAGACAGTAGACACAGCTTTCCCCCAACAATTACCGAGGAAACGTAAGGATCCTGGATATCCTACTATTTCCATTTCTATTGGGGAGAAACACATCAACCGTGCTCTACTAGACCTTAGCGCAAGTGTTAACCTGCTTTCTTTCTCAGTCTATGAGCAGTTAGGGATCGGAGAGTTGAAACCAGCACATTGCACTCTCCAGATGGCTGACCGATCAAGCACCAAACCTAGGGGTGAACTGGAGGATGTGTTAATAAAAATCGGGGAATTTGTATTCCCTGTGGAATTTATTGTGATTGATACACAGCCTGTAGCGAACCCACGGAATCAAATTCCGGTGATTTTAGGTCGCCCTTTTTTGGCCACTTCCATTGCTATCATCAACTGTCGTAACGGTTCTATGACCCTATCCTTCGGGAATAGGTCAATTGAGCTGAACATTTACAAGTTGGGAAGTGTACTCTCCGAACCTACTGCTCAGGTCTGTTCTGTCGACGTAATGGATGTCGACAGCAGCGAATTTGATGATCCTCATGATACTGATCTTGACTCTTTTCATACGTTGTTGTTTGACCCAACTATGTATCATACACATACGGACTCTTCCACCGAGTTGTCCGGGTCAACAACTAACACTGATTATGAATCGTTTTTAGAGTCTGAAGATCACCCCGCATTTTGTGATGACATTATTCGTCGGGGTATTGATGAGACTTTTGAGGAAATCTTCGCTGATGAACTCGCATTTTTGAATGACACGGGTGTTGAGATGAATCCACATCAAATCAATGAAATTGAACCTCCACCCCTTCTTCTGAACTGTAAAAAGGATGCGAGTAATCCATCACATTCACTGCATCGTCTCTCCAAAACGAGACGCACACACATTCTATTCCACCACTTACCTTGTCCCCACTTCTACTTCCACCAACCTGAGCACTACATTGATAAAATTTTCGAATGGTTGGTGTTGACTTTCGATCTTTGCAAAGCTTGGCATCGACCAATGATTCTTGACCCCTTCATGTGATTTTCAAAGATTAACATGGCTTAACTCAAGTTTGGGGGGGGTATAATCTGGCTCTTGAAAAGAAAATTTTTACATAAACTGTTGAGCTAAGAATAAGTTTGGGGGAAGATTTTCACTTATATATTTTGTCCCCATTTAATAAATTTCGTCCCAGGCTTACATATTTTTCAAGATTTAGCAAATGGCAACAGTGAGGACACTGCTGAAAACAAGTTTGGGGGAGGTTTGTGCTTATTTTCGCATCATTTGCATCATACTTTGCATAAGCACAAAACATTTTCAAAACCTATAAAAATTTAAAAAAAAATTCAAAAAAAATAAAAATATTTTTGTACATAAATAAGATAATAAAAGATTAGATAGTGAAAAATTACATCCAAAAGATTAGAAAAAATTTAAGAAAACAAAGAAAATTAGAAGTTTTCTTATACGAACTAGTAATAAGTAGTTCTGAGTCGTTGTCCCAAGGGTTAGTAAGATGAAGGAAGTCACTAATCTGAGGATAAAAATAAGTTTGAAAAATAGTATTCTGGAAGCCAAACATTTTGAACGTTGATACCCTGCTATTTGCACTTACACACGTCTTGAAGCCCGGGATTGTAGAGGATACCATGAAATGCTCTTGTCTTAAAGCCAAAGTATGAAGGAAATAAAAAAAATGAAGAAAATATAAAATGGTGAGAAAAATGAACACTGGTTTTGTTATTGCCAAGGCAGCTATAAAAAATATAGCGAGGGTGTCTCTTCACCTAGTGCTCTAAGGCCAACTGGTCTGGGAGTCACTGCTAAGCCTTAGGTGGTGCAAGACGAGGAAAATACACCAAATAAGCAAGCACATGAGTAATCGGTCGGTTAGTACCTCAAGGAGTATTAACGGTCGCATGAAAGTGTGTGAGCAAATTCATCTAAATATTCATTTATTAAAAAGTACTGAGGTGGATGGACAAGAGTATGATAGCTTGAATTGAATTCTCCGGGTGTAGGGATGTCTTTACACACACGTAGGGTTATATGATCGATGTTTGGAAGAAAGATAGGAATGAAGAATAAGACGATGTTTTATTGAGGGAGGACGCGATTTCTAACATCTTTTCTTGACTATTAAGATAGGGCTCATGACAACCGAAAAGCTAGCTTAGTTGGAAACCCTAATTTTCAAGGCTTTTCTTTTACAATTCTTGTCTTTAAATGTAATATTCACGGTCTTCCTTTTATTATTGGATTTTGTGGGTGCAATCCACTGAAAACTCTCAGGAGACAACACTCCTCCTACTAGGGACACCTAGAGGTTTAAAGGCTTGTTGCACGTGCTCAGTGCAATTGTGTTGCCTACGAAAGTGTGCTAGTTAGTTTTTCTCTTTCTTTATTTTCTCCTTCTCTTTTTAATAAAACAGTTCGCTCGAGATGACCGAAAATAAGTTTGGGGGAATTTGATCAGTCGAAAATAATGTATTTTTAACACGTCAATTTTCCTATCTTTTGCATTCATTTAGAGGTGTTCGGTTTGCATGTTACACATATTAGCAAAACAATAGTAAAATACCGAATTACCTGTGTTGTACTCTAAAACCGGAATTTTTAGGGAAATTGACTGTTTATCATGGCATCACATCATTCTTGTAGCGCAACACTTGTTTCGAAGTCTGTGCAGGAAATTCCAGAAACCGAGCCAAATTGTCAAAAGTGCTGATCCAAAATTACACCAAGTCTATGTCTAGTGATCTGACAGAAAACAATAAGGTGTAAAACTATTCCAGAAATTTATTCAAGGCAAATGGGCGCTTCCCGCCGCGGATCCGCGGCATGATGACGTCAGCAGAGAAGCAGATTTTACCCATATGCTTATTTCTAACGGCAAAGCTTCCAGAACTCTACAGAAACTCCACGTGGCTTCATCTAGAAGGCTCGGCCTAACAACCTAGTTCTAGAAGCCTCCCTCCAACTAACTTCTTCTAGAAGCCTCCTTATAACAACCTTCTTCTAGAAGCTTCCTTGTAACAACCTCATTCTAGAATATTCCCTCCAACAAACTTCTTCTAGAAGATTCTTTCTAACAACCTCATTTTGGAGGGAAAATTCAAATGAGGTGGTTCATTACGGAGGGAAAATTCAAATGACGTAGTTCATTTCGGAGGGAAAATTCAAATGAGGTGGTTCATTTTGGAGGGAAATTTGAAATTTGAATTCTAGATCTAAGATTATGAGGCTTATAAAAGGAAACCTAGATCTAGCGTTAATGGTTGTTCTTCTTCTTCTCCTCTCTTAATCTTCAATTCACCCGCAAGTTGAGTGACACAACTTGTGGCTCAAACCCTAATCCTAATTCCAATCCAAGATCAAGAATTCCGAGTTCAATCAAAGAAAGAAGCCTAGATCCTTTAGAGAGCAACGCTGGACTTCATCTGAGCAAGTGATCAAAGCCGATCCGCGACTCAAGGAGCCAAGCGACGCCAAATTCAACGATCAAAGTTCCTTCCTCTTGTAGTTATTGAGAGTTGTAACTAATTGTTGATATAATAAAGGTGACAATTCTTTTATCTTGCTTATCTTTTGAATTCGAGCATTATGATTCAATCTAGATTCTTGAATATTTGCTTTGTGATAATGTTTGAGTAAACTCCGCTCGTAAAGGATTCCAGACGATCGATAGAATGATGATGATTTAGATTTTTTTACAATTATTAAATCCTATAACGTTTGTAAATTCTTGTAAATCAAGTAATCGGTGACCTAGTTTCGATGCGATGCTTTTTTGATTTTGTTCGCTCGAAACTAGAGATCAACGATCGATCATTTGATTTACTTGAAGCTATTTTGTGAATGAGATTCATCGAAAGGACAAAGGATAAGATGAGGAAACCATAGCTTCTTTGCAAGATCCATAACCTTGGTAAATCGTCATCGATCTAGTATCAATTCGTTAATGGATAAGAATATGAAATCATTAGATCTCATCACATCTATAGATCCGATCTACTCCTACGAGCCACACTTCGAATCTTGATTGTTGGTTTGGAAATCATCACATCTCAATTCTTGATTTTAATGTTTTCTTAGATCTAGATTTTTCTAATTCTTGAAATTCAATTTACAAATCATGAATTGTTTGTTTTCTCTTCTTTAATGTTTCGACTCGTCTAATTCGAAATACGAACGATTACTCTTTCCCTGTGGACGATCCGCACTTACTAACGCGCTACAATCGACACCGTCAACCGGACTTGTATATTTGATAGAACTAAAAGAACAGTGTTTTTTCTTTCAACCTTAGAGTCGCGCTTGTATTATTATGGTTTTCTGGTGGATATGGGCTTTCTTTTGAGTTTTGATCCTCGCCCTTCGGCGTTGTATATTATATTGCTTGCGTGGTTTTGTCCGCCCTTTTGGCGAAGAGCTAGCTCCGCTTAGAGATGCCTTATTCATTATATATGCTTTATTAGGTTTTGTACCCGTTTGTGTTCAGTATTTACAAAGGAAACTCTGCCGAAATTTTCAGAAAAGACTTGAGATTTTAAAAATGCATACTTCGGCTTATCTTGTTAAACTTCTTACTCTAAAATTGGTTTTTCCTTCACTCTACTAGTTTAATTAGTTTTGATTTATGGGTTTTGGCTTACCTAGATTACATACGCCTCGAGAAGTTTCGTAATTTAAGTGTCGGTCACGTTCCGTACTGTTCGGGTCGTGACAAAGTTGGTATCAAAGCGTTAGGTTTTACCTTCTGAGTGTAGGATGGCCCTTGGTTGATAGAGTAGGTGACTCAAGTAGAGTGACGTACCGCGTGTATGTTCCGCGGCATACTTACGATACGCTACTCCGCTTAAGAAGCTTTAGGATGAACATTTCCTTGCACAACATTATATTCATTCCTATGATCTATCCTCATCGGTACCAGTTATGCTTTTGTTACCACGATTACACGGGCAGAGAGAGCTACGGCTAGAGTTGTATCACCAGGAGCTCGTCACGGATGAGGACTGACCAGGGCGGGATTCCAGGGACATACGATTTGCATAGATGCGTCGTTTAGTTGTGTTTTCGCGCCATGAGCATTTGACGGATCGCTTCTACGAGATTTCTCGGACGTGCAGATCAGCACCAGAGGATTTGGGATACCGCCAGAGGCCAGCCAGGATGTGATGACCGTCAATGCACCGATTATCTTGATGATTGAGGCACTGTTCAGCGTGCGGACGAATGAGCCAGTTGTTGCTCCGAATGATGAGATATCTCCCCAGATGGTTGAAGCTAATGCCGCACGATTTATACTTCGAGATATGATAGAAGATCGCTAGTCACCAAAGATGGAAGACTAGGATATGTGATTCAATGCCTACCCCAATGCGAGGTCATCAGATTAATTGATTCCAGCTAGAGACGACTTCACGCAGCTACGTTGAGAGTCGATAGAGACGATCGAATGTCAGGAACCCATTTTCCAAGTTTAATGTATTCGGAAAGCAATGCAAGTAATTTTACGGACCCTCTAGAAGAATGAAACCCTAACTCGATATAATGACCATGAGAATGCTTCAAAACCTTAGGGTTTACAGCAGTTCAGCGGTACCATTAATGAGCTTGGGTTTGCCCTTCTACGGTTGGTCCATAGGTGCTGTGGCATATATTTGATACTACTAAACTGTACTCAAGATGTTGTGCTCTTGGGGGATTTTGGATCCTTGACGAATCGATCGAAAAGTTCGACATCATTCCGATATCATGTGGTGTGATACATTACTTGGGAGACTCCAGATACGAGTATAGCCGTTGGAGCACATTCCATGCAGCCAAGAAGAGACAAGTCCGAATCAGTCGACATTAGAGAAAAGAGGAGTAAGAGGTTCGTACGAGATCTTGATGAGATGACGTTCCACTCCGCTGACATCCGAGATGTGATACGCATGCAGAGGCGTTGTATATAGATATATCTTCTAGAAGGAGTCGTGATGAGTATGCAGCCGTTCCGGAATAAGAAACATATTTAGTAAAGGATGATAACTTCCGGGCAGTTCGGAAGAAACGAGATTCGGGAGAGACCCCGACAAGATCTTTCTGGAATACTATACGAGAATACTTAGACCCAGGAGAGGTCATATTGTACACCCCCACAGGCCAGAGTTCGGCATTCGTCGACGAGATAGTTGGCCAGAGATCTTTAGAGGATGTGCCCGAGCGGGACTGTTTCCGTCGTCATTCCATATTGGGCCGTTGAGCCAAGGAACTATATATCTAGCAATTCACAGTGAGAGACAAGAGCCTAAAAGCACCAGGCGCCAAACCACGAACAGGAGGCAAGTAGATATGTTGCTCTGCTAGTTTTTGATGCACCGACACCTTCTCGACTGCGAAGGAAGGACCTATCGACGACTGTGTTTATGATCTGGGATTTGGTGAATCGAATATCACGCATCCGTCATTTTCGGATTTCGGTATTTTGGGTGATTTGTTTGCATGATTGAGATTTTTGTACACAACGGTTGCATTTTACTTCGATTCGATGTCATTCGAAAGGTTGATTTTGATTTCATGCCTATGATATGCATATGATTTGACTTGTGCTTTCGGCATAGTTTTCATGCACTTTTAGTGTTTTGATTTGATTTGTGCACGCTGATGCACATGGTTGTGAGATTATATACCACGGTATACCTGATTTGGATTGAGGTTTATTGTATACCGTCGATTTCGATTATGATATTGATGTTGATTTCATGCACTCTGTGCACTTAATTTCGATTCTTGCGCATACTTGGGCGCTTGATGCGATTTTGGTGCACGCCAGATGCACTAAATCGAGATTCTTCGTGCACATCAGATGCACCTAATATTGCTGTCAGGCACACCGTTGCCCTTGACAGGGGCTTTCGTGCACACCCGTTGCACATAGATTTTGTTTCTGTGCACATGTATGGCACATTCATTGATTTCGATTTCCGTGCACACCAGACCCACGTAGCAGTCTTATATACCTTTTGGGATTGATTTCCTTTGAGCAGTATCTTTTATGATATTTTCTATTTGATAGAGTAGCTGAGCAGGACTAGTCCGAGGGCAGTACCTGAATATATTTTTGCATGCATTGATAGCTATCGAAGGGATTTCCAAAAAGGAGGTATAGTCTCAGTATTTACCTACGTGTCCGAGATGACACGAAACATTTTATAAAGGAAACCCATCTAGCATTGTTTCAAAACGGCGGGGCGTGTATATTAAACAAGGAGTATATATATAGTTGTTTTATTTCTATAGACGTCCGCCACTGTGCAGTGATACGCGCAACGCACATCGATTTGAAAAGAGTTTGGCATGCATTTCTTTCAGATGTTTTGACGAATTTACCACGATAGTTACATGTATAGTTTGATGTATATCATGTTGTTTTGAGTTTCCTTTTGAGTTTTGTACTCGTTTTGCAGGCGCACGCGATGCGCTGTAGTGTTTTTATATCTTCAGTGATTTCGGAGCCTCGTTGATTTGATCTGATTATTGAAATGTTTTAGAATTTGTGGGTTTAAATTTAAATTCGGGGACCAAATTTACTTAAGGGGGGAAGATTGTAACATTTCAGAAAATATAAAATATTATTTTTGGAATTTAATATTAAAATAATATATTTCCCGAAAACTGCCCGATTTGCGAAATTGGGTTTTTCGAAAAATGGTATAAATATATACTAATAATTGTGAAATAATTCGGAATTAAAATCATTTATTCATTTAAAAATATTTTTAAATGATTTGGCATTTTAGAGATTTATTATATGCAGTTTAAATGAAAACCCGATTAGTACACTACTAATCGCGATTAGGCCAAATCCGTGTTTTTACAGTTTTCCGTGGCTAGTGCACCATATCATGTTGCATTTGGTTACATATTGTCGCATTTGTGTTGTTTTATGGGTATTATGTGATTTGGTTTTAAAGGAGGAAAGAAAAGAAAAATACAAAATGGTAAAAGGGTAAATTAGTGAGAGTGGGTGAGATTAAAGGATGGAGGGAAGGGGGCAGCCACATAATCCCTCCACCATTTTTTTCTTCTCCTTCTTCTTCCTCACTTCCCTCCATCTTAAACCCTATGATCCATCTCAAAAACCTTGCCAAAACCCTATACTCTCTTCACAAAAGTTGATCATCTCCTTCTTCTCTACACATTGGACCAAGAAAAGTGGGATTTTGACGACATTGCCAAACTAGGGTTTTTCTTAAGATGCAAATGAGATATATCTTCATCCTTGTAGTTTAGTTTGTTCGTTCTTTATATTCTAGTTTAGTTTAGAGGTGGTTTGAGTGAGAAATGGTGAAGTTAGAATATTTCTAGAAAAGGATTAGGGTTTGATTGAACCCCAAATGTGCAATTAAGGCTTTATAGTGACCTTAAACCCCTGTAATGATTGTATTTTAGGCTAAACCATAGACTAAAACCCAATTTCGAAAACTTAGAAACCCCTACATCGGATAATTGTGTGAATTGTGAGGGTATTTTGAAATCTGCTAACACTCGGGGACGTGGAAAATTATTTAGCGAACACAATGACACATGCAGGCACCCAGGAAGCTACCCTAAAGACCAGAGCCCCAAACCCCCTACCCAGGCCACAGATTAAATCTTTTGGGCCACAAATTGCGGCCTTGGTACTTCCAAATTGACTTGTGCTTGTTCTGCAACTCCTATATCAATAATTAAACCCTCCATATGTGCAAAATTGGCTAATTTGACCTAGGGTAAAATCTGGGACCATTTTCTTAAGTTGCTGCCTTATATTTCATGATTTTTTTGAATTTAAGTTTTGGTATTTGTCATTGTATTTCGTCGTGTGGCATTTGAACATCAACGACTAGGGTTATTAGTTGTGTTTTACATGCGAGACTATAGGTTTTAACCTATCGGTGTTTCATGCGACCTTTTGGTTTTCATGCGTGATTTCGTTTATGATGCTATATGTGAAATGTAGGTACCTAACGAGGACTTCGAGACGAAAAGAAAGCGCGTGGCGACATCGGCATTGGCAAGCGAAGATCAAGGTGAGTAGATTCATATCTACGGGGGAAGTCGGGTGGATGGCGTATAGCACCCGGGAAATGTCGTAAGAAATGATATAATGTGATATAGATATACTTAGATGTGTTATTGAGGGATATAAACACTTAGCAAGAAAAGCTTTAGGAGATCATGGGTTAATGTTAGCGAGAATTGAGGAAAGTGGTTCAGTTGGTTTCTTAGTCGCGAACCCTAAAGTGAGGTTGTTACCCATACACATGCATGCACGTGATTGTTGGATATAGTGCCCTCAGAGTCAATTATTGGATCACAGGCACGTGATTGCAATGATTGAGGGAGGACCTATGCCGGTAGGACAGTCTTGCTCAAGATGATAGTATGCTATCTGGTTTATCTTTATCATCGTGTACTGCTTTAGGTGAAATTACTGATCACTATTACACGTTGATAGAGCCCCTAGGATTCTTGCTTGACTGCCAGCTGTATGATGGCGATCATATACGTGGGAGCTGGGGTCTATAAGCACATCCTTAAAAGGTCCCTAGTCGTGGGAGTTTCGAGACAGGGCATCGATACTCCAGAGTAGACTGGTGTATACAGTCGAGACCCCGACGAGGGGCGGTGGCCGGTCTCACAAGCCACTGGTGTCAGTTGGTTCACCTAAGATGTATACAGGTGCTCATTGGGTTATGAGTACACCGGACAGGACTCGCCGGGAACATGCTAGTTGGGATTATACCAGACGTCAGATAGCAGTTTCCTGGTGACATGTGTACAGGTTAGTTCATCGACCTTAGATCGTCATTTGTCTCGTGTGAGTTCCCACTATACTTTGATTACTACCCTACCACGCTCAAAGGAGTCGTGCAAACAGGTTTTAGTTGGGTACAGTCCCGAGCCATATGGAGGCAGTGAGCGGATCTTCAGGGGTTCGTCTCTCCCGGTATTGGGGGTGAGGTCGCGCTGTGTCTAGGAGAGCCATTACACGAAGTCCTTGGCCAAGGAAGGATATTTACTGGTTGGTATTCCAGTAATATCTCAGGGTGTTCTGGGTTACACTCCGACACGACTTGTACCGCTTTTAGGGGTCTGACTTTTACCAACCCCCTAGGCCCGCCATGCGATGCTAATAGACAAACAGACCAGACTGTACGGATATTGTCACTGACAGGCTCAGTAGGGTGTCAGGATGAGTTCGCTCATCGACGTCCCTTTTGGTCAATACCTGGTAGCCCGTTACGTATGGCTAATACCTCTGACGTGCTAGTGGTTAAATCCACAGCCAAAATATTGACGAGTCTTTAGAGTCCCCCCTCAGACAGTTGCTCAAGTTTCGGGAGAAACGCTGTAGAGGCCGTATGGAGATATGGCAGGGTTCGATCAGATACGTGCGGTATTGCACGGATCATGATCGGACGGATAATACTAGCGGGTTTTGGCTTAAGCCGGATCCTAGTATTGTACAGTGTAGATTTTGTCTCATTGCATTTGTATTCAGTGGGAATACAAATGCGGGTATGTATATACGGTCGCGGGGTTTTCCTGTAATTTATTACGGGATCAGTATTTTGAAGTTGCCAGTTTGTATTCCGTTCCGGCCAGTTTTTCTTTGTTCCTTCACGGCCGGACTTTTGTGATGAGAGGGGCTAATTTGCATATTTGCAAATTAGCATTGTGGAGGGGGTTTATTGTAAATGGATGATTATGATAGATATAACATCTTCTCTTTTTCTTTCATCATGGTTTGCATTTATTGTGATGGGCTTTATGAAAGGATGGGATTTGAAATTGATGTGATCTTTTTCTTTGATATCACTCTCATTTCTCTGTTGGATTATCATTCTTTTGTTCCCTTCCACCATGGAAGAGGCCGGCCACATTTTGAAGGGAAAGGGAGAGGGTTCATTTTAGTGGAGGGAAATTATACATCATTCATCTCATTTTTCTTGCCACCAAAAATTCCATAGCACATTTCCTTAGTTGATTTCTCCACCTCCACATCAATGGCACCTTCATACCCTATTGAGACAATGGATTCTACACTTAGCCTACAGTATTCTTAGGCACGTCGGCTCGCCAAATTCGTGCCCGAGTTATCTCGATCCAGAGATGGGAGCCCGTAAAATAACCCGGAGATGTGGTGCCCGTTCCGACGAGGAGATGAAGACCGGAGATTCCGCGAGGAGATCGGAGTGGAGGCCGAAGACCGAAGGACACGGATCGCTCGGTATAGCTCTCTTTCCTTTCTCTTGTTTGCTAGCATTAGGTTAATGGCCCGATCCGGGTTTAAAATGCGCGGTAGTGACGGTTCAAAAGTTAAAGAAAAGTTTCGTTTCCGTATTTTGGCCTCGGAATGACGACCGGGGCGCTGCCGTGCACTTACAGGGATATGGCTTTGGGTGTACATGTTTTATGTATGGGGATAGATGTGGATGCATGGGTTTATATATATACATATACGGGTATACGGATGATAGAGGATAGTATATGGTACTTGGAGATGAGTCGATGTGATTGGGCTTGATGCCGTGAGATCGGTGATATGATTTGGTTCGTATTAGGAGATACGACATGATATTATAGCGGATCTTTAGGCGAGGTGTTTCAGACACACGCACATATATTGTTTATGGTATCGGCTTATACTAGACTTAGATCTGTACCCCAGTTCATGACATATGATGATAAGGATACCATATGAGTAATAAGATAAATATGATATTTGACCCGTACCCAGATTTGGGATACCGTAAGATAGATTTACCGTACGAGATATAGTTATGAGGATAGATCCTCACTCTTGACTCGAGGATGTCATATTATTTATTGTATCGTACGTGATACTATTGAGGCGAGATCACCGACTACTAGATATATATATAGATCGACTCAGTCTTAGGTGGATTCCCTTACCCTTTTGACTGGGCTCGAGTCATACTCATATTCAAAAGTGGAGAATCGTGAGTATTTTAAATACTAAACTGTATGACTCGTATATTGGGTAGGCATATTTTTCAGTGTTGCTGTTACTACATCACTTTCTGTATATTCATCATGTTTCATTGCATTGCATGCTTGTACATATGTTATCTGTAATTATTATGAAACCCTGCTGTCAGGACACCAGTACCATTTCCAATGATGCGTATGTTCCACGTACACCTGCTTGCCGGCTCACACACATCATCATCGGTAATTGCCATGTCACGTACACTTTAGAAAATACTATTCATTGACATAGCTTGCTAGTTGATAGTTGCAATATGTTTTAGCTTTCAAATGCTAGTTTAACTATTGCAATTATTGAATGATATC
Organism: Agapanthus africanus; assembly: GCA_030015575.1. Classification (NCBI taxonomy): domain Eukaryota; kingdom Viridiplantae; phylum Streptophyta; class Magnoliopsida; order Asparagales; family Amaryllidaceae; genus Agapanthus; species Agapanthus africanus. The sequence continues at coordinate 402,678,523 of JASDDO010000031.1, read as the reverse complement.
AGATGCATTCATATATTCATTGGTCATGCAGTATTATGGAGATTTATGCCGGTATTCACTGTTTATTGATATCATGATTGTTATGATTTCGGATCTTTCTTGAGATTTCTGGATTTGGAAACCGCATGTGAAAGTTTTATAAACTGATGATTTGTTTTAAAGAGATAGATGCGGTTTTCCTTGATATGATGAGTATTGTCCACCATGATGTTTTCTCGGTTCTGAGATGGTTTTTGAGACCCGATTCGAGGAGTTGGATGAACCATCTGCGGGTATATGGTGGACCTGGTATGGTATCCCGGGGCAAGAAGCTCGAGTTTTAAACGATGAGCCCGGCAGGGGCAGACTGCCTACCGGTGATTGTCTGGTGCGGTGGATATCTAGAGGATACCGTTCGTGGTCGTGTGATTGATGATATGGGCCGATCCGGACCGATGGAGCCCGAGATATTGAGATTTGAGACATTGAGATACTGAGATATTGAGATACTGAGATTTATGTTTTGTGTCGATGCTTGACACTGATTTCTATGTTGATTTCATGATGTATTCTGTTTTCATTCGTAATGCATTCATACATCATATATCTAATATGTTGCTATCTGAGTCACTGACACGAGCACAAGGTATTGCACTTATGTGTAGAGGGATCATGATATTTATTTGAGGATATTACTTGATATGACCTAGGATAGCGTTATACATTCGATTTCTGCTCTGTGATATTTTCTACTCACGAGTTGGCAACACACCCCCGTTGTGCCACAGTTTCTTGCAGGTTTTGCCGTACAGGTATCTTGACGGCTTGCTGGCACACTGCTTTCATTTCGGGTGATTTCTTTGGTAAGTGGGTTCACTTGCATCGTGACCACCGTTGTACATTTATTTTTTCAGTTGTATCTAGTAAACTCCATCATCCGGACTTGTATATTTGATAGAACTAGAAAACCAGTGTTTATTATTTCGACCTTAGTGTCGCGCTTATATTATTATGGTTTTCTGGTGGATATGGGGTTTCTTTTGAGTTTTGATCCTCGCCCTACGGCGTTGTATATTATATTGCTTGCGTGGTTTTGTCCGCCCTTTTGGCGAAGAGCTAGCTCTCGCTTGGGGATGCCTTATTCTTTATATATGCTTTATCAGGTTTTGTACCCGTTTTGGGTCAGTATTTACAAAGGAAACTCTGCCGAAATTTTCAGAAAAGACTTGAGATTTTAAAAATGCATACTTCAGCTTATCTTGTTAAACTTCTTGCTCTAAAATTGGTTTTTACTTCACACTACTGCTTTAATTGGTGTTGATTTATGGGTTTTGGTTTATTTTGATTACGTACGCCTCGAGACGTTTCATAATTTAAGTGTCGGTCACGTTCCGTACTTTTCGGGTCATGACACTACCTTACAGTCCAGTCTCTTCGTCTGATATGTCGCATATCCAGTCCAGGGGTGGTAAACGTCAGACCCCAGTAACCGATAAGTCATGTCGATGTGAGGCTCATAACAGGTCGAAAAACTACTGATAAAACTTACCAGTAGATCTCCATATCCGCCCTGGCCAGGGACTTCCAGTTATAGCCAATCGAACACAGCGCAACATCAATCCCCAATACCGGGAGAGACAATACCCCTCCTATCGCTCATTGCCTCCATGTGATTCAGGAATGTACCCAAAGGCCACCGTTTTGCACATTCTCTTGAATATGGTAAGGTAGAAATCAAAGCACAGTAGGAATCACACAAGACTCTATGACGATCTCGGGTCTACAGAATAACATGTACCAGTGTCACCAGAGAACTGCTATCTGACGATTGGTGTAATACCAACAAGGAGTTCTCGGCGAGTCCGTTCAGTGTACCTAGTCTCCACTGAGCACCCGTACACCATCTTTGATGTCAAACACCAATGGATGTGGGATCATCAGTCGCCCATCATATGGGTCAAGATGCACATACGCTAGTCTACTCTGGAGTATCAATGCCCTGTCTCGATACACCCTCGACTAGGAACAGTTATAGGATGTACTTGTGGACTACCCTGGCCCCACTAGTATGATCTGTATCTTAGTCCTAGTAGTCAAGTACATATCCTGAGGGCTTTATCAACATGTGGGAGCAAGACAGTAACACAATATAAGTCAACATGTTAAGACAAAGAGCAACCAGATAGCATACTATTATATCGAGCAAGAAAGTCCTCTCTATATATATCCAAGCATCCACTATAATATACATCATATGTACAACAATGGCCTCTAGGGCATATACATAACTAAAAGAATCCTTCTACACCAACAAAGTATGGACTTTGGAAGATACTCCTGAAGGGGTAAAACCCATCGGAAGCAAGTGGATCTTCAAGAAAAAATTTGGTGTAGATGGAAATGTTGAGTCTTTCAAAGCTAGACTTATTGCAAAAGGTTTTCTTCAACGATCAAGTGTGAATTATGATGAAACCTTTCTTCCAGTGGCTATGCTTAAGTCTATCCGGATCTTACTTGCCATTGCTACATACCATGACTATGAAATCTGGCAAATGGATGTTAAGACCACCTTTCTAAATGGTGATTTAGAAGAGAGCGTGTACATAACTCAGCCAAAGGGATTCGTGGACAGTGGGAGCAGCAGAAAGGTATGCAAGCTGCTTAAATCCATCTACGGGTTAAAGCAGGCATCGCGGAGTTGGAATATCTGTTTTGATGCGGTAGTCAAAGAGTTTGACTTCATCAAAAATGTAGATGAACCTTGTATATACAAGAAGGAGGTAGAGAGTAAGGTCGTCTTCCTTGTATTGTACGTGGATGACATACTCTTGATAGCAAATGATGTTCCTATGCTGCACTCGGTCAAGCTCTTCTTATCACAAAGATTCTCAATGAAAGATCTAGGTGATGCCTCCTACATCTTGGGGATTAAGATCTATAGTGATAGATCTAAACGGATACTGGGATTGTCCCAATCCAGTTACATTGACACCATACTAAAGAGATTTAGTATGGAAGATTCCAAGTGTGGGAATTTACCCACGATCTCAGGACTCACTCTCTCTAAAGAGATGTCTCCCAAGACTGATTTGGAAAGAGCTCACATGCAAGGGGAACCCTATGCTTCGGTAGTAGGCTCTATCATGTATGCGATGCTATGTACCAGACCCGATGTAGCATACTCACTAAGTGTAGTGAGTAGGTATCAAGCAGTTCCAGGAGAGAATCACTGGACAGATGTGAAGAACATTATCAAGTACTTGAGAAGGACTAAAGAGATGCTCTTGGTGTATGGTAACGGTGAACTCCAAGTGGAGTCCTTTACCGATTCGAGCTTCCAGAGTGATAAGGACGACTCTAAGTCAGTATCGGGATTTGTCTTTACCGTCAATGGAAGGGTGGTTTGTTGGAAGAGTTCTAAGCAAGAAACCATGGCAGACTCAACGATAGAGGCTGAATACATCGCTGCCAATGACGCTGCCAAAGAGGCTATCTGGATGAACAAGTTCATAATTGAACTTGGTGTGGTTTCATCCATCGAGCATCCAATACCTTTGTATTGTGATAACAATGGACCTGTGGCTTTGGCCAAGGAACCCTAGTCCCATCAGGGATCCAGGCTTATTCTGAGGCAGTATCACCTGATCCGGGAGATAGTTGATCACCGGGAGATCAAGGTCAGGAGAGTTGACACGAAAAATAACACGGCGGATCCACTCAAGAAGGCCATACCCCAGATACAATTTGAGAGACTCTTCGGGATGTTAGGTATGAGATACTACAACTCGCCTCAGTGCAAGTAGGAGATTGTTAGTTATATTTATGCCCTAGAGGCCATTATTGTACATATGATGTATATTATAGTGGATGCTTGGACATATATAGAGAGGACTTTCTTTTTCGACATGATAGTATGCTATCTGGTTGCTGTTTGTCTTAACATGTAGACTTGTATTGTGATACTGTCTTGCTATCATATGTTGATAAAGCCTTCAAGATGTGTACTTGACTACCGGGACTATGATGGAGATCGTACTAGTGGGGCCAGGGTAGTCCATAAGTACATCCTTTAATTGTTCCTAGCCGAGGGTGTATCGAGACAGGGCATCAATATTCCAGAGTAGACTAGCGTATATGCTTCTTGATCCATATGATGGGCGATGGATGATCCCACATCCATTGGTGTTTGACATCAAAGATGGTATACGGGTGCTCAGTGGAAACTGGGTACACTAATCAGGACTCACCGAGAACTCCTAGTTGGTATTATACCTATCATCAGATAGCAGTTCTCTGGTGACACTGGTATAGATTAGTTTGTAGACCCGAGATCGTCATAGAGTCTTGTGTGATTCCTACTGTCCTTTGAATTCCACCTTACCACGTTCAAAAGAACATGCAAAACGGTGGTTTTTAGGTACAGTCCCGAGTCACATGGAGGCAATGAGCTATAGGAGGGGATTCGTCTCTCCCGGTATTGGGAGGGGATTCGTCTATGCTCGATTGGCCATAACAGGAAGTCCCTGGCCAGGGCTGATACGGAGATCTACTGGTAAGTGTTATCAGTAGTTTCTTGACCCGTTATGAGCCTCACATCGGCATGACTTATCGGTTACTGGGGTCTAACGTTTACCACCCCTAGACTAGATATGCGACATATCAGACGAAGAGACCGGACTGTACGGTAGTGTTACTGACAGGATTTACAGGAGTATGAGAAGGATTGCTTATTGATCTTCTGATCGCTCAATACCCGGGTAGCCGTTATGTCCAGCTAGTACTGCTGACGGCTTGTAGGTGACTGATATGATCATCACCTACTGCCGGCGTATTGACGAGTCTTTAAAGTCCTACACAGAGGTTTTCTGGCTCAGGCGAAATGAAGTAGGAGCACATATATGATATTTGTGGAACAGAGATTAATACGTGTATATGATACCGTATTCTATTCTCGCGATATGTGATATCGGTCGATTATATATGATATAGCCGGGTTATCGAATCAAATGTTGATTCGATAAGTGGATACATATGATATTAGTCGGTTATATGTGATATAGCCGGATTAATGAATCAAGTGTTGATTTAATAATTTAATGTATACTTATATATTTGATATATTTACATTAACTAATATTAGCTCACTTGTGCATTTCTTTTTCTCACATGTGCTCACTTAATATATATGTGATATATTTTAATTGTGTTTCATTTTGTGTCATGCTTGATTATACATGCAACATGGGTGTATGAGACTTACACCATTCCATAAGATAATTGGGTTTTTATTTATTTAATGTAAATACAAAATTGGTGGGAATTTTTCATGGTTGATGCTTAGTGGAAGCTTGTAGAAACCTTTGACCTAGTCCATTAATTTTGTCTTACTATAGATATTTATTAACCCAACCATCATCTTAAACCATGGTCAAGTCTCTACATGAGTTATATGAGATATTTCTCACCCATGGTTGCTTCTCTCTCATGATTCATTCACAACATTATCTCTTCATCTTCTTCTTCTTCATCAAGAGTGAGAGCTCTCTAGGTTTTGGAGAGATGAAGAAAATTAGTGAGAAAATTAATTCTAAAGTGAGCAAAAATCCTACTTCATCATCTTCTACAAGATTAGCCATTTAGTTTAGGCTCTTAGCTTCACTAATCCTTAATTAGTGAAGAGGTAGCTTGGGTTGGTGTCTCCTCGACGTCGATCATCTTTGGCCTCGAAGACTTCGTGCAAGCTTGTTCCTTTCATCTTGTGGAGCCATTCTAAAGTCCGGAAGATCACTACTTGGAGCGACGGGACTACTACACAGAGCTATTGAAGTGAAGGACTAGTCTACAAAGGTTGTATTCCATGTTCAGTTAGATATAAAGTTGTTTACATGTTGTTTTGTATAATTCTCTAGTTAATATTCTAGAGTTAGGGTTATGTAGCATGGCAATTTTTGAAAATGGCATGGATGATGCCTCCCGAAACCTTGTTGTCGTGCTAGGCAACCCTACATACTTGACTACTAGGACTATGATGCAGATCATACTAGTGGGGCCAGGGTAGTCCATAAGTACATCTTTTAATTGTTCCTAGTCGAGGGAGTATCGAGACAGGGCATCGATATTCCAGAGTAGACTAGTGTGTACGATTCTTGACCTTGTAAGGGGCGATGGCTGATCCACAACCATTGGTGTTTGACATCAGAGAATGTGTATAGGTGCTCATTGGAGAATAGGTAAACTGAACATGACTCACCGAGAACTCGTAGATAGTATTATATCTAACGTCAGATAGCAGTTCGCTGGTGACACTGGTGCTGGTTAGTCTTTAGACCCAAGATCGTCATAGAGACTTATGAGATTCCCACTGTGCATTGATTTCCTCCTTACCACTGTTGGATATATGTATGCCCTAGAGGCCATTATATGATAGTGTATGTACTGGTATGTGTGTGTGTGTGTGTGTGTATATATATATATATATATTCAGAGGACAGTCTTGCTCGACATGATAGTATGCTATCTGGTTACTCTTTATCTTGACATGTTCACTTGATCATGCTTTTACTCATTTGATACATGTTGATAAAGCCCTTAGGATATTTACTTGAGTACTGGGATTATGATGTGGATCATACTAGTGGGACATCTATAGTTTATAAGCATATCCTTGAAATATTCCTAGTTGTGGGTATATCGAGACGGGGTATCGATATTCCAGAGTAGACTAGCGTATACGATTCTTGTCCCATGTGATAGGAGATGGATGATCCCATATCCATCTGGTGTGCTGACACCAAAGATTGTATACGGGTGCTCAGTGGAGACTGGGTTCACTGAACGGACTTGCCGAGAACTCCTATGTGGTATTATATCTCATGTCGGATAGCAGTTCTCAAGTGACACTGGTACAGATTAGTCCGTAGACTCGAGATTGTCACAGAGTCTTGTGTGTCCTCCTACTGTACTTTGATCTCCACCCTACCACGGCTCTACTGAGTCATGCAAATAGGTGGATTTTGGGTACAGTCCCGAGGCACATGGAGGCAATGAGCGATAGAAGGGGTTTCGTCTCTCCCAGTATTGGGGGTTGATGTTGCGCTATGAACGATTGGCTATAACAGGAAGTCCCTGGCCAGGGCTGCTGAGATTTATTGATAAGTGTTATCAGTAGTTTCTCGATCTGTTATGGACCGTATACCATCATGACTTATTGAGTTATTAGGGTCGACGATAGCATCCCTAGACTCGATATGCAGCATATATGACGAAGAGACCGGACTGCATGGTAAGTGTTGCCGGTTGGCTCGACATGAGTTTTGACAGGTTCGCTTGTTTTCTTATGATCGCTCAATACCCGGGTAGCCGTTACGTTTAGCTAACCGCTTGCGGCTTGTGGGTGTTTGATGTGATCATCATCTACTACCGGCGTATTGACGAGTCTTAGAGTCCCACAGGAGTTTCCTACCTCAGGCGAAACGATGTGCTGTGCATATGAGATATGCGTGGGAGCTCGATTAAATGCGAGTATATGATACCGTGTTTTAATCGGGCGTTTTCTATTGGTCGGGTCGTATGAGATATGACCAGTTTATTAAATCAAGTGTTGATTTAATATTGACTTTTATCTCATTTATATAAACCTTTTCTTTATGATGTATGAATGGATATATATGTACATGTTGATGTGCATACACATACATACATACATTTGTATCATGGTTGTTGATACATGGAAGATGGCAATATAAGACTCACATGGTATATAAATATCTTTATATTTATTAGATTGAGAAAAGGAAAAATGATTTTAAATCAAGGTTGACTATTCTTTACTTGACCTAAATTGAACCATGGTTTCATTTCATTTGTTCTTTTACTCTCATGCAAAAATATCTAGATATTTATTCACCATAGTTTGGCATGAGATATTTATCTTTTCATGCATACATTATTATCATTATTTTTTTTTAGCTCAAGCTTTGCCATCTTAATCCTCTTCCTCTCTCTAGCTCTTTCTTGAGTTTCTAAAGTGAGTGAGGTTATAAGAAAGAAAGGTTTTTTAAGTGAGAACAAGAACCACATCATCATTCTACACTTGTTTAGCCCATTGGTATAGATTGTTTGCTTCATCTTCATTGTGATCAAGTGGACCAAGGAGCTTTGAGCAAAAGGACTACGGGTGGATCGTCGTGGACGTAGAAGGAGCTTTAGCAAGCCGGTTAAAACTCTAGGAGATCCAAGGAGTTGCAAAGAAGGTCTTGATCTGTCAAAAATATTGCATTCTTAACACATCAATTTCCCTACTCTTTCTAATCATCTAAGGGTGTTTATTGTAAATATAACACAGATTACAAATTTATCTGTAAATTACCAAATACCACGTGTTATAGTTATAATCGACACTCTGGAGGGAAATTATGTGTTTATTACATCCCGCATGATATTGTATATCTCAACACAGTTTATCGAGATTGTATGCAAAAAATTCTTCAGGTCAAAGAACCGGAATCACAAAAGTGCCGATAGAACACATCAAGTCAAAGAACCAAATACTGGAAGCAACCAAGCAAACATTTAAGATTCCAGACATCAAAAGAACAACCAAATATCAACACCAGAAGACCCCATGAAAATGAGCCAACTATCTCTTCAAATGGCCGCGGAACCGCGGCCGAGTTGGCCTAGTTTCCACGGATCCGCGGCCGAGTCAGGGTGTCAGAGAACGAGAAATCTCAAGAGCCTTCTTCTTAACAACTTTGCCGCCTTAAGATACTCAATTACCACGTGGCTCATTCTGGAAGACTCTGTATAACAACCTTCTTCTAGAAGGCTCCTTATAACAATCTCATTCTCGAAGGCTCTCCGTAACAACCTACCTCATTCTAGAAGGCTCTCTTTAACAACCTAGCATTGGAGGGAAGATTCATTTGAAATTTATAAAAGGGGATCTAGATCTACGGTTGAGGGTTGTTCATTAATTGGGGGTTCAATATATTTCACACACAAGTTGAGTGACACAACTTATGATCCAATCCAAACCCTAACCCAAATCCAATTCCAAAGACAAATCAAGATCCATCGAGAAGCAAATCAAGAGAGCAATCAACGATCCTTCATCGCAACGCCGATCATCATCCGAGCAAGAGATCCACGATTATCCATGACTCACGGCGATCGAGCTTCGGAAAGATCGACGACAAATTCACCTCTTCAAAGGAGCGATCGAGAGCTTAATCTTGTACCTCGAATTGAGGAGTTGTGTAATTTGAAGAAGTTTTAATGAAGGTGATAAATTGTTAATTCTCGTTTTCATTACATTCTTGCATTATGAAATTTCTTGATTCTTGATCCACTAATTTTAATGATGTGTGAGTGAAATCTTCGCTTGTAATAGAATCGAGAGAATCGGTAGATCTAATGACGATGAAATCATTTTACCAATCTTAAGTCTTATGAGAATTGTAAACTCTAGGAAAAAGAATTGTCAATGACCTAATTTGGATCGAAATCAATGTTCTTGATTATTTCGTTGCAAATTAGGGATCAAATGATTGATGATCCTCTTTGCTAGAGGCTAGAATTGAATGAGGATCAATGAAAAAACAATGGATAGTGAAGGAGAAACCCTAGTTTTTTCAATAGATCCCTAATCTTCATTCATTCATCATCGATCTAGCTGCAATCCATCAATAGATAAGATTCGTCATAATTAGTATTCATCATAGCTACTAATTCGATCGATTCCTGCAAGCTATTCTACAAATCTTGATAACTAAATTGATTTGGACATCTTCTTGATTCTTGATCTATTTCTTTATGTTTCTTAAAAATCAAATCTCACAAATCTTGAATCAACCATCTTGAATTTTCTTTTATATTTTCAATTCGACTCATCTAAAGCAAAATTGAACAAGTACACACATCTCAGTGGATGATCCGTATTCATTAACGCGCTACATCGACACCATTAATTGATTACGGTATAAATTTCTTTGGTTGTGATAAAACATTTCCTTACACACAAAAGATGATTAATCAAATGGCGCCGTTGCCGGGGATGTGTGCTATTTTGTTCATTTTTGTTATTTGAGTTGAAAATTTATTATTCCATCAGAATTTTTAATTCAAGGATCGTTTCAAGTGATTAACGATTAGTGTTTGAATTTTTGCGAGAGAATCTGGAATCATTTTAGCTGTGCTATCAGAATTCAGAGAAGATATACAGATTCCAGAGGAGTACAAACAGCTGCAGAAAAAATTTGATCGCCCATCTCCCCCATAGGATCGCGGATCCGCTTCCATAGTGTGGTTTTTACGGCGGTTCCGCCGCCGTTTAGGTGAATCAGTGCATAAAATCTCTGTGGTATACTCTCTGTTCTCTACTCTCCTCTTTGATCTTGTCCAATAATCAATTTCTTGCAGGATTCTTTGCAAAAATTCAGCGCCGTTAAAAATAAATTTGTTGCGATTCTTGAAATTGGTTGTTTTGTGCATATTTTAATACGGAAATTAAGAGGCACAGACCAAATTAAGATTAAGTGGGGATTTCATTACCCTTCCTAAGCCCCAAAAATCACAAAACTTGCATCAGCATCACCCTCATTAACTAAAAAAATATTTAGACAAGACTCTAAAGACCGTCGCGCTCGTTTAGGAAAGAAGGAGGTCGTGGTTAATCTATTGCTTATCCGCATTTCTTTTGTGGTGTCTAAGGCAAGTGTGTCTAAGGCAAGTGGCTACTTAATTAGGCCCGCTACTTACATAGCGGATAACCTCCCACTTACCTAGCACTTACCTGGCCACAGGAGAGATAAAGAGGCAGTAGAGGATTTATCCTGCAATTTATCTTCTGGAAGTCTAGGAGCGGTCTAGAGACATGACCTAGGTGACCATTAGATATAGGGTTGCTTGTGCATGTTTGTGTGAATTTTCATAAATCCGTCCTTTTTCAAAAACAAACCAATTATTTTCTCCCCTTTTTACCCTTCTTCCCCTCTTATCTTCTTATAATGGATGACCCAAACAGACGAACTCTTTCCGAGCTTTGCTGTCCACAACCGGATATTTCTTGTTTTCGTAATCGCTTCGGTATACCATCCGACTCTCCCATGTATTTAAGTGATCGGATAGCGTAAGCGGATAGAAGCTGTTGGCCACCTCAGTCCAGGTCTTATCAACCGTATTCTAATTCTACATCTGTTTCAATTGAAACTCCGAGTGAGGATGCCCCTAGACGCATGTCCATTGCGGAGCATATAGCTAGGGCTAAAGGCCAAAGTTTCAATCCGGACCAATATCAACCATCACCTCCACTTTCTAAAGAAGAATTTCATAATCGGTTTGTGGCATGTATGATGTCCAATAGCCAACCGACCAACCAATATCAGTATTCTTCTTATCACAATGTTGGCCTTACTCCTGCCCAATTTTCATAACCATTAAATTCCTATCAATCCAATCCGACTTTTCCGCCTTTTCTAGACAGTTCTTCTAATCAGTCATTTGGGGGTTTTAATCGTCCACAAGAATTTCAATATTATACTGAAACCCCTTATCGACCAAAGTCTAGTCTTGAGCAGACATTAGAAAAATATTTGGAAATGTCGAACTAAATTAGGAAGAAACTAGGAGAGTGGAGGCAAGAAAAAAATGGCAAACCTGCCCAAAATTCTTCAATGTATAATTCGGGCATATGACAAAGTGAGAATTTGGGTTGTGAGAGAGAACTATACACCTTTCCTAATCAAACCTTCCCATTCCAAACTGAAATCCACAACTCCAGTTTCACAGATTCATCGAGTACACCAATTGATCCACCAATTAATAAGTTGTGTGACATTGAAGTGTTTGATTTACCCAACTATGAAGGGTCCATTTCAATTGAAACTTTGCCAAATCCTTGTGATCTCTACACCTCCACTCTTGAACCAAAATTGATTGAAATCCATACTTTTGATAAGGTGTTTGAGAATTTTAACCTTAACTTGAATGAGGTGATTGACGTTGGGGATATATCGATTGATGAACCCGAAAATTTGGATGAGTTTGTCCCATCAATTCATCAGGTCCTTTCACTTCCTTGTGTTCATCATCTTGAGTCTTTAATTCTTCTCGAACCCCAAGTGTGTCTTGAAGTTGATGTTAATCATATAACCGAAGATCATACCAAAATTCAGCCTCCATCTCCCACATCTGGTTCTGTGATACTCGACACACCAATTTGTTTACCCATTTCACCTTCTACTTACTCTGGTTCTTCTTCTGTTCTTGTAATGATAGCGAGTGTTGATGAATCAAAATCCGATAATTCAAGTTCAATAACACCAGAAAGTCAACTTGATTTGGATACTTTTGAATATGAGGTAGATGAGTTTCTCGAGTCTCCTACCTCCATAATTTTTGACAAATCCAGTATGATAAATTCAGGCACAAAACTTATTGACAACAAAATGTTCGATCACACCATTGATGAAAGTTTTGAAGAACTTTTTGCTGACGAACTTGAATTCCTAAACAATATGGATTTTGTGATTGATCAACCTTCACCTATAGAAGTTGAACAGCCACCACTCCTTCTTCCTAATCATTCACATTCTCGCTATCATTCATCCTCATTCTTTCATTTCTATAATTTAAAACTCAAACCCTTTCTAGTCCACCACTTATCTCTTCCCCACTTCCTCCTGGCTCTATACAACATGTTCTTCTACCAACCTATACGGTACATTGATAAAATCTTTGAATGGTTGGTGTTGACTTTTGGTCTTTGCAAAGCTTGGCATTGACCAAATTACTTTACCCCCTCCTAAAATACTTAATATTTTTTAACTCAAGTTTGGGAGGGGGGGTGTATTTTTGGCTCTTGAAAATAAATGTTGTCCTCAAAATTGTGAGCGAAAAATAAGTTTGGGGGAGATTTTCACGATCATATTTTTTGCCCCCGTTAATAAATTTCCTCCCAAGCCTATAGGTTTTCAAGATTTAACAGATGATAACAGTGAGGACACTGTTATAAACAGGTTTGGGGGAGGTTTGTGCTTATTTGCGCATCACTTTGCATCATACATTGCATAAGCACAAAACATATAATAAAAAAATGTGCACATAAATAAGATAATAAAAGATTAGAAAGTGAAAAATTACATTTAAAAGATTAGAAAAATTTAAGAAAACCAAGAAAGTTAGAAGTTTCTTAAACAAAACTAGTAATAAAGTACTTATGAGCAGTTGTCCCAAGGGTTAGTAAGATGAAAGAAGTCACTAATCTGAGGATAAAAATAAGTCTGAAAAAAAGTTCCTATTCTGGTAGCCAAACATTTGAATTTTGTTACCCAACTATACGCACTTACACACGTCTTGAAACTCGGGATAGTAGAGAATACCTTGAAATACTCTTGTCTAAAAGCCAAAGTATGAAGGAAATAATAAAGGGAGAATAAAAGATAAAATGGTGAAGAAAAATGAACACTGTTTTTGTAATCACTAAGGCAGCAAAAAAAAATATACCAAGGGTGGTTCATCACTTAGTTCCTTAGACCAACTGGTTTAGGAGTCACTGCTAAGTCTTAGGTGTTGCAAGACGAGGAAAATACTAATACACCTAATTAGCAAGCACATGAGTAATCGGTCGGTTAGTACTTCAAGAAGTATTAATGGTCGTATGAAAAATGTGTGAGCAAATCCATCTAAATATTCACCAATTAAAATGTACTGAAGTAGATGGACAAGAGTATGATAGCTTGAATTGAATTCTCCGAGTGTAGGGATGTTCTTTACAACACATAGGGGTATATGATCAATGTTTGGAAGAAAGATAGGAATGAAAAATAAAGACGATGTTTTATTGAGGGATGATGTGATTCTAACATCTTTTCATGACTATTAAGATAGGGTGCATAACAACCGAAAAGCTAGTGTAGTAGAAAACTCTGATTTTCAAAGTCTTTCTTTTATAATTCCAATCTTTATATGTAAATTTCACAGTCTTCCTTTGATTATGGGATTTTGTGGGTGCAATCCGCTGAAAACCCTAAGGAGATAACACTCCTCCTACTAGGGACACCTAGAGGTTTAAAGGGTTGTTGCACGTGCTCAGTGCAATCGTGTTGCCCACGAAAGTGTGGTAGTTAGTTTTTCTTTTTCTTAATAAAATTTTCTCCTTCTCTTGAATAAAAGATGTTTGCTCGAGACGATCAAAATTAAGTTTAGGGGAATTTGATCAATCGAAAATATGGCATTCTTAACACATCAAATTCCCTACTCGTTCTAATCATCTAAGGGTGTTTATTGTAAATATAACATGGATTACAAATTTATCTAGAAATTACGAAATACTACGTGTTATAGTTATAATCGACACTCTGAAGGGAAATTATTCTCGCTCGGTTGTTAAGCAATAAAGGTATGAACAGGTCGAATCTCGTTCTATCACAAGTAAGGTAAATCATCTCCTTCTTCAGCTCTGAATGACAAAGGTCGAGACTTTGCAAACGCAATGCACCTCGTGGGAATCTGCCGAACAGTTCGGGCCAAATCCTGAAGAAAGCTCAAAAGCGCTGTTTGATGACTTTCTTGGAATCGCTCGATTCTTTCTGTTTCGATTGACGGAAGATACGATAGCTTTCTTCAAAGACGCGGACGGAGGCTAAGTGGCAGTCGCTCGGTTGTTAAGCAATAAAGGTATGAACAGGTCGAATCTCGTTCTATCACAAGTAAGGTAAATCATCTCCTTCTTTGTTTATTACATCCTGCATGATATTGTATATCTCAACACATTTTATCGAGATTGTGTGCAGAAAATTCTTCAGGTCAAAGAACCGGAATCACAAAAGTGCCAATAGAACACATCAATTCAAAGAACCAAATACTGGCAGCAACCAAGAAAAAATTATAAGATTCCAGATATCAAAAGAACAACCAAATATCAACACCAGAAGACCCGATGAAAATGAGTCAGCTATCTCTTCAAATGCCCGCGGAACCGCGGCCGAGTTGCCTTGGATCCGTGGCCGAGTCAGGGTGTCAGAGAACGAGAAATCTCCAGATCCTTCTTCTCAACAACCTTGCCTCCTCAAGATGCTTAATTACCACATGGCTCATTCTGGAAGACTCTGTATAACAACCTTCTTCTAGAAGGCTCCTTATAACAACCTCATTCTAGAAGGCTCTCCCTAACAACCTACCTCATTCTAGAAGGCTCTCTCTAACAACCTAGCTTTGGAGAGAAGATTCAATTGAAATTTATAAAAGGGGATCAAGATCTAAGGTTGAGGATTGTTCATTAATTGGGGGTTCAATATATTTCACACACAAGTTGAGTGACACAACTTGTGCTCCAATCCAAACCCTAACCAAAATCCAATTCCAAAGCCAAATCACGATCCATCGAGAAGCAAATCAAGTGAGCAATCAACGATCCTTCATCGCAACGCCGATCATCATCCGAGCAAGAGATCCACGATTATCCACGACTCATAGCGATCGAGCTTCGCAAAGATCGACGACGAATTCACCTCTTCAAAGGAGCGATCGAGAGCTTAATCTTGTACCTCGAGTTGAGGAGTTGTGTAATTTGAAGAAGATTTATTGAAGGTGATAAATTGTTAATTCTCGTTCTCATTACATTCTTGCATTATGAAATTTCTTGATTCTTGATTCATTAATTTTCATGATGTGTGAGTGAAATCTCCACTTGTAACGGAATCGAGTGAATCGGTAGATCTAATGATGATGAAATCATTTTACCAATCTTAAGTCTTATGAGAATTTTAAACTCCGGGAAAAAGAATTGTCAATGACCTAATTTGGATTGAAATCAATGTTCTTGATTATTTCATTTCAAATTAGGGATCAAATGATTGATGATCCTCTTTGCTAGAGGCTAAAATTGAATGAGGATCAATGAAAAGACAAGGGATAGTGAAGGAGAAACCCTAGTTTCTTCAATAGATCCCTAATCTTCATTCATTCATCATCGATCTAGCTATAATCCATCAATAGATAAGATTCGTCATAATTAGTATTCATCATAGCTACTAATTCGATCGATTTCTGCAAGCAATTCTACAAATCTTGATCACTAAATTGATTTGGACATCTCCTTGATTCTTGATCTATTTCTTTATGTTTCTTAAAAATCAAATCTCACAAATCTTGAATCAACTATCTTGAATTTTCTTTTATATTTTCAATTCGACTCATCTAAAGAAAAATTGAACAAGTACACACATCTCAGTGGATGATCCATATTCATTAACGCGCTACATCGGCACCGTTAATTGATTGCGGTATAAATTTCTTTGATTGTGATTACTTTTCCGTACACATCGAGAATTTGGATCAATCTGGTCTACAAAGGTTGTATTTCTCCCCAGTTAGTGTTAGACACTAACTAGTACGTGATACTATAACTTGTTACCCTAATGATTCTAGTTTGATTCCTAGGTTAGTTTGTTTAGCACCTTCTAAAATTTTAATATGGCATGTGTGATGCTTGCAAAACACCAGGAAAGGTGCTAAGGAAACCCTACAACCACGTTCAAGAGAGCGTGCAAAACGGTGGTTTTTGGGTACAGTCCCGAGTCACATGGAGGCAATGAGCGATAGGAGGGGATTTCCTCTCTCCCGGTATTTGGGGTTGATGTTGCTGTTAGTTGTATGTATGCCCTAGAGGCCAGTATTATACAGATGTTGTATATTATATTGGATGCTTGGACATATATAGAGATGACTTTCTTGCTCGATATGATAGTATGCTATCTGGTTACTCTTTATCTTAACATGTACACTAGTCTCTTTATACTGTCTTGTAGTTACATGTTGGTAAAGCCCTTAGGATGTGTACTTGACTACCTGGACTATGATGCAGATCATACTAGTGGGGACATGGTAGTCCATAAGTACATCCTTCAAGGTCCCTAGTCGTGGGTGTATCGAGACGGGGCGTCGATATACCAGAGTAGACTAGCATACACGCTTCTCGACCCATGTGATGGGCGATGGATGATCCCATATCCATTGGTGTTTGACATCAGAGATGGTATACGGGTGCTCAGTGGAGACTGGGTACACTGGACGGACTTGCCGAAAACTCCCAGATGGTATTATACCTCACGTCAGATGGCAGTTCTCAGGTGACACTTGTACAGGTTAGTCTATAGACCCGAGATCGTCATAGAGTCTTGTGTGATTCCCACTGTGCTTTGATCTCCACCTTACCACGTCCATGAGGGCGTGCAAAACGGTGGTCTTTGGGTACAGTCCCGAGTCACATGGAGGCAATGAGCGATAGGAGGGGTTTCGTCTCTCCCGGTATTGGGGGTTGATGTTGCGCAGTGCTCGATTGGCCGTAGCAGGGAAGTCCCTGGCCAGGGCTGATCAGAGATTTGCTGGTAAGTGTTACCAGTAGTTTCTCGACCCGTTACGAGCCTCACATCGGCACGACTTATCGGGTTATTGGGGTCTGACGTTTACCACCCCTAGACTTGATATGCGATATATCAGACGAAGAGACCGGACTGTACGGTAAGTGTTACTGGTCGGATTCGCAGGAGTGTGAGCGGGCTAGCTCGTCGATCTTCTGATCGCTCAATACCCGGGTGGCCGTTACGTTTAGCAGACCGCTTGCGGCTTGTGGGTGCTTGATATGATCATCATCTGCTACCGGCGTATTGACGAGTCTTTAGAGTCCTACACAGAGGTTTCCTGGTTCAAGCGAAACGAAATAGGAGCGCATATGAGATATGTGCAGGACCGAGAATAATGCATGTATGTGATACCGCATTTCATTCTCGCGATATATGTTTTCGATTGGTTATATTCGATATGACCTAGTTATCGAATCATTGATTCGATAAATCGATACATTGAATACTAGTCGGTCATGTGCGACATGACCAGATCATTGAATCAAATGTTGATTTAATGATTTAATGTATAATTATATATTTGATATATTACTTTGCATTAACTAGTATTGGTTCACTTTAAACGGATTTTTCTCACTTGGATTGCACATTGTATATGTGATATACTTTTGTGCACTTTTTGTATCATGTTTGATGATACTTGATCATTTAGTTAAGTGTATAGAATTAATCCATGGTTAATTTGATAATTAGGGTTTTGCATATTCATTTATTTATTTATTTGTTTATTTATTTATTTGAAATGGATTAAGATAAGAATGGTGGCTTTATTTGTTTTATGTTGAAGCTTCATGAAGCTTTGACTTTGCTAACCATTCTTATCTTCATGCTTAACCCTAACCCACTCAAATGACCATGGTTTATTCTCTACACTTAACCCTAGTTTAAGTTATGATAAGTATTGTTTTTCTATTTCTTTTTTTAATAGAACTTATCATAACCATCTTCATCTTCTTCTTCTTCAAGCTTGCTACTTTAATGGCAACTTGAGATCTAGTGAGAGAAATCCAAATCTAAAGTGAACCCACCTCCTATTTCTTCATCCTCTACCTCTTGCCAAGTGGTTTTGGGTGTTTTCTTCACAAGTTTCACAAGTTTGTGAAGTCGGAGCTTGAACTTGCGATGCCTCGACGTAGATCGTCTTTGACACGAAGCCGGCGACCTAGCTCACCCGTTTCTTCGACGAAGCCGACGCTTGAGCCCGGGGTTCAACATGGACAGCGAGGAGACTTCGTTGCGGAGCCGTGGAGGTGGATATCCGGATCTACAAAGGTTGTAATTTCCATATCCTTGTAGTTAAGTGTTAACTAGCTTTTCTTTTCGCCTAAAATTCTAGCAACGATCCGTAGTCTAGGGTTTCTCGGCACCAAAAATTTTAAATTGGCATGTCCGATGCCTTGTGAGACCTTACTAGAGTGCCTAGGAACCTTTCACTGGTATCAGAGCCTAGCTAGAGCCTTAGGCGAAGTCCCGACGGAGTTTGAAGTCCGAACGAACCCGAAACTATAATTCCAAGGTGCTCTCTGGAAAATTTCTGAAATTTTCGATTTTTGTCAATTAAAAATGTCCAGAAAATCATGCAGGGTCTTATATGAAATACTGTGAAATTCGAGGGCCTGATTCAACTTTTCCACCGCGGAACCGCGGCACGAGCTATGCATGAGCGGCGGTTCCGCGGCCGTACTGTCCCATTGTCTGGTTATTTTTCCACAGTAATTCATGAATTCAGAGATTATGTTTTCTGGGTATTTTTATTGTGACTCTACAGAGGAGTATTTTGGGTTTGCTTTGGAGATTCAATTATTCGTTCGGGTTATCAAATTTCGTCTTTGTGTATTTCCGGATAATTTCCAGAATATGTTAAAAAGTTCGACCGGATATAAATACCCAATTTTTCCCCTGTCGGGAAATTTCCAAGTGTTGGATTTTTCCGTAGTTTAACGACGTTCTAAGTAGTGCAAGTAACGCGATGGACCCTCTAGAAGACAACAAACCTTAACTCGATTATGTGACCGTCTTGAACTGCCCTTTGAACCTTCGGGTTTGGGGCAGTACGGCGTGCCACATGTGAGGCGTTGGCTTGACCCTTCTACGGCTGGACCATCGGTACTGAGGCACGAACTGAATGTTGTTAGACTTATTTCATGTGTTGGACTGTATCGGGAAAACTTGGGTATTCGACTGTTCGATCGGAAAGTTTAACATTATCTGTTTATCTGGAATGTGATACAATAATTGGAATTCACAAACAGTTATGAGATAACTGGATGAATGTTATAAATTTAGCAGTTTAGTCCCATATGATATTGAAAAGAGTTTTCGATAATGAGACTAAAATGCGGGATTTATATCTGTTAGGCATGCGATGTCTAAAGGAGTTGCGGATTCCAATTGTTGTAGTTTTACACTTTCTTTTCTGTGACCGTAAGTGTAGTATGTTCATATCGCCGGTTTCGTTGCTATACGTCAACGACAATTGGGGTATGCATACTTACTTACGTTGATGACATGTGATGTTTTGTGTTGCTGGATATGTTATATTAGATCGTCGTATTCGAATAGCCGGGGTTTTTTATGTGAGATAAGTGTTTTTCATTTTCATTCATGTAAAAACTTGTATGTAATATTCTTTTATTTGGGGCACTTCCTAGTAGCGGAAGATGTCACCCTTTGTATATTATTTACTTTTCCGCATTAGGATAGACCCAAGGAGGGGAGCACAAGTTACCGGGTTCTGGGGTCCAGTGGGAGACCAACTCGAGGAGTCGAGTCCGGGTCTCCTAACCCTAGAATTGGCAGGGTTGCTTGCCGCTCTCGTAGGGGTCTAGGGGTGTGGGATTGGCTATTCGTTACGACCGTGGAATCCGTGTTTTATACTGGCTCGTATTGAAAACACAGACGTCCTAGTATATCCAATATTTCATATGATTATTCTGTTGCGATATCTGTGATGGATATAGTATTTAGTATATATGATATATTATATAGACGTTACTTATGTTTTACACCCGCGCTAGCCCTGCCCTGCTATGTCGTTAGTTACCTAACCTAACGGTGCACGAGAGGACATCGAGACGAATGCGGATGGCATAAGTGTACGTCATATCTATCTGTGATGTTTAGGTATTTAAATGATGGGACTTCATTAATGTGATTAATGAAAGATAAGAAACCTAAGATGTTGTAGAATCGAATTTTAAAATAAAACAGGTAGCTACAGTTCTTGCTTTGCATAGCGGTATATATGATATACCCTGCACCTTATTCGATGAGGAAAGGACCGAGATCCCTTCACCGGGAGTGACTCCTTTAGCAATAACTGGCAGATGCTACACACTCGGTTTGCTTTTGACTGCTTTTGGGTTTTTGCTTTGCACAGCGATATATATGATATATCCCGCACCTCATTCGACGAGGAAAGGACCGAGATCCCTTCACCGGGAGTGACTCCTTTAGCAAAACTAGAAAAGCCTCAAAATCACTCCATTTCAAAACTTCATTTGATTCTACAACGATATCAAGTTCATTACGCTCATGGTTTTATGAAAACCTGCGTAGCCCTCCGTCATTTCAGATAAGTACTAGTTAGTATTCGTGCTACGTTTGTTGACTATGTTAAGGCGTAGTGTGTGGTAGCTAACCAGTATTTATCTGCTTATGCATATGATGCAGATTGGATTAGGGTAGTCGTGCGACTTTGTTGACTATGTTAAGGGTCGTGCGGGTGAGTTTAATTCAATCAGGAAATGACGGGTTGAACTTGACTAGCACTTGTGATTTGTTGACTATGTTAAGGTCACATAGATGCTAGTGGCAAAATGCTATCGGGAATTTCAAGTGTTGAAATTTGCAATGAGATTGCATACCTTCTATGAGATAGTTGGATCCCGATACCCACTGCGAGTAAGAGTTACTCCTGGGAGAGTTTTACACATTGCAATTAGTTGATCAAGTAGGTGTCTAGAAAGGTGTCAACGGGGTTACGCCTCTGGGAAAACGAGGTTTACATTAATTAGGTTCGTGCGAAAGCACGGGGGACCTCCCTCAAAGTACCGACACTGGCCTGGCTGAAAGATTGGCGAACTTGTAGTGTGTAATTAATCCCGGCTAGTCTTTCCTTTTAGGGTTTGGAGGAAGATTTGATAAAAAGCAGTGGGAGCCATCCTGATTAGATAAGATAATAACCAATCTGATCTTGCACGAGCATACGCTAAAGTGTTTTCTTCTCTCTCTCTCCAGGTAGCGACCAGTTCATGCCTTAATCAAGATAATAATATGGATGTATTGACCGAACCCGCATGTTATACTGTGCTGGGGAACGTTGGTTCCGTTCTTTCCTATAAGAGTTATAGGAATGAACAGGATATAGGGGAATGCCAGGATTCCCATGCCACCCGAATGAAGAAAGTACATGTTGATGCATTTTCTTCGGGTGTGTTCGTTACTGAGAACTGTTTCTCTATTTTCTCTACGTCCTGGGTATTGGATACCGGGTCGGGATCCCATATATGTAATCAGTTACATGGGCTAAGGAAAGGTAGAGAACTTGGAGAAGGTGATAAAGACATTAGAGTTGGAAATGGTGCAATTGTTGCAGCTAAGACTGTCGGGGATTATCACCTTGTATTACCAACTGGTAATACATTGGTTCTGAACGAATGCTATTACATGCCGAACCTGATATGCAACATTATATCGTTTTCTTTATTAAGTAAAGAGGGATATAATTTTGTATTACAGGATAATGTTATGAACATTTTCCGTAACCAAAAGTTGGTTGGATCAGGCACGTTATGCAATGGTATTTATGTTCTAAATCAATCAACAGTTCTGAGCATAACAAACACACACAAGAGGAAGAGTTCTGAACTCAATGAATCCTTCTTGTGGCATTGTAGACTGGGTCACATCAATGTGACACGACTGGCTAAGTTGCATAAGGATGGATATTTGAAACCTTTCGAATTTTCATCTTATGACACTTGCCAGTCATGTCTCAAAGGCAAGATGACCAAAACTCCGTTTACGGGACACGGAGAAAGAGTTACCGAACTCTTAGGACTGATACATAGTGATGTATGCGGTCCTATGTCTACACATGCCAGGGATGGTTCTTCGTACTTCATTACATTCACTGACGATCTCTCTAGATTTGGATATGTGTTCTTGATGAAACACAAATCAGAAGCTTTTGAGAAATTTAGGGAATATAAACAAGAAGTTGAGAACCAAACCGAAAAAAGTATTAAAATCCTACGATCTGATCGAGGAGGAGAATACTTAAGCAATGATTTCCTGGACTTCCTAAAAGAGAATGGGATTCTCTCTCAGCTGACTCCTCCATATACACCACAGCACAACGGTGTATCTGAACGAAGGAATCGCACCCTATTAGATATGGTGCGCTCTATGATGAGCACAGCTGAGTTACCTATTTCCTTCTGGGGTTATGCGCTGGAAACAGCAACATACCTATTGAATCAAGTTCCATCTAAATCTGTACCTACCACACCATATGAGATATGGAGTGGGAAGAGACCATATTTTAAACGAGTTAAGATATGGGGTTGTCCGGCCTATGTCAAAAGGCAAAATCCGGACAAGCTCGAGGCACGGTCAGTTCTCTGCAAGTTTGTGGGATATCCTAAGAATTCTCAAGGATATTTTTTCTACCATGCTGAAGAACAAAAAGTGTTTGTTTCACAATATGCCACCTTTTTAGAAAAGGAATTCCTTGAAAAAGAAATTAGTGGCAAAGTGGTAGAGCTGGAAGAAATTCCAGATACACAAACTATAACTGAAGATTTAGTGGAACCAGAAGATTCGATAGTACCAGACGAACCCCAGCCTCTCCGCCGATCTAGTAGGGTTTCTCGTCCACCTGAGAGATACTACGGTTTTCTCATTGATGGTGGGAGCGAGGATTGCATCATGGAGGATGATGAACCAACTAGCTTCGAGCAGGCCATCATGAGTGGGGACTCAGTGAAATGGTTGGATGCAATGCGTTCTGAGATGGATTCCATGTACACCAACAAAGTATGGACTTTGGAAGTTGCTCCTGAAGGGGTAAAACCCATTGGGAGCAAGTGGATCTTCAAGAAGAAACTTGGTGTAGATGGGAAAGTGGAGACTTTCAAAGCTAGACTTGTAGCAAAGGGTTTTCGTCAAAGACCAGGTGTGGACTATGACGAGACCTTTTCTCCAGTGGCTATGCTTAAATCCATCCGGATCATGCTTGCCATCGCTGCATATCATGACTACGAAATCTGGCAAATGGATGTTAAGACCGCCTTTCTAAACGGTGATTTAGAAGAGTGCGTGTACATGACTCAGCCAGAGGGCTTCGTAGACAGTGGGAGCAGCGGGAAGGTGTGCAAGCTGCTTAAATCCATTTATGGATTAAAGCAAGCATCGCGGAGTTGGAACATCTGCTTTGACGTCGTTATCAAAGAGTTTGATTTCGTCAAAAATCCAGATGAACCTTGTATCTACAAGAAGGTAGCTGAGAGTAAGGTTGTCTTCCTCGTATTGTACGTGGACGACATACTCTTGATAGGAAATGATATTCCTATGCTGCAATCGGTCAAGCTCTTCTTATCACAAAGATTCTCAATGAAAGATCTTGGTGATGCCTCCTGCATATTGGGAATAAGGATCTATAGAGATAGATCCAAACGGATTTTGGGATTGTCCCAATCCAGGTACATTGACACCATACTAAAGAGGTTTAGTATGGAAGAGTCCAAGCGTGGGAACTTGCCCACGATCTCTGGAGTCACTCTCTCCAAAGAGATGTCTCCCAAGACTGATTTGGAGAGAGCTCGCATGCAAGGAATACCCTATGCTTCGGCAGTAGGCTCTATCATGTATGCGATGCTATGTACCAGACCCGATGTAGCATACTCACTAAGTATAGTGAGCAGGTATCAAGCTGATCCTGGAGAGAGTCACTGGACAGCTGTGAAGAGCATTCTCAAGTACTTGCGAAAGACTAGAGATATGTTCTTGGTGTATGGTAACGGAGAACTCCAAGTGGAGTCCTTTACCGATTCGAGCTTCCAGAGTGATAAGGACGACTCCAAGTCGCAGTCGGGCTTTGTCTTTACCCTTTACGGAGGGGCGGTTAGCTGGAAGAGTTCCAAGCAGGAAACCGTGGCAGACTCGACGATGGAGGCTGAATACATCGCTGCCAACGATGCTGCCAAAGAGGCTGTCTGGATCAAGAAGTTCATTACTGAACTTGGAGTGGTTCCATCCATTGAGCGTCCAATACCTTTGTATTGCGATAACAATGGAGTGGTGGCTTTGGCCAAGGAACCCAGGTCCCATCAGCGATCGAGGCATATTCTGAGGCGGTATCACCTGATCCGGGAGATAGTTGATCGCCGGGAGATCGAGGTCAGGAGAGTTGACACGAAGAACAACACGGCGGATCCACTCACGAAGGCCATTCCCCAGACACAGTTTGAGAGACTCTTCGGGATGCTCGGTATGCGATACTACAGCAGCTGGCCCTAGTGCAAGTGGGAGATTGTTAGTTGTATGTATGCCCTAGAGGCCAGTATTGTACAGATGTTGTATATTATATTGGATGCTTGGACATATATAGAGATGACTTTCTTGCTCGATATGATAGTATGCTATCTGGTTACTCTTTATCTTAACATGTACACTAGTCTCTTTATACTGTCTTGTAGTTACATGTTGGTAAAGCCCTTAGGATGTGTACTTGACTACCTGGACTATGATGCAGATCATACTAGTGGGGACATGGTAGTCCATAAGTACATCCTTCAAGGTCCCTAGTCGTGGGTGTATCGAAACGGGGCATCGATATACCAGAGTAGACTAGCATACACGCTTCTCGACCCATGTGATGGGCGATGGATGATCCCATATCCATTGGTGTTTGACATCAGAGATGGTATACGGGTGCTCAGTGGAGACTGGGTACACTGGACGGACTCTCCGAGAACTCCCAGATGGTATTATACCTCACGTCAGATGGCAGTTCTCAGGTGACACTTGTACAGGTTAGTCTGTAGACCCGAGATCGTCATAGAGTCTTGTGTGATTCCCACTGTGCTTTGATCTCCACCTTACCACGTCCATGAGGGCGTGCAAAACGGTGGTCTTTGGGTACTGTCCCGAGTCACATGGAGGCAATGAGCGATAGGAGGGGTTTCGTCTCTCCCGGTATTGGGGGTTGATGTTGCGCAGTGCTCGATTGGCCGTAGCAGGGAAGTCCCTGGCCAGGGCTGATCAGAGATTTGCTGGTAAGTGTTACCAGTAGTTTCTCGACCCGTTACGATCCTCACATCGGCACGACTTATCGGGTTATTGGGGTCTGACGTTTACCACCCCTAGACTTGATATGCGATATATCAGACGAAGAGACCGGACTGTACGGTAAGTGTTACTGGTCGGATTCGCAGGAGTGTGAGCGGGCTAGCTCGTCGATCTTCTGATCGCTCAATACCCGGGTGGCCGTTACGTTTAGCAGACCGCTTGCGGCTTGTGGGTGCTTGATATGATCATCATCTGCTACCGGCGTATTGACGAGTCTTTAGAGTCCTACACAGAGGTTTCCTGGTTCAAGCGAAACGAAATAGGAGCGCATATGAGATATGTGCAGGACCGAGAATAATGCGTGTATGTGATACCGCATTTCATTCTCGCGATATATGTTTTCGATTGGTTATATTCGATATGACCTAGTTATCGAATCATTGATTCGATAAATCGATACATTGAATACTAGTCGGTCATGTGCGACATGACCGGATCATTGAATCAAATGTTGATTTAATGATTTAATGTATAATTATATATTTGATATATTACTTTGCATTAACTAGTATTGGTTCACTTTAAACGGATTTTTCTCACTTGGATTGCACATTGTATATGTGATATACTTTTGTGCACTTTTTGTATCATGTTTGATGATACTTGATCATTTAGTTAAGTGTATAGAATTAATCCATGGTTAATTTGATAATTAGGGTTTTGCATATTCATTTATTTATTTATTTGTTTATTTATTTATTTGAAATGGATTAAGATAAGAATGGTGGCTTTATTTGTTTTATGTTGAAGCTTCATGAAGCTTTGACTTTGCTAACCATTCTTGTCTTCATGCTTAACCCTAACCCACTCAAATGACCATGGTTTATTCTCTACACTTAACCCTAGTTTAAGTTATGATAAGTATTGTTTTTCTATTTCTTTTTTTAATAGAACTTATCATAACCATCTTCATCTTCTTCTTCTTCAAGCTTGCTACTTTAATGGCAACTTGAGATCTAGTGAGAGAAATCCAAATCTAAAGTGAACCCACCTCCTATTTCTTCATCCTCTACCTCTTGCCAAGTGGCTTTGGGTGTTTTCTTCACAAGTTTCACAAGTTTGTGAAGTCGGAGCTTGAACTTGCGATGCCTCGACGTAGATCGTCTTTGACACGAAGCCGGCGACCTAGCTCACCCGTTTCTTCGACAAAGCCGACGCTTGAGCCCGGGGTTCAACATGGACAGCGAGGAGACTTCGTTGCGGAGCCGTGGAGGTGGATATCCGGATCTACAAAGGTTGTAATTTCTATATCCTTGTAGTTAAGTGTTAACTTGCTTTTCTTTTCGCCTAAAATTCTAGCAACGATCCGTAGTCTAGGGTTTCTCGGCACCAAAAATTTTAAATTGGCATGTCCGTTGCCTTGTGAGACCTTACTAGAGTGCCTAGGAACCTTTCAGTTGCGCTGTGCTCGATTGGCCATAACAGGAAGTCCCTGGCCCGGGCAGAAACTGAGATTTACTGGTAAATGTTATCAGTAGTTTCTCGACCCGTTAGGAGCCTCACATCGGCATGACTTATCAAGTTATTGGGGTATGACGTTTACCACCCCCAGACTCGATATGTGGTATATCAGACAAAGAGACCGGATTATACGGTAGTGTTACTTAATGGATTCACGGGAGTATGAACAAGCTTGCTTGTTGATCATCTGATCTCTCAATATCCGGGTAGCCGTTATGTCCAGCTAGTACCGCCGACGGCTTGTGGGTAACTAATATGATCATTACATACTGTCGGCGTATTGATGAGTCTTTAGAGTCCTACACAGAGGTTTCTTAGCTCATGCGAAATGAAGTAGGGCACATATGTGATATGTGCGGGACCGAGATTAATACGTGTATGTGATATCGTATTCTAATCTCGCGATATATGATATTAGTCGGTTGTATGTGATATAGTTGGATTATTAAATCAAGTGTTCATTTAATAATTTAATATATAATTATATATATTTGATATATTAATATATATTAACTAATATTAGCTCACTTAAGAATTTCGTTTCTACTTATACATGTAATATATATGTGATATATGTTAATATATTTATTTTGTGTCATGCTTGATGATACATTGCACATGGGTGTATGAGACTTATACCTAACTAAAGATAAATTGGGTGATTAATTATTAAGGGATAAACAAAATTAGGTGGAAAATGCCATGGTTTGTGATGCTTGTAGAAGATTGTGGAAACCTTGACTTAGTCAACTAATTTTGTTTTACTCCAGAAATTTATTAACCTAACCATTATATTTAACCATGGTTAAGTCTTTACAAGAGTTTATATATGATTTTTTCTCACCCATGGTTGGAATGATTCACCACTTCATCTTCTTCTTCATCTCCATTTTTTGCTTTCTAGCTTTCTTGTGAGAAGAACAAGAAAAAAAGAAAAATAATTCTAAAGTGAGCAAAATTCCCACTTCACCAATCTATACCAAACTAGCCATTTAGTATAGGTCGTTTCTTCACTAATTCATCAATTAGTGAAAAGGTAGCTTGAGTTAGAGATTCTTCGACGTAGATCGTCTTCGGCCTCTAAAATCCTTAAGCAAGCTCGTTCTTTTCGCCTAGTGGAGCCTAACGAGAGTCCGGGAGATCATTACTTAGAGCAAAGAGACTACTATACAGAGCTTTAGAAGTGAAGGACCGGTCTACAAAGGTTGTATTCCTTGTTCACTTAGAGTAAAGTTGTTTACATGCTTAGTTAAACCCTAATTCTCTAGTTAGATCCTTGGTTCGGGCTCACTCGGCATCCTAAATTTTTAAAGTTTTATACTTGATGCTTGCCGAAACCGTGTCGGGGTGCTAAGTGAACCCAACAACGTTTTGTTGGGATTCCTTAGCACCACAACTAGAGTTTGCAAGCAACACACATGCCACAATTTTTAGGGTGCTAATTAATCTTTAACCTAGGATTAAACAAGAAGTTTAGGGTAACATAGAAGTATCACATGAAAAATCAAGTGTCTAACACTAAGTGAAAGTGAATACAACCTTTGTAGACCTCTTTGCTAGACTCCTTGGATCGTCTTGAGTTTTCACCAACTTGCTTGAGATCTTCCTTGTCCACGATGATCCACCCGGGGCTCCTTTTCACAAGCTTCAAGCTTCACTTGATCTAGGAAGAAGATGAAGCTAACACTCTAATCTAGTGGGCTATACTAAAGTATAATGGTGATGTGGGTTGTATGATAACTTAAAAACCTTTCCTTTTTATCTCTTTCAGTCAAGAAAAGGTAGTGAGCTTTGAGGAAGAAGGAAGAGGAAATGGAAATGCTAGAGCTCTTTTCTTTTTGATAAAGATAAATGAAAATGAGAAGAGATAATATATATGAGAGTTTCTCTCATCAAACCATGGTAAACAAATATCTAGATATTTTATCATTGAGTTAAAACCCAAATGTAAATTAATCCATGGTTAATTAGTAGGTGAAGTGTGGTCAAGTCTAAACAAATATCAACCATGAATTAATCTAATTCTTTTTCTCAAATAATAAAATACATAGATATTTTATACCATTCGAGTCTTGCATTCCCATCTCCACTATATCAACAACCAAGATAAGTATGTATGCATGTATGTGTGCATACACATCAACATGTGCACATACACTCATTCATTCATGCATGCATGCATATAGAAAAAGTTTTAAATGAAAAAGCTAATGGTCATTATTAAACCAACACATGATTTAATAACCCGGTCATATCACATATGACCCGACTAATAGAAAACTCTAGATTACAATGCGGTATCATATACACGCATTTAATCAAGCATCCGCGCATATCCCTATATGCACCACACATCGTTTCGCCTGAGCTAGGTAACCCCATTGTGGGACTCTAAGACTCGTCAATACGCTAGCAGTAGGCAGTGATCATATCACATACCCACAAACCGTCAGCAGCACCAGCAGTGCGTAACTTCTCCCAGGTATTGAGCGATCAGAAGAAAAACAAGCGAACCTGTAAAAACTCCTGTCGAGCCAACCGGTAACACATACCATACAACCCGGTCTCTTCGTTAGATATGCCGCATATCGAGTCTAGGGATGGCAACGTCGACCCCAATAACTCAATATGTCGTGCCGATAAATGGTCTATAACAGATCAAGAAACTACTGATAACACTTATCAGTAAATCTCAACAGCCCTGGCCAGGGACTTACTGATATAGCCAATCACGCACAGCACAACATCAACCCCCAATACCGGGAGAGACGAAACTCCTCCTATCGCTCATTGCCTCCACATGTCTCGGGACTGTACCCAAAAGTCACCTATTTGCACGACTCAGTAGAGCCGTGGTAGGGTGGAAATCAAACCACGGTCGGAGAACACATGAGACACTATGACAATCTCGGGTCTACAGACTAACATGTACCAGTGTCACCTGAGAACTGCTATCCGACGATAGATATAATACCATATAGGAGTTCTTGGTGCGTCCGTCCAGTGTACCTAGTCTCCACTGAGCACCCGCATACGATCTCGATGTCATACATCAATGGATATGGGAACATCCATCGCCTATCATATGGGTCTAGTGTCGTATACGCTAGTCTACTCTGGAATATCGATGCCCCATCTCGATATACCCACGACTAGGGATATTTCCGGATATGCTTAAAAACTACACATGTCCCACTAGTATGATCTGCATCATAATCACAGTAGTCAAGCAAACATCCTCAGGGCTTTATCAACATGTGCAAATGAATAAAAGCATGATCAAGTGAACATGTCAGATAAAGAATAACCACATAGCATACTATCATGCCGAGCAAGAATGTCCTCTGTATATATATACATGTATAAATACATCCACTATCATATAATGGCCTCTAGGGCATACATATATCCAACAATCTCCCACTTGTACTAAGGCCAGTTATTGGCCTATCTCATACCAAACATCTCAAAAAGTCGCTCATGCTGCGGCTGAGGGAGGGCCTTGGTGAGTGGATCCGCGGTGTTATTCTTTGTGTCTACTCTCCTAATCTCGATCTCACGGCGATCAACTATTTCCCGGATCAGATGAAAATGCCTAAGGATGTGTCTGGACCGCTGATGGGACCTGGGCTCCTTGGCTAACGCCATAGCCCCATTATTATCACAATACAATGGTATTGGATCAATAATGGTTAGAACCACTCCTAGCTCGGAGACGAACTTCCTCATCCAGACGGCTTCCTTGGCGACATTATTTGCAGTAATGTACTCAGCTTCCATCGTAGAGTCTGCAATGGTATCTTGTATGGAACTCTTCTAACTCACCGCCCCTCCGTTGAGGGTAAATACAAACCCAAAGATAGATTTGTTGTCGTCCTTATCACTCTGGAAGCTCGAATCGCTAAAGGACTCCATTTGGAGATCTCTGTTACCATACACCAAGAACAATTATTTAATCCTTCGCAAGTACTTAAGAATGTTCTTCACAGCTGCCTAGTGATTCTCCCCTGGGTTGGACTGATACCTGCTTACTACACTAAGTGCATAAGCTACATCAGGGCGTGTATATAACATCGCATACATTATAGATCCTACGGCTGAAGCATAGGGTATAATGCTCATGCGAGCTCTCTCTTCATCGGTCTTTGGGTAAAAGTCCTTGGAGAGAGTGACTCCATGGAAAGTGAGTAAGGCACCCCGATTGGAGTCTTCCATACTAAACCTCTTTAGGATGGTATTGATGTACCTGGTTTGGGACAATCCCAATAACCTTTTGGATCTATCCTTATAGATCGGAATGCCCAGTATGTACGTGGCATCACCCAGGTCCTCATGGAGAACCTTTGTGATAAGAAAGATTTGACCAACCGTAGCATAGGAATATCATTTCCTGTCAGAATAATGTCATCCACGTACAATACGAGGAATGTGACAGCTCTCCCTACAGCCTTCTTATAAATACAAGGTTCATCTGGGTTTTTGATGAAATCAAACTCTTTGATAACATCATGAAAACAGATGTTCTAACTCCGTCATGCCTGCTTCAATCCATAAATGGATTTAAGCAATCTACATGCTTTCCCGCTGCTCCCACTGTCAATGAATCCCTCTGGCTAATTCACATAAATGCATTCTTCTAAATCACCATTTAGAAATGCAGTTTTAACGTCCATCTGCCAGATTTCATAGTTGTAGTGAGCAGCAATAGCAAGTAGGATCCGAATGGATTTAAGCATGGCTACGGGAGAAAAAGTTTCGTCATAGTCCAGACCTGGTCTTTGATGAAAACCCTTCGCTACAAGTCTTGCCTTATAGGTCTCCACCTGCCCATCTACACCAATCATTCTTTTAAAGATCCATCTGCACCCTACGGGTTTTACCCCAGAGGGTACAACGTCCAAAGTCCATACTTTGTTGGTGTACATAGACTCCATTTCAGATCTCATGGCATCCAGCCACTTCACAGAGTCCACTCGTGATAGCTTGCCGAAAACTGGTAGGATCATCATCCTCCATGATGTAATCTTCTCTATCACCATCAATGAGAAAACCGTAGTATCTCTCCGGTGGGCGAGAAGTCCTTCCAGATCTACGGAGTGGTCGAGGTTCATTAGTTTCTGTTGCAACAGCCGGTTCAACCAAGTCGTCACTTGTGACTATTGTCTCTAGAACCTCTTCTAGATCTACCACATTGCCATCTATATCATTTTTAAAAAATTCTTTTTCTAAAAATATGGCGTGCTACGAAACAAACACCTTTTGTTGCTCCTTGTGATAGAATAGATATCTATAGGAATTCTATGGATAACCCATAAAATTACACATGACTGACCGTGTCTCGAGTTTGTCCGGATTTTGCTTTTTGACATAGGCCAGACAACCCCAAATCTTAACTCGTTTAAGAGATGGTCTCTTCCCATGCCATATCTCATATGGCATGGTAGACACGGTTTTGGTTGGAAACCTGTTCAATAGAAATGCTTCAGTCTCCAATGCATGCCCGCAAAATGAGACAGGTAACTCAGCATCACTCATCATGGAACGAACCATATCTAATAGGGTCCGATTCCGACGTTCTGACACACCGTTGTGCTGTGGTGTGTAAGGAGGAATGAGCTGAGAGAGAATCCCATTCTCTTAAAAAGTCTCCAAACTCTGTACTGAGATACTCACCACCTCGATCTGATCGAAGCATCTTGATACTCAATCCGGTTTGTTTTTCTACTTCAAGTTTGTACTCGGTGAATTTCTCGAAAGCTTCAGACTTATGCTTTAGTAAAAACACATAACCGAACCTTGAGAAATCATCAGTAAAAGTTATGAATTAAGAAAAACTGCCTCTAGCCTGTGTTGACATTGGCCCGCATACATCACTATGTATGAGGGCTAAGAGCTAAGTAGCTCTTTCTCCGTGTCCTCTAAACGGAGATTTGGTCATTTTACCGTTGATACAAGACTGGCAAGTCGCATAAGATTTATATTCAAAAGGGTTTAAATATCCATCTTTATATAGCTTATTTAGTCTTGTTTCATTAATATGACCAGTCTACAGTGCCAAAGAAAAGCTTTATTTAATTCTGAAAGTTTTCTTTTATTAGTGTGCTGTATGCTGAAAATTGTGTGTTGATTTAGGACGTACATCCCGTTATTAAGTGTACCATACCTTACCAACATTTGATTCAGGTTAATGTTCATAACATTATTCTGCAACACAAAATTATATCCTTCATTGTCTAACAAAGAAACGGATACAATATTACAAAGCATACTAGGTACATAATAACATGGGTTCAAAACCAATATATACCCTGACGGCAACCCCAGGTGATACTCTCCCACTGAAACCGCATGTACATTGGAACCATTTCCAACCCGGAGAGTATGGTCACCTGTCTTCAAAACATTGTTATTTCTCAGCCCGTGCATGGAAATGCAAATATGAGAACCTGAACCGGTATCTAATACCCATGAAGCAGAGTTTATAGAAAAACAGTTTTCTATCATAAACATACCTGAAGAGGAAGCATCACCATGCTTCTTCCTTTTGAGATCCAAGTACTCAGTGCAGTTGCGCTTCCAGTGTCCCACTTTGTGGCAGTGATAACATTCCCCTATCCCCGATTCCCCATCCGTGGACTTTTCTTTCCCCTTGACCTTTTTAACTCCACCTCTAGGTTTGGTGGGTTTCTTCTTCATCTTTCCCTTGGCCTTAGCCTTCGGGCGAGAGGAGGAAGATGGACCAACAGTCAAAGCGGGAGTCTTCCCTGAGTTCAGCATGCTCTCTGCACTCCTCAACATATTGAGGAGTTCAGGTAGTGACTTCTCCATGTTGTGCATGTTGAAGTTAACTATAAACTGAGCAAAGGTGGGGGGAGAGACTGCAGAATGATATCAATATATTTTTCGTTGTCCATTGTCCATCCGAGGTTCTCAAGCTTTTCTATAAGGGTTATCATCTTCTGAACATGGACACCTACTGGTGTGCCAGGAGCCATCCGCGTTTGAAACAACTTTCGTGACGCTTTGTATCGTAAGACACGAGATTGCTCCCCATACAACTCTTTTGTATGGAGAAAGATGGATTGAACATCCATCTTCTCGTGCTGATTTTGATGTGTGTTATCCATCGATGCAAGCGCGAGGCATTTGGCCATGGCACAGTCAGCGTCCCATGTCTTGCGGACTTCCTTATCTGCAACCGAAGATTTAGGACCTGGGACGGGCAGGGCTGGAGCCGTGAGAACATATGATACCTTATCATAAGTCAAGGCTATGTTAATGTTCCTCAGCCAGTCTTTATAATTGGTCCCATTCAGTTTATTTTTATCTAGTAGAATCTTGAGTCCTGACATTGGTATCTGCCATTAAGAGAGAGAAAAGAACACACTCAGCGAAAGCTCTTGCAAAGATCAGATTGGTTATTTATCTTATCTAATCGATGTCTCCCACTGCTTTTATCAAATTTCCCTTCAAACCTTAAAAGGAGAACTAGCCAGGATTAATTGCATTCTACAACTTCGTTAACCGTTCAGCCAGGCCAGTGTCAGTACATGAGGGAGGTTCCCCGTGCTTTCGCACGGACCTAATTAAAGTAAATCTCATTTTCCCAGAGGCGTAGCCCCGTTAACACCTTTCTAGACACCTAATGGGTTAGCTAATTCTAAAGTGCAAAACTCTCCTGGGAGAAACTTTTTCTCACAGTGGGATCGGGATCCAACCATCATATGTGTAACGTCTTCAAAATAATAAAATATGATTTTTGGGAAATTTTATAATTTAATATTATTTTAATGAATATTTTAATATTCTGGTATAATTAAATACAAATAAATAGGGAAAAATTATGGAAAATTCTAAAATAGGGTATTTTATGGAATTATGCCATTTTAAAGTTTTTAAGATTAGTTATATGCTAATTTAGTGTTAATCGCGATTAAAAATCGCTAATTGGATTTTTAGCGCTTTTGAGCAAAAATGTGCACATATCATTTTCCACACTTGTTACACTTGTGTTACATTCTTTTGCCATGGCTTTCTTTTGGGTTCACTATTCAAGTGAGAAGAGTTAAGTGAGGAAAAGAAAAGGAAAAAGGAAATGTGATGATGAGAGAGAGAGAGTAGGTTGCTTTGACTTGGACCCTTTCCTTCATCATTTTCTCCCATCTCATTTCTTTTTCCCCTCTCCTTTGATGAGCTGCTGCCCACTCCCTCACTCTCACCCTCTTCACTAAAAACCTAGATTCATCATAAAATCAAAGCCAAAACCTCATTCCCACTTCACAAAAAGTGTTCCCGAGCTCACTAGCTACACATTGAATCTAGCTAGATTGGATTTGGTGGACTTTGAGCAACTCAAGAATTTTCTTGAGTTGCCAAAGGAGGTAATTTCTGCACCTATTAGGGTAGTATTTCAATTCCTTGTGTATCTATTCTAGTTTGATATCGATATTGTGTTGTTTGTGGACTTTGGAGAATTCAAGTTAGGGTTTAGGGTAAAACTGAAATTAAAGATGAAATTGACGATTGTGGTGACCTTAGAATCCCTTGTATGATGCTAATTTGAACCCAAACCTGAACTTGAAACCAGAATACGGAATTACGGAACCGATATCGGAAAAACTGGAAATCTGTCACTGTTTTGTGTAATCTGCTATCACCCCGAGATCCCTAAAATAAAACTGAGTTAACAGTGAGATGTGCAGGCACCATGGAACCACCACACCAAACCCTAGCTCCCCACTCCTTTTCCAGGCCGCCAATTCTTCCATTCTGGCCGCAATTTGCGGCCAGAGCAGGGTGGATTTGCCTCGTTTTCTGTGCATGCCCCCATTTCCTCTAGTCTTGACCCTGGGTACTTCTAGTTTTGACTGATTCCATCTAGGGTGAAATCTGGGTTGATTTTCCTATGTTGGTGTATGATTTACGACTTGATTTAGCATGGATTTTAGTGTTTTGTGATTCATTCCTGTCGGGTGGCGTTTGGACGTCAACGACAAGTGGATTTTGATTGTGTTTACATGCGAGTCGATAGGTTTTTACCTATGCGGGTAGCGTGTGCTATTTTGGTTTCCGATGTGATTTTCATGTGCTTTAGCATTGTGATATACTTATAGGTACACTACGAG
Organism: Agapanthus africanus; assembly: GCA_030015575.1. NCBI lineage: Eukaryota > Viridiplantae > Streptophyta > Magnoliopsida > Asparagales > Amaryllidaceae > Agapanthus > Agapanthus africanus. The sequence continues at coordinate 402,642,183 of JASDDO010000031.1, read as the reverse complement.
ATGTTGAGGCAAAGAAGATGAAGATGGCGACATCGGCACCGACACATGAGAAGCAAGGTGAGTAGATTTATATCTACGGGGAGAAGTCGGGTGGATGGTGTATAGCACCCCCGCAGTCCGTGGTGATGTATACGAATACGTATACACACATATATTTATTATGTGTTGTTTAGGGTTATTGATGGTAGTAATGGATTATTGGTAATAATAAGGATGTATTGGTTGAGTAGTGCGAAACCCTAGAGTAGTGGTTGCACCCACACTCACACATACACACATACTTGAATACATTCTTTCATATATCTGTGCGCACATGATGGTGGGCATATCTACACATGGGTATGGGACTATGTGTTTATATACGGGTTTTGAGGATGATACGTGGGATTGAGATGAGTCGATGAGATTCGATTGAGGCCGTGAGATTTGGCGACATGACAGAGTCGTATTGGAGATGTGATATGATGGTAGTGATGCCTGTCATGTGATGAGATATGTGACATCGACTCAGATTTAGGTGGTTTCCATACCCCTCTCTTTTGACTTGACTGTGGCTTCGTAGTTCGCATAGTAGGCGTTAGACTAGACCCGAGTCATACCTATTTCAAAATTAACGAATCGGGGATATTTTAAAGATAAGCAAAAAGGGTTTATACGGATATTTAAAAAGGCGCATCTTTTCTTAAAACACCGTATCCCTTATTTTACCAAAAGCCCTGATTCGTCTTATTTCAAAAGGCAAGGTTGCATGATATATCTATTGAGGCAGGTTTTCTACTGTTGCGTTGATTACTCGATTCCATACTTTCATGCTGTTTGCATTGCATCGCTTATATTGTTGATATATTTCAGTCTTGCTGCTAGGACACCAGCACCATTATCGATGATGCGTATGTTCCACGTACACTGTTGCCGGCTCACACACTTCATCATCGATAATTGCCATGTCACTACACTGTAGTACTGTTGCATTCAGGATTTGACCCTTGCATGACATATTGATGTTCTTACTTTTCTGCTATATGTCGCATACATGTTGCTTTCGGATTATACGCATTGAGATATGCTGTTTCCATGATATTTCTGGTTTTTGGGAACCGTGGGTGTTTTCAAAAGGATATGTAATTGTTTTGAAAACCCGGTTACCCTTGATATGATATTTCAGTGCGTCCACCATGTGTTTTCTCAGTGCTGAGAGCGACATGTGAAACCCGATTAGAGGAGGCGGATGAGGCCGATTGCGGGTACATGGTGGACCCGGTATGGTTCCCCGGGGCAAGAAATGTTTTTCGTGGAGTAGACGATGAGCCTGGCAGGGTGGCGAGTACCTACCGGTGATTTTGTTGGACCTGGCGGTTATCCGGAGGATACCGACCAGAGTCGATAGATGGATATAGGCGTACTGCCGGGGCCGAGGGCCGATACCGCAGACAGAGCCTGTGGTCCGATCCGGACTGACGGAGCCCGATATATGAGGATTTATGTGCCGATGCTGGGCACAGTTTTCATGATGTTTTCGAGTGCCGATGCTGGGCACTCCGGTTCCATGATTTTGACGTGTCGCGAGGGGCACAGGTGGTTTATATCCTCATATTTCCATGCATATGCTGATGATATTTACATGCATGATGGTTATTGTCATTGGGTGACGAGTGGACGGGATCCACGTACATGCAGATTGATTTCATTGATTGTACCTCACATTTATGATATGCTATTACCTGAGGCACTGGCACGAGCACTTGTCATTACACTCATGTATAGAGGTTACATTGCCAGTTTAGCATGCTTCAGCTTTATTCATATTGAGGTTTATATGTATATCTGATCGTATTGACCTAGGATGGGTCATGCATTCGATCTCTTCTTGTAGATATTTTCTATTCACGAGTTGGCAACTCACCCCCGTTGTGCCACAGTCCTTGCAGGTTTTTGCCGTACAGATTCCATAGCGGCATTTCTGGCACACTGCTTCCATATGGGTGACTTGCGTTGGTAGGTGGGTTCTTTTATATCAGAACCGCCATTGTTCATGTATTATTATTGTATCTAGTCATTCCATCAACCCAAAATTGTATATTGTTCCAGACTTAGAAAACAGTGTTGTATTATTTCGACCTTAGAGTCGCGTTTGTAGTATTACGGTTTTCTGGCTGTTTTGAGTTTCTTTGTGGGTTTTGATCCTCGCCCTTTGGCGTTGTATATTATTATTGCTTGTGTGGTTGTGACCGTCGATTGACGAAGAGCTAGCTCCCGCTTGGGGATGCCTTTTATCATTCCTTATATATTATTCTTGTTGTACCCCGTTCGGGGCCAGTTTTTACAAAGGAAACTCTGCCGAAATTTTCAGGAAAGGTTACACATTTTTAAAATACATATTCGGCTTAGTTATTTAAAAACTTGGATTTTTGAAACACGATTTCTTTACTTCTAAAAACCAGTTTTCCTTATTTACTCTTTAAATGGTTTTAGATTGCTGGGCTTTTGGCTTACTTGGATCAGATGGGGTCCTATAGACTTCATATGGTTCAAGGGCCAGTCACGTGCTCTTTCGGGTCGTGACAAAGTTGGTATCAGAGCGCTAGGTTGACCTTGGTTCGAGTCTGAGTTTGACTATGTGGAGCCTAGGGCGTTATTTATATACGGAACTTTGGCTTGACCTTACGGAACTTAGACTTAGTCGAGGGGGTATTAAACCCGAACTTTCGTCGTGTAGGATGACCCTTGGTTGATGGAATAGGTGACTAAATTAGAGTGACGTACCGTGGGTATGTTCCGTGGCATACTTACGACACGCCACTCCGCTTAAGAAACCTTAGGTTGTACATTTCCTTGCATTGTGTCATATTCCTTCCTATGATCTATCTTCATCGATACTGGTTGTGGTTTTGCTGCCGCGATTGCATTGGCAGAGTGAGCTACGGCTCGAGTTGTGTCAGCATGAGCTCGTCGGGGACGAGGGCTGACCGGGGCGTGATTCCAGAGACATATGGTTGCATTGAGGCTTCGTATTTTGTGTTTCGGCACTATGAGCGTTTGACAGATCGTTGTTGCGAGATTTTCCGGTTGTGCTGATCGGCACCAGAGGATTGAGCCACTGATAGAGGCCAGCCAGGATGTGATGACTGTTGATATATCGCTTATTCAGGATGATTGAGGCGCTGCTTAGCGTACCGACGAATGAGCCAGTTGTTGCAGCGAGTGATGAGATATCGCCCAGATGATTGGAGCTACTGCAGCATGAGCATATTCTTAGAGATATGATGGTGAGTCGCTAGCCATCGAGGATGAATGACTAGGACATGTGGTTCGTTCGCTTACCCCGATGCGAGGTCATCAGGTAGATTGATTCCAGCTAGAGACGACTTCACGCAGGTTCGTTGAGAGTCGATTGAGACGATCAAATGTCAGGAACCCATTTTCCAAGTTTAAAGTATACGGAAAGACATGCAGGCGATTCTATGGACCCTCTAGAAGAATGAAACCCTAACTCGACGTAATGACCGTGTGAAAGCCTTTGAACCTTAGGGTTTACGGCAGTTCCTCGGCGCCATTAGTGAGGCTTGGGTTTGCCCTTCTACGGCTGGACCACCGATGCTGTGGTATGTACTCGATACTATTAAACTGTACCCGAGATGTTGAGCTCTTAGGGGACTGTGAGGTTCTGACGAGTCGATCGGATGATTCGACATCATTCGGATATCATGTGATGGGACACTGCTTGGGAGACTCCAGATACGAGCATAGCCGTCGGAGCGCAGTCCGTGTAGCCACGATGAGATGAGTCCGAATCAGTCGATATTGGAGCAAGGTGGAGTAAAGAGTTCGCACGAGATTTCGACGAGGTGGCGTTTCACTCCGCTGACATCAGAGATGCGATATGCACGCTGAGGACGTGTTCGGCTAGATATCTTCTACTGAGTGATGAAGATACTGAGCTCGTGATCTCGAGTCCGTGTTAGAGACTTCGGATGGACCGTAGCCGAGGACATTGCAGTGCGCAGATAGAGACGCGACGTCGAATGGTCGATGATACAGACAAGCGGGACAAGAAGTTCGTGCGAGAGGCAGACGAGCTGTTACTACACCCCGTTAAGATTAAAGGCCGGACATGGATACAGAGGCGCAGAGATGCGACCAGCTTCGGAGAAGGTGTTGTACTAAGGACGCAGATGTTCAGAAAGCGAGGAAAGATTACGCCAGAGTACCAGCCTCCTTACAGTCTGGCTTAGGCAAGATCAGAAGAGACCTTGAGTAGGATTCCTTCCAGTACACTGCTGCAATAAGAGTTGCACCCAGGATCGATGTGTGATGTGCATTCAGAGGACCCGAGGTCGGCGCCAGAGATGTGCTGCTTTACGAGCGGTCGTGAGGATTGACCGAGAGATGACCAGGAAAGTGCCAGAACGGAATCGTTCCTGTCAGCACACCTGACCGGGCCGATGAGCCGATGGATTGCGAGATTGGTAATCTATAGGAAAGATAAGGAACCAGAGGCAGAGGACGCCAGCCGCGAGCAAGAGGCAAGTAGATATTTTGCGCCGCTAGCATCGGATGTTCCGGTACCTTCTCGACCCTGAAGAAGGATATACCGACGACGGTATTTATGATTTGTGATTTTGTGATTTGATTATCACGTATCCGTTGCTTTGGATTTCGGTATTTTGGGCGATCTATTCGCATGATTTAGTCTTGACGACTGAGTTTCATGATATTTGATTTTGTGCACCATGGTTGCACCTACTGGGTATTTATACCTTGTACGTAGTTATTACTCTTGAGCTGTTGATTGCGATTTCATGCCTATTTTATGCCGGTGATTTGATTTACGCTTCCAGCAGAGTTTCATGTACTTTTAGTGTTTTGATTTTGCACTCGGTATAGCTTATATGTGCTTGTAGTGCATTGATATGTGTTTTGTGCACGCAGTTGCACACGTTTATGATTTTCTTCATATCTGGGTACACTTGGTGTTGTTGCTTACGTATTTGAGTTATTGCTAGTATTTGTGCATGGGATGCACCAGTTCTATACTTCGTGCGTTGTCGCACCAGTTTTATGTTTCTTGCGTTTATCGCATCAGATTTATATTTCGTGCCTTTGTTGCACCGGATTTATATTTTGTGCATTACGATTGCGCCTGACTTCGATTTGATGCCTTTCGGTATGTAGATTTTGATTGTGATATTGATGTGGATTCTTGCACTCCGTGCTTTTGACTGGACTTACGCATATTCGGCGTTGCTATTGGATTTTGTGATTCCGTGCATGTTGAGTGCGCAGGGTTTAGATTTTCATTCGTGCACGATGGATGCACCGATTTGGATTTTCGCTCATGTTGGGCGCATATGTTTTGAGATACAATTTTGGGGCACACTAGATGCACTAAATCGAGATTCTTCGTGCATGTCAGATGCACCGGATTTCTGGCTGTCAGGCACACCCGTTGACTATGACAGATGCTTCGTGCACACCCGTTGCACCTAGATGTTGTTTTGTGCACATGTTTAGCACATATATGGATTTTGATTTCCGTGCGCGCCAGACACACAGGGTGGTGTTATGTGCATTTCTGAGATTTATTCTCTATGGAGCAGTACTTTTTATGATGTTGGATATATGCTTTCATACTGAGCAGGACTAGTCAGTGGAAAGTACCTGGATATATTTTGCATGCATCGATAGTTATCGAAGGGATTTCCGAAAAGCGAGCTATAGTCTCAGTATATACCTACGTGTCCGATATGACACGAAACGTTTTAAAAACAAGGAAAACCTTCTGATTGTTTTCAAAACGGCGGAACGTACCTATTAAACAAAGGATATATATATACGTATATAGTTATTTCTTGTGAAAAACGTCCGCCACTGTGCAGTGTTACGCGCATCGCACAGCGATTTAAAAAGATTTGGCATGCATTTTCATCAGCTATTCACATGTATAGATTGGATGTCTACATGTATAGTTCTGATTTATATCAAATTGGTTTTGTATGGGATTTGACGTTGGTGTCTTTATCATGACTCCGATGATTGCGGGATGCTTGATGGAGTGTTGCTTTTGAGTTATCTGCTCAGTACTCATGCGCATGCATTGCGCTATGATGTTTTAGGTATAGATGATTTCGGAGCCCCGATGACTTGGAAATTGTATTGCAATATTTTAGTATTTGGGGGTTTTAAATTTAAATTCGGGGACCGAATTTTTTTAAGGGGGGTAGATTGTAACGTCTTCAAAATAATAAAATATGATTTTTGGGAAATTTTATAATTTAATATTATTTTAATGAATATTTTAATATTCTGGTATAATTAAATACAAATAAATGGGGAAAAATTATGGAAAATTCTAAAATAGGGTATTTTATGGAATTATGCCATTTTAAAGTTTTTAAGATTAGTTATATGCTAATTTAGTGTTAATCGCGATTAAAAATCGCTAATTGGATTTTTAGCACTTTTGAGCAAAAATGTGCACATATCATTTTCCACACTTGTTACACTTGTGTTACATTCTTTTGCCATGGCTTTCTTTTGGGTTCACTATTCAAGTGAGAAGAGTTTAGTGAGGAAAAGAAAAGGAAAAAGGAAATGTGATGATGAGAGAGAGAGTAGGTTGCTTTGACTTGGACCCTTTCCTTCATCATTTTCTCCCATCTCATTTCTCTTTCCCCTCTCCCTTGATGAGCTGCTGCCCTCTCCCTCACTCTCACCCTCTTCACTAAAACCCTAGATTCATCATGAAATCAAAGCCAAAACCTCATTCCCACTTCACAAAAAGTGTTCCCGAGCTCACTAGCTACACATTGAACCTAGCAAGATTGGATTTGGTGGACTTTGAGCAACTCAAGAATTTTCTTGAGTTGCCAAAGGAGGTAATTTCTGCACCTATTAGGGTAGTATTTCAATTCCTTGTGTATCTATTCTAGTTTGATATCGATATTGTGTTGTTTGTGGACTTTGGAGAATTCAAGTTAGGGTTTAGGGTAAAACTGAAATTAAAGATGAAATTGAGGATTGTGGTGACCTTAGAATCCCTTGTGTGATGCTAATTTGAACCCAAACCTGAACTTGAAACCAGAATACGGAATTACGGAACCGATATCGGAAAAACTGGAAATCTGTCACTGTTTTGTGTAATCTGCTATCACCCCGAGATCCCTAAAATAAAACCGAGTTAACCGTGAGATGTGCAGGCACCATGGAACCACCACACCAAACCCTAGCTCCCCACTCCTTTTCCAGGCCACCAATTCTTCCATTCTGGCCGCAATTTGCGGCCAGAGCAGGGTGGATTTGCCTCGTTTTCTGTGCATGCCCCCATTTCCTCTAGTCTTGACCCTGGGTACTTCTAGTTTTGACTGATTCCATCAAGGGTGAAATCTGGGTTGATTTTCCTATGTTGGTGTATGATTTACGACTTGATTTAGCATGGATTTTAGTGTTTTGTGATTCATTCCTGTCGGGTGGCGTTTGGACGTCAACGACAAGTGAATTTTGATTGTGTTTACATGCGAGTCGATAGGTTTTTACCTATGCGGGTAGCGTGTGCTATTTTGGTTTCCGATGTGATTTTCATGTGCTTTAGCATTGTAATATACTTGTAGGTACACTACGAGATGTTGAGGCAAAGAAGATGAAGATGGCGACATCGGCACCGACACATGAGAAGCAAGGTGAGTAGATTTATATCTACGGGGAGAAGTCGGGTGGATGACGTATAGCACCCCCGCAGTCCGTGGTGATGTATACGAATACGTATACACACATATATTTATTATGTGTTGTTTAGGGTTATTGATGGTAGTTGTAACATTTTCAAAAATATAAAATATTAATTTTGGGAATTTTTATAATTTAATATTATTTTATTGATTATTTTAATATTAAATCTATATTTAAATGCAAATAAATGGAGAAAAATTATGAAAAATTATGGAAAATTCTAAAATAGGATAAATTAGTGAATTATGACATTTTTAAGTTGTTGTGATCATTTTGACACTAATTTGATGCTAATCGCGATTAAAATCGCTAATCGGGTTTTTCGGCAATTTTGTGCAAAACTTGCACATATCACTTTTTCCTACACTTGTTCATTGTTTCTTGCCATGGATTTCTTTTGGGGTTACTATTCTCATGAGAAGGTTTGGATTATGGATTAAATGGAAAAGAAAAGAGAAAAGAATAGAAAATGGAGGGTTGGTGAGAAGAGGGGTATGGGTCATTGACCATGAGACTTAACCATTTGTTTCCTTTCATTTTCCCCTCCCTCTTCTTCTCTTGCTGCTGCCTCCTCTCCTCCATTCTCCCCCTCTCTTCAAGCCATGAAATCACCTCTAAAACTACCCCAAAATCCTATGTCGGTTTCACAAAAAAGATGCGTGAGCTCGAGATCTACAAGATGGACCTAGAAAGCTTGGATTTGGCCACTAGAGGGCAACTCAAGAAAATTCTTGAGTTGCTAATGAAGGTAATTTCTGAACCATTCGCTCAATCATAGCTTTTCCTATAACCCCATGTTAAGATTTAATCGATATTGTGTGATATTATGGATTTGATGAAAACCTAGTTAGGGTTTGAGAGGAACTTGGTGTGCATTATGAAATTGGGCTCAGTATTGATCTTACCAACACCCTAGTGTTTGAATTGGAACCCCAAACCTGATGCTAGAACCAGAATGCGGATTTTAGAAAACTATATCGGGGGAAAAACCTGGAATCTGCCACTGTTATTGGAATCTGCTAACACCCCGAGAACCCTAAAATAATATTGAGTGGGAATTGAGATGTGCAGGCAACATAGAGGCAACACCCCAAACCCTAGCCCCTAACTCCTCCGTACGGCCGCCAATTCTCCCATTCTGGCCGCAATTTGCGGCCAGAGCAGAGGGGATTTTCCTCGTTTTGCGTGCCTGGCCCCATTTCATCAATTCTTGGCCCTAGGTACTTCTAGATTTGACAGATTCTTTCTAGGGTGAAATCTGGGACATATATCCTAAGTTGTCGTTTTGGATTCGTGTTTCCGTATTCCGTATTTTTGGATTCTGAAATGGTGGAATGTGTTTTGCCTCGACTATTGTCGTTTATACGACGATATAGAGGATTATGGATGGTTTTGAAGGCGTGCCATAGGTTCTCACCTATAGGCCCCCTTATCGTATCGTTTTGGAGTTTATGCGCCGTTTTAGATTGGATTTGGTTTTAATGCGCATATACGATATTTTGATGTGTAGGTACCCATGAAGACTTCGGACGACAAGCAAATGCATGGTGATGTCCGCAAATGATGATGCAAGGTGAGTAGATTATATCTACGGGGGAAAGTCGGGTGGATGGCGTATAGCACCCCCGCAGTCCGTAGATAGCTTATTATATAGTATTGTGATATTAGGTGTATTTTGGTTATGTAGGGTTAGAAGTGACTAGCGTAGTTCATAGTCGCGAACCCTAGGATAGAATTACACCTATACATATACCCTTGCTTTTCACATGTACTTACACTGTGGTTGATGATATGTGACGACTTTGGAGATGAGTCGATATTGTGGGCTTGGTGCCCTGGGATCGGTGATTTGATACGATTCATATGTGGGGTATGACTTGTGATTCTTGCGGGCTTGGGATGTGTGTTTACCCCCGCATGCATACTTTACCGATGTTACCGTTTGTACTAAACATAGAGTAGTACTCCAGACTATATGATCTGATGATGGTGATATTTGTTATGTGATGAGACAGTGAGATGTTGACCCCTACCCAGCTTTTGGGAATGCCGTACGATGATTTACCGTACGAGCTGATATTGATGATAGATCCGTACTCATAGCTAGAGGATATCTTACGATATGACATTGAGACGGGATCACCGACTATATATCTATATATATACTTAGACTCAGTTTTAGGTGGTTTCCACACCTACCCCTCCTGATTTACAGGATACTTAGGTGTAGTTGCATAGTAGATACTTCACTGTGCTGTTGATTACTAGATTTCCGCATATTCATACTATTCGCATTGCTGGCATATGTTCATTATTATGCTATTATCATGCTGTTAGGACACCAGCACCATTATCGATGATGCGTATGTTTCACGTACACTATATGCCGGCTCACACACTTCATCATCGATAATTGCCATGCCACTACACTGTAGTACTATTGCATTCATGAGATGATTCTTCTTTCGACATATGCACATTACTATTCCATGTTGCATGATTTCCGATATGATTACTGTTCTTTACATGTCGCATACATCATGGATTGACTGTATAGCACGTCGCATTGGATTTACTTCCTGATGTTGGATTTTCATGTGATTTCTGGTTTTGAGGACCGTGGGGTTATTTATGAAAAAAAGCACTTTTATGAAAACCCGGTACCTCGTGATATGATATTTCGGTGCGTCCACCACGCGTTTTCTCGGTGCTGAGACGTGTGCTTGAAACCCGATTTGAGGAGGTGATGTACCGTTAGCGGGTTCGTGGTGGGCCCGGTATGGTTCCCCTCGGCGAGATGATCGATGGGTTATGCCGATTGAGCCTGGAGGCGGGCGAGTACCTACCGGTGATTTTACCTGAGCTCGGCGGATATCCGGGGGATACCGCCTGGAGCCGAGAGATGGGCATACTGCCGGGGCCGACGGGCCGATATCCGCAGACGGAGCCCAGAGATGGACATGGGTTGACTCATACTGCCGGGGCCGAGGGCCGATATCCGCAGACGGAGCCCCATACGGATGAGGATTTACGTGTCGGTGTTTGGCACGGGTTTCATGATGAGTTTTCCATGATTTTGGTTATATCCTCACATTGCATACATGATGCTTACTGTCAGTGGGTGACAGGTGGACGGGTTCCACATATATACAGACTTGGTTCATATACAGACTGGATTTACACTTATCTTACACCAATATTAGTGGTATGGGACGCTAATATATGTGTATTGATATTATTGATATTTCTTCATTGATACTTCATGCAGACATACCTTATACTGATGACATGTTGTTACCTGAGTACCTGGCACTATATACATGATTAGATGTCACCTTGCCACCTTATTACACTCAGATGTACTCTTGTGGATATTTTACTGATCGTTGACTTAGGATTATGTCTTGCATTCGATTTATCCTTGTAGATGTTTCTATTCACGAGTTGGCAACTCACCCCCGTTGTGCCACAGTTCTTGCAGGTTTTGCCGTACAGGTTCTATTGCGGCATTTCTGGCACATTTCCTTCTTGCGGGTGATTTGCTTTGGTAGGTGGATTCTTTCGTATCAGGAATCACCTTTGTATTTATTTATTCATTGTATCTAGAAATGTCCATCAACCAAAACTTGTATATACTCAGACTCAGAGACAGTGTTGTATTATTCGACCTTAGAGTCGCGCTTAGTAGTATTGCGGTTTTCTTGCTACTTTTGAGCTTTCTTTGGGTTTTGATCCTCGCCACTTGGCGTTGTATATTATTATATCATTGCGTGGTTGTGACCGTCGATTGACGAAGAGCTAGCTCCCGCTTGGGGATGCCTTTATCATTTTATATATTGTTATTCATATTGTACCCCATTCGGGGCCAGTTTTACAAGAGAACTCTGCCGAAATTTTTAGAAAAGACTTTATGGTTTTCAAAACGTACCTTCGGCTTAGTTATTTAAAAACCTTGATTACAAACCTGTATTTCTTCACTTCTTAAACCAGTCTTCTTTATTTATTCTCCAAAATGGTTTTAGATTTCTGGGCTTTTGGCTTACTTGGATCAGATGGAGCCCTATAGGCTTCATATGGTTCAAGTGCCAGTCACGTGCTCTTTCGGGTCGTGACAAAGTTGGTATCAGAGCGCTAGGTTGACCTTGGTTCGAGTCTAAGTTTGACTATGTGGAGCCTAGGGAGTTGTTTATATACGGAACTTAGGCTTGACCTTACGGAACTTAGACTTGGTTGAGGGGGTGTAAACCCGAACTTTCGTCGTTTTAGGATGACCCTTGGTTGATGGATTAGGTGACTAAAGTAGAGTGACGTACCGTTGGTATGTTCCGCGGCATACTTACGACACGCCACTCCGCTTAAGGAACCTTAGGTTGGACATTTGTTTAGAGATCAGTGATTCTCTTCCTATCCAGGATTATACATCCATTTGAGATCCCCGATTCTATTAGTTTCATGATCATACCTTCATTGATGCTGTTCCTTCCTATGATCATGTATCCTCTTTGGATCTGTTGTTTCCTTTCCTGCCTTTGATGTGCTCTCTTTTGATACTCGATTGAGATCCCTGTCGCCATGTTTGAGCGCAGTTTGGGCTGCTGCTAGGGTTACGGCCGGTGTGAGCTCGTTTGGTACGAGGGCCGACCATTGTGTTTTCTGGTGACATGGGAACGTCTCGAGTTAGTATTGGTGTTTGTGGCCTCTAGTGGAGGCGAGTGCTTGGTTTGCACCGGATGATCGTGCCTTTGTTAGAGCTGCCAGTTGAGAGAGGACTGTTGATGTACAGTATGCCTCAGGGATTGTGATGTCGCCTACCGTGCAGACAGATGGACCAGCTGTTGCTGAGATTGACAGGATGTCGCTTCCGAAGCTTACGAGCTGAGATTGCCGGAGCTTTCAAGCAGATATGCGACAGATGATAGCTAGTCTACCCGATTTGAGAGACGAAGGTGACTCGTCCGATTTTGCGCTAGAGCGGGCCCAGATGAGTTGAAGATTTCCAGTGTGGAGAGTCTTACTCAGATCTAGAGCAGGCTGATTCAGAGACGACCGCCATTGTGTTACCTTTCCTGGAGGATTGAGGCGTTGTTCGGTGTACAGGCGTGTGAGCCAGTTGCTGCTGCAAATGATGAGATATCGCCCAGATGATTGGAGCTACTGCAGCATGAGCATGTACTTAGAGAAATGATAGCGAGTCGCTAGTCACCGAGGATGAATGACTAGGACGTGTGGTGAGTTCGCTTACCCCGATGCGTGGATATCAGATTGATTGTTTCCAGCTAGAGACGACTTCACGCAGGTTCGTTGAGAGTCGATTGAGACGATCGAATGTCAGGAGCCATTTTCCAAGTTTAAAGTATACGGAAAGACATGCAGGTGATTCTATGGACCCTCTAGAAGAATGAAACCCTAACTCGACTTAATGACCGTGTGACGGCCTTTGAACCTTAGGGTTTACGGCGGTTCCGCGGCGCCATTAGTGAGGCTTGGGTTTGCCCTTCTACGGCTGGACCACCGACGCTGTGGCATGTACTCGATACTATTAAACTGTACCCAGGATGTGAGCTCTTGGGGGATTATGAGGTTCTGACGAGTCGATCGGATGGTTCGACATCTTTCGGATATCGTGATGGGATACTGCTTGGGAGACTCCAGATACGAGCGTAGCCGTCGGAGCGCAGTTCATGCAGCCATGATGAGACGAGTCCGAATCAGTCGACATTTGAGCAAGGTGGAGTAAAGAGTTCGTACGAGATTTCGACGAGATGACGTCCCACTCCGCTGACATTAGAGATGTGATATGCACCCAGAGGCGTGGTTTATGGATATATCTTCCAGAAAGAAGCGTGATAAGTATGCAGCCGTTCCGGAATGAGCTTGAGTTTCAGCATTGGATGATGACTTCCGGGCATTTCGGCAGGATTGAGAGTTGAGAAACGAACCTCGGCAGGACCTTTCTGGAGTACGATACGAGAAGACCTAGACCAGGAGTGGTCGTGTTGCGCACACCCAGCAGGCCAGAGTTCGGCATTGTCGACGAGGTAGTTGACCAAGTTCGGATAGAGGAACTTAACCAGATGCGTTGCGAATTGATCAAGGATGGACGAGTGATGAGTATTCCTCCGATGGTTGAGACGTGTTCCCGAGGACAGTTCGACCTGACATCTGCTACAGAGTGATGAAGCTACAGAATACGTGATTCGAGTCCGTGTGAGAGACTTCAGATTGACCGCGGCCGAGACAGTGCAGTGCATAGTAGCTTGGCGTGACGTCATAGTGGACGACGATAGAGACAGTTGGAACAAGAGGTTCGTGTGAGACACTGACGAGCTGTCATTGCTTCCCGTCGAGACTAGAGACCTGATTTGCTTACAGAGACGTTGGGATGTGACCAGTTTCTGAGAAATGTTGTGCTGAGGACACAGATGCCCTTTGAGCGAGAAGAGGTTATGCAGGAGAGCTAGCCTCTGTACAGATCGGCATAGGCATGATTGGAAGAGACCTTGAGCAGGATTCCTTCCAGGACATAGCTGCCATGATGTTGCACCCAGGATCGGATGTGTGACGTGCTTTCAGAGAGCCAGAGGCCGACGCCAGTGATATGCTGCCTTACGAGTGGTCGTGAGGTTTGACCGAGAGGCGACCAGAGAAGTGCCAGAACGGAATCGACCCCGTTAGCACACCTGACAGGGCCGATGAGCCGATTGACCGCGTGATGGGTAATCCGCAGAGAAGATAAGGACCCAGAGAGTCAGAAGACGCTAGACCGTGAGCGAGAGGCAGGTAGATATCCTGCGCTGCTAGCTGTGGATTGCACCGACTCCTTCTCGACCTCGAAAGAGGAACTACCGAAGACGGTATTTGTGATTGCGATTTGTGATTTCGTGATTCGATTATCACGTATCCGTCATTTTGGATTTCGGTATTTTGGGTGTTCTGTTTGCATGATTTAGTTTTGGTGACTAAGTTTCATGATATTGGTTTCATGCACCCACTGGACATTTATATATTTTACGCAGAGTTTTCATGCATTTTAGTGTTATGCTTTGATTCGTGCACGCTGATGCACACAGTGTGAGATTCTCCTTTGCGGTACACCTGATTTTGGTTTGAGCCGCATTATATCGTTGATTTTGACCCGGATTTTGATGGTGGATTTTTGCACTCCGTGCTGGTGATATGCTTTACGCCTGTTCGGTGTTTGCTAGTGGATTTCGTGATTCCGTGCATGTTGAGTGCGCAGGGTTTAGATTTTCATTCGTGCACGATGGATGCACCGATTTGGATTTTCGCGCATGTTGGGCGCATGTTTTGGGATACGATTTGGGTGCACACCCGATGCACTAAATCGAGATTTCTTCGTGCATGTTAGATGCACCGGACCTTAGCTGTCAGGCACATACGTTGCCCATGACAGATGCTTCGTGCACACCCGTTGCACTTAGATGTTGTTTTGTGCACCTGTTTAGCACATAGATGGATTTTGATTTCCGTGCGCACCAGACGCACAGGATTGTGTTATGTGCATTTTGAGGATTGATTTCTAGTAGAGCAGTATATTTTTATGATATTCTCTATGTGTAGATTCGATCCATATCATATCGGTTCTGTATTGGTTTTGACATTGTGATTTTACATTGACTCCGATGATTGCGGGATGCTTGACGGAGTTTTGTTTTCGAGTTATCTGCTCAGTACCCTTGCGCATGCATTGCGCTGTGACGTTCTTTGTGTTGATGATTTCGGAGCCCCGACGACTTTGGTTTATTACTGAGATTGTTTTAGTAGTGGGGTTTTAAATTTAAATTCGGGGACCGAATTTCTTTAAGGGGGGTAGATTGTAACATTTTCAAAAATATAAAATATTAATTTTGGGAATTTTTATAATTTAATATTATTTTATTGATTATTTTAATATTAAATCTATATTTAAATGCAAATAAATGGAGAAAAATTATGAAAAATTATGGAAAATTCTAAAATAGGATAAATTAGTGAATTATGACATTTTTAAGTTGTTGTGATCATTTTGACACTAATTTGATGCTAATCGCGATTAAAATCGCTAATCGGGTTTTTCGGCAATTTTGTGCAAAACTTGCACATATCACTTTTTCCTACACTTGTTCATTGTTTCTTGCCATGGATTTCTTTTGGGGTTACTATTCTCATGAGAAGGTTTGGATTATGGATTAAATGGAAAAGAAAAGAGAAAAGAATAGAAAATGGAGGGTTGGTGAGAAGAGGGGTATGGGTCATTGACCATGAGACTTAACCATTTGTTTCCTTTCATTTTCCCCTCCCTCTTCTTCTCTTGCTGCTGCCTCCTCTCCTCCATTCTCCCCCTCTCTTCAAGCCATGAAATCACCTCTAAAACTACCCCAAAATCCTATGTCGGTTTCACAAAAAAGATGCGTGAGCTCGAGATCTACAAGATGGACCTAGAAAGCTTGGATTTGGCCACTAGAGGGCAACTCAAGAAAATTCTTGAGTTGCTAATGAAGGTAATTTCTGAACCATTCGCTCAATCATAGCTTTTCCTATAACCCCATGTTAAGATTTAATCGATATTGTGTGATATTATGGATTTGATGAAAACCTAGTTAGGGTTTGAGAGGAACTTGGTGTGCATTATGAAATTGGGCTCAGTATTGATCTTACCAACACCCTAGTGTTTAAATTGGAACCCCAAACCTGATGCTAGAACCAGAATGCGGATTTTAGAAAACTATATCGGGGGAAAAACCTGGAATCTGCCACTGTTATTGGAATCTGCTAACACCCGGAGAACCCTAAAATAATATTGAGTGGGAATTGAGATGTGCAGGCAACATAGAGGCAACACCCCAAACCCTAGCCCCTAACTCCTCCGTACGGCCGCCAATTCTCCCATTCTGGCCGCAATTTGCGGCCAGAGCAGAGGGGATTTTCCTCGTTTTGCGTGCCTGGCCCCATTTCATCAATTCTTGGCCCTAGGTACTTCTAGATTTGACAGATTCTTTCTAGGGTGAAATCTGGGACATATATCCTAAGTTGTCGTTTTGGATTCGTGTTTCCGTATTCCGTATTTTTGGATTCTGAAATGGTGGAATGTGTTTTGCCTCGACTATTGTCGTTTATACGACGATATAGAGGATTATGGATGGTTTTGAAGGCGTGCCATAGGTTCTCACCTATAGGCCCCCTTATCGTATCGTTTTGGAGTTTATGCGCCGTTTTAGATTGGATTTGGTTTTAATGCGCATATACGATATTTTGATGTGTAGGTACCCATGAAGACTTCGGACGACAAGCAAATGCATGGTGATGTCCGCAAATGATGATGCAAGGTGAGTAGATTATATCTACGGGGGAAAGTCGGGTGGATGGCGTATAGCACCCCCGCAGTCCGTAGATAGCTTATTATATAGTATTGTGATATTAGGTGTATTTTGGTTATGTAGGGTTAGAAGTGACTAGCGTAGTTCATAGTCGCGAACCCTAGGATAGAATTACACCTATACATATACCCTTGCTTTTCACATGTACTTACACTGTGGTTGATGATATGTGACGACTTTGGAGATGAGTCGATATTGTGGGCTTGGTGCCCTGGGATCGGTGATTTGATACGATTCATATGTGGGGTATGACTTGTGATTCTTGCGGGCTTGGGATGTGTGTTTACCCCCGCATGCATACTTTACCGATGTTACCGTTTGTACTAAACATAGAGTAGTACTCCAGACTATATGATCTGATGATGGTGATATTTGTTATGTGATGAGACAGTGAGATGTTGACCCCTACCCAGCTTTTGGGAATGCCGTACGATGATTTACCGTACGAGCTGATATTGATGATAGATCCGTACTCATAGCTAGAGGATATCTTACGATATGACATTGAGGCGGGATCACCGACTATATATCTATATATATACTTAGACTCAGTTTTAGGTGGTTTCCACACCTACCCCTCCTGATTTACAGGATACTTAGGTGTAGTTGCATAGTAGATACTTCACTGTGCTGTTGATTACTAGATTTCCGCATATTCATACTATTCGCATTGCTGGCATATGTTCATTATTATGCTATTATCATGCTGTTAGGACACCAGCACCATTATCGATGATGCGTATGTTTCACGTACACTATATACCGGCTCACACACTTCATCATCGATAATTGCCATGCCACTACACTGTAGTACTATTGCATTCATGAGATGATTCTTCTTTCGACATATGCACATTACTATTCCATGTTGCATGATTTCCGATATGATTACTGTTCTTTACATGTCGCATACATCATGGATTGACTGTATAGCACGTCGCATTGGATTTACTTCCTGATGTTGGATTTTCATGTGATTTCTGGTTTTGAGGACCGTGGGGTTATTTATGAAAAAAAGCACTTTTATGAAAACCCGGTACCTCGTGATATGATATTTCGGTGCGTCCACCACGCGTTTTCTCGGTGCTGAGACGTGTGCTTGAAACCCGATTTGAGGAGGTGATGTACCGTTAGCGGGTTCGTGGTGGGCCCGGTATGGTTCCCCTCGGCGAGATGATCGATGGGTTATGCCGATTGAGCCTGGAGGCGGGCGAGTACCTACCGGTGATTTTACCTGAGCTCGGCGGATATCCGGGGGATACCGCCTGGAGCCGAGAGATGGGCATACTGCCGGGGCCGACGGGCCGATATCCGCAGACGGAGCCCAGAGATGGACATGGGTTGACTCATACTGCCGGGGCCGAGGGCCGATATCCGCAGACGGAGCCCCATACGGATGAGGATTTACGTGTCGGTGTTTGGCACGGGTTTCATGATGAGTTTTCCATGATTTTGGTTATATCCTCACATTGCATACATGATGCTTACTGTCAGTGGGTGACAGGTGGACGGGTTCCACATATATACAGACTTGGTTCATATACAGACTGGATTTACACTTATCTTACACCAATATTAGTGGTATGGGACGCTAATATATGTGTATTGATATTATTGATATTTCTTCATTGATACTTCATGCAGACATACCTTATACTGATGACATGTTGTTACCTGAGTACCTGGCACTATATACATGATTAGATGTCACCTTGCCACCTTATTACACTCAGATGTACTCTTGTGGATATTTTACTGATCGTTGACTTAGGATTATGTCTTGCATTCGATTTATCCTTGTAGATGTTTCTATTCACGAGTTGGCAACTCACCCCCGTTGTGCCACAGTTCTTGCAGGTTTTGCCGTACAGGTTCTATTGCGGCATTTCTGGCACATTTCCTTCTTGCGGGTGATTTGCTTTGGTAGGTGGATTCTTTCGTATCAGGAATCACCTTTGTATTTATTTATTCATTGTATCTAGAAATGTCCATCAACCAAAACTTGTATATACTCAGACTCAGAGACAGTGTTGTATTATTCGACCTTAGAGTCGCGCTTAGTAGTATTGCGGTTTTCTTGCTACTTTTGAGCTTTCTTTGGGTTTTGATCCTCGCCACTTGGCGTTGTATATTATTATATCATTGCGTGGTTGTGACCGTCGATTGACGAAGAGCTAGCTCCCGCTTGGGGATGCCTTTATCATTTTATATATTGTTATTCATATTGTACCCCATTCGGGGCCAGTTTTACAAGAGAACTCTGCCGAAATTTTTAGAAAAGACTTTATGGTTTTCAAAACGTACCTTCGGCTTAGTTATTTAAAAACCTTGATTACAAACCTGTATTTCTTCACTTCTTAAACCAGTCTTCTTTATTTATTCTCCAAAATGGTTTTAGATTTCTGGGCTTTTGGCTTACTTGGATCAGATGGAGTCCTATAGGCTTCATATGGTTCAAGTGCCAGTCACGTGCTCTTTCGGGTCGTGACAGTAGTAATGGATTATTGGTAATAATAAGGATGTATTGGTTGAGTAGTGCGAAACCCTAGAGTAGTGGTTGCACCCACACTCACACATACACACATACTTGCATACATTCTTTCATATATCTGTGCGCACATGATGGTGGGTATATCTACACATGGGTATGGGACTATGTGTTTATATACGGGTTTTGAGGATGATACGTGGGATTGAGATGAGTCGATGAGATTCGATTGAGGCCATGAGATTTGGCGACATGACAGAGTCGTATTGGAGATGTGATATGATGGTAGTGATGCCTGTCATGTGATGAGATATGTGACATCGACTCAGATTTAGGTGGTTTCCATACCCCTCTCTTTTGACTTGACTGTGGCTTCATAGTTCGCATAGTAGGCATTAGACTAGACCCGAGTCATACCTATTTCAAAACTAACGAATCGGGGATATTTTAAAGATAAGCAAAAAGGGTTTATACGGATATTTAAAAAGGCACATCTTTTCTTAAAACACCGTAGCCCTTATTTTACCAAAAGCCCTGATTCGTCTTATTTCAAAAGGCAAGGTTGCATGATATATCTATTGAGGCAGGTTCTCTACTGTTGCGTTGATTACTCGATTCCGCACTTTCATGCTGTTTGCATTGCATCGCTTATATTGTTGATATATTTCAGTCTTGCTGCTAGGACACCAGCACCATTATCGATGATGCGTATGTTCCACGTACACTGTTGCCGGCTCACACACTTTATCATCGATAATTGCCATGTCACTACACTGTAGTACTGTTGCATTCAGGATTTGTCCCTTGCATGACATATTGATGTTCTTACTTTTCTGCTATATGTCGCATACATGTTGCTTTCGGATTATACGCATTGAGATATGCTGTTTCCATGATATTTCTGGTTTTTGGGAACCGTGGGTGTTTTCAAAAGGATATGTAATTGTTTTGAAAACCCGGTTACCCTTGATATGATATTTCAGTGCGTCCACCATATGTTTTCTCGGTGCTGAGAGCGACATGTGAAACCCGATTCGAGGAGGCGGATGAGGCCGATTGCGGGTATATGGTGGACCCGGTATGGTTCCCCGGGGCAAGAAATGTTTTTCGTGGAGTAGACGATGAGCCTGGCAGGGTGGCGAGTACCTACCGGTGATTTTGTTGGACCTGGCGGTTATCCGGAGGATACCGATCAGAGTCGATAGATGGATATAGGCGTACTGCCGGGGCCGAGGGCCGATACCGCAGACAGAGCCTGTGGGCCGATCCGGACTGACGGAGCCCGATATATGAGGATTTATATGCCGATGCTGGGCACAGTTTTCATGATGTTTTCGAGTGCCGATGCTGGGCACTCCGGTTCCATGATTTTGACGTGTCGCGAGGGACACAGGTGGTTTATATCCTCATATTTCCATGCATATGCTGATGATATTTACATGCATGATGGTTATTGTCATTGGGTGACGAGTGGACGGGATCCACGTACATGCAGATTGATTTCATTGATTGTACCTCACATTTATGATATGCTATTACCTGAGGCACTGGCACGAGCACTTGTCATTACACTCATGTATAGAGGTTACATTGCCAGTTTAGCATGCTTCAGCTTTATTCATATTGAGGTTTATATGTATATCTGATCGTATTGACCTAGGATAGGTCATGCATTCGATCTCTGCTTATAGATATTTTCTATTCACGAGTTGGCAACTCACCCCCGTTGTGCCACAGTCCTTGCATGTTTTTGCCGTACAGATTCCATAGCGGCATTTCTGGCACACTGCTTCCATATGGGTGACTTGCGTTGGTAGGTGGGTTCTTTTGTATCAGAACCGCCATTGTTCATGTATTATTATTGTATCTAGTCATTCCATCAACCAAAACTTGTATATTGTTCCAGACTTAGAAAACAGTGTTGTATTATTTCGACCTTAGAGTCGTGCTTGTAGTATTACGGTTTTCTGGCTGTTTTGAGTTTCTTTGTGGGTTTTGATCCTCGCCGTTTGGCGTTGTATATTATTATTGCTTGCGTGGTTGTGACCGTCGATTGACGAAGAGCTAGCTCCCGCTTGGGGATGCCTTTTATCATTCCTTATATATTATTCTTGTTGTACCCCGTTCGGGGCCAGTTTTTACAAAGGAAACTCTGCCGAAATTTTCAGGAAAGGTTACACATTTTTAAAATACATATTCGGCTTAGTTATTTAAAAACTTGGATTTTTGAAACACGATTTCTTTACTTCTAAAAACCAGTTTTCCTTATTTACTCTTTAAATGGTTTTAGATTGCTGGGCTTTTGGCTTACTTGGATCAGATGGGGTCCTATAGACTTCATATGGTTCAAGGGCCAGTCACGTGCTCTTTCGGGTCGTGACAATATGGAAGGTATGCAATCTCATTGCAAATTTCAACTCTTAAAACTCCCGATATGGTTTTTACCCTAGCACTCATGACCTTGGCTATGGTCAACAAATCATAAGCATTAGTCAAGTTCAACCCGTCATTTCTTGATTAATTAAACCCATTCACATGACCCTTGGCTAAGGTCAACAAAGTCACATGCCTGTCCTAATTAATCACATCATATGCTGTGTAGGAAGACATCACTTAGCTACCGTACAGTACACCTTAGCTAAGGTCCGCAAACGTAGCACGAATACTAAGTACTCTACTTCCTAAAATGACGGAGGGCTGCAGATGGTTTTTAAGAAAACCTTTAACGGTTTGAACTTGATATCATTGTAGAATCAAATTGTTTTTCAGAAGGAGTGGCTTAAGCTCCACAATTTTGAAATGTATTTCGTAAAAAGACGAGTGGATTTCAAATTCGATTCTACATCATCTTTTAGGTTTATTTTTCCTTACATTAATCATATTAATGTAGTCCCAACATTTAAGTCCTTAAGCCAAACACAGAAAAGAAACGAAAATACAATGTACGTTTATGCCATCCGCATTCGCCACAATGTTCCGTTATGCACCGTTAGGTTACTTAACTAACGGCATACCGGGACGGGACTAGCGCGGGTGCAAAACATAAGCAACGCCTACTATATATCTCATATATAATATTGCATTCGTCTCAGATATAACAAGCGATCACATCACAGAACATAGGAAGCAGTAACACATATATGATCAAATAGGATATACTAGAATTTCCGTAGTATCTAGCCAACGATAGAAAATACGGATTCCACAGTCATGATGAATAGCCAATCCCACACCCAAGACCCCTACGAGAGCGACAAGCGACCCTACCAATTCTACAGTTAGGAGACCCGGTCCCGACTCCTCGAGATGGTCTCCCACTGGACTCTAGAACCCGGTCACTTGTGCTCTCCACCTTGGGTCTATCCTAATACGGAAAAGTAAATAATATACATCAATGGTGACATCACCCTCAACCCGGATGTGCCCCAAATAAAAGAATATTACATACAAATGAATTTGTAACATTTCAAAAAAAATAAAATATTATTTTTTGGGAATTTTTATAATTTAATATTATTTTATTGAATATTTTAATATTAGGTGTAATTAAATATAGAAAAAATTGGAAAAAAATTATGGAAAATTATAAAATAGGGTATTTTATAGAATTAGGCCATTTTTAAGTTTTTTATGATTAGTTATATGCTAATTTAGTGCTAATCGCGATTAAAAATCGCTAATCGGTTTTTTGGCATTTTTGTGCAAAACATGCACATATCATTTTTATCACACTTGTGCATTTTTTCGACCATGTTTCTTTTGGGGTTACTATTGAGTGAGAAAGGAATTTTGGAGAAAAAAGAAAAGGAAAAGAAAATGGGATAGGAATAAAGAAATGAGGTATGGTGAGAGAGAGAGAGAGAGGTATGGTCTTCCTTTGACCTTGGACTTAGCCATCTCTTCATTCTTACTCTCAAATTCTCTCTCCCCCTTCCCCTTCTCCTGCTGCTGCTGCTCCTTCATCTCCCTCCCATCTTCAAGCCCTCTAAACACCTCTAAAACAACTCCAAAACCCCACTCTCATTTCACAAAAAGTGTGCATAAGCTCAAGATCTACACATTGGACCAAGGAAGCAAGGATTTTGGCCACTAGGGGCAACTCAAGAAAATTCTTGAGTTGCCAAATGAGGTATTTTCTGGACTATTAGTTTAGTTTTTGTATTACTTATACCCCTATGTTAAGATAGAATCGATATTGTTTGATATTGTGGAGTTAAGGAAAACCTAGTTAGGGTTTGAGGAAATTTTGTGTTGTAATATGAAATTGAGCTCAGTTGAGGTTATATAAACACCCTAGTGCATGAATGGAGACCCAAAACCTGAGAGTTGAAACCCGGAATACGGATTTAGAAACCGATATCGGAGAAATTGTGAAATCTGTGAAGGTTTTATTGAATCTGCTTTCATCCGAGACATCCTAAAATAAAATTGATTGGACAGTGAGATGTGCAGGCACCCTAGAACCACCACTCAAGACCCCAACCCCTAACTCATTTTCCCGGCCGCAGATTTATTCTGTTTGGCCGCAATTTGCGGCCATACCTGCACCAAATTGAGTCGTTTTTGTTCCAGAGCTCCTACATGTATAGATTAGACCCCTGGTATGTATAGATTTGTCTAGTTTGACCTAGGATGAAATCTGGAGCCTTTTTCCTTAGTTGCTGTTTTGGATTCGTGTTTCCGTATTCCGTATTTTTAATTCTGCAATTGTGTACTGTGTTTTACCTCTACTATTTGGCGTTTATACGACGATATCGAGAATTGATTGATGGTTTTGAAGGCGTGCCCATAAGTTCTAACCTATAGGCCCCTTATCGTATCGTTTTGGGTTTCGTGTGCCGTTTTAGCTTTGATTTGGTTTTAATGCGCATATACGATACTTTGATATGTAGGTACCCATGAAGACTTCGGGACGACAAGGAAGCGCGTGGCGACATCGACAAATGAAGACGCAAGGTGAGTAGATTATATCTACAGGGGGAAGTCGGGTGGATGGCGTATAGCACCCCCGCAGCCCGTAGTTGATATAGTATATATACGGTAGTTATAGTGTGTCATGGATATTGTGTTAGGTGTATTATGGATAGTGTAGGGTTAGAAGCAACTAGTGTAGTTCATAGTCGCGAACCCTAGAATAGATTTACACCTACACGCACACCCTTGCATATTCATTATACTTGCACTGTGTTTGATGATATTGGATGACATTGGAGATGAGTCGATGATGTTGGGCATTGTGCCGTGAGATCGGTGATTTGATGTGATTCGTATTTGGGATACGATACGTGATCTCTAGCGGGCCTTAGGACGTGTATTTACACACGCAGTGATAGATGGTATCGAATGTACTAGACTTAGATCAGTACCCCAAATTATGTGATATGATGATAGTGATACCTGAGATGTGATGAGATAGTGTGATATTGACCCGTACCCAGCTATTGGGATGCCGTACGACCATTTACCGTACGAGCCTATATTGATGATAGATCCGTACTCATGACTCGAGGATGTCTTACAATATACTGTATCGTACGTGATATTATTGAGGCGGGATCACCGACTATTATATCTATATATATATATCGACTCAGATTTAGGTGGTTTCCATACCTCTCCCGATTGACTTGATACTTAGATCTGTAGTTTGCATAGTAGATTCTTCACTGTGGTGTTGATTATTTGATTTCCGCATATTCATGCTATTCGCATTGCTTTGCATATGTTTATTGCTATATTATTATCATGCTATTAGGACACCAGCACCATTATCGATGATGCGTATCTTCCACGTACACTATTTGCCGGCTCACACACTTCATCATCGATAATTGCCATGCCACTACACTGTAGTACTGTTGCATTCATGATATGATTCTTGTATGGCATATTGTACACTTATACCTGTACACATACATAGATGATTCCGACTTGATTAGAGATTTGGGAACCGCAAGATATTCTTCAAAACAGATTCATTTTAAAGGAGCGGTTTCCCTCGACATGTGCACATTACTATTCCATGTTGCATGACTTACTGTTATGCTTACCTTTCTTTACATGTCGCATACATCATGTTTTGATTATACGCATTGAAATATGTTGTTTCCATGATATTTCTGGATTTGGGAACCGTGGGTATTTCAAAAGAGAATATATAATTGTTTTAAAAACCCGGTTACCCTTGATATGATATTTTAGTGTGTCCACCATGTGTTTTCTCGGTGCTGAGAGCGACATGTGAAACCCGATTCGAGGAGGCGGATGAGGCCGATTGCGGGTACATGGTGGACCCGGTATGGTACACCGGGACGAGAACGGTTTCGCTGTGTAGTAGACGGTGAGCCTGGCAGATGGAGTACTACATACCGGTGATTGTATTTGAGCTCGGCGGATATCTGGAGGATACCGACCGGAGTTGAGAGATGGACATGGGCTGACCCGTACTGCCGGGTCCGAGGGCCGATGCCGCAGACGGAGCCCCATATGGATGAGGATTTACGTGCCGATGCTAGGCACAGGTTTCATGATGATTTCCATGATTTTGATTATATCCTCATATTTGCATGCATGATGCTTATTATCATTGGATGACAGGTGGACAGGATCCACATATATACAGACATTGATTACATACAGACTTTGACTACATTGATCATACTTCATTTGTATATATAACAGGGTATGAGGGCGCTGTTATATATACCCTTACACCAATATTAGTGGAATGGGACGCTAATATATGTGTATTGATATCCATTTTGATACTTCATGCAGACATACCTTATATTTATGACATGTTATTACCTGAGGCACTGGCACGAGTATTTGGTACTACCTACATGTTTAGATGTTACATTGCCACCTTATCATGTTTCAGACTTACTCTTGAGGTTTATATCATATACTGATCGTATTGACTTAGGATTATGTCTTGCATTCGGTTTCTGCTTGTAGATGTTTTCTATTCACGAGTTGGCAACTCACCCCCGTTGTGCCACAGTTTTTGCAGGTTTTGCCGTACAGGTTCCATAGCGGCATTTCTGGCACACTGCTTCCTTGCGGGTAAATTGCATTTGGTAGGTGGATTCTTTTGCATCAAGGACCACCATTGTACTTGTATTATTCCTTGTATCTAGAATTCCATCAACCAAAACTTGTATATTGTTTCAGACTTAGACATTAGTGATGTATTATTCAACCTTAGAGTCGCGCTTAGTAGTATTGCGGTTTTTCATGCTTATTGAGTTTCTTTTGTATTTGACCCTCACCATTCGGCGTTGTATATTATATTGCTTGCATGGTTGTGACCGTCGATTGACGAAAAGCTAGCTCCCGCTTGGGGATGCCTTTTATCATTGCATATATATATATTGTTCTTGTTGTACCCCGTTCGGGGCCAGTACTTACAAAAGAAACTCTGCCGAAATTTTTAGAAAAGACCGTACATTTTTTTAAAATGCATATTCGGCTTAGTTATTTAAAAACCTTGACTTCAAACATGTTTTTTCTTCACTTCTTTAAACCAGTTTTCTTTATTTACTCTTAAAATAGTTTTAGATTGCTGGGCTTTTGGCTTACTTGGATCAGATGGAGTCCTATAGACTTCATATGGTTCAAGGGCCAGTCACGTGCTCTTTCGGGTCGTGACAAAGTTGGTATCGGAGCGCTAGGTTGACCTTGGTTCAAGTCTAAGTTTAACTATGTGGAGCTTAAGGCGTCTATATATACACGGAACTTAGGCTTGACCTTACGGAACTTAGACTTAGTCGAGAGGGTATTAAACCCGAACTTTCGTCGCGTAGGATGACCCTTGGTTGATGGAATAGGTGACTAAAGTAGAGTGATGTACCGTGGGTATGTTCCGCGGCATACTTACGACACGCCACTCCGCTTAAGGAACCTTAGGATGTACATATTTTCGAGATCAGTGATTCTCTTCATATCCATGATTATACATCCATTTGAGATCGTCGATTTTATTAGTTTCATGATCATACCTTCATTGATGCTGTTCCTTCTTGTGATCATGTATCCATTCTGGACCTGTTGTTTTCTTTCTTGCCATTGATCTGCTCTATTCGATACTCAATTGAGATTCCTGTCGCCATGTTTGAGCGCAGTTTGGGCTGCTGCTAGGGTTACGGTCAGTGCGAGCTCGTCTGGTACGAGGGCCGGCCATTGTGTTTTTTGGTGACATGAAAATGTCTCGAGTTAGTATTGGTGATTGTGACCTCTAGTGGAGGCGAGTGCTTGGTTTTGCACCGGATGATCGGGCCATTGTTAGAGCTGCCAGTTGAGAGTGGACTGTTGATGTACAGCATACCTCAGAGATTATGATGTCGCCTACCGTGTAGACAGATAGACCAGCTGTTGCTGAGATTGACAGGATGTCGCTTCCGGAGCTTATGAGCTGAGATCGCCGGAGCTTCCAAGCGGATATGAGACAGATGATAGCTAGTCTACCCGATTTGAGAGACGAAGGTGATTCGTTCGATTTATGCGCCGGAGAAGGCCCAGTTGAGTTGAAAATTTCCAGTGCGGAGAGTCTTACTCAGATCTAGAGCAGAACGAATTAGAGATGACCGCCAATGTATCGCCTTTCCTGGAGGATTGAGGCACTGTTCATCATACAGACGAATGAGCCAGTTGTTGCTGCAAATAACGAGATATCGCCCAGATGATTGGAGCTTTTGCAGCATGAGTTTATACTTAGAGATATGATGGACGGTCGCTAGTCACCGGGGGTGGATGACTAAGGCGTGTGGTTCGTTCGCTTACCGATGCGTGGTCATCAGATAGGTTGCTTCCAGCTAGAGACGACTTCACGCAGGTTCGTTGAGAGTCGATAGAGACGATCGAATGTCAGGAGCCTATTTTCCAAGTTTAAAGTATGCGAAAAGACATGCAGGTGATTCTATGGACCATCTAGAAGAATGGAACCTAACTCGACTTAATGACCGTGTGAAAGCCTTTGAACCTTAGGGTTTGCGGTAGTTCCGCGGCGCCATTAGTGAGGCTTGGGTTTGCCCTTCTACGGCTGGACCACCGACGCTGTGGCATGTACTCGATACTATTAAACTGTATTCAAGATGTTGATCTCTTGGGGGATTATAAGGTTCTGACGAGTCGATCGAATGATTCGACATCATTCGGATATCATGTGATGGGATGCATTGCTTGGGAGACTCCAGATACGAGTATAGCCGTTGGAGCACGGTCCATGCAGCCACGATGAGACGAGTCCGAATCAGTCGACATTGAAGCAGAGTGAAGTAAAGAGTTCGCTAGAGATTTCGACGAGATGACGTTCCCCTCCGCTGACATCAGAGATGCGATTCACACGCGGAGGCATTGTATATGGATATACCTTCCAGAAAGAGGCGCGATGAGTATGCAGCCATTCCGGAACAAGAATTAGCTTCAACATTGGACAATGACTTCCGGGCAATTCGGCAGAAAAGAGATATGCGAGATACTTCGGATCGACCGTAGCCGAGAGCATTGCAGTGCGCAGATTGAGACGTGACGTCGAAGTGGACGGAAATACAGACAAGCGGACAAAAGGTTCGTGCGAGACGCTGACGAGCTGTCATTACTTCCCGTCGAGACTAGAGGTCAGATATGCTTACAGAGGCGTTGGGATGTACCAGATTCCGAGAAATGTTGTGCTGAGGACACAGATGTCCATTGAGCGAGATGAGATTATGCAAGAGTACCAGCCTCCGTACAGTTCGGCATAGGCAAGATCGGAAGAGACCTTGAGCGGGATTCCATCCAGGACACTACTGCAATGATGTTTGCACCCAGGATCAGATGTGTGATGTGCATTCAGAGAGCCAGAGGCCGACGCCAGTGACATGCTTCTTTATGAGTGGTCGTGAGGATTGACCGAGAGATGACCAGAGAAGTGCCAGAACGGAATCGTCCCCGTTAGCACACCTGACAGGGCCGATGAGCCGATTGATTGCGAGATAGGTAATCTGCAGTGAAGATAAGGACCCAGAGTCAGAGGACGCCAGACCGTGAGCAAGAGGCAAGTAGATATCTTGCGCTGCTAGCATTGGATGCACCGACTCCTTCTCAACCTTGAAGGAGGAACTACCGACGACGGTACTTATGATTTGTGATTTTGTGATTCGGTTATCACGTATCCGTCATCTTGGATTTCGGTATTTTGGGCGTTCTGTTTGCATGATTTAGTTTTGATGACTGAGTTTCATGATATTTGTTTTATGCACCCACTGGGCATTTAAATTTTGTGCATAGTTATTACATTTGAGGTATTGATTGTGATTTCACGCCTATCTTATGCAGTGATTTAATTTACACTTCCAACATAGTTTTCATGCACCTTTAGTGTTTTGATATACGATTTTGGTGCACGCCAGATGCACTAAATCGAAATTCTTCGTGCATGTCAAATGCACCTGATTTTGCTGTCAGGCACACACGTTGCTTATGACAGATGTTTCGTGCACTCCCGTTGCACCTAGATGTTGTTTTGTGCCCATGTACGACACATATATGGATTTTGATTCCTTGCGCACCAGACGCACAGGATATTCTTATATATACATTTTGGGGATTGATTTCTAGTAGAGCAGTATACTTTGATGATATTCGCTATGTATTGATGTTTTCGGAGCCCCGACAATTTGGATTTTTGCAGAAATGTTTTAGTATTGGGGGTTTAAATTTAAATTCGGGGACCGAATTTATTTAAGGGGGGAAGATTGTAACATTTCAAAAAAAATAAAATATTATTTTTTGGGAATTTTTATAATTTAATATTATTTTATTGAATATTTTAATATTAGGTGTAATTAAATACAGAAAAAATTGGAAAAAAATTATGGAAAATTATAAAATAGGGTATTTTATAGAATTAGGCCATATTAAAGTTTTTTATGATTAGTTATATGCTAATTTAGTGCTAATCGCCATTATAAATCGCTAATCGGTGTTTTGGCATTTTTGTGCAAAACATGCACATATCATTTTTATCACACTTGTGCATTGTTCCACCATGTTTCTTTTGGGGTTACTATTGAGTGAGAAAGGAATTTTGGAGAAAAAAGAAAAGGAAAAGAAAATGGGATAGGAATAAAGAAATGAGGTATGGTGAGAAAGAAAGAGGTATGGTCTTCCTTTGACCTTGGACTTAACCATCTCTTCATTCTTACTCTCAAATTCTCTCTCCCCCTTCCCCTTCTCCTCCTGCTGCTGCTCCTTCATCTCCCTCCCAACTTCAAGCCCTATAAACACCTCTAAAACAACTCCAAAACCCCACTCTCATTTCACAAAAAGTGTGCATAAGCTCAAGATCTACACATTGGACCAAGGAAGCAAGGATTTTGGCCACTAGGGGCAACTCAAGAAAATTCATGAGTTTCCAAATGAGGTATTTTCTGGACTATTAGTTTAGTTTTTGTATAACTCATACCCCTATGTTAAGATAGAATCGATATTGTTTGATATTGTGGAGTTAAGGAAAACCTAGTTAGGGTTTGAGGAAATTTTATGTTGTAATATGAAATTGAGCTTAGTTGAGATTATATAAACACCCTAGTGCATGAATGGAGACCCAAAACCTGAGAGTTGAAACCCGGAATACGGATTTAGAAACCGATATCGGAGAAATTGTGAAATCTGTGAAGGTTTTATTGAATCTGCTTTCACCCGAGACATTCTAAAATAAAATTGATTGGACGGTGAGATGTGCAGGCACCCTAGAACCACCACACAAGACCCCAACCCCTAACTCATTTTCCCGGCCGCAGATTTATTCTGTTTGGCCGCAATTTGGGGCCATACCTGCACCAAATTGAGTCGTTTTTGTTCCAGAGCTCTTATATGTATAGATTAGACCCCTGGTATGTATAGATTTGTCTAGTTTGACCTAGGGTGAAATCTGGAGCCTTTTTCCTTAGTTGCTGTTTTGGATTCGTGTTTCCGTATTCCGTATTTTTAATTCTGCAATTGTGTATTGTGTTTTACCTCGACTATTTGGCGTTTATACGACGATATCGAGAATTGATTGAGGGTTTTGAAGGCGTGCCCATAGGTTCTAACCTATAGGCCCCTTATCGTATCGTTTTGGGTTTCGTGTGCCGTTTTTGCTTTGATTTGGTTTTAATGCACCTATACGATACTTTGATATGTAGGTACCCATGAAGACTTTAGGACGACAAGGAAGCGCATGGCGTGTAACCCTTCGAAAATCGTTTAGGCAGTTTTTCGGTAATCGGTTAATTTTTCGTCTTTTTCCGTAAAAAGTCAAAATAGGTATTTTTCATTGTAGACCTAATTATACAAAATTTAGATAAGATATTACTATAATTTTATCACTAAAATGTCAATTATAATTTTCTAGTTAAATAAAAAAAAAATCGTAATTAATTATTTTTTTAAATTATTTTAAGCCTTTTTAAATACATTAAATTAGTGATAAATACAAATTTAATTAGGTAAATTTCATAATTAGGAGTCTTTATAAGCTAAAATATGGTGTTAATAAAATTGTATCATGACTTGCAACATTTTAGTTTTATGGTGTGAAAATTATGAAAAAAATGATGTAAAAAGGGGTTTTTTTTTTAAAAAGTTGATGTGAAATGCATTAAATGAGATGTGAGGGATCTTTTTGACCTAGAAACTTCTCCAAAAACCCCCACACCCTCCTCCTCTTCACCTCTGGCCGAAAATAGCAGCAGCTCCCCCCTCTTTTCACCTCAATTCTTGCTTCAAAAATCATGAAAAATCATGAAAAATCCATAAAAATTCACTATTTTCTTCTCCAATTCAAAGCCAAACCCTAATCCACTCTCTCCTAAACCAAATTTAGTTCAAAACTAGGAGAAAGGAGGCTTCTTTGGTGGCTTGATCATGCTAGGGTTCCACTTGTGAGGTAAAATCCTAAACTAGTTTGTTAACTTGTAGTTATATGTGCTAAAAATTCAATTTTGAAGTATTAATTTAGTTGTAAATTCTTGTTCATGAAAATCAAGAATGGGATTTGATGTTGAACTAGGGTTTGAAGCATGGTTGTTAGACTTAAGTTAGGGCTTTGGTTACCTAATTGATTAGAGTGGTTAATTGGGTAATGATACGCTCGCTAAATCGTTAAATTTCGATGTTTGCATCGAATCGGTATTGAATTTGCTTACTAGATTTTTACAAAAATTAGAATGCGATCAAATTGCGTTATGTTAGCGATATAATTAGCTTCGTATAGGACTATTAGAGTGCGCGAACGCAGGGTTTCGTCTAGTCGGGTTGTAGTTTTGTCGATTTCCCCGAAATGACGATTCTAGTTAAAGATTAGCGATTTTCGTGCGTTTTCCCGCGCATCGAGTGTATGCTATGTTTAATTCGAGAGCGTCGATAATTGTATATTGTGACTTGCATCGTTTTAGGTTTTGTAATCTTATGCATGGTGCTGTACAAATATAGGATCGGTCGGGGAAACATCGGACACGTCACGTAAAGGCAAGGCGGTGGTCGGATCGGATTAGCGGGGATTTCAGGTGAGTAGATGTATTCATCTATGGGGGAATCGTCTGAATGGCGCGAGGCACCACCCTAGTTAGGATTACCCTACTTTTTGCAAGATTTATTTTGTTAGCTAGCTTATCCATTCATGTACACTGCATACCCTTATAGCGAACAGTATATTAAATTGCATGGACATTCATCTATACTTATGCGATATCATTTCGTAGGACACGAATACCTTACCATTGGCATCTGTTGCACGCGCACTATTCATGTGACACACACGCCTTTGGTAAATGCCATGCCACATGCACTATAGAACCTGTTTATCATAATATCGCCACTTGCATTCATACTTGATATATGAAATTGCATAGCATACGTATACCTCGCATCATCATCATATTTATATAGATTTCTAGCCAAAATTGACATCATATGCATTGATATCATAGACATTTACCATATATAACATGTGGACATTATGATTTTCTTGAGGATTTCAGTATTGCTGCGATTTCTGGATTTTGGGGAAAAACGCAAGAATTTAACAAAACCTTATATTTATCATTTTCAAAACAAAGTTGCGGTTTTCTCGTGATGTATGTGTCGTCCACCATGAGTTTTCATGTTTTCTGTTGGATTTCGAGACCCGATTCGAGGAGTGGATGAACCGTCTCGGGTACATGGTGGGCCCGGTATGGTACCCCGGGGCAAGAAGATCGAGTTGTAGACGATGAGCCTGGCAGGGGAAGACTACCTACCGGTGATGTCTGGCGCGGCGGATATCCGGAGGATACCGACCGTTGTCGTGAGATTTATGATATGGGTCGATCCGGACTGACGGAGCCCGATTTTGAGACAGATATGATTCCTATTTGGTGTCGATGCTTGACACGGGTTTTCAGATGATTTCTTGATGGTTCTTAGCTATTATACAGATATTCATTTTCTAAAGTTAAGAACGCAGTACCCTTAGCATTTAAAACACTTAAAGAGTTAGAAATGACATTGCATACATGTGCATGCATACTAGAGCTATTATATCACATATGGACATACATGTTGTGACGCATTGCGTGCATTCTTACGATTGCCTTATTAGATGTTATATTCTACTCACGAGCTGGCAACTCACCCCCGTTGTGCCACAGTGTCTTGCAGGTCGGACCCGTCACCCTTGTAGCGGCGGGCTATCTTATCATCAGCTCCTTTTGCTCAGACTCGCGACATCGCCCGTAGGTGGGTTGCGAGCACACTTTGTTTCTTTTGCTCTATCATTGTATCTAGTATTCTCCATCTACCACTTCTTATTTGTATATGCGACCTAATGATGAGACTGAGAGATTTATATATATGTGGTTTCTTTTGGGTCGAGCTCACTTGAGCCGACGTTGTGTTTTCTGATATTTTGCATTTTTTTTATGCTCTTTTTCTTGTTATTACTTATATATTGCGTGTGGTTGTGATCCGCCTTGGGCGAAGAGCTAGCTCCCGCTTGGGGATGCCATTTTATGATTACAGGTTTATTATCTTGTTGTACCCATTTTGGGGGATAGAAAATACAGGGGAGACTCTGCCGAAATTTTCTGAAATTTATGATGTTTTTAAAAAGGGATTCTTTGCAACTTAATTGATTTGAAAATCGTCTTCATTAAAGATTTTCCTTCACTCTCTTTTGATTTTGGTTTAGATTTTTCTGGGCTTTGGCTGACTTAGGTTACGGTACGCCTTTAGACGTCTCGTAATCTAAGTGCCAGTAAGGTTCCGTACCTTCGGGTCATGACAAAGTTGGTATCAGAGCGTAGGTTTTACCTTTCTGAGTGTAGGACGACCTTGGTAGATGGAGTAGGTGACTTAAGCAGAGTGGCGTAGCGTGGGTATGATCCGTGGCATACTTACGATACGGTACTCCGCCTAAGTGACCTTAGGATATAATTGCTTGTATTTCCTTTCTTGATTCCTTGCATTCCTTAATTCAATTGCAATGTTCTTATCAGTCCTGTTTCTTATTCTAGCTTCGATGCCGCCAAAGACTACGAGAGCTCAGCGGGCTGCCGCTAGGGATGAGATTCGAGCGGGCTCGTCTGAGGCGAGGATCGAGCGGGAGGATACGCCTACCCCTCAGGGTCATACTGATCCGCCTTATCCTAACCGTATTGCCAGATTAGAGGCCGGTATGCATGAGTTGCGACAAATGATGGGATCTTTAGTTGAGTCCAGCCGGGCACAGAGATCCGAGGACATTCCTTCCACCGCACAGACCACGATTGTACCTGCTGCACAGATGGTCGCTCCTGCTACTACGGAGACTATCCCTGTTTCACTACAGGAGTTCATGAGATTGAGACCTCCAGCTTTTACCGGTACAGATGCGATAGAGGACCCACAGGCATTTCTTGATAGGATGGCTCGGATTTGCCGTTCGTTGAGGTGTTCTGATGATAGATTGGTGGAGTTTGCGAGTTTTCGTCTGGAGGGTCTTGCCCAGACATGGTACGATTCAGTAGAGAGAGGCCGAGCTGCAGGTCTGCCTTCTATGACCTGGGATGAGTTTACATCTGCATTTCTTGCCCGTTTTCTTCCGGAGAGTGTCCGAGATGCTCGAGCCTGTAGTTTTGAGTCTTTGCGCAAGACTCCTGGGATGACAGCGTCGGAGTATGATATACAGTTTACCCAGTTATCTCGATATGCTCCGTACCTAGTAGACACAGAAGAGAAGAGAATAAAGAGGTTCGTGCGAAGGCTTGATACACAGCTATTCCTTGCCATCGGCACCCAGCACTTTGATACATATGCAGCCGCGATGGATGCATCCTTACTTTTGGACGAGTGTATTTCTGAGACTCCGGTCGTTTCTTGGCCGAAGAGGATCCGCACTGATACGCCAGCTCAGCGGCAGATGGGCAGACATCGTGATAGATTATTTCCGGGAGATGGTGGAGGCAGAGGATTGAGACGAGGTCAGTTATTTGGTTCATATCCACAGACCCAGCATTCGTCTCCAGGATGTTTTCGGTGCGGGAGCCAGTACCACCGTGTCAGAGACTGTACCATGGGACGCCAGGGCGCGGCGACAGTCCCGCATGTGACTTTACCACCCTCACCACCTTCTCAGAGAGCTTTACTTCCTACTCCTGATGATGCTCCACGCCAGCCAGATGCTTCTAGAGGCCGTGGGCGTGGCGGTCCGGTTCAGAGAGGACGAGGCGACAGAGGCAGAGGCCGAGGTAGGGGTAGAGCACAGCCAGCTATTAGTGGTGGACAGGCCCGAGTGTTCGCGTTGACTCCTCAGGATGCACAGGCATCCAATGCCGTCGTGATAGGTACTCTGCCAGTATGTTCTTTTGATGCATGGGTATTATTTGATCCAGGCTCCACACATTCCTATGTTTCCACGTATTTTGCACCGAGGTTGGGCCAAGAGTCTTCTCCGTTAGATCAGCTGCTCGTCGTTATTACCCCGGTGGGCGAGTCTTTTGTTGCCCGTTTTGTGTACCGATCGTGTTCCGTTCGTATCGGGGAGAGAGATTCTTCAGTTGATTTGATTCTCCTCGATATGCTTGACTTTGACGTTCTTCTTGGTATGGACTGGCTAGCCACCTGTTATGCATCCGTGGACTGCCATGAAAAGGCAGTCAGATTCAGTTTTCCTGGTGAGCCGGTTCTTATTATTCAGGGAGATCGTAGTGCTACCCTTCCCAGCTTGATTTCTTCTCTTCGCGCTGGTCAGCTCTTAAGGAAAGGGTGTCAGGGATTCTTAGCCTATATTTATGATACTAGCTCCACAGAGGTTCCGTTGGACCAGGTCCCTGTTGTGAGAGAGTTTCCTGATGTATTCCCTGACGAGCTGCCTGGTCTGCCACCAGAGCGCGAGATTGAGTTCTATATTGACTTGATCCCTGGCACGGGGCCTATCTCTATACCGCCTTATCGGATGGCCCCGGCGGAGCTGAGAGAGCTAAAGGATCAGTTACAGTACTTGTTGGACAAAGGGCTTATCCGACCGAGTGTGTCACCTTGGGGTGCTCCCGTCCTGTTTGTTAAGAAGAAGGACGGAAGTATGCGCTTATGCATTGATTATCATCAGCTGAACCGGGTTACTGTGCGGAACAGATATCCCCTACCGCGCATTGATGACTTATTTGATCAGCTCCAGGGTGCAGGGTTTTTCTCGAAGGTTGATTTACGATCAGGTTATCACCAGTTGCGGGTTCGGAAGGAGGATATTCCGAAGACCGCTTTCTGTACTCGATATGGTCATTACGAGTTCTTGGTGATGTCGTTCGGGCTCACCAATGCCCCGGCAGCATTTATGGATTTGATGAACCGTGTATTCAGGCCGTATCTTGATCAGTTCATTATTTTGTTCATTGACGACATCTTGGTTTATTCTCGGAGCCGGGAGGAGCATGAGCAGCACTTACGTATCACCTTGCAGACTTTGAGGGAGCATCAGCTGTTCGCCAAATTCTCCAAGTGCGCATTCTGGCTAGACAGTGTTGATTTCTTGGGTCATGTGGTGACGAGAGATGGTATTTGTGTGGACCCGAAGAAGATCGAGGCAGTCCAGCGTTGGCCTAGACCAGTATCAGTTACAGAGGTTCGCAGTTTTCTAGGTCTGGCCGGCTACTATCGACGTTTTGTCCAGGATTTCTCCCGCATTGATGCACCGTTGACCGGGTTGACCCGGAAGGGAGTTCCTTTTTATTGGACCCAGGCATGTGAGGATAGTTTCCAGCAGTTGAAGACTCGTCTGACTACTGCACCAGTGTTAGCATTGCCTTCAGGATCAGGCGGGTTCGTGGTATATTGTGATGCTTCTAGAGTGGGGCTGGGATGTGTGTTGATGCAGCACGACAGAGTTATCGCGTATGCTTCTCGGCAGCTGAGGAAACATGAACAGAACTACCCCACCCATGATTTAGAGATGGCTGCAGTGGTATTTGCACTTAAGATCTGGAGACATTACCTATACGGTGAGTCGTGCCAGATATTCACTGACCACAAGAGTTTGAAGTATATCTTCCAGCAGCGAGATCTGAATCTGAGACAGCGCCGATGGATGGAGCTGGTGAAGGATTATGACTGTGAGATTCTATACCATCCGGGCAAGGCGAATGTGGTGGCAGATGCTTTGAGTAGAATGCCCGGAGGTAGCTTATCTTGTTTGAGCGCAGTACAGATGCAGTCGACGGCGGATTGGCAGGTTTTATGTGATAGCAGAGTGCAGTTCGTGTTTACTCCTACAGGGGGATAGCTGGCCCATTTCAGAGCACGCCCACAGTTACTTGACCGTATCCACGAGGCACAGTCCGGCGATGCCCGTACATTAGAGATTATTGAGCAGATTCGGCATGGCAGAGTTTCCGAGTTCGTGATTGATGATCAGGGGATACTTCGATTTGGGACTCGACTGTGCGTGCCAGATTCAGAGGGACTGAGGCATGATATTCTCGAGGAGGCACAAAGATCAGTATACAGTGTGCATCCGGGTTCCACCAAAATGTACCGTGATTTGAGAGAGGTTTACTGGTGGGACGGGATGAAGAAGGATATTACAGACTTTGTGTCGAGATGCCTGACTTGTCAGCAAGTCAAGGCCGAGCACCAGAGGCCAGCCGGCGAGTTACAGCCTTTGCCCATCTCTGAGTGGAAGTGGGAGCAGGTCTCCATGGACTTCGTTGTGGGTCTACCAAGGACCAGTCGAGGGTACGACTCTATTTGGGTGATTGTGGATCGACTGACGAAAGTGGCTCACTTTCTGCCAGTGAAGACCACTTTTGGATTTTCTCAGTACGCCCAGGTTTATATTGATGAGATAGTGCGACTGCATGGTGTTCCGACTTGCATCGTGTCCGACCGTGGCACCCAGTTTACCAGCCGATTGTGGCAGAAACTACAGGAAGCTTTGGGCACCCGATTGAGTTTTAGCACAGCCTTTCATGCGCAGACTGACGGCCAGTCGGAGCGTACGATTCAGACTCTTGAGGACATGCTCAGAGCTTGTGTTTTAGATTTCGGTTGTAGCTGGGATCGTCATTTGCCTTTGATCGAGTTTTCCTACAATAATAGCTTCCAGGAGACGATTCAGATGGCACCTTTCGAGGCTTTATATGGGAGGAGATGTCGATCGCCTGTATGTTGGACAGAGCTTAGGGAGAGCAGTATTTTAGGGCCTCAAATCGTACAGGAGACGACCGAGAAGATACAGCTGATTCGGGACAGGATGAGAGCGGCACAGAGCAGGCAGAAATCTTATGCTGACAGGCGCCGTCGCCGACTCGAGTTCGCTGTTGGCGATCATGTTTTCCTGAAGGTCTCTCCGATGAAAGGTGTGATGAGATTAGGGCGGAAAGGGAAACTGAGTCCTAGATATGTTGGTCCTTTCGAGATCCTAGAGCGTGTTGGTCCAATCGCCTATCGGTTAGCTCTTCCGCCCAGCTTCCCCGATGTTCACCCCGTATTCCATGTCTCGATGCTCCACAAGTACCTTCATGATCCTTCTCATGCGATTCAGCACCAGACAATCCAGCAAGAGCGTGATCTTTCTTTCACCGAGCAGCCGGTGGTCATTCTGGATCGACAGGTGAAGAAATTGAGGTCGAAGGTTATACCGTCCGTCAAGGTCCTTTGGCGTGGCCCGAACAGCGAGGAGGTCACCTGGGAGACCGAGGTCGAGATGAGAAAGAGATATCCCCATCTTTTTGAAGGTACGTGTAGTTAAATTCTAAATTCGGGGACCGAATTTCTTTAAGGGGGGAAGATTGTAACCCTTCGAAAATCGTTTAGGCAGTTTTTCGGTAATCGGTTAATTTTCGGCTTTTTCCGTAAAAAGTCAAAATAGGTATTTTTCATTGTAGACCTAATTATACAAAATTTAGATAAGATATTACTATGATTTTATCGCTAAAATGTCACTTATAATTTTCTAGTTAAATAAAAAAAATTCCGTAATTAATTATTTTTTTATATTATTTTAAGCCTTTTTAAATACATTAAATTAGTGATAAATAAAAATTTAATTAGGTAAATTTCATAATTAGGAGTCTTTATAAGCTAAAATATGGTGTTAATAAAATTGTATCATGACTTGCAACATTTTAGTTTTATGGTGTGAAAATTATGAAAAAAATGATGTAAAAAGGGGTTTTTTTGTAAAAAGTTGATGTGAAATGCATTAAATGAGATGTGAGGGATCTTTTTGACCTAGAAACTTCTCCAAAAACCCCACACCCTCCTCCTCTTCACCTCTGGCCGAAAATAGCAGCAGCTCCCCCCTCTTTTCACCTCAATTCTTGCTTCAAAAATCATGAAAAATCCATAAAAATTCACCATTGTCTTCTCCAATTCAAAGCCAAACCCTAATCCACTCTCTCCTCAACCAAATTTAGTTCAAAACTAGGAGAAAGGAGGCTTCTTTGGTGGCTTGATCATGCTAGGGTTCCACTTGTGAGGTAAAACCTAAACTAGTTTGTTAACTTGTAGTTATATGTGCTAAAAATTCAATTTTGAAGTATTAATTTAGTTGTAAATTCTTGTTCATGAAAATCAAGAATGGGATTTGATGTTGAACTAGGGTTTGAAGCATGGTTGTTAGACTTAAGTTAGGGCTTTGGTTACCTAATTGATTAGAGTGGTTAATTGGGTAATGATACGCTCGCTAAATCGTTAAATTTCGATGTTTGCATCGAATCGGTATTGAATTTGCTTACTAGATTTTTACAAAAATTAGAATGCGATCAAATTGCGTTATGTTAGCGATATAATTAGCTTCGTATAGGACTATTAGAGTGCGTGAACGCGGGGTTTCGTCTAGTCGGGTTGTAGTTTTGTCGATTTCCCCGAAATGACGATTCTAGTTAAAGATTAGCGATTTTCGTGCGTTTTCCCGCGCACCGAGTGTATGCTATGTTTAATTCGAGAGCGTCGATAATTGTATATTGTGACTTGCATCGTTTTAGGTTTTGTAATCTTATGCATGGTGCTGTACAAATATAGGATCGGTCGGGGAAACATCGGACACGGCACGTAAAGGCAAGGCGGTGGTCGGATCGGATTAGCGGGGATTTCAGGTGAGTAGATGTATTCATCTATGGGGGAATCGTCTGAATGGCGTGAGGCACCCCCCTAGTTAGGATTACCCTACTTTTTGCAAGATTTATTTTGTTAGCTAGCTTATCCATTCATGTACACTGCATACCCTTATAGCGAACAGTATATTAAATTGCATGGACATTCATCTATACTTATGCGATATCATTTCGTAGGACACGAATACCTTACCATTGGCATCTGTTGCACGCGCACTATTCATGTGACACACACGCCTTTGGTAAATGCCATGCCACATGCACTATAGAACCTGTTTATCATAATATCGCCACTTGCATTCATACTTGATATATGAAATTGCATAGCATACGTATACCTCGCATCATCATCATATTTATATAGATTTCTAGCCAAAATTCACATCGTATGCATTGATATCATAGACATTTATCATATATAACATGTGGACATTATGATTTTCTTGAGGATTTCAGTATTGCTGCGATTTCTGGATTTTGGGGAAAAACGCAAGAATTTAACAAAACCTTATATTTATCATTTTCAAAACAAAGTTGCGGTTGGTTTTAGATTCCTGGGCTTTTGGCTTACTTGGATCAGATGGAGTCCTATAGACTTCATATAGTTCAAGGGCCAGTCACGTGCTCTTTCGGGTCATGACAGAATTTTACATGAATGAAAAGAAAAACTCTCATCTCACATAAAACCCCCCGGACATTCGATCACGATGATCCTATGCATCATAGCACAGCAACACATAATATTACATGTCATCAACGTAAGCAAGTATGCGTACCCCAATTGCC
Organism: Agapanthus africanus; assembly: GCA_030015575.1. Classification (NCBI taxonomy): domain Eukaryota; kingdom Viridiplantae; phylum Streptophyta; class Magnoliopsida; order Asparagales; family Amaryllidaceae; genus Agapanthus; species Agapanthus africanus. The sequence continues at coordinate 402,600,217 of JASDDO010000031.1, read as the reverse complement.
GTTGACATATAGCAACGAAACCGGCGATACACATACTACACATACGGTCACAGAAATAAGTATCATATAAATCTAGGCGATGTTAAACCCTTCGATCGAATTAACGAACACTCATATTTCCCAACAAGCTCAACACTTGAGCACCGTTAAACAATACCTAAAAATTATGCCACAGTACTTTATAGACTAGCCGTAGAAGGGAAAACCGAAGCCTCATTTGTGGCTCCACTAACTACGGTAAACCCTAAGGTTTAGCCGCGGTTCCGTGCTCACAGATCGAGTTAGGATTTCATTCTTCTAGAGGGTCCATAGGAATACCTGCAAGATACATTGAGTACATTTAACCTGGAAAATACGAGTGTTTAATATTCGTTCGACCTGTTTAACGTCGTCTAGGTTACCAATACAATGCTAAAATTACGACTATGAATAGCTCCGAATTAGTCCCACTGCAAATTAACATCTCATGAAATTTATGGATTAAACAAACAATAGCTGAAACCCGAAAATACACAGAGTAGAGCACAGTGTGAAAATGAGACAGAGGGGGGGGGGCAAATTGGCTGAGGTCGCCGGCCATATAGGGCATGTGCTCGGGTCATTTCCGAGCTGGGGGGCTCGTCTTCACACTGTGTTCTAATAACATCAAATGCAAGCTTTTGCAACTGTTAAAATAATTTTTAAACGGCCTTTTAAAAAATTTACAGAGAGCAAATTATTGTTTCAAGTTTTGTAAATTCGGAGTTGGTTTCGTTTCCGTAATTGTTTTAACATCGTCACTAAAATTCTAGCTTGGCTCTGATACCCTGTTGGGATTCCTTAGCACCTCAACTAGGGTTTGCAACCAACACACATGCCACAATAAAAATTTTAGGGTGCTAAGTAATCTTTAACCTAGGATCAAACTTGAAGTTTAAGGTAACATAAAAGTATCACATACAAAATCAAGTGTCTAACACTAAGTGAAAGTTAATACAACCTTTGTAGACCTCCTTGCTAGACTCCTTGGATCATCTTGAGTTTGCACCGGCTTGCTTGAGATCTTCTTTGTCCACGATGATCCACCCGGGGCTCCTTTTCACAAGCTTCAAGCTTCACTTGATCTAGGAAGAAGAAGAAGATAACACTCTAATCTAGTGGGCTATACTAAAATAGAAGGGTGATGCGGGTTGCATGATCACTTAAAAACTTTTTCTTTTTATCTCTTTCAGTCACTCAAAAAAAGGTACTGAGCTTTGAGGAAGAAGGAGGAAATGGAAATGCTAGAGCTCTTTTCTTTTTGATAAAGATAAATGAAAATGAGAAGAGATGATATATATAAGAGTTTCTCTCGCATCAAACCATCGTAAACAAATATCTAGATATTTTATCATTGAGTTAAAACCCAAATGTAAATTAATCCATGGTTAATTAGTAGGTGAAGTGTGGTCAAGTCTAAACAAATATCAACTATGAATTAATCTAATTTCTTTTTCTCAAATAATAAAATACGTAGATATTTTATACCATGTGAGTCTTGCATTCCCAACTCCACTATATCAACAACCATGATAAGTATGTATGCATGTATGTATGCATACACATCAACATGTGCACATACACTCATTCCTGCATGCATATAGAAAAGGTTTTAAATGAAAAAGCTAATGGTCATTATTAAACCAATACTTGATTTAATAATCCAGTCATATCACATACGACCCGACCAATAGAAAACGCCAGATTACAATGCGGTATCATATACACGCATTTAATCAAGCGCCCGTGCATATCCCCATATGCACCCCACATCGTTTCGCCTGAGCTAGGTAACCCCATTGTAGGACTCTAAGACTCGTCAATACGCTAGCAGTAGGCAATGATCATATCACATACCCACAAACCGTCAGCGGCACCAGCAGTGCGTAACGGCTCCCAGGTATTGAGGATCAGAAGAAAAACAAGCGAACCTGCAAAAACTCTTGTCGAGCCAACCGGTAACACTTACCATACAGTCCGGTCTCTTCGTCAGATATGCTGCATATCGAGTCTAGGGATGGCAACGTCGACCCCAATAACTCAATAAGTCGTGCCGATAAATAGTCTATAACAGATCGAGAAACTACTGATAACACTTATCAGTAAATATCAACCGCCCTGGCTAGGGACTTACTGATATAGCCAATCGCGCACAGCGCAACATCAATACCCAATATCGGGAGAGATGAAACCCCTCCTATCGCTCATTTCCTCCACATGTCTCGGGACTGTACCCAAAAGTCACCTATTTGCACGACTCAGTAGAGCCGTGGTAGGGTGGAAATCAAAGCACAGTGGGAGAACACATGAGACTCTATGACGATCTCGGGTCTATAGACTAACATGTACCAGTGTCACCTGAGAACTGTTATCCAACGATAGATATAATACCATATAGGAGTTCTCGGTGAGTCCGTCCAGTGTACCCAGTCTCCATTGAGCACCCGCATACGATCTCGATGTCAAACATCAATGGACATGGGAACATCCATCGCCCATCATATGGGTCTAGTGTCGTATACGCTAGTCTACTTTGGAATATCGATGCCCCGTCTCAATATACCCACGACTAGGGACATTTCAGGATATGCTTATAAACTACACATGTCCCACTAGTATGATCTGCATCATAATCACAGTAGCCAAGTAAATATCCTCAGGGCTTTATCAACATGTGCAAATGAATAAAAGCATGATCAAGTGAACATGTCAGATAAAGAGTAACCAGATAGCATACTATCATGTCGAGCAAGAATGTCCTCTGTATATATATACATGTATAAATACATCCACTATCATATAATGGCCTTTAGGGCATACATATATCCAACACGTTTAGACCCGGTATGCGATACTCTTAGATGAAAAGACCGGACTGTACGGAGATTGTCACGGATAGACTCGGTAGGGATCCAGATGAGTTTGCTTACCGGCCTTCCTTTTCGACAGGTACCCGGGTAGCCGTTATGTACAGCTAGTGCCGCTGACGTACTTGTGGTTATGAATTTATCTAGTTACTCCCTGCCAGCGTACTGTCGAGTCTTTAGAGTCCCACACATAGGGTTTCCCTGATTCATGAGAAATGATGTAGTAGTTGTATTGGATACATGCCGGGTTCTGATTGATTGATGGTACCATATACCCGGACTTTCGATCGGACAGTTGATAATACTAGCCGGCTAGGGTTTTGAGCCGGATTATTAAATCAGGTTTTGATTTAATAATTTACATATATATATATATATATTGATATGTATATTCTAGTATTATGTTCTTTGTGTTATTATATCTTGTCGGATATTCGTGTTTTTATGCGAATGCAGGTATGTATATACAGTAGACTGTTATTCGTATTTTTTACGGAAAACATTCTAGAAGGTAGACACCTCATCATGGCATTTTCCATTTATTTTTAAATGGAAATAAGATGTAAAATAAAGGAGAGGGGAGCAAAGTGAGGACCATGCCTCAATAGTTGACAAATGAATTATTAATTCATTTGTGACAACTATTGAAGCATGGTTGATACCTTTTTATTCATTGAAACGGTTGTACAAAACCATCGTAATTGATTTTCTCTCACATGCTAAGCATCATTCTTGAGTTCGCCATTTGCTTCGCTCCCTCTCCTTTGTTCTTGAGCTCCTCCACTTTCAAGTTAAACCTCCTTTCTACCTTCTCATGGGTTGAGAATCAAGAGAGGAGGTGCGATAGAAACACACTTAGAACCCTAGAGTACATCCTAGAGTTCTTAGATTAGCAATCCAAGTTCTCTAGTTGCTCCATTTGATACTTAGTTTGGAGCTAGAGCCATGAATCATAGCCCTCGAGTGGATCATCTTCGATGGAGGGAGACGGACGATCAAGCTCGATCATAAAGACCACTAGGAGCATACGAAGAGGATAGAAGACCGAAGGACACGGATCTTTTGGTGAGATTCAATTTCATAGTAGATAGCTCCTCCAGTATAGTTTGTTTAGGTTTATGGTAGATCCGGTTATAAAGTTATTCTAGTGCCAGTTTTTAAACGTAGAAATTTTTTTGTTCCGCAATTGGCCACGGTAGATGGCCGGGGTACTAGTGTAACCTAATATGGTATCAGAGCCACCCCATAAACCCATACTAGCTGGTTTAGACGTGTTTGAAAAATCGATCGACCGAAATTTTCAAAACCGCAAATCCAATTTAACATTTTCTGTCGTTTTTTAAAAGTGTTCAAAAAATATTTCTAGTGACCTTAAAAATACATGTAGGGTTTTTTAGAGAGACACAAGAAATTTGAGACCATGAACCCTTAACTCCGCCGCGGAAGCACGGCGAAACATGCTTGTTTGCCGCGGTTCCACGGCCTGAGTTGGGTTACCGTGCTCAAAATTTCTTCAGTAGCTCTAGTGTATGGAATTGTGATTTCTGGGATGTATATTTTTAGCCCAGACTTTTTTGAATACTGGTTAGCACTTTGGGCCTATACGGAAAAGTTTACTCGATTCAAAATTTTAAAATGCGTGTTTTTTTCAGTACATACATTACTATCTATGGCCGTGAATGTCATTTGAGCGGTATAACCCGTCTAACTGCTATATGTTCTTTTAGTCGGGTTTGCGAATATGGCATTCACGTTGATGTTCTGTGATTGTGCTGTGGATAGCCGATGTTGCAATGGTAGTAGTAAGTTCGGATTCATTTGTATATTTTTATTGTAGGGTGAGTGTCCGACATGTGGACTGCCGTATCTGCAGTGTTGTATATTATTTAATTGGAGTATGACCGGGTTGAGGTCGATATCACCTTTGTACATATATTTTCCTTTTCTGTACTAAGATTATCCCGCGGTGGAGTGCTCGAATAGCCGGGTTCTAGAGGGCAACAAGCTCGCATCTTATGGCGTTGAGACGAAGGGCTTCACTCTACAATTGACGGGTTATTCGCCGCACTCGTAGGGATATAGGATGACCCACGGATGGGCGCTCAAGTTACCGGATCCCGCGAAGTGTTGGGTGGCCTATTCACTTTTTGGATTAGGGTTACCTCACTTATGGGATTGGCGGGTAACTTTCCGCGCTCGTAGAGATCCAGGTTTTCATTGCACGGGCTATCCACACAACGGGAACGTCAGGTTTTATTTGCGGCTCAAGTGAAACCAGAGGTTCCAAGATTATCCACTATTCTGTGTTGCCTGTTAATGATCTGTGATGTTGCTTATATCATGCCCGGTACGAATGTTATATATATTTATATATATATACTAGTAGATGTTGTATATGTTTTGCACCCACGCTAGTCCAGCCCCCGCTCTGCTGTTAGTTAAGTAACCTAACGGTGCATGACGGGGCTCCGTAGTGAATGCGGATGGCATATACATACATTGTATTTTCATTCTTTTCTGGTGTGATAGGAATTAATTGATGGGACCGCATTAATTTTGATTAACGCAAGAAAAGAAATCTAAAAAGATGTTGTTGGAACAAATTTCGAAAAACTATAGCTATATTCTTTCGCTTTGCATAGTGGTGTTCGGTCATGAACATCCAGCACCTCATTCTACGAGGTAAGAGCCTAGATCCCTTCATGGGGAGTGACCTCTTGGGCAAAATTTTATGCTATAGATTACTCGGTTTTCTTCAAAACCATAAGTTTTAAAAAGAGGAGCCTAAACCACTCCTTTTCAAAACTACTCGGTTCCTTCAACGATATCAAGTTCATTACGTTAAATGGTTTTTCGCTAAAAACCCAGCTGTGGCCCTCCATCATTTCAGAAAATTACTACTTAGTATTCATGCTATGTTTATTGATTATTCGTCAAGGCACAGTGAACGGTAGCTAAGTAATGATTCTCTGTTGTATAGATAATGCTATTGGTTAGGATAGTCACATGATTTTGTTGATTATTTATAAAGGATCATACGGGTGGGTCTAATGCAATCTTGGATAACGACGGGTTGAACTTGACTAGGACCTTTTGATTTGTTGATTATTCGTCAAGGTCACTTGGGTCCTAGGGGAAAAACTACATCGGGAGTTTCAAATATACATGAAAATTGCTAGTGTTGCATACCTTCTAGAGTGTCGTAACTAGAGTGGCTTCCATCTAGGTTATCATGCGATGATAGTTGGATCCCGATCCTACGGATGAGTAGGATTACTCTTTGGAGATTATTTCACTTAACAATCAATGCTATAAATCAAGTAGGTATCTAGAATGGTGTTAGTGGGGCTATGCCTCCAGGGAAAAGAGGCTATGTAATTAAGGAGCTTCACGATAGTGTTGGAAAACCTATCTCAAAGTACTGACACTAGCCTGGACGAAAGATTAAGCAAGTATTGTGACGTGCGATTAATCCTGACTGGTTCTTCTTTTAGGGTTTGAAGAAGAATTCGAGGAAACGGTGGGAGCCATCCTGATTAGATAAACTAATAACCAATCTAATCTTGCAAGAGCGCACGCTAAGTGTTTCTTTCTCTCTCTCCAGGTAGCAACCAATTCACGCCCTAATCAAGATAATAAAATGTATCGCTTGACCGATCCGAATTCTTATTCGGGGCTGGGGAATGTCGGTTCGGCTCTAACTTATGACAACAGTCATGAGTATGAGCATAGGAAAGAGAATTTCATGAATTCCTTGATGAACACATCGAAGAAGAAGCATACCATTGCGTCTCCTTCAGATGTTCTTGTTATTGAAAACTGCTTTTCGGTCAGTCCTACCTTCTAGTTACTAGATATCGGATCAGGATCTCATATCTGTAATTGTAACATTTCAGAAAAATAAAATATTATTTTTGGAAAGTTAAACAATTTAAGTAATAAATATTATAAATATTTGAAAGTATGGAGACTGGCTTTAATGATGTTGTATAACTATATACCGATAATTCGGGAGATATTTGAAAAATTCTACATGATTATTGCTTTTTTGTGTATTAAGTCGGTTTGGATATTTTATAATTAATTGCATACAAGTTTACGACTAAGCTTAATTAATAATCAATAATCATGCATTAAGCTTGATTATGCACATGACATGCACCATGTCATATTGTAAAAATACTTGTTACATTTTATTAACCATGGGTTTAATTCTTCATTGTTTCTTTTATTTATTGGTTTGACTAAGGATTTTGTTTTACAAAAAAAGGGAGAAAAGAAAAAGAATAAAGAATATTGTGGCATGGCAAGTAGGTTTGGGCAAGAGAGAGGGTGAGGGGCCTCTTTGACCTTGGCTCATTGTTCTTCACTTCATTTTCTTCTCTTTCTCTCTCGATGGCTGCCCTCTCCTCCACCTCCTCCACCTCCTCACAACACTCCCAAATCCATATCAAAACCTTATATCCCCTTCATTAAAATTGTGCACAAGCTCACTATAAGCATGGTGGACCAAACAAGATGAGATTTTGAGCACTTGGGGCCACTCAAGAAAATTCTTGATGTTGGGTTGCTAGGCATGCTCACAAGGTTCTACGAGGCATCAACCATGCCCGATTAAAAATTAGCCGCGCCGAACAACCCGAAGCCGGATCTTTATACTAGGGTTTAGGCGAAAACAAGCATGTTAAACACTTTAATACTAAGTGAGAGGGATTACAACCTTTGTAGATCCGGTCCTTCACTTTTTAAGCTCCGTGTTGAGGTCCCTTCGCTACGATCATCGTGTTCCGGACTCTCGAAAGGCTTCACGAAGAGAAAGATGCAGTCTTGCTTCCGATCATCGATAACATAGATGATCTACCTTGAAGTTTCATTAACACAAGCTAACACTCACTTAATGAAGTGAACACCCTCATCTAAATGGCAAGGATAGATGAGGATGATGAAGTAGGATTTTTGCTCTCATTTGTTTTCTATTTCTCACTCACTTTCCATCACAAAAATAAAAAGCAAGAAAGCTTTGCAAAAGGAGGAGGAGGAAGAAGAAGAAGAATAGTAGTCCATCTCATTTGTGATGAATAATGAAAGGATTAATATGATGAATAATGCAAGGATTAATATGATGAATAATGCAACCATGGTTGACTAAACCATTGTAGAGAATTAACCAAGGGCTAGGGTTTGGGCTGGGTTAAGTATGAGTCATAGATAAATATCAACACAAATATCTTTATCATGACAAAAAGAAACCTTCTAGAATCTAGTACAAGTCTTAACCCTAATCCAAACCCTAATCATATTTAAACTCCACTAAGCATGTTGCATTAGTTATCATATCATGTTACAATATTATATATCGCATATATAATATTTATCGTAACAAAATAAAATAATACAATTAACATATATCGCATATATATCAATGTATTACCCGAGTGAGAAAAAGAATCTTTTTGTGAGCTAATATTAGTTAATGTAATTTAATATATCATATATATTATTATACATTAAATTATCGAATCAACACTTGATCCGACAATCCGGTTATATCGCATATAACCGACTAATATTTATCCGTACCGATTCATCGAATCAACACTTGATCCGATGACCCGGCTGATATCAAATATCGCGAAAATAGAATAAGGTATCTCATATCGCATTATCCTCGGTCTCGCACATATCACATACGTGCCCATACTCCGTTTTGCCTGAGCCAAGAAACCTCTGTGTACGACTCTAAAGAATCGTCAATACGCCGGCAGTAGGTGATGATCATATCAAACACCCACAAGCTGCAAGCGGTCAGCTAAACGTAACAGCCACCCAGGTATTGAGCGCTCAGAGGATCAACAAGCAAGCCTGCACATTCTCCTGTGAATCCAAACAGTAACACTCCCGTACAGTCCGGTCTCGTCGTCTGATATGTCGCATATCTCGCCTAGGGGTGGTAAACGTCAGACCCCAGTAGCTTGATAAGTCGTGTCGATATGAGGTCTATAACAGTTCGAGAAACTACTGATAACACTTACCAGTAAATCTCAGCGACCCTGGCCAGGGATTTCCGGTTATAGCCAATCGAACACAGCACAACATCAACTCGCTATACCGGGAGAGACGAATACCCTCCTATCGCTCATTGCCTCCATATAATTTGGGACTGTACCCAAAAGCCACCTTTTTGCACCCCTCTTGGACGTGGTATGACGGAAATCAAAGCACAGTGGGAATCACACAAAACTCTATGACGATCTCGGGTCAACAAACTACCCTGTACCAGTGTCATCGGAGAACTGCCATCTGACGTGATGTATAATACCATCTGGGAGTTCTCGGCGAGTTCGTCCAGTGTACCCAGTCTCTACTGAGCACCCGTACACCATCCTTGATGTCAAACACCGATGGATATGGGATCATCCATCGCCCATCATATGGGTCAAGATGCGTATACGCTAGTCTACTCTGGTGTATCGATGCCCTGTCTCGATACACCGTCGACTAGGAACAGTTATAGGATGTACACGTCGACTACCGTGGCCCCACTAGTATGATCTCATCATAGTCCCAGTAGTCGAGTACATATCCTAAGGGATTTATCAACATGTAACATAGAGACAATCAGAGTACATGTTAAGATAAAGTACAACCAGATAGCATACTATCATGTCGAGCAAGAAAGTCCTCCCTATCTATGTCCTAGCATCCACTACAATATACATCGTATGTACAGTAATGGCCTCTAGGGCATACATATAACTAACAATCTCCCACTTGCACTAGGGCCGTCTGTTGTGGTATCACATACCCAACAATTAGCTGCGGTTGAAATATCTCATACTCAACCATCCTATAAAAGTCTCTACTGGGAAAAAGGCTTTTGTGAGTGGATCCGCGCTGTTGTCCTCTGTTTCTACTCTCCTAACCTCGATCTCCCTGGAGATCAACCATCTCCATGATCAGGTGATACTGCCTAAGAATTATATCTGGATTTCTGATAGGACGGAGGTTCCTTGGCATAAGCCACAACTCCATTGTCACATAATGGTAGGAACGAAGTTCATCTCATGAACCTATATATATCCAGACTGCCTCTTTGATAGCATCCTTGGTAACGATGTATCTTGCCTTTAATCGTCTAGTAAATCACGGTATCTAGCTTGGAACTCTTCCAACATACCGTCCCTCCACTGAGGGTAAAGACAATGCCTGCGACTGACATTCAGTCGTTCTTATCACCCTGGAACCTTTCCAGTGATTCTCCCCAGGATCCATTGATACCATCTCACTACAACTAGTGAGTATCCTAATATCCAATTAGATCTATCTCATAGATCCAAAACCCAGGATTTAGGAGGTATCACCTTGATCCTATATGGAAAATCCTTGTGATAAGCGGAGATTGACCGAGCGTAGCATAGAAACTCCTTCCCTATCAAGAGTATGTCATCCACGTAATCCAGGAGGATCACCACCATACTCCCTACTACCTTTTTGTATATACAAGGTTCATCTACCAATTTGATGAAGTCAAACTCTTTGACTACCACATCAAAACAGATGTTCCAACTCCGCGATGCCTATTTTATCATATAAAACATCTTGCACACGTTTCCGCTGCTCCCACTGTCTACGAAGCCCTCTAGCTGTGTACTTATAGACGCACTTTTCTAAAACATCATTTAGAAAAGTAGTCATGACACCCAACCGCCAGATATCGTAGTCATGGTATGTAGTCGTGGCAAGTAGGATCTGGATGGTCTTAAGCATAGCTTTGAAAGTCTCAACTTTTCCATGTACACCAAGTAATCTTCTCAAGATATACTCTCTCCTGATGGGGATTTAACACTTCAGATAAAGCAACCAAAGTCCATACTTTGTTGGTGTATAAGAATTCCATCTCAGATCGATAAGCATCCAGCCATTCTTACAGAGTCCCACTCCTGATGGCCAGCTCGAAACTAGTTGGGTCATCATCTCATGATGCAATCCTCGCTCCCACTTTCATAGAGAAACCGAAGTATCTCTCAGGTGGGTGAGGAACCCTACTAGATCGGCGGAGAGGCTGAGGTTCGTTGGTTACTAATGAATCCTTTGGTTCTACCAAATCATCTGCTGTAGTTTGTATAGCTGGAAGCTTTCCAGTTCTACATAACAGATCTTGCCTTGAGCTTGTCCGGATTTTGCTTTTAGACATAGTCTGGACAACCCCAAATCTTAACAAACTTAAGATATGGGCTCTTCCCTTACCATATCACATATGAAGTGGTAGGCAACAGATTTGATTTGAACCCTATTCAATAGGTATGCAGCTTCTCAAGCGCATAACACCCAAAAGGAAATAGGAAACTCAGTAGTACTCATCATAGAGCACACCATATCACATAGGGTGCTATTGCTCCGCCCTGATACACCGACGTGCTGTGGTGTATATGGAGGAGTAATGCTGAGAGAGAATCTCATTCTCCTTTAGAATAGTCCAGGAATTCCGCGCTCAAGAATTCTCCTCCTTGATCTCATCAAAGAACATAATACTTATACCCGTTTTTGGTTCTCTACTTCTAACTTATATTCTGTGAATATCTCAAAAGCTTCGGACTTGTGTTTCAACAGGAACATATGTCTGAATCTTGAGAGATCATCAGAGAATGTTATGAAGTACAAAGAACCGGTCTTGGCATGTGTAGACAGGAGACTTTCATACATCTGCATGTATCAATCCCAAGAGTTCACTAACTCTTTCTCTGTTTCCAATAAACAGAGCTATGGTCATCTTTATCTTTGTGACATGACCGGCAAGTTTCACAAGATGTAAATTCAAACAGATTTAAATATGCATCTAAATGTAACTTAGCTAGTCGGGTCGCATTGATATGACCTAGTCTACAATGCTTCAAGAAGGATTCGTTCATTTCTGAACACTTCCTCTTGTGTGTGTTCTGTATACAAAGAACTGTAGTTTGATTTAGAACGTCAATACTTTTAGATAACGTGCCTGAACCGATCAACTCTTGATATAGGAAATGTTCAAAACATTATCCAACAATACAAAATTATATCCTTCTTTACTAATAAAGAGACTGATATGATTTTGTATATCAGGTTCGGTATCTAATAAAATTCGTTCAGAATCAATGTATTTTGGTAATACAGGGTGATAGTGACCAACAGACTTGGCTGCAACACTTGCACCGTTTTCTGTCTCATGAAACTTATCACCCGTTCTTAGTTCTCTGCCTTTTTGTAGCCCATGTAACATATTACATATGCGGGATCCTGATCCGGTATCTCATACCCAGGACGTAAAGGATTCTGAGAAACAGTTCTCTATAATGAAGAAACCCGAAGAAGATGCATCAATATGCACTTTCTTCGTTTGGGCGGCACGGGAATTCTGGTAATCCCCAATTTCTTGCTCTGTCTTATAACAATTATAAGTTGGAGCGGGACCAACGTTCCCCAGCTCAGTATAACAAGCGGGTTCGGTCAATATATCCATATTATTATCTTGATTACGGCGTGATAGGGTCGCTACCTGGAGAGAGAGAGAAGAAAACACTCAGTGTATACTCTTGCAAGATTAGATTGGTTATCTAATATATCTAATCAGGATGTCTCTAACTGTTTTAATCAAATCTTCTTTCAAACCCTAAAAGGAAAGACTAGCCGGGATTAATTACACGCTACAAGTTCGCCAATCTTTCAGCCAGGCCAGTGTCGGTACTTTGAGGGAGGTCCCCCATGCTTTCGCACGAACCTAATTAAAGTAAACCTCGTTTTCCTAGGGGCGTAACCCCATTAACACCTTTCTAGACACCTACTTGATCGGCTAATTGTAATGTGTAAAACTCTCCCAGGAGTAACTCTTACTCGCAGCGGGTATCGGGATCCAAATATCTCATAGAAGGTATACAATCTCATTGCAAATTTCAACACTTGAAATCCCCAATAATATTTTACCCCAAGCCTCCTATGACCTTGACAAAGGGCAACAAACCATAGGCTGCTAGTCAAGTTCAACCCGTCATTTCCTGATTGAATTAAACCCACCCGCACGGCCCTTGAAAAAGGCCAATAAGGTCGCACGACTACCCTAATCCAATCTGCATCATATGCATAAGCAGATAAGTACTATTCAGCTACCGCACACTACGCCTTGACAAAGGACAACAAACGCAGCACGAATACTAAATAGTCCTTATCTGAAATGACGGAGGGCTACGACAGGTTTTTAAGAAAACACTTTGCGTAATGAACTTGATATCGTTGTAGAATCGAGTGATTTTAAATGGAGTGTTTTTGAGGCTTTTCTAAGTTTGCTAAAGGGGTCACTCCCGGTGAAGGGATCGTCGGCCCTTTCCTCATCGAATAAGGTGCAGGATATATCATATATACCACTATGCAAAGCAGAAACTATAGAAGCAATCAAAAGACACACCGAGTGTGTAGCATCTGCTAGTTTCACTAAAGAGGTCACTCCCGGTGAAGGAATCTCGGCTCTTTCCTTATCGAATAAGGTGCTGGATGTTCTACAAGGAACACCGCTATGCAAACCAAGAACTAGAACTACCAGTTTTTAAACAAGTTTCTACAACATCTTAGGTTTCTTTTAGTTTCATTAATCTCATTAATGAAGTCCTATTTTAATATGCTTCACAAGCATCACATTTGAAACGAAATCTGCAATATAACATATATCTCATATATATAATATAAACATTCGTCTCAGGCAGTAATATGATCTCATCACAGAATATTGCAGCAGAAGATCATATATGAAATATTGGATATACTAGGACGTCCGTGTTTTTAATACGAGACTATATAAAACACGGATTCCACGGTCACGATAAATAGCCAAACCCACATCCCTAGACCCCTACGAGAGCGGCAAGCAATACTGCCAATTCTAGGGTTAGGAGACCCGGTCTCGACTCCTCGAGATGGTCTCCCACTGGACCCTAGAACCCGGTTAATTGTGCTCCCCGCCTTGGGTCTACCTAATGCGGAAAAGTAAATAATATACAATGGTGACATCATCCTCAGCCCGGAAGTGCCCCAATAAAAGAATATTATATACAAATGAATTTTACATCAATGAAAAAGAAAAAACTCTCATCTCACATAAAACCCCCGGCTATTCAAACGCGACGATCCAATACAACATATCACAGCAACACATAATATCTCATATCATCAACGTAAGCAAGTATGCGTATCCCGATTGTCGTTGATGTATAGCAACGAAGCCGGCGATACACCACATACTACGCTTACGGTCACAGAAAAGAAAGTGTAAAACTACAACAGTTGGAATCCGCAACCTCCTTAGACATCGCATGCCTAACCAAATCAATTCCTTAGACATCGCATGCCTAACAATTATAAACCCCACATTTTAGTCTCATTATCGAAAACACTTTTCAATATCTAGTCGGGCAATTCAACAAGATTCCCGATATTCTGATCGAATGCTCGTCGCTGACTTTAGTAGACGGCCGCACCCCCGGATGCCATCGACGAAGTGCACTAAGGCGGAACACCGCTGCCGCGAACACCCGAACGGATGCTTTTGGCGACGGGGTTCTCCTATAGTCACTTAGTCGGGGCTATGGGGCGTGGCTGTCTGTTAAGTTTATCCGGCGAGTATCCGCGTATGCTACGTGATTGCGACGGACTTTTGATCACATCAAAATTCCGTGGCAACCGATCAATTGAGACCGAACTGGTAGATTTATAACATTCAAATCAGTTATCTCATAAATATTTGTGGATTCCAAATATTGTATCACATTCCAGATAAATAGACAATGTTAAACTTTCCGATCGAATAATCAAACACCCAAGATTTCCCTAATATATCTCAACACTTGAAATCAGTTGAAAAACATCCATCACATGCCACAGTACCAATGGTCCAGCCGTAGAAGGTTCAAGCCAAAGCCTCACATGTGGCACACCGTACTGCCCCAAACCCTAAGGTTTAGAGGCAGTTCAAGACGGTCACATAATCGAGTTAAGATTTGTTGTCTTCTAGAGGGTCCACCGCGTTACTTGCATGACTTAGAACGTTCTTAAACTCGAGAAAAAATCCAACTTTTGAAAAATTTTCTGACTGGGGAAAAAGTGAGTTATTGATATCCGTTCGAACTTTTTAACAGTTTCTAAAAATTACCCGGACAAAACTAAACGAAGTTAAATTATCCGATCGAATCATCGAGTCCCCAATACAACCCTAGAAAACTCAACACTTGAGTGGAATTAAAAAATCCCCAGAAAAAATTGCCAGGAAAGGACCTAAGAATAAATACATGAAATTCCAGGGACTAAGTCATAATTTTGTCCGTGGAAACGCCGCCAAACCCTTGGTTTGGCCGCGGTTCCACGGTCAAATAGTTGACTCAGTGGACCGTACTTCACATTAATTCTTAGTTTTTCCTGCTTCTATTTCTGAGCATTTTTAATTCAAAAAAAAAAACAGTTTTGAAAAATGTACACAGAAGGGTAAACATCGGGGTTTCTGGGTTCGATCGGACTTTAAACTTCGTCTAGACTTCGCCTAAAGCTCTAGTTTGGCTCTGATACCACTGTTGGGTTGCTAGGCACGCTCACAAGGTTCTACGAGGCATCAACCATGCCCGATTAAAAATTAGCCGTGCCGAACAACCCGAAGCCGGATCTTTAAACTAGGATTTAGGCGAAAACAAGCATGTTAAACACTTTAACACTAAGTGAGAGGGATTACAACCTTTGTAGATCCGGTCCTTCACATCTTAAGCTCCGTGTTGAGGTCCCTTCGCAGCGATCATCGTGTTCCGGACTCTCGAGAGGCTTCACGAAGAGAAAGATGCAGTCTTAATTCCGATCTTTGATAACATAGATGATCTACCTTAAAGTTTCATTAACACAAGCTAACACTCACTTAATGAAGTGAACACCCTCATCTAAATGGCAAGGATAAATGAGGATGATGAAGTAGGATTTTTGGTCTCATTTATTTTCTATTTCTCACTCACTTTCCATCACAAAAATAAAAAGCAAGAATGCTTTGCAAAAGGAGGAGGAAGAAGAAGAATAATAGTCCATCTCATTTGTGATGAATAATGAAAGGATTAATATGATGAATAATACAACCATGGTTGACTAATCCATTGTAGAGAATTAACCAAGGGCTAGGGTTTGGGTTGGGTTAAGTATGAGTCATAGATAAATATCAACACAAATATCTTTATCATGACAAAAAGAAACCTTCTAGAATCTACTAGAAGTCTTAACCCTAATCCAAACCCTAATCATGTTTAAACTCCACTAAACATGTTGCATTAGTTATCATATCATGTTACAATATTATATATTACATATATAATATTTATCGTAACAAAATAAAATAATACAATTAACATATATCGCATATATATCAATGTATTACCCGAGTGAGAAAAAGAATCTTTTAGTGAGCTAATATTAGTTAATGTAATTTAATATACCATATATATTATTATACATTAAATTATCGAATCAACACTTGATCCGACAATCCGGCTATATCGCATATAACCGACTAATATTTATCCGTACCGATTCATCGAATCAACACTTGATCCGATGACCCGGCTGATATCAAATATCGCGAGAATAGAATAAGGTATCTCATATCGCATTATCCTCGGTCCCGCACATATCACATACGTGCCCCTACTCCGTTTTGCCTGAGCCAAGAAACCTCTGTGTAGGACTCTATAGAATCGTCAATACGCCGGCAGTAGGTGATGATCATATCAAACACCCACAAGCTGCAAGCGGTCAGCTAAACGTAACAGCCACCCAGGTATTGAGCGCTCAGAAGATCAACAAGCAAGCCTGCACATTCTCCTGTGAATCCAAATAGTAACACTCCCGTACAGTCCGGTCTCGTCGTCTGATATGTCGCATATCTCGCCTAGGGGTGGTAAACGTCAGACCCCAGTAGCTTGATAAGTCGTGTCGATATGAGGTCTATAACAGTTCGAGAAACTACTGATAACACTTACCAGTAAATCTCAGCAACCATGGCCAGGGATTTCCGGTTATAGCCAATCGAACACAGCACAAGATCAACTCCCTATACCGGGAGAGACGAATCCCCTCCTATCGCTCATTGCCTCCATGTGATTCAGGACTGTACCCAAAAGCCACCTTTTTGCACGCCCTCTTTGACGTGGTATGATGGAAATCAAAGCACAGTGGGAATCACACAAGACTCTATGACGATCTCGGGTCAACAGACTACTCTGTACCAGTGTCACCGGAGAACTGCCATCTGACGTGATGTATAATACCATCTGGGAGTTCTCGGCGAGTCCGTCCAGTGTACCCAATCTCTACTAAGCACCCGTACACCATCCTTGATGTCAAACACCGATGGATATGGGATCATCCATCGCCCATCATATGGGTCTAGATGCGTATACGCTAGTCTACTCTGGTGCATCGATGCCCTGTCTCGATATACCCTCGACTAGGAACAGTTATAGGATGTACTCATCGACTACCGTGGCCCCACTAGTATGATCTCATCATAGTCCCAGTAGTCGAGTACATATCCTAAGGGCTTTATCAACATGTAACATAGAGACAATCAGAGTACATGTTAAGATAAAGTACAACCAGATAACAACTATCATGTCGAGCAAGAAAGTCCTCCCTATATATGTCCTAGCATCCACTACAATATACATCGTATGCACAGTAATGGCCTCTAGGGCATACATATAACTAACACTTGAGTTGCCAAATGAGGTATTTCTTTCACCATTAGTGTAGTAATTGAGTTCCTTTAGGTTCTATTTTAGTTTAGAATTGATTAAGTGAGGTTTAGTGATCTTGGAAAATTCCAAGATGAAGTTTAGGGGATTCTTGAGTTGTGATGCACGTGAGTGTAATTGGTGACTACAACCCCCTTTAGTGTTTAAAACCTAGATCAAACCAGAGCCTAGGCCATGAAACTTCAATTAGATGTTGCAAATGTCGATTTTGTTAATATTTTGTGCATACAGGAAATCTGGAGTGACCTGAGACCTTTACAGGAAAAACTAGCAACTCTATTGACCTAGATTAAACACTAGAAGACCACTCTGAGAAAACGAACCCAAAGCAAGCAAGTAAAACCGGCCAGGCCGGACTTTGGGTTGATCTCGCCGGATCAATCGTGGGTGATGGTGTTAGGATTGGTTCTGTAGCCCACATACCCCATAGACTACCCCACTTTACTGTTTGATTATCCCCAATTCACCTGACCAAAAATCTAGAGCATGTTTTCTGAGTTTTTGTTTTGGTTTCATGATTGTTCATGACTTAAGTTCTGATACGGGTGTTTTATCTCGATCGATTGGCGTTTGTACGTCGATGTCGAGGGTTATTTAGTTCTTTTTGCATGCGTAAACCATAGGTTTTAACCTATGTGTAATTCGTGCGCCGTTTTGGTTTTCGTACGTGATTTCTGTTTATGATACTATGTGTTTATATATGTAGGCACCCTCATGTGGACTTTGAACAACAAGGAACAGCGTGGCGTCATCGACTTCGGCAAGCAAGGATCAAGGTGAGTAGATGTATATCTACGGGGAAAGTCTGGTGGATAGAGAACAACACCCTCGCAATTTCGTAGGGTAGGATGTGTTTATGATATTATGCATATGTGTTATTGTGAGACGTGAATACATAGCAAAAAAGTGCTTTTAGTTTAGTTTCTTAGTCGCGAAACCCTAGAGTAAAGGTTGACACACTCATACACGCACGCACGTGATTTGATATTGGGTGTATATATTTATATGTGTGTATGTATACATTAGGGGGTGTGTGTGTGTGTGTGTACGTATACGTATACACGGATGATGAGCCCAGTATATGATACTTGGAGATGAGCCGATATGATCGGGCATAATGCCGTGAGATTGTGATTGTAATTGGGTCATGATATGATATACGACATGATATTATAGAGGATCGTTGGGCGATGTGTTTTCATACACACGAGGATATATGTTTGATGATATTAGAATGTACTAGATTTTATAATGGTACCCCTAATTCAGGATTTTTACGATAATGATACTATATGAATAATGAGGTATATGTGATATTTGACCCGTACCCCGATTTTGGGATGCCGTACGATGGATTTTACCGTACGAGGTTTATATATGATGATTGATCCACACTCTTGACTCAAGAATGTCATACTATGTATTTTACCGTACGTGACGCTTTTGAGGCGGGATCGCCGATTACTAGATATATCGACTCGGACTTTAGGTGGATTTCCTTACCCATTCGACTGGGCTCGAGTCATACATATTTCAAAACTAATGAATCATGAGTATTTTTAAAGACGGGCCAAGGGATACTACGGATTTTTCCAAAAGACGTATCTTTTCTCAAAGACCCCGTAGCCCCTATTTTTCTAAAAGCACGATTCGTGCCATTTCGAACACCAAAAACTGTATGACTCGTATATAGAAATGTATATTCTTCAATGTTGCGGTTACTACATCATTTTCCGTATATTCATGCTGTTCTCATCACATTGTATGCTTATAAATGTGTTTGCTTTAGTTATTATGAACCCCTGTTGTCAGGACACCAGCACCATCACCGATGATGCGTATGCTCCACGTACACTTTCTTTCCGGCTCACAAATTTCATCATCGGTAATTTCCATGTCACGTCCACATTTGAAAACATTACTTTATTGGTATAAATTGCTAGCTGGTAGTTTCAATATAATACTAGTACGCTTGCTTTCATATGCAAGTTTAGATATTGCATTTTTTACTTAGATACTTCATGCATTTATACATTCATTCTGTTATGCAATATCGTGGGGCTTTATGCCGGTATTCACTGTTTATTGACTCTTGATTTTAGGATTTCAAATTTTCCATGAGGTTTCTGGATTTGGGGAAAACCGTAGGGATTTTATAAACTCATTATCATTTTAAAATGCAAGTTGTAGTTTCCTCGTGATATGATATATATGTCGTCCACCATGAGTTTTCCTGATTTCTGTTGGTAGTTGAGAGCCGATTCGAGGATGAGGATGAACTGTCTCGGGTACATGGTGGAACCGGTATGGTACCCCGGGGCGAGATTGATATTGTGGGGATGACGATGAGCCTTGCAGGGGCGGACTACCTACCGGTGATGTCGGGCGCGACAGATATCCGGAGGATACCGACGTAGTCAAGAGATTTGATGTGTTGGGCCGATCCGGATTGACGGAGCCCATAGGCCGATCCGGACTGACGGAGCCCGAGATTTGAGTATTATGTGTCGCTGTCGGACACGGAGTTCGCGATGTTTTGGGTGTCGATGCTGGGCACTCAGGTTTTATCATGATTTATGCGTCATTGCTGGACACACGTTGGATGGTGCATTAGTACATGTCACGCATCGGTATATTATTACTCTTGACACGAGGACACGAGTACTTTGATATCACACTTATGATATGATGTCACCCTTGTTGTAGTATTGTGTATTTTTATTGTATGACCTAGAAGAGAGTCATACATGCGATTTTCTATTCGGTGATGTTTTCTACTCACGAGTTGGCAACTCACCCCCGTTGTGCCACAGTTTCTTGCAGGTTTCGCCGTACAGGTTTCATTATGGCCTGCTGGCGCACTGCTTCTTTCTGGTTCATTGCTTGGGTAGGTGGGTTCCTTTGCATCATGACCACCGTTGTACTTTTATTTATTTCGGTTGTATCTAGTAAACTCCATCAACCAGACTTGTATTATTTGACAGACTTAGAAAACCAGTTTTTTATTCTTTCGACCTTAGAGTCGCGCGCTTGTATCATTATGATTCTTCTCTGGTTTTCTTGAGGATGTTGGTTTTCCCTTCTGAGTTTTGATCCTCGCCCTTCGGCGTTGTATATTATTGCTTGTGTGGTTGATTCCGCCAATTGGCGAAGAGCTAGCTCCCGCTTGGGGATGCCTTTATTCATTACTTATATACATTCTTGTTTGTACCCGTTTGGGGCCAGTATTTACAAAGGAAATTCTGCCGAATTTTTTTGAAAAACCTGATGTATTTTAAAAATGCTTACTATGACTTCAAAGTGATTTTATATGTTAACTTTTAAATAATTTTTCCTTTAATTTATTTTCTTTAAATGGTTTAGATTTCTGGGCTTTGGCTTACTTAGATTAAGTCACGCATCTAGACGTTTGGTAATTTAAGTGCCAGTCACGTTCCGTACCTTCGGGTCGTGACAATAATGTATTGCAGGGACTGAGAAAAAGTAGGATAGTTAGACCTGATGACATGTCCCTCAGAGTAGGGAACAAAGCATAAGTTGATGTGTTGCCATCGGTGAATATCACCTAGCATTGCCAAGAAGCAATACTATGATTTTGAACAATTGCTACTTTGTACCTTCCATGGTTTGCAACATCATATCAGTTTCTTTACTTGATAAAGATGGATATAAGTTTGTTCTTGATAGAAATATCATGAACATTTACCTTAATCAGGTATTGGTTGCAGAAGGTACACTGTGTAATGGTATCTATGTTCTAAATCAAAACGCAGTTTTCAATATACAAAACACACGCAAGAGGAAGAGTTCAAAAGTGAACGAATCTTATTTGTGGCATTGTAGTCTTGGCCATATCGGAGAGAAAAGACCAAGTAAGTTGCATAAAGATGGATATTTGAATGCGTTCGAATTTTCATCTTATGAAACTTTTTAGTCTTGTCTCAAGGGAAAGATGACTAAATCTCCGTTCATCGGACACGGAGAAAGAGCAACAGAGCTCTTGGGACTCATACACAGTGATGTATGTAGTACGATGTCTATACATGCAAGGGGTGGGTCCTCGTACTTCATTATATTCATTGACGATCTCTCAAGGTTCGGACATGTGTATCTTTTGAAACACAAATTTGAAGCTTTTGAGAAATTCAAAAAATATAAGATCGAAGTGGAGAACCAGACTAGCAAAAGTATCAAGATCCTCTGATCTGATAGAGGACAGGAGTACTTGAGTACGGAACTCCGGGACATTCTAAAAGAGAATGGTATTCTCTCTCAGCTTACTCCTCCGTATACACCACAACACAACAGTGTATCGGAGCGGAGCAACCGTACCCTATTGGACATGGTTCGCTCCATGATGAGTAACGTTGAGTTGCCTCTTTCATTATAGGGACTTGCACTTGAAACAGCAGCGTATCTATTGATTATGTTCCATCCAAATCAGCGCCTAAAACACCATTCGAATTATGGAATGGTAAGAGACCATATCATTGTAGGGTTGCTATGCATGCGCACAAGGGTTTACGAGGCATCAACCATGCCCGATTAAA
This sequence comes from Agapanthus africanus, assembly GCA_030015575.1. NCBI lineage: Eukaryota > Viridiplantae > Streptophyta > Magnoliopsida > Asparagales > Amaryllidaceae > Agapanthus > Agapanthus africanus. The sequence goes on along the minus strand of JASDDO010000031.1, from coordinate 402,577,981 downwards.
AAATTAGCCGTGCCGAACAACCCGAATACGGATCTTTAAACTAGAGATTAGGCGAAAACTAACATGCTAACAACTTTAACACTAAGTTAGAGGGATTACAACCTTTGTAGATCCGGTCCTTCACTTCATATGCTCCGTGTTGTGGTCCCTTCGCTGCGATCATCGGGTTCCGGACACTCGAGAGGTTCCACGAAGAGAAAGATGCAACCTTTGCTTCCGATCTTCGATACAAAGATGATCTACCTTGAAGTTTCGTTAACACAAGATAACACTCATGAAATGATGTGAACACCCTCATCTATATGGCAAGGGAAGATGAGGATGATGAAGTAGGATTTTTGCACTATTTATTTATCTTTTTCTCATATTTATTCATCACTTGGAAAAAGCTAGTAAGCTTTTTCCATGAAGAAAGATCAAGGAAGAAGATGAAGAATTATTATAGATTCCTTTTGTGATGAATAGAAAAAGAATTAATATGATGAATAATGCAACCATGGTCAAGCAAACTCATGTATAGAATTAACTAGGGTTAGGGTTTGGGTTAGGTTAAAGATGAGTCACACACAAATATCTTTATCATGACAAAATGAAAAGCTTCTAGAATCAACTAGAAGACTTAACCCTAATCCAAACCCTAATCATGTTTAAACTCCAAAAAACATGTTGCATTAGTTATCATATCATGTTACAATATTATATATCACATATATAATATTTATTGTAACCAAATAAAATAATACAATTAACATATATCGCATATATATTAATGTATTACCCGAGTGAGAAAAAGAATCTTTTAGTGAGCTAATATTAGTTAATGCAATTTAATATATCAAATATATTATTATACATTAAATTATCGAATCAACACTTGATCCGACAATCCGGCTATATCGCATATAACCGACTTATATTTATCCGTACCGATTCATCGAATCAACACTTGATCGGATGACCCGGCTGATATCAAATATCGCGAGAATACAATACGATATCACATACCGCATTATCCTTGGTCCTGCACATATCACATATGTGCCCCTACTCCGTTTTGCCTGAGCCAAGAAACCTCTGTGTAGGACTCTAAAGAATCGTCAATACGCCGGCAGTAGGTGATGATCATATCAAACACCCACAAGCTGCAAGCGGTCGGCTAAACGTAACAGCTACCCAGGTATTGAGCGCTCAGAAGATCAACAAGCAAGCCTGTAACTTCTCCTGTGAATGCAAACAGTAACACTCCCGTACAGTCCGGTCTCGTCGTCTGATATGTTGCATATCTCGCCTAGGGGTGGTAAACGTCAGACCCCAGTAGCTCGATAAGTCGTGTCGATATGAGGTCTATAACTGTTCGAGAAACTACTGATAATACTTACCAGTAAATCTCAGCAACCCTGGCCAGGGATTTCCGGTTATAGCCAATCGAACACAGCACAACATCAACTCCCTATACCGGGAGAGACGAATCCCCTCCTATCGCTCATTGCCTCCATGTGATTCGGGACTGTACCCAAAAGCCACCTTTTTGCACGCCCTCTTGGACGTGGTATGATGGAAATCAAAGCACAGTGGGAATCACACAAGACTCTATGACGATCTCGGGTCAACAGACTACTCTGTACCAGTGTCACCGGAGAACTGCCATCTGACGTGTGGTATAATACCATCTGGGAGTTCTCGGCGAGTCCGTCCAGTGTACCCAATCTCTACTGAGCACCCGTACACCATCCTTGATGTCAAACACCGATGGATATGGGATCATCCATCGCCCATCATATGGGTCTAGATGCGTATACGCTAGTCTACTCTGGTGCATCGATGCCCTGTCTCGATATACCCTCGACTAGGAACAGTTATAGGATGTACTCGTCGACTACCGTGGCGCCACTAGTATGATCTCATCATAGTCCCAGTAGTCGAGTACATATCCTAAGGTCTTTATCAACATGTAATATAGAGACAATCAGAGTACATGTTAAGATAAATTACAACCAGATGGCATACTATCATGTCGAGCAAGAAAGTCCTCCCTATATATGTCCAAGCATCCATTACAATATATATCGTATGTACAGTAATGGCCTCTATGGCATACATATAACTAACAATCTCCCACTTGCACTAGAGCCATCTGTTATAGTATCACATACCCAACATTTAGCTGTGGTTGAAGTATCTCATACTCAACCATCCCATAAAAGACTCTACTGGGAAAAAGGCCTTTGTGGGTGGATCCGCGCTGTTGTCCTCTGTGTCTACTCTCCTAACCTCGATCTCCCTGGAGATCAACCATCTCCATGATCAGGTGATACTGCCTAAGAATTATATCCGGATTTCAGATGGGACGGTAGTTCCTTGGCTAAAGCCACAACTCCATTGTCACACAATGATAGGAACGAAGTTCATCTCATGAACTTATATATATCCAGACTGTCTCTTTGGTAGCATCCTTGGTAACGATGTATGTTGCCTTTAATCGTCTAGTATGTCACGGTATCTAGCTTGGAACTCTTCCAACATACCGTCCCTCCACTGAGGGTAAAGACAATGCCTGCGACTAACATTCAGTCGTCCTTATCACCCTGGAACCTTTCCAGTGATTCTCCTCAGGATCGATTGATACCATCTCACTACAACTAGTGAGTATCCCAACATCCAATTAGATCTATCTCATAGATCCAAAAACCCAGGATTTAGGAGGTATCACTTTGATCCTATATGGAGAATCCTTGTGATAAGCGGAGGTTGACCGAGCGTAGCATAGGAAACTCCTTTCCTATCAAGAGTATGTCATCCACGTGCTCTACGAGGATCTCCACCATACTCCCTACTACCTTTTTGTATATACAAGGTTCATCTACCATTTTGATGAAGTCAAACTCTTTGACTACCACATCAAAATAGACGTTCCAACTCCGCGATGCCTGTTTTATCATATAAAACATCTTGTACACGTTTCCGCTGCTCCCACTGTCTACGAAGCCCTCTGGCTGTGTACTTATAGACGCTATCTTCTAAAACATCATTTAGAAAAGCAGTCATGACACCCAACCACCAGATATCGTAGTCATGGTATGTAGCCGTGGCAAGTAGGATCTGGATAAACTTAAGCATAGATCCTTAGAAAAGGTTTCAACATAGTCCATACCTGGTCAATGATGCAAACCTTTAACAAGTCTAGCTTTGAAAGTCTCAACTTTTCCATGTACACCAAGTAATCTTCTCAAGATATACTTGCTCCTGATGGGGATTTAACCCTTCAGATAAAGCAACCAAAGTCCATACTTTGTTGGTGTATAAGGATTCCATCTCAGATCGATAAGCATCCAGCCATTCTTACAGAGTCCCACTCCTGATGGCCAGCTCGAAACTAGTTGGGTCATCATCTCATGATGCAATCCTCCCTCCTACTGTCATAGAGAAACCGAAGTATCTCTCAGGTAGGTGAGGAATCCTACTAGATCGGCGGAGAGGCTGAGGTTCGTTGGAAACTATTGAATCCTTTGGTTCTACCAAATCATCAGCTGTAGTTTGTATAGCTGGAACATTTCCAGTTGTACATAACAGACCTTGCCTCGAGCTTGTCCGGATTTTGCTTTTAGACATAGGCCGGACAACCCAAATCTTAACCAACTTAAGATATGGGCTCTTCCCTTTCCATATCACATATGAAGTAGTAGGCAACTGATTTGATTTGAACCCTATTCAATAGGTATGCAGCTTCTCAAGTGCATAACTCCCAAAAGGAAATAGGAAACTCAGTAGTACTCATCATAGAGCACACCATAACAAATTGGGTGCTATTGCTCCGCCCCGATACACCGACGTGCTGTGGTATATACGGAGGAGTAATGCTGAGAGAGAATCTCATTCTCCTTTAGAATAGTCCAGGAATTCCGTACTCAAGTATTCTCCTCCTTGATCGCATCAAAGGACATAATACTTTTACCCGTATTTTCGGTTCTTTACTTCTAACTCATATTCTGTGAATATCTCAAAAGGTTCGGACTTGTGTTTCAACAGGAACATATGTCTGAATCTTGAGAGATTATCAGAGAATGTAATGAAGTACGAAGAACCGATCTTGGCATGTGTAGACAGGAGACCTTACATACATCAACATGTATCAATCCCAAGAGTTCACTAACTCTTTCTCTGTTTCCAATAAACAGATCTGTGGCCATCTTATCTTTGTGACATGACTTGCAAGTTTCATAAGATGTAAATTCAAACAAATTTAATTATGCATCTTAATGTAACTACAGCTAGTCGGGTCGCATTGATATGACCTAGTCTACAATACCTCAAGAAGGATTCGTTCATTTCTGAACTCTTCCTCTTGTGTGTGTTCCGTATACTAAGAACTGTAGTTTGATTTAGAACGTCAATGCTTTTAGATAACGTGCCTGAACCGATCAACTCTTGATATAGGAAATGTTCAAAACATTATCCAACAATAAAAAATTATATCACTTCTTTACTAATAAAGAAACTGATATGATGTTGTATATCAGGTTCGGTATCTAATAACATTCGTTCAGAATCAATGTATTCTGGTAATACAGGGTGATAGTGACCAATAGACTTGGCTGCAACACTTGCACCGTTTTCTGTCTCATGAAACTTATCACCCGTTCTCAGTTCTCTACCTATCAGTAGCCCATGTAACAGATTACATATGCGGGATCCTGATCCGGTATCACAAACCCAGGAAGTAAAGGATACTAAGAAACAGTTCTATGTAATGGACACACCCGAAGATGATGCATCAACATGCACTTTCTTCGTTTGGGCGGCACGGGAAATCTGGTATTCCCCAATTTCCTACTCTGTCTTATAACAATTATAAGTTGGAGCGGGACCAACGTTCCCCAGCTCAGTATAACAAGCGGGTTCGGTCAATTCATCCGTTTTATTATCTTGATTAAGGCGTGATATGGTCGCTACCTGGAGAGAGAGAGAAGAAAACACTCAGCGTATGCTCTTGCAAGATTAGATTGGTTATCTAATATATCTAATCAGGATGTCTCCTACTGTTTTAGTCAAATCTTCCTTCAAACCCTAAAAGGAAAGACTAGCCGGGATTAATTACACGCTACAAGTTCGCCAATCTTTCAGCCAGGCCAGTGTCGGTACTTTGAGGGAGGTCCCCCGTGCTTTCGCACGAACCTAATTAAAGTAAACCTCATTTTTCCAAGAGGCGTAACCCCATTAACACCTTTCTAGACACCTACTTGATCGGCTAATTGTAATGTGTAAAACTCTCCCAGGAGTAACTCTTACTCGCAGCGGGTATCGGGATCCAACTATCTCATAGAAGGTATGCAATCTCATTGCAAATTTCAACACTTGAAATTCCCAATAATATTTTTCCCCTAGCGTCCTATGACCTTGACGGAGTTCAACAAACCATAGGCTACTAGTCAAGTTCAACCCGTCATTTCCTGATTGAATTAAACCCACCCGCACGACCCTTGACGGAGGTCAACAAGGCCGCACGACTACCCTAATCCAATCTGCATCATATGCATAAGCAGATAAATACTAGTCAGCTACCGCACACTACGCCTTGACGGAGGTCAACAAACGTAGCACGAATACTAAGTAGGACTTATCTGAAATGACGGAGGGCTACGACAGGTTTTTAAGAAAACCCTTTGTGTAATGAACTTGATATCGTTGTAGAATCTAGTGATTTTAAATGGTGTGTTTTTGAGGCTTTTCTAGTTTTGCTAAAGGGGTCACTCCCGGTGAAGGGATCGTCGGCCCTTTCCTCATCGAATAAGGTGCAGGATATTTCACAAATATCACTATGCAAAGCAAGAACTATAGAAGCAATCAAAAGACAAACCGAGTTTGTAGTATCTGCCAGTTATTGCTAAAGGAGTCACTCCCGGTGAAGGGATCTCGGTCCTTTCCTTATCGAATAAGGTGCTGGATGTTCTACAAGGAACACCGCTATGCAAAGCAGGAACTAGAGCTACCTGTTTTTGAAAATTCGATTCCACAACATCTTAGATTTCTTTTATTTCATTTATCTCATTAATGAAGTCCCATTTTATTATGCTTCGCAAGCATCTCTTTTGAAACGAAATCTGGAATATAACATATATCTCATATATATAATATAAACATTCATCTCAGGCAGTAATATGATCTCATCACAGAACATTGCAGCAGAAGAACATATATGAAATATTGGATATACTAGGACGTCCGTGTTTTAGTACGAGCCTGTATAAAACACGGATTCCACGGTCGCGATGAATAGCCAAACCCACATCGCTAGACCCCTACGAGAGCGGCAAGTAACACTGCCAATTCTAGGGTTAGGAGACCCGGTCTCGACTCCTCGAGATGGTCCCACTGGACCCTAGAACCCGGTTACTTGTGCTCCCCGCCTTTGGTCTACGTAATGCGGAAAAGTAAATAATATACAACGGTGACATCTTCCGCTACCTGGAAGTGCCCCAATAAAAGAATATTACATACAAATGAATTTTACATGAATGAAAAAGAAAAAACTCTTATCTCACATAAAACCCCCGGCTATTCAAACGCGACGATCCAATACAACATATCACAGCAACACATAATATCTCATATCATCAACGTAAGCAAGTATGCGTATCCCGATTGTCGTTGATGTATAGCAACGAAGCCGGAGATACACCACATACTACGCTTACGGTCACAGAAAAGAAAGTGTAAAACTACAACAGTTGGAATCCGCAACCTCCTTAGACATCGCATGCCTAACCAAATGAATTCCTTAGACATCTCATGCCTAACAATTATAAACCCCGCATTTTAGTCTCATTATCGAAAACTCTTTTCAATGTCAAGTCGGGGAATTCAACAAGATTCCCGATATTCTGATCGAATGCTCGTCGCAAAATTTAGTAGACGGCCGCACCCCTAGATGCCGTCGACGAAGTGCACTAAGGCGGAACACCACTGCCGCGAGCACCCGAACGGATGCTTTTGGGGACGGGGTTCTCCTACAGTCACTTGGTCGGGGCTATGGGGCGTGGCTGTCTATTAAGTTTACCCGGCGAGTAGCTACGTGATTGCGACGGACTTTTGATCACATCAAAATTCCGTGGCAACCGATCAACTGAGACTAAACCGCTAGATTTATAACATTCAAATCAGTTATCTCATAACTACCTGTGGATTCCAATTATTGTATCACATTCCAGATAAATAGACAAAGTTAAACTTTCCGATCGAATCATCAAGCACCCAAGATTTCTCCAATATATCTCAACACTTGAAATCAGTTTAAAAACATCCATCACATGCCACAGTACCAATGGTCCAGCCGTAGAAGGGTCAAGCCAACGCCTCACATGTGGCACGCCGTACTGCCCCAAACCCTAAAATTCAAAAGGCAGTTCAAGACGGTCACATAATCGAGTTAAGGTTTGTTGTCTTCTAGAGGGTCCACCGCGTTACTTGCACGACTTAGAACGTTCATAAACACGAGAAAAAATCCAACTTTTGAAAAATTTTCCGACAGGGGAAAAAGTGAGTTATTGATATCCGTTCGAACTTTTTAACAGTTTCTAAAAGTTATCCGGAAAAAACACAAAAGACGCAGTTAAAGTTCCCGATCGAATCATCGAATCCCCAATACAACCCAGAAAATTCAACAGTTGAATAAATATTAAAAATTCCCAGAAAATACATGATTAAAAGATAGGAATTACTGTGCAAAGAACGTGCCAAGAATTGACTTTATGGCCTCGGAACCGCCGCACATGCTGGGGTGGGGCCGCGGTTCCGCGGCGCTTTAGTCGAATTGCACTCACGTGCTTCACAGTAACTCATATAATTCCCTGCTGTAATTTTTGGATATTTTTAATTTGGAAAAAATCACAGTTTTGAAAAATTTCCAGAAACTAGGGTATATCGGGTTTTCCGGGTTCGATCGGACTTTAAATTAAGTCTAGACTTTGCCTAAAGCTCTAGCTTGGCTCTGATACCACTGTAGGGTTGCTAAGCACGCGCACAAGGGTCTACGAGGCATCAACCATGCCCGATTAAAAAATTAGCCGTGCCGAACAACCCGAATACGGATCTTTAAACTAGAGATTAGGCGAAAACTAACATGCTAACAACTTTAACACTAAGTGAGAGGGATTACAACAATTGTAGATCCGGTCCTTCACTTCATATGCTCCGTGTTGTGGTCCCTTCGCTGCGATCATCGGGTCCCGGACTCTCGAGAGGTTCCACGAAGAGAAAGATGCAACCTTTGCTTCCGATCTTCGATACAAAGATGATCTACCTTGAAGTTTCGTTAACACAAGATAACACTCATGAAATGATGTGAACACCCTCATCTATATGGCAAGGGAAGATGAGGATGATGAAGTAGGATTTTTGCTCTCTTTATTTATCTTTTTCTCATATTTATTCATCACTTGGAAAAAGCTAGTAAGCTTTTTCCATGAAGAAAGATCAAGGAAGAAGATGAAGAATTATGATAGATTCCTTTTGTGATGAATAGAAAAAGAATTAATATGATGAATAATGCAACCATGGTCAAGCAAACTCATGTAGAGAATTAACTAGGGTTAGGATTTGGGTTAGGTTAAAGATGAGTCACACACAAATATTTTTATCATGACAAAATGAAAAGCTTCTAGAATCAACTAGAAGACTTAACCCTAATCATGTTTAAACTCCACAAAACATGTTGCATTAGTTATCATATCATGTTACAATATTATATATCACATATATAATATTTATTGTAACCAAATAAAATAATACAATTAAGATATATCGCATATATATCAATGTATTACCCGAGTGAGAAAAAGAATCTTTTAGTGAGCTAATATTAGTTAATGCAATTTAATATATCAAATATATTATTATACATTAAATTATCGAATCAACACTTGATTCGACAATCCGGCTATATCGCATATAACCGACTAATATTTATCCGTACCGATTCATCGAATCAACACTTGATCCGATGACCCGGCTGATATCAAATATCGCGAGAATACAATACGATATCACATACCGCATTATCCTCGGTCCCGCACATATCACATATGTGCCCCTACTCCATTTTGCCTGAGCCAAGAAACCTCTGTGTAGGACTCTAAAGAATCGTCAATACGCCGGCAGTAGGTGATGATCATATCAAACACCCACAAGCTGCAAGCAGTCAGCTAAACGTAACAGCTACCCAGGTATTGAGCGCTCAGAAGATCAACAAGCAAGCCTGTAACTTCTCCTGTGAATCCAAACAGTAACACTCCCGTACAGTCCGGTCTCGTCGTCTGATATGTTGCATATCTCGCCTAGGGGTGGTAAACGTCAGACCCCAGTAGCTCGATAAGTCGTGTCGATATGAGGTCTATAATTGTTCTAGAAACTACTGATAACGCTTACCAGTAAATCCCAGCAACCCTGGCCAGGGATTTCCGGTTATAGCCAATCGAACACAGCACAACATCAACTCCCTATACCGGGAGAGACGAATCCCCTCCTATCGCTCATTGCCTCCATGTGATTCGGGACTGTACCCAAAAGCCACCTTTTTGCACGCCCTCTTGGACGTGGTATGATGGAAATCAAAGAACACTGGGAATCACACAAGACTCTATGAAGATCTCGGGTCAACAGACTACTCTGTACCAGTGTCACCGGAGAACTGCCATCTGACGTATGGTATAATACCATCTGAGAGTTCTCAGCGAGTCCGTCCAGTGTACCCAATCTCTACTGAGCACCCGTACACCATCCTTGATGTCAAACACCGATGGATATGGGATCATCCATCGCCCATCATATGGGTCAAGATGCGTATACGCTAGTCTACTCTGGTGCATCGATGCCCTGTCTCGATATACCCTCGACTAGGAACAGTTATAGGATGTACTCGTCGACTACCGTGGCCCCACTAGTATGATCTCATCATAGTCCCAATAGTCGAGTACATATCCTAAGGGCTTTATCAACATGTAATATAGAGACAATCAGAGTACATGTTAAGATAAAGTACAACCAGATAGCATACTATCATGTCGAGCAAAAAAGTCCTCCCTATATATGTCCAAGCATCCATTACAATATACATCGTATGTACAGTAATGGCCTCTAGGGCATACATATAACTAACAATCATAAACGGTTTAAGATATGGGGTTGTCCGGCTTACGTTAAAAAGCATAATCCGGACAAACTAGAGGCACGGTCAGTTTTATGTAAGTTTGTGGGATATCCAAAGAATGGTTATGGTTATATGTTCTACCACACTGAGGAACAGAAGGTGTTTGTTGCTCAGCACGTCGTTTTCTTAGAAATGGAATTTCTTGCAAAAGAAACCAGTGGGAGCACGGTAGAACCGGAAGAAATTCAGAAACCACAAACTGAAACTAAAGATTTGTTGGAACCTCAGAATTCAATAATCCCGGACGAATCTCATCCACTCTGCAGATCTAGTAGGATTTCTCATCCGCCCGAGAGATACTACGGTTTTCTCATAGACGGGGATCAAGAGGATTGCATCTTGGAAGAAAATGATCCTACTTGTTTAAAGCAGGTCATTATCAGTAGGGACTCTGATAAGTGGCTGGATGCTATGCGATCTGAAATAGAGTCTATGTACGCCAATAAAGTGTGGACCTTGGATATTGCTCGACTTGGTGTAAAACCCATTGGATGCAAATGGATCTTCAAAAAGAAGATTGGTGTAGATGGGCATGTGGAAACCTATAAGGCTAGACTTGTTGCAAAAGGTTTTCATCAAAGACCAGGTGTGGACTAAGAAGAAACCTTTTCTCCAGTTGCTATGCTCAAATCCATTCGGATCCTACTTACCATTGATGCCTTTCATGACTATGAAATCTGGCAGATGGAGGTAAAAATAGCTTTTCTAAATGGAAGTTTAGAAGAGTGCGTTTATATGGATCAGCCGGAGGGTTTTGTAGACAGTGTGAGCAGTGGGAAGGTATGCAAGTTGCTTAAATCCATTTATAGATTAAAGCAGGCATCGCAGAGCTGGAACATCTGTTTTGATGAAACGGTCAAGGAATTTGACTTCATCAAGAACAAGGATGAGCCGTGTATATATAAGAAGATTGTAGGACGAACTGTTGTATTCCTAGTCTTGTACGTAGACGACATTCTTTTGATAGGAAATAATATTCTTATGATACAATAGGTCAAGCTGTTCTTATCACAAAGGTTCTCCATGAAGGACTTGGGTGATGCCTCGTACATTCTGGGATCAAGATCTATAGAGATAGATCCAAGAGATTATTAGGACTTTCGCAGTCCAGGTACATAGAGACCGTACTAAAGAGATTTAGTATGGAAGATTCCAAGCGCGGTAACATACCCGCATTGCACAGAATCACCGTCTCCAAAGAAATGTCTCCCAAGACTGATGAGGAGAGGGTTCACATGAACACTATACCCTACGCTTCAGCGATAGAATTTATAATGTATGCAATGCTATATACCAGACCAGATGTAGCTTACACGCTTAGCGTGGTGAGCCGGTATCAGTCGGATCCAGGTGAGAACCACTGGACAGCAGTAAAGAACATTCTCAAGTACCTGAGAAGGACTAAGGAGATGTTCTTGGTTTACAGTAATAAAGACCTGCAGTTCGAGTCCTTTACCGATCCAAACATCTAAAGTGACAAGGATGACAACAAGTCTATCTCGGGTTTTGTGTTTACCCTCAATGTAGGGGCGGTGTGTTGGAAGAGTTCCAAACAGGACATCGTTGCAGACTCGACGATGGAGGCTGAATACATTGCTGCCAGTGATGCCGCAAAAGAAGCCGTCTGGATGAAGAAGTTCAATTCTGAACATCAGGCAGTTCCGTCCATTCTTGATCCAATGCCTTTGTATTGCGGTAACAATAGGTCTATAGCTTTAGCGAAGGAACCACGGTTCCATCAGAAATCCAGACACATCTTAAGGCGGTATCACCTGATTAGGGAGATCGTTTATTGCCAGGAGATCGAGGTGCGGAGATTGGACACAAAAGCCAACACGGCGGATCCATTCACGAAAGCCCTCACTCAAGCACAGTTCGAGCGACTTTTTGAGATGTTGGGTGTGCGATACGCTAACTGCTGGCCCTAGAGCAGACATTGGGTACTCGGTACGCCAATATATAGCCTTAGTGCAAGTGGGAGATGGTTGGATATGTATGCCCTAGAGGTTATTATTGTATACGTATACATGTGGATGCTTGGACATATGTATGTACAGGACAATCTTGCTCTATATGATAGTATGCTATCTGGTTTTTCTTTATCTTAACATGTGCATATGTTCTACTTTTTATTACGTATCATCTATACATGTTTATAAAGCCGGTAGGATAATTGCTTGACTACCTGCATTATGATGGCGATCATACTTGTGGGAGCAGGGTAGTCGATAAGCACATCCTTAAAAGGTCCCTAGCCGTGGGGGTATTGAGACTAGGCATAGATATGCCGAAGTAGACCGGTGTATACATTTTTAGACCCCGACGAGGGGCGATGGTTGGTCCCGCAGCCATTGGTCTTTTGCACCTAAGATCGTATATAGGTGCTCACTGGAGGTGAGTACACTAGACGGAGTCACCGAGAACTTCTAGATGGTACTATACCTATCGTCAGATAGCAGTTCTCAGGTGACATGAGTACATTATAGTCTTTAGGCTTGAGATCATCATTTGTCTCGTGTGAGTTCCCACTGTGCTATGATGACTATCCTACCACGGCTCTACTGAGTCGTGCAAACAGGTTTTGGTTGGGTACAGTCCCGAGCCACATGGAGGCACTGAGTAATTGTTGGGGATTCGTCACTCCCAGTATAGGGAGTCAATATCGCACTGTGTTCAATTGGTCAGGACCATAAGACCTTGGCCAAGGCAGTTGGGATTTACTGAAAGGTTGATCAGTAGTTTCCCGGATTGGTCCTGAGCCGCATCAGCATGAATTATCGGGTTATTAGGGTCTGACGTTTACCACCCCTATACCCGGTATGCGATACTCTCAGACGAAGAGACTGAACTGTATGGAAATTGTCATGGATAGGCTCGGTAGGGATCCAGATGAGTTTTCTTGTCAGCCTTCCTTTTCAACAAGTACCCGAGTAGCCATTACGTACAGCCAGTGCCGCTGACGTGCTTGTGGTTATAGATTTATCCAGTAACTCACTGCCGACGTACTGTCGAGTCTTTAGAGTCCCACAAAGAAGGTTTCCCATATTCAGGCGAAATGATGTAGTAGCCGTATTGGATACGTGCAGGGTTCCGATTGATTGATGGTACTATGTACCCGGACTTTCGATCGGACAGTTGATAATACTAGTCAGCTAGGATTTTGAGCCGGATTATTAAATCAAGTTTTGATTTAATAATTTACATATATATATATTTCGATATGTATATTCTACTATTATGTTCTTTGTGTTATTCTATCCCGTCGGGTATTAGTATTTTTATGCGAATGCAGGTATGTATATACGGTAGACTGTTATCCTTATTTTTTACGGAAAGCATTCTAGAAGGTGGACCCCTCATCATGGCTTTTTCCATTTATTTTTAAATGGAAATGAGTTGTAAAATAATGGAGAGGGGAGCATGGTGAGGACCAAGCCTCAATAGTTGACAAATGAATTATTAATTCATTTGTGGCAACTATTGAACCATGGTTGATACTTTTTTATTCATTGAAATGGTTTTACAAAACCATTGAGATTGATTTTCTCTCACATGTTATGCTTTATTCTTGAGTTCACCATTTGCTTTGCTCCCTCTCCTTTGTTCTTGAGCTCTTCCACCTTCAAGTTAAACCTCCTCTCTACCTTCTCATGAGTTGAGAATCAAGAGAGGAGGTGAGATAGAAACACATTTAGAACCCTAGACTACATCCTAGAGTTCTTAGATTAGCAATCCATGTTCTCTAGTTGCTCCATTTGATACTTACTTTAGAGCTAGAGCCTTGGATCACAACTCTCAGGTGGATCATCTTTGATGGAGAGAGACGAACGATCAAGCTCGATCATGGTGACCACTAGGAGCATACGAAGAGGATAGAAGACCGAAGGACACGGATCTTTTGGTAAGATTCTCTTTCATAGTAGATAGCTCCTCTAGTATAGTTAGTTTAGGTTTATGGTAGATCCGGTTATAGGTTTATTCTAGAGCAAGTTTTTAAACGTAGAAAAAAAAATTGTTCCGCAAACGGCCACGTTAGATGGCCGAGGCGCTAGTGTAACCCAACACGTCTAATAGTATCGCATATCGAGTCTAGGGGGTGGATAAAGTCAGTCCCCTAATAACGCGATATTTCATGTCGGTATGAAGCCCATCACCCACTGAGAAACTACTTATCCAAATCAGTAATTCTCGACTACCTTGGCCAAGGATTTCTGGTGATGTCCACCCGTGCACCGCGCAACATCAACCCCCAATACCAGGAGAGACGAATCCCCGACGATCCGCTCACTGCCACCATGTAGCTCGGGACTGTACCAACTAAAACCAGTTTGCACGAATCCTTTGAGCCGTGGTAGGGTAGTAATCAAAGCACAGTGGGAACTCACATGAGATAAATGACGATCTCAGGTCGATAGACTAACTTGTACTCATGTCAGCTGGGAACTGCTATCTGACAATAGATATAATACCAACTAGCATATTCCCGGCGAGTCCGTCCAGTGTACACATAATCCAATGAACACATGTATACTATCTTAGGTGATTGACTGACACCAATGGCTTGTGAGACCCAGCCACCACCCCTCGTCGGGGTCTCGATAAGTACACACTAATCTACTCCGGAGTATTGATGCCCAGTCTCGATACTCCTTCGACTAGGGACATTTAAGGATGTGATTATAGACAACCCAGCTCCCGCGTATATGATCGCCATCATAATGCTGGTAGTCAAGTAAGAATCCTATGGGCTCTATCAACATGTAATAGTGATATGTAATACCATATAATACATGTATATGATGATAAAGACAAACCAAATAGCATACTATCATTTTGAGCAAGACCATTCTACCCGTATAGGTCGTCCCTAAATCATCATAATCGTGTGCCTGTGATTACAATAATTGACTTGAGGGCACTATAACCAACATTCTCCCACTTGCACTTAAGGCTAATTATTGCAGTGTCGCATACTCAAAGCCCGTGTGATACCGAACACCCAACTTCTCTACTAATCAGTCTCGCAAAGCCCGTCTGCAAAAATATTGCGTTCAAGAAATAGCCTCAGTGAGTGGATCCACACCAATATTTCTATCTTTATCTCTCTATATCTCAACTTCGCGGAGATAAACTATCTCCTAAAATGAGCGGTACCTGTCGTAAAATTTGTCTGAATATATGATGGGATCCAGTTCACAAATGAACTCTAAATACAACAAATTTCTTAGACCGTATCATCCACTGAATTTAATCAGTATTCTGCGACATGCCTTCCTCAGTATCCGCTAGGACCACCTGTCCAACATACTGCCCCTCAAAAGAACGAAAAATATAACTCTGACAGCCACTCTGTCATGCAGGTCACCTTGGAAGCCTGAAATGATAACCGCCTCCTGAAGAAGGCTGCCGTTACCATATACCAAGAACATCCACTTATGTTCATAATGGCTTTCCAACGTTTCTCTAGGATTGGATTAATATATATGCTTATTGCAGCCAGTGCAAAAGCAATATCTGGTATGGTACTTAACATCTCATGATTGACTCAATTACCAAAGCAAGAGATATGTCAACCATGCAAATCCGTCCCCTCATCAGTCTAGAAGACATCTCTTTAGAAAGGGTGACTCCATCACCTGCGGGTACACCACCACGCCAGGAGTCGTCCGTTCTAAAACACTTTAGAATAGTGTCAATTATCCAAATTAAGACACTTCCAAAATCTAGATCTAAAACCATAAATCTAGTGACCAGAAACCTTGATATTTTATCCAGATCCTATGTGAAGAAACTCCTTGTGACAACCACTGTATAACCGATCGTAGTATAGAAAGATCACTTCCTATCAAGTGCATGCCATCCAAATACCAGGACATTAATCCCTACTACCTTCTTACCAGGTCCATCTGTTGTTCTGATGAAGTCAAACTCTATGACCGTCACATCAAAACTAGACGATCTATCTCCGCTATACCTGCTTTAGTCTATAAATAGACATAAGCTACTTTCCCACTATACTTACGCTACTCCCACTGACTACAACAACCCTTTTGCAGAGTCATATATACATACACTTCTAAAGCTAATTTAGAACGACGTTATACTCATCCTCCCGCCAGAACTCAAAGTCTAGAACAGCAGTAGTGGCAATTTTGGGTAATCAAAAACCTCCCTGTCATCGTCTTTGAGGATACCGAAGTACCTCTCGGTGCCTGAGGACACCCACCAAATTTGCGGAGTGGCTAATGGATTGTCGAATCTAATTGAATCTTTAGGTTCTATTAAATTTTCAATAATCGTTTGTGGTTCTGGAATCACTTCCAGTTCTGCCATACTCCCACTAATGTTTTCTGAAAATAATTCATTTTACTAAAATGTGGCGAGTCAAGAACAAGACAACTATTGATCTTCCAAATGGTAGAATATTAACCCTCGTCAAACCCTGGGATAACCCACAAACTGCCATTACTGAAACGTGCCTAGAGTTTATCCAGATTTCGGTTTTAAGCATAAGCTGGAAAACTCCAAATATCTTAACATCATTAAGATATGAATCCATTCTATATCCAATATAGAAACAAAGGTACTAATTTAATTGATACCAGATTCAAAATACATGTAGTCGTTTACAGTGCATATCAACTAAATGGAAGAAGGCCAAGCAGCATTACTCATCAAGGAATGCACCCACATATGAGTAACCTGAAAGAGAAGCAAGTTCTCAAATATATTACTTACAACGGAATACCTAACAAAAGTATCTACATCTTCGATCACTTTGTAGAATCCTGATATTTGCAACATATGGCTCTCTACTTTATTCTTATACCTATATCTTCTCAAAATCTGGACTTTGTATTTCAACGAAATACTTGTCTAAAACTAGAGAAGTCATGAGTAAACAAAACATAGTACAAGCACAAACCCCTTTGTCCTAACAGATATCGGACAACATACAATACTTTATATAAGTCATCTGAGTTCAATTACTTAAAGCTTGTGCGTCGTAGGTTGAAAACTGTGCTATGGTTAAGAAGAATTACACCACTGTTGAATGAACCTTACCTAACCATCAACTGATACAGGTAAATGTCATAGACATAATTTCAAAAAGTTATATCTCAATTTATAAAATAAACGTACAGATATATCGGTTTGAAGTTGGTGCATAACGACGGATATTCAAAACCAAATATTTGCCATCAACCTAGGTGATTTCCTCAAATATCACCAATTACAAAGAATTCTGATATACACTGAGGATCTAATCATCCAATTCCCAATATCTTACTCCCACTCAGTATCTGTAACGCCATACAGATGTGAGAATCAAATCTGGTAAATACATACCCTGGAGTTAGAATCTAATTGGAAAAACAATTTTCAATTAACACCGCACAGTAAAACTGAAACAAGAAAATGTTTCGAAGAGGTGGCTGGGTATTCCTAATAATGCCTCTTCCACTACCCAGATTCATGACAGTAACCGTATATTTTCTTGCCCTCACTCCAATCCCTATATATGTCTTTACTTATTACCATCTGTACACTACACTTTGCTAATTGGTTTTCTTCCTTCCCTACCTTTCGGCACCTGCCTATGGTTTAGAAGAAGACTATCCAATAAGCGCAATAGGTGTACTCTCCCAATACTAGGAGCCCTCACAACCTAAGAGAAAGTAAAGAGAAAAGAAAACCAAATAATTGTTAGTTATATGTATGCCCTAGAGGCCATTACTGTACATTGGATGTATATTGTAGTGGATGCTGGGACATATATAGGTAGGACTTTCTTTCTCGACATGATAGTACGCTATCTGGTTGCTCTTTATCTTAACATGTATATTCTCTGTCTCTCTGATTACATGTTGATAAAGCCCTTAGGATGTGTACTCGACTTCCAGGACTATGATATAGATCATACTAGTGGGACATGGGTAGTCAATGAGTACATCCTTCATTGTTCCTAGTCGTGGGAATATCGAGACGGGGCATCGATATTCCAGAGTAGACTAGCGCATATCTTCTCGACCCATCCGATCGGCGATGGATGATCCCATATCCATTGGTGTTTGACATCGAAGATGGTATGCGGGTGCTCAGTGGAGACTGGGTACACTGAACGGACTCGCCGAGAACTCCCAGATGGTATTATACCTCACGTCAGATGGCAGTTCTCTGGTGACACTGGTACAACTTAGTCTGTTGACCCGAGATCGTCATAGAGTCTTGTGTGTCTCCCACCGTGCTTTGATTTCCACCCTACCACGGCTCTACTGAGTTGTGCAAACAGGTGGTTTTTGGGTACAGTCCCGATTCACATGGAGGCAATGAGCGATAGGAGGGGATTCGTCTCTCCCGGTATTGGGGGTTGATGTTGCGCTATGCTCGACTGGCCATAACAGGAAATCCCTGGCCAGGGTTGCAGTGATATACTGGTAAGAGTTATCAGTAGTTTCACACATGTCATGGACTTCACGTCGTTATGACTTATCGAGCTATTGGGGTCTGACGTTTACCACCCCTAGGCGAGATATGCGACATATCAGACGAACAGACCGGACTGTACGGTAAGTGTTACTGGTTGGATTCACAGGAGTATGAGCGGGCTTGCTCGTCGATCTTCTGATCGCTCAATACCCGGGTGGCCGTTACGTTTAGCAGACCGCTTGCGGCTTGTGGGTGTTTGATATGATCATCATCTGCTGCCGACGTATTGACGAGTCTTTAGAGTCCTACACAGAGGTTTCCTGGCTCAAGCGAAACGAAATAGGAGCGCATATGAGATATGTGCAGGACCGAGAATAATGCGTGTATGTGATACCGTATTTCATTCTCGCGATGAATGTGTCGAATGGTTGTATGCGATATAACCTAATTATCGAATCAAGGATTGATTCGATAAGCCGATACATTGGATACTAGCCGGTTATATGCGATATGACCGGATCATTGAATCAAGTGTTGATTTAATGATTTAATGTATAATTATATATTTGATATATTACTTAGCATTAACTAGTATTGGTTCACTTTAATTGGATTTACTCACTTGATTTGCACAAGTTGTATATGAGATATACTTTTGTGCACAAGATTGTATCATGTTTGATGATACATGCAAGCTTGGGTTTGTGTAAAGAATTGACCATGGTTATATGAATGGTTAGGGTTTCTTTTATTTACTTATTCATTTATCTATTTATTTTTAAAAGGTAAAGAAAACAAAATGGTTTCTTTTGGATGCTTCAAGCATCTTTGACCTAATGACCATTTTGTCTTCATCTCCTAAACCTAACCATTCTACTAAGCTTAGTTGATTCTCTACACTAAACCATGGTTGTTGACATGATAAGTATCATATTATTTTTATTTTTAAACAACACTTATCATAATTCTTTATCATCTTCTTCTTCATCTTCAAGTTGAAGAAAGCTTGCACCATCAATGGCAACTAGCCAAAATGAGTGAGAAATCCAAATCTAAAGTCTACCCACTTCCTATTTCTTCATCCTCTACTACTTGCCATGTAGTAGAGTGTGTTGTCTTCACAAGTTTCTTGACTTGGCGAAGGCGGAGCTCGAGTTTGTGTTGCCTCGACGTAGATCATCTTCGGCATCGAACCGACGATCAACCCCGCCCATTTCTTCGATGAAGCCGATGCTAGAGTTCGGGATTCGATTTGGACAGTGGAGGGAGATCATCGTGGAGATTAGGAAGTGGTGGACCGGATCTACAAAGGTTGTAGCCCCTTTCCTTTAGCTATATTTCTGTTTACATGCTTGCCTCGCCTATATATCTAGTTAACGATCCGTATTAGGGTTTGTAGGCACTTGAAAAATTTTATTTGTGCATGTTTGATCACTTGTGAGACTCCATTAGAGTGCCTAGGAACCCTACAGTGGTATCAGAGCCTAGCTAGAGCCTTAGGCGAAGTCTAGACGGAGTTAGAAGTCCGAACGACCCAAAACCCCGACTTTAAAATGCTCTCTGGACATTTCTGTAAAATGTAGATTTTTGTAAATTAAAAATATTCAGAAAATTCAGCAGGAAGATCTAAGGGTTACTGTAAAATTCGATGGCCTGATTCCTTAAAGTCACCGCGGATTCGCGGCATGAGCATGCTCATGCGGTGGTTCCGTGGCTAGTTTGTCGTTTTGTGCATCGAAGTTTGCACAGTAATTCTTAGTAAGTAGTGCTTGTTTTCCTGGGAATATTTTAATATTTGTTCCAGAGTTTTATTTTCTGGGTTGTATTGGGAACTCAGTATATCGATCGGATTGTCTAATTTTGTCAGTGTGTTTTTCCGGATAAATTTTAGAATATGTTAAAAAGTTCGACCGGATATAAATACCCAATTTTTCCCCTGTCGGGAAATTTCCAAGTGTTGGATTTTTCCATAGTTTAACGACGTTCTATGTAGTGCAAGTAAAGCGATGGACCCTCTAGAAGACAACAAACCTTAACTCGATTATGTGACCGTCTTGAACTGCCCTTTGAACCTTCGGGTTTGGGGCAGTACGGCGTGCCACATGTGAGGCGTTGGCTTGACCCTTCTACGGCTGGACCGTTGGTACTGAGGCACGAACTGAATGTTGTTATACTTATTTCATGTGTTGAGTAGTATCGGGAAAACTTGGGTGTTCGATTGTTCGATCGAAAAGTTTAGCATTTTCTGTTTATCCGGAATGTGATACAATAATTGGAATTCACAAATAGTTATGAGATAACGGAATGAATATTATAAACATAGCAGTTTAGTCTCACTTGATCGGTTGCCACGGAATTTTGATGTGATCAAAAGTCCGTCGCAATCACGTAGCGTACGCGGATACTCGCCGGGTAAACTTAATAGACAGCCTCACTCCATAGCCCCGACCAAGTGACTGTAGGAGAACCCCGTCGCCGAAAGCATCCGTTCGGGTGCTCGCGGCAGCGGTGTTCCGCCTTGGTGCACTTTGTCGACGGCGTCAGGGGTGCGGCCGCCTACTAAAGTTTGCGACAAGCATTCGATCAGAATGCCGGGAATCTTGTTGAATTGCCCGACTTGATATTGAAAAGTGTTTTCGATAATGAGACTAAAATGAGGGGTCTATAATTGTTAGGCATGCGATGTCTAAAGAATTCATTTGATTAGGCATGTGATGTCTAAAGGAGTTGCGGATTCCAACTGTTGTAGTTTGACACTTTCTTTTCTGTGACCGTAAGTGTAATATGTGATATCGCCGGTTTCGTTTCTATATGTCAACGACAATTGGGATGGACATATTTACTTACGTTGATAACATGTGATGTTATGTGTTGCTGGATATGTTATATTGGATCGTCGTGTTTGAATAGCCGGGGTTTTTTTTATGTGAGATGAGTGTTTTTTTTCATTTTCATTCATGTAAAAACTTGTATGTAATATTCTTTTATTGGGGAACTTCCAGGTTGCGGAAGTTGTCACCGTTGATGTATATTATTTACTTTTCTGCACTAGGATAGACCCAAGGAGGGGAGCACAAGTAACCGGGTTCTGGGGTCCAGTGGGAGACCAACTCGAGGAGTCGAGTCCGGGTCTCCTAACCCTAGAATTGGAAGGGTTGCTTGCCGCTCTCGTAGGGGTCTAGGGGTGTGGGATTGGCTATTCATCACGACCGTGGAATCCGTGTTTTATACTGGCTCGTATTGAAAACACGGACGTCCTACTATATCCAATATTTCATATGATTCTTTCTGCTGCATTATCTGTGATGTGATCATGCGATGTTCTGTGCTCTGTTCAGATAGATGTAGTATATAGTATATATGATATATTATATAGACGTTTCTTATGTTTTACACCCGCGCTAGCCCTGCCTCGCTCTGGCGTTAGTTACCTAACCTAACGGTGCAGACGGGACATCGAGGCGAATGCGGATGGCATAAGCGTACGTTATATTTATTTGTGATGTTTAGGTGGAATTAAATGATGGGATATTCATTAATGAGATTAATGAAAGAAAATAATCCTAATTGATGTTGTGGAATCGAATTTCAAAATAAATAGGTAGCTACAGTTCTTGCTTTGCATCGTGGTGTTCCTTGTAGAACATCCTGCACCTTATTCGATAGGGAAAGGACCGAGATCCCTTCACCGGGAGTGACTCCTTTAGCAATAACTGGCAGATGCTACAACCCTTGGTTTGTCATTTGATCGCTTCTATAGTTTCCGCTTTGCACAGTGATATATATGATATATCCCGCACCTCATTCGACGAGGAAAGGGCCGACGATCCCTTCACCGGGAGTGACCCCTTTAGCAAAACTAGAAAAGCCTCAAAAACATTCCATTTAAAAACCATTTGATTCCGCAACGAGATCAAGTTCAAAGCGTTAAAGGTTTTCACAAAAACCATTCGCAACCCTCCGTCATTTTAGGAAGTAGAGTACTTAGTATTCGTGATGTGTTTGTTGACTTTAGTTAAGGCACAGTGTACGGTAGCTAAGTGATGTCTTCCTACACCGCATATGATGCGATTAGTTAGGACAGTCGCGTGACTTTGTTGACCTTAGTTAAGGGTCATATGGGTGGGTCTAATTAATCACGAAATGATGGGTAGAACTTGACTAGTACTTATGATTTGTTGACCATAGTTAAGGTCATAGGTGCTAGGGGTAAAAACCTTTATCGGGAGTTTCAAGTGTTGAAATTTGCAATGAGATTGCATACCTTCTATATGATAGTTGGATCCCGATACCCACTGCAAGTAATTGTTACTCCTGGGAGAGTTTTGCACTTTGCAATTAGCCGATCAAGTAGGTGTCTAGAAAGGTGTCAACGGGGTTACGCCTCTGGGAAAGCGAGGTTTACAGTAATTAGGTCCGTGCGAAAGCACGGGGAACCTCCCTCAAAGTACCGACACTGGCCTGGCTGAAAGATTGGCGAACTTGTAGAGTGTAATTAATCCCGGCTAGTCTTTCCTTTTAAGGTTTGAAGGAAGATTTGATAAAAACAGTGGGAGCCATTCTGATTAGATAAAATAATAACCAATTTATTCTTGCAAGAGCGCATGCTGAGTGTTTTCTTCTCTCTCTCTCCAGGTAGCGACCATATCACGCCTTAATCAAGATAATAATATGGATGTATTGACCGAACCCGCTTGTTATACTGAGCTGGGGAACGTTGGTCCCGCTCCAACTTATAATTGTTATAAGACAGAGCAGGAAATTGGGGAATACCAGAATTCCTATGCCGCCCAAACGAAGAAAGTGCATATGATGCATCTCCTTCGGGTGTGTTCATTACAAAGAACTGTTTCTCAGTATCCTCTGCATCCTGGGTATATGATACCGGATCAGGATCCCAGATATGTAAGCTGTTACATAGGGCTACAAAAAGGTAGAAAAACTGAGAATGGGTGATAAGTTTCATGAGACAGAAAACGGGGCAAGTGTTGCAGCCAAGTCTGTTGGTCACTGTCACCCTGTATTACCAGTACATTGATTCTGAACAAATGCTATTAGATACCGAACCTGATATACAAAATCATATCAGTCTCTTTATTAGTAAAGAAGGATATAATTTTGTATTGTTGGATAATGTTTTGAACATTTCCTATATCAAAAGTTGATCGGTTCAGGCACGTTATCTAAAAGCATTGATGTTCTAAATCAAACTGCAGTTCCTAGTATACAGAACACACACAAGAGGAAGAGTTCAGAAATGAACGAATCCTTCTTGAGGCATTGTAGACTAGGTCACATCAATGCGACCCGACTGGCTGAAGTTACATTTTAGATGCATATTTAAATCAGTTTGAATTTACATCTTGTGAAACTTTCCAGTCATGTCACAAAGATTAGATGACCATAGCTCTGTTTATTAGAAACAGAGAAAGAGTTAGTAAACTCTTGGGACTGATACATGATGATGTATGTAAAGTCTCCTGTCTACACATGCCAGGACTGGTTCTTTATACTTCATTATATTCTCTGATAATCTCTCAAGATTCAGTCATATGTTCCTGTTAAAACATAAGTCCGAACCTTTTGTGATATTCACAGAATATAAGTTAGAAGTAGAGAACCAAAATACGGGTATAAGTATTATGTCCTATGATAAGATCAGGGAGGAGAATACTTGTGCATAGAATTCCTGGACTATTCTAAAGGAGAATGAGATTCTCTCTCAGTGTTACTCCTCTGAATACACCACAGCACAACGGTGTATCAGGGCGGAGCAATTGCACAATATTAGATATGGTGTGCTCTATGATGAGTATTACTAAGTTACCTATTTCCTTTTGGGGTTATGCACTTGAGAAGCTGCATACCTATTGAATTAGGTTTGAATCAAATCACTGCCTACCACTCCATATAAGATATGGTGTGGGAAGATCCTATCTCTTAAGCGAGTTAAGATTTGGGGTTGTCCGGCCTATGTTTAAAGAAAAATCCGGACAAGATCGAGGTAGGATCAGTTCTGTAGAACTGGAAAGGTTCCAGCTATACAAAACTGCAGTTGATGATTTGACAGAACCAAAGGATTCTATAGTTCCCGACGAACCTCAGCCTCTCCGCCGATCTAGTAGGGTTCCTCATCCGCCTGAGAGATACCTCGGTCTCTCGATGACAGTGGGAGCGAGGAATGCATCATGAGATGATGACCCAACTAGTTTCGAGCAGGCCATCGAGAGTAGGGACTCTGTAAGAATGGCTGGATGCTTAGCGATCTGAGATGGAATCCATATACACCAACAAAGTATGGACTTTGGTTGCTATATCTGAAGGGTTAAATCCCCATCAGGAGCAAGTATATCTTGAGAAGATTACTTGGTGTAGATGGAAAGGTTGAGACTTTCAAAGCTAGACTTGTTAAAGGTTTTCGTCATCGACCAGGCACGGATAATGATGAAACCTTTTCCATGGAATATGCTTAAGTCCATCCAGATCCTACTTGCCACGGCTACATACCATGACTGCGATATCTGGTGGTTGGGTGCCATGACTACTTTTCTAAATAATGATTTAGAAGAGAACGTCTATAAGAACACAGCCAGAGGGCTTCGTAAACAGTGGGAGCAGCGGAAACGTGTGCAAGTTGCTTTACATAATGAAGCAGGCATCGCGGAGTTGAAACGTCTGTTTTGATGTGATAGTCAAAGTGTTTGACTTCATCAAAATGGTAGACGAACCTTGTATATACAAAAGGGTAGTAGAGAGTAAGGTGGTCATCTTCGTATTGTACGTAGACAACATACTCTTGATAGGAAAAGAGTTTCCTATACTACGATCGGTCAATCTCCTATTATCACTAGGATTCTCCAAATAGGATCAAAGTGATACCTCCTAAATCCTGAGTTTTCATCTATGAGATAGATGTAATTGGATTCTAGGATTCTCACTAGATGTAGTGAGATGGTATCAATCGATCCTAGGGAGAATCACTGGAAGAGTTCCAGGGTGATAAAGACGACTGAATGTCAGTCACGGGCATTGTCTTTACCCTCAGTAGAGGGACGGTATGTTGGAAGAGTTCCAAACTAGATACCGTGGCAAACAAGACGATAAAGGCTGGTAACATCGCTATTGAATATACTACCAAAGAGGAAGTTTGGGTGTATATTGGTTCATAAGATGAACAAGGTTCCTGCCATTGTATGACAATGGAAGTGTGGCTTCGGCCCTGGAACCCTGGTCCCATCAGTGACCCAGACATATTCTGAGGCAGCATCACCTGATCATGGAGATAGTTGATCTCCAGGTTGATCGAGGTAAGGAGAGTAGACTCAGAGGACAACACGGCGGATCCACTCACGAAGGCCTTTTCCCAGAGAGAGACTCATTTGGGATGGTTGAGTATTAGATACTGCAACCACTGCTACAGATGGACCTAGTGCAAGTGGGAGATTGTTAGTTATATGTATGCCCTAGAGGCCATTACTGTACATTGGATGTATATTGTAGTGGATGCTGGGACATATATAGGTAGGACTTTCTTGCTCGACATGATAGTATGCTATCTGGTTGCTCTTTATCTTAACATGTATATTCTCTGTCTCTCTGATTACATGTTGATAAAGCCCTTAGGATGTGTACTCGACTTCCAGGACTATGATGTAGATCATACTAGTAGGACCTGGGTAGTCAATGAGTACATCCTTCATTGTTCCTAGTCGTGGGAATATCGAGACGGGGCATCGATATTCCAGAGTAGACTAGCGCATATCTTCTCGACCCATGCGATGGGCGATGGATGATCCCATATCCATTGGTGTTTGACATCGAAGATGGTATGCGGGTGCTCAGTGGAGACTGGGTACACTGAACGGACTCGCCGAGAACTCCCAGATGGTATTATACCTCACGTCAGATGGCAGTTCTCTGGTGACACTTGTACAGCTTAGTCTGTTGACCCGAGATCGTCATAGAGTCTTGTGTGTCTCCCACTGTGCTTTGATTTCCACCCTACCACGGCTCTACTGAGTTGTGCAAACAGGTGGTTTTTGGGTACAGTCCCGATTCACATGGAGGCAATGTGCGATAGGAGGGGATTCGTATCTCCCGGTATTGGGGGTTGATGTTGCGCTATGCTCGACTGGCCATAACAGGAAATCCCTGGCCAGGGTTGCAGTGATATACTGGTAAGAGTTATCAGTAGTTTCACACATGTCATGGACTTCACGTCGGCATGACTTATCGAGCTATTGGGGTCTGACGTTTACCACCCCTAGGCGAGATATGCGATCAGACGAACAGACCGGACTGTACGGTAAGTGTTACTGGTTGGATTCACAGGAGTATGAGCGGGCTTGCTCGTCGATCTTCTGATCTCTCAATACCCGGGTGGCCGTTACGTTTAGCAGACCGCTTGCGGCTTGTGGGTGTTTGATATGATCATCATCTGCTGCCGGCGTATTGACGAGTCTTTAGAGTCCTACACAGAGGTTTCCTAGCTCAAGCGAAACGAAATAGGAGCGCATATGAGATATGTGCAGGACCGAGAATAATGCGTGTATGTGATACCGTATTTCATTCTCGCGATGAATGTGTCGAATGGTTGTATGCGATATAACCTAGTTATCGAATCAAGGATTGATTCGATAAGCCGATACATTGGATACTAGCCGGTTATATGCGATATGACCGGATCATTGAATCAAGTGTTGATTTAATGATTTAATGTATAATTATATATTTGATATATTACTCTGCATTAACTAGTATTGGTTCACTTTAAATGGATTTACTCACTTGATTTGCACAAGTTGTATATGAGATATACTTTTGTGCACAAGATTGTATCATGTTTGATGATACATGCAAGCTTGGGTTTGTGTAAAGAATTGACCATGGTTGTATGAATGTTTAGGGTTTCTTTTATTTACTTATTCATTTATCTATTTATTTTTAAAAGGTAAAGAAAACAAAATGGTTTCTCTTAGATGCTTCAAGCATCTTTGACCTAATGACCATTTTGTCTTCATCTCCTAAACCTAACCATTCTACTAACCTTAGTTGATTCTCTACACTAAACCATGGTTGTTGACATGATAAGTATCATATTGTTTTTATTTTTAAACAACACTTATCATAATTCTTTATCATCTTCTTCTTCATCTTCAAGTTGAAGAAAGCTTGCACCATCAATGGCAACTAGCCAAAATGAGTGAGAAATCCAAATCTAAAGTCTACCCACTTCCTATTTCTTCATCCTCTACTACTTGCCATGTAGTAGAGTGTGTTGTCTTCACAAGTTTCTTGACTTGGTGTTAGTGTATATGCCCTAGAGGCCATTACTGTATCATACTAGTATGTATATTACTTGATGGAAGCTTGGGATATTCACAGTTGTATATACAATCTTGCTCGAAATGGTAGTATGCTACTTGGTTTGTCTCTGCTTTAATATGTGCATGTGTTTCTTTTAGCATATTGCTGGTATACATATTAGTAGAGCCCTTAGGATCTTTGCTTGATTACCGGCGTTGTGATGGCGATCACACTCGTGGGGGCTGGGTAATCTATAAGCACATCCTTATACAGGTCCCTGGTCGTTGGACTATCGAGACAGGGCATCGATACTCCGGAGTAGACTAGCGTATGCGCTTCTCATCCCAGTGTGGGAGACGGTCTGTCCCACAGCCGTTAGTACGTTGTACTTGGGATAGTATGCGGGTGCTCGTTAGGTTACGAGTACACTGGACAGGACTCGTCGGGAACTGTTGGTTGGTAATATACCTATCGTCAGTTATCAGTTCCCAGGTGACATGAGTACAGCTTAGTCCGCTGACTTGACACTGTCATTTCGCCTCGAGTGTGTTCCCACTGTTCTTTGATTACTACCCTACCACGGCTCTACTGAGTCGTGCAAACAGGTAGTAGTTGGGAGCAGTCCCGAAGCACTTGGAGGCAGTGACGGTTAGACAGGATTCGTCTCTCCCGGTATTGGGGGTTGACATCGCGCTGTGTCTAGGAGAGCCATTACACAAGTAGTCCCTGGCCAGGGCAAGCGAGATCTACTGGTAGGTTCCAGTGTTATCTCAGGGTGTATTGGGCTACGCTCCGACACGACTTGTACTGCTATTAGGGGACTGACGTTCACCGCCCCCTAGGCTCGCCATGCGATGTATCAGACGAACAGACCGGACTGTACGGAGACTGTCACATACAGGCTCAGTAGGAGTGCAGATGGGGTTGACCTCGTCAGTCTTCTTATCGACATCTACCTGGGGACCGTTACGTACAGCTAGTGCCGCTTGCGGTCTGTGGTTAAACCCACTGCCAGCGTAGTGTCGAGTCTTTAGAGTCCCACACAGAGAGCTATTCGCCTTTAGGCAAAATGAGTAGAGGTCGCATGGTTTTGCGACAGGGTTCGTTCGCATCCGCGCACTTGTGCACGTTTGCTGTCCGGACAGTTTATACTAGTGGGCTTTGGTTTAAGCCGGATCCTAGTATATGATTTGAGATTGGTTTTTCTCAGTGCATTCGTGTTCCTCGGATCACGAATGCGGGTGCGTATGCACAGTTGCTTAAGATTGAGGGAGAGGACCTTGTTTAGGGTTAATGACCATTGTCATTTTATTAACCCTATTGTTTTTGTGTGTATTATTGTTAATTGATAATTAGCTTAATTATTGTGCATGGTTGTTGTTGTTGACCATTTGACTTCATTGACTTGTTGACCATGTTGACAACTTGACCATAATCATTTCAATTGGAAGATGCTCTTTGATCCTTGCAATTTGCATTAATATTGAAATGATAATGGTCACCTCTTGATTAAACCATGACAATTTTCTAGCTAATTATGGAATTAAAATATTACACACATATTAGTGAGAATGGCTCACTAATATTTCATTATCTCATATCATTTCTCTCTCTTGCTCATCCTCTCCCTCAAGCTCTCTCCCTCTCATGTGTTGAGAAACAAAAAGCTTGAGAAAAACCTTCACTTGATCTTCTCTACTCTCTTCTAGGGTTCAAGTCTTAGCATTTCTTGCACTCTAGTTACTCCTAGCTTGGAGTTGAAGCTAAAGGTCGAGGCTTTCGGGTGGATCGTTCTTTGACGGGAGAAGACAAGCAAGGTGACATCTTTCTACCATTCCGGCGAGCAAGGAGAGAAGGAGTTCAAGCTCAAGGTATAACCTTTCTACAACTTAGCTAGTTGTAAGTTTGCTTTAGCTAGTTTTCGTTTAGCAAAGATCCTCCCAAGCTCGGTCCATGTTGCCTAAGTCGATAAAAATCCAATTTTTATTATGTTTTCCGCCTCCCCGTAAGCACCGGGGTGGGCAACGTGGACCTAACAGTGGTATCAGAGCCTAACTAAACTCAAACTAGCTAGGTAGTGAAGTGTAACGAAGTTTCGAAACCGAAAATCCAAAAACCAAAGTTTTGCAAAACCCTAGTTTCTGTTAAAAATTTTTCTGCTCTGAATGAAAAACTTTATACTTGTAAATTCGGCTCAGGGTTTTGTGTGAACACCCAAGAAAAACGATACCCTAATTCTTTCAAACCGCCGCGCTTCCGCCGCACGAGGTAGCCATGTGCCGTGGAAGCGCCGCAGTTTGTTGTCTTCTGTGCATCGTTTTTCGTGCAGTGTGTGTCTGTGTTGGTTTTGGGATTTTTAAAATATATTATAAATGCCCAGATTTTCCAGAACTAAAATTTACTTTTGGGGGCCTATAAATCCGTATTTTTTTCCGGAACTTCACTACATTTTGACTACATCAGTTATATCTGTGATGCTTGCATGTATTGAACGTCGGCTAATCGCTATAAGACGATTAGTCGGGGTTATACATGATCTGTGATTGTTATTGGTTTGTGGATATGAATGGATTGGATTGTCGAGGGTGAATAGCCGGGGTGGATGTGAGATGAGCGTTTTTCTTCTTTCATTCATTTGTAACATGTAAATTGATGTAACAATATTATTTGTATGGCCGCACAACCGGGTCGGGGTTGTAGCCGTCATTGTATAATTCTTTTTACTGTTTTTGCTCCTAGGATAGACCCATGGAGGGGGTGCACAAACTACCGGGTATCTCGAAGTGCCGAGTGGCCTACTCACGGTGGTGAGGGAGGTTGCTTCGCTTCGGGTGCTTGGCGGGTAGTTTGCCGCACCCGTAGGGGTCTTGGGTGGGGTATTGGCTATTCACCGCGACCGTGTAATCCGCTTTACGTTGCAGGCTCGAACGCATTGCGGATTCCTAGTATATCCAATGTATTCATCTGTGATCTGTAATGTCTATCATTGCTATATATTTATATATAATAACTATTTAGGCGTTGCTTATGTTTTACAGCCGCGCTAGCCCAGCCCCCGCTCTGTCGTTAGTTAAGTAACCTAACGGGTGATGACGGGGCCCCGTGGCGAATGCGAATGGCATAAGCGTACGTCATATTTTGGTTGTTTTCTGCAATGGTAGGATTTAAATGATGGGACGCATTAAAAGAACTAATGCAAGAAAATAAACCTAAAAGACGTTGTTGGAACAATTTTTCAAAAAGCTGTTATTGCAAGGACGTTCATTTTTGTTTTGCATAGCTGTATTCGGTTGTGAATGCCCAGCACCTCAGTCGACGAGGCAAGGGCCGAGATCCCTTCACCGGGAGTGACCCCTCGGACAAAAGTTTGCGTCAAGGTAATAACTTCACTATAGTCGATTATGCTTGCTTTGCATCGAGGTATTCAGTTTGGAATATCCTGCACCTCATACGACGAGGAAAGAGCCGAGATCCCTTCGCAGGGAGTGACCTCTTTAGCAAAGAGTTTTCGCCACTATATTTTCAAAAACTGTACCAGGTTCCTTCAACGATATCAAGTTCATTACGTTAACGGGTTTTTCGCCAAAAACCCAGCCGTAGCCCTCCGTCATTTCTTACAAGTAACACTTAGTATTCGTGCTGCGTTTGTTGACTCCGTCAAGGCGTAGTGTACGGTAGCTAAGTGCTACTTGTTTGTTTTGGTATATGGGATTGATTAGGACAGTCGTATAACCTTGTTGACTCCGTCAAGGGTTATGCGGGTGGGTTTAATACAATCCAGATAATGACAGGTTGAACTTGACTAGGACTCTTTGATTTGTTGACTCCGTCAAGATCACTTGGGTCCTAGGGGAAAAAACTACATCGGGAGTTTCAAAAGAACTGAAACTTGCAGATTTAGCATACCTTCTGGTGTATGGTGACTAGAGTGGATTCCATCTAGGTTGTCACACAATGACAGTTGGATCCCGATCCCACTGATGAGTTGGTTTACTCTCGGGAGATTATTTCACTTAACGATCAATGCTATAAACCTAGTAGGTGTCTAGAAAGGTGTTAGCGGGGTTACGCCCCCAGGGAAAAGAGGTTATTTAATTAAGGAACTTCGCGAAAGCGTTGGAAAACCTCCCTCGAAGTACCGACACTGGCCTGGCTGAAAGGTTAAGCAAGTATTGTGACGTGAATTAAAACCCGGCTAGTTCTTCTTTTAAAAGGTTTTAAGAAGAATTTGAGGAAACAGTGGGAGACATCCTGGTTAGATAAATTAATAAACCAATCTAATCTTGCAAGAGCATACGCTGAGTGTTTCTTTTTCTCTCTCTCCAGGCAGCAACCATTTCACGCCCTAATCAAGATAATAAAATGTATTGCTTGACCGATCCGAATTCTTATTCGGGACTGGGGAAAGTTGGTTCAGCTCTAACTTGTGACAACAGTCATGAGTATGAGAATGGGAAAGAGGAAAGTATGGACTTCCAGGATACCCAGTCGAAGAAGAAGCATGGTTTTGCATCTACTTCAGGTGTTCTTGTAATTGAGAACTGTTTTACGGTCAGCCCTACCTCCTGGGTACTTGATACCGGATCAGGATCTCATATCTGTAATTTATTACAGGGACTGAGAAAAAGTAGGAAAGTTGCACCGGGTGATATGTCGCTCAGAGTAGCGAACGGAGCACAAGTTTATGCGGCAGCCGTCGGTGAATATCACCTAGTATTGCCAAATGGCAAGACTATGATTTTGAAAGATTGCTACTATGTACCCTCCATGGTTTGCAACATCATATCAGTATCTTTACTCGATAAAGATAGATATACGTTTGTTCTTGAAAAGAATATCATGAACATTTACCTTGATAAGGTACTGGTTGCAGAGGGTACACTGTTTAATGGTATCTACGTTCTAAATCAGAATACAGTTCTCAATATACAAAACACACGCAAGAGGAAGAATTCAGATACGAATGAATCCTACTTGTGGCATTGTAGACTTGGTCATATCGGAGAGAAAAGACTGAGTAAGTTGCATAAAGATGGACTCTTGAATGCGTTCGAGTTTTCATCTTATGAAACTTTTCAGTCCTGTCTCAAAGGAAAGATGACCAAATCTCCGTTCACCGGACATGGAGAAAGGGCAGCAGAGCTCTTGGGACTCGTACACAGTGATGTATGCGGTCCGATGTCTATACATGCAAGGGGTGGGTTCTCGTACTTCATCACATTCACTGACGATCTCTCTAGGTTCGGATATGTGTATCTGATGAAACACAAATCTGAAGCTTTTGAGAAATTCAAGGAATTCAGAAACGAAGTAGAGAACCAGACAGGCAAAAGTATCAAGATCCTCCGGTCTGACAGGGGAGGGGAGTACTTAAGCACGGAATTCCTAGATTACTTAAAAGAGAATGGTATTCTCTCTCAGCTTACTCCTCCTTATACACCACAGCACAACGGTGTTTCGGAGCGGAGGAATCGTACCCTACTGGATATGGTTCGCTCCATGATGAGTAGTGCTGAGTTGCCTCTTTCATTTTGGGGACATGCGCTTCAGACAGCGGCGTACCTATTGAACTATGTTCCATCTAAATCAGTGCCTAAGACTCCATATGAAATATGGAGTGGAAGAAATCCGTATCTTAAGTGATTTAAGATATGGGGTTGTCCGGCCTATGTGAAAACACAGAAACCGGACAAGTTGGAGGCACGGTCAGTTCTCTGTAAATTTGTGGGATATCCTAAAGACTCACTAGGATATCTGTTCTACCACACTGAGGAACAGAAGGTGTTTGTATCTCGCCACGCTACCTTCTTAGAAAGGGAGTTTCTTGCAAAAGAAGCTAGTGGGAGTTCGGTAGAACTGGAAGAAATTCAGCAACCACAAAATGTAACTGAAAATTTGGAGGAACCGCTAGATTCAGTAACCCCAAACGAACCTCAGCCACTCCGCAGATCTGGTAGGATTTCTCATCCGCCCGAGAGATACTACGGTTTTCTCATTGACGGGGATCGAGAGGATTGCATCTTGGAAGAAGATGACCCTACCAGTTTCAGGCAGGCCATTATCAGTAGGGACTCTGATAAGTGGCAGGAAGCAATGCAATCCGAAATGGAGTCCATGTACGCCAATAAAGTGTGGACCTTGGATATTGCTCCAGACGGGGTAAAACCCGTAGGATGCAAGTGGATCTACAAAAGGAAACTTGGTGTAGATGGGCAGGTGGAAACCTATAAAGCTAGACTCGTTGCAAAAGGTTTTCGTCAAAGACCTGGTTTGGACTATGACGAGACTTTTTCTCCAGTAGCTATGCTCAAATCCATTCGGATCCTACTTGCCATTGCTGCCTTCGATGACTATGAAATCTGGCAGATGGATGTTAAGACGGCTTTCCTAAACGGTTGTTTGGAAGAGTGCGTTTACATGGATCAACCAGAAGGTTTCGTAGACAGTGGGAGCAGCGGAAAGGTGTGCAAGTTGCTTAAATCCATTTATGGATTAAAGCAGGCATCGCGGAGCTGGAATATCTGTTTTGATGAGGCAATCAAGGAATTTGATTTCATCAAGAACGAAGATGAACCCTGTGTATATAAGAAGATTGTAGGACGAACTGTCGTATTCCTTGTCTTGTACGTGGACGACATTCTTTTGATAGGAAATGGCATTCCTATGCTACAATCGGTCAAGCTGTTTTTGTCACAAAGGTTCTCCATGAAGGACCTGGGTGATGCCTCGTACATTCTGGGGATCAAGATCTATAGAGATAGATCCAAGAAACTGTTGGGACTTTCGCAGTCCAGGTACATAGAGACCGTACTAAAGAGATTTAGTATGGAGGGTTCCAAGCGCGGTAATATACCCGCATTGCACGGAATTACCCTCTCCAAGAAGATGTCTCCTAAGACTGACGAGGAGAGGGTTCGCATGAGCACTATACCCTACGCTTCGGCGGTAGGATCTATAATGTATGCGATGCTATGTACACGACCAGATGTAGCTTACGCGTTGAGCGCGGTAAGCCGGTATCAGTCAGACCCAGGGGAGGACCACTGGACAGCAGTGAAGAACATTCTCAAGTACCTGAGAAGGACTAAGGAGATGTTCCTGGTTTACGGTAATGGAGACCTCAGGGTCGAGTCCTTTACCGATTCAAGCTTCCAGAGTGACAAAGATGACAGCAAGTCCGTCTCGGGTTTTGTGTTTACCCTCAACGGAGGGGCGGTATGTTGGAGGAGTTCCAAGCAGGATACCGTCGCAGATTCGACGATGGAAGCTGAATACATTGCTGCAAGCGATGCCGCAAAAGAGGCGGTCTGGATTAAGAAGTTCATTAGTGAACTTCAGGTGGTTCCGTCCATTGTTGACCCAATACCTTTGTATTGCGATAACAATGGGGCTATAGCTTTAGCGAAGGAACCAAGGTCCCATCAGAAATCCAGGCACATCTTAAGGCGGTATCACCTGATCAGGGAGATCATTGATCGACAGGAGATCGAGGTGCGGAGAGTGGACACAAAGGACAACACTGCGGACCCATTCACGAAGGCTTTACCCCAGACTCAGTTCGAGCGGCTGATCGAGATGATAGGTCTTCGATACACCAGTACATGGCCTTAGTGCAAGTGGGAGATTGTTAGTGTATATGCCCTAGAGGCCATTACTGTATCATACTAGTATGTATATTACTTGATGGAAGCTTGGGATATTCACAGTTGTATATACAATCTTGCTCGAAATGGTAGTATGCTACTTGGTTTGTCTCTGCTTTAATATGTGCATGTGTTTCTTTTAGCATATTGCTGGTATACATATTAGTAGAGCCCTTAGGATCTTTGCTTGATTACCGGCGTTGTGATGGCGATCACACTCGTGGGGGCTGGGTAATCTATAAGCACATCCTTATACAGGTCCCTGGTCGTTGGACTATCGAGACAGGGCATCGATACTCCGGAGTAGACTAGCGTATGCGCTTCTCATCCCAGTGTGGGAGACGGTCTGTCCCACAGCCGTTAGTACGTTGTACTTGGGATAGTATGCGGGTGCTCGTTAGGTTACGAGTACACTGGACAGGACTCGTCGGGAACTGTTGGTTGGTAATATACCTATCGTCAGTTATCAGTTCCCAGGTGACATGAATACAGCTTAGTCCGATGACTTGACACTGTCATTTCGCCTCGAGTGTGTTCCCACTGTTCTTTGATTACTACCCTACCACGGCTCTACTGAGTCGTGCAAACAGGTAGTAGTTGGGAGCAGTCCCGAAGCACTTGGAGGCAGTGACGGTTAGACAGGATTCGTCTCTCCCGGTATTGGGGGTTGACATCGCGCTGTGTCTAGGAGAGCCATTACACAAGTAGTCCCTGGCCAGGGCAAGCGAGATCTACTGGTAGGTTCCAGTGTTATCTCAGGGTGTATTGGGCTACGCTCCGACACGACTTGTACCGCTATTAGGGGACTGACGTTCACCGCCCCCCTAGGCCCGCCATGCGATGTATCAGACGAACAGACCGGACTGTACGGAGACTGTCACATACAGGCTCAGTAGGAGTGCAGATGGGGTTGACCTCGTCAGTCTTCTTATCGACATCTACCTGGGGACCGTTACGTACAGCTAGTGCCGCTTGCGGTCTGTGGTTAAACCCACTGCCAGCGTAGTGTCGAGTCTTTAGAGTCCCACACAGAGAGCTATTCGCCTTTAGGCAAAATGAGTAGAGGTCGCATGGTTTTGCGACAGGGTTCGTTCGCATCCGCGCACTTGTGCACGTTTGCTGTCCGGACAGTTTATACTAGTGGGCTTTGGTTTAAGCCGGATCCTAGTATATGATTTGAGATTGGTTTTTCTCAGTGCATTCGTGTTCCTCGGATCACGAATGCGGGTGCGTATGCACAGTTGCTTAAGATTGAGGGAGAGGACCTTGTTTAGGGTTAATGACCATTGTCATTTTATTAACCCTATTGTTTTTGTGTGTATTATTGTTAATTGATAATTAGCTTAATTATTGTGCATGGTTGTTGTTGTTGACCATTTGACTTCATTGACTTGTTGACCATGTTGACAACTTGACCATAATCATTTCAATTGGAAGATGCTCTTTGATCCTTGCAATTTGCATTAATATTGAAATGATAATGGTCACCTCTTGATTAAACCATGACAATTTTCTAGCTAATTATGGAATTAAAATATTACACACATATTAGTGAGAATGGCTCACTAATATTTCATTATCTCATATCATTTCTCTCTCTTGCTCATCCTCTCCCTCAAGCTCTCTCCCTCTCATGTGTTGAGAAACAAAAAGCTTGAGAAAAACCTTCACTTGATCTTCTCTGCTCTCTTCTAGGGTTCAAGTCTTAGCATTTCTTGCACTCTAGTTACTCCTAGCTTGGAGTTGAAGCTAAAGGTCGAGGCTTTCGGGTGGATCGTTCTTTGACGGGAGAAGACAAGCAAGGTGACATCTTTCTACCATTCCGGCGAGCAAGGAGAGAAGGAGTTCAAGCTCAAGGTATAACCTTTCTACAACTTAGCTAGTTGTAAGTTTGCTTTAGCTAGTTTTCGTTTAGCAAAGATCCTCCCAAGCTCGGTCTATGTTGCCTAAGTCGATAAAAATCCAATTTTTATTATGTTTTCCGCCTCCCCGTAAGCACCGGGGTGGGCAACGTGGACCTAACACTTGGCGAAGGCGGAGCTCGAGTGTGTGATGCCTCGACGTAGATCATCTTCGGCATCGAACCGACGATCAAGCCCGCCCATTTCTTCGATGAAGCCGATGCTAGAGTTTGGGATTCGATTTAGACAGCGGAGGGAGATCATCGTGGAGCTTAGGAAGTGGTGGACCGGATCTACAAAGGTTGTAGCCCCTTTCCTTTAGCTATATTTCCGTTTACATGCTTGCCTCGCCTATATATCTAGTTAACGATCCGTATTAGGGTTTGTAGGCACTTGAAAAATTTGATTTGTGCATGTTTGATCACTTGTGAGACTCCATTAGAGTGCCTAGGAACCCTACAATAATCCTATTCAATTTCTCCCGAACCGGAAACCATCTTCGAACTGAAACAAGTTCTTTCGAGTTCGTATGTAACTATACGATGGCACATCCGAGCAATATAGATCTTCATAGTGATACGGAGTGTTCTGGAGAAATGCAAAGGGAAAGTGGG
Organism: Agapanthus africanus; assembly: GCA_030015575.1. Lineage (NCBI taxonomy): Eukaryota > Viridiplantae > Streptophyta > Magnoliopsida > Asparagales > Amaryllidaceae > Agapanthus > Agapanthus africanus. Next base: position 402,539,886 of record JASDDO010000031.1, on the reverse strand, counting down.
AGTGGTAAGGATATACGTGGCTTCGTCGTGAATGATAGCAGTCTCAATTTTCCTTACCCTCACTCTAATCCCTTTATATGCCTTTACTTATTACCTTCTGTACACCACACTCAGGCTAATTGGTTTTCTTCCTTCCTTACCTTTCGGCACCTGCCTATGGTTTGGAAGAAGACTATCCAATAAGCGCAATAGGTGTACTCTCCTAATACCAGGAGCCCTCGCAACCGGAGAGAAGGTAAAGAGAAAAGACAACTGAATAATCCTATACAATTTCTCCAGAACCAGAATCCATCCTCAAATTGAAACAAGTTCCTTCGAGTTCGTATGTAACTATATGATGGAATATCCAATCAATATGGATCTTCATAGTGATACAGAGTGTTCTGGAGAAATGCAAAGGAAAAAATAGGAGCGGCAGGGATATATGCGACTTAATGACAATCCAAAAGCCAAAGTATTTTAAGAAGGTTCGGTTAACTTGGTTCATGAGTTTTTAAGGTCAGGCCATGGTTGCTGCTAAAGAGAGAGAGAGAAAAGAAACACTCGACATACACTCTAACCTAGATTAGATTGGTTAATCACTTTATCTAATCAGGATGGCTCCCACTGTTTCCTTGAATTCTCCCTCAAACACTAAAAGGTGAATTAGTCGGTATCATCTGAAAATCACCCAAGGAGTAATACCTACTCATCAGTGGGAATCGGGATCCAACTATCATCGCACGATAACTTGATGGAATCCACTCAAGTCACCACACTCCAGAAGGTATGTGCATGCCTGGCAAGTTTTCTATATATTTGAAACTCTCGATGTGGTTTTTTCCCCTAACAACTTATGATCTTGACGAGGTCAACAAACCATAAATTGCTAGTCAAGTTCAACTCGTCATTATCTTGATTAATGTAGACCCACCCGGACAACCCTTGACGAGGTCAACAAGGTTGTACGACCATCCTAACTAATCACAACTCATGCTACAAACGTCTACTTAGCTACCGTACACTACGCCTTGACGAGGTCAACAAACGCAGCGCAAATACTAAGCATTACTCGTAAGAAATGATGAAGGGCTATAGCTGGTTTTTGGAGAAAAACCTTTAACGTAATGAACTTGATATCGTTGAAGGAACCCGAGCAGTTTTACAAATATATAGTGGCGTAAACTTTTGCTAAAGAGGTCACTCCCTGTGAAGGGATCTCGGCTCTTTTCTCATCGAATGAGGCGTGGGATATTCTAAACTTAATACCATGATGCAAAACAAAAGAATCGACTACAGTGAAGTTATTACACTGACGTAAACTTTTGCCCTAGAGGTCACTCTCTATGAAAGGATCTCGGCTCTTTCCTCATCGAATGAGGTGCTGGATATTCAGAACCGAATATCGCTCTGCAAAGAAAAAGGAAACGTCTGTAATGACAATTTTCAAAAATTGGTTCCAACAACATAATTTAGGTTTGTTTTTACTTGCATTAATCAGAATTAATGCAATCCCATCAATTAATCCATATCACACCAGAAAAAAGGAACGAAAATACAATGTACGTATATGTCATCCGCATTCGCCACGGTGCCCCATCATGCACCGTTAGGTTACTTAACTAACGGTAGAGCGGAGGCTGGACTAGCGCGGATGCAGAAAATATACAACATCAACCGGTGTGTGTGTGTGTGTGTAACATTCTTCCCAGGCATGATATATGCAACATCACAGAACATCAACAAGCAACACAGAATGGTTGATAATCTTGGAGCCTCGGGTTTCATTTGAGCCGAAAGTGAGACCCGACATTCCCGGTCGTGTGGATAGCCTGTGCAATGAAAACCTAGATCCCTACGGCGCGGCAAGTTATCCGCCAATTCCAGAAGTGAGGCAACCCTAATCATCAAAGTGAATGGGCCACCCAGCACTTCACGGAATCCGGTAACTTGAGCACTCCATTTTAAGTCATCCTATACCCCCTATGAGTGCGGCGAATAGCCCGCCAATTCTATAGTAAGGCCCCCTCCATCTCAACGCCATGAGATGCAGGCCCGTTGACCTCTAGAATCTGGCTATTCGAGCACTCCACCGCAGGGTAATCGTAGTACAGAAAAGAAAAGTATATATACAATGGCGACATCGACCTCAACCCGGTCGTGCCCCAATAAAAGAATACACAACATGGTAGAAACGGCTGTTCGCATGTCGGACGCTTGCCCCGAAATAACAAATATATAAATGAAACTTAACTGTACTACTACCATTGCACCGCAAGCTATCCACCACGACAATCCAACCACAATATCAGCACAATCACTGAACATCAACGTGAATGTCATGTTCGCAAACCTGTATAATAGAACATATAGCAGTTAGATGGGTTATACCGCTCAATAACATTCACGGTCGTACATAGTAATGTATGCACTGAAACTTATAAACGGTGTTAAAATGGCGACTTCGAAACACTCTGTATTTCCCCAAACCAAAGATGACAGAATATGTAATCTGTGAAAAATCAAACAATACCAAAAAACCAAAATTCAAGAGTCCAGAACAACACCAAAATTTCAAGAGCCAAATCCCATGTAGGGCCGGCGACGCCGGGAAAATGAAGAATCTCACCGGCCAAAACTTGGTGTTTGGGCCCCGGTTTTCAATGGTGTTCTAGTTATTACATGAGTACCCTTTTGCAATTGTATAAATTTTTTTTGAAGATTTTAAAAATTCGACAGAAAATTGAATATTATTTTGATTGTTTTGGAGTTGTTTCGGTTTTATAATTTTAAACATCGTTTACACTGCTAGTTAAGGGTTTATGGGCTGGCTCTGATATCATCTTGGGTTACGATAGCGCCTTGGCCATCTACCGTGGCCGATGCAGAACAAAAATAACATTTAAAAAACTTGGCGCTAACGAACCCATCTAGAATCGAACCATAAACTTACACTAGAAAATTACAAGAGCTAAACTACAAGGTTAGAAATGGTTATACCGAATGAACTGCTAGTTGTAAGCATGCCCTAGAGGCCATTATTGTACATAAGATGTATATTATAGTGGATGCTTGGACATATATAGGGAGGACTTTCTTGCTCGACTTGATAGTACGCTATCTGGTTGATCTTTAAATTAACATGTATACTTGTTGTCTCTTTGTTACATGTTGATAAAGACCTTAGGATGTGTACTTGACTTCCAGGATTATGATTCAGATCATACTAGTGGGGCCTGGGTAGTCCATGAGTTCATCCTTCAAAGTTCCTAGTCGTGCGAATATCGAGACGGGGCATCGATATTCCAGAGTAGACTAGCGTATATTTTCTCGACCCATGTGATGGGCGATGGATGATCCCATATCCATTGGTGTTTGGTATTAGAGATGGTATACGGGTGCTCAGTGGAGACTGGGTACACTGAACGGACTCACCGAGAACTCCTAGATGGTATTATACCTCACGTCAGATAGCAGTTCTCTGGTGACACTGGTACAGGTTAGTCTGTCGACCTAATATCGTCATAGAGTCTTGTGTGTCTCCCACTGTGCTTTGATTTCCACTCTACCATGGCTCTACTGAGTCGTGCAAACAGGTGGTTTTTGGGTACAGTCCCAAATCACGTGGAGGCAATGAGCGATGGGAGTGGATTCATCTCTCCCGGTATTGGGGATTGATGTTGCGCTATGCTCGATTGTCCATAACTGAAATCCCTGTCCAAGGTAGATGTGATTTACTGGTAAGTGTTATCAGTAGTTTCACGCCCGTTATGGACCTTACATCGGCATGACTTATCAAGCTACTGGGGTTTAACGTTTACCACCACTAGGCGAGATATGCGACATATCAGACGAAGAGACCGGACTGTACGGAAGTGTTACTGATTGGATTCGCAGGAGTATGAGCAGGCTTGCTTGTTGATCTTCTGATCGCTCAATAACCGGGTGGCCGTTACGTTTAGCGCGCCTCTTGCGGCTTGTAGGTGTTTGATATGATCATCACCTACTGCCGGCGTATTGACAAGTCTTTAGAGTCCTACACAGAGGTTTCCTGGCTCAAGCGAAACGAAGTAGGGGTACAAATGTGATATGTGCGGGACCGAGATTATTACGCGTATATGATACCGTATTCTATTCTCGCGATTTGTGTCATCGGTCGGTTATATGCGATATAGCCGGGTTATCGAATCAAGTGTTGATTCGATAAATTGTTACACATGATATTAGTCGGTTATATAATTATATATTTGATATATTAATTTACATTAACTAGTATTAGCTCACTTAAGATATCTTTCTCTCACTTAAGTGTGCATTAAATATATATGTGATATATATTTGTGCACATGATTTTGTATCATGCTAAATGATACATGAGTCATGGGTGTATGATATTTACACCATACTTAAGATGGTGTTTAGGTTATTATTTATTTTATGTAATTCAAAATTAGTTGGATAATTGTCATGAGTGGAAGCTTGTAGATTGTTTGACTTTGTCCACTAATTTTTTCTCACATAAGATATTTATTAACCAAACCACTATCTTAAACTATGATTATGTCTCTACAATGGTTAGTATATGATACTAACTTATACAAAGTGAGAAATCAAATTCTAAAGTGTACCCATTTCCTATTTCACCATCCTCTACTACACTAGCACTTTAGTTTAGGGTGTTTGCTTCACTAGTTCTTTGGTTAGCGAAGTAGAAGCTTGGGTCCGTATTCCCTCGACGTAGATCATCTTCGGCCTCGAAGACTTCAAGCAATACCGTTGCAACTTCTCATGGAGCCGTCCGAGAGTCCGGGAGTTGGATGATCGCAGCGAAGGGACTACATCAAGGAGAATATGAAGTGAATGACCGATCTACAAAGGTTGTATTTCGTATTCACTTAGGGTTAATGAGTTTAACTTGCTAGTTTTCGCCTAATCTCTAGTTCAAGATCTTGTTTAGAGTTATTCGGCACGGCTAAAAATTTTATCCGGCATGGTTGATGACTTGTAGAACCTTATTAGAGTGCCTAGTAACCCTACACTGGTATCAGAGCCTAGCTAGAGCATTAGGCGATGTGTTAACGAAGTTAAAACTCCAAACGAACCCCGATACGACAAAGTAAACCCCTCTCTGGAAATTTTTTCAAAACTGTGATTTTTCTGAATTAAAAATGCTTAAAAATATCAGCAGGCAATTATATGGAAAACTGTGCAAAACGACAACGTTTGGCGCCCAAAGCGCCGCGGAACCGTGGCACGAGCATGGCTCGTGCGGCGGTTCCGCGGCCATAAGGTGACGTCACCCTTATCATTTTGCACAGTAATGTTCCTATTTAATTTCCTGATATTTTCTGAGTATTTTTATCTGACTCAAGTGTTGAGTGTTCTAGGGTTTATTTTGTATTCGTTGATTCGATCGGAAAATTTAATTTCGTTGTGTTTTCCGGATATTTGGAAAGTATTAAAAAGTTTGGACGAATATCAATAACTCACTTTTTCCCGACCCGGAAAATTTCCAAGTGTTGGATTTTTCCGTTTGTTTAAGAACGTCTGAATCGTGCAAGTTACGCAATGGACCCTCTAGAAGACAACAAACCTTAACTCGATTATGTGACCGTCTTGAACTGCCTTTTGAACCTTAGGATTTGGGGCAGTACGGCGTGCCACATGTGAGGCGTTGGCTTGACCCTTCTACGGCTGGACCATTGGTACCGTGGCATGTGATGGATGTTTTTAAACTCCCCTCAAGTGTTGAGAACTTTTTGGGAAAACTTGGGTGTTTGTTTATTCGATCGGAAAGTTTAACATTTTCTATTTATCTGGAATGTGATACAATATTTGGAATCCACAAGTAGTTATGAGATAACTAATTTGGATGTTATAAACAGAGCAGTTTATTCTCAAATGATCGGTTGCCACGGAATTTTGATGCGATCAAAATTCCGTCGCAATCACGTAGCGTACGCGGATACTCGCTGGGTAAACTTAATAGACAGCCATGCCCCATAGCCCCGACCAAGTGACTGTAGGAGAACCCTGTCGCCAAAAGCATCCGTTTGGGTGCTTGCGGCAGCGGTGTTCCGCCTTGGTGCACTTCGTCGACGGCGTCCGGGGGTGCGTCCGTCTACTAAAGTTTGCGACGAGCATTCGATCACATATCGGGAATCTTGTTGAATTGCCCGACTAGAACTTGAAAAGTGTTTTCGATATAGAGACTAAAATGCGGGGTTTATAATTGTTAGGCATGCGATGTCTAAGGATGGTTGCGGATTCCAACTGTTGTAGTTTTACACTTTCTTTTCTGCGACCGTAAGTGTAATATGTGATATCACCGGTTTCGTTGCTATATGTCAACGACAATTGGGATGCGCATATTTACTTACGTTGATGACATGTGATGTTATGTGTTGCTGGATATGTTATATTGGATCGTTGCGTTTTGAATAGCCGGGGGTTTTATGTGAGATGAGAGTTTTTATTTTCATTCATGTAAAATTAAATGTATGTAATATTCTTTTATTGAGGCACTTCCGGGATGAGATTGATGTCACCATTTGTATATTATTTACTTTTCCGCACTAGGATAGACCCAAGGAGGAGAGCACAAGTAACCGGGTTCTGGAGTCCAGTGGGAGACCAACTCGAGGAGTCGAGTCCGGGTCTCCTAACTCTAGAATTGGTAGGGTTACTAGCTGCTCTCGTAGGGGTCTAGGGGTGTGCGTTTGGCTATTCATCGCGACCGTGGAATCCGTGTTTTATAGAGGCTCAAAATAAAACACGGACGTCCTACTATATCCAATGTTTCATATGTTTCTTCTGCTGCTATATCTGTGATGTGATCATTTGATGTGCTGTGATAAATACTGTATATAGATATATTATATAGACGTTACTTATGTTTTACACCCGCGCTAGCCCTGCCCCGCTCTGCCGTTAGTTACCTAACCTAAAGGTGCACGAGGGGACATCGAGGCGAATGCGGATGGCATAAGTGTACGTCGTATTTATCTGTGATGTTTAGGTGATTTAAATGATGGGACTTCATTAATATGATTAATGAAAGAAAAGAAACCTAAAAGATGTTGTGGAATCGAATTTTCAAAAACAGGTAGCTACAGTTCTTGCTTTGCATCGCGGTGTTCCTTGTAGAACATCCTGCACCTTATTCGATAAGGAAAGGGCCGAGATCCCTTCACCGGGAGTGACCCCTTTAGCAATGACTGGCAGATGCTGTTAGTGTTTATGCCCTAGAAGGCCATTACTCTATCATACTAGTTTGTATATTACTTAATTGAAGCTTGGGATATTCACATGTATATAACAGTCTTGCTAAACATGGTAGTATGCTACTTGGTTTTTCTATCTTAATATGTGAGTGTACGTATTGATAGAGCTCTTAGGATCTTGCTTGTCTACCAGCGTTGTGATGGCAGTCACACTAGTGGGGGCTGGGTAGTCTACAAGCACATCCTTATTCAGGTCCCTGCTCGTTGGATTATCGAGACAGAGCATCGATACTCCGGAGTAGACTGGTGTGTACGCTTCTCATCCCAGTTGGGGAGATGGTCTGTCTCACAGCCGTCAGTACGTCGTACTGGAGATAGTATGCAGGTGCTCGTTAGGTTACGGGTACACCGGACAGGACTCACAGGGAACTGTTGGTTGGTTTGATACCAGTCGTCAGTGAGCAGTTCCCAGGTGACATGAGTACAGCATAGTCCGCAAACTTGACACAGCTACTTCGCCTCGAGTGTGTCCCACTGTTCTTAGATTGCTACCCTACCACGGCTCAAAGGAGTCGTGCAAACAGGTAGCAGTTGGGTGCAGTCCCGAGCACTTGGAGGCAGTGGCGGTTAGACAGGATTCGTCCCTCTCGGTATTGGGAGTAGATATCGTGCTGTGTCAGAGAGCCATTACACAAAGTCCCTGGCCAGGGCAAGTGAGAAAATACTGGAACCTACGAGCAAATCTCGCTTGCCCTGGCCAGGGACTTTGCGTAATGGCTCTCTGACACAGCACGATATCTACTCCCAATACCGGGAGGGACGAATCCTGTCTAACCGCCACTGCCTCCAAGTGCTCGGGACTGCACCCAACTGCTACCTGTTTGCACGACTCCTTTGAGCCGTGGTAGGGTAGCAATCTAAGAACAGTGGGACACACTCGAGGCGAAGTAGCAGTGTCAAGTCTGCGGACTATGCTGTACTCATGTCACCGGGGAACTGCTCACTGACGACTGGTATCAAACCAACCAACAGTTCCCTGTGAGTCCTGTCCGGTGTACCCGTAACCTAACGAGCACCTGCATACTATCTCCAGTACGACGTACTGACGGCTGTGGGACAGACCATCTCCCCAACTGGGATGAGAAGCGTACACACCAGTCTACTCCGGAGTATCGATGCTCTGTCTCGATAATCCAACGACCAGGGACCTGAATAAGGATGTGCTTGTAGACTACCCAGCCCCCACTAGTGTGACTGCCATCACAACGCTGGTAGAAAAGCAAGATCCTAAGAGCTCTATCAATACGTACACTCACATATTAAGATAGAAAAACCAAGTAGCATACTACCATGTTTAGCAAGACTGTTATATACATGTGAATATCCCAAGCTTCCATTAAGTAATATACAAACTAGTATGATACAGTAATGGCCTTCTAGGGCATAAACACTAACAATCTCCCACTTGCACTAGGGCCATGTACTGGCATATCGTAGACCAATGATCTCGAGTAGCCTCTCGAACTGAATCTGAGGAACGGCCTTCGTGAATGGATCAGCAATGTTCTCTTCTGAAGCAACTCTCCGAACCTCGATCTCCTGACGATCAATGATCTCCCTGATCAGGTGATACCGCCTCAAGATGTGTCTGGACTTCTGATGGGACCTTGGTTCCTTTGCTAAAGCTATAGCTCCGTTGTTGTCGCAATACAGAGGTATTGGATCAACTATGGTAGGAACCACCTGAAGTTCTGTTAGGAACTTCTTCATCCAGACTGCTTCTTTTGCGGCATCGCAAGCAGCTATATACTCCGCTTCCATCGTCGAGTCAGCAACGGTGTCTTGCTTGGAGCTCTTCCAGCACACCGCCCCTCCATTGAGGGTAAAGACATAACCCGACATGGACTTGGAATCGTCCTTATCACTCTGGAAGCCGGAATCAGCAAAGGCCTCCAACCTGAGGTCTTTTCCGCCGTAAACCAAGAACATCTCCTTAGTCCTCCTCAGGTACTTGAGAATGTTCTTTACTGCTATCCAGTGTTTCTCCCCTGGGTCTGACTGATACCGGCTTACCACGCTCAGTGCGTAAGCTATATCTGGTCTGGTACACAACATCGCATACATTATAGAGCCTACCGCAGAAGCGTAGGGTATAATAGACATGCGTTCCCTTTCCAAATCAGTCTTGGGAGACATCTCTTTGGAGAGGGTGATTCCGTGACAAGCCGGTAGATTACCGCGCTTAGAATCTTCCATACTGAATCTTTTCAGTACAGTGTCGATATACCTGGACTGCGAAAGTCCCAACATCCTCTTGGATCTATCACGATAGATCCGGATCCCCAGAATGTAAGAGGCATCACCCAGGTCTTTCATGGAGAACCTGTGTGACAAGAATCCTTTGACAGATTGTAGCATAGGAATGTCATTTCCTATCAATAGAATGTCATCCACGTACAAGACGAGGAATACGACACTTCTGGCTACAACTTTACTATATATGCACGGCTCATCTGGATTTTTGATAAAGTCATATTCTTTGACTGTCTCATCAAAACAGATGTTCCAACTCCGCGATGCCTGCTTTAGTCCATAAATAGACTTAAGCAGCTTGCATACTTTCCCGCTGCTCCCACTCTGATTGAAACCCTCTGGCTGATCCATATAGACGCTCTCTTCTAAATTTCCATTCAGAAAAGCCGTCTTTACGTCCATCTGCCAGATTTCATAATCATGGAAGGCAGCAATAGCAAGAAGGACCCGAATGGATTTGAGCATAGCCACTGGAGAAAAAGTTTCGTCATAGTCCAAACCAGGTCTTTGACGAAAACCCTTTGCAACAAGTCTAGCCTTATAGGTTTCCACCTGTCCATCTACACCAATCTTTTTCTTGAAGATCCATTTGCATCCTATGGGTTTTACCCCATCTGGAGCAAAGTCCAAAGTCCATACTTTGTTGGTGTACATGGACTCCATTTCGGTCCGCATTGCATCTAGCCATCGTACCGAGTCGCCGCTCTGGATGGCCTGCTGGAAGTCAGTAGGTTCATCATCATCTATGATGCAATCCTCTCTATCCCCGTCTATGAGAAAACCGTAGTATCTCTCAGGCGGATGAGACGGCCTACTACTCCTGCGGAGGGGTGCGGGAATGTTCTGTTCTTCTTGAACTTCCGGTTCTACCAAACTTTCAGTAGCAGTTTGTGGTTCTAGAATTTCTTCCAGTTCTATTTCGCTCCCACTCTTCTGATTTTCCAAAAATTCAGTTTCTAAGAAGCGGGCATGACGAGAAACAAAAACCTTTTGTTCCTCTGCGTAATAGAAGCAATATCCTGTAGAGTTCTTTGGATATCCCACAAACTTACACTCTACTGAGCGTGCCTCAAGCTTGTCCGGATGCTGCTTTTTTACAAAAGCTGGACATCCCCACGTCTTCAGGTACTGAAGATAGGGTTTCTTCCCACTCCACATGTGATATGGTGTGGTAGGCACAGTTTTGGTTGGAACTCTGTTCAAAAGATGTATCGCTGATTCTAGCGCATACCCCCAGAAAGATCGCGGTAACTCAGCATTACTCATCATGGATCGTACCATATCCAATAGGGTTCGATTCCGTCTCTCCGATACACCGTTGTGCTGTGGAGTGTATGGAGGAGTAAGCTGAGAGAGAATTCCTTTCTCTTTTAGGTAACCTAGGAACTCGGCACTTAAGTATTCTCCACCTCGATCAGATCTCAGTGTCTTAATACTTTTGCCTGTTTGGTTTTCCGCTTCACTCTTGTATTCCAGGAATTTCTCAAAGGCTTCGGATTTATGCTTCATTAAGAAGACATGTCCAAACCTAGATAAATCATCTGTAAAAGTAATGAAGTAGGAATAACCACCTCTCGCATGTGTAGACATTGGACCGCATACATCGCTGTGTATGAGTCCTAAGAGCTCGCTCGCTCTTACTCCTTGTCCAGTAAATGGAGTCTTTGTCATCTTTCCTTTGAGACAAGATTGACAAGTGTCATAAGATTGATATTCGAACGAGTCTAAATATCCTTCTCTATGCAACTTAGTCAACCTTCTCTCATTGATGTGACCCAGTCTACAATGCCATAAGAAAGCTTTATTCAAATCTGGATACTTTCTTTTTAGTGTGTTCTGGACATTGAAAATTTGGAGTTGGTTTAAAACATATATGCCGTTATTTAATGTACCGGACCCAATCAAACCATGATTAAGGTGGATGTTGACAACATCTCTTACAAACGTGAAATCATAACCTTTATTTGATAACAAGGAAACTGATATGATATTACACGTTAAGTTTGGTACAAAATAACAGTTATGTAAAACCAAAATGTGTCCACTCGTCGATCCTAGGTGATAGTCCCCGACGGACGCAGCTCCCACGCTAGCTCCGTTAGCAACCTTTAGGGTCATATCACCTTCCTTCAGCACTCTACGGTTTCTCAGTGCCTGCAATGAATTGCAAATATGAGATCCTGATCCGGTATCCAATACCCAGGAAGTAGAGTTGATCGACAGACAATTCTCAATTACAAACACACCTGAAGTCGAAGCCACAGCTTGCTTCGGTTCCTGGTTCTTGGCGTTCCACGCCTTGCAATCCTTCTTCCAGTGCCCTTTCCTGTGACAATGGAAGCACTCATCCTGACCAACTATCGGTACTGCAGTCTTTTTCTTTCCCTTCCCTCCCACCTTACTAACACCTCCTCTAGGTCTGGGTGCGGCCTTCTTCTTCCTTCCTTTGGCCCTAGCCTTGGACCCGGAAGAAGATGTAACGCCAACAAACATAGCGGGTGTTTCCCTTGAATTCTTCAAGGTGCCCTCTGCACTCCTTAACATGTTCAGGAGTTCCGGAAGTTCAACTTCTTTTCTTTGAAGATTGAAGTTCAGGATAAACTGGGCGTAGGTGTGAGGAAGGGACTGGAGAATAAGGTCTGTATAGAGCTCATTATCCAAAGTCGTCCCAAGGTCTGCGAGCTCTTCTATGTAGCCGATCATCTTTAGGATATGTTCTCCTACTGATGACCCGACAGCCAACCTCGCTCGAAACAAGTTCTTTGAGGTCTCGTATCTTGCTATACGAGATTGCTCTCCATAAAGTTCCTTTGTATGGATAAATATGCCATCAAGGTCCATATCCCCGTGCCTCCTCTGATGTTCATTGTTCATCGAGGCAAGCACGATGCACTTGGCTTTCGCGCAATCTAAATCCTAGGTTTTGCGGATTTCCTTATCCGCATTGCTGGATTTGGGACCAGGGACAGCAGGTGCCGTAGCGGTGAGGACGTACCCCAGTCTGTCATAGGTCAAAGCCATTTTGACATTCCGCAGCCAATCTTTATAGTTTGGCCCCGTCAGTATATTTTTCTCTAAAAGTAACTTAAGTCCAGTCATTTTCAGGGTCGCTGCAATTAGGAGAGAGAGAAGAAAACTCTTTAGCATGATGCTCTTGCAAGTTTAGAGTGGTTTTTAGTTTATCTAAACTGGATGGCTCCCACTGTTTCTCGAATCCTTCCTCAAACCATAAAAGAAGAATTAGCCAAGACTATTCTCACCGTACAATACTTGCTTAACCGTTCAGCCAGGCCGGTGTCGATACTTCGAGGGAGGTTTTCCAACGCTTTCGCGAAGTTCCTTAATTAAATAACCTCTTTTCTCTGGGGGCGTAACCCCGCTGACACTTTTCTGGACACCTACTAGGTTTATAGCATTGATCGTTAAGTGACGAATATCCTGATAAGTAGCATATACTCACAGTAGGATCGGGATCCAAATATCATCGTATGATAATGGTGAAGGAATCCTACCAACATTCATCAAACTCCAAATGGTATGCATCTCTTTGCAAATTTCAGTTTCTTTAGAAATTCCCGATATAAGTTTTTGCCCCATGCTCTTATGACCTTGACGTATGCCAACAAATCATAAGTCACATGTCAAGTTCTGCCCATCATTATCTTGTTAATTTGAACCCACCCGTATATACCCTTGACGTATGCCAACAAGGTAATGCGACTGTCCCAAACCAACACATCTATCTATGCAACAAATGAATACCCCAGCAGCTACCAAACACTATGCCTTGACGTATGCCAACAAGCATAGCTTGAATACTACTGACCATCCATAAGAAATGACGGAGGGCTACGACTGGTTTTGGCGAAACCGTGAACGTAGTGAACTTGATATAACCGAAGGAACCTGATAGCTTTTAAAAGGAGTGGTTAAATCTCCGCATTTAAAAATATCTGTTTTTAAAATAACCGAGTGGTTTCTTTTAAATTGTTCCAACAATTTAAAACTTTGGTTTATTTTTCTTTGCATTATAGATAATGCGTCCCATCATTAACCTATCATTGCAGAAAACAACGAAAATACAACGTCCTCTTATGCCATCCGCATTCGCCACGGGGTCCCGTCATCACCCGTTAGGTTACTTAACTTACGACAGAGCGGGGGCTGGGCTAGCGCGGGTGTAAAACATAAGTGACGTCTAAATAGCTACAATATATATAGATATTTTACATTCGTCTGACGCAATGATATTCATTTCAGAACACAGATAAACAATATTGGATTTGCAAGCAATCTGTATTTCTTTTGAGCCTGCAAGAAAAGACAGATTACACAGTTGTGATGAATAGCCGTTACCCCACCCTCGACCCCTACGGGTATGGCAAACTACCCGCCCGGCAGTTTGTGTACCCCACCTTGGGTCAGTCCTAGGAGCAAAAACAGTAAAATGAAATAATACAACGGTGGCTACAACCGCAACCTGGATGTGCCCCGCAAAATAATATTACAACAAATTACATTTACAAAAAATGAATTAAACAATAACCCATTGCTAAACTCGGCTAAACACCACAACAGTCCAATACAGTTTATATGCACAAACAGATATAACCATTTCAGAAATGTGCAACCCCCTGCCAACCGACATACTAGCAGTTAGGGGAGGTTTACGAACACATTAAACAATCACAGATATAATCCAATATGCAAATACTGTACAATTTCGATCGATTAAACAGCTTTAATATTGCTCCAAAATCTGCTCTGTTAACTGGAAACCTGAGCAAAATTAAAATATTCCAGAAAACCCCAAATACCAGAGAGGACCCACACATGAAAGATGAGTCCATGACTCGGCAACTCGGCCGCGGAACCGCGGCGGATCGATGGGATCCGCCGCCCTTCCGCGGCGCTTTAGCCGAGTCATTGGCTCGAATTTCATGGGTGTTCTCCTGGACTCTTTTCTAGCTTTCTGAGCAACCCTGAACAATTTTAGGACATCATTTTAAACTCGACAGAAACTGAAATATTTTAGGGTTTTCCGGCTTCGTTTTTCCGTTCGAAATTCGTACAAATTTGCAATCAAGTTATTTATTGTTTAGCGAGGCTCTGATACCACTGTAAGTCGATGTAGTACACCCCAGTACTTGTGGGGAGGCGGAATTTTCAAAAACGATCATGTTTAAAGAACGAACATCGACTAACCGCTTGAATCGAAGCTAAACTATAAATAACCGTACACAAAGAGTTTCTTATCAATTGTGTTTAGGGATTATACCTAATGAAACCGGTCCTTCGTCTTTGTGTCCTCCTTTGTTCTCCTCGACCTTCTCTAGGTAGTAGACGATCCACCCGAGAGCAAAACACCAAGCTACACCTCTAACTTGAGGTAACTAATCTACTTTGATTGCTAATCAAAGAAGAAAGGATGATATAGAGTGAAGGTAATGGATGTTTAAGTCTAACTAATCGTTTGATCTCAACACATGAGGATTAAGGATTAGTCTCTTGAAGATGAGAGCTTGAGGAGAGAGAATATGATAATGATAATGAGATGAGATAGTGAGTGTATCATAATATATTATGAAGCATTCTCATTTAAAGAATAATGAATAATAGAAATGAATAAGCATGCTTCATAAATGAAAAGAGGTGATTCATTAAGCATGTGTCATTATCATTTATGGTGCAATAATGATAATGATAAATCACTCTCATGACTCACAATCTTATCCAAAGTAACCTCCTTAGTCACATCTTCTAGAAGCTTCTCGTACAATTACGAGAACGCCCCTCCAATCCGCAAAAATACGGAAAAACTTTAGACTGTAAAAATCCAATAACCGGATACCAGTAACTGGCTTAAACCAAAGCCGACTGGTAAAAACTGTCCGAAAGTCGTACGCGCATAAACGCACGTATGCGTCCGAACCCTTTGTCGCAAAACCATGCAACCTCTATATCGTTTCGCCTGGAGTAGGAAACTCTCTGTGTGGGACTCTAGAGACTCGACTACTACGCTGGCAGTGGGTTTAACCACAGACCGCAAGCGGCACTAGCTGTACGTAACGGTCCCCAGGTAGTTGTCGATAAGAAGGCCGATGAGAAAACCCATCCGAACTCCTACTGAGTCTGATGTGACAATCTCCATACAGTCCGGTCCGTTCGTCCAAGACTATCGCATATCAGGCCTAGGGGGCGGCAAGCGTCAGTCCCCTAATATCGGTATAAGTCATGTCGGAGGGAAGCCCATTACACCCTGAGAAACTACTGGAACATGTAGTACAGATGCCACACCCCTCGGTTTTGTCTTTTGATTGCTTTTCTAGTTCTTGCTTTGCACAGTGATATATATGATATATCCTGCACCTTTTTCGACGAGGAAAGAGCGGAGATCCCTTCACTGGGAGTGACCTCTTTAGCGAAACTAGTAAAAGCCTCAAAAACACTCCATTTTAAAATCATTTGATTCTACAACGATATCAAGTTCATTACGCAATAGGTTTTCAGAAAAACCTGTCGTAGCCCTCCGTCATTTCAGATAAGTTGTATATAATATTCGTGCTACATTTGTTGGCTTTCGTCAAGGTGTAGTGTGCGGTAGCTATATGCTGCTTATCTGCTGCATACGATGCGATTGGATTAGGGTAGTCGTACGGCTTTGTTGGCTTTCGTCAAGAGTCGTGTGGGTGGGTTTAATTCAGTCAAGAAATGTATGGGTTGAACTTGACTAGCGGGCTATGGTTTGTTGGTTTTCGTCAAGGTCATAGCACGTTAGGGGCAAAATTATCAGGAATTTCAAGTGTTGAAATTTGCAATGAGATTGCATACCTTCTATGTGATAGTTGGATCCCGATACCCACTGCGAGTAATTGTTACTCCTGGGAGACTTTTACACATTACAATTAGTCGATCAAGTAGGTGTCTAAAAAGGTGTCAATGGGGTTACGCCCCTAGAAAAACGAGGTTTACTTTAATTAGGTCCGTGCGAAAGCACGGGGAACCTCCCTCAAAGTACCGACACTGGCCTGGATGAAAGATTGGCAAAGTTGTAAGGTGTAATTAATCACGGCTAGTCTTTCCTTTTAGGGTTTGAAAGAAGATTTGATAAAACAGTGGGAGCCATTCTGATTAGATAAAATAATAACCAATCTGATCTTGCAAGAGCGCACGCAGAGTGTTTTCTTCTCTCTCTCTCCAGGTAGCGACCATATCACGCCTTAATCAAGATAATAATACGGATGTATTGACTGAACCTGCTTGTTATACTGAGCTGGGGAACGTTGGTCCCGCTCCAACTTATAATTGCTATAAGACAGAGCAGGAAATAGGGGATTACTAGAATTCCCGTGCCACCCAAACGAAGAAAGTGCATGATGATGCATCTTCTTCGGGTGTGTTTATTACAGAGAACTGTTTCTCAGTATCCTTTACGTCCTGGGTATGAGATACCGGATCAGAATCCCACATATGTAATCTGTTACATGGGCTACAAATAGGTAGAGAACTGAGAACGGGTGATAAGTTTTATGAGATAGAAAACGGTGCAAGTGTTGCAGCCAAGTCTGTTGGTCACTATCACCCTGTGTTACCAGAATACATTGATTCTGAATGAATGTTATTAGATACCGAACCTGATATACAACATCATATCAATCTCTTTATTAGTAAAGAAGGATATAATTTTGTATTGTTGGATAATGTTTTGAATATTTCCTATATCAAGAGTTGATCGGTTCAGGCACGTTATCTAAAAGCATTGACGTTCTAAATCAAACTACAGTTCTTAGTATACAGAACACGCACAAGAGGAAGAGTTCAGAAATGAACGAATCCTTCTTGAGGTATTGTAGACTAGGTCATATCAATACGACCCGACTAGCTGAAGTTACATATAGATGCATATTTAAATTAGTTTGAATTTACATCTTATGAAACTTGCCGGTCATGTCACAGAGATAAGATGACCATAGCTCTGTTTTTTAGGAAACAGAGAAAGAGTTAGTGAACTCTTGGGATGATACATGTTGATGTATGAAGGTCCCCTGTCTACATATGCCAAGACCGGTTCTTTGTACTTCATTACATTCTCTGATGATCTCTCAAGATTCAGACATATGTTCCTGTTGAAACACAAGTCCGAAGCTTTTGAGATATTCACGGAATATAAGTAAGATGTAGAGAACCATAAACTGGGTATAAGTATTATGTCCTTTGATGTGATCAAGGAGGAGAATACTTGAGCACGGAATTCCTGGATTATTCTAAAGGAGAATGAGATTCTCTCTCAGCATTACTCCTTCGTATACACCACAGTATGTCGGTGTATCGGGGCGGAGCAACCACACCCTATTTGATATGGTGCGCTCTATGATGAGTACTACTGAGTTACCTATTTCCTTTAGGGAGTTATGCACTTGTGAAGTTGCATACCTATTGAATAGGGTTTCGATCAAATCAGTTGCCTACTACTTCATAATTGATATGGAAAGGGAAGAGCCCATATCTTAAGTTTGTTAAGATTTGGGGTTGTCCAGCCTATGTCTAAAAGCATAATCCGGACAAGCTCGAGGCAAAGTCAGTTCTGTAGAACTTTGTTGGATATCCTAAGCATTCGCAAGGGAATATCTTCTACCAAACCGAGGAACAAAAGATGTTTTGTTTCTCAACATGCCACCTTTGTGAAAGGGAATTTCTTGTGAAGAAATTAGTGGACATGAGGTAGAACTGGAAGGAGTTCCAGCTATACAAACTGCAGCTGATGATTTGGTAGAACCAAAGGATTCAATAGTTTCCAACGAACCTCAGCCTCTCCGCCGATCTAGTAGGGTTCCTCACCCACCTGAGAGATACTTCAGTTTCTCTATGACAGTGGGAGCGAGGATTGAATCATAAGATGATGACCCATCTAGTTTCGAGCTGGCCATCAGGAGTGGGACTCTGTAAAAATGGATGGATGCTTAACGATCTGAGATGGAATCCTTATACACCAACAAAGTATGGACTTTGGTTACTTTATCTGAAGGGTGAAATCCCCATAAAGAGCAAGTATATCTTGAGAAGATTACTTAGTGTACATGGAAAAGTTGAGACTTTCAAAGCTAGACTTGTTAAAGGTTTGCATCATTGACCAGGTATGGATTATGATGATACCTTTTCTAAGTAACTATGCTTAAGTTCATCCAGATCCTACTTGCCACAGCTACATACCATGACTACGATATCTGGCGGTTGGGTGTCATGACTGCTTTTCTAAATGATGTTTTAGAAAAGAGACAGTCTATAAGTACACAGTCAGAGGTCTTCGTAGACAGTGGGAGCAGCGGAAACACGTGCAAGATGTTTTATGTGATAAAGCAGGCATCGCGGAGTTAGAACGTCTGTGATGTGTTAGTCAAAGAGTTTGACATCATCAAAATGGTAGATGAACCTTGTATATACAAAAAGGTAGTAGAGAGTATGGTGGTGATCCTCGTAGAGTACGTGGATGACATACTCTTGATGGGGAAGGAGTTTCCTATGCTACGCTCGGTCAATCTCCGCTTATCACAATGATTCTCTACATAGGATCAAAATGATACCTCCTAAATCCTAAGTTTTGATCTATGAGATAGATGTAATTGGATGTTAGGATTCTTACTAGTTGTAATGAGATGGAATCAATCGATCCTGGGGAGAATCACTGGAAAGGTTCTAGGGTGATAAGGACGACTGAATGTCAGTCACAGTCATTGTCTTTACCCTCAGTAAAGGGACGGTATGTTGGAAGAGTTCAAAGATAGATACCGTGGCAAACTAGACGATAAAGGCTAGACACATCGCTACCAAAGAGGAAGTCTAGGTGTATATAAGTTCATAAGATGAACTTCGTTCCTACCATTGTATGACAATGGAGTTGTGGCTTATGCATAGGAATGCCCGTCCCATCAGTGATCCAGACATATTCTAAGGCAGTGTCACCTGATCATGGAGATGGTTGATCTCCAGGGATTGAGGTTAGGAGAGCAGACTCAGAGGACAACACGGCGGATCCACTCACGAAGGCCTTTTCCCAAAGAGAGACTAGTTGTGGGATGGTTGAGTATGAGATACTACAACCACTGTTATCAGATGGCCCTAGTGCAAGTGGGAGATTGTTAGTTATATGTATACCCTAGAGGCCATTACTATACATGAGATGTATATTGTAGTGGATGCTTGGACATATATAGGGAGGACTTTCTTGCTCGACATGATAGTATGCTATCTGGCTACTCTTTACCTTAACTTGTATACTGATTGTCTCTCTGTTACATGTTGGTAAAGCCCTTAGGATGTGTACTTAACTACCTGGATTATGATGCGGATCATACTAGTGGGGACACGTAGTCCATAAGTACATCCTTCAAGGTCCCTAGTCGTGGGTGTATCGAGACGGGGCATCGATATACCAGAGTAGGGTAGCGTATACCTTCTCGACCCATACAGATGGGCGATGGATGATCCCATATCCATTGGTGTTTGACATCAGAGATGATATACGGGTGCTCAGTGGAGACTGGGTACACTGGACGGACTCGCCGAGAACTCCCAGATGGTATTATACCTTACGTCAGATGGCAGTTCTCTGGTGACACTGGTACAGGTTAGTCTGTAGACCCGAGATCGTCATAGAGTTGTAGGGTTCCTAGGCACTCTAGTGAGGTCTCACAAGGAATCAACCATGCCAATTTCAAAAAAATACGGTGCCGAGAAACCCGACTACGGATCGTTGGCTAGAAATCTAGGCGAAAAGTTAACTAGTTAACACTTAACTATGAGAATACGGATATACAACCTTTGTAGATCCAGTGCTCCACCTCCACGGCTCCGCAATGAAGTCTCCTCGCTGTCCAAGACGGATCCCGGGCTCTAGCGTCGGCTTCATCGGAGAATAGGCGGGATTGATCGTCGGTTCGATGCCGAAGATGATCTACGTCGAAGCATCACAAGAACAAGCTCCAACTTCACCAAGCTTTGAAAACATGTGAAGTAAACACCCTATACAACTTGGCAAGAGGTAGAGGATGAAGAAATAGGAAGTGGGTAGACTTTAGTTTTGGATTTCTCACTAGTTTTCATCACTTGCCATTGGAGTAGCAAGCTTTCTCTTTTGTTGAAGAATATGAAGAAGAAGAAGATATGATAAGTTAATTTTAAAAAGGAAAATAAAAAGAATACTTATCATAACTTCAACCATGGTTTAGTGTAGAGATTTAACCATGGTTTAGATGAGTGGTTAGGGTTAAAGAAGAGACAAGAATGGTAGACTTGTTCAAACCTTCAAGAAGCTTCAAAGAAAAGACAAACTAAGCCACCATTCCTTTTTCTCTTTATCTTTTCCAAAACAATAATAAATGGATAAATAAATAAGAGAAAAGAAACCCTAACCATTCACTAAACATGGTTTAATCTTTACACAAACCTAAAAGAGCAAGTATCATCAAACATGATACAATCTTGTGCACAAAAGTATATCACATATACAATGTGTACAAACCAAGTGAGTAAATCCATTTAAAGTGAACCAATACTAGTTAATGCAAAGTAATATATCAAATATATAATTATACATTAAATCATTAAATCAACACTTGATTCAATGACCCGGTTATATCGCATATAACCGGCTAGTATCCAATGTATCGGCTTATCGAATCAATACTTAATTCGATAACTAGGTTATATCGCATACAACCAAACGACACATTCATCGCGAGAATAGAATACGGTATCACATACACGCATTATTCTCGGTCCCGCACATATCTCATATGCGCTCCTATTTCGTTTCGCTTGAACCAGGAAACCTCTGTGTAGGACTCTAAAGACTCGTCAATACGCCGGCAGCAGGTGATGATCATATCAAACACCCACAAGCCGCAAGCGGTCTGCTAAACGTAATGGCCACCCGGGTATTGAGCGATCAGAAGATCGAAGAGCAAGCCCGCTCACACTCCAGTGAATCCAACCAGTAACACTACCGTACAGTCCGGTCTGATCGTCTGATATGTCGCATATCTTGCCTAGGGGTGGTAAACGTCAGACCCCAATAGCTCGATAAGTCGTGTCGATATGAGGTCTATAACAATTCGAGAAACTACTGGTAACACTTACCAGTAAATCTCAGCAACCCTGGCCAGGGATTTCCTGTTATAGCCAATCGAACACAGCGCAACATCTACCCCCTATACTGGGAGAGACGAATCCCCTCCTATCGCTCATTGCCTCCATGTGACTCGGGACTGTACCCAAAAACCACCGTTTTGCACGCCCTCTTGGACGTGGTAAGATGGAAATCAAAGCACAGTGGGAACCACACAAGACTCTATGACGATCTTGGGTCAACAGACTACTCTGTACCAGTGTCACCAGAGAACTGCCATCTGACGTGAGGTATAATACCATCTGGGAGTTCTCGGCGAGTCCGTCCAGTGTACCCAGTCTCTACTGAGCACCCGTATATCATCTCCGATGTCAAACACCAATGGATATGGGATCATCCATCGCCCATCTATATGGGTCGAGAAGGTATACGCTAGTCTACTCTGGTATATCGATGCCCTGTCTCGATACACCCACGACTAGGGACTTTGAAGGATGTACTTATGGACTACCATGTCCCCACTAGTATGATCCGCATCATAGTCCAGGTAGTCAAGTACACATCCTAAGGGCTTTACCAACATGTAACAGAGAGACAATCAGTGTAAAGAGTAACCAGATAGCATACTATCATGTCGAGCAAGAAAGTCCTCCCTATATATGTCCCAGCATCCACTACAATATACATCCTATGTACAGTAATGGCCTCTAGGGCATACATATAACTAACAATCTCCCACATGCACTAGGGCCATCTGTAGCAGTGGTTGTAGTATCTCATACTCAACCATCCCATAAAAGTCTCTCTCTGGGAATAGGCCTTCGTGAGTGGATCCGCTGCGTTATCCTCTAAGTCTGCTCTCCTTGCCTCGATCAACCTGGAGATCAACCATCTCCATGATTAGGTGATACTGCCTTAGAATAAGTCTGGATCACTGATGGGACCGCCGTTCCTTGGCAAAAGCCACAACTCCATTGTCTCACAATGGTAGGAACGTAGTTCATCTCATGAACCATTATACATCCAAACAGCCTCTTTGGTAGCATCATAAGTAGCGATGTATCCTGCCTTTATCGTCTAGTAAGTCACGGTATCTAGCTTGGAACTCTTCCAACATACCGTCCCTTTACTAAGGGTAAAGACAATGCCTGCGACTGACATTCAGTCGTCTTTATCACCCTGGAACCCTTCCAGTGATTCTCCCCAGGATCGATTGATACCATCTCACTACAACTAGTGAGTATACTAACACCCAAATAACATCTATCTCATAGATGAAAACTCAGGATGGAGGAGCTATCACATTGATCCTATCTGGAGAATCCTTGTGATAAGCGGAGATTGATCGAGCGTAGCATAGGAAACTCCTTCCCTATCAAGAGTATGTCATCCACGTACTCTACGAGGATCACCACCATACTCCCTACTACCTTTTTGTATATACAAGGTTCATCTACCATTTTGATGATGTCAACTTCCTTGACTAATCCATCAAAACAGATGTTCCAACTCCGCGATGCCTGCTATATCTTATAAAGCATCTTGCACACGTTTCCGCTGCTCCCACTGTCTACGAGGCCCTCTGGCTGTGTACTTATAGACGCACTCTTCTAAATCAGTATTTAGAAAAGCAGTCATGACACCCAACCGCCAGATATCGTAGTCATGGTATGTAGCCGTGGCAAGTAGTATCTGGATGGACTTAAGCATAGGTACTGGAAAAGGTTTCATCATTATCCATGCCTGGTCAATGACGAAAACCTTTAACAAGTCTAGCTTTGAAAGTCTCAACTTTTCCATCTACACCAAGTAATATTCTCAAGATATACTTGCTCCTGATGGGGATTTAACCTTTCAGATATAGCAACCAAAGTCCATACTTTGTTGGTGTATAAGGATTCCATCTCAGATCACTTAGCATCCAGCCATTCTGACAGAGTCTTACTCCTGATGGCCAGCTCGAAACTAGTTGGGTCATCATCTCATGATGCAATCCTCGCTCCCACTGTCATAGAGAAACAGAAGTATCTCTCAGGTGGGTGAGGAACTCTACTAGATCGGCGGAGAGGCTGAGGTTCGTTGGTTTCTACTGAATCCTTTGGTTCTACCAAATCAGCTGCTGTCATTTGTATAGCTGGAACCTTTCCAGTTGTACTTAACAGACCTTGCCTCGAGGTTGTCTGGATTTTGCTTTTAGACATTAGCCGGACAACCCCAAATCTTAACTAATTTAAGACATGGGCTCTTCCCATTCCATATCACATATGAAGCGGTAGGCAACTAATTTGATTGGAACCCTATTCAATAGGTATGCAACTTCTCAAGTGCATAACCCCTAAGGAAAAAGGTAACTCAGTATTACTCATCATAGAGCACACCATATCAAATAGGGTGTATCTGCTCCGCCCCGACATACCATCGTGCAATGGTGTATACGGAGGAGTAATGCTGAGAGAGAATCTCATTCTCCATTAGAAAAGTCCAGAATTCCGTGCTCAAGTATTCTCCTCCTTGATCTCATCATAGGACATAATACTTATACCCGTATTTTGGTTCTCTACTTCTAACTTATATTCTGTGAATATCTTAAAAGGTTCGGACTTGTGTTTCAACAGGAACATAGGTCTGAATCTCGAAAGATTATCAGAGAATGTAATGAAGTAAAAAGAACCGGTCTTGGTATGTATAGACAGGGTACTTACATACATCAACATGTGTCATCCCAAGAGTTCACTAACTCTTTCTCTGTTTCCAATAAACAGAGCTATGGTCATCTTATCTTTGTGACATGACTGGCGAGTTTCACAAGATGTAAATTCAAACTGATTTAAATATGCATCTATATGTAACTCTAGCTAGTCGGGTCACATTGATCTGACCTAGTCTACAATACCTGAAGAAGGATCCGTCCATTTCTGAACTCTTCCTCTTGTGTGTGTTCTGTATACGAAGAACTGTAGTTTGATTTAGAACATTAATGCTTTTAGATAACGTGCCTGAACCGATCAACTTTTGATATAGGAAATGTTCAAAACATTATCCAACAATACAAAATTTTATCGTTTCTTTACTAATAAAGAGACAGATATGATTTTGTATATCAGGTTCGGTATCTAATAACATTCGTTCAGAATCAATGTATCGGTAATACAGGGTGACAGTGACCAACAGACTTGGCTGCAACACTTGCCCCGTTTTCTGCCTCATGAAACTTATCACCCGTTCTCAGTTTTTCTACCCTTTTGTAGCCCTATGTAACATCTTACATATCTGGGATCCTGATCCGGTATCAAATACCCAAATACGGAGGATACTGAGAAACAGTTCTGTATAAAGAACACACCCGAAGATGATGCATCGTCATGCACTCTCTTCGTTTGGGCGGCACGGGAAATCTGGTATTCCCCAATTTCCTGCTCTGTCTTATAACAATTATAAGTTGGAGCGGGATCAACGTTCCCCAGCTCAGTATAACAAGCGGGTTCGGTCAATATTCCGTATTATTATCTTGATTAAGGCGTGATATGGTCGCTACCTGGAGAGAGAGAGAAGAAAACACTCAGCGTGCGCTCTAGCAAGAATAGATTGGTTATTATTTTATCTAATCAGGATGGCTCCCACTGCTTTTTATCAAATCTTCCCTCAAACCCTAAAAGGAAAGACTAGCCAGGATTAATTACACACTACAAGTTCGCTAATCTTTCAGCTAGGCCAGTGTCGGTACTTTGAGGGAGGTCCCCCGTGCTTTCGCACGAACCTAATTAATGTAAACCTCGTTTTCCCAGAGGCGTAACCTCGTTAACACCTTTCTAGACACCTACTTGATCGGCTAATTGTAATGCGTAAAACTCTCCCAGGAGTAACTCTTACTCGCAGCGGGTATCGGGATCCAACTATCTCATAGAAGGTATGCAATCTCATTGCAAATTTCAACACTTGAAATTCCCGATAACATTTTGCCCCTAGCAGCTATATGACCTTAACATAGTCAACAAATCATAAGTGCTAGTCAAGTTCAACCCGTCATTTCCCGATTGAATTAAACCCACCCGCACGACCCTTAACATAGTCAACAAAGTCGCACGACTACCCTAATCCAATCACATCATATGCTTATGCAGATAAGCACTAATTAGCTACCGCATACTACGCCTTAACATAGTCAACAAACGTAGCACGAATACTAACTAGTACTTATCTGAAATGACGGAGGTCTACAACAGGTTTTTCTGAAAACCTATTGCGTAATGAACTTGATATCGTTGTAGGATCGAATGAATTTTGAAATGGAGTGTTTTTGAGGCTTTTCTAGTTTTGCTAAAGGAGTCACTCCCGGTGAAGGGATCGTCGGTCCTTTCCTCGTCGAATGAGGTGCGGGATATATCATATATATCACTGTGCAAAGCAAAAACTCTTAAAAGCAATCAAAAGACAAACCGAGGGTGTAGCATCTGCCAGTTATTGCTAAAGGAGTCACTCCCGGTGAAGGGATCTCGGTCCTTTCCTTATCGAATAAGGTGCAGGATATATCGCATATACCGCTGTGCAAAGCAAGAACTGTAGCTACCTGTTTTATTTTGAAATTCGATTCTACAACATCTTAGGTTTCTTTTATTTCATTAATCTCATTAATGAAGTCCCATCATTTAAGTACCTAAACATCACAGATAAATACGACGTACACTTATGCCATCCGCATTCGCCTCGATGTCCCCTCGTGCACCGTTAGGTTAGGTAACTAACGGCAGAGCAGGGCAGGGCTAGCGCGGGTGTAAAACATAAGTAACGTCTATATAATATATCATATATACTATATACTGTATCTATCACAGAACATCACATGATCACATCACAGATATCGCAGCAGAAGAATCATATGAAATATTGGATATACTAGGACGTCCGTGTTTTCAATACGAGCCAGTATAAAACACGGATTCCACGGTCGTGATGAATAGCCAAACCCACACCCCTAGACCCCAACGAGAGCGGCAAGCAACCTTACCAATTCTAGAGTTAGGAGACCCGGACTCGACTCCTCGAGTTGGTCTCCCACTGGACCCCAGAACCCGGTTACTTGTGCCCTCCTCCTTGGGTCTATCCTAGTGCAGAAAAGTAAATAATATACAAAAGGTGACTACTTCCTCTACCTGGAAGTGCCCCAATAAAAGAATATTACATACAAGTTTTTACATGAATGAAAATGAAAAACACTCATCTCACATAAAAAACCCCGGCTATTCAAACACGACGATCCAATATAACATATCCAGCAACACATAACATCACATGTCATCAACGTAAATAAATATGCGCATCCCAATTGTCGTTGACATATAGCAACGAAACCGGCGATATCACATATTACACTTACGGTCACAGAAAAGAAAGTGTAAAACTACAACAGTTGGAATCCGCAACTAGCTCAGACATCGCATGCCTGACCAAATGAATTACTTAGACATCGCATGCCTAACAATTATAAACCCCGCAATTTAGTCTCAAAATCGAAAACACTTTTCAATATCTAGTCGGGCAATTCAACAAGATTCCCGACACCCTGATCGAATGCTCGTCGCAAACTTCAGTAGGCGGCCGCACCCCCGATACCGTCGACGAAGTGCACCAAGGCGGAACACCGCTGCCGCGAGCACCCGGACGGATGCTTTCGGCGACGGGGTTCTCCTACAGTCACTTGGTCGGGGCTATGGAGTGAGGCTGTCTATTAAGTTTACCCGGCGAGTATCCGCGTACACTACGTGATTGCGACGGACTTTTGATCACATCAAAATTCCGTGGCAACCGATCAAGTGAGACTAAACTGCTATGTTTATAACATTCATTCAGTTATCTCATAACTTCTTGTGAATTCCAATTATTGTATCCCATTCCGGATAAATAGAAAATGCTAAACTTTTCGATCGAACAATCGAACACCCAAGTTTTCCCAATACAGCTTAACACATGAAATAAGTCTAACAACATTCAGTTCGTGCCTCAGTACCAACGGTCCAGCCGTAGAAGGGTCAAGCCAACGCCTCACATGTGGCACGCCGTACTGCCCCAAACCCGAAGGTTCAAAGGGCAGTTCAAGACGGTCACATAATCGAGTTAAGGTTTGTTGTCTTCTAGAGGGTCCATCGCGTGACTTGCACTACTTAGAACGTCGTTAAACTACGGAAAAGTCCAACACTTGGAAATTTCCCGACAGGGGAAAAATTGGGTATTTATATCCGGTCTAACATTTTAACATATTCTAAAATTTATCCGGAAAGCCAAATAGACAAAATTTGATACCCCGATCGAAACACCGAATCCCCAAAACAATCTCTAGAAAATTCAACTCTTGAAAATATATTAAAAATTACCAGGAAAACCAGCAGTGAATATTGAGAATTAAGGTGCAAATTTCGAGGCACAAAACGACAATGTGGCCGCGGAACCGCCGCATGAGCATGCTCATGCAGCGGATCCGCGGCGATATTAAGGAATTAGGCGCTCGAATTTTGCAGTTATCCTTAGATCTTCCTGCTGATATTTCTGAATATTTTTAATCTGGAAAAAACCACGAATTTAAAAATTGTCCAGAGAGCATTTTGTGATCGGGTTTCGGGTTCGTTCGGACTTCAAATTCCGTCTAGACTTCGCCTAAGGCTCTAGCAAGGCTCTGATACCACTGTAGGGTTCCTAGGCACTCTAGTGAGGTCTCACAAGGCATCAACCATGCCAATTTCAAAAAAATACGGTGCCGAGAAACCCGACTACGGATCGTTGGCTAGAAATCTAGGCGAAAAGCTAACTAGTTAACACTTAACTATGAGAATACGGATATACAACCTTTGTAGATCCGGTGCTCCACCTCCACGGCTCCGCAATGAAGTCTCCTCGCTGTCCAAGACGGATCCCGGGCTCTAGCGTCGGCTTCATCGGAGAATAGGCGGGATTGATCGTCGGTTCGATGCCGAAGATGATCTACGTCGAAGCATCACAAGAACAAGCTCCAACTTCACCAAGCTTTGAAAACTTGTGAAGTAAACACCCTATACAACTTGGCAAGAGGTAGAGGATGAAGAAATAGGAAGTGGGTAGACTTTAGTTTTGGATTTCTCACTAGTTTTCATCACTTGCCATTGGAGTAGCAAGATTTCTCTTTTGTTGAAGAAGATGAAGAAGAAGAAGAAGATATGATAAGTTAATTTTAAAAAGGAAAATAAAAAGAATACTTATCATAACTTCAACCATGGTTTAGCGTAGAGATTTAACCAAGGTTTAGATGAGTGGTTAGGGTTAAAGAAGAGACAAGAATGGTAGACTTGTTCAAACCTTCAAGAAGCTTCAAAGAAAAGACAAACTAAGCCACCATTCCTTTTTCTCTTTATCTTTTCCAAAACAATAATAAATGGATAAATAAATAAGAGAAAAGAAACCCTAACCATTCACTAAACATGGTTTAATCTTTACACAAACCTAAAAGAGCAAGTATCATCAAACATGATACAATCTTGTGCACAAAAGTATATCACATATACAATGTGTACAAACCAAGTGAGTAAATCCATTTAAAGTGAACCAATACTAGTTAATGCAAAGTAATATATCAAATATATAATTATACATTAAATCATTAAATCAACACTTGATTCAATGACCCGGTTATATCGCATATAACCGGCTAGTATCCAATGTATCGGCTTATCGAATCAATACTTGATTCGATAACTAGGTTATATCGCATACAACCAAACGACACATTCATCGCGAGAATAGAATACGGTATCACATACACGCATTATTCTCGGTCCCGCACATATCTCATATGCGCTCCTATTTCGTTTCGCTTGAACCAGGAAACCTCTGTGTAGGACTCTAAAGACTCGTCAATACGCCGGCAGCAGGTGATGATCATATCAAACACCCACAAGCCGCAAGCGGTCTGCTAAACGTAACGGCCACCCGGGTATTGAGCGATCAGAAGATCGACGAGCAAGCCCGCTCACACTCCAGTGAATCCAACCAGTAACACTACCGTACAGTCCGGTCTGATCGTCTGATATGTCGCATATCTTGCCTAGGGGTGGTAAACGTCAGACCCCAATAGCTCGATAAGTCGTGTCGATATGAGGTCTATAACAATTCGAGAAACTACTGGTAACACTTACCAGTAAATCTCAGCAACCCTGGCCAGGGATTTCCTGTTATAGCCAATCGAACACAGCGCAACATCTACCCCCTATACCGGGAGAGACGAATCCCCTCCTATCGCTCATTGCCTCCATGTGACTCGGGACTGTACCCAAAAACCACCGTTTTGCATGCCCTCTTGGACGTGGTAAGATGGAAATCAAAGCACAGTGGGAACCACACAAGACTCTATGACGATCTCGGGTCAACAGACTACTCTGTACCAGTGTCACCAGAGAACTGCTATCTGACGTGAGGTATAATACCATCTGGGAGTTCTCGGCGAGTCCGTCCAGTGTACCCAGTCTCTACTGAGCACCCGTATATCATCTCCGATGTCAAACACCAATGGATATGGGATCATCCATCGCCCATCTATATGGGTCGAGAAGGTATACGCTAGTCTACTCTGGTATATCGATGCCCCGTCTCGATACACCCACGACTAGGGACTTTGAAGGATGTACTTATGGACTACCATGTCCCCACTAGTATGATCCGCATCATAGTCCAGGTAGTCAAGTACACATCCTAAGGGCTTTACCAACATGTAACAGAGAGACAATCAGTGTACACGTTAAGGTAAAGAGTAACCAGATAGCATACTATCATGTCGAGCAAGAAAGTCCTCCCTATATATGTCCCAGCATCCACTACAATATACATCCTATGTACAGTAATGGCCTCTAGGGCATACATATAACTAACAAGAGTCTTGTGTGATTCCCACTGTGCTTTGATTTCCACCTTATCACGTCCAAGAGGGCGTGCAAAACGGTGGTTTTTGGGTACAGTCCCGAGTCACATGGAGGCAATGAGCGATAGGAGGGGTTTCGTCTCTCCCGGTATTGGGGGTTGATGTTACGCTATGCTCGATTGGCCATAACAGGGAAGTCCCTGACCAGGGCTGGTTTAGAGATTTACTGGTAAGTGTTACGAGTAGTTTCTCGACCCGTTATGAGCCTCATATCGGCATGACTTATCGGTTATTGGGGTCTTACGTTTTACCACCCCTAGACTTGATATGCGACATATCAGACGAAGAGACCGGACTGTATGATAGTGACACTGTCAGGATTTTTGCAGTAGTTGGAGCGGGCTTGCTTGCTGATCTTCTGATCGCTCAATACCCGGGTGGCCGTTACGTCCAGCTAGTATCGCTGACGGTTTGTGGGTGCTTGATATGATCATCACCTACTGTCGGCGTATTGACGAGTCTTTAGAGTCCTACATAGAGGTTGTACTGGCTCAGGCAAAACGAAATAGGAGCGCATATGTGATATGTGTGGGACCGAGAATAATGCGTATATGCGATACCGTATTCTATTCTCGCGAATTTGTGTCAATCGGTTATATGCGATATAACCATGTTATCGAATCAAGGGTTGATTCGATAAGTCGATACATTGGATGTTAGTCGGTTATATGTGATATAAAGGGATTATTAAGTCAAGTGTTGATTTAATAATTTAGTGTATAATTGTATATGTGATATACTAATTTACATTAACTAACATTGGTTCACTTAAGCATTTATTTTTCTCACTTGTGCATAAGTTAATATATATGTGATATATATTTATTAGTGTACAAATTGTATCATGGTTGTTGATACAACTATCATAGGTGTAGAAGACTTATACCATACTAATTATATTTGTTAGGTTTTTATATTTAAAGTAATTCTAAGACAAATGGATAATGAGCACAAATGCATGAAGCTTCATGAAGCTTTTGTTTGCATTTGACTTAGTCCACTAGTTTTGTTTTACTTAAGATATTAGTTAACCTAACCACTATAATTACCTATGGTAATGTCTCTACATGAGTTAGTATATAATACTCACTCACCATGGTTAGCTCATTCTCTCTCTTGATTATTCTTCATATTCATTTTTGAGCTCATCTTCTTCCTCCTTGATTTTCATTCTAGGGCTTGAAAAAGAGAGAGATACAAAGTGAGAAATCAAATTCTAAAGTGTACCCATTTCCTATTTCACCATCCTCTACTAGACTAGAACTTTAGTTTAAGGTGTTTGCTTCACTAGTTCTTTGGTTAGTGAAGTAGAAGCTTGGGTCCGTATTCCCTCGACGTAGATCATCTTCAGCCTCGAAGACTTCAAGCAATACCGTTGCAACTTGTCATGGAGCCGTCCGAGAGTCCGGGAGTTAGATGATCGCAGCGAAGGGACTACATCAAGGAGCATATGAAGTGAAGGACCGATCTACAAAGGTTGTATTTCTTATTCACTTAGGGTTAATGAGTTTAACTTGCTAGTTTTTGCCTAATCTCTAGTTAAAGATCTTGTTTAGAGTTATTCGGCACGGCTAAAATTTTTATCCGGCATGGTTGATGCCTTGTAGAACCTTATTAGAGTGCCTAGTAACCCTACACCGAATAACTCTAAATAAGATCTTTAACTAGAGATTAGGCGAAAACTAGCAAGTTAAACTCATTAACCCTAAGTGAATACGAAATACAACCTTTGTAGATCGGTCCTTCACTTCATATGCTCCTTGATGTAGTCCCTTCGCTGCGATCATCCAACTTCTGGACTCTCGGACGGTTCCATGAGAAGTTGCAACGGTATTGCTTGAAGTCTTCGAGGCCGAAGATGATCTACGTTGAGGGAATACGGACCCAAGCTTCTACTTCACTAACCAAAGAACTAGTGAAGCAAACACCCTAAACTAAAGTGCTAGTCTAGTAAAGGATGGTGAAATAGGAAATGGGTACACTTTAGAATTTAATTTCTCACTTTGTATCTCTCTCTTTTTCAAACCCTAGAATGAAAATCAAGGAGGAAGAAGATGAGCTCAAAAATGAATATGAAGAATAATCAAGAGAGAGAATGAGCTAACCATGGTGAGTGAGCATCATATACTAACTCATGTAGAGACATTACCATAGGTAATCATAGTGGTTAGGTTAACTAATATCTTAAGTAAAACAAAACTAGTGGACTAAGTCAGATGCAAACAAAAGCTTCATGAAGCTTCATGCATTTGTGCTCATTATCCATTTGTTTTAGAATTACTTTAAATATAAAAACCTAACATATATAATTAGTATGGTATAAGTCTTCTACACCCATGATAGTTGTGTAGGGTTGCTAGGCACTTCCACAAGGGTCTACAAGACATCAACCATGCCCGAATAAAAATTTAGCCGTGCCGAACAACCCAAAGCCGGATCTTTAAACTAGGGTTTAGGCAAAAACAAGCATGTTAAACACTTTAACACTAAGTGAAAGGGATTACAACCTTTGTAGTTCCGGTCCTTCACTTCTTAAGCTCCGTGTTGAGGTCCCTTCGCTGCGATCATCGTGTTCCGGACTCTCGAGAGGCTTCACGAAGAGAAAGATGCAGTCTTGCTTCCGATCTTCGATAACAAAGATGATCTACCTTGAAGTTTCATTAACACAAGCTAACACTCACAAAATGAAGTGAACACCCTCATCTAAATGGCAAGGATAGATGAGGATGATGAAGTAGGATTTTTTCTCTCATTTGTTTTCATTTTCTCACTCACTTTCATCACAAAAGCAAAACTAGAAAGCTTTTTCAAAAAGGAACTCAAGGAAGAAGATGAATGAATTCTTTTGTGATGAATAATGAATTAATAAAGATGATCAATAATGCAACCATGGTTGACTAAACCTTTGTAGAGAATTAACCAAGGCTAGGGTTTGGGTTAGGTTAAGAATGAGTCACTTGAAAATATCTTTGCAAAATCAAAAGAAAACCTTCTAGAAACTACTAGATGTCTTAACCCTAATCATGTTTAAACTCTACTAAACATGTTGCATTAGTTATCATATCTTGTTACAATATTATATATCACATATATAATATTTATCGTAACAAAATAAAATAATACAATTAACATATATCGCATATATATCAATGTATTACCCGAGTGAGAAAAAGAATCTTTTAGTGAGCTAATATTAGTTAATTTAATTTAATATATCATATATATTATTATACATTAAATTATCGAATCAACACTTGATCCGACAATCCGGCTATATCGCATATAACCGACTAATATTTATCCGTACCGATTCATCGAATCAACACTTGATCCGATGACCCGGCTGATATCAAATATCGCGAGAATACAATACGATATCACATACCGCGTTATCCTCGATCCCGCACATATCACATATGTGCTCCTACTCCGTTTTGCCTGAGTCAAGAAACCTCTGTGTAGGACTCTAAAGAATCGTCAATACGCTGGCAGTAGGTGATGATCATATCAAACACCCACAAGCTGCAAGCGGTCAGCTAAACATAACAGCCACCCAGGCATTGAGCTTCAGAAGATCAACAAGCAAGCATGTACATTCTCCTGTGAATCCAATCAGTAACACTCCCGTACAGTCTGGTCTCGTCGTCTGATATGTCGTATATCTGGCCTAGGGGTGGTAAACGTCAGACCCCAGTAGCTCGATAAGTCGTGTCGATATGAGGTCTATAATAGTTCGAGAAATTACTCATAACACTTACCAGTAAATCTCAGCAACCCTGGCCAGGGATTTCCGGTTATATCCAATCGAACACAGCACAACATCAACTCCCTATACCGGGAGAGACGAATCCCCTCCTATCGCTCATTGCCTCCTTGTGATTCGGGACTGTACCCAAAAGACACCTTTTTGCACGCCCTCTTGGATGTGTTATGATGGAAATCAAAGCACAGTGGGAATCACACAAGACTTTATGACGATCTCGGGTCAACAGACTACTCCGTACCAGTGTCACTGGAGAACTACCATCTGACGTGAGGTATAATACCATCTGGGAGTTCTCGGCGAGTCCGTTTAGTGTACCCAGTCTCCATTGAGCACCCGTACACCATCCTTGATGTCAAACACCGATGGATATGGGATCATCCATCGCCCATCATATGGGTCAAGATGCGTATACGCTAGTCTACTCTGGTGTATCGATGCCCTGTCTCGATACACCCTCGACTAGGAACAGTTATAGGATGTACTCGTCAACTACCGTGGCCCCACTAGTATGATCTCATCATAGTCCCAGTAGTCGAGTACATATCCTAAGGGCCTTATCAACATGTAACATAGAGACAATAAGAGTACATATTAAGATAATGTACAACCAGATAGCATACTATCATGTCTAGCAAGAAAGTCCTCCCTATATATGTCCAAGCATCCACTACAATATACATCGTATGTTCAGTAATGGCCTCTAGGGCATACATATAACTAACAATCTCCCACTTGCACTAGGGCCATCTGTTGTGATATCTCATACCCAACGATTAGCTGTGGTTGAAGTATCTCATACTCAACCATCCCATAAAAGTCTCTACTGGGAAAAAGGCCTTTGTGAGTGGATCCGCGCTGTCGTCCTCTGTGTCTACTCTCCTAACCTCGATCTCCCTGGAGATCAACCATCTCCATGATCAGGTGATACTGCCTAAGAATTATATCTGGATTTCTGATAGGACGGGGGGTTCCTTGGCAAAAGCCACAACTCCATTGTCACACAATGGTAGGAACGAAGTTCATCTCATGAACTTATATTTATCCAGACTGCCTCTTTGGTAGCATCCCTGGTAACGATGTATCTTGCCTTTAATCATCTAGTAAGTCATGGTATCTAGCTTGGAACTCTTCCAACATACCGTCCCTCCACTGAGGGTAAAGACAATGCCTGCGACTGACATTCAGTCGTCCTTATCACCCTGGAACCTTTCCAGTGATTCTCCCCAGGATCGATTGATACCATCTCACTACAACTAGTGAGTATCCTAACATCCAATTAGATCTATCTCATAGATCCAAAACCCAGGATTTAGTAGGTATCACTTTGATCCTATATGGAGAATCCTTGTGATAAGCGGAGATTGACCGAGCGCAGCATAGGAAACTCCTTCCCTATCAAGAGTATGTCATCCACTTACTCTACGAAGATCACCACCATACTTTATACTACCTTTTTGTATATACAAGGTTCATCTACCATTTTGATGAAGTCAAACTCTTTGACTACAACATCAAAACAGACGTTCCAACTCCGCGATGCCTGCTTTATCACATAAAACATCTTGTACACGTTTCCGCTGCTCCCACAGTCTACGAAGCCCTCTGGCTGTGTACTTATAGACGCACTCTTCCAAATCAACATTTGGAAAAGCAGTCATGACACCCAACCGCCAGATATTGTAGTCATGGTATGTAGCCGTGGCAAGTAGGATCTGGATGGACTTAAGTATAGCTTTGAAAGTCTCAACTTTTCCATGTACACTAAGTAATCTTCTCAAGATATACTTGCTCCTGATGGGGATTTAACCCTTCAGATAAAGCAACCAAAGTCCATACTTTGTTGGTGTATAAGGATTCCATCTCAGATCGCTAAGCATCCAGCCATTCTTACAGAGTCCTACTCCTGATGGCCAGCTCGAAACTAGTTGGGCCATCATCTCATGATGCAATCCTTGCTCCCACTGTCATAGAGAAACCGAAGTATCTCTCAGGTGGGTGAGGAACCCTACTAGATCGGCGGAGAGGCTGAGGTTCGTTGGAAACTATTGAATCCTTTGGTTCTACCAAATCATCAGCTGCAGTTTGTATCGCTGGAACATTTCCAGTTCTACATAACAAACCTTGCCTCGAGCTTGTCCGGATTTTGCTTTTAGACATAGGCCGGACAACATCAAATCTTAACAAACTTAAGATATGGGCTCTTC
The DNA here is from genome assembly GCA_030015575.1 of Agapanthus africanus. Taxonomy (NCBI): domain Eukaryota; kingdom Viridiplantae; phylum Streptophyta; class Magnoliopsida; order Asparagales; family Amaryllidaceae; genus Agapanthus; species Agapanthus africanus. The sequence continues at coordinate 402,503,339 of JASDDO010000031.1, read as the reverse complement.
CCTTTCCATATCACATATGAAGTAGTAGGCAACTGATTTGATTTGAACCCAATTCAATAGGTATGCAGCTTCTCAAGTGCATAACTCCCAAAAGGAAATAGGAAACTCAGTAGTACTCATCATAGAGCACACCATATTAAATAGGGTGATATTGCTCCGTCCCGATATACCATCGTGCTATGGTGTATACGGAGGAGTAATGTTGAGAGAGAATCTCATTCTCCTTTAGAATAGTCCAGTAATTCCGTGCTCAAGTTCTCCTCTTTGATCTCATCAAAGGACATAATACTTATAACCTTTTTTGGTTCTCTACTACTAACTTATATTCTGTGAATATCTCAAAAGCTTCGGACTTGTGTTTCAACAGGAACATATGTCTGAATCTTAAGAGATCATCAGAGAATGTAATGAAGTACAAAGAACCGGTCTTGGCATGTGTAGACAGGGGACCTTCATACATCAGCATGTATCAATCTCAAGAGTTCACTAACTCTTTCTTTGTTTGCAATAAACGGAGCTGTGGTCATCTTATCTCTGTGACATGACCGACAAGTTTCACAAGATGTAAATTCAAACTAATTTAAATATGCATCTTTATGTAACTTCAGCTAGTCGGGTTGCATTGATATGACCTAGTCTACAATGCCTCAAGAAGGATTCGTTCATTTCTGAACTCTTCCTCTTATGTGTGTTCTGTATACTAAGAACTGTAGTTTGATTTAGAACGTCTATCCTTTTAGATAACGTGCCTGAAACGATCAACTCTTGATATAGGAAATGTTCAAAACATTATCCAACAATACAAAATTATATCCTTTCTTTACTAATAAAGAGACTGATATGATATTGTATATCAGGTTCGGTATCTAATAACATTCGTTCAGAATCAATGTATTCTGGTAATACAGGGTGATAGTGACCAACAGACTTGGCTGCAACACTTGCACCGTTTCTATCTCATGAAACTTATCACCTGTTCTCAGTTCTCTACCTATCTGTAGCCCATGTAATAGATTACATATGCGGGATCCTGATCGGGTGTCACATACCCAGGACGTAAAGGATACTGAGAAACAGTTCTCTATAATGATCACACCCGAAGATGATGCATCAATATACACTTTCTTCGTTTGAGCGGCACGGGAAATCTGGTATTCCCTAATTTCCTTCTCTGTCTTATAACAATTATAAGTTGGAGCGGGACCAACATTTCCCAGCTCAGTATAACAAGCGGGTTCGGTCAATATATCCGTATAATTATCTTGATTAAGGCGTGATAGGGTCGCTACCTGGAGAGAGAAAGAAGAAAACACTCAGCGTATGCTCTTGCAAGATTAGATTCGTTATCTAATATATCTAATCAGGATGTCTCCCACTGTTTTAATCAAATCTTCCTTCAAACCCTAAAAGGAAAGACTAGCCGGGATTAATTACACACTACAAGTTCGCCAATCTTTCATCCAGGCCAGTGTCGGTACTTTGAGGGAGGTTCCCCATGCTTTCGCACGGACCTAATTAAAGTAAACCTCGTTTTCCCAGGGGCGTAACCCCGTTAACACCTTTCTAGACACCTACTTGATCGGCTAATTGTAATGTGTAAAACTCTCCCAGGAGTAACTCTTACTCGCAGCGGGTATCGGGATCCAACTATCTCATAGAAGGTATGCAATCTCATTGCAAATTTCAACACTTGAAATTCTCAATAATATTTTACCCCTAGCATCCTATGACCTAGACGAATGCCAACAAACCATAGGTTACTAGTCAAGTTCAACCCGTCATTTCCTGATTGAATTAAACCCACCCGCACGACCCTTGACGAATGCCAACAAAGTCGCACGACTACCCTAACTCAATCTGCATCATATGCATAAGCAGATAAGCATAAATAGTTACCGCACATTACGCCTTGACGAAAGCCAACAAACGCAGCATGAATACTATGAAGTACTTATCTGAAATGACGGAGGGCTACGACAGGTTTTTAAGAAAACCTTTTGCGTAATGAACTTTATATCGTTGTAGAATCGAGTGATTTTAAATGGAATGTTTTTTAGGCTTTTCTAGTTTTGCTAAAGGGGTCACTCCCGGTGAAGGGATCGTCGGCCCTTTCCTCATCGAATAAGGTGCAGGATATATCATATATACCACTATGCAAAGCATGAACTATAGAAGCAATCAAAAGACAAACCGAGTTTGTAGCATCTGCTAGTTTCGCTAAAGAGGTCACTCCCGGTGAAGGGATCTCGGCTCTTTCCTTATCGAATAAGGTGCTGGATGTTCTATAAGGAACACCACTATGCAAAGCAAGAACTAGAGCTACCGGTTTTTAAACAAGTTTCTACAACATCTTTAGGTTTCTTTTAGTTTCATTAATCTCATTAATGAAGTCCCATTTTTATTGTGCTTCACAAGCATCACTTTTGAAACGAAATCTGCAATATAACATATATCTCATATATATAATATAAACATTCGTCTCAGGCAGTAATATGATCTCATCACAGAACATTGCAGCAGAAGAACATATATGAAATATTGGATATACTAGGACGTCCGTGTTTTTAATACGAGCCTGTATAAAACATGGATTCCACGGTCGTGATGAATAGCCAAACCCACATCCCTAGACCCCTACGAGAGCGGCAAGTAACACTGCTAATTCTAGGGTTAGCAGACCCGGTATCGACTCCTCGTGATGGTCTCCCACTGGACCCTAGAACCCGGTTACTTGTGCTCCCCGCCTTGGGTCTACCTAATGCGGAAAAGTAAATAATATACAATGGTGACATCATCCTCAGCCCGGAAGTGCCCCAATAAAAAAATATTACATACAAATGAATTTTACATGAATGAAAAAGAAAAAAACTCATCTCACATAAAACCCCCGGCTATTCAGAAACGCGACGATCCAATATAACGTATCACAGCAACACATAATATCTCATATCATCAACGTAAGCAAGTATGCGTATCCCGATTTTCGTTGATATATAGCAACTAAGCCGGCGATACACCACATACTACGCTTACGGTCACAAAAAAGAATGTGTAAAACTACAACAGTTGGAATCCGCAACCTCCTTAGACATCGCATGCCTAACCAAATGAATTCCTTAGACATCGCATGCCTAACAATTATAAACCCCGCATTTTAGTCTCATTATCGAAAACTCTTTTCAATATCAAGTCGGGCAATTCAGCAAGATTCCCGACATCCTGATCGAATGCTCGTCGCAAACTTTAGTAGACGGCCGCACCCCCGAATGTCGTCGACGAAGTGCACTAAGGCGGAACACCGCTGCTGCGAGCACCCGAACGGATGCTTTTGGTGACGGGGTTCTCCTACAGTCACTTGGTCAGGGCTATGGGGCGTGGCTATCTATTAAGTTTATCCGGTGAGTATCCGCGTACGCTACGTGATTGCGACGGACTTTTGATCACATCAAAATTCCGTGGCAACCGATCAATTTGAGACAAAACTGCTAGATTTATAACATTCAAAGTAGTTATCTCATAACTACCTGTGGATTCCAAATATTGTATCACATTCCAGATAAATAGACAATGTTAAACTTTCCGGTCGAATAATCAAACACCCAAGATTTCCCCAATATATCTCAACACTTGAAATCAGTTTAAAAACATCCATTACATGCCACAGTACCAATGGTCCAGTCGTAGAAGGGTCAAGCCAACGCCTCACATGTGGCACGCCATACTGCCCTAAACCCAAAGGTTTAGAGGCAGTTCAAGACGGTCACATAATCGAGTTAAGGTTTGTTGTCTTCTAGAGGGTCCACCGCATTACTTGCACGACTTAGAACGTTCTTAAACTCGAGAAAAAAACCAACTTTTGAAAAAATTTCCGACAGCGGAAAAAGTGAGTTATTGATATCAGTTCGAACTTTTTAACAGTTTCTAAAATTATCTGGACAAACTAAACAAAGTTAAATTATCCGATCGAATCAACGAGTCCCCAATACAACCCTAGAAAACTCAACACTTGAGTGGAATTAAAATATTCCCAGACAAAATTGCCAAGAAAGGACCTAAGAATAAATATATGAAATTCCAAGGACTAAGTGCAAATTTTGGCCGCGGAACCGCCGCCAAACCCATGGTTTTGCCGCAGTCCCGCGGTCATGTGAGCGACTTAGTAGACCGTACTTCACAGAAATTCTTAGTTTTTCCTGCTTGTTTTTCAAAGCATTTTTAATTTAGAAAAATCAACATTTTGAAAAAATATCCAGAGAAGAGGTTTTATCGGGGTTCTCGGGTTCGATCGGACTTTAAATTTCGTCTAGACTTCGCCTAAAGCTCTAGCTTGGCTCTGATACCACTGTAGGGTTGCTAGGCACTACCACAAGGGTCTACAAGGCATCAACCATGCCCGAATAAAAATTTAGCCGTGCCGAACAACCCAAAGCCGGATCTTTAAACTATGGTTTAGGAGAAAACAAGCATGTTAAACACTTTAACACTAAGTGAGAGGGATTACAACCATTGTAGATCCGGTCCTTCACTTCTTAAGCTCTGTGTTGAGGTCCCTTCGCTGCGATCATCTTGTTCCGGACTCTCGAGAGGCTTCACGAAGAGAAAGATGCAGTCTTGCTTCCGATCTTTGATAACAAAGATGATCTACATTGAAGTTTCATTAACACAAGCTAACACTCACAAAATGAAGTGAACACCCTCATCTAAATATCAAGGATAGATGAGGATGATGAAGTAGGATTTTTGCTCTCGTTTGTTTTCATTTTCTCACTCACTTTCATCACAAAAGCAAAACTAGAAAGCTTTTTCAAGAAGGAACTCAAGGAAGAAGATGAATGAATCCTATTGTGATGAATAATGAATTAATAACGATGATCAATAATGCAACCATGATTGACTAAACCTTTGTAGAGAATTAACCAAGGCTAGGGTTTGGGTTAGGTTAAGAATGAGTCACTTGAAAATATCTTTGCAAAAACAAAAGAAAACCTTCTAGAAACTACTAGATGTCTTAACCGTAATTCAAACCCTAATCATGTTTAAACTCTACTAAACATGTTGCATTAGTTATCATATCATGTTACAATATTATATATCACATATATAATATTTATCGTAACAAAATAAAGTAATACAATTAACATATATCGCATATATATCAATGTATTACCCGAGTGAGAAAAAGAATCTTTTAGTGAGCTAATATTAGTTAATGTAATTTAATATATCATATATATTATTATACATTAAATTATCGAATCAACACTTGATCCGACAATCCGGCTATATCGCATATAACCGACTAATATTTATCCGTACCGATTCATCGAATCAACACTTGATCCGATGACCCGGCTGATATCATATATCGCGAGAATAGAATACGGTATCTCATATCGCATTATCCTCGATCCCGCACATATCACATATGTGCTCCTACTCTATTTTTCCTGAGGCAAGAAACCTCTGTGTAGGACTCTAAAGAATCGTCAATACGCCGGCAGTAGGTGATGATCATATCAAACACCCACAAGCTGCAAGCGGTCAGCTAAACGTAACAGCCACCCTGGTATTGAGCACTCAAAAGATCAACAAGCAACCCTGTACATTCTCCTGTGAATCCAATCAGTAACACTCCCGTACAGTCCGGTCTCGTCGTCTGATATGTCGCATATCTCGCATAGGGGTGGTAAACGTCAGACCCCAGTAGCTCGATAAGTCGTGTCGATATGAGGTCTATAACAGTTCGAGAAATTACTGTAGGGTTCCTAGGCACACTAATGAGGTCTCACAAGGCATCAACCATACCAATTTCAAATTTTACAAGTGCCGAGAAACCCTAATACGGATCGTTGACTAGAGTTTAGACGATAACTACAACTAGTAAACTACTTTACTAAGAAGTGAACGGAAATACGACCTTTGTAGATCCGGTCCTCCACCTCCATAGCTCCGTGATGAAGTCTCCTCACTATGATCATCGGATCCCGGGCTCTAGCGTCGGCTTCATCGGAGAAATGGGCGGGCTAGGTCGTCGACTTCGATGCCGAAGATGATCTACGTTGAGGCAACACAAGATCAAGCTCCAACTTCACTAAGCCATGAAACTTGTGAAGAAAACACCCTATACTACTTGGCAAGTGGTAGAGGATGAAGAAATAGGAAGTGGGTTCACTTTAGAATTGGATTTCTCACTCTTTTTCTGAAGATGTCATTAATGGTTGCAAGCTTTCTTCTTTGTTAAAGAAGAAGAAGAAGAAGTAAAAAGAATATGATAAGTATATCAAAATAGAAAATAATATGATACTTATCATATTTGCAACCATAGTTAGGTGTAGAGAATTAACTAAGGTTAGGTTGAATGGTTAGGGTTAAGCATGAAACAAAAATAGATGACTTATTCAAAGCTTCATGAAGCTTCAACTAGCAAACAAAGAAAGCCACCATGATTTATTTTGCAAAAATGAATAAATAAATAAATGAATAAGTGAATGAATCAAAACCCTAACCATTAACATAACCATGGTTTATGTCTTTACACAAACCCAAGTATGCATGTATCATCAAACATAATACAAACAAGTGCACAAAAGTATATCACATATACAACTTGTGTAATTCAAGTGAGAAAATCAATTTAAAGTGAACAAATACTAGTTAATGCAAAGTAATATATCAAATATATAATTATGCATTAAATCATTAAATCAATACTAGATTTAACGATCCGGTCATATCGCATATAACCGACTAATATCCAATGTATCGGTTTATCGAATCAATCCTTGATTCGATAACTAGGTTATATCGCATACAACCAATTGAGACATTCATCGCGAGAATAGAATACGGTATCACATACACGCATTATTCTCGGTCCCGCACATATCTCATATGCGCTCCGATTTCGTTTCGCTTGAGCCAGGAAACCTCTGTGTAGGACTCTAAAGACTCGTCAATACGCCGGCAGCAGGTGATGATCACATCAAACACCCACAAGCCGCAAGCGGTCTGCTAAACGTAACGGCCACCCGGGTATTGAGCGATCAGAAGATCGACGAGCAAGCCCGCTCACACTCCTGTGAATCCAACCAGTAACACTTACCGTACAGTCCGGTCTGTTCGTCTGATATGTCGCATATCTCGCCTAGGGGTGGTAAACGTCAGACCCCAGTAGCTTGATAAGTCATGCCGACGTGTGGTCCATAACAATCGTGAAACTACTGATAACTCTTACCAGTAGATCACTGCAACCCTGGCCAGGGATTTCCTGTTATGGCCAGTCGTGCATTGCGCAACATCAACCCTCAATACCGGGAGAGACGAATCCCCTCCTATCGCTCATTGCCTCCATGTGAATCGGGACTGTACCCAAAAACCACCTGTTTGCATGACTCAGTAGAGTCGTGGTAGGGTGGAAATCAAAGCACAGTGGGAGACACACAAGACTCTATGACGATCTCGGGTCAACAGACTAAGCTGTACCAGTGTCACCAGAGAACTGCCATCTGACGTGAGGTATAATACCATCTGGGAGTTCTCGGCGAGTCCGTTCAGTGTACCCAGTCTCCACTGAGCACCCACATACCATCTCTGATGTCAAACACCAATGGATATGGGATCATTCGTCGCCCATCACATGGGTCGAGAAGATATACGCTAGTCTACTCTGGAATATCGATGCCCCGTCTCGATATTCCCACGACTAGGAACAATGAAGGATGTACTCATTGACTACACAGGCCCCACTAGTATGATCTTCATCATAGTCCTGGAAGTCGAGTACACATCCTAAGGGCTTTATCAACATGTAAACAGAGAGACAGAAAGTATACATGTTAAGATAAAGAGCAACCAGATAGCGTACTATCATGTCGAGCAAGAAAGTCCTACCTATATATGTCCCAGCATCCACTACAATATACATCCAATGTACAGTAATGGCCTCTAGGGCATACATATAACTAACAATCTCCCACTTGCACTAGGGCCATCTGTAGCAGTGGTTGCAGTATCACATACTCAACCATCCCTTAAAAGTCTCTCTTTGGGAAAAGGCCTTCGTGAGTGGATCCGCTGTGTTGTCCTCTGATTTTACTCTCCTTACCTCGATCACCCTGGAGATCAACTTTCTCCATGATCAGGTGATGCTGCCTCAGAATATGTCTGGGTCACTGATGGGATCATGGTTCCTTGGCCAAAGCCACACTTCCATTGTCACACAATGGTGGGAACCTAGTTCATCTTATGAACCAATATACACCCAAACTGCCTCTTTGGTAGTATCTTAAATTGCGATGTTACCAGCCTTTATCATCTAGTTTGCCACGGTATCTAGCTTGGAACTCTTCCAACATACCGTCCCTTTACTGAGGGTAAAGACAATGCCTGTGACTGACATTCAGTCGTCCTTATCACCCTGGAACCTTTCCAGTGATTCTCCCCAGGATCAACTGATACCATCTCACTATAACTAGTGAGAATCCTAACATCCATTTAGATCTATTTCATAGATCCAAAACCTAGGATTTAGGAGATATCACTTTGATCCTATATGGAGAATCTATGTGATAAGAGGAGATCGACCGATCGTAGCATAGGAAACTCATTTCCTATTAAGAGTATGTCATCCACGTACTCTACGAGGATCATTACCATACTCCATACTACCCTTTTGTATATACAAGGTTCATCTACCATTTTGATGAAGTCAAACTCTTTGACTACCACATCAAAACAGACGTTCCAACTCCGCGATGCCTGCTTTATCCTGTAAAGCAACTTGCACACGTTTCCGCTGCTCCCACTGTTTATGAAGCCCTCTGGCTGTGTTCTTATAGACGTTCTCTTCTAAATCAGTATTTAGAAAAGCAGTCAGGGCACCCAACCACCAGATATCGTAGTCATGGTATGTAGCAATGTTAAGTAGGATCCGGATGGACTTAAGCATAGTCACATGGAAAATGTTTCATCATTATCCACGCCTGGTCGATGACGAAAAACCTTCAACAAGTCTAGCTTTGAAAGTCTCAACTTTTCCATCTACACCAAGTAATCTTCTCAAGATATACTTGCTCCTGATGGGGATTTAACCCTTCAGATATAGCAACCAAAGTCCATACTTTGCTGGTGTACATGGATTCCATCTCAGATTGCTAAGCATCCAGCCATTCTTACAGAGTCCCTACTCTTGATGACCAGCTCGAAACTAGTTAGGTCATCATCTCATGATGCAATCCTCGCTCCCACTGTCATAGAGAAACCGAAGTAACTCTCAGGTGGGTGAGGAACCTTACTAGACCGGCGGAGAGGCTGAGGTTCGTTGGAATCTACTGAATCCTTTGGTTCTGTCAAATCATCAGCTGCAGTTTGTATAGCTGGAACATTTCCAGTTCTACATAACAGACGTTGCCTCGAGCTTGTCCGGATTTTGCTTTTAGACAAAGGCCGGACAACCCCAAATCTTAACTATTTTAAGATATGGGCTCTTCCCTTTCCATATCACATATGAAGTGGTAGGAAACTGATTTGATCGGAACTCTATTCAATAGGTATGCAACTTCATAAGTGCATAACTCCCAAAAGAAAATAGGTAACTCAGTAGTACTCATCATAGAGCACACCTTATCATATAGGGTGTTATTGCTCCGCCCCGATATACCATCGTGCTATGGTGTATTCGGAGGAGTAATTCTAAGAGAGAATCTCATTCTCCTTTAGAATAGTCCAGGATTTCCGTGCTCAAGTATTCTCCTCCTCGATCACATCAAAGGACATAATACTTATACCCGTATTGGTTCTCTACTTCTAACTTATATTCTGTGAATATCTCAAAAGGTTCGGGCTTGTGTTTCAACAGGAACATATGTCTGAATCTAAAGAGATCATCAGAGAATGTAATGAAGTATAAAGAACCGGTCTTGGCATGTGTAGACAGGGGACCATACATACATCAACATGTATCATCCCAAGAATTCAACTAACTCTTTCTCTGCTTCCAATAAACAGAGCTGTGGTCATCTTATCTTTGTGACATGACCGGCAAGTTTTCATGAGATGTAAATTCAAACTAATTTAAATATGCATCTAAATGCAACTTCAGCCAGTCGGGTCGCATTGATATGACCTAGTCTACAATGCCTCAAGAAGGATTCGTTCATTTCTGAACTCTTCCTCTTATGCGTGTTCTATATACTAAGTACTGTAGTTTGATTTAGAACATCAATGCTTTTAGATAACGTGCCTGAACCGATCAAATTTTGATATAGGAAATGTTCAAAACATTATCCATCAGTACAAAATTTTATCGTTTCTTTACTAATAAAGAGACTGATATGATTTTGTATATCAGGTTCGGTATCTAATAACATTCGTTCAGAATCAATGTACTGATCATACAGGGTGACTGTGACCAACAGACTTGGCTGCAACACTTGCACCGTTTTCTGTCTCATGAAACTTATCACCTGTTCTCAGTTCTCTACCTATCTGTAGCCCTATGTAACAGATTACATATCTGGGATCCTGATCCGGTATCAAATACCCAGGACGCAGAGGATAATGAGAAACAGTTCTTTGTAACGAACACACCCGAAGATGATGCATCAACATGCACTTTCTTCGTTTGGGCGGCACGGGAAATCTGGTATTCCCAAATTCCTGCTCTGTCTTATTACATTTATAAGTTGGAGCGGGACCAACGTTCCCCAGCTCAGTATAACAAGCGGGTTCGGTCAATATATCCGTATTATTATTTTGATTAAGACGTGATATGGTCGCTACAAGGAGAGAGAGAGAAGAAAACACTCAGCGTATGCTCTTGCAAGATCAGATTGGTTATTATTTTATCTAATCAGGATGGCTCCCACTTCTTTTTATCAAATCTTCCTTCAAACCCTAAAAGGAAAGACTAGCCGGGATTAATTACACGCTACAAGTTCGCCAATCTTTCAGCCAGGCCAGTGTCGGTACTTTGAGGGAGGTGCCCCGTGCTTTCGCACGGACCTAATTATAGTAAACCTCGTTTTCCCAGAGGCGTAACCTCGTTAACACCTTTCTAGATACCTACTTGATCGACTACTTGTAATGTGTAAAACTCTCCCAGGAGTAACTCTTACTCGCAGCGGGTATCGGGATCCAACTATCTCATAGAAGGTATGCAATCTCATTGCAAATTTCAACACTTGAAATTCCCGATAATCTTTTGCCCCAAGCGATCTATGACCTTGACTGAGTCAACAAACCATAGACCGCAAGTAAAGTTCAACCCGTCATTTCCCGATTGAATTAAACCCACCCGCACGACCCTTGACTGAGTCAAAAAGGCCGCACGACTACCCTAATCCAATCGCATCATATGCTTTGCAGATAAGCACTAATCAGCTACCGCACACTACGCCTTGACTGAGTCAACAAACGCAGCAAGAATACTAACTATTACTTATCTGAAATGACGGAGGGCTGCGACAGGTTTTTAAGAAAACCTTTTGCGCAATGAACTTTATATCATTGTAGAATCAAATGATTTTAAAATGGAGTGTTTTTTAGGCTTTTCTAGTTTTGTTAAAGGGGTCACTACCGGTGAAGGGATCGTCGGCCGTTTCCTCGTCGAATGAGGTGCGGGATATATCATATATATCACTGTGGAAAGCAGAAACTATAGAAGCAATCAAAATAAAAACCGAGAGTTGTAGCATCTGCCAGTTATTGCTAAAGGAGTCACTCCTGGTGAAGGCATCTCGGTCCTTTCCTTGTCGAATAAGGTGCAGGATGTTCTACAAGGAACACCGCGATGCAAAACAAGAACTGTAGCTACCTGTTTTATTTTTGAAATTCGATTCCACAACATCTTAGGTTTCTTTTTCTTTCATTAATCACATTAATGAAGTCCCATCATTTAAGTACATAAACATCACAGATAAATACGACGTACACTTATGCCATCCGCATTCGCCTCGATGTCCTCTCGTGCACCGTTAGGTTAGGTAACTAACGGCAGAGCGGGGTAGGGCTAGCGCGGGTTTAAAATATAAGTAACGTCTATATCATATATCATATATACTATATACTATATCTATCACAGAACATCACATGATCACATTACAGATATCGCAGCAGAAGAAACATATATGAAGTATTGGATATACTAGGACGTCCGTGTTTTCAATACGAGCCAGTATAAAACACGGATTCCACGGTCGCGATGAATAGCCAAACCCACACCCCTAGACCCCTACGAGAGCGGCAAGCAACCCTACCAATTCTAGAGTTAGGAGACCCGGACTCGACTCCTCGAGTTGGTCTCCCACTGGACTCCAGAACCCGGTTACTTGTGCCCTCCTCCTTGGGTCTATCCTAGTGCGGAAAAGTAAATAATATACATCAACGGTGACAACTTCCGAAACCTGGAAGTGCCCCAATAAAAAGAATATTACATACAAGTTTTTACATGAATGAAAATGAAAAACACTCATCTCACATAAAAAAAACCCCGGCTATTCGAACACGACGATCCAATATAACATATCCAGCAACACATAACATCACATGTCATCAACGTAAGTAAATATGCGCATCCCAATTGTCGTTGACATATAGCAACGAAACCGGCGATATCACATATTACACTTACGGTCACAGAAAAGAAAGTGTAAAACTACAACAGTTGGAATCCGCAACCTCTGTAGACATCGCATGCCTAATCAAATGAAATACTTAGACATCGCATGCCTAACAATTATAAACCCCGCATTTTAGTCTCATTATCGAAAACACTTTTCAATATCAAGTCGGGCAATTCAACAAGATTCCCGAAAAACTGATCGAATGCTCGTCGCAAACTTTAGTAGGCGGCCGCACCCCTGATACCGTCGATGAAGTGCACTAAGGCGGAACACCGCTACCGCGAGCACCCGAACGGATGCTTTCGGCGACGGGGTTCTCCTACAGTCACTTGGTCGGGGCTATGGAGTGAGGCTGTCTATTAAGTTTACCCGGCGAGTATCCGCGTACGCTACGTGATTGCGACGGACTTTCAATCGCATCGAAATTCCGTAGCAACCGATCAAGTGAGACTAGACTGCTATGTTTATAACTTCATTCAGTTATTTCATAACTACTTGTGAATTCCAAATATTGTATCACATTCCGGATAAATAGAAAATGTTAAACTTTCCAATCGAACATTCAAACACCCAAGTTTTCCCGAAACAACTCAACACATGAAACAAGTTTAAAAACATACAGTTCACGCCTCAGTACCAACGGTCCAGCCGTAGAAGGGTCAAGCCAACGCCTCACATGTGGCACGCCGTACTGCCCCAAACCCTAAGGTTCAAAGGGCAGTTCAAGACGGTCACATAATCGAGTTAAGGTTTGTTGTCTTCTAGAGGGACCATCATGTTACTTGCACTACTTAGAACGACGTTAAACTACGGAAAAATCCAACAATTGGAAATTTCCCGGCAGGGGAAAAAGTGGGTATTTATATCCGGTCGAACTTTTTAACATATTCTAAAATTACCCGGAAAAACACACAGACAAAATTAGACAATCCGATCGAAACACCGAGTCCCCAATACAACCCAGAAAACTAAACTCTTGAGTTCAGATTAAAAATTACCAGGAAAACCAGCACTACAAAATAGGAGTTACTGTGTAAAATACATTGAACAAGGAGGCCGTACGGCCGCGGAACCGCCGCACGAGCCATGCTCGTGCCGCGGAACCGCGGCGGTTTGATGGAATTACGCGATCGAATTTCACGATAACTCTTATAATCTCCTGCTCATTTTGCTGCATATTTTTAATCTTGAAAAAACCCAGTTTTTGAAAAAAGTCCAGAGAGCAAATTTGTCTTAGGGTTTCGGTTCGATCGGACTTCTAACTTTGTCTACGCATCGCCTAAGGCTCTAGCTAGGCTCTGATACCACTGTAGGGTTCCTAGGCACACTAATGAGGTCTCACAAGGCATCAACTATGCCAATTTCAAATTTTACAAGTGCCGAGAAACCCTAATACGGATCGCTGACTAGAGTTTAGACGATAACTACAACTAGTAAACTACTTTACTAAGAAGTGAACGGAAATACGACCTTTGTAGATCCGGTCCTCCACCTCCATAGCTCCGTGATGAAGTCTCCTCGCTGCGATCATCGGATCCCGGGCTCTAGCGTCGGCTTCATCGGAGAAATGGGCGGGCTAGGTCGTCGACTTCGATGCCGAAGATGATCTACGTCAAGGCAACACAAGATCAAGCTCCAACTTCACCACGCCATGAAACTTGTGAAGAAAACACCCTATACTACTTGGCAAGTGGTAGAGGATGAAGAAATAGGAAGTGGGTTCACTTTAGAATTGGATTTCTCACTCTTTTTCTCAAGATGCCATTAATGGTTGCAAGCTTTCTTCTTTGTTGAAGAAGAAGAAGAAGAAGGAAAAAGAATATGATAAGTATATCAAAATAGAAAATAATATGATACTTATCATATTTGCAACCATAGTTAGGTGTAGAGAATTAACTAAGGTTAGGTTGAATGGTTAGGGTTAAGCATGAAACAAAAATAGAAGACTTATTCAAAGCTTCATGAAGCTTCAACTAGCAAACAAAGAAAGCCACCATGATTTATTTTGCAAAAATGAATAAATAAATAAATGAATAAGTGAATGATTCAAAACCTTAACCATTAACATAACCATGGTTTAAGTCTTTACACAAACCCAAGTATGCATGTATCATCAAACATGATACAAACAAGTGCACAAAAGTATATCACATATACAACTTGTGTAATTCAAGTGAGAAAATCCATTTAAAGTGAACAAATACTACTTAATGCAAAGTAATATATCAAATATATAATTATGCATTAAATCATTAAATCAATACTTGATTTAACGATCCGGTCATATCACTTATAACCGACTAATATCCAATGTATCGGTTTATCGAATCAATCCTTAATTCGATAACTAGGTTATATCGCATACAACCAATTGATACATTCATCGCGAGAATAGAATACGGTATCACATACACGCATTATTCTCGGTCCCGCACATATCTCATATGCGCTCCTATTTCGTTTCGCTTGAGCCAGGAAACCTCTGTATAGGACTCTAAAGACTCGTCAATACGCCGGCAGCAGGTGATGATCACATCAAACACCCACAAGCCGCAAGCGGTCTGCTAAACGTAACGGCCACCCGGGTATTGAGCGATCAGAAGATCGACGAGCAAGCCCGCTCACACTCCTGTGAATCCAACCAGTAACACTTACCGTACAGTCCGGTCTGTTCGTCTGATATGTCGCATATCTCGCCTAGGGGTGGTAAACGTCAGACCCCAGTAGCTTGATAAGTCATGCCGACGTGTGGTCCATAACAATCGTGAAACTACTCATAACTCTTACCAGTAGATCACTGCAACCCTGGCCAGGGATTTCCTGTTATGGCCAGTCGTGCATTGCGCAACATCAACCCCCAATACCGGGAGAGACGAATCCCCTCCTATCGCTCATTGCCTCCATGTGAATCGGGACTGTACCCAAAAACCACCTGTTTGCATGACTCAGTAGAGCCGTGGTAGGGTGGAAATCAAAGCACAGTGGGAGACACAGAAGACTCTATGAAGATCTCGGGTCAACAGACTAAGCTGTACCAGTGTCACCAGAGAACTGCCATCTGACATGAGGCATAATATCATCTGGGAGTTCTCGGCGAGTCCGTTCAGTGTACCCAGTCTCCACTGAGCACCCGCATATCATCTCTGATCTCAAACACCAATGGATATGGGATCATCCATCGCCCATCACATGGGTCGAGAAGATATACGCTAGTCTACTCTGGAATATCGATACCCCGTCTCGATATTCCCATGACTAGGTACAATGAAGGATGTACTCATTGACTACCCAGGCCCCACTAGTATGATCTTCATCATAGTCCTGGAAGTCGAGTACACATCCTAAGGGCTTTATCAACATGTAATCAGAGAGACAGAAAGTATACATGTTAAGATAAAGAGCAACCAGATTGCGTACTATCATGTCGAGCAAGAAAGTCCTACCTATATATGTCCCAGCATCCACTACAATATACATCCAATGTACAGTAACGGCCTCTAGGGCATACATATAACTAACAATTACTGATAACACTTACCAGTAAATCTCAGCAACCCTGGCCAGGGATTTCCGGTTATAGCCAATCGAACACAGCACAACATCAACTCCTTATACCGGGAGAGACGAATCCCCTTCTATCGCTCATTGCCTCCATGTGATTCGGGACTGTACCTAAAAGCCACCTTTTTGCACGCTCTCTTGGACGTGGTATGATGGAAATCAAAGCACAGTGGGAATCACACAAGACTCTATGACGATCTCGGGTCAACAGACTACTCTGTACCAGTGTCACTGGAGAACTGCCATCTGACGTGAGGTATAATACCATCTGGGAGTTCTCGGCAAGTCCGTCCAGTGTACCCTGTCTCCACTGAGCACCCGTACACCATCCTTGATGTCAAACACCGATGGATATGGGATCATCCATCGCCCATCATATGGGTCAAGATGCGTATACGCTAGTCTGCTCCAGTGTATCGATGCCCTGTCTCGATACACCCTCGACTAGGAACAGTTATAGGATGTACTCATCAACTACCGTGGCCACACTAGTATGATCTCATCATAGTCCCAGTAGTCGAGTACATATCTTAAGGGCTTTATCAACATGTAACGAAGAGACAATCAGAGTATATGTTAAGATAAAGTACAACCAGATAGCATACTATCATGTCGAGCAAGAAAGTCCTCCCTATATATATCCAAGTATCTACTACAATATACATCGTATGTACAGTAATGGCCTCTAGGGCATACATATAACTAACAAGTTGTATCAACAACCATGATACAATTTGTACACTAATAAATATATATCACATATATATTAACTTGTGCACAAGTGAGAAAAATAAATGCTTAAGTGATCCAATGTTAGTTTATGTAAATTAGTATATCACATATACAATTATATACTAAATTATTAAATCTACACTTGACTTAATAATCCGGTTATATCACATATAACCGACTAACATCCAATATATCGACTTATCAAATCAACCCTTGATTCGATAACTTGGTTATATCGCATATAACCGATCGACACAAATTCGCGAGAATAGAATACGGTATCGCATAAACACATTATTCTCGGTCCCGCACATATCACATATGCGCTCCTATTTCGTTTTGCCTGTGGCAGTACAACCTCTATGTAGGACTCTAAAGACTCGTCAATACGCCGGCAGTAGGTGATGATCATATCAAGCACCCACAAGCCGTCGGCGGTACTAGCTGGACGTAACGGCTACCCGGGTATTGAGCGATCAGAAGATCAGCAAGCAAGCCCGCTCCAACTCCTGCAAAAAGCCTGACAGTGACACTACCGTACAGTCCGGTCTCCTCGTCTGATATGCCGCAATCAAGTCTAGGGGTGGTAAAACGTTAGACCCCAATAACCGATAAGTCATGCCGATATTAGGCTCATAACAGGTCGAGAAACTACTGGTAACACTTACCAGTAAATCTCTAAACCGGCCCTGGCCAGGGACTTCCCTGTTATGGCCAATCGAGCATAACACGACATCAACCCCCAATACCGGGAGAGACGAAACCCCTCCTATCGCTCATTGCCTCCATGTGACTCGGGACTGTACCCAAAAACCACCGTTTTGCACGCCCTCTTGGACATGGTAAGGTCGAAATCAAAGCACAGTGGGAATCACACAAGACTCTATGACGATCTCGGGTCTACAGACTAACTCGTACCAGTGTCACCAGAGAACTGCCATCTGACGTAAGGTATAATACCATCTGGGAGTTCTCGGCGAGTCTGTCCAGTGTACCCAGTCTCCACTGAGCACCCGTATATCATCTCGGATGTCAAACACCAATGGATATGGGATCATCCATCGCCCATCTGTATGGGTCGAGAAGGTATACGCTAGCCTACTCTGGTAAATCGATGCCCCGTCTCGATACACCCACGACTAGGGACCTTGAAGGATGTACTTATGAACTACCATGTCCCCACTAGTATGATCCGCATCATAGTCCAGGTAGTCAAGTACACATCATAAGGGCTTTACCAACATGTAACAGAGAGATAATCAGTATACAAGTTAAGGTAAAGAGTAACCAGATAGCATACTATCATGTCGAGCAAGAAAGTCCTCCTTATATATGTCCAAGCATCCACTACAATAAACATCTCATGTATAGTAATGGCCTCTAGGGCATACATATAACTAACAACTTACCCATGGTTACTCAATGATTCCTTCATTTTTCATGGTTGTTTTCTTCACCTCCTTCTTCATGATTTCTAGCTCCATGAAACATTAAGAAATATTGTGAGAAAAATACTTCCAAAATGAGCCCACTTCCTACTTCATCATCCTCTACTACTTGCCATTTAGTTTAGGTTGTTCTCTTCACAAAGTTCATCACCTAGTGAAGAAGTAGCTTGGGTTTGAGTCTCCTCGACTTAGATCATCTTCGGCCTCGAAGACTTCGAGCATGTTTGTTCATTTCTCCAAGAGAACCCATACTTGAATTCGAGAGATCACTACTTGGAGCGAAGGGACTACTACACGGAGCATTAGAAGTGAAGGACCGGTCTACAAAGGTTGTATTCCTTGTTCACTCTCTATGTAAAGTTATTTACATTCTAGTTTAGCTCCTAAAACTCTTGTTAGATCCTAGGTTAGGTTGTTTGGCACACTAGAAATATATGAAATTGGCATGTTTGATGCTTTGTGAAACCTCATGGTTATGCCAAAGAACCCTATAGTAGTATCAGAGCCATGCTAGAGCATTAGGGGTTGTCTAGGCGAACTTAAAATTTCGTACGAACTCCGAAAACCCGATATTGCTCACTTTCTGGAAATTTCAAGATGTTGGAATTTTTCACATTAAAAATATTTAGAAAAATATGCAGGTTAAACTATGGACCACCTTCTAGAAGAATGACACCCTGACTCGACAACATGACCGCCGAACCGCGGCCAAATCATGGGTTTGGTGGCGGATCCGTGGCGCCATGTGTAAGGCTTGGGCCGAGCCTTCTACGGTTGGTCCGTAGCTACTGGGCATATTTCTGGGTATTTTTTAATACTGCTCAAGTATTGAGCTCTCTGGGAAATTTTGGAAATTCGTTGATTCGGTCGAAGGTTTAACATTGTCTAGCTTTCTAGGATTGTGATACAATACTTGGAATCCACAATATTTTATTTTTATAAATCTAGCAATTTAGTCTCATTTGATCGGTTGCCATGGGCTTTTGATGTGATCAAAAGTCCGTCGCAATCACGTAGCATACGCAGATACTCACCGGGTAACTTTACTAGATAGCCACACCGCATAGCCCCGACCGAGTGACTGTAGGAGAACTCCGTTGCCAAAAGCATCCATCCGGGTGCTCGCGCAACGGTGTTCCGCCTAAGTGCACTTCGTCGACGGCATCGGGGGTGCGACTGTCTACTAAAGTTTCTAACGAGCATTCGATAATATTTTCGGGAATCTTGTTGAATTGCCCGACTTGAAATTTAAAAGTGTTTTCAATATCGAGACTAAAATGCGGGGTTTATAATTGTTAGGCATGCAATGTCTAAGGAACTCATTTGGTTGGGCATGAAATCCAAAGTATGTGATACATTTGATTTATGATGTCTAAGGTGGTGGCGGATTCCAATTGTTGTAGTTTTCACTTTCTTTTATGCGACCATAAGTGTAATATGTGGTGTATCACCGGTTTTGTTGCTATACGTCAACGACAATTGGGATACGCATATTTACTTACGTTGATGACATGTGTTGTTATGTGTTGCTGTGATATATTATATTGGATCATCGTGTTTGAATAGCCGGGTTTTTTTTATGTGAGATGAGACTTTTTCATTTTTCATTCATTTATAACTTGTATGTTGATCAGTCGAAAATATTGCATTTTTAACACGTCAATTTCCCTACTATTTGCAATCATCTAAAGGTGTTTGGTATAAATATAGCACATACTAGCAATTCGCCTGCAAAATACCAAATAACATGTATTATACATTATAACCAGCATTATGAGGGAAATTGTGTGTTTATTATTGCATACGTGATCTTTTGTATATCAAACACTTGTCTCGAGATTGTGTGCAGGAAATTCTCCAGGTAAAAGAGCCGGAACTGCTAAAAGTGCTGATAAAATACGTCAAGTCCAAAACTTGTGATCTGGCAGTAAACAAGAAAGTATAAAAAGATTCCAGACATAAAATAAGGCCCTAAGGATCAGCACCAAATCAACCTAAGAAAATCATGCAGAGAAAACATTAAACGGCCGCGAATCCGCGGCCGAGTCAGGCCGATCCGCCGCGGATCCGCGGCCGAGTTGACTCGTCGGCGGCAACATTCTTCCCGAGGCTTCTCTTCTCAACTACAAACCTTATTCAAGACGCTTCCAATTTCCAGAAGTTTCCCTCTAACAGCACAGCTTCCCATGCAAGCTAGATAACTACCTTAATCTAGAAACTTCCTACAACTACCTAGCTTCTTGTGCAAGCCTCATAACTACCAAGCTTACAAGGGAAGCTATACCTAGCTTCTAGGGGAAGCTAAAGGGAAACCTATAAAAAGGCACCTAGGGCTCCATTGAAAGGGTTGTTCAATAGTTAGATAATTAGTTGTTCATCATTTTGAGGGTAAAAAAATTGTAGTGCGATCCAAATCAATTCTAAAACAAATTGAGTGACACAATTTGATCCAAAGCAAGATTCATCGAGTACCGATTCAAACAAGCATTCAACGAGCCTTTTTGAAGCAACACCGATTTTCATCCGAGCAAGAGATCCACGACGAACCGCGACTCAAGAAGACGATGCGAAGCTAGTTCGATAATTTAGTTCCTCCTCAAATCTTGTAGTCTTTGAGTGTATTGTAATGAAACGTCGATTAAATAAAAAGTGAAAATTCTTGATCTTGCTTTTCTTTACATTTGAGCATTATGAAGAGCTATCAATTCTTGATTGTTTTCTTTCTCATGATGTTTGAGTGAAAACTCCGCTTGTGGAGAAATCGAGAAAATAGATAGATGATGATGAATAAATTCTTGAACGGTTCTTAAGTCTTATGAGTTTTGTAAACTTTAGGAAATTGAATCAATGATGACCTAGTTTTGAGCGAGATGCTTTCTTGAATGTTTTCGCTCCAAATTAGTGATCAACGATCGATGATTGAATTTCCTACAGGCTAGAATTTGAATGATAATCAAAGAAAGGACACGGGATGATGATGGAGAAACCCTAGTTTCTTCAATAGATCCCTAATTCTCATTAATCGTTATCGATTTAGCAACAAATCTTCAATTGATAAGAATTTGTAATCATTATTCTTCATCATCACTATCAATTGGATCGATTCCTACAAGCCTCTTTACAAATCTTGATAATTCATTCGATTTGGACATCTTCTTGATCTCTAGTATTTCTTGATTATAGATCTAGTTCTTGATGATTCTTGAAACTAAACTTCACAACTTTTGAATCATTTTCCTTTATTCTTTAATTTTCAACTCAACTAAAACAATAACGAACAAATCACACTTTCTCAGTGGACGATCCGTATTCATTAACGCGCTACATCGACACCATTAATTGATTATGGTATAAATTTCTTTGGTTGTAATTAAAACTTTTCCAAATACACACGAAGAATGATCAATCAAATGGCACCGTTGCCGGGGATAGTGTGCTAATTTGTTCGTTTTTGTAATTTGAGTTGAAAAATTTATTATTCCATCAGAATTTTTAGATCAAAATTCGCACAAGTGTTTAACGATTTGTTGTGATTTGTTGCAAGGATATCTGGAATCTGTGGAGCGAGAGGAAAAATTTTCAGAGCATCTCAGAGAGTTCAGTGAGTGAACAGGAGCATCTGCATGAATTTTTGTGCAGAGATCTCTTCTTCAGACAGCGCTTCTTGCGGCGGATCCTCGGTGATTCAGCAGCTTCACTGCTCCAAAATTCTCAGGTCTACTTCTGTCTTTCTTATCTCCTCCCTGCTATTTCCATTAACCAATTTCTGCAGGATTCTTTGCAAAAATTCGCAGCGCCGCAAAAAGAAAAAAATTATTGCGTGTTTGATCTTGGTTGTTTGCATAGTTTAATACAGAAATTAAGGGGCAAAGACCAAATTCAGATTAGGTGGGGAGTTCGTTACCCTTCCTAAGCCCTAAAAATCATAAACTTGCATCCGCATCACCTTCATTAACTAAAAAATATCTAGACATGACTCGAAGGACCGTCGTGCTCACTTAGGACAGAAGGAGGTCGTGGGTAATCTATTGCTTATCCAAGTTTCTTTTGTGGTGTCTAAGGCAAGCGTGACTAAAGCAAGTGGTTACTTAATTAGGCCCACTACTTACGTAGTGGAGAACCTCCCACTTAGCTGGCACTTACCTGGCCACAGGAGGGGCAAAGTGGCAGTAGAGGATCTATCTTGCGACTTATCTTCTGGATGTCTAGGAGCGGTCTAGAGACTTGACCTAGGTGACCACTAGATTTAGGGTTGCTTGTGCATTTTTGTGATTTGAATTTTTCAAAATTACATATTTTTCAAAAACAAACACCAAACTCATCTTTTCCTTAATTATCACAATGCTGCCACTTGTGCTAAACCATTTAGTGTATGCGCGGCTGGACACGGGATTCTAGTGCCCGTCTTGTACGTGTTCCTCCTATCGACTTCGAAGTCGGTAATTCTATGTCTACTTTTCTTTACCCACCACCGCACCTACTTCGATGGACAATTCTCCATCGAACTTCTTTAACACTACTCTGCCACCGTCCGCAGGTGCGCAGAATCCACCCCGCATCTCTCTCCAAGAGAGATGTTATCCTATGCGAGGACCTCTTTCGACATGTTTTACCATTCCACCAGCCAATGGGGACAATTTTGAAATCAAACCCCAATACATCAATTTTCTACCAAAATATCACGGTCTCGAGTCTGAAGACGCATATGTCTTTATTACCAAATTTGAAAATGTATGCGCTATGATGGGTACTTCACAGCTTTCTGTGGATGCTATGCATCTACGTCTTCTCCCATTTACTTTGTGCGATATAGCCGAGAAGTGGCTTTATAACAGCCGCACATTCTATTTCAAACTGGGATGAATTCGTCGCAGCTTTCCTTAAGAAATTCTACCCCAATCATAAAACAGCTCGAGTCCGTAGAGAAATAAATCAATTTACCCAGCTTCCAAATGAACCATTCTCGAAGTGTTTTGAACGCTTCAAGGATCTGTTAGTTCAATGTCCACATCACGGAATCCCTAGATGGGATCTGTATATAATCATATATGAGGGCATTAATCCTGCCACAAAACATACCCTTGAATCCATGTGTCAAGGCACCTTCATGACTAAAGATGATGGTGAAGCCTAGAGATTTTTAGAAGATTTCGCTGAAAAATCTTTACAGTGGGAGAGTATAAACCAATCATCGTCTAGGGGTGGCAATCACCAATCTGATGTTCCCATAGGAGTTAGAGCTGAAATGGCAGCAATGCAAAAGAAACTTGAAGCTATGGAACATAAATTCTTAGCAGCCTCCCTAAATCAAATGGCACTCTCCAAAACTGTCTGTGGATGTTGTTCTGATCCATCTCATCTTACGGAAGAATGTCCATTGAATTCTCCGTTTCAAGGTCAAGAGTATACCAATGCTGCTTTCCAACAAAGACCTAGAAACATTCCGTATTCTTCCACTTATAATTAGGGTTGGAGGAATCACCCTAACTTTGCTTGGAACCAACAACAAAATCAAAACACGATTCCAAACCAAAAAAATTTCCAAAGGGGTCCTCCACCACAACAACAACCACTTCAAATAAGTCAGCACCCATACCAATCACAAAATTTTCAAAATCCGGTCAACACTACTGCACCGCACAACAATTCTTTGCAATTGACCGGTACTGATAACTCCTCTTCACTTGAACAAACCATGAATTTGCTTCTGATAAATTTCATGCAAGTTTCGGCTGAGATGAAGTCTTCTGTCGATAAAATCCAGAAAAACTCTGACTCCCAAAGTGAGAGTATTAAATTGATGGAAGCACAAATTGCCCGTATAAATGCCGAATTGAGTGCTAGAGAGAAAGGGAAACTTCCAGCTCAACCCCTACCAAATCCTGGCTATTCACATCATGTGAACGCCATTACAACATTGAGATCTGGAAGAGTGCTTGACAACCATGTCGGTGAAGAGATTGATACTAATAATGACGAATCAATCGATGATACCCCGGCTGAGACTTTTCCTTCCACTTCTACTTCTGTTTCTGACCCCAGTTCTTCTACCCCACCACCCTCTTGCGAGCCTATTCTTCGTTTTCCCCAAGGCTCGAACCCTCAGCATACTTCTTCTAGTCCACCAAATACGATCCCCACTCCTATTCTTAGATCTTTCCTACCTACACGATCTTCTCCAATGTTAGACCCAGCTCTTATTGCTAAAGCCCCTTATCCGAATCGGTTAAGGGGAAACAGACCAAGTCCGCAAATGGAGAAGATCACTGAAATGTTTAAACAGGTTAACATCAACATCCCTCTCCTAGATGCTATACAACAAGTCCCCTCTTATGCAAAATTCTCAAAGACTTGTGCACTAGGAAGAGGAAGTCTTAAGTGCCAAAAAATGTATTCATGTCAAAGACTGTAGACACAGCTTTTCCCCAACAATTACCTAGGAAACGTAAGGATCCTGGCTATCCTACTATTTCTATTTCTATTGGGGATAAACACATTAACCGTGCTCTACTTCACCTTGGTGCAAGTGTTAACCTGCTTCCTTACTCGGTTTATGAGCAGCCAGGGATCGGAGAGTTGAAACCAGCTCACTGCACTCTCCAAATGGCCGACCGATCAATCACCAAACCTAGAGGTGAACTAGAGGATGTGTTGATCAAAATCGGGGAATTTGTATTCCCTGTGGACTTTATTGTACTCGATACACAGCCTGTAGAGAACTCACGGAATCAAATTCCAGTGATTCTTGGTCGACCCTTTTTGGCCACTTCCAATGCTATAATCAACTCTCGTAGTAGCTCTATGACCCTATCCTTCGGGAAGATGTCAATAGAGCTTAACATTTACAAGTTGGGAAGTCAACCCTCCAATCCTCATGCTCGAGTATGTTCTGTCAAATTAATGGATGTCGACGACAACAAATTTGATCAGTCTCATGATACTGATCTAGACTCTTTTCATATGTTGTTGTTTGACCCAACTATGTATCATACACATACGAACTCTTCCACTGAGCTGTCCGGGTCAACATCTAACACTGATTATGAACCGTTTTTGGAGTCTGAAGATCATCCCGCGCTTTTTGATGACATTATTCTTTGGGGTATCGATGAGAGTTTTGAGGAAATCTTCGCTGATGAACTGGCATTTTTAAGAGACACGGGTGTTGAGATGAATCACCCTCAATACAAAGAAATTGAACCTCCACCCATTCTTCTGGGCTATAAAGAGAATGCGAGTAATCCATCACAATCACTGTGTCGTCTCTCCAAAACGAGACGCAAACCCTCTCCTTCACACCACTTAACTTTTCCCTTCTTCTTCCTGGCTCCTTATAACATGTTCTTCCACCAACCGATGCACCACACTGATAAAATCTTCGAATGGTTGGTGTTGACTTTCGGTCTTTGCAAAGCTTGGCATTGACCAGTAATTTTTGACCCCCTCTTATGATTTTAAATTCACATTGTTTAACTCAAGTTTGGGGGGGAATATTTTTGGCTCTTGAAAATAAAAGTTGTCCTCAAAAATTGTGAGCCAAAAATAAGTTTGGGGGAGGATTTTCACTTTCACTTATTCTTGCCCCCATTAATAATGTCCTCCCAAGCTTACAGGTTTTCTAAGATTTAGCAGAAGATGACAGTGAGGAAACTGTTTTAGACAAGATTGGGGGAGGTTTGTGCTTATTTACGCATCACTTTGCATCATACTTTGCATAAGCACAAAACATATAAAAAATGAAAAAAATGAAGGGAAAAAAACATATAAATTTTTTTTTGTACATAAATAAGATAATAAAAGATTAGATAGTGAAAAATTACATCCAAAAGATTCGAAAAATTTAAGAAAGCCAAGAAAATTAGAAGTTTTCTTAAACGAACTAGTAATAAGTAGTTATGAGCCGTTGTCCCAAGGGTTAGTAAGATGAAGGAAGTTACTAATCTGAGGATAAAAATAAGTCTGAAAAATAGTTCCTATTCTGGAAGCCAAACATTTGAATGTTGATACCCTACTATACACACTTACACACGTCTTGAAACTTGGGATAGTAGAGGATACCTTGAAATGCTCTTGTCTAAAAGCCCATGTATGAAGGAAATTATAAATGAAGAAAATATAAAATTGTGTAGAAAAATGAACACTGGTTTTTTTATCACCAAAGCAGCAATAAAAAAAATATTGCGAGGGTGCTTCATCAACTAGTGCCTTAGACCAACTGGTTTGGGAGTGACTGCTAAGCCTTAGGTGTTGCAAGACGAAGAAAATACTAATATGCCTAATCAGCGAGCACATGAGTAATCGGTCGGTTAGTACCTCAAGAAGTATTAACGGTCGCATGAAAAATGTGTGAGCAAATTCATCTAAATATTCATCGATTAAAAAGTACTGAGGTGATGGACAAGAGTATGATAGCTTGAATTGAATTCTCCGAGTATAAGGATGTCTTGTACACACACGTAGGGGTATATGATCAATGTTTGGAAGAGAGAGAGGAATGAAGAATAAAGACGATGTTTTATTGAGGGATGATGTGATTTCCAACATCTTTTCATGACTATTAAGATAGGTCTCATGACAACCGAAAAGCTAGTATAGTTGGAAACTCTAATTTTCAAAGTCTTTCTTTTATAATTCTTATCTTTACATGTAATTTTCACGGTCTTCCTTTTATTATTGGATTTTGTGGGTGCAATCCGCTGAAAACCCTCAGGAGACAACACTCCTCCTACTAGGGACACCTAGAGGTTTAAAGGCTTGTTGCACGTACTCAGTGCAATCGCGTTGCCTACGAAAGTGTGCTAGTTAGTTTTTCTTTTTCTTTATTTTCTCCTTCTCTTGAATAAAGCAAGTTTGCTCGAGATGACCAAAATTAAGTTTGGGGGAATTTGATCAGTCGAAAATATTGCATTTTTAACACATCAATTTCCCTACTATTTGAAATCATCTAAAAGTGTTTGGTATAAATATAGCACATATTAGAAATTCGCCTGCAAAATACCAAATAACATGGGTTATACATTATAACCAGCATTATGAGGGAAATTGTGTGTTTATTATTGCATACGTGATCTTTTGTATATCAAACACTTGTCTCGAGATTGTGTGCAGGAAATTCTCCAGGTAAAAGAGCCGGAACTGCTAAAAGTGCTAATAAAATACGTCAAGTCCAAAACTTGTGATCTGGCAGTAAACAAGAAAGATAAAAAGATTCCAGACATAAAATAAGGCCCTAAGGATCCGCACCAAATCAACCTGAGAAAATCATGCAGAGATCGCACTAAACGTCCGTGGATCCGCCGCCGAGTCAGGTCGATCCGCCGTGGATCCGCGGCCGAGTTGACTCGTCGGCGGCAGCATTCTTCCCGAGGATTCTCTTCTCAACTACAAAACTTATTCAAGACGCTTCAAATCTCCAGAAGTTTCCCTCCAACAGCCCAGCTTCCCATGAAAGCTAGATAACTACCTTAATCTAGAAACTTCCTAAAACTACCTAGCTTCTTGTGCAAGCCTCATAACTACCAAGCTTACAAGGGAAGTTATACCTAGCTTCTAGGGGAAGCTAAAGGGAAACCTATAAAAAGGCACCTAGGGCTCCATTGAAAGGGTTGTTCAATAGTTAGATAATTAGTTGTTCATCATTTTGAGGGTAAAAAAATTGTAGTGAGATCCAAATCAATTCTAAAACAAATTGAGTGACACAATTTGATCCAAATCAAGATTCATCGAGTACCGATTCAAACAAGCATTCAACGAGACTTTTTGAAGCAACGCCGATCTTCATCCGAGCAAGAGATCCACGACGATCCGTGACTCAAGAATACGATGTGAAGCTAATTCGATGATTTAGTTCCTCCTCAAATCTTGTAGTCTTTGAGTGTATTGTAATGAAACGTCGATTAAATAAAAGGTGAAAATTCTTGATCTTGTTTTTCTTTACATTTGAGCATTATTAAAAGTTATCAATTCTTGATTGTTTTCTTTTTCATGATATTTGAGTGAAAACTCCGCTTGTGGAGGAATCGAGAAAATAGATAGATGATGATGATTAAATTCTTGAACGGTTCTTAAGTCTTATGGGTTTTGTAAAAATTTAGTTAATTGAATCAACGATGACCTAGTTTTGAGCGAGATGCTTTCTTGAATGTTTTCGCTCTAAATTAGAGATCAACGATCGATGATTGAATTTCCTAGAGGCTAGAATTTGAATGATAATCAACGAAAGGACAAGGGATGATGATGGAGAAACCCTAGTTTCTTCAATAGATCCCTAATTCTCGTTGATCGTCATCGATCTAGCAACAAATCTTCAATAAATAAGAATTTGTAATCATTATTCTTCATCATCACTATCAATTGGATCGATTCCTACAAGCCTCTTTACAAATCTTGATAATTCATTCGATTTGGACATCTTCTTGATCTTTAGTATTTCTTGGTTATAGATCTAGTTCTTGATGATTCTTGAAACTAAACTTCACAACTTTTGAATCATTTTCCTCTATTCTTTAATTTTCAACTCAACTAAAATAATAACGAACAAATCACACTTTCTCAGTGGACGATCCGTATTCATTAACGCGCTACATCGACACCGTTAATTGATTGCGGTATAAATTTCTTCAGTTGTGATTAAAACTTTTCCAAATACACACGAAGAATGATCAATCATATGTATTCTTTTATTGGGGCACTTCCGGGTTGAGGAAGATGTCACCGTTGATGTATAGGATTTTTTTTCCACATTAGGATAGACCCAAGGAGGGGAGCACAAGTAACCGAGTTCTAGAGTCAAGTGGGAGACCATCTCGAGGCATCGAGTCCAAGTTTCCTAACTCTAGAATTGGTAGGGTTGCTTGCCGCCCTCGTAGGGATCTAGGGATGTGGGTTTGGCTATTCATCACGACCATGGAATCCGTGTTTTATACATGCTTAATATAAAACCCGGAAATCCTTGTATATCCAATATTTCATATGTTGTTTTCTGCAGCGATATCTATGATGTGATCATTTGATATCTTGAGATAGATACTGTATATAGTATATATGATATATTATAGAGGTTGCTTATTTTTTTCACCCATGCTAGCCCTGACCCGCTCTGTCGTTAGTTACCTAACCTAATGGTGCATGACGGGACTTCGTGGCCAATGCAGATGGCATAAGCATACGTTGTATTTATCTGTGATGCTTAGGTAACTTAAATGATGGGACATTCATTAATGAGATTAATGAAGGAAAATAAACCTAAAGATGTTGTGGAATCGAATTTTCAAAAACAGGTAGCTCTAGTTGTTGCTTTGCATAGCGGTATTCCTTGTAGAATATCCAGCACCTCATTCTACGAGGAAAGAGCCGAGATCCCTTCATCGGGAGTGACCTCTTTCGCAATAACTGGCAGATGCTACAACCCTCGGTTTTGTCTTTTGATTGCTTTTCTAGTTCTTGCTTTGCATAAGGGTATTGTGAATATCCTGCACCTCATTCGACGAGGAAAGAGCCGAGATCCCTTCACTGGGAGTGACCTCTTTAGCGAAACTAGCAAAAGCCTAAAAAACACTCCATTTTAAATCAATTGATTCTGCAACGATATCAAGTTCAAAGCGTTAAAGGTTTTCTTAAAAACCATCCGCAACCCTCCGTCATTTTAGGAAGTAGAGTACTTAGTATTCGTGTTGCGTTTGTTGACCATAGCCGAGGCGTAGTGAACGGTAGCTAAGTGATGTCTTCCTACAAAGCATATGATGCGATTAATTAGGACAGTCATATGACTTTGTTGACCTAAGCCAAGGGTCATGTGGGTGGGTCTAATTAATCATGAAATGACGGGTAGAACTTGACTAGTGCTTAAAGTCGCATCTGCGAATTAATAAACGGGAAAGTAAGTAAGCCAATTTCTTGGATGATTTGTTGACCATAGCCAAGGTCATAAGTGCTAGGGGTAAAAACCTTTATCGGGAGTTTCAAGTGTTGAAATTTGCAACAAGATTGCATACCTTCTATGAGATAGTTGGATCCCGATACCCACTGCGCGTAATTGTTACTCCTGTGAGAGTTTTGCACTTTACAATTAGCCGATCAAGTAGGTGTCTAGAAAGGTGTCAACGGGGTTACGCCCCTGGGAAAACGAGGTTTATTTTAATTAGGTCCGTGCGAAAGCACGGAGAACCTCCCTCAAAGTACCGGCACTGGCCTGGCTGAAAGATTAGTGAACTTGTAGAGTATAATCAATCCCGGCTAGTCTTTCTTTTTAAGGTTTGAAGGAAGATTTGATCAAAACAGTGGGAGCCATCCTGATTAGATAAAATATATAACCAATCTAATCTTGCTAGAGCGCACGCAGAGTGTTTTCTTCTCTCTCTCTCTCTCTACAGGTAGCGACCTTGTCACGCCTTAATCAAGATAATAATATGGATGTATTGACCGAACCCGATTGTTATACTGAGCTGAGGAACGTTGGTCCCGCTCTACCTTATAATTGTTATAAGACCGAGCAGGAAATAGGGGAATACCAGGATTCCCATGCCGCCCAAACGAAGAAAGTGCATGATGATGCATCTTCTTCGGGTATGTTCGTTATAGAGAACTATTTCTCAGTGTCCTCTACGTCCTGGGTATGTGATACTGGATCAGGATCCCGTTAATGTAATCTGTTACATAGGCTACAGATAGGCAGAGAAATGAGAATGGGTGATGATGTTTTAAGAGTTGGAAACCGTGCAATTGTTGCAACCAAGATGTTGGCAGTTATCACCCTGTATTACCAAATACATTGATTCTGAACGAATGTTATTAGATACTGAACCTGATATACAACATCATATCAATCTTTTTATTTAGTACAGAAGGATATAATTTTGTATTGTTGGCTAATGTTTTGAACATTTCCTATATCAAGAGTTGATCGGTTCAGGCACGTTATCTAAAAGCATATACGTTCTAAATCAAACCACAGTTCTTAACGTACATAACACACACAAGAGGAAGAGTTCAGAAATGAACGAATCCTTCTTAATGCATTGTAGACTAGGTCATATCAATGCGACCAGACTAGCTAAGTTACATTTAGATGAATATTTAAATCAGTTTGAATTTACATCTTGTGAAACTTGCCAGTCTTGTCACAAAGATAAAATGACCATAGCTCCATTTACTTGAAACAGAGAAAGAGTTAGTGAACTTTTGGGACTGATACATGATGATGTATGTGGTCCCCAGTCTACACATGACAGGACTAGTTTTTTGTACTTCAGTACATTCACTGATGATCTCTCAAGATTCAGATATATGTTCCTGTTGAAACACAAGTCTGAAGCTTTTGAGAAATTCATAGAATATAAGTCAGAAGTCGAGAACCAAAATAGGTATAAGTATTTAACTCCTATGATGAGATCAGGGAGGAGAATACTTGAGCATGGAGATCCTGGACTAATCTAAAGGAGAATGAGATTCACTCTCAGCATTACTCTTTCGAACACACCACAGCACAACGGTGTATCGGGGTGGAGCAATCGCACCCTATTTGATATGGTGCGCTCTATGATGAGTACTACTGAGTATCATATTTCCTTTTGGGAGTTATGCACTTGAGAAGCTGCATACCTATCGAATTGGGTTCCAATCAATTCAGTGCCTACCATTCCATATATGATATGGTATGAGAAGAGCCTATGTCTTAAGCGAGTTAAGATTTGGGGTTGTCCGGCTTATGTTTAAAAGCAAAATCTAGACAAGCTCAAGGCAAGGTCTGTTCTGTGGAAGTTTGTTGGATATACCAAGCATTCGCAAGGGAATATCTTAAACTTCAGCTGATGTTTTGATGGAACCAGAAGATTCAATAGTTCCCGACAACCTCAGCCTCTCCGCCGATCTGGTAGGGTTCATCATCCGCCTAAGAGATACTTCGGTTTCTTTATGACAGTGGGAGCGAGGAATGCATCATAAGATGATGACCCAACTAGTTTCGAGCAGGCCATCAAGAGTAGGGACTCTGTAAGAATGGCTGGATGCTTAGCGATCTGAGATGGAATGTATGTACACCAACAAAGTATGGACTTTGGATCCCCATCAGGAGCAAGTATATCTTGAGAAGATTACTTGGTGTAGATCGAAAAGTTGAGACTTTCAAAGCTAAACTTATTGCAGAAGGTTTTCATCATCGACCAGGTATGGATTATGATGAAACCTTTTCTCCAGTGGCTATGCTTAAGTCCATCCGGATCCTACTTGCCATTGCTACATACCATGACTACGATATCTGGTGGTTGGGTGTCATGACTGCTTTTCTAGATAGTGATTTAGAAGAGAGCGTCTATAAGTACACAGCCAGAGGGCTTCGTAGACAGTGGAAGCAGCAGAAACATGTGCAAGTTGCTTTATGCGTTAAAGCAGGCATCGCGGAGTTGGAACATCTGTTTTGATGTGATAGTCAAAGCGCTTGACTTCATCAAAACGGTAGATGAACCTTATATATACAAAAGGAGTAGTAGAGAGTAAGGTGGTCTTCCTCGTATTGTATGTGGATGCCATACTCTTGATAGGAAAGGAGTTTCCTATGCTACTGTCACGACCCGCAGGGTACGGAACGTGACTGGCACTTAAGTTTACGAAACGTCTAAAGACGTCCGTAAAATAAGTAAGCCAAAGCCCAGAAAACAAAACCAATTAAGCAAAAGAGTGAAGAAAACCCAATCAATTGAAAGCGAGTTATCAAATAAGTCATGTAAAACACTTTTTAAAAACAATACCAATTTTTCCGAAAATTTCGGCAGAGTCTCCTTTGTAAATACTGGCCCCCAAAATGGGTACAACACAATATATACATGAATCCAACAAAATAGGGCATCCCCAAGCGGGAGCTAGCTCTTCGCCACAAGGCGGTCACAAATCCCACGCAATATAAATGACAACAAGCATAATAATCATAATAAAGCATAAGAAAACATCATGTCGACTCAAGTGAGCTCGACCCCAAAATACAGCATAAAAGTCCACAATCCTCACAGTCTCATTTCTAGGTCAATATACAATAATACTGGTAGAAACAGTAAATGGAGTACACTAGATACAAAGAATATACAAGGTGGTACAAAAAGAATAACATAACCCACCTATGAGCAAATCTCGAGCTCAGGCAAAAGAGGCAAAAGAACAAGTGCGCCCGTCGCTACTGAACTGACGGAGCGGACCTGCAAAAGACTGTGGCACAACGGGGGTGAGTTGCCAACTCGTGAGTAATAAATAACATCTACAAAGGCTATCGTATGCATGCACACAAGCATCCTAGCATCTATAATACAGGTATGACTGGATGCACTAGCAGGTGTGTATACAACATCAGTGTACGAATATGTATGCAACATGAATATCTGAGGTCTCAAAAGGTATATATAAGAAACATTTATCTCTTTTTGTTTTTGAAACTCTTTTAGAATGCCAGCATAATACTCAAAGAATCGACGAGAACCGGTGTCCAGCAACGACACCCAAAAGCTGTCTCAAATATCATAAATGTATCTCTGGCCTCAGCCGTCCGGCTGACCCATCTCAAATATCAATATCTCATCATCTAGCGGCCACGGTCGGTATCCTCTGGATATCCGCCGTCCCAAACAGTCACCGGTAGGTAATCCGTCCCCTGCCAGGCTCAACGTCAACACCACATTCCTCTTGCCCCGGGGTACCTTACCGGGCCCACCATGTACCCGTGGCGGTTCCTCCACTCCTCGACACGGATTTCCAAAACCACAGCAAACTCATGGTGGACGACACTTACATCACTAGAAAACAGCAATTTACATATTTTAAAAATATAATAAGTTTAGAAATTTTGCGGTTTTCCCCCGAAATCCAGCAATATCATAAAATCTCAAGAAATCCTCATAAGTGCATATATCAATGATAATGAATGCGTATGATATCAATAATCAAGTTGCGATGTGTGATCAATGGATTAAGCATGAACAATTAATATGATGAAGTACATGCACATGAATAGCAATTCTACGGTTTCATTTTAAGGAATTAAAGGCAATAGCACAAGTTTAAGTATCAATTAGTAAAAGGTTTAAATTTAAAGGTTATCTAGTGTGGTGGCATGGCAATTACCAGGGTGTGTGTGTAAGCATGAATAGTGCTCGTGCTGCATATAAAAACCCTGGCAATGGTGCAGGTGTCCTATAAAATGGTTTCGTATAGGTATGTCAATATAATGCATGGATGCAGCAAATAGTCAACTAAGTATTTCACCCCTAATTACTAACATCACTAAGGGTCTTGTAAGTTACTAAAACTATCGGGCGGCTTGCGCCATCCAACGATAGTCCCCCGTAAATGTTACATCTACTCACCGGAATCCCTGGCTAGCTGTGTCCAATCACCGCTTTCCCCTTTCGCGCCGCGTCTGACGTCTCCGCGACCGAACCTGGAATTAACATCAATACCAAACATAAGGTTACATATCAAGAACGTCGCAAAACCCAAACGAAACTACTAACGTTCGCTAGCTAGGTACAACGTGCACAAAGTGCACGGAACACACGCGAAAATCGCAAAAACTGCCAAAAACGCCGATTTGGTCGCCCGGCAAAACTAAAACCCGACTACCCAAAAATCCGCACTCGCGCATCCTAAACGTCATAGGATAAGCCAACACAAACATCAAGATGTCGAAAATAATTCATCACATAATTTTATAACAAAACTAGTAAGCATTTGCATTCCAAAATCGGTGCAAAAATCGCCGATTTGCGACAAAACGACTACAATCTAGCATAATCACCCAAGTCACACCCTTAGATAACCACTACACAAAATTTCAACTCATTAATCAAGCTTCACAACCCATTTCCATACACTAACCCCTTTCTAGATTTTCCTAAAACAACAATTTACAACCAAATCACACTTCTAAAATTAACTAAATTGGCATACTTTGAAAACCACATAACAAGGTAACCTCTTAGATTAGTTAAGTAACAACTAGATTAACTACAAAACAATTCAATTAACTATCATGGCTTCAAAACCCTAGTTTAATACAAACTATTCCTTTTAAAAAAAAGATTAGAAATTAGCTAGCTTTTAAAACTAATACCATATAATTAAAGGAATTTAGCAAAAAAAGAAAGTAACTTGATGGAAATTATACCTCAATTGAGATCTAGCAAGAATAAATTTTGCTCCAAATGATGGCCTCAAGCATCAAGATCCAAGCTCGGGAGGTGAAGGAAAAGAAAGATGAAGGAGGGTTTTAATTTGCAAGCTTTAATAAGAAATTTTGATGTGTTTTCTTGAAGAAATTTGAACAAAATGAAAAGAAAAGAGATGAAGAAGGGGGAGGTGCAGGTTTCGTCCAGTATGAGGTGAGGGGGAGGGGTGTGGGTGAGTGGGAAAGTCAAGGGTCAACTCCACAAAAGTCAATGCACCATACCTTATTAACTATATTTAAAATAATTCAATAAACCACTAATTCAACCCAAGAAAGAGAACAAAGAAATGAGGCCAGAAATTTCTGGACTTGCACAAGGTGGGGCTGTCCTAGGGCTGAGGGAAAAGAGAGAGGGGTTTTACAAAAGAAATTTTATGCAAAAAGGCCCCCTACAAGTCAAAAATTGCAAGTTTTAGCTCAAAATTCAATAAATTCGTTTCATATCATAAAAATTTGTTAAAAATCAAAATAAATTACTAAAAATTTATGTTACCACTAGATTTTAATTATCATAATTTGAGAGATTAAAATTAGCCCGGAAAAATTTGTATTTATCGCTAATTTAATGTATTTTCTTACTGGCTTAAAATAATATTAAAAAATTGAAAAATTAGGGAAAATTTTTAAACGACCAGAATTTCATAATTAACTCATTAGCTACTAAAAACAAGCAATTACCTATCCATTTTAAGTATAATTAGCCCTAAACTGCAAAATAACGAGAATGACGGTTTTCGGAAAAATACCGAATTTTCACCGAATTTCAGGAAAACACCAATACGACTTTTCAAGACGCTACAATCTTCCCCCCTTAAAGAAATTCGGTCCCGGAATTTAAAAATATAGCTACGCGTACCTTCAAAGAGATGGGGATATTTCTTCCTCATCTCGCCCTCGGTCTCCCAGGTAACCTCCTCGCTGCTCGGGCTACGCCAAAGGACCTTGACGGTTGGTATAATCTTCGACCTCAATTTCTTCACCTGTCGATCCAGGATGGCCACCGGCTGCTCTGCAAAAGAAATGTCGCGCTCTAGCTGGACTGTCGGGTGCTGAATCGCATGCGAAGGGTCGTGAAGGTACTTGCGGAGCATCGA
Organism: Agapanthus africanus; assembly: GCA_030015575.1. Lineage (NCBI taxonomy): Eukaryota > Viridiplantae > Streptophyta > Magnoliopsida > Asparagales > Amaryllidaceae > Agapanthus > Agapanthus africanus. The sequence continues at coordinate 402,466,678 of JASDDO010000031.1, read as the reverse complement.
AACATGGAAGACGGGGTGAACATCGGGAAAGCTGGGAGGAAGAGCCAAACGATATGCAACAGCGCCGACACGCTCGAGGATCTCGAAGGGACCTACGAATCTAGGGCTAAGCTTCCCCTTTCGCCCAAAACGCATCACACCCTTCATCGGAGAGACTTTCAGAAAAACATGGTCGCCAACTGCGAACTCTAATCTGCGACGGCGCCTGTCTGCATAGGATTTCTGCCTGCTCTGAGCCGCTCTCATCCGGTCTCGGATCAACTGTATCTTCGCTGTCGTCTCCTCAACAAGCTGCGGCCCCAAAATGCTGCTCTCGCTGAGCTCTGTCCAACAAACGGGCGATCTGCATCTCCTCCCATACAATGCCTCGAAAGGTGCCATCTGAATAGTATCCTGGAAGCTGTTGTTGTAGGAGAACTCCACTAGAGGTAAATGACGATCCCAGCTACCACCAAAGTCTAAAACGCATGCTCTGAGCATGTCCTCGAGAGTCTGAATGGTCCGCTCTGACTGTCCGTCTGTCTGCGGATGAAACGCTGTGCTGAAGCTCAAACGAGTGCCCAAAGCCTCCTGAAGTCTCTGCCAAAGCCGGCTGGTGAACTGAGTGCCTCGATCTGACACGATACAAGTCGGTACGCCATGTAGTCGCACGATCTCGTCAATATAGAGCTGAGCATACTGAGCGAAGCTGAAAGTCGTCTTCACTGGCAGGAAGTGAGCCGCTTTCGTCAATCTATCCACGATCACCCAGATGGAGTCATACCCTCGACTGGTCCTAGGTAGACCCACAACGAAATCCATCGAAATCTGCTCCCATTTCCACTCTGGAATGGGTAACGGCTGTAGCTCTCCTGCGGGCCTCTGGTGCTCGGCCTTGACTTGCTGACAAGTCAGGTATCTCGATACAAACTCCGCAATGTCCCTCTTCATCCCGTCCCACCAGTAGGTCTCTCTCATATCATGGTACATCTTGGTGGAACCGGGGTGGACACTATACACTGATCGGTGTGCCTCCTCAAGAATGTCGCGCCGCAATCCATCAGCATCTGGTACACACAGTCTAGATCCATATCGTAAAATCCCCTGATCGTTAACCATGAACTCGGAAAATCTGCCCTGTCCCATCTGTGCCATGATCTCTGAGCAACGGTCGTCACTGCGTTGTGCCTCATATATACGGTCAAGCAACTGTGGGCGTGCACTAACATGCGCGAGCTGTCCCCTGTCTGAGTGAACTCGAACTCAACTCGGCTGTCGCATAACATCTGCCAATCTGCTGACGACTGCCTCTGCACTGCGCGCAAAAAGGATAGACTACCCCCGGGCCTCCTACTCAACGCATCTGCCACCACATTCGCCTTGCCGGGGTGATATAAGATCTCGCAGTCGTAGTCTTTCACCAACTCCATCCAACGACGCTGTCTGAGGTTCAGGTCTCGCTGCTGAAATATGGACTTTAAGCTCTTATGATCGGTGAATATCTGACACGACTCGCCGTAAAGGTAATGTCGCCAAATCTTCAGTGCAAAGACCACTGCAGCCATCTCCAAATCATGAGTGGGGTAGTTCTGTTCATGCTTCTTCAACTGCCGAGAAGCATAAGCGATCACCCGGCCATGCTGCATCAATACGCATCCTAATCCCACTCGCGAAGCATCACAGTAGACAACAAATCCGCCTGATCCCGAAGGTAAAGATAATACCGGCGCCGTAGTCAAACAAGTCCGTAGCTGCTGAAAACTGCGCTCGCACTCCTCTGTCCAAACGAAAGGAACTCCCTTCCGGGTCAAACCGGTCAACGGTGCAGCTATACGGGAGAAGTCCTGAACAAAACGCCTGTAGTAGCCCGCCAAGCCTAGAAAACTACGGATCTCAGTCACCGATGTAGGTCGGGGCCACTGCTGAACAGCCTCAATCTTCTTCGGGTCCACACAAATGCCGTCTCTCGTAACCACGTGACCCAAGAATCCGACGCTGTCCAGCCAGAATGAACACTTGGAGAACTTCGCGAACAGCTGGTGCTCCCTCAGAGTCTGTAACGTAATCCGCAAGTGCTGCTCGTGCTCCTCTCTGCTCCGGGAGTACACCAAGATATCGTCGATAAACACGATGATGAACAAGTCAAGATAGGGCCTGAATGTACGGTTCATCAAATCCATGAATGCTGCTGGGGCGTTGGTGAGTCCGAACGACATCACCAAAAACTCGTAGTGGCCGTAGCGCGTGCGGAAAGCTGTCCTCAGTATATCCTCCTGTCGAACTCGCAGCTGATGGTATCCTGATCGCAAGTCGATCCTCGAAAAATACCCCGCACCCTGAAGCTGGTCGAACAAATCATCAATGCGCGGCAACGGATATCTGTTCCGAACGGTAACTTTGTTCAGCTGGCGGTAGTCGATACATAAGCGCAAACTTCCATCCTTCTTCTTGACAAACAGGACCGGAGCACCCCACGGAGAAACACTCGGTCGAATAAGCCCCTTATCTAACAAATCCTGCAACTGATCCTTCAGCTTTCGAAGCTCTGCCGGGGCCATCCGATAAGGAGGTATAGAAATAGGCCCCGAGCCGGGAATCAAATCAATGCAGAACACAACATCGCGCTCAGGCGGTAGCCCAGGTAGCTCATCAGGGAAAACATCAGGGAACTCAGAAACAACCGGGACCCGGTCCAACGGAACCTCTACAGCTCGAGTATCACAAATACACGCTAAGAATCCCTGACATCCCTTCCGCAAGAGCTGACCAGCGCGAAGAGACGAAATTAAGCTGGGAAGGGTGACACTGCGGTCTCCCCGAATAACAAGGACTGGCTCTCCCGGAAAGCTAAATCGGACTGCCTTCTCACGGCAGTCCACCGAAGCATAACAAGTGGCTAGCCAATCCATGCCCAGAAGCACATCAAAGTCCAACATATCGAGGAGTATCAAATCAACTGATGAATCCCTCTCCCCGATACGAACGGAACACAAACGAAAAACAAAACGAGCGACAAACGACTCGCCTACCGGAGTAACAACAACAAGCGGATGATCTAACGACGACGACTCACGGCCCAACATCGGTGCAAAGTGTGTAGATACGTATGAATGTGTGGAACCTGCGTCGAATAATACCCGTGCATCGAAAGAACAAACTGGCAAGGTACCTGTCACAACGGCATTGGATGCCTGCGCATCCAGCGGTGTCAAAGCAAAAACTCGGGCCTGTCCTCCACCGATAGCGGGCTGACCTCGACCTCGGCCTCTGCCTCCTTGTCCTCTCTGAACAGGACCGCCACGTCCACAGCCTCTCGGTGCACCTAACTGGCGTGGAGCATCGCCTTTGGTAGGAAGTAGGGCTCTCTGAGGAGGGGGTGGTGATGGTGGTAGGGTCACATGCGGAACTGTCGATGCTCCCTGTCGTCTCACCGGACAGTCTCTGACACGATGGTACAAACTCCCGCACCCAAAACACCCTGGCGACGGCTGCTGCCCCTGGGGATAAGAACCATATAACTGTCCCCGCCTAAATTCTCTGCCAGGCCTATCTCTCGGAAAGAATCTGGCGCGCTGCCTCTGAGACGGTACATCGGTGCGCATCCTCTTCGGCCCAGAAACGGCCGATGTCCGTGATATGCGTGCCTCCATCCGCAATGCCGTATCCATAGCAGCTGAATAAGTGTCGTAGTGCTGAGCGCCAATGGCAAGATATAGCTGGGCATCAAGTCCCTGTACGAACCTCTTCACCATCTTCTCCTCGGTGTCCACTAAATACTGAGCATATCGGGATAACTGTGTAAACTGGATGTCATACTCAGACACCGTCATCCCAGGTGTCTTGACTAAGGCCTCGAAGCTGCGAGCTCTGGCGTCACGAACGCTCTCTGGAAGGAAACGGGCTAGAAAGACCGCTGTAAACCCGACCCAAGTCATAGGCGGTAGACCTGCAGCTCGACCTCTCAAGACTGACTCCCACCATGTCTGCGCGAGACCCTCTAGTCGGAAACTCGCAAGCTCTACCCATCGATCATCCGAACATCTCAGCGAACGGCAGATCCTGGCTAAACTGTCAAGGAACGTCTGTGGGTCCTCCGCTGCCTCGGTGCCGGTGAATACTGGAGGTCTCAGCCTCATGAAATCCTGTAGCGAAACCGGAATGGCCACGGTGGTAGTAGTAGGAGGCAGGTATCATGGTCGTCTGTGATGTAGTAGGTACGTCATCCGGCCTCGGTGTACGACTGGCTGCAACTAGGGATCCTACCATCTGACGTAGCTCCTGCATGCCTCCCATCATCTGTCGCAACTCCTCCATACCTGTCTCGAGCCTATCCATACGGCCTGGGGAAAGTGGATCGGTCGGTCCCTGCGGCGTAGGCGTACCACCCTGCTCAGTCCTAGTCTCGGACGAGCCAGCTCGAATCTCGTCTCTGGCGGCAGCCCTCTGTGCCCTCGTAGCCTTCGGCGGCATAGTGGCTGTTACAGGAAACAGGACAGTGCAATAGGATCATAGGATACACGGAATTGAAGAAAGAATTTTCAAGCAAGTATATCCTAAAGTCACTTAGGCGGAGTACCGTATCGTAAGTATGCCGCGGACATACGCATGCTACGTTACCCTGCTTAAGTCACTTACTCCATCTACCAAGGGTCATCCTACACTCACAAAGGTAAAACCTATCGCTCTGATACCAACTTTGTCACGACCCGCAGGGTACGGAACGTGACTGGCACTTAAGTTTACGAAACGTCTAAAGACGTCCGTAAAATAAGTAAGCCAAAGCCCAGAAAACAAAACCAATTAAGCAAAAGAGTGAAGAAAACCCAATCAATTGAAAGCGAGTTATCAAATAAGTCATGTAAAACCCTTTTTAAAAACAATACCAATTTTTCCGAAAATTTCGGCAGAGTCTCCTTTTTAAATACTGGCCCCCAAAATGGGTACAACACAATATATACATGAATCCAACAAAATAGGGCATCCCCAAGCGGGAGCTAGCTCTTCGCCACAAGGCGGTCACAAATCCCACGCAATATAAATGACAACAAGCATAATAATCATAATAAAGCATAAGAAAACATCATGTCGACTCAAGTGAGCTCGACCCCAAAATACAGCATAAAAGTCCACAATCCTCACAGTCTCATTTCTAGGTCAATATACAATAATACTGGTAGAGACAGTAGATGGAGTACACTAGATACAAAGAATATACAAGGTAGTACAAAAAGAATAACATAACCCACCTATGAGCAAATCTCGAGCTCAGGCAAAAGAGGCAAAAGAACAAGTGCGCCCGCCGCTACTGAACTGACGGAGCGGACCTGCAAAAGACTGTGGCACAACGGGGGTGAGTTGCCAACTCGTGAGTAATAAATAACATCTACAAAGGCTATCGTATGCATGCACACAAGCATCCTAGCATCTATAATACAGGTATGACTGGATGCACTAGCAGGTGTGTATACAACATCAGTGTACGAATATGTATGCAACATGAATATCTGAGGTCTCAATAGGTATATATAAGAAACATTTATCTCTTTTTGTTTTTGAAACTCTTTTAGAATGCCAGCATAATACTCAAAGAATCGACGAGAACCGGTGTCCAGCAACGACACCCAAAAGCTGTCTCAAATATCATAAATGTATCTCTGGCCTCAGCCGTCCGGCTGACCCATCTCAAATATCAATATCTCATCATCTAGCGGCCACGGTCGGTATCCTCTGGATATCCGCCGTCCCAAACAGTCACCAGTAGGTAATCCGTCCCCTGCCAGGCTCAACGTCAACACCACATTCCTCTTGCCCCGGGGTACCTTACCGGGCCCACCATGTACCCGTGCCGGTTCCTCCACTCCTCGACACGGATTTCCAAAACCACAGCAAACTCATGGTGGAAGACACTTACATCACTAGAAAACCGCAATTTACATATTTTAAAAATATAATAAGTTTAGAAATTTTGCGGTTTTCCCCCGAAATCCAACAATATCATAAAATCTTAAGAAATCCTCATAAGTGCATATATCAATGATAATGAATGCGTATGATATCAATAATCAAGTTGCGATGTGTGATCAATGGATTAAGCATGAACAATTAATATGATGAAGTACATGCACATGAATAGCAATTCTACGGTTTCATTTTAACGAATTAAAGGCAATAGCACAAGTTTAAGTATCAATTGGTAAAAGGTTTAAATTTAAAGGTTATCTAGTGTGGTGGCATGGCAATTACCAGGGTGTGTGTGTGTAAGCATGAATAGTGCTCGTGCTGCATATAAAAACCCTGGCAATGGTGCAGGTGTCCTATAAAATGGTTTCGTATAGGTATGTCAATATAATGCATGGATGCAGCAAATAGTCAACTAAGTATTTCACCCCTAATTACTAACATCACTAAGGGTCTTGTAAGTTACTAAAACTATCGGGCGGCTTGCGCCATCCAACGATAGTCCCCCGTAGATGTTACATCTACTCACCGGAATCCCTGGCTAGCTGTGTCCAATCACCGCTTTCCCCTTTCGCGCCGCGTCTGACGTCTCCGCGACCGAACCTGGAATTAACATCAATACGAAACATAAGGTTACATATCAAGAACGACGCAAAACCCAAACGAAACTACTAACGTTCGCTAGCTAGGTACAACGTGCACAAAGTGCGCGGAACGCCGATTTGGTCGCCCGGCAAAACTAAAACCCGACTACCCAAAAATCCGCACTCACGCATCCTAAACGTCATAGGATAAGCCAACACAAACATCAAGATGTCGAAAATAATTCATCACATAATTTTATAACAAAACTAGTAAGCATTTGCATTCCAAAATCGGAGCAAAAATCGCCGATTTGCGACAAAACGACTACAATCTAGCATAATCACCCAAGTCACACCATTAGATAACCACTACACAAAATTTCAACTCATTAATCAAGCTTCACAACCCATTTCCATACACTAACCCCTTTCTAGATTTTCCTAAAACAACAATTTACAACCAAATCACACTTCTAAAATTAACTAAATTAGCATACTTTGAAAACCACATAACAAGGTAACCTCTTAGATTAGTTAAGTAACAACTAGATTAACTACAAAACAATTCAATTAACTATCATGGCTTCAAAACCCTAGTTTAATACAAACTATTCCTTTTAAAAAAAAGATTAGAAATTAGCTAGCTTTTAACACTAATACTATATAATTAAAGGAATTTAGCAAAAAAAGAAAGTAACTTGATGGAAATTATACCTCAATTGAGATCTAGCAAGAATAAATTTTGCTCCAAATGATGGCCTCAAGCATCAAGATCCAAGCTCGGGAGGTGAAGGAAAAGAAAGATGAAGGAGGGTTTTAATTTGCAAGCTTTAATAAGAAATTTTGATGTGTTTTCTTGAAGAAATTTGAACAAAATGAAAAGAAAAGAGATGAAGAAGGGGGAGGTGCAGGTTTCGGCCAGTATGAGGTGTGGGGGAGGGGTGTGGGTGAGTGGGAAAGTCAAGGGTCAACTCCACAAAAGTCAATGCACCATACCTTATTAACTATATTTAAAATAATTCAATAAACCACTAATTCAACCCAAGAAAGAGAACAAAGAAATGAGGCCAGAAATTTCTGGACTTGCACAAGGTGGGGCTGTCCTAGGTCTGAGGGAAAAGAGAGAGGGGTTTTACAAAAGAAATTTTATGCAAAAAGGCCCCCTACAAGTCAAAAATTGCAAGTTTTAGCTCAAAATTCAATAAATTCGTTTCATATCATAAAAATTTGTTAAAAATCAAAATAAATTACTAAAAATTTATGTTACCACTAGATTTTAATTATCATAATTTTAGAGATTAAAATTAGCCCGGAAAAATTTGTATTTATCGCTAATTTAATGTATTTTCTTACCGGCTTAAAATAATATTAAAAAATTGAAAAATTAGGGAAAATTTTTAAACGACCAGAATTTCATAATTAACTCATTAGCTACTAAAAACAAGCAATTACCTATCCATTTTAAGTATAATTAGCCCTAAACTGCAAAATAACGAGAAAGACGGTTTTCGGAAAAATACCGAATTTCAGGAAAACACCAAAACGACTTTTCAAGACGCCACAGCTACACTCGGTCAATCTCCTCTTATCACATTGATTCTCCATATAGGATCTAGGTGATACCTCCTAAATCCTGGTTTTTGATCTATCAGATAGATCTAAGTAGATGTTAGGATTCTCACTAGGTGTAGTGAGAGGGTATCAATCGATCCTGGGGAGAATCACTGGATAGCTTCCAGGGTGGTAAGGATGACTGAATGTCAGTCACAGGCACTGTGTTTGCCCTCAGTGGAGGGCCGATATGTTGGAAGAGTTCCAAGCTATATACCCGGGCAAACTAGACGATAAAGGCTGGATACATCGCTATCAAAGATACTACCAAAGACGCGGTCTGGTTGTATATTTGTTCATGAGATGAACAAGGTTCCTACCATTGTGTGACAATGGAGATGTAGCTTTAGCCTAGGAACCCCGGTCCCATCAGTGACCCCGGCATATTCTAAGGCGGTATCACCTGATCATGGAGATGGATGATCTCCAGGGAGATCAAGGTTAGGAGAGTGGACTCAGAGGTTAACACGGTGGATCCACCCACTGAGGCCTTTCCTGCGAGAGACTTTTATAGGACGTTAGGTATGCTATACTAAAAAAACTAGCCTTAGTGTAAGTGGGAGATTGTTAGTCGTATATATATGCCCTAGAGGCCATTATTGTACATGAGATGTATATTATAGTGGATGCTTGAACATATATAGGGAGGACTTTCTTGCTCGACATGATAGTACGCTATTTGGTTGCTCTTTATCTTAACATGTATACTTGCTGTCTCTCTATTACATGTTGATAAAGCCCTTAGGATGTGTACTTGACTTCCAGGATTATGATGCAGATCATACTAGTGGGGCCTGGGTAGTCTATGAGTTCATCCTTCAAAGGTCCTAGTCGTGCGAATATCAAGACGGGTCATCTATATTCCAGAGTAGACTAGCGTATATCTTCTCGACCCATGTGATGGGCGATGGATGATCCCATATCCATTGGTGTTTGACATCAGAGATGGTATACGGGTGCTCGGTGGAGACTGGGTACACTGAACAGACTCGCCGAGAACTCCTAGATGGTATTATACCTCACGTCAGATAGCAGTTCTCTTGTGACACCGGTACAGGTTAGTCTGTCGACCCAAGATCGTCATAGAGTCTTGTGTGTCTCCCACTGTACTTTGATTTCCACCCTACCACGGCTCTACTAAGTCGTGCAAACAGGTGGTTTTTGGGTACAATCCCGAGTCACATGGAGGCAATGAGCGATAGGAGGGGATTCGTCTCTCCCGGTATTGGGGGTTGATATTGCGCTATGCTCGATTGGCCATAACTGAAATCCATGGCCAGGGTAGATGTGATTTACTGGTAAGTGTTATCAATAGTTTCACGCCCGTTATAGACCTTACATCGGCATGACTTATCAACCTACTGGGGTCTGACGTTTACCACCCCTAGGAGAGATATGCGACATATCAGACGAAGAGACCGGACCGTACGGAAGTGTTACTGATTGGATTCGCAGGAGTATGAGAAGGCTTGCTTGTTGAACTTATGATCGCTCAATACCCGGTGGCCGTTACGTTTAGCGCGCCTCCTGCGTCTTGTGGGTGTTTGATATGATCATCACCTACTGCCGGCGTATTGACGAGTCTTTAGAGTCCTACACAGAGGTTTCCTGGCTCAAGAGAAACGAAGTAGGGGCACATATGTGATATGTGCGGGACTGAGATTAATACGCATATGTGATACCATATTCTATTCTCACTATTTGTGTCATCGGTCGGTTATATGCGATATAGCCGGGTTATCGAATCAAGTGTTGATTTGATAAATTGATACACATAATATTAGTCGATTATATATAGCCGGATTATTAAATAAAGTATTGATTTAATAATCTAATGTATAATTATATATTTGATATATTAATTTACATTAACTAGTATTAGCTCACTTAAGATATCTTTTTCTCACTTAAGTGTGCATTAAATATTTATGTGATATATATTTGTGCACATGATTTTGTATCATGCTTGATGATACATGAGTCATGGGTGTATGAGACTTACACCACACTTAAGATGGTGTTTATGTTATTATTTATTTTATGTAATTCAAAATTAGTTGGATAATTGTCATGAGTGGAAGCTTGTATATTGTTTGACTTTGTCCACTAATTTTGACTTACATAAGATATGTATTAACCAAACCACTATCTTAAACTATGGTTATGTGTCACGACCCGAAAGAGCACGTGACTGGCCCTTGAAACATATGAAGTCTATAGGACTCCATCTGATCCAAGTAAACCAAAGCCAAGAAATCTAAAACCATTTAAGGAGTAAATAAAGAAAACTGGTCATTAATAACTAAGCCGGAAGATGCATTTTTCTTTACAACAAGAATAATATATATGCAATGATAAAGGCATCCCCAAGCGGGAGCTTGCTCTTCGTCAATCGACGGTCATAACCACGCAAGCAATATGATATACAACGCCGAATGGCGAGGATCAAAACTCAAAAAGAAACTCACAATAACATGAAAACCATAATACTGCTACGCGCGACGCTAAGGTCGAAATAATACATCACTAGTGTCTAAATCTGAAACAATATAGAAGGTTTGGTTGATGGAATTCTAGATACAAAAGAATAATACATCAACAAGGGTGGTCCTGATACAAAAGAACCCACCTACCCAAGCAAGTCCCCCATATAGAAGAAGTGTGCCAGAAATGCCGCTATGGAACCTGTACGGCAAAACCCTGCAAGAACTGTGGCACAACGGGGGTGAGTTGCCAACTCGTGAATAGAAAATATCTACAAGCAGAAATCGAATGCAAGACATAATCTTAGTTCAATACGATCAGTATATAATATAACCCTCAAGAGTAAGTCTGAAGCATGAAAATGTGGCAATGTAACATCTAATCATGTAGGTAGTGCTAAGTACTCGTGCCAGTGACTCAGGTAATAACATGTCATAAATGTAAGGTATGTCTGCATGAAGTAAATAAGATGAAGTATCAAAATGGATATCAATACACATATATTAGCTTCCCATTCCACTAATATTGGTGTAAGGGTATATATAAGAGCCCCTCATACCCTGTTATATATACAAATGAAGTAAGATCAATGTAATAAAAGTCTATATGTGATCAAAGTCTGTATAACCGTGGATCCCATCCACTCGTCACCCAATGACAATAAGCATCATGCATATAAATGTGAGGATATAATCAAAATCATGGAAAACATCATGAAACCTGTGCCTAGCATCGGCACGTAAATCCTCATGCATCGGGCATCCGTCAATTCGGGTCAGCCCACTCTCTCATATATCGGACATCCGTCAGTCCGGGTCAGCCCACCCTCTCATATATCGGGCATCCGTCGGTCCGGGTCAGCCCACCCTCTCATATATCGGGCATCCGTCAGTCCGGGTCAGCCCACTCTCTCATATATCGGGCCTCCGTCAGTATGGGACAGCCCACTCTTTCATATATCGGGCCCCACCATGTACCCTCATACGACACCCACTCCTCGTATGGGGTATAAAATCAGAACCGATAAATCTCATGGTGGCAGCACAAATATCATATCAAGGAGACCGGGTTTTTCAAATAAGTACATACTTTCCTTTGAAATTATCCACAGTTCCCAAATCCAGAAATATCATGAAAATGAATATCTCGATGCGTATAATCAGAAAGCATGATGTATGTGACATATTAATGAAATGCAAGTATAACAGGATATCATGCAACATGAAATAATAGTATGAACTTACAAGGTCATATCCTGATGCAATAATACTACTGTGTAGTGACATGGCAATTATCGATGATGAAGTGTTTGAGCTGGCAAGCAAGTGTACGTGGAACATATGTATCATCGATAATGGTGCTGGTGTCCTAACAGCATGATTGCAATATAGAAATAAACACATGCAACGCGATGCGGGATCGAATAAAACAATGCAACAGTGAAGAATCTACACCAATATGTATATGTCATGCAGTTATGCCATTTGAAAGAAGACGAATCAGGATTTTTAGTAAAGTAAGGGCTACGGTGATTTTAAGGAAGATACGTCTTTTTGAAAATACCCGTAGAATCCCTTTTCTTGTCTTTAAGATATTTCTGATTCGTAGCTTTTGAAATAGGTATGACGCGGGTCTGGTCTAACATCTACTATGCAAACTACAGATCTAAGTATCAAGTCAATCAGGAGGGGTATAGAAACCACCTAAATCTGAGTCGATATATGTATATATAGTAGTCGGTGATTCCGCCTCAGTAGTATCGCGTGCGATACAGTATATCATATGACATCCTCAAGTCATGAATGCGAATTTATCATCAATATAAAGCTCGTACGGCATCCCAATAGCTGGGTACGGGTCAGTATCACGTTCTTCTCATTAAATATCAGGTATCATTATCATCATATCACATAATCTGTGGTACTGATCTATGTCTAGTACAAATCGATACCATCTATATAAGTATGAATGCGGGGGTAAAACACACGTCCAAAGCCCGCTAGAATCACATGTCGTATCCCAGATACGAATCATATCAAAACTTTGATCTCACGGCACTAAGCCCAATATCATCGACTCATCTCCAAGTCATCCAATATCATCATCAACACTGTGTAAGTATAGTGAATATGCAAGGGTGTGCGTGTGAGTGTAAGCCTATTCTAGGGTTCGCGACTATGAACTACACTAGTTTACTTCTAACCCTAAACTATCCATAATACACCTCACACAATATCCATGACACACTATAACTATCAACTAGTATATATATATACTATACTAATATCGGAGTGCGGGGGTGCTATACGCCATCCAGCCGACTTCCCCCGTAGATATAATCTACTCACCTTGCGTCTTCATTTGTCGATGTCACCACGCGTTTGCTTGTCGTCCCGAAGTCTTCATGGGGTACCTACACATTAACGTATCGCAAATGCGTATCAAAACCAATTCCAAACTAAAACGGCACACGAAACCCAAAACGATACGATAAGGGGCCTATAGGTTAGAACTTATGGGCACGCCTTCAAAACCATCAATCAATCCTCGATATCGTCATATAAACGCCAAATAGTCGAGGTAAAACATAATACACAATTTCAGAATTAAAAATACAGAATACGAAAACACGAATCCAGAACAGCAACTAAGGAAATAGGCTCCAGATTTCACCCTAGGTCAAACTATACAAATCTACACATACTAGGGGTCTAATCTATACATGTAGGGGCTACAGAACCAAAACGACACAACATGGGGCAGATCTGGCAACAAATTGCGGCCAATAGGATTAAATTGGCAGTTGGGAAAATGAGTTAGGGGTTAGGGTCTTGGTGGTAGCTTCCTGGGTGCCTGCACATATCACTGTCCAACCAAAATAATTTTCAGAGTCTCGGGTTGATAGCAGATCTCATATAACCTTCACAGATTCCTTAAATTTTCCGATATCGGTTTCTAATTCCGTATTCCGGGTCTTAAGTCTCAGGTTTGGGTGTCAATTAATGCACTAGGGTGCTTATATAACCTCTACTAAGCTCAATTTAACATCACAACACAAAATTTCCCCCAAACACTAACTAGGTTTTTCTTAAGTCACCAAAATCACACAATATCGGTTCAATCATAACATAGGGGTATAAGTAATGCAAAACTAGGCTAATGGTCCAGAAAAATACCTCATTTGGCATCTCAAGAATTTTCTTGAGTTGCCCCTAGTGGCCAAAATCTTTACTTTCTTGGTCCAATGTGTAGATCTTGAGCTTGTGCACACTTTTAATGAAATGAATATGGGGTTTTGGTGTTGTTTTTTAGATGATTTGTGGCTTGAAGAGGGGAGGATGAAGAGGGGCGGCAGCTACAGCAGGAGATGGAGGAAGAGGGAGAGAGAAAATGAGAGGAAGAATGAAGAGAATGCTAAGTCCTTGGGTCAAAGAAGACCATGCCTCTCTCTCTCACACCATACCTCATATAATAATCCTTTTCCATTTTCTTTTTCTTTTCCTTTTCTTTCCTCTCTAAATCCTTCTCACTAGAATAGTAACCCCAAAAGAAACATGGTGGGAAAATGCACAATTGTAAGAAAAATGATATATGCATGTTTTGCAAAAAAATGCTTAAAAACCGATTAGCGATTTTTAATCGCGATTAGCACTGAGTTAGCATATAACTAATCATAAAAACTTAAAAATGGCATAATTCCCTAAAATACCCTATTTTAGAATTTTCCATAATTTTTCCAAATTTTTCTGTATTTAATTATACCGAATTATTAAAATATTTAATAAAATAATATTAAATTATAAAAATTCCCAAAAAATAATATTTTATTTTTTTGAAATGTTACAATCTTCCCCCCTTAAATAAATTCGGTCCCCGAATTTAAATTTAAACCCCCAAATTTTAAAACATTTCAGTAAAATAAAAAAAAAATCCAAATTGTTGGGGCTCCGAAAACCTCAATACATAAAACGCATATAAGAATACCCCGTGCGTCTGGTGCGCACGGAAATCAAGATCCAAATATGTACCATACCGGTGCACAAGCAACAACTAGGTGCAACGGGTGTGCACACAACAACTGTCATAGGCAACGTGTGTGCCTGACAGCAAAATCAGGTATATCTGACATACCCAAAGAATTCCGATTTAGTGCATCTGGTGTGCACCAGAATCGTATCTCAAAGCATGCACTTAACACGCACGGAAATCCAAATCAGATATACCGCAGTGTATAAGCTCACAATCAAGTGCATCAGCATGCACAAAACATAAATACCGTCGTCGGTAGTCCCTCCTTCAAAGTCGAGAAGGTGTCGGTGCATCCAATGCTAGCAGTGCAAGATATCTACTTGCCTCTTTCTCACGGTCTGGCGTTCTCTATCTCTGGGTCCTTATCTTCTTTGTGGATTACCAATCTCACAATCAATCGGCTCATCGGCCCTGTCAGGTGTGCTAACGGGGATGATCCCGTTCTGGCACTTCTTTGGTCATCTCTCGGTCAATCCTCACGACCATTCGTAAACCAGCATGTTGCTGGCGTCGGCCTCTGGCTCTTTGAATGCACGTGACACATCTAATCCTGGGTGCAAATATCTTTGCAGCCGTGTCCTGGAAGGAATCATGCTCAAGGTCTCTTCCGATCTTACCTATGCCGGTCTGTACGGAGTCTGGTACTCTTGCATAATCTCTTCTCGCTCGATGGACATCTGCGTCCTCAGCACAACATTTTCTCGGAAACTGGTCGCATCCCAACACCTATGTAAGCATATCAGGTCTCTGGTCTCGACGGAAAGTAATGACAACTCATCAGCGTCTCGCACGAACCTCTGGTTCCACTTGTCTCTATCGTCGTCCACTATGACGTCACGCCATGCTATCTACGCACTGCACTGTTCTCGGCCACGGTCAATCCGAATTCTCTCGCACAGACTCGAAATTGCGTACTCTGTAGCTTCATCATTCTGTATAAGATGTCTGGCCGAACCGGTCCTCGGGAACGCGTCCTAACCATCGGAGGAATACTCAATACTCGTCCGTCCTCGATCAACTCGCAACGCATCTGGGTAAGGTCCTTTATCCGAACCTGGTCAACTATCTCGTCGACGATGCCGAACTCTGTCCTGCTGGGTGTGCGTAATATAACCACTCCTGGTCCAGGTCTTATCGTATAGTATTCCAGAAAGGTCCTGTCGAGGTGTTTCTCAAATCCCATTCCTGCCGAATTGCTCGGAAGTCATCGTCCATTGCTGAAGCTAATTCTTGTTCCGGAACGGCTGCATACTCATCGCGCCTCTTTCTAGAAGATATATCCATACACAAGGCCTCTGCGTGCGTATCGCATCTCTGATGTTAGCGGAGTGGGAACGTCATCTCGTCGAAATCTCTTGCGAACTCTTTACTTCACTCTGCTTCAATGTCGACAGATTCGGACTCGTCTCATCGTGGCTGCATGAACTGGCTCCAATGGTTATGCTCGTATCTGGACTCTCCCAAGCAATGTGTCCCATCACATAATATCCGAATGATGTCGAATCATCCGATCGTTTGCCAAAACCTCATAATCACCCAAGAGATCAACATCTTGGGTACAGTTTAATAGTATCGAGTACATACCACAGCGTCGGTGGTCCAGCCGTAGAAGGGCAAACCCAACCCTCACTAATGGCGCCGCGGAACTGCTGCAAACCCTAAGGTTCAAAGGCTTTCACACAGTCATTAAGTCGAGTTAGGGTTTCATTCTTCTAGAGGGTCTATAGAATCGCTTGCATGTCTTTCCGAATACTTTAAACTTGTAAAATGGGCTCCTGACATTCGATCGTCTCTATCGACTCTCAACGAATCTGCGTGAAGTTGTCTCTAGCTGGAATCAATCTATCTGATGACCTCGCATCGGGGTAAGCGGACGAACCACACGTCCTAGTCATTCCTCCTCGGGTGACTAGCGACTCACTATCATATCTCCAAGTATATACTCATGCTGTAGTTGCTCCAATCATCTGGGCGATATCTCGTCATTTGCAGCAACAACTGTCTTGCTCGTCTGTACGCCATACAGCGCCTCAATCCTTCAGGAAAGGCGATACATTGGCGGTCATCTCTAAATCGGTCTGCTCTAGATCTGAGCAAGACTCTCCACACTGGAAATCTTCAACTCAACTGGGCCTGCTCCGGCGCATAAATCTGACGAATCACCTTCGTCTCTCAAATCGGGTAGACTAGCTATCATCTGTCTCATATATGCCTGGAAGCTCCTGTGATCTCAGCTCGTAAGCTCCGGAAGCGACATCCTATCAACCTCAGCAACAGCTGATCCATCTGTCTGCACGGTAGGCAACATCATAATTTCTGAGGTATGTTGTACATCAACAGTCCTCTCTCAACTGGCAGCTCTAACAATGGCCCGATCACCCGGTGTAAAACCAAGCACTCGCCTCCACAAGAGGTCATAATCATCAATACAACTCAAGACGTTCCCATGTCACCGGAAAACACAATAGTCGGCCCTCGTACCAGACGAGCTCGCCCTGACCGTAACACTAGCAGCAGCTTAACTGCGCTTAAACAATGGCGACAGGAACCACAATCGAGTATCGAAGAGAGCAGATCAATGGCAAGAAAGAAAACAACATATCCAGAATGGATACATGATCATAAGAAGGAACAACATCAATGAAAGTATGATCATGGAATTAATAGAATCAAGGATCTCAAATGGATGTATAATCATGGATATGAAGAGAATCACTGATCTCGAAAATATGTACATCCTAAGGTTCCTTAAGCAGAGTAGCGTGTCGTAAGTATGCCGTGGAACATACCCCCAGTACGTCACTCTACTTTAGTCACCTATTCCATCAACCAAGGGTCATCCTACGCGACGAAAGTTCGGGTCTAATACCCCCTCGACTAAGGCTAAGTTCCGTAAGGTCAAGCCTAAGTTCCGTATATACATAGACGCCCTAGGCTCCACATAGTCAAACTTAGATTCGAACCAAGGTTAACCTAGCGATTTGATACCTACTTTTTCACGACCCGAAAGAGCACGTGACTGGCCCTTGAAACAAATGAAGTCTATAGGACTCCATCTGATCCAAGTAAGCCAAAGCCCAGAAATCTAAAACCATTTAAGGAGTAAATAAAGAAAACTGGTGATTAATAGCTAAGCCGAAAGTTGCATTTTTCTTTACAACAAGAATAATATATATGCAAAGATAAAAGGCATCCCTAAGCGGGAGCTAGCTCTTCGTCAATCGACGGTCATAACCACGCAAGCAATATGATATACAACGCTGAATGGCGAGGATCAAAACTCAAAAATAAACTCACAATAACATGAAAACCGTAATACTGCTACGCGCGACTCTAAGGTCGAAATAATACATCACTAGTGTCTAAGTCTGAAACAACATACATGTTTTGGTTGATGGAATTCTAGATACAAAAGAATAATACATCAACAAGGGTGGTCCTGATACAAAAGAACCCACCTACCCAAGCAAGTCCCCCATATAGTAGCAGTGTGCCAGAAATGCCGCTATGGAACCTGTACGGCAAAACCCTGCAAGAACTGTGGCACAACGTGGGTGAGTTGCCAACTCGTGAATAGAAAATATCTACAAGCAGAAATCGAATGCAAGACATAATCCTAGGTCAATACGATCAGTATATAATATAACCCTCAAGAGTAAGTCTGAAGCATGAAAATGTGGCAATGTAACATCTAATCATGTAGGTAGTGCCAAGTACTCGTGCCAGTGCCTCAGGTAATAACATGTCATAAATGTAAGGTGTGTCTGCATGAAGTAAATATGATGAAGTATCAAAATGGATATCAATACACATATATTAGCGTCCTATTTCACTAATATTGGTGTAAGGGTATATATAAGAGCGCCTTCATACCCTGTTATATATACAAATGAAGTATGATCAATGTAATAAAAGTCTATATGTGATCAAAGTCTATATAACCGTGGATCCCGTCCACCCATCACCTAATGAAAATAAGCATCATGCATGTAAATGTGAGGATATAATCAAAATCATGGAAAACATCATGAAAGCTGTGCCTAGCATCGGCACGTAAATCCTCATGCATCGGGCATCCGTCAATCCGGGTCAGCCCACTCTCTCATATATCGGGCATCCGTCAGTCCGGGTCAGCCCACCCTCTCATATATCGGGCATCCGTCAGTCCGGGTCAGCCCACTCTCTCATATATCGGGCCCCACCATGTACCCTCATACGGCACCCACTCCTCCTATGGGGTATAAAATCAGAACCGATAAATCTCATGGTGGCAGCGCAAATATCATATCAAGGAGACCGGGTTTTTCAAATAAGTACATACTTTCCTTTGAACTAGCCTTAGTGTAAGTGGGAGATTGTTAGTCGTATATATATGCCCTAGAGGCCATTATTGTACATGAGATGTATATTATAGTGGATGCTTGGACATATATAGGGAGGACTTTCTTGCTCGACATGATAGTACGCTATTTGGTTGCTCTTTATCTTAACATGTATACTTGCTGTCTCTCTATTACATGTTGATAAAGCCCTTAGGATGTGTACTTGACTTCCAGGATTATGATGCAGATCATACTAGTGGGGCCTGGGTAGTCTATGAGTTCATCCTTCAAAGGTCCTAGTCGTGCGAATATCAAGACGGGTCATCTATATTCCAGAGTAGACTAGCGTATATCTTCTCGACCCATGTGATGGGCGATGGATGATCCCATATCCATTGGTGTTTGACATCAGAGATGGTATACGGGTGCTCGGTGGAGACTGGGTACACTGAACAGACTCGCCGAGAACTCCTAGATGGTATTATACCTCACGTCAGATAGCAGTTCTCTTGTGACACCGGTACAGGTTAGTCTGTCGACCCAAGATCGTCATAGAGTCTTGTGTGTCTCCCACTGTACTTTGATTTCCACCCTACCACGGCTCTACTAAGTCGTGCAAACAGGTGGTTTTTGGGTACAATCCCGAGTCACATGGAGGCAATGAGCGATAGGAGGGGATTCGTCTCTCCCGGTATTGGGGGTTGATATTGCGCTATGCTCGATTGGCCATAACTGAAATCCATGGCCAGGGTAGATGTGATTTACTGGTAAGTGTTATCAATAGTTTCACGCCCGTTATAGACCTTACATCGGCATGACTTATCAACCTACTGGGGTCTGACGTTTACCACCCCTAGGAGAGATATGCGACATATCAGACGAAGAGACCGGACCGTACGGAAGTGTTACTGATTGGATTCGCAGGAGTATGAGAAGGCTTGCTTGTTGAACTTATGATCGCTCAATACCCGGTGGCCGTTACGTTTAGCGCGCCTCCTGCGTCTTGTGGGTGTTTGATATGATCATCACCTACTGCCGGCGTATTGACGAGTCTTTAGAGTCCTACACAGAGGTTTCCTGGCTCAAGAGAAACGAAGTAGGGGCACATATGTGATATGTGCGGGACTGAGATTAATACGCATATGTGATACCATATTCTATTCTCACTATTTGTGTCATCGGTCGGTTATATGCGATATAGCCGGGTTATCGAATCAAGTGTTGATTTGATAAATTGATACACATAATATTAGTCGATTATATATAGCCGGATTATTAAATAAAGTATTGATTTAATAATCTAATGTATAATTATATATTTGATATATTAATTTACATTAACTAGTATTAGCTCACTTAAGATATCTTTTTCTCACTTAAGTGTGCATTAAATATTTATGTGATATATATTTGTGCACATGATTTTGTATCATGCTTGATGATACATGAGTCATGGGTGTATGAGACTTACACCACACTTAAGATGGTGTTTATGTTATTATTTATTTTATGTAATTCAAAATTAGTTGGATAATTGTCATGAGTGGAAGCTTGTATATTGTTTGACTTTGTCCACTAATTTTGACTTACATAAGATATGTATTAACCAAACCACTATCTTAAACTATGGTTATGTGTCACGACCCGAAAGAGCACGTGACTGGCCCTTGAAACATATGAAGTCTATAGGACTCCATCTGATCCAAGTAAACCAAAGCCAAGAAATCTAAAACCATTTAAGGAGTAAATAAAGAAAACTGGTCATTAATAACTAAGCCGGAAGATGCATTTTTCTTTACAACAAGAATAATATATATGCAATGATAAAGGCATCCCCAAGCGGGAGCTTGCTCTTCGTCAATCGACGGTCATAACCACGCAAGCAATATGATATACAACGCCGAATGGCGAGGATCAAAACTCAAAAAGAAACTCACAATAACATGAAAACCATAATACTGCTACGCGCGACGCTAAGGTCGAAATAATACATCACTAGTGTCTAAATCTGAAACAATATAGAAGGTTTGGTTGATGGAATTCTAGATACAAAAGAATAATACATCAACAAGGGTGGTCCTGATACAAAAGAACCCACCTACCCAAGCAAGTCCCCCATATAGAAGCAGTGTGCCAGAAATGCCGCTATGGAACCTGTACGGCAAAACCCTGCAAGAACTGTGGCACAACGGGGGTGAGTTGCCAACTCGTGAATAGAATATCTACAAGCAGAAATCGAATGCAAGACATAATCTTAGTTCAATACGATCAGTATATAATATAACCCTCAAGAGTAAGTCTGAAGCATGAAAATGTGGCAATGTAACATCTAATCATGTAGGTAGTGCTAAGTACTCGTGCCAGTGACTCAGGTAATAACATGTCATAAATGTAAGGTATGTCTGCATGAAGTAAATAAGATGAAGTATCAAAATGGATATCAATACACATATATTAGCTTCCCATTCCACTAATATTGGTGTAAGGGTATATATAAGAGCCCCTCATACCCTGTTATATATACAAATGAAGTAAGATCAATGTAATAAAAGTCTATATGTGATCAAAGTCTGTATAACCGTGGATCCCATCCACTCGTCACCCAATGACAATAAGCATCATGCATATAAATGTGAGGATATAATCAAAATCATGGAAAACATCATGAAACCTGTGCCTAGCATCGGCACGTAAATCCTCATGCATCGGGCATCCGTCAATTCGGGTCAGCCCACTCTCTCATATATCGGACATCCGTCAGTCCGGGTCAGCCCACCCTCTCATATATCGGGCATCCGTCAGTCCGGGTCAGCCCACCCTCTCATATATCGGGCATCCGTCAGTCCGGGTCAGCCCACTCTCTCATATATCGGGCCTCCGTCAGTATGGGACAGCCCACTCTTTCATATATCGGGCCCCACCATGTACCCTCATACGACACCCACTCCTCGTATGGGGTATAAAATCAGAACCGATAAATCTCATGGTGGCAGCACAAATATCATATCAAGGAGACCGGGTTTTTCAAATAAGTACATACTTTCCTTTGAAATTATCCACAGTTCCCAAATCCAGAAATATCATGAAAATGAATATCTCGATGCGTATAATCAGAAAGCATGATGTATGTGACATATTAATGAAATGCAAGTATAACAGGATATCATGCAACATGAAATAATAGTATGAACTTACAAGGTCATATCCTGATGCAATAATACTACTGTGTAGTGACATGGCAATTATCGATGATGAAGTGTTTGAGCTGGCAAGCAAGTGTACGTGGAACATATGTATCATCGATAATGGTGCTGGTGTCCTAACAGCATGATTGCAATATAGAAATAAACACATGCAACGCGATGCGGGATCGAATAAAACAATGCAACAGTGAAGAATCTACACCAATATGTATATGTCATGCAGTTATGCCATTTGAAAGAAGACGAATCAGGATTTTTAGTAAAGTAAGGGCTACGGTGATTTTAAGGAAGATACGTCTTTTTGAAAATACCCGTAGAATCCCTTTTCTTGTCTTTAAGATATTTCTGATTCGTAGCTTTTGAAATAGGTATGACGCGGGTCTGGTCTAACATCTACTATGCAAACTACAGATCTAAGTATCAAGTCAATCAGGAGGGGTATAGAAACCACCTAAATCTGAGTCGATATATGTATATATAGTAGTCGGTGATTCCGCCTCAGTAGTATCGCGTGCGATACAGTATATCATATGACATCCTCAAGTCATGAATGCGAATTTATCATCAATATAAAGCTCGTACGGCATCCCAATAGCTGGGTACGGGTCAGTATCACGTTCTTCTCATTAAATATCAGGTATCATTATCATCATATCACATAATCTGTGGTACTGATCTATGTCTAGTACAAATCGATACCATCTATATAAGTATGAATGCGGGGGTAAAACACACGTCCAAAGCCCGCTAGAATCACATGTCGTATCCCAGATACGAATCATATCAAAACTTTGATCTCACGGCACTAAGCCCAATATCATCGACTCATCTCCAAGTCATCCAATATCATCATCAACACTGTGTAAGTATAGTGAATATGCAAGGGTGTGCGTGTGAGTGTAAGCCTATTCTAGGGTTCGCGACTATGAACTACACTAGTTTACTTCTAACCCTAAACTATCCATAATACACCTCACACAATATCCATGACACACTATAACTATCAACTAGTATATATATATACTATACTAATATCGGAGTGCGGGGGTGCTATACGCCATCCAGCCGACTTCCCCCGTAGATATAATCTACTCACCTTGCGTCTTCATTTGTCGATGTCACCACGCGTTTGCTTGTCGTCCCGAAGTCTTCATGGGGTACCTACACATTAACGTATCGCAAATGCGTATCAAAACCAATTCCAAACTAAAACGGCACACGAAACCCAAAACGATACGATAAGGGGCCTATAGGTTAGAACTTATGGGCACGCCTTCAAAACCATCAATCAATCCTCGATATCGTCATATAAACGCCAAATAGTCGAGGTAAAACATAATACACAATTTCAGAATTAAAAATACAGAATACGAAAACACGAATCCAGAACAGCAACTAAGGAAATAGGCTCCAGATTTCACCCTAGGTCAAACTATACAAATCTACACATACTAGGGGTCTAATCTATACATGTAGGGGCTACAGAACCAAAACGACACAACATGGGGCAGATCTGGCAACAAATTGCGGCCAATAGGATTAAATTGGCAGTTGGGAAAATGAGTTAGGGGTTAGGGTCTTGGTGGTAGCTTCCTGGGTGCCTGCACATATCACTGTCCAACCAAAATAATTTTCAGAGTCTCGGGTTGATAGCAGATCTCATATAACCTTCACAGATTCCTTAAATTTTCCGATATCGGTTTCTAATTCCGTATTCCGGGTCTTAAGTCTCAGGTTTGGGTGTCAATTAATGCACTAGGGTGCTTATATAACCTCTACTAAGCTCAATTTAACATCACAACACAAAATTTCCCCCAAACACTAACTAGGTTTTTCTTAAGTCACCAAAATCACACAATATCGGTTCAATCATAACATAGGGGTATAAGTAATGCAAAACTAGGCTAATGGTCCAGAAAAATACCTCATTTGGCATCTCAAGAATTTTCTTGAGTTGCCCCTAGTGGCCAAAATCCTTACTTTCTTGGTCCAATGTGTAGATCTTGAGCTTGTGCACACTTTTAATGAAATGAATATGGGGTTTTGGTGTTGTTTTTTAGATGATTTGTGGCTTGAAGAGGGGAGGATGAAGAGGGGCGGCAGCTACAGCAGGAGATGGAGGAAGAGGGAGAGAGAAAATGAGAGGAAGAATGAAGAGAATGCTAAGTCCTTGGGTCAAAGAAGACCATGCCTCTCTCTCTCACACCATACCTCATATAATAATCCTTTTCCATTTTCTTTTTCTTTTCCTTTTCTTTCCTCTCTAAATCCTTCTCACTAGAATAGTAACCCCAAAAGAAACATGGTGGGAAAATGCACAATTGTAAGAAAAATGATATATGCATGTTTTGCAAAAAAATGCTTAAAAACCGATTAGCGATTTTTAATCGCGATTAGCACTGAGTTAGCATATAACTAATCATAAAAACTTAAAAATGGCATAATTCCCTAAAATACCCTATTTTAGAATTTTCCATAATTTTTCCAAATTTTTCTGTATTTAATTATACCGAATTATTAAAATATTTAATAAAATAATATTAAATTATAAAAATTCCCAAAAAATAATATTTTATTTTTTTGAAATGTTACAATCTTCCCCCCTTAAATAAATTCGGTCCCCGAATTTAAATTTAAACCCCCAAATTTTAAAACATTTCAGTAAAATAAAAAAAAAATCCAAATTGTTGGGGCTCCGAAAACCTCAATACATAAAACGCATATAAGAATACCCCGTGCGTCTGGTGCGCACGGAAATCAAGATCCAAATATGTACCATACCGGTGCACAAGCAACAACTAGGTGCAACGGGTGTGCACACAACAACTGTCATAGGCAACGTGTGTGCCTGACAGCAAAATCAGGTATATCTGACATACCCAAAGAATTCCGATTTAGTGCATCTGGTGTGCACCAGAATCGTATCTCAAAGCATGCACTTAACACGCACGGAAATCCAAATCAGATATACCGCAGTGTATAAGCTCACAATCAAGTGCATCAGCATGCACAAAACATAAATACCGTCGTCGGTAGTCCCTCCTTCAAAGTCGAGAAGGTGTCGGTGCATCCAATGCTAGCAGTGCAAGATATCTACTTGCCTCTTTCTCACGGTCTGGCGTTCTCTATCTCTGGGTCCTTATCTTCTTTGTGGATTACCAATCTCACAATCAATCGGCTCATCGGCCCTGTCAGGTGTGCTAACGGGGATGATCCCGTTCTGGCACTTCTTTGGTCATCTCTCGGTCAATCCTCACGACCATTCGTAAACCAGCATGTTGCTGGCGTCGGCCTCTGGCTCTTTGAATGCACGTGACACATCTAATCCTGGGTGCAAATATCTTTGCAGCCGTGTCCTGGAAGGAATCATGCTCAAGGTCTCTTCCGATCTTACCTATGCCGGTCTGTACGGAGTCTGGTACTCTTGCATAATCTCTTCTCGCTCGATGGACATCTGCGTCCTCAGCACAACATTTTCTCGGAAACTGGTCGCATCCCAACACCTATGTAAGCATATCAGGTCTCTGGTCTCGACGGAAAGTAATGACAACTCATCAGCGTCTCGCACGAACCTCTGGTTCCACTTGTCTCTATCGTCGTCCACTATGACGTCACGCCATGCTATCTACGCACTGCACTGTTCTCGGCCACGGTCAATCCGAATTCTCTCGCACAGACTCGAAATTGCGTACTCTGTAGCTTCATCATTCTGTATAAGATGTCTGGCCGAACCGGTCCTCGGGAACGCGTCCTAACCATCGGAGGAATACTCAATACTCGTCCGTCCTCGATCAACTCGCAACGCATCTGGGTAAGGTCCTTTATCCGAACCTGGTCAACTATCTCGTCGACGATGCCGAACTCTGTCCTGCTGGGTGTGCGTAATATAACCACTCCTGGTCCAGGTCTTATCGTATAGTATTCCAGAAAGGTCCTGTCGAGGTGTTTCTCAAATCCCATTCCTGCCGAATTGCTCGGAAGTCATCGTCCATTGCTGAAGCTAATTCTTGTTCCGGAACGGCTGCATACTCATCGCGCCTCTTTCTAGAAGATATATCCATACACAAGGCCTCTGCGTGCGTATCGCATCTCTGATGTTAGCGGAGTGGGAACGTCATCTCGTCGAAATCTCTTGCGAACTCTTTACTTCACTCTGCTTCAATGTCGACAGATTCGGACTCGTCTCATCGTGGCTGCATGAACTGGCTCCAATGGTTATGCTCGTATCTGGACTCTCCCAAGCAATGTGTCCCATCACATAATATCCGAATGATGTCGAATCATCCGATCGTTTGCCAAAACCTCATAATCACCCAAGAGATCAACATCTTGGGTACAGTTTAATAGTATCGAGTACATACCACAGCGTCGGTGGTCCAGCCGTAGAAGGGCAAACCCAACCCTCACTAATGGCGCCGCGGAACTGCTGCAAACCCTAAGGTTCAAAGGCTTTCACACAGTCATTAAGTCGAGTTAGGGTTTCATTCTTCTAGAGGGTCTATAGAATCGCTTGCATGTCTTTCCGAATACTTTAAACTTGTAAAATGGGCTCCTGACATTCGATCGTCTCTATCGACTCTCAACGAATCTGCGTGAAGTTGTCTCTAGCTGGAATCAATCTATCTGATGACCTCGCATCGGGGTAAGCGGACGAACCACACGTCCTAGTCATTCCTCCTCGGGTGACTAGCGACTCACTATCATATCTCCAAGTATATACTCATGCTGTAGTTGCTCCAATCATCTGGGCGATATCTCGTCATTTGCAGCAACAACTGTCTTGCTCGTCTGTACGCCATACAGCGCCTCAATCCTTCAGGAAAGGCGATACATTGGCGGTCATCTCTAAATCGGTCTGCTCTAGATCTGAGCAAGACTCTCCACACTGGAAATCTTCAACTCAACTGGGCCTGCTCCGGCGCATAAATCTGACGAATCACCTTCGTCTCTCAAATCGGGTAGACTAGCTATCATCTGTCTCATATATGCCTGGAAGCTCCTGTGATCTCAGCTCGTAAGCTCCGGAAGCGACATCCTATCAACCTCAGCAACAGCTGATCCATCTGTCTGCACGGTAGGCAACATCATAATTTCTGAGGTATGTTGTACATCAACAGTCCTCTCTCAACTGGCAGCTCTAACAATGGCCCGATCACCCGGTGTAAAACCAAGCACTCGCCTCCACAAGAGGTCACAATCATCAATACAACTCAAGACGTTCCCATGTCACCGGAAAACACAATAGTCGGCCCTCGTACCAGACGAGCTCGCCCTGACCGTAACACTAGCAGCAGCTTAACTGCGCTTAAACAATGGCGACAGGAACCACAATCGAGTATCGAAGAGAGCAGATCAATGGCAAGAAAGAAAACAACAGATCCAGAATGGATACATGATCATAAGAAGGAACAACATCAATGAAAGTATGATCATGGAACTAATAGAATCAAGGATCTCAAATGGATGTATAATCATGGATATGAAGAGAATCACTGATCTCGAAAATATGTACATCCTAAGGTTCCTTAAGCAGAGTAGCGTGTCGTAAGTATGCCGCGGAACATACCCCCAGTACGTCACTCTACTTTAGTCACCTATTCCATCAACCAAGGGTCATCCTACGCGACGAAAGTTCGGGTCTAATACCCCCTCGACTAAGGCTAAGTTCCGTAAGGTCAAGCCTAAGTTCCGTATATACATAGACGCCCTAGGCTCCACATAGTCAAACTTAGATTCGAACCAAGGTTAACCTAGCGATTTGATACCTACTTTTTCACGACCCGAAAGAGCACGTGACTGGCCCTTGAAACAAATGAAGTCTATAGGACTCCATCTGATCCAAGTAAGCCAAAGCCCAGAAATCTAAAACCATTTAAGGAGTAAATAAAGAAAACTGGTGATTAATAGCTAAGCCGAAAGTTGCATTTTTCTTTACAACAAGAATAATATATATGCAAAGATAAAAGGCATCCCTAAGCGGGAGCTAGCTCTTCGTCAATCGACGGTCATAACCACGCAAGCAATATGATATACAACGCTGAATGGCGAGGATCAAAACTCAAAAATAAACTCACAATAACATGAAAACCGTAATACTGCTACGCGCGACTCTAAGGTCGAAATAATACATCACTAGTGTCTAAGTCTGAAACAACATACATGTTTTGGTTGATGGAATTCTAGATACAAAAGAATAATACATCAACAAGGGTGGTCCTGATACAAAAGAACCCACCTACCCAAGCAAGTCCCCCATATACTAGCAGTGTGCCAGAAATGCCGCTATGGAACCTGTACGGCAAAACCCTGCAAGAACTGTGGCACAACGTGGGTGAGTTGCCAACTCGTGAATAGAAAATATCTACAAGCAGAAATCGAATGCAAGACATAATCCTAGGTCAATACGATCAGTATATAATATAACCCTCAAGAGTAAGTCTGAAGCATGAAAATGTGGCAATGTAACATCTAATCATGTAGGTAGTGCCAAGTACTCGTGCCAGTGCCTCAGGTAATAACATGTCATAAATGTAAGGTGTGTCTGCATGAAGTAAATATGATGAAGTATCAAAATGGATATCAATACACATATATTAGCGTCCTATTTCACTAATATTGGTGTAAGGGTATATATAAGAGCGCCTTCATACCCTGTTATATATACAAATGAAGTATGATCAATGTAATAAAAGTCTATATGTGATCAAAGTCTATATAACCGTGGATCCCGTCCACCTATCACCTAATGAAAATAAGCATCATGCATGTAAATGTGAGGATATAATCAAAATCATGGAAAACATCATGAAAGCTGTGCCTAGCATCGGCACGTAAATCCTCATGCATCGGGCATCCGTCAATCCGGGTCAGCCCACTCTCTCATATATCGGGCATCCGTCAGTCCGGGTCAGCCCACCCTCTCATATATCGGGCATCCGTCAGTCCGGGTCAGCCCACTCTCTCATATATCGGGCCCCACCATGTACCCTCATACGGCACCCACTCCTCCTATGGGGTATAAAATCAGAACCGATAAATCTCATGGTGGCAGCGCAAATATCATATCAAGGAGACCGGGTTTTTCAAATAAGTACATACTTTCCTTTGAAATTATCCACGGTTCCTAAATCCAGAAATATCATGAAAACGAATATCTCGATGCGTATAATCAGAAAGCATGATGTATGTGACATATTAATGAAATGCAAGTATAACAGGATATCATGCAACATGGAATAATAGTATGCACATACAAGGTCATATCCTGATACAATAATACTACTGTGTAGTGACATGGAAATTATCGATGATGAAGTGTATGAGCCGGCAAGCAAGTGTACGTGGAACATATGCATCATCGATAATGTTGCTGGTGTCCTAACAGCATGATTGCAATATAGAAATAAACACATGCAACGCGATGCGGGATCGAATAAAACAATGCAACAGTGAAGAATCTACACCAATATGTATATGTTATGCAGTTATGCCATTCGAAATAAGACGAATCAGGATTTTTAGTAAAGTAAGGGCTACGGTGTTTTTAAGGAAGATACGTCTTTTTGAAAATACCCGTAGAATCCCTTTTCTTGCCTTTAAGATATTCCTGATTCGTAGCTTTTGAAATAGGTATGACGCGGGTCTGGTCTAACATCTACTATGCAAACTACAGATCTAAGTATCAAGTCAATCGGGAGGGGTATAGAAACCACCTAAATCTGAGTCGATATATGTCTATATAGTAGTCGGTGATTCCGCCTCAGTAGTATCGCGTGCGATACAGTATATCATATGACATCCTCAAGTCATGAGTGCGGATCTATCATCAATATAAAGCTCGTACGGTAAATCGTCGTACGGCATCCTCAAGTCATGAGTTAGTATCGCGTTCCTCTCATCAAATATCAGTTATCATTATCATCATATCACATAATCTGGGGTAATGATCTAAGTCTAGTACAAATCGATACCATCTATATACGTATGAATGCGGAGGTAAAACACACGTCCAAAGCCCGCAAGAATCACATGTCGTATCCCAGATACGAATCATATCAAAACTCCGATCTCACGGCACTAAGCCCAATATCATCGACTCATCTCCAAGTCATCCAATATCATCATCAACACAGTGTAAGTATAGTGAATATGCAAGGGTATGCGTGTGGGTGTAAACCTATTCTAGGGTTCTCGACTATGAACTACACTAGTTTAGTTCTAACCCTAAACTATCCATAATACACCTCACACAATATCCATGACACAGTATAACTATCAACTAGTATATATATACTATACTAATATCGGATTGCGGGGGTGCTATACGCCATCCACCCGACTTCCCCCGTAGATATAAATTACTCACCTTGTGTCTTCATTTGTCGACATCACCACACGTTTGCTTCTCGTCCCGAAGTGTTCATGGGGTACCTACACATTAACGTATCGAAAATGCGTATCAAAACCAATTCCAAACTAAAACGGCACACGAAACCCAAAACGATACGATAAGGGGCCTATAGGTTAGAACCTATGGGCACGCCTTCAAAACCATCAATCAATCCTCGATATCGTTATATAAACACCAAATAGTCAAGGTAAAACATAACACACAATTTCAGAATTAAAAATACGGAATACGGAAACACGAATCCAAAACAGCAACTAAGGAAATAGGCTTCAGATTTCACCCTAGGTCAAACTAGATAAATCTATACATACCAGGGGTCTAATCTATACATGTAGGGGCTACAGAACCAAAACGACACAAAATGGGACAGGTCTAGCCGCAACTTGCGGCCAATAGGATTAAATTGGCGGCCGGGAAAATGAGTTAGGGGCTAGGGACTTGGTGGTAGCTTCCTGGGTGCCTGCACATATCACTGTCCAACCAAAATAATTTTCAGAGTCTTGGGTTGATAGCAGATCACATATAACCTTCACAGATTCCTTAAATTTTCCAATATCGGTTTCTAAATCCGTCTTCCGGGTCTTAAGTCTCAGGTTTGGGTGTCAATTAATGCACTAGGGTGCTTATATAACCTCTACTGAGCTCAATTTAACATCACAACACAAAATTTCCCCTAAACCCTAACTAGGTTTTCCTTATGTCACCAAAATCACACAATATCGGTTCAATCATAACAAAGGGGTATAAGTAATGGAAAACTAGGCTAATGGTCCAGAAAAATACCTCATTTGGCAACTCAAGAATTTTCTTGAGTTGCCCCTAGTGGCCAAAATCCTTGCTTTCTGGGTCCAATGTGTAGATCTTGAGCTTGTGCACACTTTTAATGAAATGAATATGGGGTTTTGGTGTTGTTTTTGAGATGATTTGGGGCTTGAAGAGGGGAGGATGATGAGGGGCAACAGCTGCAGTAGGAGATGGAGGAAGAGGGAGAGAGAAAATGAGAGGAAGAATGAAGAGAATGCTAAGTCCTTGGGTCAAAGATGACCATACCTCTCTCTCTCACACCATACCTCATATAATAATCCTTTTCCATTTTCTTTTTCTTTTCCTTTTCATTCCTCTCTAAATCCTTCTCACTAGAATAGTAACCCCAAAACAAACATGGTGGAAAAATGCACAAGTGTTAGAAAAATGATATGTGCTTGTTTTGCACAAAAATGCTAAAATACCGATTAGCGGTTTTAATCTAAATTAGCATATAACTAATCATAAAACTTAAAAATGGCATAATCCCCTAAAATACCCTATTTTAGAATTTTCCATAATTTTTCCAAATTTTTCTGTATTTAATTATACCGAATTATTAAAATATTCAATAAAATAATATTAGATTATAAAAATTCCCAAAAAATAATATTTTATTTTTTTGAAATGTTACATTATGTCTCTATAATGGTTAGTATATGATACTAACTCACCCATGGTTGCTCGATGATTCCTTCTTCATTTTAGGTTCATTTTTCATGGTTGCTTTCTTCACCTCCTTCTTCAAGCTTTTTAGCTCCATGAAACATGAAGAAATATTGTGAGAAAAATAAATCCAAAGTGAGCCCACTTCCTACTTCATCATTCTCTACTACTTGCCATTTAGTTTAGGGTGTTTTCTTCACAAAGTTCATCACCTAGTGAAGAGATAGCTTGGGTTTGAGTCTTCTCAACATAGATCATCTTCGGCCTCAAAGATTTCGAGCAAGCTTATTCATTTCTCCAAGGTAACCCATACTTGAGTTCGGGAGATCACTACTTGGAGCGAAGGAACTACTACATGGAGCTTTAGAAGTGAAGGATCGGTCTATAAAGGTTGTATTCCTTGTTCACTCTCTATGTAAAGTTGTTTACATTCTAGTTTAGCTCCTAAAACCCTAGTTAGATCCTAGGTTAGGTTGTTTGGCACACTAGAAATATATGAAATTGGCATTATTGATGCTTTGCGAAACCTTGTGGTTATGCCAAAGAACCCTACATGAGCCGTGTCCTTCGGTCTTCTACTATCTTCCCTTGCTCCTTGAGGCGTCCTCGACTAAACTGGGCCGCCGGTCTTCCTCCGTCGAAGATAATCCACCCAAGGGATGTAGCTCATGGCACTAGCTCCACACTAATGATCAAGTGAAACAACTAAGGACTCTAGGTTGCTAATCTAAAGTTCCTAGGATATAGTGAAGTGTTCAAAGTGTTAATCTACATCACCTCCTATCTTGATTCTCAACAATGAGGTTGTAGAGAGGGGGTTGAAGATGAAGGTGGAGGAACACCAAGAAACTAGAGAGGAGAGTGAAACATGATGGTGAGGTAAAGAAAAACTCATCAAGTGAGGAAAAATAACATGAAGCCTTGTTTTATTAAACCCATTTTTCCAATATAAAATGCAACCCATGCTTGAATAGTTTGTACAAATGAATTAACAATTCATTTGTGCAACACTATGGAAGCATGTCACTCACCATACCCCCCTCTCTCCTTTTCCACCTCATTTCACATTAAAAATAAATGGAGAAATATAAAATAAGGTGTCCACTGTAGGGTTCTTTGGCACAACCACAAGGTTTCATAAGGCATCAAACATGCCAATTTCAAAAATTTCTAGTGTGCCAAACAACCTAACCTAGGATCTAACTACAGTTTTAGGAGCTAGACTAGAAAGTAAACAACTTTACTACTAAGTGATAATAGAATACAACCTTTGTAGACCGGTCCTTCACTTCAATAGCTCCTTGTAGTGGTCCCTTCGCTGCGGTCATGGAACTCCCGGACACTTGTATGGCTTCTCAAGCGAACGATCTTACTTAAAGTCTTCAAGGCCGAAAATGATCTACGTCGAGGAGACACTAACTCGAGCTACTACTTCACTAATGAAAGATTAGTGAAGCTAACACCTTATACTAAAGTGCTAATCTAGTAGAGGATGATGAAGTAGGAAGTGGTCTCACTTTAGTTTTATTTTTCTCACAATATTTTCTCACTTTGGAAAAAGCTAGCAAGCTTTTTTTTCAAAGATGAAGAAGATGAAGCAAAAAGATGAGAATGAACTAATTGAGGTGAGAGAATCAACCATGGATGAGTTTGTATCATATAGCTAACTCATGTAGAGAGATAACCATGGCTAAATTATAATGGTTAGGTTAATAAATATCTTAAGTAAAACAAAATGAGTGGACTAAGTCAATGCATCCACAAGCTTCTACAAGCTTCATGCATGTGAGAAATTATCCACTAATTTGGATTTACTTTAAATAATTAAACCCTACATTATAATTAGTATGGTGTAAGTCTCATACACCCATGTAGTGTGTATCAACAACCATGACACAAAAATAAAACACAATTAATATATATCACATATATATTAAGTATTCACATGTGAGAAAAATAAATAGTTAAGTGAGCTAATATTAGTCAATGTAAACTAGTATATAAAATATACAATTATACAGTAAATTATCAAATCAACACTTGATTTAATAATCCGGTTATATCACATATAACCGACTAATATTATATGTACCAGCTTATCGAATCAATACTTGATTCCATAACCCGGCTATATCACATATAACCTACCGATACAAATATCGCGAGAATAAAATACGGTATCACATACTCATATTATTCTCGGTCCCGCACATATCACATATGTACTCCTACTTCGTTTCTCCTGAGCAAGTAAAACCTCTATGTAGGACTCTAAAGACTCGTCAATACGCCGGCAGTAGGTGATGATCATATCAAACACCCACAAGCCGTCAGCGGTACTAGCTGGATGTAACGGCTAACCGGTATTGAAAGATCAGAATATCAACAAGCAAGCCCGCTCTAGCTCCAGTAAAGCCTTTCAGTAATACTACCGTACAGTCTGGTCTCTTCGTCTGAGATGTCGCATATCAAGTCTAGTGGTGGTAAACGTCAGACCCAAATAACTCGATAAGTCATGCCGATACGAGGCTCATAACGGGTCGAGAAACTACTGGTAACACTTACCAGTAAATTTCTAAATCGGCCCTAGCCCGGGACTTCCAATTATAGCCAATCGAGCACTGCACGACATCTACCCCCAATACCGGGAGAGACGAAATCCCATCCTATCGCTCATTGCCTCCATGTGACTCGGGACTGTACCCAAAAACCACTGTTTTGCACGTCCTCTTGAACATGGTAAGGTGGAAATCAAAGCACTGTGGGAATCACACAAGACTCTATGATGATCTCGGGTCTACAGACTAACCCGTACCAGTGTCACCAGAGAACTGCTATCTGACGTCAGGTACAATACCATCTAGGAGTTCTCGGCGAGTTCGTCCAGTGTATCCACCGATGTCACGACCCGAAATAGCACGTGACTGGCACTTGAATCATATGAATTCTATAGGACCCCATCTAATTCAAGTAAGCCAAAATCCCAGAAGTCTAAACTATTTAAAAGAATATGGTGAAGGAAAACTTGTTTTAAAGTTGCATATAATCACTTTGAAAAGTCGTATTAAACATTTTCAAAACATCATATCTTTTCCAAAAATTTCGGCAGAGTTTCCTTTGTAAATACTGGCCCCAAAAGGGGTACAACAAGAATAATATGAATAAAGGCATCCCCAAGCGGGAGCTAGCTCTTCGTCAATTGACGGTCACAACCACGCAAGCAATATAATATACAACACCAAGAACGAGGATCAAAACTCAAAATGAAACTCAAAATCATCAAGAAAATCATAATAATACAACACGCGACTCTAAGGTCGAAAGAATAAACAATTGGTTTTCGAAGTCTGAAATAAATATACAAGTCTTGTTGATGGAGTTTCTAGATACAACTGAAATATAATTAAAGTACAATAGTGGTCACGATGCAAGTGAACCCACCTACCAAGGCAATCATCCGGAAGGAAGCAGTGTGCCAGCAAAGCCGTAACGAACCTGTACGGCAAAACCTGTAAGAAACTGTGGCACAACGGAGGTGAGTTGCCAACTCGTGAGTAGAAAATATCACAGAGCAGAAATCGTATATATGACTCAATCCTAGGTCAATACGATCAGTAATATATATCCTCAATATGATCAAGTCTGAAGCATGATAAGGTGGCATGGGTAAACATCTATACATAAGTGTAATACCATGTGCTCGTGTCAGTGCCTCAGGTAGTAACATATCATAAATGATAGATATGCAATATAATGAAAACAGAATACGTCATGATTGAGAAAATCGTTTTCTTAATTAAGTGAGATTTCTGTATATGTATAAATCGAGGTATCATCAATGAAATCAACATAGAATCAGTATCAAGCATCGAAACAAAACATAAATCCCAATATCTCAATATCTCAGGCTCCGGCAATCCGGACTGGCCTGTATCCTCGAATCTCAATATCTAGGGCTCCGGCTATCCGGACTGGCCCATATCATCAAATCTCAAAATCTAGGGCTCCGGCTATCCAGACTGGCCCATAATACGATCGGTATCTTTCGGATATCCGTCGAGTCATAATACAATCACCGGTCAGTAGTGCTCCCCTGTCTCAGGCTCAACGCCACCATCTACGACCTTCTCGTCCCGGGGTACAGCACCGGGTCTACCATGCACCCACAGATGGTTTCTCCTCCTCCTCAAATCAGGTGTATGATATCGCTCAAGAGCCAAGAAAACTCATGGTGGACATATCTCAAATCATATCAGGAGAAAACCGCAATTTTATCTTTAAAAATGATAATCGGTTTATAAAATCTATGCGGTTTCTCTAAATCCAGAAATCTCATGGAAATCCGAAATCATAAATCACAATGTAAATAAATAATGAATACTGGGCTCCGGCTATCCGGACTGGCCCAAAATGTCATGGCGAATGAACATATAAATAAACATGAAAATCACAGTAATAAATGCAATGTCTAAACTAGCATATGAAAACAATAACATATAGGAACTATCAGCTAGCAAGCTATATCAATGATGTAATGTTCTCTAAAGTGTACGTGACATAGCAATTACCGATGAAGATGTGTGTGAGCTGGCAAGCAAGTGCACGTGGAGCATACGCATCATCGGTAATGGTGCTGGTGTCCTAACAACAGGTTTCATCATTACTCACGAAAATACATATAGACATGCAATGCAATGTGAACAGCAGAATAAATGGCAAATGAATAGTAAATGCAGAAATAATATGCGGAACATGAATAATAACGCAACAATAAAGAATCTACATCACTATATATATGTCATACCATTTTTCCATTTGAAATAATACGAATCGTGGTGTTTTGAAAATAGAGCTACGGTGTTTTTAAGAAAAGGTACGTCCTTTGAAATATCCGTAAAATCCCTTGTCCTGTCTTTAAAATACTCACGATTCATTGGT
Source organism: Agapanthus africanus (assembly GCA_030015575.1). Taxonomy (NCBI): domain Eukaryota; kingdom Viridiplantae; phylum Streptophyta; class Magnoliopsida; order Asparagales; family Amaryllidaceae; genus Agapanthus; species Agapanthus africanus. The sequence continues at coordinate 402,429,690 of JASDDO010000031.1, read as the reverse complement.
TTTGAAATAGGTATGACTCGAGTCTAATCTAACATCTACAAATAAACTATAGGACTAAACTAACAGACTAATCTAAAAGGTAAGGAAACCGCCTAAATCTGAGTCGATCTATATATATAATAGTCGGTGATCTCGCCTCAATAGTATCGCGTACGATACAATATATATTATACAACATCCTCGAGTCATGAGTGTGGATCTATCATCAATACAGCTCGTAAGGTAAATCCATCGTACCGCTTCCCAAATCTGGGTAAGGGTCAATAACAGATTTATCTCATTATCCAACTGGTATCCTTATCATCATATATCATGAGCTGGGTACTGATCTACGTCTAGTACATACTGATACCATCAATAATATATATATATGCGTGTTTATGAAAATACATCGCCTAAAGACCCGCTATAAAATCATGTCGTATCTCAAAATACGAACCGAATCACATCACCGATCTCATGGCATCATGCCAATCACATTGACTCATCTCCAAGTACCATATACAATCCTCATCATCCATGTATTTGTATACGTGTGTGTGTGTGTATACAACACACACACACACACACATAGTCCCATACCTGTGTGTATGTGTGTGTATACATATCCCCATATACGCACAGTAATGAAAAGTATGCATGAGTGTGTGCGTGTGTGTACAACAACTATTCTAGGGTTTTGCGATTTACACTAAACTATAGCATTAACTTCTAAATACGCTAACACTGACCCAAAGTCACCTAAAGCATTTTCTAGCTACGTATATACATCTATAATAACACATTGTACACTGTACTACGAAACTGCGGGGGTGCTATACGCCATCCACCCGACTTCCCCTATAGATATATATCTACTCACCTTGATCATCGCTCGCCGAAGTTGATATCGTCATCCACTTCTTCATCATCTGATGTCCACGTAGGGGTACCTATATATATACACATACAGCATCGTAAACGGAAACCACGCACGAAAACCAAAACGGCACACGAATCGTACATAGGTTAAAACCTATGTCCATGCATGCAAGAATGACCAAACAACCCTCGAGATTGACGTGCAAACGTCAAGTGATCGAGGCAAACACAAAAACCCAAATTTCAAGTTAACAGAATTCGCAAAACGAGATTAGAAACGATGCAAAACACTTCCAGATTTTACCCTATGTGAAATTAGCCAATTTTGCATATGTAAAGGGTCTATTTTACTGGAGATAAAGCCACAGAACAAATATAGAGGCTAACCATCCTACCCTGGCCGCAAATTGCGGCCAGAAGGATTAAATTTGTGTCCTGGGTAAGGGTATTGGGGCTCTGGTCTCTATGGTAGCTTCATAGGTGTCTGCATGACTCTCTGTCTTCGCTATAAAATTTTCAGGTGCCCCGGGTGTTAGCAGATCTCTAAATAACCTCACAAATTCAACAAATTCCCGATATCGGGGTTTCTAAGTTGGGGTTTGTGGTTCTAGTCTATGGTTTAGGCTAATATACAATCACTACAAGGGTTGTATGGCCTCTATTCACCTCAATTACACTTTCACAACTCAAGATTTCATCCAAACCCTAACTTGGAATTTTCTAACCTCACTAAATATTACAATACCACTTCTAAACATGCAAGGATACTAAATTGAATCAAATACAATACTAATGGTGATGAAATTATCGCATTTGGAAACTCAAGAATTTTCTTAAGTTGCCCCAAGGCTTCAAAATCAAATTTTTCTTGGTCCAAAGTGCTTGTGATGTGCTTGTGCATGTTTTTAATGAAATGGAGATGGGGTTTTGATGGATTTTTGGGTGTATTGTGAGGAGATAGAGGGGGGAAGGAATGGAAGCAGCCATGGTAAGATGAGGGAAGGAAAATGAAGGGGAAATAATAACAAATAACCCCTCACCTCTCTCTCCTTTCTCTCGTTCTTGCCCATACTTCTGATTCTAATATTTTTCTCTTTCTTTTCTTTTCTTTTCTTTTCTTCTCTTTTCTCATTTAACACAAAACCGTGCATAAAAATAAAGAAAAGCCATGTAGAAAATGTAACAAAAGTGTAAAATGACTTGGTGCATGACACATGCACAAAAAACTAAATGCACGATTAGTGATATTTAATCGCGATTAGCATTAAAATGGAATATAATTAGTTATAAAAATTCATAATTTGCCTAAATCACAAAAAACACTCCCATTTCAGAATTTCCTATAATTTTTAGAAATATTTTCTAATTTATCGGTATTTAATTATACCGCATTAATAAAATATTCATAATATTTATTATTTAATTATTAAAATTCCCAAAAATAATATTTTATTTTTCTAAAATGTTACAGTCTTCCCCCGTAAAGAAATTCGGTCCCCGAATTTAAATTTAAACCCCTCAAATACTAAAACATTTCAGTAAAATGATCAAGTCGTCGGGGCTCAGAAATCATAAATACATAAAACATATCGTAGCGCAATGCATGCGCATGAAAAATGAGCATATAACTCAAAATCAAAACTTCGTCAAGCATCCCGCAATCATCGGAGTTGTGGCGAAGACACCAATGTCTAAATCCAATACGAAAACCAACATGATATATATCAAAACTATACATGTAAACATCGTGGTAAATTCGTCAAACATATGAAAGAAATGCATGCCAAACCTTTTTAATTCGATGTGCGATGCGCGTATCACTGCACAGTGGCGGACGCCTATTGTAAGAAAATAACTATATATATACATACCCTTTGTTTAACATACACGTCCCGCCGTTTTGAAAATAATTTAGAAGGGTTTCCTTGTACCATTTTTCGTGTCATTCCGGACACGTAGGTAAATTCTGAGACTATAACTCCCCCCCTTTTTTTTGGAAATCCCTTCGATAACTATTAATGCATGCAAAAATATACTCAGGTACTGTCCTCGGACTAGTCCTGCTTAGCTATTATATCAAATAGTAAATATCATAAAACATGCTGCTTAGGGGAAATCAATCCTAAAATGTATATAAGGATGCCACGTGCGTCTGGTGCGCACGGAAATCAAAATCAATAAATGTGGCATACATGTGCATAGAAACAAAATCTAAGTGCAACGGGTGTGCACGAAAACACCTGTCAAGGGTAACGGTGTGTGCCTAACAACAATATCAGGTGCATCTGATATGCACGAAGAATTTAGATTTAGTGCATCTGGCGTGCACCAAAATCGAATCAAGCGCGTCAAGTATGCGCAAGAATCCAAATCAAGTGCATAAGGTGCACGAAAACAAATATAGAGTATCACAATCGAAATCGACGGTATACAACACATTCCAATCCAAATCCAAATCAGGTATACCGTGGTATAAAATCTCACAGCCATGTGCATCAGCGTGCACAAATCGAATCAAAATACAAAAAGTGCAAGAAAGCTATGCCGAAAGCATAAGTCAATAGTCGGCGATCTCTCTTCAATAGTATCGCGTACGATACAATATATATCATATGACATCCTCGAGTCAAGTGTGCGGATCTATCATCAATAGAGCTCATACGTTAAATCCATCGCACGGCATCCTAAATCTGGGTAAGGGTCAATATCACATTTATCTCATTATCCAACTGGTATCCTTATCATCATATATCATGAGCTGGGTACTGATCTGCGTCTAGCACATACTGATACCATCCATAATATATATATATATATATATATATGCGTGTGTCTGAAAACACATCGCCTATAGACCCGCTATAAAATCATGTCGTATTTCAAAATACGAACCAAATCACATCACCGATCTCATGGCATCATGCCCAATCACATCGACTCATCTCCAAGTACCATATACTATCCTCATCATCCATGTATACACACACACACACATAGTCCCATACCTATGTTTGTGTGTATATATATACATAAGCCCATATACGCACAGTAATAAAAAGTATGCATGAGTGTGTGCGTGTGTGTACAACAACTATTCTAGGGTTTCGCGATTTACACTAAACTATAGTATTAACTTCTAAATACGCTAACACTGACCCAAAGTTACCTAAAGCATTTTCTAGCTACGTATATACATCTATAATAACACATAAATATATTGCTATAACACATTGTACAAAGTACTACGAAACTGCGGGGGTGCTATAGGCCATCCACCCAACTTCCCCCATAGATATATATCTACTCACCTTGATCATCGCTCGTCGAAATCGATATCGTCATCCTCTTTTTCATCATCTGATGTCCACGTGGGGGTACCTACATATATACACATACAGCATCGTAAACGGAAATCACGCACGAAAACCAAAACGGCACACGAATCGTACATAGGTTAAAACCTATGTCTACGCATGCAAGAATGACCAAACAACCCTCGAGATTGACGTGCAAACGTCAAGTGATCAAGACAAATACAAAAACCCAAATTTCAAGTTAACAGAATTCGCAAAACGAGATCAGAAACGAAGCAAAACTCTTCCAGATTTTACCCTATGTGAAATTAGCCAATTTTGCATATGTAAGGGGTCTATTTTACTGGAGATAAAGCCACAGAACAAATATGGAGGCTAACCATCCTACCCTGGCCGCAAATTGCGGCCAGAAGGATTAGATTTGCGGCCTGTGTAAGGGTATTGGGGCTCGGGTCTCTATGGTAGCTTCCTAGGTGCCTGCATGACTCTCTGTCTTCGCTATAAAATTTTCAGGTGCCCCGGGTGTTAGCAGATCTCTAAATAACCACACAAATTCAACAAATTCCCGATATCGGGGTTTATAAGTTGGGGTTTGAGGGTTCTAGTCTATGGTTTAGCCTAATATACAATCACTACAGGGGTTGTATGGCCTCTACTAACCTCAATTACACTTTCATAACTCAAGATTTCATCAAAACCCTAACTTGGAATTTTCTAACCTCACTAAATATTACAATACCACTTCTAAACATGCAAGGATACTAAAGTGAATCAAATACAATACTAATGGTGATGAAATTATAGCATTTGGCAAATCAAGAATTTTCTTGAGTTGCCCCAAGTCTTCAAAATCAAAATTTTCTTGGTCCAAAGTGCTTGTGATGTGCTGGTGCATGTTTTTAATGAAATGGAGATGAGATTTTGATGGGTTTTTGGGTGTGTTGTGAGGAGATAGAGGGGGGAGGGAATGGAGGCAGCCATGGTGAGATGAGGGAAGGAAAATGAAGAGGAAATAATGAGGGAACACAATGAGGACTTGGTCAAATGACCCCTCAACTCTCTCTCATTTCTTTCTCTTGCCCATACTTCTTATTCTAATATTTTCCTTTTTCTTTTCTTTTATTTTCTCATTTAACACAAAACCATGCATAAAAATAAAGAAAAGCCATGTAGAAAAAGTAACAAAAGTGTAAAATGACTTGGTGCATGTCAGATGCACAAAAAACTTAATGCACGATTAGTGATATTTAATAGCGATTAGCATTAAAATGGAATATAATTAGTTATAAAAATTCATAATTTGCCTGAATCACATAAAACACCCTCATTTCAGAATTTCCTATAATTTTTCCAAATAATTTCTAATTTATCGGTATTTAATTATACCGCATTAATAAAATATTCATAATATTTATTATTTAATTATAAAAATTCCTAAAAATAATATTTTATTTTTCTAAAATATTACAGTCTTCCCCCTTGAAGAAATTCGGTCCCCGAATTTAAATTTAAACCCCTCAAACACTAAAACATTTCCGTAAAATGATCAAGTCGTCGGGGCTCCGAAATCATAAATACATAAAACATATCGTTGCGCAATGCATGCGCATGAAAAATGAGCATATAACTCAAAATAAAAACTCCGTCAAGCATCCCGCAATCATCGGAGTTATGGCGAAGACACCAATATCTAAATCCAATACGAAAACCAACATGATATACATCAAAACTATACATGTAAACATCGTGGTAAATTCGTCAAACATCTGAAAGAAAAGCATGCCAAATATTTTTAAGTCGCTGTGCGATGCGCGTATCACTGCACAGCGGCGGACGCCTATTATAAGAAAATAACTATATATACATACCCTTTGTTTAACATACACGTCTCGCCGTTTTGAAAATAATTTAGAAGGGTTTCCTTATACTATTTTTCGTGTCATCCCGGACACGTAGGTAAATACTGAGACTATAGCTCCCCCCTTTTTTTGGAAATCACTTCGATAACTATTAATGCATGCAAAAATATACTCAGGTACTGTCCTTGGACTAATCCTGCACAGCTACTGTATCAAATAGTAAATATCATAAAACATGCTACTCAAGGAAAATCAATCCCAAAATGTATATAAGGATGCCACGTGCATCTGGTGTGCACGGAAATCGAAATCAATAAATGTGTCATACATGTGCACAGAAACAAAATCTAAGTGCAATGGGTGTGCACGAAAATACCTGTCAAGGTCAACGGTGTGTGCCTAACGACAATATCAGGTGCATCTGATATGCACAAAGAATCTCGATTTAGTGCATCTGGCATGCACCAAAATCGCATCAAGCCCATCAAGTATGCGCAAGAATCCAAATCAAGTGCAAAAGGTGCACGAAAACAAATATCGAGTATCACAATCGAAATCGACGGTATACAACACATTCCAATCCAAATCCAAATCAGGTATACCGTGGTATAAAATCTCACAACCATGTGCATTAGCGTGCACAAATCGAATCAGAATACTAAAAGTGCATGAAAACTATGCCGAAAGCATAAGTCAAATCGCATGCATACCATAGGCATGAAATCAAAATCAGCATCTCGAATGACATTAAATCGAAGTCAAGTGCAACTGTGGTGCACAAAATCTCAATCATGCAAATAAATCGTCCAAAATACCAAAATCAAAGATGGCGGAAATAGTCCAGCTCTAGCACATCCTCTGAAGATCTCTGGCCAACTGTCATGGTCACTCATAACATGTCTCGTCGGCAATTCCGAACTCTGGCCTACTGGGTGTGCGTAATATGACCGATCCTGGGTCCAAGTCTTCTCGTATAGTATTCCAGAAAGGTTCTGTCGAAGTCTCTCCCAAATCTCATTTCTGCCGAACTGCCCGAAAGTTATCACCCTTTACTAAATCTATTTCTTATTCCGGAACGGCTGCATACTCATCATGACTCCTTCTTGAAGATATATCCATATACAACGCCTCTGCATGCGTATCACATCTCTGATGTCAGCGGAGTGGAACGTCATCTCAACAAGATCTCGCACGAATCTCTTACTCCACTTTTCTCTAATGTCGACTGATTCGGACTCGTCTTTTCGTGGCTGCATGGACTGTGCTCCAACGGCTATACTCGTATCTGGAGTCTCCCAAGCAATGTATCCTATCACATAATATCCGAACGACGTCGAACTTTCCGATCGACTCGTCAATGTTCCGTAATCCCCCAAGAGCTCAACATCTTGAGTACAGTTTAATAGTATTCCAGTATATGCCACAATACCTATAGACCAGCCGTTGAAGGGCAATCCCAAGCCTCATCAATGGCACCGCTGAACTGCTATAAACCCTAAGGATTCAGAGCATTCTCATGGTCATTATATCGAGTTAGGGTTTCATTCTTCTAGAGGGTCCACGGAAATACTTGCATGTTTTTCCGAATACTTTAAACTTGGAAAAATGGGTTTTTGACATTTGATCGTCTTCTATCGACTCTCAACGTACCTACGTGAAGTCGTCTTTAGTTGGAATCAATCAATCTGATGACCTCGCATCGGGGTAGGCAACGAATCACATGTCCTAGTCATTCCTCTTTGGGTGACTAGCGATCTTCTATCATATCTCTAAGTATAACTCGTGCGGCATTAGCTCCAAACATCTGGGGCGATAACTCATCATTCGCGGCAACAACTGGCTCATTCGTCCGCACGCTGAACAGTGCCTCTATCATCAAAATAATCGGTGCATTGACGGTCATCACATTCTGGATGGCCTCTAGCAGTAGCCTGATCCTCTGGTGCTGATCTGCACGTCCGAGAAATCTCGTAAAAGCGATCCATCAACCGCTCATAGCGTGAAAACATAATAAAACGACGCATCTATGCAAATCGTATGTCCCTGGAATCACGCCCTAGTCAGTCCTCATCCGTGACGAGCTCGTGCTGACGCATTTATAGCCGTAGCTCTCTCTGCCCATGCAATCGTGGCAGCAAAAACCATAAACCGATATCGATGAGGATAGATCATAAGAATGAATATAATAATGTGCGCGGAAATGTACATCCTAAGGCTTCTTAAGAGGAGTAGCGTATCGTAAGTATGCCACGGAACATACACACGGTATGTCACTCACCTTAAGTCACCTACTCCATCAACCAAGGTCAACCTACGCGACGAAATTTCGAGTCTAATACTCCCTCAACCAAGTCTAATTTCCGTAAGGTCAAGCCTAGATTCCGTATATATACAAACGCCCTAGGCTCCGCATAGTCGAACATAGACTCAAACATGGGTTAACCTAGCGCTCTGATACCAACTTTGTCATGACCCGAAATAGCACGTGACTGGAACTTGAATCATATGAAATCTATAGGACCCCAACTAATTCAAGTAAGCCAAAATCCCAGAAGTCTAAACCATTTAAAAGAAGAAGGTGAAGGAAAACTTATTTTAAAGTTGCATACAATCAATTTGAAAAGTCGTATTAAACACTTTTAAAACATCATATCTTTTCCGAAAATTTCGGCAGAGTCTCCTTTGCAAATACTGGCCCCAAAAGGGGTACAATAAGAATAATATGAATAAAGGCATCCCCTAGCGGGAGCTAGCTCTTCGTCAATTGACGGTCATAACCATGCAAGCAATATAATATACAACACCAAGGGTGAGGATCAAAACTCAAAAGAAAACTCAAAATCATCAAGAAAACCATAATAATACAATGCGCGACTCTAAGGTCGAAAGAATAAACAACTGGTTTTCTAAGTCTGAAATAAATATACAAGTCTGGTTGATGGAGTTTCTAGATACAACTGAAATATAATAAAAGTACAATGGTGGTCACGATGCAAGGGAACCCTCCTACCAAGGCAATCACTTGAAAGGAAGCAGTGTGCCAGCAAAGCCGCAACGAACCTGTACGGCAAAACCTGCAAGAAACTGTGGCACAACGGGGGTGAGTTGCCAACTCATGAGAAGAAAACATCACAGAGCAGAAATCGTAGGTATGACTCAATCCTAGGTCAATACAATCAGTAATATATATCTTTAATATGATAAAGTCTGAAGCATGATAAGGTGTCAAGGGTAAACATCTATACATAAGTGTAATACTAAAGTTTTAGGAGCTAGACTAGAAAGTAAACAACTTTACTACTAAGTGATAACGGAATACAACTTTTGTAGACCGGTCCTTCACTTCAATAGCTCCTTGTAGTGGTCCCTTCGCTGTGGTCATGGAACTCCCGGACTCTTGCATGGCTTCTCAAGGTAAAAGGAATGATCTTACTTGAAGTCTTCAAGGCCGAAGATGATCTACGTCGAGGAGACACTAACTCAAGCTACTACTTCACTAATGAAAGATTAGTGAAGCTAACACCCTATACTAAAGTGCTAATCTAGTAGAGGATGATGAAGTAGGAAGTGGGCTCACTTTAATTTTATTTTTCTCACAATATTTTCTCACTTTGGAAAAAGCTAGCAAGCTTTTTTTTCAAGGATGAAGAAGATGAAGCAAAGAGATGAAAATGAACTAATTGAGGTGAGAGAATCAACCATGGATGAGTTTGTATCATATAGCTAACTCATGTAGAGAGATAACCACGGCTAAATTATAATGGTTAGGTTAAGAAATATCTTAGGTAAAACAAAATGAGTGGACTAAGTCAATGCATCCACAAGCTTCTACAAGCTTCATGCATGTGAGCAATTATCCACTAATTTGGATTTACATTAAATAATTAAACCCTACATATAATTAGTATGGTGTAAGTCTCATACTCCCATGTAGTGTGTATCAACAACCATGACACAAAAATAAAACACTATTAATATATATCACATATATATTAAGTGTGCACATGTGAGAAAAATAAATGGTTAAGTGAGCTAATATTAGTTAATGTAAACTAGTATATCAAATATACAATTATACACTAAATTATCAAATCAACACTTGATTTAATAATCCAGTTATATCACATGTAACTGACTAATATTATATGTACCATCTTATCGAATCAACACTTGATTCGATAATCCGGATATATCACATATAACTGACCGATACAAATATCGGAAGAATAAAATACGGTATCACATACTCGTATTATTATCGGTCCCGCACATATCATATATGTTCTTCTACTTCATTTTGCCTGAGCCAGTAAAACCACTATGTAGGACTCTAAAGGCTCGTCAATACGCCGGCAGTAGGTAATGATCATATCAAACACCCACAGGCTGTCAGCGGTACTAGCTGGACGTAACGGCTACCCGGGTATTGAGCGATCAGAAGATCAACAGGCAAGCCCGCCCTAGCTCCTGTGAAGCCTGTCAGTAAGACTGCTGTACAGTCCGATCTCTTCTTCTGAGATGTCGCATATCAAGTCTAGGGGTGGTAAACGTCAGACCCCAATAACTCGATAAGTCATGCCGAAACGAGGCTCATAATGGGTCGAGAAACTACTGGTAACACTTATTAGTAAATCTCTAAATCATCCCTGGCCAGGGACTTCCAGTTATAGCCAATCGAGCACTGCACGACATCTACCCCCAATACCGGGAGAGACGAAATCTCCTCCTATCGCTCATTGCCTCCATGTGACTGAGGACTGTGCCCAAAAGCCACCGTTTTGCATGTCCTCTTGAACGTGGTAAGGTGGAAATCAAAGCACTGTGGGAATCACACAAGACTCTATAACGATCTCGGGTCTACAGATTAACCTGTACCAGTGTCACCAGAGACTTGCTATCTGACGTCAGGTATAATACCATCTAGGAGTTCTCGGCGGGTCTGTCCAGTGTACCCAGTCTCCACTGAGCACCCGTATCCCATCTCTGATGTCAAACACCAATGGATATAGGATCATCCATCGCCCATCACATTGGTTGAGAAGCGTATACGCTATTCTACTCTGATATATCGATGCCCCGTCTCGATACACCCACGACTAGGAACATTAAAGGATGAACTTATGGACTACCATGGCCCCACTAGTATGATCTGCATCATAATCCTGGTAGTCAAGTACTCATCCTAAGGTCTTTACCAACATGTAACCATAAGACAGTATCAAGAGACATGTATACATGTTAAGATAAAGAGCAGCCAAATAGCATACTATCATGTCGAGCAAGAAAGTCTTCTCTATATATGTCCAAGCATCCAATATAATATACATCATATATACAATAATGGCCTCTAGGGCATACATACAACTAACATCCACCTTCTAGAATGTTATCTAAACAAATACGGATTATACTTTACTGTATATTCTTAGTTGTATGTATGCCCTAGAGGCCATTGTTGTACATGATTGTATATTATAATGGATGCTTGGACATATATAAAGAGGACTTTCTTGCTCGACATGATAGTATACTATCTGGTTGCTCTTTATCTTAACATGTAGACTTGTATTGTAATACTATCTTGCTCTCACATGTTGATAAAGGCCTTAGGATGCGTACTTGACTACCAAGACTGAGATGGAAATCATACTAGTAGGGCCAGGGTAGTCCATAAGTTCATCCTGTAATTGTTCCTAGTCGAGGATGTATCGAGACCTGGCATCGAAATTCCAGAGTAGACTAGCGTATATGCTTCTTGACATATTTGATGGGCAGTGGATGATCCCATATCCATTGGTATTTGACATCAAAGATGGTATACGGGTACTTATGGTGACTGGGTACACTTAACCGGACTCATTAAGAACTCCCAGATGGTATTATACCTGACGTTAGATAGCGGTTCTCTGGTGACACTGGTACAGGTTAGTCTGTAGACCCGAGATCTTCATGGAGTCTTGTATGATTCCCACTGTGCTTTGATTTCCACCTTACCACGTTCAAGAGAGCATGCAAAACGGTGGTTTTTGGGTACAGTCCCGAGTCACATGGAGGTAATGAGCGATAGGAGGGGATTCGTCTCTCCCGATAATGAGGGTTAATGTTGTGCTGTGCTCGATTGGCTATAGCAGGAAGTCCTTGGCTAGGGCTAATATGGAGATTTACTGGTAAGTGTTATCAATAGTTTCTCGACCCGTTATGAGCCTCACATCGGCACAACTTATCAAGTTATTGGGGTCTGACGTTTACCACCCCTAGACTGGATATGCGACATATCAGACGAAGAGACTGGACTGTATGGTATTGTTACTTATTAGATTCACAGGAGTACGCACAAGCTTGCTTGTTAATCTTCTGATCACTCAATACCTGGGTAGCCGTTACATCCAGCTAATACCGCTGACGGCTTGTGGGTGACTGATATGATCATCGCCTTTTGCCGGTGTATTGATAAGTCATTAGAGTCCTACACAGAGGTTTCCTAGCTCATGCGAAATGAAGTATGGCACATATGTGATATGTGCGGGACCGAGATTAATACGTATATGTGATACCGTATTCCAATCTCACGGTACAGGTTATATGTGATATAACCGGATTGTTGAATCAAGTGTTGATTCAATGATATATTATATGTATAAGTGATATGCATATAAATGATATTAGTCGGTTGTATGCGATACAGCTGGGTTATTAAATCAAGTGTTTATTTAATAATTTAATGTTTAATTATATATTTAATATATTAATATACATTAACTAATATTAGCTCACTTAAGAAAATGTTTTTTCTCGTTATACATTTAATATATATGTGATATATTTTAATGTATTTATTTTTGTGTTATGCTAGATGATACATTGGACATGGGTGTATGAGACTCACAGCACACTTAAGATAATGTGGGGTTTTAATTATTAAGGGAAAATCAAAATTAGGTGGAAATTGGTCATGGTTGTGAAGCCTGGAGAAGCTTGTAATAACTGTTGACTTAGTCCACTAATTTTGTTTTACTCTCGATATTTATTAATCTAACCATTATTTTTTAGCCATGGTTTAGACTCTACATGAGTTATTTGAGATATTTAGTCACCCATGGTTCACACAAGATAATTCTAGAGATCATTTGCTTCATCTCCTCCATTGCTCTCTAGCTTATAGTGAGAAGAAAAAGAGAGAGAGAGAGAGAGAGAAATAATTCTAAAGTGAGTAAAATTCATACTTCACCAATCTACACTAGACTAGCCATTAAGTATAGGTTGTTTGCTTAACTAATTCTCTATTAGTGAAGAGGTAGCTTAAGTTAGAGATTATTCGACGTAGATCATTTTCGGCCTCGAAGATTATTGAGCAAGCTCGTTCCTTTCACCTAGTAGAGCCAATGGAGAGTCTGGGACACCACTACTTGGAGCAAAAGGGACTACTACGTGGAGCTTTAGAAGTGAAGGACCGGTCTACAAAGGTTGTATTCCAAATTCACTTAGTGTAAAATAGTTTACATGTTAGTTAAACCCAAATCCTCTAGTTAGATCCTTGGTTATGGGTTGTTTAGCTCTCTAGGTTTTTTAAAATTGCATACTTGATGCCCTAGAAAACATAGTGAGGGTGCTAAGGAACATTTCAGTGGTATCAGAGCCAAGCTTAAGAATTAGACGATGTTAATAAAATTACGAAACCGAAACAATTTCGAAACCTTGAAACAAAATCCATAGTTTCTGTCGAATTTTAAAATTTCTCTGAAAGTTTTTTAAACAACTGCAGAATGTTACATATGATGTAACATGAACACCACAGAAAATGAGCCCCTTTCACCGGATTTTTATTTCAGAACAAGGATTAATATTTGTTCGATTCTGTTTTCCCGGCAAGATGTAGAAAAAAACCGGCCCCACTGGTTTTTTAGTGTGATTTTGGCTTCAATTTTTTTGTGTTCTAGTCTCTGTGGTTTCGTGTTTCAAGTATTGTTTGTTTTGCTAAAGATTACATGTGATGTTATCTTTCTGTAAAGGCAATTCGGAGTGTTTCGTATTCGTAATTTTAACATCGTTTGGGATAACATAGACGACATTAAAAAGTTCGAACGAACATCAAACACCACCTAAAGATAACTCTCTAGAAATTTTTCAAAAGTTGGAATTTTTGGGTTTAAAAATGTTCAGAAAATTGTGCAAAATATTGTGTGGACCCCCACGAAAAACAAACCCCTAACTCGAGCTAACGACCGCGGAATCGTGGCCAAAAAGGTGATTTTGGTGACAGTTCCGCGACGCCGTTAGTGAGGCTTCGGACATGCTCTCTTGTGCTGGTCTGTATGTGCTTGTAGCATTGTCTAGGAATTTTTGAATCTAACTCAAGTGTTGAGTCCTCTGATAATTTTGGGTGGTTAATCGATCGATCGAAAATTTAACATCGCCTAGTTTTTATGAATGTGATACAATATTTGGAATCCACAATAATTAGTTTTGTGAAAACTAGTTTGAATTTTATAAACCTAGCAATTTAGTTTCATTTGATCGGTTGCCACGGGGTTTTGATATGGATCAAAACTCTATCGCAATCACGTAGTGTACGTGGATACTCGCGGGGTAACATTACTAGATATCCACGCCCCATAACCCTGACCAAGTGACTCTAGGAGAACCCCGTTGCCAAAAGCATTCCCCTGGGTGCTCGCGGCCACGGTGTTCCGCCTAAATTCACTTCGTCGACGGCATCGGGGTTGCGGCCTTCTACTAAAGTTTTCGACGAGTATTCAATCAGGATGTCGGGAATCTTGTTGAATTACCCGACTGGTTATTGAAAAGTGTTTTCAATATTGAAACTAAAATGCGAGGTTTATAAGGTTAGGCATGAAATTCGGAATATGAGATATTCCGGGTTTATGATGTCTAAGAAATTCATATGGTTAGGCATGAAATCCGATGTATGTGATATTTCGGGTTTATGATGTCTAAGGTGGTTGCGGATTCCAATTGTTCTAGTTTTCACTTTCTTTTCTTCGACCATAAGTGTAATATGTGGTGTATCGCCGGTTTCGTTGCTATATGTCAACCACAATTGGAATACGCATATTTATTTACGTTGATGGCATGTGATGTTATGTGTTGCTGGGATATGTTATATTGGATTGTCGTGTTTGAATAGCCAGGGTTTTTTTGTATGAGATGAGACTTTTTTTCATTTTCATTCATGTAAAAACTTGTATGTAATATTCTTTTATTGGGACACTTCCGGGTTGATGATGTTGTCACCATTGATATATATTATTTACTTTTCCGCATTCGGATAGACCCAAGGCGGGGAGCACAAGTAACCGGGTTCTAGAGTCCAGTGGGAGACCATCTCGAGGAGTCAAGACCGGGTCTCCTAACTCTAGAATTGGTAGGGTTGCTTTCCTCTCTCGTAGGGGACTAGGGATGTGGGTTTGGCTATTCATCACGACCGTAGAGTCCGTGTTTCTTACTGGCTTAATTTAAAATACGGACCTCCTTGCATATCCAATATTTCATTTGTTGACTTCTACTGCGATGTTCTGTGATGTGATCACTTTATATGTTGAGACGAATGCTTTATATTTTATATATGATATATAATAAATGTTGCTTATGTTTTGCATCCGTGCTAGTCCTTCCCTCGCTCTGCTGTTAGTTATCTAACCTAACGGTGAATGACGGGACTCCGTGGCGAATGCGGATGGCATAAGCATACGTTGTATAAGTATTTTCGTTTATATCTGTGATTCTTAGAAAGAATAAATGATGGGACTTCATTAATGAGATTAATGAAAAAGAAAGAAACCTAAAGATGTTGTAGAATCAAATTTTCGAAACGGTAGTTTTAGTTCTTGTTTTGCATAGCGGTATTCCTTGATGAATATCCAGCACCTCATTTGATGAGAAAAGAGTCGAGATCTCTTCACCGGGAATGACCTCTTTAGCAAAAGATAGCAGATGCTACACACACTCAGTTTATTTTGAAAAACACATGATTTTAAAAGCAGAGCTTAAACCACTTCTTTTCAAATCACTCAATTCTTCAACGATATCAAGTTCATTATGCAAAAGGTTTTCTTAAAAACCCGACGTAGCCCTCCGTCATTTCAGATAAATACTATTTAGTATTCGTGCTGCGTTTGTTGGCCTTTGTCAAGGCGTAGTGTGCGGTAGCTGATTAGTGCTTATCTGTAAAGCATGTGATGCGATTGGATTAGGGTAAACATACAACCTTGTTGGCCTTTGTCAAGGGTCGTACTAGTGGGTTTAACTCAATCACGAAATGACTGGTTGTACTTGAATAGTGCCCTATGGTTTGTTGGCCTTTGTCAAGGTCATAGGACATTAGGGGAAAAACATTATTGGGAATTTCAAGTGTTGAAATTTGCAATGAGATTGCATACCTTCTATGAGATAGTTAGATCCCGATACCCACCGCGAGTAAGTGTTACCCCTGGGAGAGTTTTGCACTTTACAATTAGCTAACCCATTAGGTGTCTAGAAAGGTGTAAACGGGGTTATTCCTCTGAGAAAACGAAGTTTACTTTAATTAGGTCCAAGAGAAAGCACGGGGAACCTCCCTCAAAGTACCAACACTCGTCTGGTTGACCGGTTAGCGAACTTGTAGGGTGTAATTAATCCCGGCTAGTAATACCTTTTAGGGTTTGAAGGAAGATTTGATAAAAACAGTGGGAGCCATCCTAAATAGATAAGATAATAACCAATCTAATCTTGCAAGAGCATACGCTAAGTGTTTTCTTCTCTTTCTCTCCAGGTAGCGACCATGGCACGCCTTAATCAAGATAATAATATGGATGTATTGACCGAACCCGCTTATTATACTGAGCTGGGGAACGTTGATTCCGCTCTATCTTATAATTGTTATAAGTCTGAGCAGGAAATAGGGGAATATCCGGATTCCCACGCCACCCAAACGAGAAATTAGCATGCTGATGCATCTTCTCCAGATGTGTTAGTTACCGAGAACTGTTTCTCAGTACACTCTACATCCTGCGTATTAGATACCGGATCGGGATCCCACATATGTAATATGTTACATGGGCTAAAGAAAGGTAGAGAATTGGGAACGGATGATCATTCTGTAAAAGTAGGGAATGGTGCAAATGTTGCAGCCAATGCAGTTGGCGAATATCACCTTGTATTACCAAATGGTAATACATTGATTTTGAACGAATGTTATTACATACCGAATCTGATATGCAATATTATATCAGTTTCTTTATTAAGTAAAAAAGGATATAATTTTGTATTGCACGATAATGTTATGAACATTTTTCTGAATCAAAAGTTGATTGGATCAGGCTCGTTAAGTAATGGCATATACATTCTAAATCAAACCACAGTTCTTAACGTACATAAAACACACAAGAGGAAAAGTCAGAAATGAACGAGTCCTTCTTGTGGCATTGTAGACTAGGTCATATCAATGCGACACGACTAGCTAAGTTATATATGGATAGATATTTGAATCCGTTCGAATTTACATCTTTTGAAACTTGCTATTCATGTCTCAAAGGCAAGATGACCAAAACTTTGTTTACTGGACATGGAGAAAGAGTTACTGAAATCTTGGGACTGATACATAGCGATGTATGCGGTCCCATGTCTACACATGCCAGGAATGGTTTCCCAAATTTGTTACATTCACCGATGATCTCTCAAAATTCAGGCATGTGTTCCTGTTGAAACAAAAGTCTGAAGATTTTGAGAAATTCAAGGAATATAAATGCGAAGTAGAGAACCAAACGAGTAAAAATATTAAAATACTTTGATCAGATCGAAGAGGAGAATACTTGAGCATAGAGTTCCTGGATTATCTAAAAGAGAATGGGATTCTCTCTCAGCCTACTCCTCCGTATACACCACAGTACAACGGTGTATCGGAGCAGAGGAATCGCACCCTATTAGATATGGTGCGCTCTATGATGAGTATTGCTGAGTTGCATGTTTCATTTTGGGGTTATGCGCTTGAGACAGCTGCATACCTATTGAATCAAGTTCCATCTAAATCAGTGCCTAACACACCATATGAGATATGGAGTGGAAAGAGAGCATGTCTTAAACGAGTTAAGATATGGGGTTGTCCGGCCTATGTCAAACAGAAAAATCCGGACAAACTCGAGGCACGATCAGTTCTTTGTAAGTTTGTTGGATATCTCAAATATTTACATGGATATCTTTTCTACCACAGCGAGGAACAAAAGGTGTTTGTTTCTCGTCATGCCACACTTTTAGAAAAGGAATTTTTTTGAAAAAGAAATTAGTGGTAAAGAGGTAGAACTGGAAGAAGTTTCAGCTACACAGACTATAACTGAAGATTTAGTAGAACCAGAGGATTCGATAGTCCCCAACGAAGCTCAGCCACTCCGCCGATCTAGTAGGGTTCCTCATCCACCTGAGAGATATTACGGTTTTCTCATTGATGGTGGGAACGAGGTTTGCATCATGGAAGATGATGACCCAACTAGCTTCGAGCAGGCCATCACGATTGGGAACTCTGTGAAATGGCTGGATGCAATGCGATCTGAGATGGAATCCATGTACACCAAAAAAGTATAGACTTCGGAAGATGCTCCTGAAGAGGTAAAACCCATCGGGAGCAAGTGGATCTTCAAGAAAAAACTTGATGTAGATGGAAAAGTTGAGACTTTCAAAGCTAGACTTGTAGCAAAAGGTTTTCGTCAACGACCAGGTGTGGATTATGATGAAACATTTTCTCCAGTGGCTATGCTTAAGTCCATCCGGATCCTACTTGCTATCGCTGCATACCATGACTACGAAATCTGGCAGATGGATGTTAAGACCGTCTTTCTAAATGGTGATTTAGAAGAGAGTGTGTACATGACTCAGCCAGAGGGCTTCGTGGACAGTGGGAGCAGCGGAAAGATGTGCAAGCTGCTTAAATCAATCTACGGGTTAAATCAGGCATGGCGGAGTTGGAACATCTATTTTGATGTGGCAGTCAAAGAGTTTGACTTCATCAAAAATGTAGATGAACCTTGTATATACAAGAAGGTGGTAGAGAGTAAGGTCGTCTTCCTCGTATTGTACGTGGATGACATACTCTTGATAGGAAATGATGTTCTTATGCTGCACTCAGTCAAACTCGTCTTATCATAAAGATTCTCCATGAAGGATCTGGGTGATGCCTCCTACATCCTGGTGATTAAGATCTATAGAGATAGATCTAAACGGATGCTGGGATTGTCCCAATCCAGGTACATTGACACCATAATAAAGATGTTTAGTATGGATGATTCTAAGCGTAGGAATTTACTCACGATCTCAGGAATCACTCTCTCCAAAGAGATGTTCCCCAAGACTGATTTGGAGAGGGCTCGCATGCAAGCTATACCTTATGCTTCGGCAGTCGGGTATATCATGTATGCGATGTTATGTACCCGACCGGATGTAGCATACACATTGGGTGTTGTAAGCATGTATCAATCAGATCCTTGGGAGAATCACTGGACAGCTGTGAAAAATATTCTTAAGTACTTGAGAAGAACTTAAGAAATGCTCTTGGTGTATAGTAACGGTGAACTCTAAGTAGAGTACTTTACCGACTCGAGCTACCAGAGTGATAAGGAAGACTCTAAGTCGGTCTCGGGTTTTGCCTTCACCCTCAATGGAGGGGCGGTTTGTTGGAAGAGTTCCAAGCAAGAAACCGTGGCAGACTCGACGATTGAGGCTGAATACATCACTGCCAACGATGCCGCCAAAGAGGCTGTCTGGGTGAAGAAGTTCATAATTGAACTTGGAGTAGTTCCATCCATCGAGCATCCAATACCTTTTTATTGTGATAACAATGGAGCTGTGGCTTTGGCCAAAGAACCCAGGTCCCATCAGCGATCCAGACATATTCTGAGGCGGTATCACCTGATCCGGAAGATAGCTGATCGCCGGGAGATAGAGGTCAGGAGAGTTGACATGAAGAATAACACGGCGGATCCACTCATGAAGGCCATTCCCCAGATACAAATTGAGAGACTCTTTGGGATGTTGGGTATGAGATACTACAACAACTGACCTTAGTGCAAGTGGGAGATTGTTAGTTGTATGTATGCCCTTGAGGCCATTGTTGTACGTGATTGTATATTATAATGGATGCTTGGACATATTTAGAGAGGATTTTCTAGCTCGAAAAGATAGTATTCTATCTGGTTGCTTTTTATCTTAACATGTAGACTTGTATTGTGATACTGTCTTGCTCTCACATTTTGATAAAGCCCTTAGGATGTGTACTTGACTACCAGGACTGTAATGGATATCATACTATTGGGGCCAGGGTAGTCCATAAGTTCATCCTTTAATTGTTCCTAGTCGAGGGTGTATCGAGATGAGGCATCGATATTCCAGAATAGACTAGCGTTGCTTCTTGACCCATTTGATGGGGGATGGATGATCCCATATCCATTGGTGTTTGACATCAAAGATGGTATACGGGTGCTCAGTGGAGACTGGGTACACTGAACCAGACTCGCCGAGAAATCCTAGATGGTATTAAACCTGACGTCAGATAGCAGTTCTTTGATGACCCTGATACAGGTTAGTCTGTAGACCCGAGATTGTCATGGAATCATGTGTGATTCCCACTGTACTTTGATTTCCAACTTACCACGATCAAGAGAGCGTGAAAAATGGTGGTTTTTGGGTACTGTCTCGAGTCACATGGAGGCAATAAGAGAAAGGTGAGGATTCATCTCTCCCGGTATTGGGGGTTGATGTTGCGCTGTGCTCAATTGGCTATAACAGGAAGTCCCTGGCCAGGGCTGATATGGAGATTTACTGGTAAGTGTTATCAGTAGTTTTTCGACCCGTTATGAGCCTCACATCGGCATGACTTATCAAGTTATTGGGGTTTGACGTTTACCACCCCTAGACTGGATATGCGACATATCAGAAGAAGAGACCGGACTGTACGGTAGTGTTACTTATTGGATTCACAGGAGTATGGACAAGCTTGCTTGTTGATCTTCTGATCGCTCAATACCCGGGTAGCCATTACGTCCAGCTAGTACCGCTGACGGCTTATGGGTGACTGATATGATCATCGCCTACTGCCGATGTATTGACAAGTCATTAGAGTCCTACACAGAGGTTTTCTAGCTCATGCGAAATGAAGTAGGGCACATATGTGATATGTGCGGGACCGAGATTAATACGTGTATGTGATACCATATTCCAATCTCGCAATACAGGCTATATGTGATATAACCGGATTGTTGAATCATGTGTTGCTTCAATGATATGTTATATGTATATGTGATATGCATATAAATGATATTAGTCGGTTGTATGCGATACAGCCGGATTATTAAATTAAGTGTTGATTTAATAATTTAATGTGTAATTATATATTTGATATATTAATATACATTAACTAATATTAGCTCACTTAAGAAAATGTTTTTCTCATTATATATTTAATATATATGTGATATATGTTAATGTATTTATTTTTGTGTCATGCTAGATGATACATTGGACATGGGTGTATGAGACTCACACCACACTTAAGATAATGTAGGGTTTTAATTATTAAGAGAAAATCAAAATTAGGTGGAAATTAGTCATGCTTGTGAATCTTGGAGAAGCTTGTAGTAACCATTGACTTAGTCTACTAATTTTATTTTACTCTAGATATTTATTTATCTAACCATTATTTTTTAGCCATGGTTTAGTCTCTACATAATTTATATGAGATATTTACTCACCCATGGTTCACACAAGATAATTCTAGAGATCATTTTCTTCATCTCCTCCATTGCTCTCTAGCTTATAGTGAGAAGAAAAGGAGAGAGAGAAAAATAATTCTAAAGTGAGCAAAATTCATACTTCACCAATCTACACTAGACTAGCCATTTAGTATAGATTGTTTGCTTCACTAATTCTCTATTGGTGAAGAGGTAGCTTGAGTTAGAGATTCTTCGACGTAGATTATCTTCGGCCTCGAATATCATTGAGCAAGCTCGTTCTTTTCACCTAGTGGAGCCAATGCAGAGTCCGGGACACCACTACTTAGAGCAAAAGGGACTACTACACGGAGCTGTAGAAGTGAAGGACCGGTCTACAAAGGTTGTATTCCAAATTCACTTAGTGTAAAATAGTTTACATGTTAGTTAAACCCTAATCCTCTAGTTAGATACTTGGTTATGGGTTGCTTAGCTCTCTAGGTTTTTTAAAATTGCATACTTTATGCCCTAGAAAACATAGTGAAGATGCTAAGGAACCTTTCATATATACATACCTGTATTCGTACCGAAATACGAATACCCAAGGAGATAGAATAACACAAAGAGCATAATACTAAAATATACATATCGAAATATATATACATAAATTGTTAAATCAATACTTGATTTAATGATCCGGCTCAAACCCGAGCCGGCTAGTGTTATCAACTGTCTGATCGAAAGTCTGGGTACATAGTACAATCAATCGATCAGAACCCTGCACGTATCCAATACGGCTACTACATCATTTCGCCAGAACCTGGGAAACCCTCTGTGTGGGACTCTAAAGATTCGTCAATACGCTGGCAGTGGGTTTAACCACAAGCACGTCAGCGACACTAGCTGTACGTAAAGGCTACCCAGGTATTGAGCAAAAGAAAGGCCGATGAGCAAACTCATCCAAACCCCTACTGATCATGTCCGTGACAATCTCCGTACAGTCCGGTCTGTTAGTCTAAGAGTATCGCATATCGAGTCTAGGGGGTGGATAAAGTCAGACCCCTAATAACACGATATTTCATGTCGGTATGAAGCCCATCACCCACTGAGAAACTATTGATCTAAATCAGTAATTATCGTCTACCTTGGCCAAGGATTTCTGGTGATGGCAACCCATGCACTGCGCGACATCAACCCTCAATACTGGGAGTGACGAATCCCCGACGATCTGCTCACTGCCTCCATGTGGCTCGGGATTGTACCCAACTAAAACCTGTTTGTACGACTCCTTTGAGCCGTGATAGGGTAGTAATCAAAGAACAGTAGGAACTCACACGAGACAAGTGACGATCTCTGGTCGACAGACTAATTTGTACTCATGTCACCTAAGAACTGCTATCTGACAATAGGTATAATACCAACTAGCATGTTCCCTGCGATTCCGTCCAGTGTACTCATAATCCAATGAGCACCTGTATAATATCTTAGGCGACCGACTGACACCAATGGCTTGTGAGACCCGTCCACCTCCCCTCGTCGGGGTCTCGATAAGTACACACTAGTCTACTCCGGAGTATTGATGCCCAGTCTCGATACTCTCTTGACTAGGGACATTTAAGGATGTGCTTATAGACAACCCAGCTCCCACGTATATGATCGCCATCATAATGCTGGTAGTCAAGAAAAAATCCTATGAGCTCTATCAACATGTAATAGTGATCTGTAATACCACATAATGCATGTACATGATGATAAAGACAAACCAGATAGCATACTATCATTTTGAGTAAGACTGTTCTACCCGTATAGGTCCTCCCTCAATCATCATAATCGCCTTCCTGGGATTATAATAATTGACTTGAGGGCACTATAGCCAATAGGGGTTGCTGGGGCACTAGCAGTGGTGGCCGGATCTGTTAGTTATATGTATGCCCTAGAGGCCATTACTATACATTGGATGTATATTGTAGTGGATGCTGGGACATATATAGGTATGACTTTCTTGCTCGACATGATAGTACGCTATCCGGTTTCTCTTTATCTTAACATGTATACTTTCTGTCTCTCTGTTACATGTTGATAAAGCCCTTAGGATGTGTACTCGACTTCCAGGACTATGATGCAGATCATACTAGTGGGGCCTGGGTAGTAAATGAGTACATCCTTCAATGTTCCTAGTCGTGGGAATTTCGAGACGGGGCATCGATATTCCAGAGTAGACTAGCGTATATCTTCTCGACCCATGTGATGGGCGATGGATGATCCCATATCCATTGGTGTTTGACATCAGAGATGGTATGCTGGTGCTCAGTAGAGACTGGGTACACTGAACGGACTCGTCGAGAACTCCCAGATGGTATTATACATCACGTCAGATGGCAGTTCTCTGGTGACACTGGTACAGCTTAGTCTGTTGACCCGAGATCTTTATAGAGTCTTGTGTGTCTCCCACTGTGCTTTGATTTCCACCCTACCATGGCTCTACTGAGTCGTGCAAACAGATGGTTTTTGGGTACAGTCCCGATTCACATGGAGGCAATGAAGGATAGGAGGGGATTCGTCTCTCCCGGTATTGGAGGTTGATGTTGCGCTATGCTCGACTGGCCATAACTGGAAATCCCTGGCCAGGGTTGCTGTGATATACTGGTAAGAGTTATCAGTAGTTTCACAAATGTTATGGACCATACGTCGGCATGACTTATCAAGCTACTGGGGTCTGACATTTACCACCCCTAGAAGAGATATGCGACATATCAGACGAACAGACCGGACCGTACGGTAAGTGTTACTGGTTGGATTTGTTAGTTATATGTATGCCCTAGAGGCTATTACTGTACATTGGATGTATATTGTAGTGGATGCTGGGACATATATAGGTAGGACTTTCTTGCTCGACATGATAGTACGCTATCTGGTTGCTCTTTATCTTAACATGTATACTTTCTGTCTCTCTGATTACATGTTGATAAAGCCCTTAGGATATGTACTCGACTTCCAGGACTATGATGTAGATCATACTAGTGGGGCCTGGGTAGTCCATGAGTACATCCTTGAAATGTTCCTAGTCGAGGGAATATCGAGACGGGGCATCGATATTCCAGAGTAGACTAGCGCATATTTTCTCGACCCATGCGATGGGCGATGGATGATCCCATATCCATTGGCGTTTGACATCGAAGATGGTATGCGGGTGCTCATTCAAGACTGGGTACACTGAACGGACTCGCCGAGAACTCCCAGATGGTATTATACCTCACGTCAGATGGCAGTTCTCTGGTGACACTGGTACAGCTTAGTCTGTTGACCCGAGATCGTCATAGAGTCTTGTGTGTCTCCCACTGTGATTTGATTTCCACCCTACCACGGCTCTACTGAGTTGTGCAAACAGGTGGTTTTTGGGTACAGTCCCGATTCACATGGAGGCAATGAGCGATAGGAGGGGATTCGTCTCTCCCGGTATTGGGGGGTGATGTTGCGCTATGCTCGACTGGCCATAACAGGAAATCCCTGGCCAGGGTTGCAGTGATATACTGGTAAGAGTTATCAGTAGTTTCACGAATGTTATGGACCTCACGTCGGCATGACTTATCAAGCTACTGGGGTCTGACGTTTACCACCCCTAGGCGAGATATGCGACATATCAGACGAACAGACCGGACTATACGGTAAGTGTTACTGGTTGGATTCACAGGAGTGTGAGCGGGCTTGCTCGTCGATCTTCTGATCGCTCAATACCCGGGTGGCCGTTACGTTTAGCAGACCGCTTGCGGCTTGTGGGTGTTTGATATGATCATCACCTGCTGCCGGCGTATTAACGAGTCTTTAGAGTCCTACACAGAGGTTTCCTGGCTCAAGCGAAACGAAATAGGAGCGCATTTGAGATATGTGCGGGACCGAGAATAATGCGTGTATGTGATACCGTATTCCATTCTCGCGATGAATGTATCGATTGGTCGTATGCGATATAACCTAGTTATCGAATCAAGGATTGATTCGATAAGCCGATACATTGGATACTAGTCGGTTATATACGATATGACCGGATCGTTAAATCAAGTGTTGATTTAATGATTTAATGTATAATTATGTATTTGATATATTACTTTGCATTAACTAGTATTGGTTCACTTTAAATGGATTTTCTCACTTGAATTGTGCAAGTTGTATATGTGATATATTTTTGTGCACATGATTGTATCATGTTTGATGATACATGCATACTTAGTTAAGTGTATGATTAAACCATGGTTGTGTAATGGTTAGGGTTTTGTATTTATTAACTATTTATTTATTTATTCATTCTTCATTTGGAATGAAAATAAAATGGTTGATTATTTTGTTCTTTTCTTTGAAGCTTCAAGAAGCTTTGACCATTTTGTCTTCATCTACAAAACCTAACCATTCACTAACCCTAGTTGATTCTCTACACTTAACCAAGGGTAAGATTATGATAAGTATTCATTTATTTTTATCTATTTTTAAATAACTTATCATATCATCTTCTTCTTCTTCATCTTTTTCTTCCATAAAGAAAAGCTTGCTACATCAATGGCAAGTGATGAAAACAAGTGAGAAATCCAATTCTAAAGTCTACCCACTTCCTATTTCTTCATCCTCTACTACTTGCCATGTAGTAGAGTGTGTTGTCTTCACAAGTTTCTTGACTTGGCGAAGGCGGAGCTCGAGTTTGAGTTGCCTCGACGTAGATCATCTTCGGCATCGAAGCCGACGATCAAGCCCGCCCATTCTTCGATGAAGCCGATGCTAGAGTCATGGGTTCAATTTGGACAATGGACGGAGATCATCGCGGAGCTTAGGAAGTGGTGGACCGGATCTACAAAGGTTGTATTTCCGTTTCTTTTAGTTAAAGTTGTTAACTATTTTCTTTTGTCGCCTAAACTTCTAGCCAACGATCCGTTCTAGGGTTTCTCGGCACCGTATTTTTTGAAATTGGCATGGATGATTCCTTGTGAGACCTCACTAGAGTGCCTAGGAACCTTTCATTGGTATCAGAGCCTAGCTAGAGCCTTAGGCGAAGTCTAGACGGAATTAGAACTCCGATCGAATCAAAACCCAAACCATAATATTGCTCTCTGGACATTTTCTAAATTTGTGGATTTTTGAGAATTAAAAATATGCATAAAACCCAGCAGGGAATTCTAAGAATTACGATGAAATTTTTTTTCCATGATACCTCTAATGCGCGGCGGAACCGCGGCAGAAGCCTGGCTTCTGCGGCGGTTCCGCGGTCACTTGACTTGATTGGCCTTCAAACTTTGCACAGTAGTTCATGCTTTCTGGTGCTGGTTTTCTTGGGAATTTTTAATATTTTTTTTCAGAGTTGAGTTTTCTGGGGTGTTTTGGAGCTTAGTTGATTCGATCGGATTATCAGATTTTGTCTATGTGGCTTTCCGGATATTTTAGAATATGTTAAAAAGTTCGACCGGATATAAATACCCACTTTTTCCCCTGCCAGGAAATTTCCAATCGTTGGATTTTTCCCAGGTTTAATGACGTTCTAAGTAATGCAAGTAATGCGATGGTCCCTCTAGAAGACAACAAACCTTAACTCGATTATGTGACCGTCTTGAACTGCCCTTTGAACCTTAGGGTTTGGGGCAGTACGGCGTGCCACATGTGAGGCGTTGGCTTGACCCTTCTACGGCTGGACCGTTGGTACTGAGGCACGAAATGAATGTTGTTAGACTTATTTCATGTGTTGGACTGTATCGGGAAAACTTGGGTGTTCGATTGTTCGATCGAAAAGTTTAACATTTTCCATTTATCCGGAATTTGATACAATAATTGGAATTCACAAATAGTTATGAGATAACTGAATGAATGTTATAAACATAGCAGTTTAGTCTCACTTGATCGGTTGCCACGGAATTTTGATGTGATCAAAACTCCATCGCAATCACGTAGCGTACGCGGATACTCGCCGGGTAAACTTAATAGACAGCCTCGCTCCATAGCCCCGACCAAGTGACTGTAGGAGAACCCCGTCGCCGAAAGCATCCGTCCGGGTGCTCACGGCAGCGGTGTTCCGCCTTGGTGCACTTCGTCGACGGTATCAGGGGTGCAGCCGCCTACTAAAGTTTGCGACGAGCATTCGATCAGGATGCCGGGAATCTTGTTGAATTGCCCGACTTGATATTGAAAAGTGTTTTCGATAATGAGACTAAAATGCGGGGTTTATAATTGTTAGGCATGTGATGTCTAAGTATTTCATTTGATTAGGCATGTGATGTCTAAAGATGATGCGGATTCCAACTGTTGTAGTTTTACACTTTCTTTTCTGTGACCGTAAGTGTAATATGTGATATCGCCGGTTTCGTTGCAATATGTCAACGACAATTGGGATACGCATGTTTACTTACGTTGATGACATGTGATGTTATGTGTTGCTGGATATGTTATATTGGATCGTCGTGTTTGAATAGCCGGGGGTTTTTATGTGAGATGAGTGTTTTTCATTTTCATTCATGTAAAAACTTGTATGTAATATTCTTTTATTGGGGCACTTCCAGGTTGCGGAAGTTGTCACCCGTTGTATATTATTTACTTTTCCGCATTAGGATAGACCCAAGGAGGGGAGCACAAGTAACCGGGTTCAAGGGTCCAGAGGGAGACCATCTCGAGGAGTCGAGTCCAGGTCTCCTAACCCTAGAATTGGTAGGGTTGCTTGCCGCTCTCGTAGGGGTCTAGGGGTGTGGGATAGGCTATTCATCACGACCAAGGAATCCGTGTTTTATACTGGCTCGTATTGAAAACACAGACGTCCTAGTATATCCAATATTTCATATGATTCTTCTGCTGCGATATCTGTGATGTGATCATGTGATGTTCTATGATAGATATAGTATATAGTATATATGATATATTATATAGACGTTGCTTATGTTTTACACCCGCGCTAGCCCTGCCTCGCTCTGCCGTTAGTTACCTAACCTAACGGTGCAGACGGGACATCGAGGCGAATGCGGATGGCATAAGCGTACGTTATATTTATCTGTGATGATTAGGTGGACTTAAATGATGGGATATTCATTAATGTGATTAATGAAAGAAAATAAACCTAATTGATGTTGTGGAATCGAATTTCAAAATAAAAACAGGTAGCTACAGTTCTTGCTTTGCATCGCGGTGTTCCTTGTAGAACATCCTGCACCTTATTCGATAGGGAAAGGACCGAGATCCCTTCACCGGGAGTGATTCCTTTAGCAATAACTGGCAGATGCTACATCACTCGGTTTGTCTTTTGATAGCTTCTATAGTTTCCGCTTTGCACAGTGATATATATGATATATCCCGCACCTCATTCGACGAGGAAAGGGCCGACGATCCCTTCACCGGGAGTGACCCCTTTAGCAAAACTAGAAAAGCTTCAAAAACGTTCCATTTAAAAACCATTTGATTCCGCAACGAGATCAAGTTCAAAGCGTTAAAGGTTTTCATAAAAACCAGCCGCAACCCTCCATCATTTTAGGAAGTAGAGTACTTAGTATTCGTGCTGTGTTTGTTGACCATAGTCAAGGCACAGTGTACGGTAGCTAAGTGATGTCTTCCTACACCGCATATGATGCGATTAGTTAGGACAGTCGCGTGACTTTGTTGACCTTAGTTAAGGGTCATGTGGGTGGGTCTAATTAATCACGAAATGACGGGTAGAACTTGACTAGTACTTATGATTTGTTGACCTTAGTTAAGGTCATAAGTGCTAGGGGTAAAAACCATTATCGGGAGTTTCAAGTGTTGAAACTTGCAATGAGATTGCATACCTTCTATGTGATAGTTGGATCCCGATACCCACTGCGAGTAATTGTTACTCCTGGGAGAGTTTTGCACTTTGCAATTAGCCGATCAAGTAGGTGTCTAGAAAGGTGTCAACGGGGTTACGCCTCTGGGAAAACGAGGTTTACTGTAATTAGGTCCGTGCGAAAGCACGGGGAACCTCCCTCGAAGTACCGACACTGGCCTGGCTGAAAGATTGGCGAACTTGTAGAGTGTAATTAATCCCGGCTAGTCTTTCCTTTTAGGGTTTGGAGGAAGATTTGATAAAAACAGTGGGAGCCATCCTGATTAGATAAAATAAATAACCAATCTATTCTTGCAAGAGCGCATGCTGAGTGTTTTCTTCTCTCTCTCTCCAGGTAGAGACCATATCACGCCTTAATCAAGATAATAATATGGATGTATTGATCGAGCCCGCTTGTTATACTGAGCTGGGGAACGTTGGTCCCGCTCCAACTTATAATTGTTATAAGACAGAGCAGGAAATAGGGGAATACCAGAATTCCTATGCCGCCCAAACGAAGAAAGTGCATATGATGCATCTCCTTCGGGTATGTTCATTACAAAGAACTGTTTCTCAGTATTCTCTGCATCCTCAGTATTGGATACCGGATCAGGATCCCAGATATGTAATCTGTTACATAGGGCTATAAAAAGGTAGAAAAACTGAGAACGGGTGATAAGTTTCATGAGACAGAAAATGGGGCAAGTGTTGCAGCCAAGTCTATCGGTCACTGTCACCCTGTATTACCAATACATTGATTCTGAACAAATGCTATTAGATACCGAATCTGATATACAAAATCATATCAATCTCTTTATTTATTAAAGAAATGATAAAATTTTGTATTGATGGATAATGTTTTGAACATTTCCTATATCAAAAGTTGATCGGTTCAGGCACGTTATCTAAAAGCATTGACGTTCTAAATCAAACTACAGTTCTTTAGTATACAGAACATACACAAGAGGAAGAGTTCAGAAATGAACGGATCCTTCTTGAGATATTGTAGACTAGGTCACATCAATGCGACCCGACTGGCTGAAGTTACATTTTAGATGCATATTTAAATTAGTTTGAATTTACATCTTGTGAAACTTACCAGTCATGTCACAAAGATAAGATGACCATAGCTCCGTTTACTGGAAACAGAGAAAGAGTTAATGAACTCTTGGGATGATACATGTTGATGTATATAGGTTCCCTGTCTACACATGCCAAGACCGGTTCTTTGTACTTCATTACATTCTCTGATAATCTCTCAAGATTCAGACATATGTTCCTGTTGAAACACAAGTCCGAACCTTTTGAGATATTCACAGAATATGATTTAGAAGTAGAGAACCAAAATACGGGTATAAGTATTATGTCCTTTGATGTGATCGAGGAGGAGAATACTTGAGCACGGAAATACTGGACTATTCTAAAGGAGAACGAGATTCTCTCTCAGCATTACTCCTCCGTATACACCATAGCACGATGGTATATCGGCGCGGAGCAATCACACCCTATATGATAAGGTGTGCTCTATGATGAGTACTACTGAGTTACCTATTTCCTTTTGGGAGTTATGCACTTATGAAGTTGCATACCTATTGAATAGGATTCCAATCAAATCAGCTGCCTACCGCTTCATATGTGATATGGAAAGGGAAGAGCCCATATCTTAAGATAGTTAAGATTTGGGGTTGTCCGGCCTATGTCTAAAAGCAAAATCCGGACAAGCTCGAGGCAAGGTCAGTCATGTAGAACTGGAAAAACTCCAGCTATACAAACTGCAGCTGATGATTTGATAGAACCAAAGGATTCAATTGTTACCAACGAACCTCAGCCTCTCCGCCGATCTGGTAGGGTTCCTCATCCGTCTGAGAGATACCTCGGTTTCTCGATGACAGTGGGAGCAAGGATTACATCATGAGATGATGACCCAATTAGTTTCGAATAGGCCATCGAGAGTAGGGACTCTGTAAGAATGGCTGGATGCTTAGCGATCTGAGATGGAATCCATATACACCAACAAAGTATGGACTTTGGTTGCTATATCTGAAGGGTTAAATCCCCATCAGGAGCAAGTATATCTTGAGAAGATTACTTGGTGTATATGGAAAAGTTGAAACTTTCACAGCTAGACTTGTTAAAGGTTTTCGTCATCGACCAAGAGTGGAAAATGATGAAACCTTTTCCAGGGACTATACTTAAGTCCATCCAGGTCCTACTTACCATTGCTACATACCATGACTGCGATATCTGGTGGTTGGGTGTCATGACTGCTTTTCTAAATACTGATTTAGAATAAAAAGTCTATAAGTACACAGCCAAAGGGCTTCGTAAACAGTGGGAGCAGCGGAAACATGTGTAAGTTGCTTTACAGGATAAAGCAGGCATCGCGGAGTTGGAACATCTGTTTTGATGTCAAAGTCAAAGAGTTTGACTTCATCAAAATGGTAGATGAACCTTGTATGTACAAAAGGGTAGTATGGAGTATGGTAATGATCCTCGTAGAGTACATGAATGACATACTCTTGATAGGGAAAGAGTTTCCTATGCTACGATCGGTCGATCTCCTTTTATCACATAGATTCTCCATATAGGATCAAAGTGATACCTCCTAAATCATAGGTTTTGGATCTATGAGATAGATCTAAATGGATATTAGGATTCTCACTAACTATAGTGAGATAGTATCAGTTGATCCTGGGGAGAATCACTGGAAGTGTTCCAGGGTGATAACGATGACTGAATGTCAGTCACAGGCATTGTCTTTACCCTCAGTAAAGGGACGTTATGTTGGAAGAGTTACAAGCTAGATACCGTGGCAAACTAGACGATAAAGGCTGGTAACATCGCTATTAAAGATACTACCAAAGAGGCAGTTTGGGTGTATATTGGTTCATAAGATGAACTAGGTTCCTGCCATTGTATGACAATGGAAGTGTGGCTTTGGCCCTGGAACCTTGGTCCCATCAGTGACCCAGACATATTCTGAGGAAGCATCACCTGACCATGGAGATAGTTGATCTCCAGGGTGATCGAGGTAAGGAGAGTAGACTCAGAGGACAACACGGCGGATCCACTCACGAAGGCCTTTTCCCAGAGAGAGACTCATATGGGATGGTTGAGTATTAGATACTGCAACCACTGCTACAGATGGCCCTAGTGCAAGTGGGAGATTGTTAGTTATATGTATGCCCTAGAGGCCATTACTGTACATTGGATGTATATTGTAGTGGATGCTGGGACATATATAGGTAGGACTTTCTTGCTCAACATGATAGTACGCTATCTGGTTGCTCTTTATCTTAACATGTATACTTTCTGTCTCTCTGATTACATGTTGATAAAGCCCTTAGGATGTGTACTCGACTTCCAGGACTATGATGTAGATCATGTAGGGTTCCTAGGCACCCTAGTGAGGTCTCTAAAGGCATCGAACATGCCAATTTCAAAAAAATTCGGTGCCGAGAAACCCGACTACGGATCGTCGACTAGAATTTTAGGCGAAAAGATAACTAGTTAACATTTAACTAAAGGAATACGGAAATACAACCTTTGTAGATCCGTTTGTCCACCTCCATAGCTCCGCAACGAAGTGCCTTCGCTGTCCAAGTGAACTCCCGGGCTCTAGCGTCGGCTTCGTCGAAGAATAAGCGAGCTAGGTCGTCGATGTCCATGCCGAAGATGATCTACGTCGAGGCATCGCTAGATCAAGCTCCACCTTCACCTTTCCATGAAAACTTATGAAGGAAACACACTCTACTACTTGGCAAGAGGTAGAGGATGAAGAAATAGGAAGTGGGTTCACTTTAGAATTGGATTTCACACTCATATGCTCAATATGCCATTGATGAAGACAAGCTTCTTCATGAAGAAGAAGAAGAGCAAGAAGAAGATAAAAGTTATGATAAGTTTTTTTTTAGAATAGAAAAGAATAATAAACTTATCATAATTTTCACCATGGTTAGGTGTAGAGAATTAACTTAGGTTAGATCAATGGTTAGGGTCAAAAGAAGAAGACAAAATGGTTAAGTGGTCAATGTTTCATGAAGCTTCAATAAGCTTCATGAAGAATAAAGAAAGAAAACCATTTTGTTTTTCTTCTTTTATGCTTTAATTATTTTCCAAAATGAATAAGCAAATAATTAAAAGAATATGCAAAACCCTAATCATCATCTTGACCATAGTTTAATTCTATGCACTTAACCAAAAACCATGTATCATCAAACATGATACAAGTAAGTGCACAAAACTATATCGTATATACAATGTGCACACCCGAGCGAGAAAATCCATTTAAAGTGAACCGATACTAGTTAATGCAAAGTAATATATCAAATATATAATTATACAATAAATCATTAAATCAGCACTTGATTTAACGATCCGGTCATATCGCATATAACCGACTAGTATTCAATGTATCGGCTTATCGAATCAACCTTTGATTCGATAACTTGGTTATATCGCATATAACCATTCGATACATTCATCGCGAGAATGGAATACGGTATCACATACACGCATTATTCTCGGTCCCGCACATATCTCATATGCGCTCCTATTTCGTTTCGCTTGAGCCAGGAAACCTCTGTGTAGGACTCTAAAGACTCGTCAATACGCCGGCAGCAGATGATGATCATATCAAACACCCACAAGCCGCAAGCGGTCTGCTAAACGTAACGGCCACCCGGGTATTGAGCGATCTGAAGATCGACGAGCAAGCCCGCTCACACTCCAGTGAATCCAACCAGTAACACTACCGTACAGTCCGGTCTGATCGTCTGATATGTCGCATATCTTGCCTAGGGGTGGTAAACGTCAGACCCCAATAGCTCGATAAGTCGTGTCGATATGAGTTCTATAACAATTCGAGAAACTACTGGTAACACTTACCAGTATATCTCAGCAACCTTCGCCAGGGATTTCCTGTTATAGCTAATCGAACACAGCGCAACATCAACTCCCTATACCGGGAGAGACGAATCCCCTCCTATCACTCATTGCCTCCATGTGACTCGGGACTGTACCCAAAAACCACCGTTTTGCACGCCCTCTTGGACGTGGTAAGATGGAAATCAAAGCACAGTGGGAACCACACAAGACTCTATGACGATCTCGGGTCAACAGACTACTCTGTACCAGTGTCACCAGAGAACTGCCATCTGACGTGAGGTATAATACCATCTGGGAGTTCTCGGCGAGTCCGTCCAGTGTACCCAGTCTCCACTGAGCACCCGTATATCATCCCCGATGTCAAACACCAATGGATATGGGATCATCCATCGCCCATCTGTATGGGTCGAGAAGGTATACGCTAGTCTACTCTGGTATATCGATGCCCCATCTCGATACACCCATGACTAGGGACTTTGAAGGATGTACTTATGGACTACCATGTCCCCACTAGTATGATCCGCATCATAGTCCAGGTAGTCAAGTACACATCCTAAGGGCTTTACCAACGTGTAACAGAAAGACAATCTGAGTACACGTTAAGGTAAAGAGTAACCAGATAGCATACTATCATGTCGAGCAAGAAAGTCCTTCCTATATACGTCCCAGCATCCACTACAATATACATCCTATGTACAGTAATGGCCTCTAGGGCATACATATAACTAACAATCTCCCACTTGCACTAGGGCCATCTGTAGCAATGGTTGTAGTATCTCATACTCAACCATCCCATAAAAGTCTCTCTCTGGGAATATGCCTTCGTGAGTGGATCCGCCGTGTTGTCCTCTGAGTCTACTCTCCTAACCTCGATCAGCCTGGAGATCAACCATCTCCTTGATCAGGTGATACTGCCTTAGAATATGTCTGAATCACTGATGGGACGGACGTTCCTTGGCATAAGCCACAACTCCATTGTCTCACAATGGTAGGAACATAGTTCATCTCATGAACCATTATACATCCAAACAGCCTCTTTGGTAGCATCATAAGTAGTGATGTATCCTGCCTTTATCGTCTAGTATGTCACGGTATCTAGCTTAGAACTCTTCCAACATACCGTCCCTTTACTGAGGGTAAAGACAATGCCTGTGACTGACATTCAGTCGTCTTTATCACCCTGGAACACTTCCAGTGATTCTCCCCAGGATCGATTGATACCATCCACTACAATTAGTGAGAATCCTAACATCCAATTAGATCTATCTCATAGATCCAAAATCCAGGATTTAGTAGGTATCAGTTTGATCCTATCTCGAGAATCATTGTGATAAGCGGAGATTGATCGAGCGAAGCATAGGAAACTCCTTTCTTATCAAGAGTATGTCATCCACGTACTCTACGAGGATCACCACCATACTCCCTACTACCTTTTTGTTTATACAAGGTTCATCTACCATTTTGATGATGTCAACTTCTTTGACAAACACATCAAAACAGACGTTCCAACTCCACGATGCCTGCTTTATCAGATAAAACATCTTGCACACGTTTCCGCTGCTCCCACTGTTTACGAAGCCCTCTGGCTGTGTACTTATAGACTCACTCTTCTAAAACATCATTTAGAAAAGCAGTCATGACACCCAACCACCAGATATCGTAGTCATGGTATGTAGCCGTGGCAAGTAGGATCTGGATGGACTTAAGCATAGCTACTTAGAAAAGGTTTCATCATTATCCATGCCTGGTCAATGACGAAAACCTTTAACAAGTCTAGCTTTGAAAGTCTCAACTTTTCCATTTACACCAAGTAATCTTCTCAAGATATACTTGCTCCTGATGGGGATTTAACTCTTCAGATATAGCAACCAAAGTCCATACTTTGTTGGTGTACATGGATTCCATCTCAGATCGCTAAGCATCCAGCCATTCTTACAGAGTCTTACTCCTGATGGCCAGCTCGAAACTAGTTAGGTCATCATCTCATGATGCAATCCTCGCTCCCACCGTCATCGAGAAACCAAAGTATCTCTCAGGTGGGTGAGGAACCCTACTAGATCGGCGGAGAGGCTGAGGTTCGTTGGAATCTACTGAATCCTTTGGTTCTATCAAATCATCAGCTGCAATTTGTATAGCTGGAACCTTTCCAGTTCTACATGACAGACCTTGCCTCGAGCTTGTCCGGATTTTGCCTTTTAGACATAGGCCGGACAACCCCAAAACTTAACTAACTTAAGATATGGGCTCTTCCCATTTCATATCTCATATGAAGTGGTAGGCACTGATTTGATTCAAACCCTATTCAATAGGTATGCAACTTCACAAGTGCATAACACCCAGTAGGAAAAAGGAAACTCAGTAGTACTCATCATAGAGCACACCATATCTAATAGGGTGTATCTGCTCCGCCCCGACATACCATCGTGGAATGGTATATACGGAGGAGTATTGCTGAGAGAGAATCTCATTCTCCTTTAGAATAGTCCAGTATTTCCGTGCTCAAGTATTCTCCTCCTCGATCACATTAAAGGACATAATACTTATACCCGTATTTTGGTTCTCTACTTCTAAATCATATTCTGTGAATATCTCAAAAGGTTCGGACTTGTGTTTCAACAGGATCATATGTCTGAATCTTGAGAGATTATCAGAGAATGTAATGAAGTATAAAGAACCAGTCTTGGCATGTGTAGACAGGGGACCTAACATACATCAACATGTATCATCCCAAGAGTTCACTAACTCTTTCTCTGTTTCCAATAAACAGGGCTATGGTCATCTAATCTTTGTGACATGACTGGCGAGTTTCACAAGATGTAAATTCAAACTGATTTAAATATGCATCTAAATGTAACTCAGCTAGTCGGGTCGCATTGATATGACCTAGTCTACAATACCTCAAGAAGAATTCGTTCATTTTTGAAATCTTCCTCTTGTGTGTGTTCCCTATACTTAGAACTGTAGTTTGATTTAGAACATTGATGCTTTTAGATAACGTGCCTGAACCGATCAACTTTTGATATAGGAAATGTTCAAAACATTATCCAACTATACAAAATTTTATCATTTCTTTACTAATAAAGAGACTGATATGATTTTGTATATCAGGTTCGGTATCTAATAACATTCGTTCAGAATCAATGTATGGGTAATACAGGGTGACAGTGACCAACAGACTTGGCTGCAACACTTGCCCCGTTCTCTGCCTCATGAAACTTATCACCCGTTCTCAGATTTTCTACCCTTTTGTAGCCTTATGTAACATATTACATATCTGGGATCCTGATCCGGTATCATATACCCAGGATGCAGAGGATACTGAGAAACAGTTCTGTATAATTAACACACCCGAAGATGATGCATCAGCATGCACTCTCTTCATTTGGGCGGCACGGGAAATATGGTATTCCCCAATTTCCTGCTCTGTCTTATAACAATTATAAGTTGGAGCGGGACCAACGTTCCCCAGCTCAGTATAACAAGCGGGTTTGGTCAATAATCCGTATTATTATCTTGATTAAGGCGTGATATGGTCGCTACCAGGAGAGAGAGAGAAGAAAACACTCAGCGTGCGCTCTTTCAAGAATAGATTGGTTATTATTTTATCTAATCAGGATGGCTCCCACTGCTTTTTATCAAATTTTCCTTCAAACCCTAAAAGGAAAGACTAGCCGGGATTAATTACACACTATAAGTTCGCCAATCTTTCAGCCAGGCCAGTGTCGGTACTTTGAGGGAGGTCCCCCGTGCTTTCGCACGAACCTAATTAATGTAAACCTCGTTTTCCCAGAGGTGTAACCTCGTTAACACCTTTCTAGACACCTACTTGATCGGCTAATTGTAATATATAAAATTCTCCCAGGAGTAACTCTTACTCGCAGCAGGTATCGGGATCCAACTATCTCATAAAAGGTATGCAATCTCATTGCAAATTTCAACACTTGAAATTCCCGATAATATTTTACCCCTAGCATCTTATGACCTTGGCTAAGGTCAACAAATCATAAGTGCTAGCCAAGTTCAACCCGTCATTTCCCGATTGAATTAAACCCACCCGCACGACCCTTGGCTAAGGTCAACAAAGTCGCACGACTACCCTAACTCAATCGCATCATATGCTTATACAGATAAGCACTAATCAGCTACCGCACACTACGCCTTGGCTAAGGTCAACAAACGTAGCACGAATACTAACTAGTACTTATCTGAAATGACGGAGGGCTACGACAGGTTTTTCTGAAAACCTATTGCGTAATGAACTCGATATTGTTATAGAATCAAATGAATTTTGAAATGGAGTGCTTTTGAGGCTTTTCTAGTTTTGCTAAAGGAGTCACTCTCGGTGAAGGGATCGTCGGTCCTTTCCTCGTCGAATGAGGCGCGGGATATATCAAATATATCACTGTGCAAAGCAAAAACTCTTAAAAGCAATCAAAAGACAAACCGAGTGTGTAGCATCTGCCAGTTATTGCTAAAGGAGTCACTCCCGGTGAAGGGATCTCGGTCCTTTCCTTATCGAATAAGGTGCAGGATATATCATATATACCGCTATGCAAAGCAAGAACTGTAGCTACCTGTTTTATTTTGAAATTCGATTCCACAACATCTTTAGGTTTCTTTTCTTTCATTAATCATATTAATGAAGTCCCATCATTTAAGTACCTAAACATCACAGATAAATACGACGTACACTTATGCCATCCGCATTTGCCTCGATGTCCCCTCGTGCACCGTTAGGTTAGGTAACTAACGACAGAGCGGGGCAGGGCTAGCGCGGGTGTAAAACATAAGTAACGCCTATATAATATATCATATATACTATATACTGTATCTATCACAGAACATCACATGATCACATCACAGATATCGCAGCAGAAGAATCATATGAAATATTGGATATACTAGGACGTCCGTGTTTTCAATACGAGCCAGTATAAAACACGGATTCCACGGTCGTGATGACTAGCCAAACCCACACCCCTAGACCCCTACGAGAGCGGCAAGCAACCCTACCAATTCTAGAGTTAGGAGACCCGGACTCGACTCCTCGAGTTGGTCTCCAACTGGACCCCAGAACCCGGTTACTTGTGCCCTCCTCCTTGGGTCTATCCTAGTGCGGAAAAGTAAATAATATACAAAAGGTGACTACTTCCGCAACCTGGAAGCGCCCCAATAAAAGAATATTACATACAAGTTTTTACATGAATGAAAATGAAAAAACACTCATCTCACATAAAAAACCCCGGCTATTCGTACACGACGATCCAATATAACATATCCAGCAACACATAACATCACGTGTCATCAACGTAAGTAAATATGCGCATCCCAATTGTCGTTGACATATAGCAACGAAACCGGTGATTTCACATATTACACTTACGGTCACAGAAAAGAAAGTGTAAAACTACAACAGTTGGAATCCGCAACCACCTCAGACATCGCATGCCTGACCAAATGAATTTCTTAGACATCGCATGCCTAACAATTATAAACCCCGCATTTTAGTCTCATTTATCGAAAACTCTTTTCAACATTAAGTCGGGGAATTCAACAGGATTCCCGACATCCTGATCGAATGCTCGTCGCAAACTTTAGTAGGAGGCCGCACCCCCGATACCGTCGACGAAGTGCACCAAGGCGGAACACCGCTACCGCGAGCACCCGGACGGATGCTTTCGGCGACGGGGTTCTCCTACAGTCACTTGGTCGGGGCTATGGAGTGATGATGTCTATTAAGTTTACCCGTCGAGTATCCGCGCACGCTACGTGATTGCGACGGACTTTTGATCACATCAAAATTCCGTGGCAACCGATCAAGTGAGACTAAACTGCTATGTTTATAACATTCATTCAGTTATCACATAACTTTTGTGAATTCCAATTGTTGTATCACATTCCGGATAAATAGAAAATGTCAAACTTTCCGATCGAACAATCGAACACCCAAGTTTTCCCAATACAGATCAACACATGAAACAAATCTAACAACATTCAGTTCGTGCCTCAGTACCAACGGTCCAGCCGTAGAAGGGTCAAGCCAACGCCTCACATGTGGCACGCCGTACTGCCCCAAACCCGAAGGTTCAAAGGGCAGTTCATGACGGTCACATAATCGAGTTAAGGTTTGTTGTCTTCTAGAGGGTCCATCGCGTTACTTGCACTACTTAGAACGTCGTTAAACTTCGGAAAAATCCAACACTTGGAAATTTCCCGACAGGGGAAAAGTTGGGTATTTATATCCGGTCGAACATTTTAACATATTCTAAAATTTATCCGGAAAGCCAAATAGACAAAATTTGATACCCCGATCGAAACACCGAATCCCCAAAACTACTCCAGAAAATTCAACTCTTGAAAATATTTTAAAAATTCCCAGAAAACTCAGCAGAATTTATCAGGAGATACTGTGTAAAATATATTAAATAAGGTGGCCGTACGGCCGTGGAACCGCCGCACGAGGCTTACTCGTGCCGCGGAACCGCGGCAGTTTGATGGAGTTAGGGCTACGAATTTTACAGAAACTCCTAAATTCGCCAGCTGAATTTTTTAGCAACTTTTAATTTGGAAAAATCCACGTTTTTGGAAAAAGGACAGAGAGCATGTTGGGTTTGGGTTTTCGGGATCGTTCGGGTTTCAAAATCCGTCTAGACTTCGCCTAAGGCTCTAGCTAGGCTCTGATACCACTGTAGGGTTCCTAGGCACCCTAGTGAGGTCTCTAAAGGCATCGAACATGCCAATTTCAAAAAAATTCGGTGCCGAGAAACCCGACTACGGATCGTCGACTAGAAGTTTAGGCGAAAAGATAACTAGTTAACATTTAACTAAAGGAATACGGAAATACAACCTTTATAGATCCGTTTGTCCACCTCCATAGCTCCGCAACGAAGTGCTTTCGCTGTCCAAGTGAACTCCCGGGCTCTAGCGTCGGCTTCGTCGAAGAATAAGTGAGCTAGGTCGTCGATATCCATGCCGAAGATGATCTACGTCGAGGCATCGCTAGATCAAGCTCCACCTTCACCTTGCCATGAAAACTTGTGAAGGAAACACACTCTACTACTTGGCAAGAGGTAGAGGATGAAGAAATAGGAAGTGGGTTCACTTTAGAATTGGATTTCACACTCATATGCTCAATATGCCATTGATGAAGACAAGCTTCTTCATGAAGAAGAAGAAGAGCAAGAAGAAGATAAAAGTTATGATAAGTTTTTTTTAGAATAGAAAAGAATAATAAACTTATCATAATTTTCACCATGGTTAGGTGTAGAGAATTAACTTAGGTTAGATCAATGGTTAGGGTCAAAAGAAGAAGACAAAACGGTTAAGTGGTCAAAGTTTCATGAAGCTTCAATAAGCTTCTTGAAGAATAAAGAAAGAAAACCATTTTGTTTTTTTTCTTTTATGCTTTAATTATTTTCCAAAATGAATAAGCAAATAATTAAAAGAATATGCAAAACCCTAATCATCATCTTGACCATAGTTTAATTCTATGCACTTAACCAAAAACCATGTATCATCAAACATGATACAAGTAAGTGCACAAAACTATATCGTATATACAATGTGCACACCCGAGCGAGAAAATCCATTTAAAGTGAACCGATACTAGTTAATGCAAAGTAATATATCAAATATATAATTATACAATAAATCATTAAATCAACACTTGATTTAACGATCCGGTCATATCGCATATAACCGACTAGTATTCAATGTATCGGCTTATCGAATCAACCTTTGATTCGATAACTAGGTTATATCGCATATAACCATTCGATACATTCATCGCGAGAATGGAATACGGTATCACATACACGCATTATTCTCGGTCCCGCACATATCTCATATGCGTTCCTATTTCGTTTCGCTTGAGCCAGGAAACCTCTGTGTAGGACTCTAAAGACTCGTCAATACGCCGGCAGCAGATGATGATCATATCAAACACCCACAAGCCGCAAGCGGTCTGCTAAACGTACGAACGGCCACCCGGGTATTGAGAGATCTGAAGATCGACGAGCAAGCCCGCTCACACTCCAGTGAATCCAACCAGTAACACTACCGTACAGTCCGGTCTGATCGTCTGATATGTCGCATATCTTGCCTAGGGGTGGTAAACGTCAGACCCTAATAGCTCGATAAGTCGTGTCGATATGAGGTCTATAACAATTCGAGAAACTACTGGTAACACTTACCAGTATATCTCAGCAACCCTGGCCAGGGATTTCCTGTTATAGCCAATCGAACACAGCGCAACATCAACTCACTATACCGGGAGAGACGAATCCCCTCCTATCGCTCATTGCCTCCATGTGACTCGGGACTGTACCCAAAAACCACCGTTTTGCACGCCCTCTTGGACGTGGTAAGATGGAAATCAAAGCACAGTGGGAACCACACAAGACTCTATGACGATCTCGGGTCAACAGACTACTCTATACCAGTGTCACCAGAGAACTGCCATCTGACGTGAGGTATAATACCATCTGGGAGTTCTCGGCGAGTCCGTACAGTGTACCCAGTCTCCACTGAGCACCCGTATATCATCCCCGATGTCAAACACCAATGGATATGGGATCATCCATCACCCATCTGTATGGGTCGAGAAGGTATACGCTAGTCTACTCTGGTATATCGATGCCCCATCTCGATACACCCACGACTAGGGACTTTGAAGGATGTACTTATGGACTACCATGTCCCCACTAGTATGATCCGCATCATAGTCCAGGTAGTCAAGAACACATCCTAAGGGCTTTACCAACATGTAACAGAGAGACAATCTGAGTACACGTTAAGGTAAAGAGTAACCAGATAGCATACTATCATGTCGAGCAAGAAAGTCCTTCCTATATACGTCCCAGCATCCACTACAATGTACATCCTATGTACAGTAATGGCCTCTAGGGCATACATATAACTAACAGATCATACTAGTGGGGCCTGGGTAGTCCATGAGTACATCCTTGAAATGTTCCTAGTCGAGGGAATATCGAGACGGGGCATCGATATTCCAGAGTAGACTAGCGCATATCTTCTCGACCCATGCGATGGGTGATGGATGATCCCATATCCATTGGTGTTTGACATCGAAGATGGTATGCGGGTGCTCAGTGGAGACTGGGTACACTGAACGGACTCGCCGAGAACTCCCAGATGGTATTATACCTCACGTCAGATGGCAGTTCTCTGGTGACACTGGTACAGCTTAGTCTGTTGACCCGAGATCGTCATAGAGTCTTGTGTGTCTCCCATTGTGCTTTGATTTCCACCCTACCACGGCTCTACTGAGTTGTGCAAACAGGTGGTTTTTGGGTACAGTCCCGATTCACATGGAGACAATGAGCGATAGGAGGGGATTCGTCTCTCCCGGTATTGGGGGTTGATGTTGTGCTATGCTCGACTGGCCATAACAGGAAATCCCTGGCCAGGGTTGCAGTGATATACTGGTAAGAGTTATCAGTAGTTTCACGAATGTTATGGACCTCACGTCTGCATGACTTATCAAGCTACTGGGGTCTGACGTTTACCACCCCTAGGAGAGATATGCGACATATCAGACGAACAGACCGGACTATACGGTAAGTGTTACTGGTCGGATTCATAGGAGTGTGAGCGGGCTTGCTCGTCGATCTTCTGATCGCTCAATACCCCGGGTGGCCGTTACGTTTAGCAGACCGCTTGTGGCTTGTGGGTGTTTGATATGATCATCACCTGCTGCCGGCGTATTGACGAGTCTTTAGAGTCCTACACAAAGGTTTCCTGGCTCAAGCGAAACGAAATAGGAGCGCATATGAGATATGTGCGGGACCGAGAATAATGCTTGTATGTGATACCGTATTCCATTCTCGCGATGAATGTATCGATTGGTTGTATGCGATATAACCTAGTTATCGAATCAAGGATTGATTCGATAAGCCGATACATTGGATACTAGTCGGTTATATACGATAT
Source organism: Agapanthus africanus (assembly GCA_030015575.1). Classification (NCBI taxonomy): domain Eukaryota; kingdom Viridiplantae; phylum Streptophyta; class Magnoliopsida; order Asparagales; family Amaryllidaceae; genus Agapanthus; species Agapanthus africanus. The sequence continues at coordinate 402,385,331 of JASDDO010000031.1, read as the reverse complement.
GACCGGATCATTAAATCAAGTGTTGATTTAATGATTTAATGTATAATTATGTATTTGATATATTACTTTGCATTAACTAGTATTGGTTCACTTTAAATGGATTTTCTCACTTGAATCGTGCAAGTTGTATATGTGATATATTTTTGTGCACATGATTGTATCATGTTTGATGATACATGCATACTTAGTTAAGTGTATGATTAAACCATGGTTGTGTAATGGTTAGGGTTTTGTATTTATTAACTATTTATTTATTTATTCATTCTTCATTTGGAATGAAAATAAAATGGTTGATTATTTTCTTCTTTTCTTTGAAGCTTCAAGATGCTTTGACCATTTTGTCTTCATCTACAAAACCTAACCATTCACTAACCCTAGTTGATTCTCTACACTTGACCAAGGGTAAGATTATGATAAGTATTCATTTTTTTATCTATTTTTAAATAACTTATCATATCATCTTCTTCTTCTTCATCTTCTTCTTCCATGAACAAAAGCTTGCTACATCAATGGCAAGTGATGAAAACAAGTGAGAAATCCAATTCTAAAGTCTACCCACTTCCTATTTCTTCATCCTCTACTACTTGCTATGTAGTAGAGTGTGTTGTCTTCAGAAGTTTCTTGACTTGGCGAAGGCGGAGCTCGAGTTTGAGTTGCCTCGACGTAGATCATCTTCGGCATCGAAGCCGACGATCAAGCCCGCCCATTCTTCGATGAAGCCGATGCTAGAGTCATGGGTTCAATTTGGACAGCGGAGGGAGATCATCGCGGAGATTAGGAAGTGGTGGACCGGATCTACAAAGGTTGTATTTCCGTTTCTTTTAGTTAAAGTTGTTAACTATTTTCTTTTGTCGCCTAAACTTCTAGCCAACGATCCGTTCTAGGGTTTCTCGGCACCGTATTTTTTGAAATTGGCATGGATGATGCCTTGTGAGACCTCACTAGAGTGCCTAGGAACCTTCCAGGATTCACAGGAGTGTGAGCGGGCTTGCTCGTCGATCTTCTGATCGCTCAATACCCGGGTGGCCGTTACGTTTAGCAGACCGCTTGCGTCTTGTGGGTGCTTGATATGATCATCATCTGCTGCCGGCGTATTGACGAGTCTTTAGAGTCCTACACAAAGGTTTCCTGGCTCAAGCGAAACGAAATAGGAGCGCATATGAGATATGTGCGGGACCGAGAATAATGCGTGTATGTGATACCGTATTCTATTCTCGCGATGAATGTATCGATTGGTTGTATGCGATATAACCTAGTTATCGAATCAAGGATTGATTCGATAAGTCGATACATTGGATATTAGTCGGTCATATGCGATATGACCGGATCGTTAAATCAAATGTTGATTTAATGATTTAATGTATAATTATATATTTGATATATTACTTTGCATTAACTAGTATTTGTTCACTTAAGATGGATTTTCTCACTTGATGTGCACATTGTGTATATGATATAGTTTTGTGCACTAGTTTGTATCATGTTTGATGATACATTCAAACTTGGGTGTGTGTGTGTGCTTTAAATTATGATTAGGTTAATGGTTAGGGTTTGTTTTATTTATTTATTCATTTTGGAAAGGATAAAATGGTGGTTTTCTTTTCTTTCTTTGCTTGAAGCTTCTTGAAGCTTCAAAGCATCTTTGAAAGTCTACCATTTTGTCTTTATCCCTTAACCTAACCATTCAACTAAACTATAGTTTATTCTCTACACTAAACCATGGTTGCTAAAATGATAAGAATCACTTTATTTTCTTTTTCCATAATTCTTATCATATTATTTTTCTTCTTCTTCTTCTTCAAGAAGAAGAAACCATTCTAGCTTCAACGGTGCCTTGAGAAAAAGAGTGAGAAATCCAATTCTAAAGTGAACCCACTTCCTATTTCTTCATCCTCTACCACTTGCCATGTAGTATAGGGTGTTTTCTTCACAAGTTTCATGACTTGGTGAAGGTGGAGCTTGATCTTGAGTTGCCTCGACGTAGATCATCTTCGGCATCGAAGTCGACGACCTAGCCTGCCCATTTCTCCAATGAAGCCGACGCTAGAGTCCGGGATCCGATGATCGCAGCGAGGGGACATCGTCATGGAGCTAAGGAAGTGGAGGACCGGATCTACAAAGGTTGTAGCCCCTTTCACTATCTAGTTAAGTCGTTAACTTGTTATTTCGCCTATACCTCTAGTTACGATCTTGCTTAGGTTTACTTGGCACATAAATTTTTTTTGAATTAGCAATGTTTGATCAGTTGTGGAACCTCATGGGTGTTCCTAGGAACCCTACAGTGGTATCAGAGCCTAGCTAGAGCTTTAGGCGAAGTGTAGACGAAGTTAGAAACCCGATCGAACACCGAAACCATAGATTTCACCCTTCTCTGTACAATTTTTGAAAACTGGGATTTTTCCATATTAAAAATATGCAGAAAAATCAGCAGGGATTTATAAGAAATATTGTGCAAAAAGAGCGGCTAACTCCATCAAAGAGCCGCGGAACCGCGGCACGAGCATGGCTCGTGCGGCGGTTCCGCGGCCGTACTGAAACATCCTTCATTGCAATTTGCACAGTAATTCCTATATTGTTGTACTGTATTTTCTGGGAATTTTTAACTTCTACTCAAGAGTTGAGTTTTCTGGGTTGTATTGGGAGTTCGTAGATTCGATCGGATTGTCTAATTTTGTCTGTGTGTTTTTCCGGGTAATTTTAGAATATGTTAAAAAGTTCGACCGGATATAAACACCCACTTTTTCCCCTGTCGGGAAATTTCCAAATGTTGGATTTTTCCGTGGTTTAAAGACGTTCTAAGTAGTGCAAGTAACGCGATGGACCCTCTAGAAGACAACAAACCTTAACTCGATTATATGACCGTCTTGAACTGCCCTTTGAACCTTAGGGTTTGAGGCAGTACGGCATGCCATATGTGAGGCGTTGGCTTGACCCTTCTACGGCTGGACCGTTGGTACTGAGGCATGAAGTGAAAGTTTTTTAAACCTATTTCATGTGTTGAGTTGTTTCGGGAAAACTTGGGTATTTGACTGTTCGATCGGAAAGTTTAACATTTTCTATTTATCTGGAATGTGATACAATATTTGGAATCCACAAGTAGTTATGAGATAACTGATTTGGATGTTATAAACATAGCACTTTAGTCTCACTTGATTGGTTGCCACAGAATTTTGATGTGATCAAAAGTCCGTCGCAATCACGTAGCGTACGCGGATACTCGCCGGGTAAACTTAATAGACAGCCTCACCCCATAGCCCCGACGAAGTGACTGTAGGAGAACCCTGTCGCCGAAAGCATCCGTTCGGGTGCTCGCGGCAGCGGTGTTCCGCCTTGGTGCACTTCGTCGACTGCATCGGGGGTGCGGCCGTCCACTAAAGTTTGCGACGAGCATTCGTTCTGGATGCCGGGAATCTTGTTGAATTGCCCGACTTGGTATTGAAAAGTGTTTTCGATAATGAGACTAAAATGTGGGGTTTATAAATGTTAGGCATGCGATGTCTAAGGAATTCTTTTGGTTAGGCATGCGATGTCTAAAGAATTTGCGGATTCCAACTGTTGTAGTTTTACACTTTTTTTTTGTGACCGTAAGTGTAATATGTGATATCGCCGGTTTCGTTGCTATATGTCAACGACAATTGGGATGCGCATATTTACTTACGTTGATGACATGTGATGTTATGTGTTGCTGGATATGTTATATTGGATCGTCGTGTTTGAATAGCCGGGGTTTTTTTATGTGAGATGAGTGTTTTTCATTTTCATTCATGTAAAAACTTGTATGTAATATTCTTTTATTGGGGCACTTCCAGGTTGCGGATGCTGTCACCATTTGTATATTATTTACTTTTCCGCATTAGGATAGACCCAAGGAGGGGAGCACAAGTAACCGGGTTCTAGGGTCCGGTGGGAGACCATCTTGAGGAGTCGAGTCCGGGTCTCCTAACCCTAGAATTGGTAGGGTTGCTTGCCGCTCTCGTAGGGGTCTAGGGGTGTGGGATTGGCTATTCATCGCGACCATGGAATCCGTGTTTATACTGGCTCGTATTAATAGCACGGACGTCCTAGTATATCCAATATTTCATATGATATTTTTTCTGCTGCGTTATCTGTGATGTGATCATGTGATATGTTCAGATAGATATTGTATATAGTATATATGATATATTATATAAACGTTGCTTATGTTTTACACCCGCGCTAGCCCTGCCTCGCTCTGGCGTTAGTTACCTAACCTAACGATGCAGACGGGACATCGAGGCGAATGCCGATGGCATAAGCGTACGTTATATTTATCTGTGATGTTTAGGTGGACTTAAATGATGGGACATTCATTAATGAGATTAATGAAAGAAAATAAACTTAATTGATGTTGTGGTATCGAATTTCAAAAATAAAACAGATAGCTACAATTCTTGCTTTGCATCGCGGTGTTCCTTGTAGAACATCCTGCACCTTATTCGATAAGGAAAGGACCGAGATCTCTTCACCGGGAGTGACTCCTTTAGCAATAACTGGCAGATGCTACAACTCTCGGTTTGTCTTTTGATTGCTTTTATAGTTTCTGCTTTGCACAGCGGTATATATGATATATCCTGCACCTTATTCGATGAGGAAAGGGCCGACGATCCCTTCACCGGGAGTGACCCCTTTAGCAAAACTAGAAAAGCTTCAAAAACACTCCATTTAAAAACCATTTGATTCCGCAACGAGATCAAGTTCAAAGCGTTAAAGATTTTCTTAAAAACCATTCGCAACCCTCCGTCATTTTAGGAAGTAGAGTACTTAGTATTCGTGCTACGTTTGTCGACCATAGCCGAGGCGTAGTGTGCGGTAGATAAGTGATGTCTTCCTACACAGCATATGATGCGATTAGTTAGGACAGTCATGTGGCTTTGTTGACCTTAGTCAAGGGTCATGTGGGTGGGTCTAATTAATCACGAAATGACGGGTAGAACTTGACTTGTGCTTATGATTTGTTGACCTTAGCCAAGGTCATAAGTGCTAGGGGTAAAAACCTTTATCGGGAGTTTCAAGTGTTGAAATTTGCAATGAGATTGCATACCTTCTATATGATAGTTGGATCCCGATACCCATTGCGAGTAATTGTTACTCCTGGGAGAGTTTTGCACTTTGCAATTAGCCGATCAAGTAGGTGTCTAGAAAGGTGTCAACGGGGTTACACCTCTGGGAAAACAAGGTTTACTAGAATTAGGTCCGTGCGAAAGCACGGGGAACCTCCCTCAAATTACCGACACTGGCCTGGCTGAAAGATTGGCGAACTTATAGAGTGTAATTAATCCCGGCTAGTCTTTCCTTTTAGGGTTTGAAGGAAGATTTGATAAAAAACAGTGGGAGCCATCCTGATTAGATAAAATAAATAACCAATCTAATCTTGCAAGAGCGCACGCAGAGTGTTTTCTTCTCTCTCTCTCCAGGTAGCGACCATATCACGCCTTAATCAAGATAATAATATGGATGTATTGACCGAACCCGCTTGTTATACTGAGCTGGGGAACGTTGGTCCCGCTCCAACTTATAATTGTTATAAGACTGAGCAGGAAATAGGGGAATACCAGGATTCCCATGCCGCCCAAACGAAGAAAGTGCATATGATGCATCTTCTTCGGGTGTGTTCGTCACAAAGAACTGTTTCTCAATATCCTCTGCATCCTGGGTATTTGATACCGGATCAGGATCCCAGATATGTAATCTGTTACATAGGGCTACAGAAAGGCAGAGAACTGAGAACGGGTGATAAGTTTCATGAGACAGAAAATGGGGCAAGTGTTGCAGCCAAGTCTATTGGTCACTGTCACCCTGTATTACCAATACATTGATTCTGAACAAATGCTATAAGATACCGAACCTGATATACAAAATCATATCAGTCTCTTTATTAGTAAAGAAAGGATATAATTTTGTATTGTTGGATAATGTTTTGAACATTTCCTATTTCAAAAGTTGATCGGTTCAGGCACGTTATCTAAAAGCATTGACATTCTAAATCAAACTACAGTTCCTAGTATACAGAACACACACAAGAGGAAGAGTTCAGATATGAACGAATCCTTCTTGAGGGATAATAGACTAGGTCATATCAATGTGACCAGACTAGCTTAAGTTACATTTAAGATGCATATTTAAATCAGTTTGAATTTATATCTTGTGAAATTTGCCAGTCATGTCACAAAGATAAGATGATCATAGCTCTGTTTACTGGAAGCAGAGAAAGAGTTAGTAAACTCTTGGGACTGATACATGACGATGTATGTAAGGTCCCCTGTCTACACATGCCAGGACCGGTTCTTTGTACTTCATTACATTCTCTGATGATCTCTCAAGATTCAGTCATGTGTTCCTGTTGAAACATAAGTCCGAACCTTTTGAGATATTCACAGAATATAAGTTAGAAGTAGAGAACCAAAAACCGGGTATAAGTATTATGTCCTATGATAAGATCAGGGAGGAGAATACTTGTGCATAAAATTCCTGGACTATTCTAAAGGAGAATGAGATTCTCTCTCAGGATTACTCCTCCGTATATACCACAGCACAACGGTGTATCGGGGTGGAGCAATCGCACCATATAAGATATAATGTGCTCTATGATGAGTACTACTGAGTTACCTGTTTCCTTTTAGGGTTGTGCACTTGAGAAGTTGCATACCTATTGGATAGGGTTTGAATCAAATCAGTGCCTACCACTCCATATGAGATATTGTATGGGAAGAGCCTATCTCTTAAGTAAGTTAAGATTTGGGATTGTTCGGCCTATGTCAAAAGAAAAATCTGGACAAGATCGAGGCAAGGTCAGTTCTGTAGAACTGGAAAGGTTCCAGCTATACAAAACTGCAGCTGATGATTTGACAGAACCAAAGGATTCAATAGTCCCCGATGAACCTCAGCCTCTCCGCTGATCTGGTAGGGTTCCTCACTTGCCAGAGAGATACTTCGGTTTCTCGATGACAGTGGGAGCGAGGATTGCATCATGAGATGATGACCCAACTAGTTTCGAGCAGGCCATCGAGAGTAGGGACTCTATAAGAATGGCTAGATGCTTAGCGATCTGAGATGGAATCCATGTACACCAACAAAGTATGGACTTTGTTTGCTATAACTGAAGGGTTAAATCCCCATCAGGAGCAAGTATATCTTGAGAAGATTACTTGGTGTAGATGGAAAAGTTGAGTCTTTCAAAGCTAGACTTGTTAAAGGTTTTCGTCATCGACCAGGCATGGATAATGATGAAACCTTTTCCAGGGACGATGCTTAAGTCCATCCAGATCCTACTTGCCATTGCTACATACCATGACTACGATATCTGGTGGTTGGGTGCCATGACTGCTTTTCTAAATGATGTTTTAGAAAAGAACGTCTATAAGTACACAGCCAGAGGGCTTCGTAAACAGTGGGAGCAGCGGAAACTTGTGCAAGATGCTTTACAAAATAAAGCAGGCATCGCGGAGTTGGAACATCTGTTTTGATGTGGTAGTCAAAGAGTTTGACTTCATCAAAATGGTAGATGAACCTTGTATGTATAAAAAGGTAGTATGGAGTATGGTGATGATCCTCGTAGAGCACGTGGATGACATACTCTTGATAGGAAAGGAGTTTCATATGCTACGCTCGGTCAATCTCCGCTTATTACAAGGATTCTCCATACAGGATCAAAGTGATACCTCCTAAATCCTGGTATTTGGATCTATGAGATAGATCTAAATGGATGTTAGGCACTTCACTAGGTTTAGTGAGATTGTATCAATCGATCCTGGGGAGAATCACTGGAAAAGTTCCAGGGTGATAAGGACGACTGAATGTCAGTCGCAGGCATTGTCTTTACCCTCATTGGAGGGACGGTATGTTGGAAGAGTTCCAAGCTAGATAACATGGCAAACTAGACGATAAAGGCTGGTAACATCGCTATTAAAGATACTACCAAAGAGGCAGTTTGGGTGTATATTGGTTCATAAGATGAACTAGGTTCCCACCATTGTGTGACAATGGAAGTGTGGCTTTGGCCCAGGAACCCAGGTCCCATAAGTGACCCAGACATATTCTGAGGCAGCATCACCTGATCATGGAGATAGTTGATCTCCAGGGTGATCGAGGTTGGGAGAGTAGACTCAGAGGACAATACGGCAGATCCACTCACGAAGGCCTTTTCCCAAAGAGAGACTTTTAGGGGATGGTTGAGTATTAGATACTACACCCACTGCTACAGATGGCCCTAGTGCAAGTGGGAGATTGTTAGTTATATGTATGCCCTAGAGGCCATTACTGTACATTGGATGTATATTGTAGTAGATGCTGGGACATATATAGGTATGACTTTCTTGCTCGACATGATAATACGCTATCTGGTTGCTCTTTATCTTAACATGTATACTTTCTGTCTCTCTGTTACATGTTGATAAAACCCTTAGGATGTGTACTCGACTTCCAGGACTATGATGCAGATCATACTAGTGGGGCCTGGGTAGTAAATGAGTACATCCTTCAATGTTCCTAGTCGTGGGAATATCGAGACGGGGCATCGATATTCCAGAGTAGACTAGCGTATATCTTCTCGACCCATGTGATGGGCGATGGATGATCCCATATCCATTGGTGTTTGACATCAGAGATGGTATGCGGGTGTTCAGTGGAGACTGGGTACACTGAACGGACTCGCCGAGAACTCCCAGATGGTATTATACCTCACGCCAGATGGCAGTTCTCTGGTGACACTGGTACAGCTTAGTCTGTTGACCCGAGATCGTCATAGAGTCTTGTGTGTCTCCTACTGTGCTTTGATTTCCACCCTACCACGGCTCTACTGAGTCATGAAAACAGGTGGTTTTTGGGTATAGTCCCGATTCACATGGAGGCAATGAGCGATAGGAGGGGATTCGTCTCTCCCGGTATTGGCGGTTGATGTTGCGCTATGCTCGATTGGCCATAACTGGAAATCCCTGGCCAGGGTTGCTGTGATATACTGATAAGAGTTATCAGTAGTTTCACGAATGTTATGGACCATACGTCGGCATCACTTATCAAGCTACTGGGGTCTGATGTTTACCACCCCTAGGCGAGATATGCGACATATCAGACGAAAAGACCGGACTATACGGTAAGTGTTACTGGTTGGATTCACAGGAGTGTGAGCAGGCTTGCTCGTCGATCTTCTAATCGCTCAATACCCGGGTGGCCGTTACGTTTAGCAGACCGCTTGCGGCTTGTGGGTGCTTGATATGATCATCATCTGTTGTCGGCGTATTGACGAGTCTTTAGAGTCCTACATAGAGGTTTCCTGGTTCAAGCGAAACGAAATAGGAGCGCATATGAGATATGTGCGGGACCGAGAATAATGCGTGTATGTGATACCATATTCTATTCTCACGATGAATGTATCGATTAGTTGTATGCGATATAACCTAGTTATCGAATCAAGGATTGATTCGATAAGTCGATACATTGGATATTAGTCGGTCATATGCTATATGACCGGATCGTTAAATCAAATGTTGATTTAATGATTTAATGTATAATTATATATTTGATATATTACTTTGCATTAACTAGTATTTGTTCACTTAAGATGGATTTTCTCACTTGATGTGCACATTGTGTATATGATATAGTTTTGTGCACTAGTTTGTATCATGTTTGATGATACATGCAAACTTGGGTGTGTGTGTGTGTGCTTTAAACTATGATCAGGTTAATGGTTAGGGTTTGTTTAATTAATTTATTTATTTATTCATTTTGGAAAGGATAAAATGGTGGTTTTCTTTTCTTTCCTTGCTTGAAGCTTCTTGAAGCTTCAAAGCATCTTTGAAAGTCTACCATTTAGTCTTTATCCCTTAACCTAACCATTCAACTAAACTATAGTTTATTCTCTACACTAAACCATGGTTGCTTAAATGATAAGAATCACTTTATCTTCTTTTTCCATAATTCTTATCATATTCTTCTTCTTCTTCTTCTTCTTCTTCTTCAAGAAGAAGAAACCATTCTAGCTTCAATGGTGCCTTGAGAAAAAGAGTGAGAAATCCAATTCTAAAGTGAACCCACTTCCTATTTCTTCATCCTCCACCACTTGCCATGTAGTATAGGGTGTTTTCTTCACAAGTTTCGTGACTTGGTGAAGGTGGAGCTTGATCTTGAGTTGCCTCGACATAGATCATCTTCGGCATCGAAGTCGACGACCTAGCCCGCCCATTTCTCCGATGAAGCCGACGCTAGAGTCCGGGATCCGATGATCGCAGCGAGGGGACATCGTCACGGAGCTAAGGAAGTGGAGGACCGGATCTACAAAGGTTGTAACCCCTTTCACTATCTAGTTAAGTCGTTAACTTGTTTTTTCTCCTATACCTCTAGTTACGATCTTGCTTAGGGTTACTTGGCACATAGAAAAATTTTGAATTAGCCATGTTTGATTAGTTGTGGAACCTCATGGGTATGCCTAGGAACCCTACAGGATCTGCTGGGGCTGTGATAGATCTAGAATTTAGTGTATAGTAGTTTAACCGCAATCAATAACGGTGTCGCGTGTAGCTAGACCGAGATGAGTACGAGTCGTCCTCTGGGAAAAGTGGAATATTTTATTCTTACTTTAGGCGTGTTGAAAAAGAAAGGAGGAAGAATAATGAATATTGAAGAATGGTTGTAGGATTTAGATCTACGTTAAACACTGATGCAAAACATAGATCTAGATTAACTACGGATGTAGATTAAATAATAAAAGGGGGCTTGTTGGTTCATTAGGATTTAGTAGTTATGGATGATTAATTAATGATTACCCTTTTTATTCTTTAATAGATTTAAAACTAGAACGATAGTGATGCATGTAGATTAGGGTTTCTGGAGGGAAAAAGGGTTCCCACTCTTAACCCCTGTCTCGACATGGAACTCCGTTCATATCTAGCCTTTACCAAAACAATCATTAATCTAATCTCTAATCGCGGTCGAGACTAACAATAAATTGGTAGCGCGCCTGATTAGGATGTTAATGATTCTTTTGATAAAGTTTATAAACTTTATAGGACGTAAAAAGGGTTTAAAGATCTTCATCATCCATTAACCTAGCATAATCCTACGAACCCTAACAAGCGGAGAATTACTCGCGCATGTTGGGAGAAGAAGAGATGAAGAGAGAATTCATAATGAAACTACAAAGAAATAGAATAAGAAAAAGAACTACCTTTATTAATCAATAAAACTCATATACACTTTGTTTCCTTAGAAAATGATTACAAATACTAGTTTGCTTCTCGATCTCTTCTAAGGAGGTAGATGAACCGTTGATGATCAGCCTGGATGCGTGAGCCGTCTTGGACTTCGTGATCGCGTCGACTTGATGATTTTTCCAAGAGGCTCTCGGTCTTTATTTATAGTCCCAAAGCCATAACCCTAGCTTCCTAAATTGGAAACCATCTATTAAGATTCTACCAACCAAATCCCAGCTCATAAGTCCTCTGCCACGCGGCGGATCCGCGGCCAACAGGGGGGTTTGGTCCCGGATCCGCGGCCAAACAGTGTGATCTTTTGATGATTTTTCTGGGGCTTCATTCATATGACATGTGGCGATCTTTTGAATTTCAGGAAACTGAAAATCTTCTCGTAGTTACTGCCAGACTTGATTTCATAGTTTGCTTTCTTAATTAGGCAGGTTTGCACCAACAACTTTGATTCCCTTGATTTTAGCCCTGAAAATTCTGCACAACAACTCAACAAATAATATTAGTAGAGTTTGTTTTATTGAGATATTAATTTGACCATTAAGATTTGGTCAATGGTATTTATGCTTATTTTCCTACTAAATGTTAATTGTAATACATAAACACATGAAAATAGTAGTTTTACAGATAAACCCTCATATGTATCATATATTATAATAAACACCTTTTCTAATATAGAAATAGTAGGAAAAATATCATATTAAATGTGCAGTTTTATCAACTGAACAAATACCCCCAAACTTATCTTTGATCGTCCCAAGCAAACTAGTTTATTCAAGAGAAAGAGAAAAAGAAAGGAGAAAACTAAGCACACTTTCGTAGGCAACACGATTGCACTGAGCACGTGCAACAAGACGTTAAACCTCTAAGTGTCCCTAGTTGGAGGAGTGTTGTCTCCTGAGGGTTTTCAGCGGATTACACCCACAAAATCCTATAATAAAAGAGATATGGTGAAATTTACATATAAAGATAAGAACCATAAAAGAAATACTTTGAAAATTTAGAGTTTCCAACTACACTAGCTTTTCATTTGTCATGAGTCCTATCTTAATAGTCATGAAAAGATGTTAGAAATCACATCATCCCTCAATAAAACATCGTCTTTATTCTTCATTCCTACCTTTCATCCAAACATCGATCATATACCTCTATGTGTGTGAATAGAACATCCCTACACTCGGAGAATTCAATTCAAGCTATCATACTCTTATCCATCTATCTCAGTACTTTTTAATTTGATGAATATTTGGTTGGATTTGCTCGCACATTTTTCATGCAACCGTTAATAATTCTTGAGGTACTAACCGACCGATTATTCATGTGCTTGCTGATTAGTATTTTCCTCGTCTTGCACCACCTAAGGCTTAGCAGTGACTCCCAGACCAGTTGGTCTAAGGCACTAGGTGATGAAGCACCCTCGCTATATTTTTTTACTGCTGCCTCGGTGATAACAAAACTAGTGTTCATTTTTCTTCACCATTTTATCTTTTATTCATTTTTTATTTCCTTCATACTTTGGCTTTTAGACAAGAGCATTTCAAGGTATCCTCTACTATCCCGAGTTTCAAGACGTGTGTAAGTGCATATAGTAGGGTATCAACATTCAAATGTTTGGCTTACAGAATAGAAACTATTTTTCAGACTTATTTTTATCCTCAAATTAGTGACTTCCTTTATCTTACTAACCCTTGGGACAACGGCTCATAACTACTTATTACCAGTTCGTTTAAGAAAACTTCTAATTTTCTTGGTTTTCTTAAACTATTCCTATCTTTTGGACATAAGTTTTCACTTTCTACTCTTTTGTTATAAAAAAAATTTGAATACCCAGTGTCAAAGATAATTCAGTGAATATAAACCACCCCCCAAACCTGTTTTCAGCAGTGTCATCACTGATGTTGTCTTTTGAGAGCAAGGACCTGTATACTTTGGGGAGAGATAAAAAGGGTAAAATATGTTAGTTATATGTGTGCCCTAGAGGCCATTACTGTACATACGATGTATATTGTAGTGGATGCTTGGACATATATAGGGAGGACTTTCTTGCTCGACATGATAGTATGCAATCAGGTTGTACTTTATCTTAACATGTACTCTGATTGTCTCTATGTTACATGTTGATAAAACCCTTAGGATGTGTACTCGACTGCTGGGACTATGATGAGATCATACTAGTGGGGCCACGGTAGTCGACGAGTGCATCCTATAACTGTTCCTAGTCGAGGGTGTATCGAGACAGTGCATCGATACACCAGAGTAGACTAGCGTATACGCATCTTGACCCATATGATGGGCGATGGATGATCACATATCCATCGGTGTTTGACATAAAGGATGGTGTACGGGTGCTCAGTGGAGACTGGGTACACTGGACGGACTCGCCGAGAACTCCCAGATGGTATTATACCTCGTGTCAGATGGCAGTTCTCCGGTGACACTGGTACAGAGTAATCTGTTGACCCGAGATCGTCATAGAGTCTTGTGTGATTCCCACTGTGCTTTGATTTCCATTATACCACGTCCAAGAGGGCGTGCAAAAAGGTGGCTTTTGGGTACAGTCCCGAATCACATGGAGGCAATGAGCGATAGGAGGGGATTCATCTCTCCCGGTATAGGGAGTTGATGTTGCGCTGTGTTCGATTGGCTATAACTGGAAATCCCTGGCCAGGATTGCTGAGATTTACTGGTAAGTGTTATTAGTAGTTTCTCGAACTGTTATAGACCTCATATCGACACGACTTATCAAGCTACTGGGGTCTGACGTATACCACCCTTAGGCAAGATATGCGACATATCAGACGACGAGACCGGACTGTACGGGAGTGTTACTGATTGGATTCACAAGAGAAAGTACAGGTTTGCTTGTTGATCTTCTGAGCGCTCAATACCTGGGTGGCTGTTACTTTTAGCTGACCACTTACAGCTTGTGGGTGTTTGATATGATCATCACCTACTGCCGGCGTATTGACGATTCTTTAGAGTCCTACACAGAAGTTTCTTGGTTCAGGCAAAACGGAGTAGGGGCATATATGTGATATTTGCAGGACCGAGGATAATGCGATATGAGATACCGTATTCTATTCTCGCGATATATGATATCAGCCGGGTCATCGGATCAAGAGTTGATTCGATGAATCGGCAAATGATATATTGGTCGTTTATATGCGATATAGCCGGATTGTCGGATCAAGTGTTGATTCGATAATTTAATGTATAATTATATATATGATATATTAAGTTACATTCACTAATATTAGCTCACTAAAAGATTCTTTTTCTCACTCGGGTAATACATTGATATATATGTGATATATGTTAATTGTATTATTTTATTTTTTTACAATAAAAATTATATATGTGATATATAAATTGTAACATGATATGATTACTAATGCAACATGTTTAGTGGAGATTAAACAAGATTAGGGTTTGAATTGGGTTAGTTCTTTCATGAAGATTCTAGAAGATTTCTTTTTGTTTTTAGTTAAGATATTATGCTTGATTTTTTGTAATGACTCATTCTTAACCCAACCCAAACCCTAGCCCTAGTTAAATGTCTAAAAAGGTTTAGTTGACCATGGTTACATTATTAATCATATATTCTTTCATTATTCATCACAAAAAAAAAAACTATTGTTCTTCTTCTTCCTTCTTCTTTCTTTGATGAAAAAGCTTACTAGATTTTTCAAAGGTGATGAAAATGAGTGAGAATAAGAAAACAAATGAGTGCTAAAATCCTACTTCACCATCCTCATCTATCCTTGCCATTTAGATGAGGGTGTTCACTTCATTTAGTGAGTGAGAGCTTGTGTTAATGAAACTTCAAGGTAGATCATCTTTGTTATCGAAGATCGGAAGCAAGCTTGCATCTTTCTCTTCGTGGAGCCTCTCGAGAGTCCGAAACTTGATGATCGCAGCGAAGGGACCTCAACACGGAGCTTAAGCAGTGAAGGAAAGGATCTACAAAGGTTGTAATCCCTCTCACTTTGTGTTAAAGTGTTTAACATGCTTGTTTTCGCCTAATCTCTAGTTTAATGATCTTGGTTAGGGTTGTTCGGCACGTCTAAATTTTGAATCGGGCATGGTTGATGCCTTATAGAACCTTGTGAGAGTGCCTAGTAACCCAACAGTGGTATCAGAGTCAAGCTAGAGCTTTAGGCGAAGTCTAGACGATGTTTAATGTCCGATCGAACCCGGAAACCCCGATTTATACCCTTTTCTGGAAATTTTTCAAAACTGTTGATTTTTTCATATTAAAAATACTCAAAAAAATCAGCAGGGAAATATAGGAATTACTGTAAAATACGACCACCTAATTCAATTAATGCGCCACGGAACCGCGGCCATAACATGCATATTGCGGCGGTTCTGCGGCCGTATGTGAAGATTAGGCACTCAATTTTATACAGTAACATCCGTAGGTGTCTCTGCATTTTTCTGGGAATTTTTAATTTTACTCAAGTGTTGAGTTTTCTGGGATGTATTGGGGACTCGTTGATTCGATTGGATAATTTAACTTCTTTTATTTTTTTTCGGATAATTTTAGAAACTGTTAAAAAGTTCGGACGGATATCAATAACTCACTTTTTCCCCTGTCGGAAAATTTTTCAAAAGTTGGATTTTTCCGTTGTTTAAGAACGTTCTAAGTCGTGCAAGTAAGGTGGTGGACCCTCTAGAAGAACACAAACCTTAACTCGATTATGTGACCGTCTTGAACTGCCTTTAAACCTTAGGGTTTGGAGCAGTACGGCGTGCCACATGTGAGGCGTTGGCTTGACCCTTCTACGGCTGGACCATTGGTACTGTGGCATGTGATGGATGTTTTTAAACTAATTTCAAATGTTGAGAAGTATTTAGGAAATCTTGGGTGTTTGTTTATTCGATCGGAAAGTTTAACATTGTCTATTTTTCTGGAATGTGATACAATATGTGGAATTCACAGAGTTAGGCATGAAATGCGAAGTATGTGATATTTCGGATTTACGATGTCTAAAGAGATTGTGGATTCCAAATGTTGTAGTTTTACACTTTCTTTTCTGTGACCGTAAGCGTAGTATATGTTGAATCGCCGGCTTCGTTGCTATACATCAACGACAATCGGGATACGCATACTTGCTTACGTTGATGATATGTGATATTATGTGTTGCTGTGATATGTTATATTGAATCGTCGTTTCTGAATAGCCGGGGGTTTTATGTGAGATGAGAGTTTTTTATTTTTCATTCATGTAAAATTCATTTGTATGTAATATTCTTTTATTGGGGCACTTCTGGACTGAGGATGATGTCACCATTGTATATTATTTACTTTTCCGCATTAGGTAGACCCAAGGTGGGGAGAATAAGTAACCGGGTTCTAGGGTCCAGTGGGAGACCATCTCGAGGAGTCGAGACCGGGTCTCCTAACCCTAGAATTGGCATAGTTGATTTTCGCTCTCGTAGGGGTCTAGGGATGTGGGTTTGGCTATTCATCGCGACCGTGGAATCCGTGTTTTATACAGGCTCGTATTAAAACACGGACATCCTACTATATACAATATTTCATATATGTTCTTCTGCTGCAATGTTCTGTGATGAGATCATATTACTGCCTGAGACGAATGTTTATATTATATATATGTTATATTGCAGATTTCATTTCAAAAGTGATGCTTGTGAAGCATAATTAAAATAGGACTTCATTTCCGATAAGTACTACTTAGTATTCGTACTACGTTTGTTGACCTCCGTCAAGGCGTAGTGTGCGGTAGCTAACTAGTATTTATCTGCTTATGCATATGATGCAGATTGTTTTAGGGTAGTCGTGCAGCCTTGTTGACCTCCGTCAAAGGTCGTGCGGGTGGGTTTAATTCAATCAAGAAATGACGGGTAGAACTTGACTAGAAGCCTATGGTTTGTTGACCTCCGTCAAGGTCATAGGACGTTATGGGTAAAATATTATTGGGAATTTCAAGTGTTGAAATTTGCAATGAGATTGCATACCTTCTATAAGATAGTTGGATCCCGATACCCGCTGCGAGTAAGAGTTACTCCTGGGAGAGTTTTACACATTACAATTAGCCGATCAAGTAGGTGTCTAGAAAGGTGTTAATGGGGTTACACCCCTGGGAAAAACTAGATTTACTTTAATTAGGTCCGTGCGAAAGCGCGGGGAACCTCCCTCATAGTACCGGCACTGGCCTGGCTGAAAGATTGGCGAACTTGTATAGTGTAATTAATCCCGGCTAGTCTTTCCTTTTAGGGTTTTGAAGGAAGATTTGACTAAAACTGTGGGAGCCATCCTGATTAGATAAATAGATAACCAATCTAATCTTGTAAAAGCGCACGCTGAGTGTTTTCTTCTCTCTCTCTCTCCTGGTTGCGACTATGTCACGCCTCAATCAAGATAATAATACGGATATATTGACCGAACCCGCTTGTTATACTGCGCTAGGGAACGTTAGTCCCGCTCCAACTTATAATTGTTATAAGACAGAGCAGGAAATAGGGGATTACCAGAATTCCCGTGCCGCCTAAACGAAGAAAGTGCATGCTGATGCATCATCTTCGGGTGTGTTCATTACCGAGAACTGTTTCTCAGTATCCTTTACGTCCTGGGTATTAGATACCGGATCAGGATCCCGCATATGTAATATGTTACATGGGCTACAGATAGGTAGAGAACTGAGAACGGGCGATAAGTTTCATGAGATAGAAACGGTGCAAGTGTTGCAACCAAGTCTGTTGGTAACTATCATCCTGTATTAGCAAATACATTGATTCTGAACGAATGTTATTAGATACCGAACCTGATATACAACATCATATCAGTCTCTTTATAAGTAAAGAAAGGATATAATTTTGTATTGTTGGATAATGTTTTGAACATTTCCTATATCAAGAGTTGATCGAATCAGGCACGTTATCTAAAAGCATAAGCGTTCTAAATCAAACCACAGTTCTTAACGTACAGAACACACACAAGAGGAAGAGTTCAGAAATGAACGAATCCTTCTTGAGGCATTGTAGACTAGGTCATATCAATGCAACCCGACTAGCTCAAGTTACATAAAGATGCATATTTAAATTAGCTTGAATTTACATCTTGTGAAACTTGCCGGTCATGTCACAGAGATAAGATGACCACAGCTCCGTTTATTGGAAATAAAGAAAGAGTTAGTGAATTCGTGGGATTAATACATGCTGATGTATGAAAGTCCCCTGTCTACAACTGCCAGGACCGGTTCTTTGTACTTCATTACATTCTCTGATGATCTCTCGAGATTCAAACATATGTTCCTGTTGAAACACAAGTCCGAAGGTTTTGAGATATTCACAGAATATAAGTTAGAAGTAGAGAACCAAAAACGGGTATAAGTATTATGTCCTTTGATGAGATCAGGGAGGAGAATACTTGAGCACGGAAATCCTGGACTATTCTAAAGGAGAATGAGATTCTCTCTCAGCATTACTCATCCTTATACACCATAGCACAATAGTATATCGGGGCGGAGCAATTGCACCCTATTAGATTTGTTGCGCTCTATGATGAGTACTACTGAGTTACTATTTCCTTTTGGGAGTTATGCACTTGAGAAGCTGCATACCTATTGAATAGGGTTCAAATCAAATCAGTTGCCTACCACTTCATATGTGATATGGAATGGGAAGAGCCCATATCTTAAGTAAGTTAAGATTTGGGGTTGTCCGGTCTATGTCTAAAAAGAAAAATCCGGACAAGCTCGAGGCAAAGTCAAATCTGTGGAAGTTTGTTGGATATCCCAAGCATACGCAAGGGAATATCTTCTACTTAACCGAGGAGCAAAAGATGTTTTGTTTCTCAACATGCCACCTTTGTGAAAGGGAATTTCTTGTGGAAAAATTAGTAGTCATGAGGTAGAACTGGAAGGAGTTCCAGCTATACAAACTACAGCAGATGATTTGGTAGAACCAAAGGATTCAATAGATTCCAACGATCCTTAGCTTCTCCGCCGATCTAGTAGGGTTCCTCACCCACCTGAGAGATACTTCGGTTTCTCTATGACAGTGGGAGCGAGGATTGCATCATGAAATGATGACCCAACTATTTTTGAGCAGGCCATCAGGAGTGGGACTCCGTAAGAATGGCTGGATGCTTATCGATCTGAGATGGAATCCTTATACACCAACAAAGTATGGACTTTGGTTGCTTTATCTAAAGGGTTAAATCCCCATCAGGAGCAAGTATATCTTGAGAAGATTACTTGGTGTATATGGAAAAGTTGAGACTTTCATAGCTATGCTTAAAGTCTATCTAGATCCAACTTGCCACGACTACATACCATGACTACGACATCTGGCGGTTGGGTGTCATGACTGCTCTTCTAAATATTGATTTGGAAGAGAGCATCTATAAGTACACAGCCAGAGGGCTTCGTAGACAGTGGGAGCAGCGAAAACGTGAGCAAGATGTTTTATGTGATAAAGCAGGCATCGCGGAGTTGGAACAACTGTTTTGATGTGGTAGTAAAAGAATTTGACTTCATCAAAATGGTAGATGAACCTTGTGTATACAAAAAGGTAGTAGAGAGTATGGTGGTGATCCTCGTAGAGTACGTGGATGACATACTCTTGATAGGGAAGAAGTTTCCAATGCTACGCTCGGTCAATCTCCACTTATCACAATGATTCTCCATATAGGATCAAAGCGATACCTCCTAAATCTTGGGTTTTGGATCTATGAGATAGATCTAATTGGATGTTAGGATTCTCACTAGGTGTAGTGACATGGTATCAATCGATCCTGGGGAGAATCACTGGAAAGGTTCCAGGGTGATAAGGACGAATGAATGTCAGTCGCAGGCATTGTCTTTACCCTCAGTGGAGGGACGTTATATTGGAACAGTTCCAAGCTAGATACCGTGACATACTAGACGATTAAAGGCAAGATACATCGTTACCAAGGATGCTACCAAAGAGGCAGTCTGGATATATATAAGTTCATGAGATGAACTTCATTCCAACCATTGTGTGACAATGGAGTTATGGCTTTGGCCTAGGAACCCCCGTCCCATCATAAATCCAGATATAATTCTTAGGCAGTATCACCTGATCATGGAGATGGTTGATATCCAGGGAGATCAAGGTTAGGAGAGTAGACACAGAGGACAACAGCGAGGATTCACTTACAAAGGCCTTTTTCCCAGTAGAGACTTTTATGGGAAGGTTGAGTATGAGATACTTCAACCACAGCTAATTGTTGGGTATGCGATACCATAACAGATGGCCCTAGTGCAAGTGGGAGATTGTTAGTTATATGTGTGCCCTAGAGGCCATTACTGTACATACGATGTATATTGTAGTGGATGATTGGACATATATAGGGAGGACTTTCTTGCTCGATATGATAGTATGCTATCTAGTTGTACTTTATCTTAACATGTACTCTGATTGTCTCTATGTTACATGTTGATAAAGCCCTTAGGATGTGTACTCGACTGCTGGGACTATGATGAGATCATACCAGTGAGGCCACGGTAGTCGACGAGTACATCCTATAACTGTTCCTAGTCGAGGGTGTATCGAGACAGGGCATCGATACACCAGAGTAGACTAGCGTATACGCATCTTGACCCATATGATGGGCGATGGATGATCCCATATCCATCGGTGTTTGACATCAAGGATGGTGTACGGGTGCTCAGTGGAGACTGGGTATACTGGACGGACTCGCCGAGAACTCCCAGATGGTATTATACCTCACGTCAGATGGCAGTTCTCTGGTGACACTGGTACAGAGTAGTCTGTTGACCCGAGATGGTCATAGAGTCTTGTGTGATTTCCACTGTGCTTTGATTTCCATCATACCACGTCCAAGAGGGCATGCAAAAAGGTGGCTTTTGGGTACAGTCCCGAATCACATGGAGGCAATGAGCGATAGGAGGGGATTCGTTTCTCCCGGTATAGGGAGTTGATGTTGCGCTGTGTTCGATTGGCTATAACTGGAAATCCCTGGCCAGGGTTGCTGAGATTTACTGGTAAGTGTTATCAGTAGTTTCTCGAACTATTATAGACCTCATATCGACACGACTTATCAAGCTACTGGGGTCTGACGTATACTACCCCTAGGCGAGATATGCGACATATCAGACGACGAGACTGGACTGTACGGGAGTGTTACTGATTGGATTCACAGGAGAAAGTACAGGCTTACTTGTTGATCTTATGAGCGCTCAATACCTGGGTGGCTGTTATGTTTAGCTGACCGCTTGAAGCTTGTGGGTGTTTTATATGATCATCACCTACTGCCGGCGTATTGACGATTCTTTAGAGTCCTACACAGAGGTTTCTTGGTTCAGGCAAAACGGAGTAGGGGCACATATGTGATATGTGCAGGACCGAGGATAATGCGATATGAATTCTATTCTCGCGATATATGATATCAGCTGGGTCATCGGATCAAGAGTTGATTCGATGAATCGGTAAATGATATATTAGTCGGTTATATGCGATATAGCCGGATTGTCGGATCAAGTGTTGATTCGATAATTTAATGTATAATTATTTATATGATATATTAAATTACATTAATTAATATTAGCTCGTTAAAAGATTCTTTTTCTCACTCGAGTAATACATTGATATATATGTGATATATGTTAATTGTATTATTTTATTTTGTTACAATAAATATTATATATGTGATATATAATATTGTAACATGATATGATTAATAATGCAACATGTTTAGTGGAGATTAAACAAGATTAGGGTTTAAATTGGGTTAGTTCTTTTATGAAGATTCTAGAAGGTTTCTTTTTGTTTTTAGTTAAGATATTATGCTTGATTTTTTGTAATGACTCATTCTTAACCCAACCTAAACCCTAGCCCTAGTTAAATCTCTACAAAGGTTTAGTTGACCATGGTTATATTATTAATCATATATTCTTTCATTATTCATCACAAAAAAAAAACTAATGTTCTTCTTCTTCCTTCTTCTTTCTTTGATGAAAAAGCTTACTAGATTTTTCAAAGGTGATGAAAATGAGTGAGAATAAGAAAACAAATGAGAGCTAAAATTCTACTTCATCATTCTCATCTATCCTTACCATTTAGATGAGGGTGTTCACTTCATTTAGTGAGTGAGAGCTTGTGTTAATGAAACTTCAAGGTAGATCATCTTTGTTATCGAAGATCGGAAACAAGCTTGCATCTTTCTCTTCGTGGAGCCTCTTGAGAGTCCGGAACTTGATGATCTCAGCGAAGGGACCTCAACACGGAGCTTAAGAAGTGAAGGACAGGATCTACAAAGGTTGTAATCCCTCTCACTTTGTGTTAAAGTGTTTAACATGCTTGTTTTCGCCTAATCTCTAGTTTAAAGATCTTGGTTAGGGTTGTTCGACACGTCTAAATTTTGAATCGGGCATGGTTGATGCCTTGTAGAACCTTGTGAGAGTGCCTAGTAACCCAACAAAATAATAGTTAATTGAAAACTACACCCAAACTTGATCTTTGGCACGCACAGATATTCAGTTAAATCCATTTTTACTCACCTCAATTCTTAAAATGAGAAATTGTTACCAAAACATGGAGGTGAGGCGGAGGAAATTCAGTTCTGATCAAGCGGCTCCTGTAAAAATAGGAGCTCCTCCGCGGGGTCAGCAGAGAAATCCGGTTTTAATCTATGCCCATTTACTTTAAAAATTGAGCCGTTTTTCAAATTTTCAACTTCTACTGCCCCGTGCGGGTGTTCATACCGCACCACAAAAGGTCCTTTCCAACGAGAGTTAAGCTTACCCGGATGAAGATGGAGATGGGAATCGTAAAGAAGGACTTGTTGCCCCGATGTGAAAGTTTTTCTAAAAATTTTTTATCGTGGAACACTTTAGTCCTGTTCTTTACTATCACCGCATTATCGTAAGCTTCATCGCGGAGTTCGCTTAGCTCATTCAATTGCAGCTTCTGATAGCTGCATGCATGATCAAAATCGAAGTTAAGCTCTTTAATAGCCCACATTGCTTTATGTTCGATCTCGACAGGAAGGTGGCATGCCTTCCCAAACACAAGGCGGTTTGGAGACATACCAAGATCGGTCTTATAAGCGGTGCGGAATGCCTAAAGAGCATCCGTCAATTTGGTTGACCAATCCTCACGGTTTTTAGAAACCGTCTTCTCCAAAATTTGTTTGATCTGCCTATTTGAAATCTCAGCCTGCCCGCTTGTTTGGGGATGATAGGGCGCAGAAAGCTTGTGAGTGATTGAATATTTCCGCATCAATGTCTCGAAAGACCGATTATAGAAATGTGTCCCTTGTCGCTAATTATAGCGCGAGGGTGTCCGAATCGCGAAAAGATATTTTCTTTAAGGAACTTAATGACAACCTTGTTGTCATTAGTGCGACACGGTATAGCTTCCACCCATTTTGAGACATAATCAACCGCTAACAAGATATATAAATTCCCAAAGGAGTTGGGGAAAAGGCCCATAAAATCAATACCCCAAATATCGAATATTTCCACAACCAATATAGGTTGGAGCGGCATCACGTTTCTTCATGAAATCCGACCCAAATGCTGACATCGCGGACAAGTTTTGCAATGTTCATATGCAACTTTAAATAATGTTGGCCAATAAAATCCACATTGCAAAACTTTCTCCGCCGTTTTTCGAGGACCAAAATGACCGCCGCATGCCTGATCATGACAAAATGATAACACACTCTTGAATTCATCGTTAGGGACACACCTGCGAATTATTTGATCAGAACAATACTTAAACAGATAAGGTTCATCCCAGTAAAAATATTTTACTTGGGATAGAAATCGTAGTTTGTCTTGTTTCGACCAATCGCTAGGAATAAGTCCCATCGCAAGATAGTTCACAATATCCACGAACCAGGTTCGTAGGATACAGTCAAGAGATGTTCGTCAGGAAATGAGTCATTTATCGGCACGGTCAAAGTTGGCGAAGAAGTGATGCGTGAAAGATAGTCGGCTACAACGTTTTCACATCCACTCTTGTCTTGGATGACAAGATCAAATTTTTGTAACAATATGATCCAACGTATTAGCCTAGCCTTAGCATCCTTCTTCGATAAAAGATGTCGTAGGGCGGAGTGATCTGTGTAAACCACAATTGGCGAGCCAATCAAGTAGGGCCTGAATTTCTCTAATGCAAATACAACTGCCAAGAGTTCTTTCTCGGTAGTTGTGTAATTTATTTGTGCATCATTCAAGGTCCTACTTGCATAGTAAATTACATGTGGCATCTTATCAATGTGCTGTCTTAAGACAGCACCAATAGCAAAGTCTGATGCATCACACATAAGCTCGAACGGGTGGTTCCAATCCGGAGATGATAGAACGGGGGCTGTAGTGAGCGATCCTTTAAGCGATTCAAAAGCAGCCTCACAATCCGAATCGAAGTGAAATGTGGTATCCTTGGCCAATAGAAGGGTTAAGGGTCTAGCAATTTTTCTAAAGTCCTTAATGAATCTCCTATAAAATCCTGCATGGCCAAGGAAGGATTGTATATCTTTGACGCATTTGGGACGAGGGAGGTTATGAATGACATCAATTTTTGCTCTGTCAACCTCAATGCCTTTTCATGAAATTATATGTCCAAGGACAATACCTTCTTGGACCATAAAATGGCATTTTTCCCAATTCAAAGTCAAGCTCTTATCCTCACAGCGGGTAAGAACCGCGTCAAGATTACGAAGGCAGTCCTCAAAGGAGTCCCCAAAAATGGAGAAATCGTCCATAAAAATTTCCAGAAAATTTTCCACCATATCTGAGAATATCCCCATTATACACCCTGAAATGTAGCGGGAGCGTTGCATAACCCAAAGGGCATGCGTCTATAAGCAAAAGTACCGAAAGGACAAGTAAATGTGGTTTTATCTTGATCCTTTTCGGCGATGGGGACCTGGTTATAGCCAGAGTATCCGTCCAAGAAACAGTAGTATTCGTGTCCAGCTAATCATTCTAACATCTGGTCAATGAAAGGTAGAAGGAAGTGATCTTTCCTCATCGCGGAATTGAGTTTTCTGTAATCAATACATACGCGCCACCCAGTTTTGGTGTGTGTTTGGATTAACTCATTAGCCTCATTAGTTATGACCGTGATGCCAGACTTTTTACGGACCACATGAATTGGACTTACCCATTGGCTATCAGATATAGGGTAAATTATTCCACTATCAAGGCACTTGACGATTTCTTTCTTTACCGCCTCTTTCATAACGGGATTTAACCGTCTTTGTGGGTCTCGGGTTGGTTTGGCTTCATCCATCAGATGTATATAATGTTCAACAATTAAGGGACTGATCCCTTTGATGTCAGCCATTGTCCAACCAAATGCTTGCCGATTCGATCTCAACACTGCCAAAAGTGTGTTCTCTTGCTCTAAGGCTAGAGAAGTGGATATAATCACTGGCAAAGTCTCATTTTCTCCTAAATATGCATATTTAAGATGAGAAGGTAGCGGTTTGAGATCAAGAATTGGTGGAGAGACAATAGAAGGTGGGGTAAGGGAATGATATTCAGACTCCCTAAGGGTTCAAAACTTGCATAAGATATTGACTCGGAAAGTGCTGCTGACTTTTGCGGCGAGTCAACTGATTCAAACTCAGGGATGGACTCATTGAACATATCCTCACTATGAAGTTGTGCAAGATCAAACGATGTCTCACTAGTGTTGTCGAGATCATCAAAGCAAAGTTCCTCATCCATGCAGCTTTCGGGAGCTATCTCGTGGATGGAACAAACATCCAGCAAATGAGCAGAAGGTTCCGATGGTTGACTTCCTAGCTTGTAAATATTAAGCTCAATTATCATTTTCCCGAAGGATAAGTTCATAGAACCGTTACGACAATTAATTACAGCGTTAGAAGTTGCTAGGAAGGGTCGACCAAGCATCACCGGGATTTGATTGCGTGGGTTTGCTACAGGTTGTGTATCTAAAACAATAAAGTCCACGGAAAATATGAATTCCCCGACTTTAATCAACACATCCTCTAGTTCACCCCGAGGTTTGGTGATCGATCGGTCTGCCATCTGGAGAGTACAATGGGTGGGTTTCAACTCTCCAATTCCTAACTGCTCGTATACTGAATAAGGAAGCAAGTTAACGCTAGCGCCAAGATCGAGTAAAGCATGATTAATATTTTTACCCCTAATAGAAATAGAGATTGTAGGACAGCCAGGGTCCTTACGTTTCTTTGGTATTTGTTGGGTAAAAGCTGTGCTAACATTACTCGTCATGAAAACCTTCTTAGGCACTTGAGTTTTTCTCATCCTAGTGCACAAGTCTTTAAGGATTCTTGCATAAGATGGGACTTGCTGAATAGCATCTAGGAGAGGAATATTCATGCTAACTTGCTTAAACATTTCCACAATCTTCTCCATTTTTGGGTTAGGTCTGTTGGCCCTTAATCTGTTTGGAAATGGAGCTTGATCAATAAGTTTTGGGTCCAACATTTGTGGGGACGGATTCGATCCCAAAATTGGAGTGGGAATTGACTTAGATAGATTGGGCGAGGTGTTCGAGCCTTGGGGAAAACGGAGAATAGGCTCGGATGATGGTGGGAGACTAGACGAATTAGGGGATGAAGTAGAAGCTAGGGTATCATTGGTGTCACTAACATCATCAAATTGCTCACCCACTCGGTTATTCAGCACTCTCTCCGATCTCAACGTAGTAACGGTATTCACATTATGATGTTGTGAGTGGCCAGGATTCGGTAAGGGTTGAGATGGGAGTTTCCCTTTCTCTCTCGCACTCATTGCGGCGTTCAATTGTGCAATTTGGTTTTCTATTGATTTAATACTCTCACCGTGGGAGGCGGAGTCTTTCTTTACGGTATCAATAGAAGACTTCATATCAGCCGACATTTGCATGGAATGTTTCATAAACAAATCCAAAGATTGTGCGAGTGAAGAGTTATCAGTACCGGCCAATTGTGGTGCAGAAGTGTTGGCCGGATTTTGAAAATTTGTGACTGAAAGGGGTGCTGACTTTGTGGTTGTGGTTGCTGTGGAGGAGGTCTTTGGAAATTGCTTTGGAACTGGTTTTGATTTTGGGGTTGGTTTTGGTTCCAAGCAAAATTAGGATGATTCCTCCATCCTTGATTGTACGTGGAAGAATAAGGATCGTTTCTAGGTCGCTGCTGAAAAGCAGCATTAGTTTGAAACGATGCATTCATAGGACATTCTTCTGTTAAGTGTGAAGGATCAGAACAGCAACCACACACGGTCTTAGGAAGCGTGACCTGATTTAGGGAGACTGATGAGAATTTGTTCTCAATAGCATCGAGTTTCTTCTGCATCGCTGCCATTTCATCTTTTACTGCGATGGAAACATCGAGCTGGTGAATACCTCCCCTAGATGAAGGTGGTCTTACGCTTTTCCACTGCAAAGTGTTTTCAGCGAGATCTTCCAGATATTTCCAAGCTTCGCCGTCATCTTTAGACATGAAATTGCATTGACACATTGTTTCAAGCATCTTCTTTGTCACTGGATTAATGCCCTCATATATAATTCGGCATAAATCCCATCTTTGTATTCCATGATGAGAACATTGGACAAGCAGATCCTTGAAACGTTCAAAGCACTTCCAAAATGGTTCATTGGGAAGCTAGGTGAACTGGTTGATCTCGCTCCTAATATGGGCAGTCTTATGGTTTGGGAAAAAATTCTTAAGAAATGCTATTACGAATTCATCCCAATTAGTGATAGAGTGTGCGGCAGTATTATAAAGCCATTTTTCTGCCAAGTCGCACAGAGTGAATGGGAGAAGACGCAAGCGCATAGCATCCACAGTCAATTGTGAAGTACCCATCATTGCGCATACGTTTTCGAATTTGCTGATGAAAACGTACGCGTCTTCCGACTCAAGCCCGTGAAATTTGGGCAACAGATTGATGTAGTGGGGTTTAATTTCAAAATTATCCCCGTTAGCTGGTGGAATGGATAGACAAGTAGGAAGGGGACCACGGATAGGATAGCATCTCTCTTGGAGAGAGATGCGCGGTGGATTCTACGCACCTACGGGCGGTGGCAGCGTGGTGTTATAATCTGATGGAGTACCGTCCATCTCGGTCGATGTGGTGTAGTGGTGAGTATTCCCTCCTGTCACGTGGGTGACCTGGGTTCGATCCCCGGCAACGGCGCCATTTGATTGATCTAGAATTTAGTGTGTAGTAGTTTAACAGCAATCAATAACGGTGTCGCGTGTAACTAGACCGAGATGAGTACGGGTCGTCCTCTGGGAAACGTGGAATATTTTATTCTTACTTTAGGCGTGTTGAAAAAGAAAGGAGGAAGAATAATGAATATTGAAGAATGGTTGTAGGATATAGATCTACGTTAAACACTGATGCAAAATATATATCTAGATTAACTACGGATGTAGATTTAATAATAAAAGGGGGCTTGTAGGGTTCATTAGGATTTAGTAGTTATGGATGATTAATTAAAGATTGCCCTTTTTATCCTTTAATAGATTTAAAACTAGAACGACAATGATGCATGTAGATTAGGGTTTCTGGAGGGAAAAAGGGTTCCCACTCTTAACCCCTATCTCGATATGGAACTCCGTTCATATCTAGCCTTTACCAAAACAATCGTTAATCTAATCTCTAATCGCGGTCGAGACTAACAATAAATTGGTAGCGCGCCCGATTAGGATGTTAATGATTCTTTTGATAAAGTTTATAAACTTTATAGGACATAAAAAGGGTTTAAAGATCTTCATCATCCATTAACCTACCCTAATCCTACGAACCCTAACAAGCGGAGAATTACTCGCGCATGTTGGGAGAAGAAGAGATGGAGAGAGAATTCATAATGAAACTACAAAGAAATAGAATAAGAAAAAGAACTACTTTTATTAATCAACAAAACTCATTTACACTTTGTTTCCTTAGAAAATGATTACAAATACTAGTTTGCATCTCGTTCTCTTCTAAGGAGGTAGATGAACCGTTGATGATCAGCCTGGATGCGTGAGCCGTCTTGGATTTCGTGATCGCGTCGACTTGATGATTTTTCCAAGAGTCTCTCGGTCCTTATTTATAGTCACAAATCCATAACCCTAGCTTCCTAAATTGGAAACCATCTGTTAAGATTCTACCAACCAAATCCCAGCTCATAAGTCCTCTGCCACGCGGCGGATCCGCGGCCAACAGGGGGGTTTGGCCGCGGATCCGCGGCCAAACAGTGTGATCTTTTGATGATTTTTCTGGGGCTTCATACTTATGACATGTGGCGATCTTTTGAATTTCAGGAAACTGAAAATCTTCTTATAGTTACTGCCAGACTTGATTTCATAGTTTGCTTTCTTAATTAGGCAGGTTTGCACTAACAACTTTGATTCCCTTGATTTTAGCCCTGAAAATTCTGCACAACAACTCAACAAATAATATTAGTAGAGTTTGTTTTATTGAAATATTAATTTCACCATTAAGATTTGTTCGATGGTATTTATGCTTATTTTCCTACTAAATGTTAATTGTAATACATAAACACATGAAAATAGTAGTTTTACATGTAAACCCTCATATGTATCATATATTATAATAAACACCTTTTCTAATATAGAAATAGTAGGAAAAATATTATATTAAATGTGCAGTTATATCAACTGAACAGGCTGGTATGGAGCTCTCGCCAAGCTCGATTGGACCTCTTTTCTTCTGACGTCTAAATCTTTCTGGGCCTACCATCAGATCCTAAATATATATCCAAATATTATTTCATTACTTATAATCATTATATAATTTAAAACATTTATTTCGATGTCATTAACTAACACGTTTCTTCGGTACATTAGCTGAAGATTTCTTAGGTAGATTCTCAAAATCATAATCTGTGACAATCAATCAGCCAATATCACGTCTTACCAACGTATTGTTCGACGATGCAGAAGAGTAATTATTGGTACGTTCAATAGAAAGACTGAGATGTGTTAGTGCCTCTTCTTCGTCACTCTAATCTTCAGAGACATTCAACGTCGGCGCATTATTATAATCTCTCGGTTTGCAACGACAAACAACACTCCAGTGAACTTTCTTCAAGCCCCTAGAATAATATATTTGTATTGCCATTGAGGGAAAGATAAAGTTATCGTATTCGTAGGCAGTTCGCTGGGTGTTAACCAAAACGAGACCATGTTCATCGATCTTCATAACCCGTTCAGACTTGGTATCGTTATATCTGTATTGAAGTATGTAAAATGGGACAGGCTTATGCATGTATGATGATTGATCATAATTTCCGATTGTGTAAGTAAATCAAATGATCCCCGGCAACGGCGCCATTTGATTGATTGTAAATTCTTGTTTGTGTAAATCAAATCAAATAGTCCCCGGCAACGGTGCCATTTGATTGAATGTAGAGTTTCTTTGTGTAGGTAATTAGAAAATTGAATAAAATTCACAATCAAAGAATTATATTTGACCGCAATCAATTACGGTGTCGGTCGTAGATCGTAAGCGAGTTCGGATCGTCCACAGGGATTGTGCGATTCGTTTTTATATTTGATTTGTTTGAATTGAAAAGTTAATCGAAAAGAAAACAAAACATGATTCAAGATTTTATCGATTGATTCAAGTGTCACTAATCTAATCAAGAATCAAGAAAATGATAAACAATCGAGAATCGGGTTTCGATGATATTTCCAACCAAATGTCAAGAATCTAAATGAGGCTCGTAGGAATCGATCGGATCTATAGACGTGATGTAATCTCAAGATATCGTGTTCTTGTCTTTCGAAGGATTGATACTAGATCGATGATGATCGATGAGAGTTAGGGCTTTCTCGTGAAACTAGGGTTTCATCGTTTAACCCATGTTCTTTCGTCGATATCATTCACATTATAGCCTCTAGCAATTTCAAGAAACGATCGTAACTCCCCAATCTCGAGCGATATCAATCAAGAAAGCATCTCAACGAATTGGGTCGTCGATTCTTGAACTTTCTACGGTTTACAAAACTCGTAGAACTCAAGAATCGATTTAAGATATATTATATCATCATTCTATTGATCGTCTCGACTTCTCGACGAGCGGAGTATTACTCAAACATCACAACAAGAATTACAACTAGAAATTTAGATTGAATCATGACGCAAGAATTTAAAGAAAACAAGATAAAAGAATATCACCTTTTATTTATAACAACAATTTGATTACAGTCGCTCAAGAACTACAAGAGGAAGAACTAAATTGTCGAATTAGCGCCGCTCGGCTTCCTGAGTCGCGGATCGGCTTGGACCACTTGCACTGTTGAAGATAGGCTCCGCTCATAAAAGGTTGCAAGGCTTCTTGCTTAATGGGGTACTCTGGATCTTGGCTTTTGATTGGAATTAGGGTTAGGGTTTCACACAAGCCTTGTCACTAGACTTGTGGAAGAAGAAGATGAAGAAAGAGAGTGGATGGATCTATTGAATGAATAGAATTCCAAGAGATGATTGAATAATTGGATAATCCCCTCTACAAGTGAGCCTAGGGTCTTATTTATAGATTTCCCAAACCCTAAGCCTTGAGTTTAAAATAGAAGTTCCCTCCACAAGTTTGTTGAAAGACTTCTAGAAGTAGTTAGTTAGGCTTAGCTTAGGGTTTAAGCTAGGGTTTAGGGAGAAGTTTCTAGAATACAAGGCTAGTTTAGTGTTGATCCCAAAGCTTGCTGATCTGGCAGAAGTCTCTGGAGTCTTCTGGAAACTGACATGTCATTCTGAGCTGTAGGGCTTGAGCTAGGAATTATGGTGCAAAGCTGAAGTGATGATGTCATCAAGACGCCGCGGAACCGCGGCTCAAGCCGGCTCCGGCCGCGGTTCCGCGGCCACTTTATTAGCATAGGGCTTTAAACTTCTGGTGTGGTCTTGGGCTGCTATTTGGGGCTTTATCTGATATGTTTAATTGTATTTGTCCCTTTGGATTGATACCAGAACTGAAATCATTGAGTTGCCGTAATGTTTGATCGGTATCATGTAAATTTTGGCCTTTCTTCTGGATTTTCCTGCACAGATCTCAAAACAAGTGTTGCGCAATATAGGGATGATGCGATGCCATGAAATGCAGTCAATTTCTCTAGAAATGCCGGTTTTAAGGTCTAACACATCTAATCTGATATTTTACGACTGATTTGCTAATATGTGAAATATGAATACCGAACACTTCTAAATGAATGCAAAAGATAGGGAAATTGCCGTGTTAAAAATACATTATTTTCGACTAATCAAATTCCCCCAAACATAATTTCGATCGTCTCGAGCGAACTTTTTATTAAAAAGAGAAGGGGAAAATAAAGAAAGAGAAAAACTAACTAGCAAACTTTCGTAGGCAACACGATTGCACTGAGCATGTGCAACAAGCCTTTAAACCTCTAGGTGTCCCTAGTAGGAGGAGTGTTGTCTCCTGAGGGTTTTCAGCGGATTACACCCATAAAATCCAATAATAAAAGAAAAGATCATGAATATTACATTTAAAGAAAAGAATTGTAAAAGAAAACCCTTGAAAATTAGGGTTTCCAACTAAGCTAGCTTTTCGGTTGTCATGAGCCCTATCTTAATGGTCATGAAAAGATGTTAGAAATCACATCCTCCCTCAATAAAACATCGTCTTATTCTTCATTCCTATCTTTATTCCAAACATCGATCATATCACCCCGCGT
Organism: Agapanthus africanus; assembly: GCA_030015575.1. Lineage (NCBI taxonomy): Eukaryota > Viridiplantae > Streptophyta > Magnoliopsida > Asparagales > Amaryllidaceae > Agapanthus > Agapanthus africanus. The sequence goes on along the minus strand of JASDDO010000031.1, from coordinate 402,352,481 downwards.
GTGTGTAAAGACATCCCTACACCCAGAGAATTCAATTCAAACTATCATACTCTTGCCCATCAGCCTCAGTACTTTTTAATTAATGAATATTTAGATGAGATTGCTCACACACTTTCATGCGACCGTTAATACTTCTTGAGGTACTAACCGACCGATTACTCCTGTGCTTGCTTACTTGGTGTATTTTCCTCGTCTTGCACCACCTCAGGCATAGCAGTGACTCCCAGACTAGTTGGCCTTAGGGCACTAGGTGAAGAGGCACCCTCGCTATACATTTTTATTGCCCTCGGTGATAACAAAACCAGTGTCCATTTTTCTCACCACTTTATATTTTTATTCATTTTTTTTTCTTTTTATTTCCTTCATACATCGGCTTTAAGACAAGAGCATTTCAAGATATCCTCTAATATCCCAGGCTTCAAGACGTGTGTAAGTGGAAATAGCAGGGTATCAACGTTCAAAATGTTTGGCTTCCAGAATAGAAACTATTTTTCAGACTTATTTTTATCCTCAGATTAGTGACGTCCTTCATCTTACTAACCCTTGGGACAACGGCTCATAACTGCTTATTACTAGTTCGTATAAGAAAACTTCTAATTTTCTTAGTTTTCTTACATTTTTCTAATCTCATGGATGTAATTTTTCGCTATCTAAACTTTCATTATCTTATTTATGTACAAAAAAAATGTTTTTATATTTTTGAAAATTTTTAAATTTTTATAGGTTTTCGAAAATGTTTTGTGCTTATGCAATGTATGATGCAAATGATGCAAAAATAAGCACAAACCTCCCCCAAACTTGTTTTCAACAGTGTCCTCACTGTTGCCTTCTGCTAAATCTCGAAAAACCTGTAAGCTTGGGAGGAATTTATTAGTGGGGGCAAAATATTTAAGTGAAGAACCTCCCCCAAACTTATTCTTGGTTCATCATTTTGTAAAAAAATTTCTTTTCAAGAGCCCGATTATATGCCCCCCCAAACTTGAGTTATGCAATGTTAATCTTTTGAAAATATCATGAGGGGGTCAAGAATCATTGGTCGATGCCAAGCTTCGCAAAGACCGCATGTCAACACCAACCATTCAAAAATTTTATCAATTCAGTGCTCTGGTTGGTGGAAGAAGAAGTGTGGAAAGGGTAAGTGGTGGAATAGAATGTGTGTGCGTCTCATTTTGGAGAGACGATGCAGTGAGTGTGATGGATTACTCGCATTCTTCTTACAAGTCAGAAGAAGGGGTGGAGGTTCAATTTCAATGATTGGGACAAGATTCATCTCAACACTCGTGTTATTCAGAAATGCGAGTTCATCAGCGAAGATCTCCTCAAAAGTTTCATCAATACCCCGAAGAATAATGTCATCACAAAGTGCGGGGTGATCTTCAGACTCTAAAAGCAGTTCATAATCCGTGTTAATTTTTGACCCAGACATCTCGGTGGAAGAGTCCGTATGTGTATGATACAAAGTTGGGTCAAACAACAACGTAAGAAAAGAGTTAAGATCAGTATCATGAGGATCGTCAAATTCGCTGCTGTCGACATCCATTAAGTCGACAGAGCAGACCTGAGCAGTAGGTTCGGAAGGTACACTTCCTAACTTGTAGATGTTCATCTCAATTGTCCTCTTCCCGAAGGATAGGGTCATAGAACCATTACGACAGTTGATGATAGCGTTGGAAGTGGCCAAAAAGGGGCGACCTAAAATCACCGGAATTTGATTCCGTGAGTTCTCTACAGGCTTTGTATCAATTACAATAAAGTCCACAGGGAATATAAATTCCCCGATTTTTATTAACACATCCTCTAGTTCACCCCTAGGTTTGGTGATTGATCGGTCAGCCATCTGGAGAGTGCAAGAAGATGGTTTCAACTCTCCGATCCCTAACTGCTCATAAACTGAGAAAGGAAGCAGGTTAACACTTGCCCCAAGATCTAGTAGAGCACGGTTAATGTGTTTTTCCCCAATAGAGATGAAAATTGTAGGATAGCCAGGATCCTTACATTTCCTCGGTAATTGCTGGGGGAAAGCCGTGTCTACTGTTTTTGCCATGAATATCTTCTTGGGCATTTGTTTCTTCCTCTTTCTAGTGCACAAGTCTTTAAGAACTTTCGCATATGCGGGGACTTGTTGGATAGCATCTAGAAGAGGGATATTGATGTTAACATGTTTAAACAACTTAGTGATCTTCTCCATATGTGGACTTGGTGTGTTAGCCCTTAACCGATTAGGATAAGGTGCTTTAGCAATAAGCGCTGGGTCCATCATAGGAGAAGGAAGTGTGTGTGGAACCGATCCCAGAATAGAAGTGGGGATCGTCCGTGGAGGAGTAAAAGAGGTGGGCTGAAGTGGCGAGCCTTTTGGGAAACGAAGAATAGGCTCGGAAGAAGGTGGTGGGGTAGAAGAACTGGGGTCAGAACTAGAAGTGTGTGTGTGAGGAAAGGTCTCAGCCGGGGTGTTGATAGGATTGTCAATATCATCAACTTCTTCCCCAACATGATTGTCAAGCACTCTTCCTGATCTCAACGTGGTGATTGCATTCACATGATGTGAATAGCCAAGATTGGGTAAGGGTTGAGCTGGAAGTTTCCCTTTCTCTCTTGCACTAATTTCGGCTTTTAATCGTGCAATTTCTTCTTCCATCGATTTAATACTCTCGTTTTGGGACGCAGAGTTTTTCTCAATTTTATCGACAGAAGACTTCATTTCAGCCGAAACTTGCATGATATTTGTTAAGACAAAATTCATGTATTGTGCAAAAGAAGAGGATTCATCAGTTCCGGTCAATTGTAAAGGACTAGACAGTGCAGGTGTGTTGACCGGATTTTGAAAGTTATGTGCTTGAAAGGGGTGCTGACTTAATTGAAGTTGTGGTTGTTGTTTTGGTGGAGGGACCCTTTGGAAATTGTTTTGGTTTGGAACCGTGTTTTGAGATTGTGATTGGTTCCAAGCAAAATTAGGGTGATTCCTCCAACCTTGATTATATGTGGAAGAAAAAGGATCGTTTCTAGGTCTTTGAAATGCGGCATTGGTATGCTCACGACCTTGAAACGGATATTCTTCCGTCAAGTGAGACGGATCAGAACAGCAGTCACATACAGTTTTGGAAAGTGACATTTGCTTAAGGGTGGCAGCTAAAAATTTGTTTTCCATAGTCTCGAGTTTCTTGTGTATAGCTGAAATGTCAGGTCTAACTCCTATGGAAACATCTGATTGGTTATTGCCACTCCTAAATGATGGACTTTCCCACTGTAAAGATTTTTCAGCGAACTCTTCTAAATATCGCCAAGCTTCCCCATCATCCTTAGTCATAAAAGTACCTTGACATATGTTTTCAAGGCTCTGTTTAGTGTTTGGGTTAATGCCCTCATAGATGATTCGGAACAATTCCCATCTCGGGATGCCGTGATGAGGACACTGAACCAATAGATCCTTGAAACGTTCAAAGCATTTTGAAAATGGTTCAGTAGGGAGCCGGGCAAATTGATTCAGTTCGCTACGGATTCGAGCTGTCTTTTGTATTAGGTAAAATTTCTTAAGGAATGCAGCGACGAATTCTTCCCAATTCGTAATAGAGTGTGCGGTAGTGTTATATAGCCACTTCTCGGCTATATCGCACAATGTAAATGGAAGAAGTCGTAGACGCATCGCATCCACTGAAAGTTGTGACGTACCCATCATTGCACATACGTTTTCAAATTTTGTGATGAAAACGTAAGCGTCCTCAGTCTCGAGTCCGTGGAATTTGGGTAAAAGGTTGATGTACTGGGGTTTAATCTCAGAGTTATCCCCATTGGCTGGTGGTGTGGATAAGCAGGTCGAAAGAGGACCTCGCAGTGGATAGCACCTCTCCTAGAGAGAGATGCGGGGTGGATTCTGCGCACCAACGAACGGCGGCAGATTAGGGTTAAAGAAGTTTGATGGAGGTGGCTCCATCGGTGTGGGTGTGGTAGTGGGTAAAGGAAAGGTAAATGGAGAAATATCGACTACGGAGTCGATAAAGGGTACGCGGACTAAACGGACACTAGAATCCCGTGTCCAGCCTATCTTGTACTAAAAAGGGTTAGTACAAGTGGCAGCGTTGACTTATAATTAGGGGTAATGAATTAATGTGGTTCTTGCTTTGAAAAAGGGACGGATTTTTGAAAAAATGATGCGACACAACAAATGCAGCACACAAACCCTAGAATCTAGTGGTCACCTAGGTCCGGCTCTAGACCGCTCCTAACTGCCAAAAGACAAGTCGCAGGATAGAATCCTCCACTGCCTCTTTATCCCCCTGTGGCCAGGTAAGTGCCAGGTAAGTGGGAAGGTACTCCACTACGTAAGTAGTGGGCCTAATTAATAACCACTAGCCTTCGACACACTTGCCTAGACACCACAAGAAAACGCGGATAAGCAATGAATTACCCACGGCCTTCTCTTGTCCTAAGTGAGCGCGACGGTCCTTAGAGTCATCTCTAGATATTTTTTAGTTAATGTGGGGTAAATGCGGATGCAAGTTTTGTGATTTTCGGGGCCTAGGAAGGGTAATGAACTCCCCACCTAATTTGGATTTGGCCGTGCCCCTTAATATCCGTATTTAGAATGCAAACAACCAAGAAACAAAAACACGCACAAATTTAATTTTGCAATTTGCGAGCTGCGATTATTTGCAAAGAATCCTGCACAAACTGTTAGTTGGAGCTAAAAAGAAAAGAGGGGAGAAGGTAAGAAATCACCTGAAGCAAAATTTTCACAGAGAAGGCTTCACCAAGCCGCGGTTCCGCCGCAATAGGGCGCTCCCACCGCGGAATCGCGGTCTTCTGTGCAGATCACTGCACAAAACTTCAACAGCAGCTTGTTGTTGATAACTCTAGCTCTCTGGAATTTTCCAAATTTTTTTCCAATTTCCCAGCAAGCTTCAGATCTCCTTGCAATGAACCACAACAAATTGTTTAGGGTTTGCACGAATTTTGATTATAAAAATTACAAAGGAATAAATCTTTCAATTCAAACTTTAATATGAAACGAATTAGCGCATAATCCCCGGCAACGGCGCCATTTGATTGATCATAATTTCCGATTGTGTAAGTAAATCAAATGATCCCCGGCAACGGCGCCATTTGATTGATCATAATTTCCGATTGTGTAAGTAAATCAAATGATCCCCGGCAACGGCGCCATTTGATTGATTGTAAATTCTTGTTTGTGTAAATCAAATCAAATAGTCCCCGGCAACGGCGCCATTTGATTGAATGTAGAGTTTCTTTGTGTAGGTAATTAGAAAATTGAATAAAATTCACAATCAAAGAATTATATTTGACCGCAATCAATTACGATGTCGGTTGTAGATCGTAAGCGAGTGCGGATCGTCTACAGGGATTGTGCCATTCTTTTTTATATTTGATTTGTTTGAATTGAAAAGTTAATCAAAAAGAAAACAAAACATGATTCAAGATTTTATCGATTGATTCAAGTGTCACTAATCTAATCAAGAATCAAGAAAATGATAAACAATCGAGAATCGGGTTTCGATGATATTTCCAACCAAATGTCAAGAATCTAAATGAGGCTCGTAGGAATCAATCGGATCTATAGACGTGATGTAATCTCAAGATATCGTGTTCTTGTCCTTCGAAGGATTGATACTAGATCGATGATGATCGACGAGAGTTAGGGCTTTCTCATGAAACTAGGCTTTCATCGTTTAACCCTTGTTCTTTCGTCGATATCATTCACATTTTAGCCTCTAGCAATTTCAAGAAACGATCGTAACTCCCCAATCTCGAGCGATATCAATCAAGAAAGCATCACAACGAATTGGGTCGTCGATTCTTGAACTTGCTAGGGTTTACAAAACTCGTAGGACTCAAGAATCGATTTAAGATATATTATATCATCATTCTATTGATCGTCTCGACTCCTCGACGAGCGGAGTATTACTCAAACATCACAACAAGAATTACAACTAGAAATTTTGATTGAATCATGATGCAAGAATTTAAAGAAAACAAGATAAAAGAATATCACCTTTTATTTATATCAACAATTTGATTACAGTCGCTCAAGAACTACAAGAGGAAGAACTAAATTGTAGAATTGGCTTCGCTCGGCTTCGTGAGTCGCGGATCGGCTTGGACCACTTGCTCTGTTGAAGATAGGCTCTGCTCATAAAAGGTTGCAAGGCTTCTTGCTTGATGGGGTACTCGGGATCTTGGCTTTTGATTGGAATTAGGGTTAGCGTTTCACACAAGCCTTGTCACTAGACTTGTGGAAGAAGAAGATGAAGAAAGAGAGTGAATGGATCTATTGAATGAATAGAATTCCAAGAGATGATTGAATAATTAGATAATCCCCTCTACAAGTGAGCCTAGGGTCTTATTTATAGATTTCCCAAACCCTAAGCCGGGTTTAGGGAGAAGTTTCTAGAATACAAGGCTAGTTTAGTGTTGATCCCAAAGCTTGCTGATCTGGCAGAAGTCTCTGGAGTCTTCTGGAAACTGACATGTCATTCTGAGCTGTAGGCCTTGAGCTAGGAAATATGGTGCAAAGCTGAAGTGATGATGTCATCAAGACGCCGCGGAACCGCGGCTCAAGCCGGCTCCGACCGCGGTTCCGCGGCCACTTTATTGGCTTGGGGCTTTAAACTTCTGGTGTGGTCTTGGGATGCTATTTGGGGCTTTATCTGATATGTTTAATTGTATTTGTCCCATTGGATTGATACCAGAACTGAAATCATTGAGTTGGCGTAATGTTTGATCGGTATCATGTAAATTTTGGCCTTTCTTCTGGATTTTCCTGCACAGATCTCAAAACAAGTGTTGCGCAATATAGGGATGATGCGATGCCATGAAATGCAGTCAATTTCCCTAGAAATGCCGGTTTTAAGGTCTAACACATGTAATCTGATATTTTACGACTGATTTGCTAATATGTGAAATATGAATGCCGAACACTTCTAAATGAATGCAAAAGATAGGGAAATTGCCGTGTTAAAAATACATTATTTTCGACTAATCATATGAGATCGCTATAACTTCCTTAAGAACACCGAAGTAGGGTTTTCTTTGTCGTCGACGGTTGCGACGCCGTTATTTTGTGTAGCTCTAATACGTTCTATCCTTTCGATCTTAAATTTGTAGCCGGAAACCCCGTACCCATTGTAAAACGTAGCTGCAGTAATTGGACCGCTTAAAAAGTCGTGAATCTCTTTATCAATCTTCTCTCCATGATTCAATTGTCTGTCGACTTCTTGTCTACACCAAGCGGTGAAAGTGTGCCTCTGTTCTTTTTCGATTCTATCGGCCGACCATCTAGGATTCGATTGCTTTAGTTTAGTTTTGCGTGAGCTATTTGTAATTTACATAAGTTAGATCAGTTAGATTAAATTTAATTTTGGACGTTTAAATGGATGAAATTATTACTTGCTCTACATATGTTGTAAAATATTCACTGGTTCACAAGATGTATGCATGTACACTGCCAATGGGATCGTAAGACATGTTTTTTAATTTTCCTGCTCTAATTGGACTATCAGGCACACACGGCGGTTTGTTCAGGTTCGTCCCAATACCGTCGTTTAGAAAAGGAGCACAGAAATGTAGGGTTCCTAGGCACACTAATGAGGTCTCACAACAGATCAAACATGCCCAATTCAAAAAAATTTCTTGTGCCTACAAACCCTAATACGGATCGTTAACTAGAAGTATATGCGATACAAGAAAGTAAACAATTTTATTGCTAAAGGAAAGAGGCTACAACCTTTGTAGATCCGGACCTCCACCTCCTTGTCTCCGTGATGACGCCCCTCCGCTGTACATATCGGAATCCGGACTCTGGCGAAGGTTTCGTCGGAGAAATGATCGGGCTAGGTCGTCGACTTCGATGCCGAAGATGATCTACGTCGAGGCAACTCAAGTTCAAGCTCCAACTTCACCAAGTCATGAAACTTGTGAAGAAAACACCCTATACTACTTGGCAAGTGGTAGAGCATGAAGAAATAGGAAGTGGGTTCACTTTAGAATTGGATTCCTCACTCTATTTCTCATGTTGCCATTAATGGTAGCAAGCTCTCTTCTTGTTGAAGAAGAAGAAGAAGAAAAAGAATATGATAGAATAAAAAGAATTAACTTAAAAAGAAAATCCCATTCATTCTTATCATAATCCAACCTTGGTTAAGTGTAGAGAATGGACTAGGGTTAGTTGAATGGTTAGGTTTAGGAGATGAAGACAAAATGGTCACTTAGTCAAAGATGCTTGAAGCATCAAGAAGCTTCTTGTATAAAAGAAACCATTTTGTTTTCCTTTTTCTTTTAACCAAAATAAATAGATAAATAAATAAGTGAAATGAAACCCTAACCATTCACTAAACATGGTTTAAGTCTTACACAAACCCAAGTTTGCATGTATCATCAAACATGATACAAACAAGTGCACAAAAATATATCATATATACAATGTGCACATCAAGTGAGAAAATCCATCTTAAGTGAACCAATACTAGTTAATGCAAGGTAATATATCAAATATATAATTATGCATTAAATCATTAAATCAACACATGATTTAACGATCCGGTCATATCGCATATGACCGACTAATATCCAATGTATCGACTTATCGAATCAATCCTCGATTCGATAACTAGGTTATATCACATACAACCATTCGATACATTCATCGCGAGAATAGAATACGGTATCACATACACGCATTATTCTCGGTCCCACACATATCTCATATGCGCTCCTATTTCGTTTCGCTTGAGCCAGGAAACCTCTGTGTAGGACTCTAAAGACTCGTCAATACGCCGGCAGTAGGTGAAGATCATATCAAACACCCACAAGCCGCAAGCGGTCTGCTAAACGTAACGGCCACCCGGATATTGAGCGATCAGAAGATCGACGAGCAAGCCCGCTCACACTCCTGCAAATCCAACTAGTAACACTTACCGTACAGTCCGGTCTGTTCGTCTGATATGTCGCATATCTCGCCTAGGGGTGGTAAACGTCAGACCCCAATAGCTCGATAAGTCATGCCGATGTGAGGTCCATAACAATCGTGAAACTACTGATAACTCTTACCAGTATATCACTGCAACCCTGGCCAGGGATTTCCTGTTATGGCCAGTCGTGCATAGCGCAACATCAACCCCCAATACCGGGAGAGACGAATCCCCTCCTATCGCTTATTGCCTCCATGTGAATCGGGACTGTACCCAAAAACCACCTGTTTGCACGACTCAGTAGAGCCGTGGTAGGGTGGAAATCAAACCACAGAGGGAGACACACAAGACTCTATGACGATCTCGGATCAACAGACTAAGCTGTACCAGTGTCACCAGAGAACTGCCATCTGACGTGAGGTATAATACCATCTGGGAGTTCTCGGCGAGTCCGTTCAGTGTACCCAGTCTCCACTGAGCACCCGCATACCATCTCTGATGTCAAACACCAATGGATATGGGATCATCCATCGCCCATCACATGGGTCGAGAAGATATACGCTAGTCTACTCTGGAATATCGATGCCCCGTCTCGATATTCCCACGACTAGGAACAATGAAGGATGTACTCATTGACTACCCATGCCCCACTCGTATGATCTGCATCATAGTCCTGGAAGTCGAGTACATATCCTAAGGGCTTTATCAACATGTAATCAGAGAGACAGAAAGTATACATGTTAAGATAAAGAGCAACCAGATAGCGTACTATCATGTCGAGCAAGAAGGTCCTACCTATATATGTCCCAGCATCCACTACAATATACATCCAATGTACAATAATGGCCTCTAGGGCATACATATAACTAACAATCTCCCACTTGCACTAGGGCCATATGTAGCAGTGGTTGTAGTATCACATACTCAACCATCCCCTTTAAAAGTCTCTCTTTGGGAAAAGGCCTTCGTGAGTGGATCCGCTGTGTTGTCCTCTGAATCTACTCTCCTAACCTCGATCACCCTGGATATCATCTATCTCCATGATCTGGTGATGCTGCCTCAGAATATGTCTGGGTCACTGATGGGACCGGGGTTCCTGGGCCAAAGCCACTCTTCCATTGTCACACAATGGTGGGAACCTAGTTCATCTTATGAACCAATATACACCCAAACTGCCTCTTTGGTAGTATCTTTAATAGCGATGTTTCCAGCCTTTATCTTCTAGTTTGCCACGGTATCTAGCTTGGAACTCTTCCAACATACCGTCCCTTTACTGAGGGTAAAGACAATGCCTGCGACTGACACTCAGTCGTCCTTATCACCCTGGAACGTTTCCAGTGATTCTCCCCAGGATCAACTGATACTATCTCACTATAGTTAGTGAGAATCCTAACATCCATTTAGATCTATCTCATAGATCCAAATCCCAGGATTTAGGAGGTATCACCTTTATCCTATTGGAGAATCCATGTGATAAGAGGAGATTGACCGATCGTAGCATAGGAAACTCCTTTCCTATCAAGAGTATGTTGTCCACGTACAATACGATGATCATTACCATACTCCATACTACCCTTTTGTACATACAAGGTTCATCTACCTTTTTGATGAAGTCAAACTCTTTGACTACCACATCAAAACAGATGTTCCAACTCCGCGATGCCTGCTTTATCCTGTAAAGCAACTTGCACACATTTCCGCTGCTCCCACTGTTTATGAAGCCCTCTGGCTGTGTTCTTTTAGACATTCTCTTCTAAATCATTATTTAGAAAAATAGTCATGGCACCCAACCACCAGATATCGTAGTCATGGTATGTAGCAATGGTAAGTAGGATCTGGATGGACTTAAGCATAGTCCCTGGAAAAGGTTTCATCATTATCCACGCTTGGTTGATGACGAAAACCTTTAACAAGTCTAGCTTTGAAAGTCTCAACTTTTCCATCTACACCAAGTAATCTTCTTAAGATATACTTTCTCCTGATGGGGATTTAACCCTTCAGATATCGCAACCAAAGTCCATACTTTGTTGGTGTATATGGATTCCATCTCAGATCGCTAAGCATCCAGCCATTCTTACAGAGTCCCTACTCTCGATGACCTGCTCGATACTAGTTGGGTCATCATCTCATGATGCATTCCTCGCTCCCACTGTAATCGAGAAACCGAAATATCTCTCAAGCAGATGAGGAACCCTACTAGATCGGCGGAGAGGCTGAGGCTCGTCGGGAACTATTGAATCCTTTGGTTCTGTCAAATCATCAGCTGCAGTTATGTATAGCTGGAACCTTTCCAGTTCTACAGAAATGACCTTTCCTCGATCTTGTACGGATTTTGCTTTTGACAGAGGCCGGACAATCCCAAATCTTAACTTACTTAAGAGATAGACTCTTCCCATACCATATCTTATATGGAGTGGTAGGCACTGATTTGAATTGAACCCTATTCAATAGGTATGCAACTTCATAAGTGCATAACTCCCTAAAAATAACAGGTAACTCAGTAATACTCATCATAGAGCACACCATATCTCATATGGTGCGATTGCTCCACCCCGATACACCGTTGTGCTGTGGTGCATTCAGAGGAGTAATACTGAGAGAGAATCTCATTTTCTTTTAGAATAATCCAGGAATTCTATGCACAAGTATTCTCCTCCCTGATCTTATCATAGGACATAATACTTATACCCGGTTTTTGGTTCTCTATTTCTAACTTATATTCTGTGAATATCTCAAAAGGTTCGGACTTGTGTTTCAACAGGAACATATGTCTGAATCTTGAGAGATTATCAGAGAATGTAATGAAATACAAAGAACCGGTCTTGGCATGTGTAGACAGGGGATCTTACATACATCATCATTTATCAATCCCAAGGGTTCACTAACTCTTTCTCTGTTTCCAGTAAACGGAGCTATGGTCATCTTATCTCTGTGACATGACTGGCAAGTTTCATAAGATGTAAATTCAAACTGATTTAAATATGCATCAAAATATAACTTCAGCTGGTCGGGTCGCATTGATATGACCTAGTCTACAATACCTCAAGAAGGATTCGTTCATTTCTGAACTCTTCCTCTTGTGTGTGTTCTGTATACTAGGAACTGTAGTTGGATTTAGAACGTCAATGCTTTTAGATAACGTGCCTGAACCGATCAACTTTTGAAATAGGAAATGTTCAAAACATTATCCAACAATACAAAATTATATCCTTCTTTACTAATAAAGAGACTGATATGATTTTGTATATCAGGTTCGGTATCTAATAGCATTTGTTCAGAATCAATGTATTTGTAATACAGGGTGACAGTGACCAACAGACTTGGCTGCAACACTTGCCCCGTTTTCTGTCTCATGAAACTTATCATCCGTTCTCAGTTTTCTACCTTTCTGTAGCCCTATGTAACAGATTACATATCTGGGATCCTGATCCGGTATCAAATACCCATGATGCAGAGGATACTGAGAAACAGTTCTTTGTAATGAACACACCCGAAGGAGATGCATCATATGCACTTTCTTCGTTTGGGCGGCATAGGAATTCTGGTATTCCCCTATTTCCTACTCTGTCTTATAACAATTATAAGTTGGAGCGGGACCAACGTTCCCCAGCTCTGTATAGCAAGCGGGTTCGGTCAATACATCCATATTATTATCTTGATTAAGGCGTGATATGGTCGCTACCTGGAGAGAGAGAAAAGAAAACACTCTGCGTGCGCTCTTGCAAGATTAGATTGGTTATTTATTTTATCGAATCAGGATGGCTCCCACTGTTTTTATCAAATCATCCTTCAAACCCTAAAAGGAAAGACTAGCCGGGATTAATTACACTCTACAAGTTCGCCAATCTTTCAGCCAGGCCAGTGTCGGTACTTTGAGGGAGGTTCCCCGTGCTTTCGCACGGACCTAATTACAGTAAACCTCGTTTTTCCAGAGGCGTAACCCCGTTGACACCTTTCTAGACACCTACTTGATCGGCTAATTGTAAAGTGCAAAACTCTCCCAGGAGTAACAATTACTCGCAGTGGGTATCGGGATCCAACTATTACATAGAAGGTATGCAATCTCATTGCAAGTTTCAACACTTGAAACTCCCGATAATGGTTTTTACCCCTAGCACCTATGACCTTGGCTAAGGTCAACAAATCATAAGCACTAGTCAAGTTCTACCCGTCATTTCGTGATTAATTAGACCCACCCACATGACCCTTGGCTAAGGTCAACAAAGCCACATGACTGTCCTAACTAATCGCATCATATGCGGTGTAGGAAGACATCACTTAGCTACCGTACACTGTGCCTTGACTATGGTCAACAAGCACAGCACGAATACTAAGTACTCTACTTCCTAAAATGACGGAGGGTTGCGAATGGTTTTTATGAAAACCTTTAACGCTTTGAACTTGATCTCGTTGCGGAATCAAATGGTTTTTAAATGGAGTGTTTTTGAGGCTTTTCTAGTTTTGCTAAAGGGGTCACTCCCGGTGAAGGGATCGTCGGCCCTTTCCTCGTCGAATGAGGTGCGGGATATATCATATATATCACTGTGCAAAGCAGAAACTATAGAAGCAATCAAAAGAAAAACCGAGAGTTGTAGCATCTGCCAGTTATTGCTAAAGGAGTCACTCCCGGCGAAGGGATCTCGGTCCTTTCCCTATCGAATAAGGTGCAGGATGTTCTACAAGGAACACCGCGATGCAAAGCAAGAACTGTAGCTACCTGTTTTTTATTTTGAAATTCGATTCCACAACATCAATTAGGTTTATTTTCTTTCATTAATCTCATTAATGAATATCCCATCATTTAAGTCCACCTAAACATCACAGATAAATATAACGTACGCTTATGCCATCCGCATACGCCTCGATGTCCCGTTTGCACCGTTAGGTTAGGTAACTAACGGCAGAGCGAGGCAGGGCTAGCGCGGGTGTAAAACATAAGCAACGTCTATATAATATATCATATATACTATATACTATATCTATCTGAACAAATCACATGATCACATCACAGATAACGCAGCAGAAAGTATCATATGAAATATTAGATATACTAGGACGTCCGTGTTTTCAATACGAGCCAGTATAAAACACGGATTCCACGGTCGTGATGAATAGCCAATCCCACACCCCTAGACCCCTACGAGAGCGGCAAGCAACCCTACCAATTCTAGGGTTAGGAGACCCGGACTCGACTCCTCGAGATGGTCTCCCACTGAACCCTAGAACCCGGTTACTTGTGCTCCCCACCTTGGGTCTATCCTAATGCGGAAAAGTAAATAATATACAAATGGTGACATCATATCAAAAAAAACACTCATCTCACATAAAAACCCCCGGCAATTCAAACACGACGATCAATATAACATATCCAGCAACACATAACATCACATGTCATCAACATAAGTAAATATGCGCATCCCAATTGTCGTTGACATATAGCAACAAAACCGGCGATATCACATATTACACTTACGGTCACAGAAAAGAAAGTGTAAAACTACAACAGTTGGAATCCGCAACCTCTTTAAACATCACATGCCTAATCAAATGAATTCCTTAGACATCACATGCCTAATAATTATAAACGCCGCATTTTAGTCTCAATATCGAAAACACTTTTCAATATAAAGTCGGGCAATTCAACAAGATTCCCGGCATCCAGAACGAATGCTCGTCGCAAACTTTAGTGGACGGCCGCACCCCCGACACCGTCGACGAAGTGCACTAAGGCGGAACACCGCTGCCGCGAGCACCCGAACGGATGCTTTCGGCGACGGGGTTCTCCTACAGTCACTTGGTCGGGGCTATGGAGTGAGGCTGTTTATTAAGTTTACCCGGCGAGTATCCGCGTACGCTACGTGATTGCGACGGACTTTTGATCACATCAAAATTCCGTGGCAACCGATCAAGTGAGACTAAAGTGCTATGTTTATAACATTCATTCAGTTATCTCATAACTACTTGTGAATTCTAATTATTGTATCACATTCCGGATAAATAAAAAATGTTAAACTTTCCGATCGAACAATCGAACACCTAAGTTTTCCCTAAACAGCTCAACACATGAAATAAGTTTAAAAACATTCACTTCGTGCCTCAGTACCAACGGCCCAGCTGTAGAAGGGTCAAGCCAACGCCTCACATGTGGCACGCCATACTACCCCAAACCCTAAGGTTCAAAGGGTAGTTCAAGACGGTCACATAATCGAGTTAAGGTTTGTTGTCTTCTAGAGGGACCATCGCGTTACTTGCACTACTTAGAACGTCGTTAAACTACGGAAAAATCCAACAATTGGAAATTTCCCGGCAGGGGAAAAAGTGGGTATTTATATCCGGTCGAACTTTTTTAACATATTCAAAAATATCCGGAAAAACACATAGACAAAGTTTGACAATTCGATCGAATCTACGAACTCCCAATACAACCCAAAAAACTCAACTCATGAGTGCAAATTAAAAATTCCCAGAAAACTCAGCACCTAAAGAAACAAATTACTGTGCAAATATTGAAGGCTGACGTCATCAGATGGTCGCGGAACCGCCGCAGAAGCCAAGCTTCTGCCGCGGTTCCGCCGCGCTTTAGACGTAACTTTTTGTCGTTTTGCGCTGTAATTCTTAGAACTTCCTGCTGAATTTTTTAAGCATTTTTAATCTGGAAAAATCCCCGATTTCAAAAAATGTACAGAGAGCGAATTGAGATTAGGGTTTCGGTTCGATCGGACTTCTAACTCCGTCTACGCATCGCCTAAGGCTCTAGCTAGGCTCTGATACCACTGTAGGGTTCCTAGGCACACTAATGAGGTCTCACAACAGATCAAACATGCCCAATTCAAAAAAAAATCTTGTGCCTACAAACCCTAATACGGATCGTTAACTAGAAGTATAGGCGATACAAGCAAGTAAACAATTTTATTGCTAAAGGAAAGAGGCTACAACCTTTGTAGATCCAGTCCTCCACCTCCTTGGCTCCGTGATGACGCCCCTCCGCTGTACATATCGGAATCCGGACTCTGGCGAAGGTTTCGTCGGAGAAATGATTGGGCTAGGTCGTCGACTTCGATGCCGAAGATGATCTACGTCGAGGCAACTCAAGATCAAGCTCCAACTTCACCAAGTCATGAAACTTGTGAAGAAAACACCCTATACTACTTGGCAAGTGGTAGAGGATGAAGAAATAGGAAGTGGGTTCACTTTAGAATTGGATTTCTCACTCTTTTTCTCATGTTGCCATTAATGGTAGCAAGCTCTCTTCTTGTTGAAGAAGAAAAAGAATATGATAGAATAAAAAGAATTAACTTAAAAAGAAAATCCCATTCATTCTTATCATAATCCAACCTTGGTTAAGTGTAGAGAATGGACTAGGGTTAGTTGAATGGTTAGGTTTAGGAGATGAAGACAAAATGGTCAGTTAGTCAAAGATGCTTGAAGTATCAAGAAGCTTCTTGTATAAAAGCAACCATTTTGTTTTCCTTTTTCTTTTAACCAAAATAAATAGATAAATAAATAAGTGAAATGAAACCCAAACCATTCACTAAACATGGTTTAAGTCTGACACAAACCCAAGTTTGCATGTATCATCAAACATGATACAAACAAGTGCACAAAAATATATCATATATACAATGTGCACATCAAGTGAGAAAATCCATCTTAAGTGAACCAATACTAGTTAATGCAAGGTAATATATCAAATATATAATTATGCATTAAATCATTAAATCAACACTTGATTTAACGATCCGGTCATATCGCATATGACCGACTAATATCCAATGTATCGACTTATCGAATCAATCCTCGATTCGATAACTAGGTTATATCACATACAACCATTCGATACATTCATCGCGAGAATAGAATACGGTATCAAATACATGCATTATTCTCGGTCCCGCACATATCTCATATGCGCTCCTATTTCGTTTCGCTTGAGCCAGGAAACCTCTGTGTAGGACTCTAAAGACTCGTCAATACGCCAGCAGTAGGTGAAGATCATATCAAACACCCACAAGCCGCAAGCGGTCTGCTAAACGTAACGGCCACCCGGATATTGAGCGATCAGAAGATCGACGAGCAAGCCCGCTCACACTCCTGCGAATCCAACCAGTAACACTTACCGTACAGTCCGGTCTGTTCGTCTGATATGTCGCATATCTCGCCTAGGGGTGGTAAACGTCAGACCCCAATAGCTCGATAAGTCATGCCGACGTGAGGTCCATAACAATCGTGAAACTACTGATAACTCTTACCAGTATATCACTGCAACCCTGGCCAGGGATTTCCTGTTATGGCCAGTCGTGCATAGCGCAACATCAACCCCCAATACCGGGATAGACGAATCCCCTCCTATCGCTCATTGCCTCCATGTGAATCGGGACTGTACCCAAAAACCACCTGTTTGCACGACTCAGTAGAGCCGTGGTAGGGTGGAAATCAAAGCACAGTGGGAGACACACAAGACTCTATGACGATCTTGGGTCAACAGACTAAGCTGTACCAGTGTCACCAGAGAACTGCCATCTGACGTGAGGTATAATACCATCTGGGAATTCTCGGCGAGTCCGTTCAGTGTACCCAGTCTCCACTGAGCACCCGCATACCATCTCTGATGTCAAACACCATTGGATATAGGATCATCCATCGCCCATCACATGGGTCGAGAAGATATACGCTAGTCTACTCTGGAATATTGATGCCCCATCTCGATATTCCCACGACTAGGAACAATGAAGGATGTACTCATTGACTACACATGCCCCACTCGTATGATCTGAATCATAGTCCTGGAAGTTGAGTACATATCCTAAGGGCTTTATCAATATGTAATCAGAGAGACAGAAAGTATACATGTTAAGATAAAGAGCAACCAGATAGCGTACTATCATGTCGAGCAAGAAGGTCCTACCTATATATTGTAAGTGCCCGGCGGCGCCCCGGCCGTCAATCCGACGGCCAAATGCGGAAGCGGTGATAAACTTTAATTTTACTTGAACTGGCAAACCACCGCGCACTAATACCCGGATCGAACCACTAACTAGTCCTAGCTATCTACAAGAAAGGGAAGAGAGATATACCAACAGATCCGAGTCCTCCGGTCTTCTCGTCGTCGTCCCGATCTCCTGCGGAATGTGCCGTCTCCTCCTCGTCGCCGGAAGTGCACCACATCGCCTACTTCTTTTACGGGCTCCCACCTCAATGCCGAGGCAACTCGGGCACGAAGCTGGCTAGTCGACGTGCCCAAGGTTTGCTGTAGAATATCTAGTGAGCAAGTCTCATTTGGGGTTCTAGGAATTGCCTTTTGGTGGAGGGATGAACTATGGAGTTTTTGAGATGGAACTTGTGGGATTTTTGCAACATCAAATGAGCTAAAAACCCACCACCAAAATCTTGGACAGCCCACTTTGGGAGTGGCCGGCCATGCTTAAAGAGAGGAGAGAATGAGATTGTAGTGTATCAAAAGATAATGGGAGCCATTCTCATATCAAGCAAGAGAGAGAGAGAGGAATGGTTATCATGAAAAGCAATGATCACCAAATCAAAACCCACACTCAACCACCTACCACCAACCTCATCATCAACAACCATGATGAGCCAAAAGTCAATTCATGATGGAAAAGAAAGAGTCAAATGGTTAAGGGATGGTGCAACCATCATGACACAAGAATATGCAAAGAACCCCTCCTCAAATACTTATTTGCAACAATGCAAATAAGCCCTCCTCCACCAATCTTCGGCCAATGAACGATACAAAGGAAATTGGCCGAAACGGAAAGCAAACCGGCAACTCCAGAAAACTGGTCCCGTAATAAATTACAGGAAAACCCCGATACTGTGCATACACACCCGCATCTGTATTTCGACCGAAATACAAATGCAATGAGACAAAATCTACACTGTACTATACTAGGATCCGGCTTAAACCAAAGCCGGCTAGTAATATCTGTCCGATCCTGATCCGTGCAATACCACACGCGTCTGATCGAACCCTGCCATATATCCATACGGCCTATAGTACAAACTGTCCGATCCTGATCCGTGCAATACCGCACGTATCTGTCGGATACGGCCTCTACAACTTTTCGCCCGAAAGCTGAGTAACTGAATGTGGGGGACTCTAAAGACTCGTCAACACCTTGGTTGTGGATTTAACCACTAGCACGTTAGAGGTATAAGCCAATACGTAACGGGCTACCAGGTATTGACTAAAAGGGACGTCTGTGAGCGAACTCAGCCTGACAACCCTACTGAGCCTGTCAGTGACAATATCCGTACAGTCCGGTCCGTTCGTCTATGAGCATCGCATGGCGGGCCTAGGGGGTTGGTAAAAGTCAGACCCCCAAAAGCGGTACAAGTCGTGTCGGAGTGTTGCCCAGAACACCCTGAGATACTACTGGAATACCTACCAGTAAATCTCCTTGCCTCGGCCGAGGGCTTCGTGTAATGGCTCTCCTAGACACAGCACGACCTCACCCCCAATACCGGGAGAGACGAACCCCTGAAGATGCGCTCACTGCCTCCATGTGGCTCGGGACTGTACCCAACTAAAACCTGTTTGCACGACTCCTTTGAGCCGTGGTAGGATAGTAATCAAAGTACAGTGGGAACTCACACGAGACAAATGACGATCCCCAGGTCGATGAACTAACCTGCACACATGTCACCAGGGAACTGCCATCTGACGTCTGGTATATGACCAACTAGCATGTTCCCGGCGAGTCCTGTCCGGTGTACTCATGACCCAATGAGCACCTGTATACATCTTAGGTGATCCAACTGACACCAGTGGCTTGTGAGACCGGCCACCGCCCCTCGTCGGGGTCTCGATTGTATACACTAGTCTACTCTGGAGTATCGATGCCCTGTCTCGAAACTCACACGACTAGGGACCATTTAAGGATATGCTTATAGACCCCAGCTCCCACTTATATGATCGCCCTCATACTGCTGGTGGTCAAGCAAGAATCCTAGGGGCTCTACCAACGTGTAATAGCGACTTGTCAGGTCACTTAAAGCAGTACACGATGATAAAGGTAAACCAGATAGCATACTATCATCTCGAGTAAGACTGTCCTACCGGGATAGGTCCTCCATCAATCATTGCAATCACGTACCTGTGACCTAATAATTGACTCTGAGGGCACTATCTCCAACATATATGTCCCAGCATCCACTACAATATACATCCAATGTACAGTAATGGCCTCTAGGGCATACATATAACTAACAAGAAAGACGTAACTTCTTCTAAGAGATAACCTTCTGCAATCGAACCTTTAGGACGATATTTGTTGCGGATATAGTTTTTTAAAGTTAATACGTATCTGTTGAAAGATTATAGATTTTAATTTACCACGATGATATTTTGCTATTTAAATGATGAATAATAAACATTTTCATATCTCTTGATGGGATACATCCAACGATAATACACCGAACCGTCAATCTTGACCTCGATTGCCAGATGGACGGACATGTGAACAATAGTGTTGAAAAAGAAAGGTGGAAAGATATTTTTGAGCTTACAGAGCATAAAAGGAATATCTTTTTCGAGTTTCACTATCTGACCGACGTCTATATTTTTGGAACACAAATGATGAAAATACGTGCAAAAGTTATTAAGCACGAGACCGACTTCTGATTTTACTGATGCTCTAAGGCAAAACGGAAGAAGATGTTGCATCAGTGATAATCGTGGCTCTTAAGTCCCACGATTTTTCCATTTTCTATATGTTCCTGTTTGGCAATGTTTGATGAGAAATTTTCGAGGACTTTCAATTCTTTCAACACCCGTAAGAACTGCCGCTTCTCCTCTTTATTCAAGTTGTACATTGCCGGTGGAATCTCGTAATAACCTGGTTTACCGGCCACGAACAGATGTTGCAATTCTTCTCTAATAGACAAATCATCCAAATCCGTCAAATTACGACGGGCATTGAGATTGTCCTTCATTTTTCCATTCTTATGCAGCAGAAGATTGATGACGTACTCAGAGACATTCTTCTCGATATGCATGATATCTAAATTATGGCACGTCGGTAGATCAGACCAGTACATAAGTTGAAATAAAGTACTTCGCTTCATCCAACCAGTTGGGCATGTTATTGTATTTTTATTTTGTGTCTTTTCGATTGTGATATTATGATAATCTCTCCATTGTTAAAGTATGTCGTTACCAGAAATTGGTTTAGAAGGCATACCTGTCTCCGTCTTGCCATTGAACATTACTTCATTCTTTCTGAATCTGTTAGGTATAAGCAAGAAACGCCGGTAATGTAGGGTTACTAGGCACTCTAAGAAGGTTCTACAAGGTATGAACCATGCCCGATTAAAATTTTAGCCGTGCCGAATAACTCTAAACAAGATCTTTGCTAGATAATTAGGGTAACACATGCTAGTAAATAACAATTATCACTAAGTGAATACGAAATACAACCTTTGTAGATCGGTCTTTCACTTCTAAAGCTCCTTGTTGTAGTCCCTTCGCTGTGATCATCGAACTCCCGGACTCTCGGACGGCTCCATGAGAAGATTGCAACGGTATTGCTTGAAGTCTTCGAGGCCGAAGATGATCTACGTCGAGGGAATACGAACTCAAGCTTCTACTTCACTAACTAGAGAATTAGTGAAGCAAACACTCTAAACTAAAGTACTAGTCTAGTAGAGGATGATGAAATAGGAAATGGGTACACTTTAGAATTGCTTTTCTCACTATATATCTCTCTTTATCAAACCCTAGAAATAAATTGAAGGAGGAAGAAGATGAGCTCAAAATGAGAATGAAAACTAATCAAGAGAGAGAGTGCTAACCATGGGTGAGTGGGTATCATATACTAACTCATGTAGAGACATAACCATGGCTAATTATAGTAGTTAGGTTTATAAAAATCCTAAGTAAAACAAAACTAGTGGACTTTGGTCAATGCACTCATAAGCTTCATGAAGCTTCATGCACTTGAACAATTATCCATTAATTTTGTATTTACTTTGTATATTAAAACCCCACCAATATAATTATAATGGTGTATATCTCATACACCCATGATAGTTGTATCAACAACCATGATACAAAAAAATTAACACAAATAAATATATATCACATATATATTAAGTTGTTTACAAGTGAGAAAAACAAATGCTTAAGTGAACCAATGTTAGTTAATGTAAATTAGTATATCTCATATACAATTATACACTAAATTATTAAATCAACACTTGACTTAATAATCCGGTTATATCACATATAACCGACTAACATCCAATGTATCGACTTATCGAATCAACCCTTGATTCGATAACCTAGTTATATCGCATATAACCGATCGATACAAACATCGCGAGAATTGAATACGGTATCACATACTCGCATTATTCTCGGTCCCGCACATATCACATATGCGCTCCTATTTCGCTTTGCCTGAACCGGTAAAACCTCTATGTAGGACTCTAAAGACTAGTCAATACGCCGACAGTAGGTGATGATCATATCAAGCACCCACAAGCCGTCAGCCGTACTATCTGGACGTAACGGCTACCCGGATATTGAGCGATTACAAGATCAGCAAGCAAGCCCGCTCCAACTCCTGCAAAAAGCCTGACAGTGACACTACCGTACAGTCCGGTCTCCTCGTCTGATATGTCGCATATCAAGTCTAGGGGTGGTAAACGTCAGACCCTAATAACCGATAAGTCATGCCGATATGAGGCTCATAACGGGTCGAGAAACTACTGGTAACACTTACCAGTAAATCTCTAAACCAGCCCTGGCCACGGACTTCCCTATTATGGCCAATCGAGCATAGCGCAACATCAACCCCCAATACCGGAAGAGACGAAACCCCTCCTATCGCTCATTGCCTCCATGTGACTCGGGACTGTACCCAAAAACCACCGTTTTGCATGCCCTCTTAGACGTGGTAAGGTGGAAATCAAAGCACAGTGGGAATCACACAAGACTCTATGATGATCTCGGGTCTACAGACTAACCTGTACCTGTGTCACCAGAGAACTGCCATCTGACGTAAGGTATAATACCATCTGGGAGTTCACGGCGAGTCCGTCCAGTGTACCCAGTCTCCACTGAGCACCAGTATATCATCTCTGATGTCAAACACTAATGGATGTGGGATCATCCATCGCCTATCTATATGGGTCGAGAAGGCATACGCTAGTCTACTCTGGTATATCGATGCCCCGTCTCGATACACCCACGACTAGGGACCTTGAAGGATGTACTTATGGACTACCATGTCCCCACTAGTATGATCCGCATCATAGTCCAGGTAGTCAAGTACACATCCTAAGGGCTTTACCAACATGTAACTGAGAGACAATCAGTGTACACGTTAAGGTAAAGAGTAACCAGATAGCATACTATCATGTCGAGCAAGAAAGTCCTCCCTATATATGTCCAAGCATCCACTGCAATATACATCTCATGTATAGTAATGGCCTCTAGGGCATACATATATAACTAACAATCTCCCACTTGCACTAGGGCCATCTGATAACAGTGGTTGTAGTATCTTATACTCAACCATCCCATAATAGTCTCTCTCTGGGAAAAGGCCTTTGTGAGTGGATCCGCTGTGTTGCCCTCTGAGTCTACTCTCCTAACCTCGATCCCCTGGAGATCAACCATCTCCATGATCAGGTGACACTGCCTTAGAATATGTCTGGATCACTGATGGGATGGGCGTTCCTAGGCATAAGCCACAACTCCATTGTCACACAATGGTAGGAACGAAGTTCATCTCATGAACTAATATACACCCAGACTGCCTCTTTGGTAGCATCTTTTGTTAGTGTTTATGCCCTAGAAGGCCATTACTGTATCATACTAGCTTGTATATTACTTAATGGAAGCTTGGGATATTCACATGTATATAACAGTCTTGCTAAACATGGTAGTATGCTACTTGGTTTTTCTATCTTAATATGTGAGTGTACGTATTGATAGAGCTCTTAGGATCTTGCTTGTCTACCAGCGTTGTGATGGCAGTCACACTAGTGGGGGCTGGGTAGTCTACAAGCACATCCTTGTTCAGGTCCCTGGTCGTTGGATTATCGAGACAGAGCATCGATACTCCGGAGTAGACTGGTGTGTACGCTTCTCATCCCAGTTGGGGAGATGGTCTGTCCCACAGCCGTCAGTACGTCGTACTGGAGATAGTATACAGGTGCTCGTTAGGTTACGGGTATACCGGACAGGACTCACGGGGAACTGTTGGTTGGTTTGATACCAGTCGTCAGTAAACAGTTCCCAGGTGACATGAGTACAGCGTAGTCCGCAGACTTGACACTGCTACTTCGCCTCGGGTGTGTCCCACTGTTCTTAGATTGCTACCCTACCACGGCTCAAAGGAGTCGTGCAAACAGGTGGCAGTTGGGTGCAGTCCCGAGCACTTGGAGGCAGTGGCGGTTAGACAGGATTCGTCCCTCCCGGTATTAGGAGTAGATATCGTGCTGTGTCAGAGAGCCATTACGCAAAGTCCCTGGCCAGGGCAAGCGAGATTTGCTGGTAGGTTCCAGTAGTTTCTCAGGGTGTAATGGGCTTTACTCCGACACGACTTATACCGCTATTAGGGGACTGACGCTTGCCGCCCCCCTAGGCCCGATATGCGATAGTCTTGGACGAACGGACCGGACTGTATGGAGATTGTCACATCAGACTCAGTAGGAGTTCGGATGGGTTTACTCATCGGCCTTCTTATCGACAACTACCTGGGGACCGTTACGTACAGCTAGTGCCGCTTGCGGTCTGTGGTTAAACCCACTGCCAGCGTAGTAGTCGAGTCTCTAGAGTCCCACACAGAGAGTTTCCTACTCCAGGCGAAACGATATAGAGGTTGCATGGTTTTGCGACAAAGGGTTCGGACGCATACGTGCGTTTACGCGCGTACGACTTTCGGACAGTTTTTACCAGTCGGCTTTGGTTTAAGCCAGTTACTGGTATCCGGTTATTGGATTTTTACAGTCTAAAGTTTTTCCGTATTTTTACGGATCGGAGGGGCGTTCTCGTAATTACTCGAGAAGCTTCTAGAAGATGTGACTAAGGAGGTTTCTTTTGGATAAGAGAGTGAGTCATGGTGGTGATTCATTCATTTCATTAATGCACATTTATTGCTTAATGACTCATGCTAATGAATCACCACTAGATATTTCATGAAGCATGCTTATTCATTTCTTTTTATTCATTATTGAAAAATAAGAATGCTTCATAATATTATGATACACTCTCTCTCTTCTCTCATTATCTTATCTCACATTCTCTCTCCTCAAGCTCTCATCTTCAAACCCTAATCCTTAATCCTCATGTGTTGAGATCAAAGGATTAGTTAGACTAAACAATCCATAACCTACACTCTACATCATCCTTTCATCTTTGATTAGCAATCAAAGTTGATTAGTTACCTCAAGTTAGAGGTTTAGCTTGGAGTTTCGCTCTCGGGTGGATCGTCTACTACCTAGAGAAGGCCGAGGAGAACAAAGGAGGACACAAAGACGAAGGACTAGTTTCGATCGGTATAATCCCTTAACACTATAGTTTAGTATAGCTATGTGTTTGGTTATTATTTGTTTAGCTTCGATTTAAGCGGTTAGTCGATGTTCGTTGTTTAAACTTGATCGTTTTTGAAAATTCCGCCTCCCCATAAGTACTGGGGTGTACTACATCGACTTACAGTGGTATCAAAGCCTCGCTAAACAATAAATAACTTAATTGCAAATTTGTACGAATTTCGAACGGAAAAACAAAGCCGCAAAACCCTAATTCTGTCAAGTTTCTGTCGAAGTTAAAATCAAGTCAGAAAATTTTTCAGGTGTGTTCAAAGAGCTTGACATGACCACAGGAGAACACCCAAAAAATTTGGGCTTCTGATTCGTCTAAAGTGCCGCGGAAGGGCGGCGGATCCCACCGATCCGCCGCGCAACCGCGGCCGAGTTGACGAGTCAGGAACTCGTTTTTTTTGGGTGGGTCCCCTGTGGTGTTTTGGGTTTTCTGGAATATTTAATTATTGCTCAGGTTACTGTTTAACAGAGCAGATTTTGGAGCAATATTGATGTTGTTTATTCGATCGAATTGTACAGTATTTGCGTATTGGATTATATCTGTGATTGTTTAATGTGTTCGTAAACCTCCCCCAACTGCTAGTATGTCGGTTGGCAGGGGGTTGCACATTTCTGAAATGGTTATATCTGTTTGTGCATATAAACTGTATTGGACTGTTGTGGTGTATAGCCGGGGTTAGCAATGGGTTATTGATTAATTCATTTGTTGTAAATGTAATTTGTTGTAATATTATTTTCGCGGGGCACTTCCAGGTTGCGGTTGTAGCCACCGTTGTATTATTTCATTTTACTGTTTTTGCTCCTAGGACTGACCCAAGGTGGGGTACACAGACTGCCGGGTGGGTAGTTTGCCGTACCCGTAGGGGTCGAGGGTGGGGTAACGGCTATTCATCACAACTGTGTAATCTGTCTTTTCTTGCAGGCTCAAAAGAAATACAGATTGCTTGCAAATCCAATATTGTTTATCTGTGTTCTGGAATGAATATCATTGCGTCAGACGAATGTAAAATATCTATATTTATGATAGCTATTTAGACGCCACTTATGTTTTACACCCGCGCTAGCCCAGCCCCCGCTCTGTCGTTAGTTAAGTAACCTAACGGGTGATGACGGGACCCCGTGGCGAATGCGGATGGCATAAGAGGACGTTGTATTTTCGTTGTTTTCTGCAATGATAGGTTAATGATGGGACGCATTATCTATAATGCAAAGTAAAATAAACCAAAGTTTAAACCGTTGGAACAATTTAAAAGAAACCACTCGGTTATTTTTAAAAACAGATATTTTTAAATGCGGAGCTTTAACCACTCCTTTTAAAAGCTATCAGGTTCCTTCGGTTATATCAAGTTCACTATGTTCACGGTTTCGCCAAAACCAGTCGTAGCCCTCCGTCATTTCTTATGAATGGTCAGTAGTATTCAAGCTATGTTTGTTTGGCCCTTAGTCAAGACATAGTGATTGGTAGCTACTGGGGTATTCATTTGTTGCATAGATAGATGAGTTGGTTTGGGACAGTCGTATTACTTTGTTTGGCCCTTAGTCAAGAGTATACGGATGGGTTCAAATCAACAGGATAATGATGGGCAGAACTTGACATGTGACTTATGATTTGTTGGCCCTTAGCCAAGATCATAAGAGCATGGGGCAAAAATCCATATCGGGAATTTCTAAAGAAACTGAAATTTGCAAAGAAATGCATACCATTTGGAGTTTGATGAATGTTGGTAGGATTCCTTCAACATTATCATACGATGATATTTGGATCCCGATCCTACTGTGAGTATATGCTACTTATCAGGATATTCGTCACTTAACGATCAATGCTATAAACCTAGTAGGTGTCCAGAAAAGTGTCAGCGGGGTTACGCCCCCAGAGAAAAGAGGTTACTTAATTAAGGAACTTCGCGAAAGCGTTGGAAAACCTCCCTCGAAGTATCGACACCGGCCTGGCTGAACGGTTAAGCAAGTATTGTACGGTGAGAATAGTCTTGGCTAATTCTTCTTTTATGGTTTGAGGAAGGATTCGAGAAACAGTGGGAGCCATCCAGTTTAGATAAACTAAAAACCACTCTAAACTTGCAAGAGCATCATGCTAAAGAGTTTTCTTCTCTCTCTCCTAATTGCAGCGACCCTGAAAATGACTGGACTTAAGTTACTTTTAGAGAAAAATATACTGACGGGGCCAAACTATAAAGATTGGCTGCGGAATGTCAAGATGGCTTTGACCTATGACAAACTGGGGTACGTCCTCACCGCTACGGCACCTGCTGTCCCTGGTCCCAAATCCAGCAATGCGGATAAGGAAATCCGCAAAACCTGGGATTTAGATTGCGCGAGAGCCAAGTGCATCGTGCTTGCCTCGATGAATAATGAACATCAGAGGAGGCACGAGGATATGTCCCTAGATGGAATATTTCTCCATACAAAGGAACTTTATGGAGAGCAATCTCGTATAGCTAGATACGAGACCTCTAAGAAATTGTTTCGAGCGAGGTTGGCTGTCGGGTCATCGGTAGGTGAACATGTCCTACAGATGATTGGCTATATAGAAGAGCTCGCAGACCTTGGGACGACTTTGGATAATGAGCTCTATACAGACCTTGTTCTCCAGTCCCTTCCTCCCACCTACGCCCAGTTTATCCTCAACTTCAATCTTCAAGGAAAAGAAGTTGAACTTGCGGAACTCCTGAACATGTTAAGGAGTGCAGAGGGCACCTTGCAGAAGGCAAGGGAAACACCCGCTATGTTTGTTGGCGGTTCATCTTCTTCCGGGTCCAAGGCTAGGGCCAAAGGAAGGAAGAAGAAGGCCGCACCCAGACCTAGAGGAGGTGTTAGTAAGGTGGGAGGGAAGGGAAAGAAAAAGAAAGCAGCACCAGTAGTTGGCCTGGATGAGTGCTTCCATTGTCACAGGAAAGGGCACTGGAAGAAGGATTGCAAGGCGTGGAACGCCAAGAACCAGGAACCGAAGCAAGCTGTGGCTTCGACTTCAGGTGTGTTTGTAATTGAGAATTGTCTGTCAATCAACTCTACTTCCTGGGTATTGGATACCGGGTCAGGATCTCATATTTGCAATTCATTGCAGGCACTGAGAAACCGTAGAGTGCTGAAGGAAGGTGATATGATCCTCAGGGTTGCTAACGGAGCTAGCGTGGGAGCTGCGTCCGTCGGGGATTATCACCTAGGATTGACGAGTGGACACATTTTGGTTTTACATAACTGTTATTTTGTACCCAGCTTAACGTGTAATATCATATCAGTTTCCTTGTTATCAAATAAAGGTTATGATTTCACGTTTGTAAGAGATGTTGTCAACATCCACCTTAATCATGGTTTGATTGGGTCCGGTACTCTAAATAACGGCATATATGTGTTAAACCAACTCCAAATTTTCAATGTCCAGAACACACTAAAAAGAAAGTCTCCAGATTTAAATAAAGCTTTCTTATGGCATTGTAGACTGGGTCACATCAATGAGAGAAGGTTGACTAAGTTGCATAGAGAAGGATATTTGGACACGTTCGAATATCAAACTTATGACACTTGTCAATCTTGTCTCAAAGGAAAGATGACAAAGACTCCATTCACTGGACAAGGAGTAAGAGCGAGCGAGCTCTTAGGACTCATACACAGTGATGTATGCGGTCCAATGTCTACACATGCGAGAGGTGGTTATTCCTACTTCATTACTTTTACAGATGATTTCTCTAGGTATGGATATGTTTTCTTAATGAAGCATAAATCAGAGGCCTTTGAGAAATTCCTGGAATTCAAGAATGAAGCGGAAAACCAAACAGGCAAAAGTATTAAGACACTAAGATCTGATCGAGGTGGAGAATACTTAAGTGCCGAGTTCCTAGGTTACCTAAAAGAGAAAGGAATTCTCTCTCAGCTTACTCCTCCATACACTCCACAGCACAACGGTGTATCGGAGAGACGGAATCGAACCCTATTGGATATGGTACGATCCATGATGAGTAATGCTGAGTTACCGCGATCTTTCTGGGGTTATGCGCTAGAATCAGCGGCATATCTTTTGAACCAGGTTCCAACCAAGACTGTGCCTACCACACCATATCAGATGTGGAGTGGGAAGAAACCCTGTCTAAAACATTTTAGGACATGGGGGTGTCCAGCTTTTGTAAAAAAGCAGCATGTGGACAAGCTCGAGGCACGCTCAGTACTGTGTAAGCTTGTGGGATATCCAAAGAACTCCAAGGGATATTATTTCTATTACGCAGAGGAACAAAAGGTTTTTGTTTCTCGTCATGCCCACTTCTTAGAAACTGAATTTTTAGAAAATCAGAAGAGTGGGAGCGAAGTAGAACTGGAAGAAATTCCAGAACCACAAGCTGTTACTGAAAGTTTGGTAGAACCAGAGGTTCAAGAAGAACAGAACATTCCCGCACCCCTCCGCAGGAGTAGTAGGCCGTCTCGTCCGCCTGAGAGATACTACGGTTTTCTCATAGACGGGGATAGAGAGGATTGCATCATAGATGATGATGAACCTACTGACTTCCAGCAGGCCATCCAGAGCGGCGACTCGGTACGATGGCTAGATGCAATGCGGACCGAAATGGAGTCCATGTACACCAACAAAGTATGGACTTTGGACTTTGCTCCAGATGGGGTAAAACCCATAGGATGCAAATGGATCTTCAAGAAAAAGATTGGTGTAGATGGACAGGTGGAAACCTATAAGGCTAGACTTGTTGCAAAGGGTTTTCGTCAAAGACCTGGTTTGGACTATGACGAAACTTTTTCTCCAGTGGCTATGCTCAAATCCATTCGGGTCCTTCTTGCTATTGCTGCCTTCCATGATTATGAAATCTGGCAGATGGACGTAAAGACGGCTTTTCTGAATGGAAATTTAGAAGAAAGCGTCTATATGGATCAGCCAGAGGGTTTCAATCAGAGTGGGAGCAGCGGGAAAGTATGCAAGCTACTTAAGTCCATTTACGGACTAAAGCAGGCATCGCGGAGTTGGAACATCTGTTTTGATGAGACAGTCAAAGAATATGACTTTATCAAAAATCCAGATGAACCGTGCATATATAGTAAAGTTGTGGCCAGAAGTGTCGTATTCCTCGTCTTGTACGTGGATGACATTCTATTGATAGGAAATGACATTCCTATGCTACAATCTGTCAAAGGATTCTTGTCACACAGGTTCTCCATGAAAGACCTGGGTGATGCCTCTTACATTCTGGGGATCCGGATCTATCGTGATAGATCCAAGAGGATATTGGGACTTTCGCAGTCCAGGTATATCGACACTGTACTGAAAAGATTCAGTATGGAAGATTCTAAGCGCGGTAATCTACCGGCTTGTCACGGAATCACCCTCTCTAAAGAGATGTCTCCCAAGACTGATTTGGAAAGGGAACGCATGTCTATTATACCCTACGCTTCTGCGGTAGGCTCTATAATGTATGCGATGTTGTGTACCAAACCAGATGTAGCTTACGCACTGAGCGTGGTAAGCCGGTATCAGTCAGACCCAGGGGAGAAACACTGGATAGCAGTAAAGAACATTCTCAAGTACCTGAGGAGGACTAAGGAGATGTTCTTGGTTTACGGCGGAAAAGACCTCAGGTTGGAGGCCTTTGTTGATTCCGGCTTCCAGAGTGATAAGGACGATTCCAAGTCCATGTCGGGTTATGTCTTTACCCTTAATGGAGGGGCGGTGTGCTGGAAGAGCTCCAAGCAGGACACCGTTGCTGACTCGACGATGGAAGCGGAGTATATAGCTGCTTGCGATGCCGCAAAAGAAGCAGTCTGGATGAAGAAGTTCCTAACAGAACTTCAGGTGGTTCCTACCATAGTTGACCCAATACCTCTGTATTGCGACAACAACGGAGCTATAGCTTTAGCGAAGGAACCAAGGTCCCATCAGAAGTCCAGACACATCTTGAGGCGGTATCACCTGATCAGGGAGATCATTGATCGTCAGGAGATCGAGGTTCGGAGAGTTGCTTCAGAAGAGAACATTGCTGATCCATTCACGAAGGCCCTTCCTCAGATTCAGTTCGAGAGGCTGCTCGAGATCATTGGTCTTCGATATGCCAGTACATGGCCCTAGTGCAAGTGGGAGATTGTTAGTGTTTATGCCCTAGAAGGCCATTACTGTATCATACTAGCTTGTATATTACTTAATGGAAGCTTGGGATATTCACATGTATATAACAGTCTTGCTAAACATGGTAGTATGCTACTTGGTTTTTCTATCTTAATATGTGAGTGTACGTATTGATAGAGCTCTTAGGATCTTGCTTGTCTACCAGCGTTGTGATGGCAGTCACACTAGTGGGGGCTGGGTAGTCTACAAGCACATCCTTGTTCAGGTCCCTGGTCGTTGGATTATCGAGACAGAGCATCGATACTCCGGAGTAGACTGGTGTGTACGCTTCTCATCCCAGTTGGGGAGATGGTCTGTCCCACAGCCGTCAGTACGTCGTACTGGAGATAGTATACAGGTGCTCGTTAGGTTACGGGTACACCGGACAGGACTCACGGGGAACTGTTGGTTGGTTTGATACCAGTCGTCAGTAAACAGTTCCCAGGTGACATGAGTACAGCGTAGTCCGCAGACTTGACACTGCTACTTCGCCTCGAGTGTGTCCCACTGTTCTTAGATTGCTACCCTACCACGGCTCAAAGGAGTCGTGCAAACAGGTGGCAGTTGGGTGCAGTCCCGAGCACTTGGAGGCAGTGGCGGTTAGACAGGATTCGTCCCTCCCGGTATTGGGAGTAGATATCGTGCTGTGTCAGAGAGCCATTACGCAAAGTCCCTGGCCAGGGCAAGCGAGATTTGCTGGTAGGTTCCAGTAGTTTCTCAGGGTGTAATGGGCTTTACTCCGACACGACTTATACCGCTATTAGGGGACTGACGCTTGCCGCCCCCCTAGGCCCGATATGCGATAGTCTTGGACGAACGGACCGGACTGTATGGAGATTGTCACATCAGACTCAGTAGGAGTTCGGATGGGTTTACTCATCGCCCTTCTTATCGACAACTACCTGGGGACCGTTACGTACAGCTAGTGCCGCTTGCGGTCTGTGGTTAAACCCACTGCCAGCGTAGTAGTCGAGTCTCTAGAGTCCCACACAGAGAGTTTCCTACTCCAGGCGAAACGATATAGAGGTTGCATGGTTTTGCGACAAAGGGTTCGGACGCATACGTGCGTTTACGCGCGTACGACTTTCGGACAGTTTTTACCAGTCGGCTTTGGTTTAAGCCAGTTAATGGTATCCGGTTATTGGATTTTTACAGTCTAAAGTTTTTCCGTATTTTTACGGATCGGAGGGGCGTTCTCGTAATTACTCGAGAAGCTTCTAGAAGATGTGACTAAGGAGGTTTCTTTTGGATAAGAGAGTGAGTCATGGTGGTGATTCATTCATTTCATTAATGCACATTTATTGCTTAATGACTCATGCTAATGAATCACCACTAGATATTTCATGAAGCATGCTTATTCATTTCTTTTTATTCATTATTGAAAAATAAGAATGCTTCATAATATTATGATACACTCTCTCTCTTCTCTCATTATCTTATCTCACATTCTCTCTCCTCAAGCTCTCATCTTCAAACCCTAATCCTTAATCCTCATGTGTTGAGATCAAAGGATTAGTTAGACTAAACAATCCATAACCTACACTCTACATCATCCTTTCATCTTTGATTAGCAATCAAAGTTGATTAGTTACCTCAAGTTAGAGGTTTAGCTTGGAGTTTCGCTCTCGGGTGGATCGTCTACTACCTAGAGAAGGCCGAGGAGAACAAAGGAGGACACAAAGACGAAGGACTAGTTTCGATCGGTATAATCCCTTAACACTATAGTTTAGTATAGCTATGTGTTTGGTTATTATTTGTTTAGCTTCGATTTAAGCGGTTAGTCGATGTTCGTTGTTTAAACTTGATCGTTTTTGAAAATTCCGCCTCCCCATAAGTACTGGGGTGTACTACATCGACTTACATCTTTGGTAGCGATGTATCTAGCCTTTATCGTATAGTAAGTCACGGTATCTAGCTTGGAACTCTTCCAACATACCGTCCCTCCACTGAGGGTAAAGACAATGCCTACGACTGACATTCAGTCGTCCTTATCACTCTGGAACCTTTCCAGTGATTCTCCCCGGGATCGATTGATACCATCTCACTACAACTAGTGAGAATCCTAACATCCAAATACATCTATCTCATAGATCAAAACTCAGGATTTAGGAGGTATCACTTTGAACCTATATGGAGAATCCTTGTGATAAGCGGAGATTGACCGAGCGTAGCATAGGAAACTCCTTCCCTATCAAGAGTATGTCATCCACGTACTCTACGAGGATCACCACCATACTCCCTACTACCTTTTTGTCTATACAAGGTTCATCTACCATTTTGATGAAGTCAAACTCTTTGACTACCACATCAAAACAGACGTTCCAACTTCGCGATGCCTGATCTATCACATAAAACATCTTGCACACGTTTCCTCTGCTCCCACTGTCTACGAAGCCCTCTGGCTGTGTACTTATAGACGCTCTCTTCCAAATCATCATTTAGAAAAGCCGTCATGACACCCAACCGCCAGATATCGTAGTCATGGTATGTAGCCGTGGCAAGTAGGATCTGGATGGACTTAAGCATAGTCACTTTGAAAAGGTTTCATCATAATCCATACCTGGTCAATGATGCAAACCTTTAACAAGTCTAGCTTTGAAAGTCTCAACTTTTCCATGTACACCAAGTAATCTTCTCAAGATATACTTGCTCCTGATGGGGATTTAACCCTTCAGATAAAGCAACCAAAGTCCATACTTTGTTGGTGTATAAGGATTCCATCTCAGATCGTTAAGCATCCAGCCATTCTTACAGAGTCCCTACTCCTGATGGCCTGCTCGAAACTAGTTGGGTCATCATCTCATGATGCATTCCTCGCTCCCACCGTCATAGAGAAACTCGAAGTATCTCTCAGATGGGTGAGGAACCCTACTAGATCGGCGGAGTGGCTGAGGTTCGTTGGTCACTATTGAATCATTTGGTTCTACCAAATCATCAGCTGCAGTTTGTATAGATGGAACTCTTTCCAGTTCTACCTTATGACCATTAATTTCTTCACAAGAAATTCGCTTTCACAAAGGTGGCATATTGTGAAACAAAACATCTTTTGTTCCTCGGTTTGGTAGAAGATATTCCCTTGCGAATGCTTGGGATATCCAACAAACTTCTACAGAACTGACCTTGCCTCGAGTTCGTCCGGATTTTGCTTTTAGACATAGGCTGGACAACCCCAAATCTTAATAAACTTAAGATATAGGCTCTTCCCTTTCCATATCTCATATGAAGTGGTAGGCAACTGATTTGATCAGAACCCTATTCAATAGGTATGCAACTTCTCCAGTGCATAACTCCCAAAAGAAAATAGGTAACTCAGTAGTACTCATCATAGAGCACACCTTGTCACATAGGGTGTGATAGCTCCGCCCCGATACACCGACGTGCTGTGGTGTATACGGAGGAGTAATGCTGAGAGAGAATCACATTCTCCTTTGGAATAGTCCAGGAATCCCATGCTCAAGTATTCTCCTCCCTGATCACATCATAGGACATAATACTTATACCCGTTTTGGTTCTCTACTTTCTAATTTATATTCTGTGAATATCTCAAAAGCTTCGGACTTGTGTTTCAACAGGAATATATGTCTGAATCTTGAGAGATCATCAGAGAATGTAATGAAGTACAAAGAACCGGTCTTGGCATGTGTAGACAGGGGACCTTCATACATCAACATGTATCATCCCAAGAGTTCACTAACTCTTTCTCCGATTCCTATAAACAGAGCTATGGTCATCTTATTTCTGTGGCATGACCGGCAAGTTTCGCAAGATGTAAATTCAAACTAATTTAAATATGCATCTATATGAAACTTCAGCTAGTCGGGTCACATTGATATAACCTAGTCTACAATACCTCAAGAAGGATTCGTTCATTTCTGAACTCTTCCTCTTGTGTGTGTTCTGTATACTAAGAACTGTAGTTTGATATAGAACGTCAATACTTTTAGATAACGTGCCTGAACCGATCAACTCTTGATATAGGAAATGTTCAAAACATTATCCAACAATACAAAATTATATCCTTTCTTTACTAATAAAGAGACGGATATGATGTTGTATATCAGGTTCGGTATCTAATAACATTCGTTCAGAATCAATGTATTCTGGTAATACAGGGTGATAACTACCAACAGATCTGGCTGCAACACTTGCACCGTTTCTATCTCATGAAACGTATCACCCGTTCTCAGTTCTCTACCTATCTGTAGCCCATGTAACAAATTACATATGTGGGATCCTGATCCGGTATCACATACCCAGGACGTAAAGGAAACTGAGAAACAGTTCTCTGTAATGAACACACCCGAAGAAGATGCATCATCATGCACTTTCTTCGTTTGGGCGGCACGGGAATTCTGGTAATCCCCTATTTCCTGCTCTGTCTTATAACAATTATAAGTTGGAGCGGGACCAACGTTCCCCTAGCTCAGTATAACAAGCGGGTTCGGTCAATACATCCGTATTATAATCTTGATTTAGGCGTGACATGATCGCTACCTGGAGAGAGAGAAAGAAGAAAACACTCTGCGTGCGCTCTTGCAAGATCAGATTGGTTATTATTTTATCTAATCAGGATGACTCCCACTGTTTTTATCAAATCTTCCTTCAAACCCTAAAAGGAAAGACTAGCCGGGATTAATTACACCCTACAATTTCGCCAATCTTTCAGCCAGGCCAGTGTCGGTACTTTGAGGGAGGTTCCCTGTGCTTTCGCACGGACCTAATTAAAGTAAACCTCATTTTCCCAGAGGCGTAACCCCGTTGACACCTTTCTAGACACCTACTTGATCGACTAATTGTAATGTGTAAAACTCTCCCAGGAGTAACAATTACTCGCAGTGGGTATCGGGATCCAACTATCTCATAGAAGGCATGCAATCTCATTGCAAATTTCAACACTTGAAATTCCCGATAATATTTTGCCCCTAGCGTCCCATGACCTTGACGCAGGCCAACAAACCATAGTGCGCTAGTCAAGTTCAACCCGTCATTTCTTGATTGAATTAAACCCACCCGCACGACCCTTGACGCAGGCCAACAAAGTCGCACGACTACCCTAATCCAATCTGCATCATATGCATAAGCAGATAAATACTAGTTAGCTACCGCACACTACGCCTTGACGCAGGCCAACAAACGTAGCATGAATACTAAGTAGGACTTAACTGAAATGACGGAGGGCTACGACAGGTTTTTCTGAAAACCTATTGCGTAATGAACTTGATATCGTTGTAGAATCAAATAATTTTAAAATGGAGTGTTTTTTAGGCTTTTACTAGTTTCGCTAAAGAGGTCACTCCCGGTGAAGGGATCTCGGCTCTTTCCTCGTTGAATGAGGTGCAGGATATATCATATATATCACTGTGCAAAGCAAGAACTAGAAAAGCAATCAAAAGACAAAACCGAGGGGTGTAGCATCTACTAGTCATTGCTAAAGGGGTCACTCCCGGTGAAGGGATCTCGGCCCTTTCCTTATCGAATAAGGTGCAGGATGTTCTACAAGGAACACCGCGAAGCAAAGCAAGAACTGTAGCTACCTGTTTTTGAAAATTTGATTCCACGACATCTTTTAGGTTTCTTTTCTTTCATTAATCATATTACTGAAGTCCCATCATTTAAGTCACCTAAACATCACAGATAAATACGATGTACACTTATGCAATCAGCATTCGCCTCGATGTCCCCT
The DNA here is from genome assembly GCA_030015575.1 of Agapanthus africanus. Taxonomy (NCBI): domain Eukaryota; kingdom Viridiplantae; phylum Streptophyta; class Magnoliopsida; order Asparagales; family Amaryllidaceae; genus Agapanthus; species Agapanthus africanus. The sequence continues at coordinate 402,315,199 of JASDDO010000031.1, read as the reverse complement.
CGTGCACCGTTAGGTTAGGTAACTAACGGCAGAGCGGTGCAGGACTAGCGTGGGTGTAAAACATAAGTAACTTCTATATAATATATCATATATACTATATACAGTATCTATCACAACATATCAAATGATCACATCACAGATATCGCAGCAGAAGAAACATATGAAACATTGGATATACTAGGACGTCCGTGTTTTATTTTGAGCCTCTATAAAACACGGATTCCACGGTCGCGATGAATAGCCAAAACCACATCCCTAGACCCATACGAGAGCAGAAAGCAACCCTACCAATCCTAGAGTTAGGAGATCCGGACTCGACTCCTCGAGTTGGTCTCCCACTGGACTCTAGAACCCGGTTATTTGTGCTCTCCTCCTAGGGTCTACCTAATGCGGAAAAGTAAATAATATACAAATGGTGACATCAACCTCATCTCGGAAGTGCCCCAATAAAAGAATATTACATACAATAAATTTTACATGAATGAAAATAAAAACCCTCATCTTACATAAAACCCCCGGCTATTCAAAACGCGATGATCCAATATAATATATCCAGCAACACATAACATCACATGTCATCAACGTAAGTAAATATGGGCATCCCAATTGTCATTGACATATAGCAATGAAAACAGCGATATCACATATTACACTTACGGTCGCAGCAAAGAAAGTGTAAAACTACAACAGTTGGAATCCGCAACCTCCTTAGACATCGCATGCCTAACAATTATAAACCCCGCATTTTAGTCTCTATATCGAAAACACTTTTCAATACCAAGTCGGGCAATTCAACAAGATTCCCGACATCCTAATCGAATGCTTGTTGCAAACATTAGTAGACGGCCGCACCCCCGGCTGCCGTCGACGAAGTGCACTAAGGCGGAACACCGCTGCCGCGAGCACCCAAACGGATGCTTTTGGCGATTGGGTTCTCCTACTGTCACTTGGTCGGGGCTTTGGGGCGTGGCTGTCTATTAAGTTTACCCGGCGAGTATCCGCGTACGCTACGTGATTGCAACGGAATTTTGATCGCATCAAAATCCCGTGGCAACCGATCATTTAAGACTAAACTGCTATGTTTATAACATTCAAATTAGTTATCTCATAACTACTTGTGGATTCCAAATATTGTATCACATTCCAGATAAATAGACAATGTTAAACTTTCCGATCGAATGATCAAACACCCAAGTTTTCCCAAAGAGTTCTCAACACTTGAGGGGAATTTAAAAACATCCATCACATGCCACAGTACCAATGGTCCAGCCGTAGAAGGGTCAAGCCAACGCCTCACATGTGGCAACGCCGTACTGCCCTAAACCCTAAGGTTCAAAAGGCAGTTCAAGACGGTCACATAATCGAGTTAAGGTTTTTTGTCTTCTAGAGGGTCCATTGCGTAACTTGCACGATTTAGACGTTCTTAAACTACGGAAAAAATCCAACACTTGGAAATTTTCCGGGTCGGGAAAAAGCGAGTTATTGATATCCGTTCGAACTTTTTAATACTTTCTAAATTATCCGGAAAACACATAGACGAAATTAAACTTTCGATCGAATCAATGAGCTCCCAATACAACCCAGAAAACTCAACACTTAAGTATAAATTAAAAATACTCAGAAACATCAGGAAATTAAATAAGAACATTACTGTGCAAAAAGATAAGCGTGAAGTCACCTTATGGCCGCGGAACTTTATCGTTTTGCACAGTTTTCCATATAATCGCCTGCTGATTTTTTTAAGCATTTTTAATCCAGAAAAAACCAACATTTTCAAAAATGTCCAGAGAGGGGTAAAATCGGGGGATTCCGAGTTCGATCGGACTTTAAACTTCTTCTAGACTTCGCCTAAAACTCTAGCTAGGCTCTGATACCACTGTAGGGTTACTAGGAACACTAAGAAGGTTCTACAAGGTATGAACCATGCCCGATTAAAATTTTAGCCGTGCCCAAAAACTCTAAACAAGATCTTTGCTAGATAATTAGGGTAACACATGCTAGTAAATAACAATTATCACTAAGTGAATACGAAATACAACCTTTGTAGATCGGTCCTTCACTTCTAAAGCTCCTTGTTGTAGTCCATTCGCTGCGATCATCGAACTCCCAGACTCTCGGACGGCTCCATGAGAAGATTGCAACGGTATTGCTTGAAGTCTTCAAGGCCGAAGATGATCTACGTCAAGGGTATACGAACTCAAGCTTCTACTTCACTAACTAGAGAATTAGTGAAGCAAACACCCTAAACTAAAGTGCTAGTCTAGTAGAGGATGATGAAATAGGAAATGGGTACACTTTAGAATTTCTTTTCTCACTATATATCTCTCTCTTTATCAAACCCTAGAAAGAAATTGTAGGAGGAAGAAGATGAGCTCAAAATGAGAATGAAAACTAATCAAGAGAGAGAGTGCTAACCATGGGTGAGTGGGTATCATATATTAACTCATGTAGAGACATAACCATGGCTAATTATAGTAGTTAGGTTTATAAAAATCCTAAGTAAAACAAAACTAGTGGACTTTGGTCAATGCACTCATAAGCTTCATGAAGCTTCATGCACTTGAACAATTATCCACTAATTTTGTATTTACTTTGTAAATTAAAACCCCACCAATATAATTATAATGGTGTATGTCTCATACACCCATGATAGTTGTATCAACAACCATGATACAAAAAAATGAACACAAATAAATATATATCACATATATATTAAGTTGTGCACAAGTGAGAAAAACAAATGCTTAAGTGAACCAATATTAGTTAATGTAAATTAGTATATCTCATATACAATTATATACTAAATTATTAAATCAACACTTGACTTAATAATCCGGTTATATCACATATAACCGACTAACATCCAATGTATCGACTTATCGAATCAACCCTTGATTCGATAACCTGGTTATATCGCATATAACCGATCGATACAAACATCGCGAGAATTGAATATGGTATCACATACTCGCATTATTCTCGGTCCCGCACATATCACATATGCGCTCCTATTTCGTTTTTCCTGAGCCAGTAAAACCTCTATGTAGGACTCTAAATACTCGTCAATACGCCGGCAGTAGGTGATGATCATATCAAGCACCCACAAGCCGTCAACGGTACTAGCTGGACGTAATGGCTACCCGGGTATTGAGCGATCAGAAGATCAGCAAGCAAGCCCGCTCCAACTCCTGCAAAAAGCCTGACAGTGACACTACCGTACAGTCCGGTCTCCTCGTCTGATATGTCGCATATCAAGTCTAGGGATGGTAAACGTAAGACCCCAATAACCGATAAGTCATTCCGATATGAGGCCCATAACGGGTCGAGAAACTACTGGTAACACTTACCAGTAAATTTCTAAACTAGCCCTGGCCAGGGACTTCCTTGTTATGGCCAATCAAGCATAGCGCAACATCAACCCCCAATACCGGGAGAGACGAAACCCCTCCTATCGCTCATTGCCTCCATGTGACTCGGGACTGTACCCAAAAACCACCGTTTTGTACGCCCTCTTGGACGTAGTAAGGTGGAAATGAAAGCACAATGGGAATCACACAAGACTCTATGACGATCTCGGGTCTACAGACTAACCTGTACCAGTGTCACCAGAGAACTGCCATCTGACGTAAGGTATAATACCATCTGGGAGTTCTCGGCGAGTCCGTCCAGTATACCCAGTCTGCACTGAGCACCCGTATATCATCTCTGATATCAAACACCAATGGATATGGGATCATCCATCGCCCATCTACATGGGTCGAAAAGGTATACGCTAGTCTACTCTGGTATATCGATGCCCCGTCTCGATACACCCACGACTAGGGACCTTGAAGGATGTACTTATGGACTACCATGTCCCTACTAGTATGATCTGCATCATAGTCCAGGTAGTCAAGTACACATCCTAAGGGCTTTACCAACATGTAATAGAGAGACAATCAGTGTACACGGTAAGGTAAAGAGTAACCAGATAGCATACTATCATGTCGAGCAAGAAAGTCCTCCCTATATATGTCCAAGCATCCACTGCAATGTACATCTCATGTATAGTAATGGCCTCTAGGGCATACATATAACTAACAGGTAACCTATATACGACTCTTTCCCGCTAAACTTCAAGCGTATGTGTCTCGTATGAATATGACAACAAGGGCACGCAAGCTTATCTTGATTTGTCCACTCCGACAGCATGTCGTAAGCAGGAAAATTATTAATTGTCCACAATAAAACATCACACATCTGAAAAAATTGTTTATCATGTGCATCATATGTTCTCATGCCAGGTTCCCATAGCGACTTTAACTTATCGATCAAGAATTGAAGGTACACGTCAATGTATTTCCAAAGCAATGAAAGACCGTCAATTAAAAGCGCCACCGTAAAATAAAATTGGGTGATTGAGATTTTATTAGTTCTCCAAATTAAAAAGCAAGTATATGGTGAGGCAATCGTAACACCTGAGGGCTGATCCACAGAAATGTGTGTTTAACTAATTTTAAATACAAGTTTAGAAAAAAAATGTTTGAAAAATTAAATAAAGTTGCAATTAAAATATAAAAAGTGCAGAAATTAAATAAGCGAAGAAATAAAAAGTTAGTTTTTCTTATAAAACGGATATCTAGGGTTTTGTTTTACTTTTCCTGATATGGTGATTTAAATGATAACTTTATTACCTTTTCCCTAGTTTTAATTAATTTTCTATCAATAACATACAAGCATAAGATAAATTATTATGAATAATCTTACCCTATCAAATATGTTATATTACATAGAATTAATTAAAACCCTAAGTCTAGTTATTAAACTATCTAGGTATAATCGTTTATGCATATCTGTAGGTCTCGAGTCTACCAATATCATGTTCTAGTTTTAGTCTAGATTAATTTAATTACTATATTAGAATACCTATTATCCATATTTTATTCGTATCATCCCTGATTAAGTTTTTAGGGGTTAACTATTATAAATTTAATTAGTTTGCTGGTATCCTAATTTATCCATAACTTTTACTAAAGGTGTTTTTTAAAACGTTAAAGTTTCTTTTTTATATTAGAAATTAAGAGAAACCTATAGGTTATAAGTTATTCTATTTAAAAGCAAGACAATAAAATTCATACTAACACCCACCATATTAGTCGCAAAACAAAAACCTAAAACAAGAAATTAGCTACGCATATTAAAAATCATGACAATATAAAATAAAAAGGCATCTTTATTAAAATTAAAACTAAAATACTTACAATGGAGTTGATCTCTTTAAGAAACTTAAATAAGCTATTACCAAAAGAGAAATGATTAACCCTAAAACTATACAAGGCTATTTATAGTCTTCGTAAGACTTTATAGAGAATCATAACAAAACATCTAAAATAACTAAACAATAGCAACTAACACCAAAAATCCTATTTCCATAGCCTTCAAAATTTCGGCCGAAACTGCTATTTATGTGGTTTCGGCCGAAATTTTTTCTCTGATCCACTTTGGGGTTGTTGCAGAGTTTGTTGTTTGATCTCTGGATTTTGGGACTTTGTTCCCATTTGCATAATTAGTTGTCTAAATTTGATTTAGCTCCATGATCTTCGTAGCCTACATGTAATCCGGCTTTTAGGATAATTTTCTGTCCTTTTCCATCCAAGCCCTGTAACCTATATAAATTGACAAGAGGACCCAAAACAACATAATATATGACAATAAAATGATAAATGGGTTAGAAAAATGTGCAATAAATTGCACCAATCAAATACCCCACACTTATCTTTTGCCAGCCCTCGAGCAAATTTAGGATTTCAAACTCTAAACTAACTAAACTACAATCTAAATCTTACTGCTACTCCTACTCCTACTCTCATGGATGTGCGATTGTATTGAGTGCATGAAATAAGCCTTTAAATCTCTAGACGGACCTAGTATGAGGTTTGTGGTCTCCTGAGGGTTTCCAGCGGATATTACCCACAAACTTCCAAAAATGAAAAGAAAATAAGGGAAACAAAAAATAAAAGCGTGAAAACTACATACAAAGATAGTAACAGATCAAGAAAAATATGAAAATGAAGAGTTTTAAACTTCACTAGCTTTTCAGTGTTCATGAACCACATCTTAATAGCCTTGATCAAATTCGAAAGTTACATCCTCAATTATCATTCAAATCTTTCCTACCTATCTCTCCTCCAAATATCGATCCTATACCCTTACGTGTGTGTAAAAATGGCATCCCCACACTTCAAGAATTCAATTCAAGTAATCGTACCATTAACCTAAATATCTCAGTACTACTTCTTTTTATTAAAGATGAATGGATTTGCTCACACACCTTTCATGCAACCACTAATGCTTGTTTAGGCACTAATCAACCGATTACCGAATGTGTGAGCTTAATGCGTAAGTAGCTTCATATATATAAGTCTAGTCTTGTAATTACCTCGGGCTCAGCAATGACTCCCAGACCAGTTGGTGTAAGGCACTGGATGATAAAGCACCCTCACTGTATATTTTTTTCTATTTTTTTTACAGCCTTAAGGAAGTTACAATCCAAACTTATATATAATTTTATTCTTTTTTTCAGCGATATATATATATATATATATATATATATATATATATATATTATTTTCGTGGTTAGCTTCAAATACCGTTTTTTCATTCATAATGAGGATTTTAGGTGATGATATATCATGGTATTTTCTACTATCCAGGACTTGAGAATATGAGTATGTGCAGTTTGTAGGGTGTATATTCACTAAGTTGGACTCAAGAATAGGCCCCACTTTGATTTCTTTTCTCAAACCCAATAACTCCTTCATATCACTCGACTTTTGGGAACGGGTTCATGACTAATTATTACTAGATCCATTCAACACATCTCTATTTCTTATATTTCTTAAAATCTCCTTCTCTTTTTATATACATTTTTCTTGTTTTCATTTCTATTTTCAAAATTTTCTAATATCTTTCTTAATAAAATAACTTAAAAAGAACAAGAAAAGAAACTACGAAAATCTAAAATTAATGAAAAGGAAAGAAAGATGAAAATCTATGTATAAAACTACCCTCCACACTTATTTCTCATATTGTCCTCAATATCGACCCCCGCCCATCTATGTAGTCTATCTCATAATGTAGTAAAGAATAATCACTACAGTGTTCCATGCTAAACAGATATATAAAATAATGTAGTGAACTTAAGTTAGAAAGAGATGAGCATTAAAATTAATAATAAGAATACACTTACAGAGCTTTAAAAATTTAGAAATTTCTTCTCTTATCAAACCGCTAACTAGCGGTGGCCATTCGCTAGTATGCTATCTGATAATTTATTTCTTCTTCTTCCTTTAAACTGCATACCCTGCAACTTATTTGTCACGACCCAAATATGGCACGTGACCGATACTTAAATCACGTGACATCTAATGACGCCGACGCGGTTTAAGTAAGCCGAAACCCGGAATCTAAACCTTTTTCTTTTGAAAACATTGGAGGTGAAGTTTTAAAAATCATCAGATGGAATCAATTTAAAATAACCACTTAAATTTAACTAGGTATGTTTAAAGAGCATCTATGACAATTTAAAATTCGACAGAACCTCCTTTGTAAATTTTGCATAAAAACCCGATACAGCTACAACAATAAAATAGCATCCCAACGGGAGCTAAGCTCCATGCCCAAATGACGGAGCAACCAAACAATCTATATCAGAAGTCGACTCCAATGAGTGCGACATCACCACACACAAATTTTAAGTCTCGCTTCTATGTCCACAATATACCATTTCTAAGTTGATGGAGTTTACTAGATACAAGAATATTTGAATAATCAAGTGTGAGTACGATACAATAGTAACTCACTCACCAAAGCAATCACCGAAAGGATTGTGTGCCCAAAGCCGCTGATAATCCAAACGGTAAAACCTGCAAGAAACTGTGGCACAACGGGGATGAGTTGCCAACTCAGTGAATAAAAGTACATCACAAGGTAGAAATCGAAATGCACGACGATACCTAGGTCATAAGTATAGTACTATCATAATCTGTACTAATGTAATATGATATGCATATGTATTATAATGCAATCCTATCTGTCATGCAATCCCAAGTAGAACATATCAATGCGAATGACCTGTATCTAGGTATAAGCCCAAAGTAGCCGAAAATATATGTATATAAACCTCTTCTTTAAAATAGCCGCGGAATAGATAGGTCACGGCATAAAGCAGACGTGATAGTATAAAACATAATAAGTATCTTTACTTAGGATATACGTCCTGCTGATTTGATGGAGAATGTTAAGAGGTTTACAATTTAAAGATCTCAGTGTCATATCAGACATTTCCAAATAATGAGTCTATAGCTCGTGTTCGACTTCCTGTTTATGTATATGAATGCCCGTATAAATATATATACAGGTACTGTCCCCCGGATCAGTCCTGGTCAGCTATAATAACCATAATCTACTGTATATCTCATGATTACAACATATCAATATATATGTATGGATGTCCAGCATCGACACCCGAAATCAGAATCTCTCGTGTCCATCACTGAAACATAAATGGAGATATCATCGACACCATTACAACAGATGATCGCCACCCGATATCCCTGGCCCCGGTCGGTATCCTCTGGATATCCGCCGTGCCTAATCGAACCCCGGTCAGTATCCCCTGGATATCTGCCGTCCTCATCTCAACCTTCGGTATCGAGTATCCTTGGTAGGCTCCCCGCCTCAACTGCGGCTATCCTGCCCCTCGGTCTCGAACCGGGTCCACCATGTATCCGACTGTATATCTCCCCCTCTCAGTTCGGATAAGAACAAGTCCGAAACCGTATAGCGCCCCCACTCGGTTCGGAATAAAACCATCAGAAAATATCATGATCATGGTGGATGCCAACTCATCATATCCAAAAATATCAAGTAAAGAATGTGAATACTTGCATACATCATTCTAATGATATATTATATATATACATATATAACAGTGTCCCATACCACCGATATATAGCATCAGGAGTAAAATATCCAGAAAATCCATAAGAATCAAATACAATATCTATAGTACTGATATTCGTAATTTACAACTAGTAATAAAGAAAAACTGCGAAATTAAATCATACAGGCACAAAGATATCAATTCTACTGTGTCATGGCACTACTAATGATGTGTAGTGTAACATATGCGTCTGTACTCGTGCAGCATGGCAATCATTAGTATTTGTGCAAGTGTTCTAAAAGTGTAATATCCTACTCATATCGACATCTACATATGCAATATTCATCATAACGGTCCTACAGTGACATGGCAATACCAATGTGGTATAGTGTAACATATGTGTACATGCTTGTGCAGCATAGTACTCATTGGTAGTTTGCAATGTTCTATCAGAGTGTTCGTAGTACGGAAACGTATAACATTAATAATTATAACGTAAGCAAGTAAAGCAAATATAATCTTTATTTACGAGTCTAAAGGTAACTTGGCCGTTATTCGGCATACTAATCTCATTATCATCAATACAGTATAATATCTAGTACAATACCTTACATTATTACTATATCAAATTCACTTCAAGTACTGCCTGGTCTTTCGTAACAATTTACCCTAACCATAAGTAAACTACATACAAATGAGTATCATGCTATATGCAAATTAACTTCAATATCCATATCTTAAATAATTACCAAAACTATTATATACCACACTACTATTTATAAGGTTGCGGTGGTGCTATACGCCATCCACCCGACTTCCCCCGTAGATGTACATCTACTCACCACTTGATGAGCTTGCTGAAATCCACGCTGCTATGTCCGCCAGCTCCGTCTCGGAAATCTTCGTAATCGTACCTATAATCGTCGTTATACCATATCGACGTAAATATCATATCAAAACTCAAAACAACGAGATAGGCACCCATAGGTTAGAACCTACAGCGTACTTAACCCAAACGACAATACAATCCTGCTGTTAACGCACAAACGTTAACGGTTCCGTTGCAGTTTAAAATACGAAAAATCCGTATCGTAAATATTAGAAATTTGATAAAACCTTAACTATTTACTCCCAGATTTCTTTGTATAATTATTTAGACAAATCAAACAATACAGAAACTTATAAAATACAAAACCTAAGCTGCAGAAGAAAATTCAACATCAAAACACACCAAAAGTCCGGCGACCTCGGGAATTATGGTGTTCTCACCGGCCAAAACATGGGGTTGGGATCTCGGGCTTTGAGTAAATTTCTCTAGTGGTCTCATTATAGTTTTGGTCTTGTTAGTTTTTTTCTAGTAGTTATACCTAATGATTCCAGATTCAAGTTCAGTATGTTAAATATCACAATTTTCCCTGTTTCCTAACATTGCACATTAAAAACAGATATTTGCTAAGAGATTTTATATACTGAAATTATAAAATAAACTAACTATACCAAACACCTTAACATAAACACATAGAGCTACCTTAAAATTTTCAACACCCAACTCCTACACAAAACCGGCGAGCTCGGACATTCATTGAATGTTGCCGACCAAAAATCAGAGGAATAGGTCCGTCTTTCTAGTGGTTATTCTAGGTCCAATTTAAAATATGAAGGTACTGTTTGATTTTGTTAAAAATTACCTAGACTATAGCAAATTCAAAACAGAGCCTAAATTTATCAAAATACGGTATTTCCGATATCATGCTTCTAAACTAAAACAAAATTAAACTAAAAATCTGCAGAGTTGGAACTTATACCTATTGAAAGATCACTGAAAGACTCCTTCCAAGATACACAAGCTCAAAAGATCCTAGCTTGAGGGTGGTGGTAGTGATCCTTAGCACTTAGTTTCTCTTCTCTTCTCTTTTTCTTTAGTGTGATCTAAGCTTTTCTTTATTTTCTAGTTTTGCCAATTGCTTCTAATTTTATCTCTCAACTGAAGCAAAAGAAAGGATAAGAATAGGGGAGTGATGAGGTTTAGGAGGAGGTGTCATCCAGAAGAAGTGTGGTGTATCCATGCAAGTAGAAGGTGTGTGAGCATGAAGTGTTCATGCAAGCATGAAGTGTCATCTAGGTTACGATATTCCAAGGGTTTAATTTAACCTTAACTATGTCCCTAGCCCTTTTACACATAAACCCTCACAACATTTCCAATTTCTAAGATTAATTAAACATTTCACAAAAACCGTCATGACATTTATTATTATATAAACAAACTATTTTCTTTACTAATTTAACCTACTACATATTAAAAGGTCTTATGTTACAACAAGATTTAAATTAACGTTTTTAAATAAATAAATTAATTAATTAATTATCTAAAATATCTCAAATTGTTACAATATTCCCCACTTAAGAATATTCGGTCTCCGAATTTAAATTAAATCCCCTTCTTAAAACATTTTTCTTAATCCAATCTGCTCAAATTCAAAACAATTTTCCGGGGTCCAAATTTAAAACATAAAATCCGCTCGATATAACGGAACTCCAAAGTCCCATATGAGCTAAAATGTATCATAACGCAACCGTGTGCGTGAAACATCAAAATATATAAAACTCATATAACAGTAACCATAGCGGGTGCTATGAAAATTACTCCAGTATGATGCAAATTGCCAAACCCGAAAACCGTTGTGTATCCTATGTACACAATCAATGCCATAATCGTAGCGCAATATCAGTGCACACGACCATGCGAAAAATACATAAATCAAATCTATAACATATCATATGAAGTGCAAAACACGAAAACAAAATTAACCCTGATGGGTTTGCGTGTAAATCTCAATTCACACGTCACGGTGTGCATGAAAACAAAACAGCGCTAAGAGCAACAGGTGTGCACGAAACAATATCCACTACATCCACTGTGCTTGGAACAAAATGTACGAAATAGTATCAAGTGCATCGGGGTGCACAAAATCAAAATCAAGTGCATCAGAATGCACAAAATCAAAACATGCAGCTGGTGTGCACGAAATCATACCAAGTATACCTAGGGTATATATATATATATATATATAATCTCTTAATCATGTGCATCTGATGTGCATGGAAATATCAGTGTAGTGCATCCGGTGTACACAACACTCCAATTGAGTGCAATCACCTCGCACGAAAATCTCAACAAGTGCACCTGGTGTGTACAAAATATAAATCAAAGTGAAATCACTGTACATGGAAATCTCATCAAGTGCACCTGGTGTGCACAAAACATAATATGACCCTCAAATCCTCAAAAAAAAAAATACATATATCAAAATAACGGACGTTGAGTTGTCCTTTCTTCAATGTTAAAAATGAAATATTTAGACCATGAAAACGCAAATCGAACTCAAATGATATCGAAGTATATCCTCTTCAATGTCGGAAGGTGTTTATACACCCGGAATTGGCAGAGCAAGGATTACTACTTGTCTTCTTCCATGATCTAACGTTCTCTATCTCTGAATTCTGGTTCTTCTTGCGGACCTCAATACCATGGCTTCTTTATGCGATCATCCGGTGAGGACTAACGACACCATTTGTCTTATTGCTGATACTTCCCATCACATCTTCTTGCCCAGTAGTCCAGTCTCTTGTAACGCAACATGTTGATGACGGAAATCTCTATCCTCTGCTTGTGTGCTAACAACATATCCTAGGTCCAATCTTACTTATTATCAACTTTCAGAAAGAACCCCTTCAAGTCTCCTGCTGATCTCAGCTATCCAGCCTTCCCGGAACTAGCACTCATTACTGAATCCACTTTCTCTTTAGTAACAACTGTCATTCCTTTTTTATTTCCTCCAAAAAGTGTAGTCGTACGCGTCTCAGTATATGCCTCAAATCTTCAATATCAATTGTGAGAAACAACTGTCCACTGAAACTCCGCACCAATCCCCTATTCCATAATTCTCCAATATCAACCACTTAAGGAGCGTATCACGATAATCATACGAGTTGCAAGTCATACTCGATTATGACCATTCCCGGAGCCTTACAAGACTTCCAAAAACATGAATCCAGCATCTATGATACTCTGTAGACGAATCTGGCTAAGCTCACATTCGAAAACTCATCCCAATTCGTCGGTGGAAAACATATTGTACGATATCTTTCTCAAGCGACTTGCATCAGGTCTAAGCAAGATCCATCGGAAGAAGAAAATAAATTTCACCGATCTCGTATCGGGGCACCACAACGATCTAAAAGTCTTCGTCATCCCTCATTTGAATGACTACTAATCCTCTGATCCAGCTACACTTGTAAACATCGACGACTATCTACTTCCTGCACTCTGGAAGCAACACTTCGAAAATCTCAGCAACGATTGGTACCACTGTCTGAACAGTACACCACACCATGATTTTCGGAAGGGAAAGCATCACGCCTCAAGTCCGGCTGAATTCCTGCAATGACTTGACCATCTGGTGTGGATCCTGAAGAAACTCGCTTCAACATTAGAACCCGATCAATTATGAATAAACGACATGTCTCTATATCACCGGAATGCCACTCTTGTCAGTTATTGTCCCAGACAAGTCTGCCCTAACTGTAGCCTCTTGGCTCCCATAAACATGGTGACCGGAACAATCAACATGTATTGACGAGGATAGATCAATGGAATGAATAGAAAGAAGATCTCAAGATATAAATCCTAAGGTAACTTAGGCGGAGTATCATATCGTAAATATGCCGCGGAACATATGTACTGTACGTCACTCTACTTAGTACCTACTCCATCAACAAAGGTCATCCTATATAACGAAAGTTCGGGTATAAGATCCCCAAAGTCGAGTCTAAGTCCTATAATATAAAGTCTATGTAACAAAAGTGCATGCCTAGAACCCATATAGCCAACCCTAGACTCGAACAAAGGTTAAACCAAACGCTCTGATACCAATTTTGTCACGACCCAAATGTGGCACGTGACTAACAATTAAATCATGTGACACCTAAAGACGCCAACGCGGTTTAAGTAAGCCGAAACCCGGAATCTAAACTTTTTTCTTTTGAAAACATTGGAGGTGAAGTTTTAAAAATCATCAGATGGAATCAATTTAAAATAACCATTTAAATTTAACTAGGTATGTTTAAAGAGCATCTATGACAATTTGAAATTCGACAGCACCTCCTTTGTAAATTTTGCATAAAAACACGATATAACTACAACAATAAAATAACATCCCAACGGGAGATAACCTCCGTGCCCAAATGACAGAGCAACCAAACAATCTATATTAGAGGTCGACTCCAATGAGTGCGACATCACCACACACAAATTCTAAGTCTCGCTACTTAGTCCACAATACACCATTTCTAAGTTGATGGAGTTTACTAGATACAAGAATATTTGAATAATCAAGTCTGAGTACGATACAATAGTAACTCACTCACCAAAGCAATCACCAAAAAGAATGTGTGCCCAAAGCCGTTGGTAATCCAAATGGTAAAATCTACAAGAAACTGTGGCACAACGGGATGAGTTGCCAACTCAGTGAATAAAAGTACATCACAAGGTAGAAATCGAAATGCACGACGATACCTAGGTCATAAGTATAGTACTATCATAATCTATACTAATGTAATATGATATGCATATGTATTATAATGCAATCCTATCTGTCATGCAATCCCAAGTAGAACATATCAATGCAAATGACCTGTATCTAGGTATAAGCCCAAAGTAGCCGAAAATATATGTATATAAACCTCTTCTTTAAACTAGCCGCGGAATAGATAGGTCACGGCATAAAGCAGACGTGATAGTATAAACATAATAAGTATCTTTACTTAGGATATACGTCCTACTATTTTGATGGAAAATGTTAAGAGGTTTACAATATAAAGATCTCAGTATCATATCAGACATTTCAAAATAATGAGTCTATAGCTCGTGTTTGAATTCCTGTTTATGTATATGAATGCCCGTACAAATATATATACAGGTATTGTCCCCCGGATCAGTCCTGGTCGGCTACAATAACCATAATCTACTGTATATCTCATGATAACAACATATCAATATATATCTATGGATATCCACCATCGACACCCGAAATCAGAATCTCTCGTATCCATCACCGACATATAAATGCAGATATCGTCGATACCATCTCAACAGATGGTCGCCACCCGATATCCCTGGCCTCGTTCGGTATCCCTTGGAAATCCGCCGTGCCTAATCGAACCCCGGTCAGTATCCCCTGGATATTTGTCGTGCTCATCTCAACCTCCGGTATCGAGTATCCTCGCTAGGATCCCCGCCTCAACTGCGGCTATCCTGCCCCTTGGTCTTGATCTTGGTCCACCATGTATCCGACTGTATATCTCCCCCACTCAGTCCGGATAAGAACAAGTCTGAAACCGTATAGCTCCCCCACTCGGTTTGGAAAAAAACCATCAGAAAACATCAAGCTCATGATTGATGTCAACTCATCATATCCAAAAATATCAAGTAAAGAATGTGAATAATTGCATAGATCATTCTGATGATATATTATATATATACATATATAACAATGTCCCATACCACCGATATATAGCATCAGGAGTAAAATATCCAGAAAATCTATAAGAATCAAATACAACATCTATAGTACTGATATTCGTAATTTACAAATAATAAAGAAAAACTGCGATATTAAATCATACATTCACAAAGATATCAATTTTGTTAGTTGTATGTATGCCCTAGAGGCCATTATTGTACATGAGATGTATATTATAGTGGATGCTGGGACATATATTGGGAGGACTTTCTTGCTCGACATGATAGTACACTATCTGGTTGCTCTTTATCTTAACATGTATACTTACTGTCTCTCTGTTACATGTTGATAAAGCCCTTAGGATGTCTACTTGACTTCCAGGATTATGATGCAGATCATACTAGTAGGGCCTGGGTAGTCCATGAGTTCATCCTTCAATGTTCCTAGTCGTGGGAATATCGAGACGGGGCATCGATATTCCAGAGTAGACTAGCGTATATCTTCTCGACCCAATTGATGGGCGATGAATGATCCCATATACATTGGTGTTCGACATCAGAGATGGTATACGGGTGCTCGGTGGAAACTAGGTACACTGAACGGACTCGCCGAGAACTCCTATATGGTATTATACCCACGTCAGATAGCAGTTCTCTGGTAACACTGGTGCAGGTTAGTATGCTGACCCGAGATCGTCATAGAGTCTTGTGTGGCTCCCACTGTGCTTTGATTTCCACCCTACCACGGCTCTACTGAGTCGTGCAAACAGGTGGTTTTTGGGTACAGTCCTGAGTCGAATGGAGGCAATGAGCGATAGGAGGGGATTCGTCTCTCCCGGTATTAGGGGTTGATGTTGCGCTATGCTCGATTGGCCATAACTAAAATCCCTGGTCAGGGTAGATGAGATTTACTGGTAAGTGTTACCAGTAGTTTCTCGCCCGTTGTGGACCTTACATCGGCATGACTAATCAAGTTACCGGGGTCTGACGTTTACCACCCCTAGACTAGATATGCGACATATCAGACGAACAGACCGGACTGTACGGTAAGTGTTACCGATTGGATTCGAAGGAGTATGAGCAGGCTTGCATGTTGATCTTCTGATCGCTCAATACCCGGGTAGCCGTTACGTTTAGCACGCCTCTTGCGGTTTGTGGGTGTTTGATATAATCATCACCTACTGCCGGCGTATTGACAAGTCTTTAGAGTCCAACCCAGAGGTTTCCTGGCTTAGGCGAAACGGAGTATGAGCACATATGAGATATGTGAGGGACCGAGATTAATACGCGTATGTGATACCGTATTCTTTTCTCGCGATTTGTATCATCGGTCGGTTATATGAGGTATAGTCAGGTTATCAAATCAAGTGTTGATTCGATAGATTGATACACACGATATTAGTCGGTTATATGTGATATGACCGGAACATTAAATCAAGTGTTGATTTAATGATTTAATGTATAATTATATATTTGATATATTACTTTACATTAACTAGTATTGGCTCACTTAAGATTGTTTCTCTCACTTGATGTGCACATAGAGTATATGTGATATATGTTTGTGTACATGTTTGTATCATGCTTGATGATACATGCAAACTTGGGTGTGTATGACTTACACCATGCTACCAATAATGAAGGGTTTTAATTATCTTAGTAAATCAAAATGTGGTGGAAATTGGTCATGGCATGAAGCTTTTGGATAACCATTGACCAAGTACACTTGATTTGTTTTACTTAAGATATTTTAAACCTAACCATTATTATTTAGCCATGGTTATGTCTCTACAATGGTTAGTACATGATACTAACTCACCCATGGTTGCATAACTCATTCATTCATCCCTTGGTTTATTTTCTTGAGTTGCTTTCTTCATCTTCTTCCTCTTTCTCTCTAGCTCTATGGAAAATGATGAAAATGAGTGAGAAAATAAAATCTAAAGTGAGCAAAATTCCTACTTCATCATCCTACACACTTTCTTGGGTAGTATAGGGTGTTCTCTTAACAAGGTTCATGACCTAGTGAAGGGTTAGCTTGAGTTTGAGTCTCCTTGACATAGATCATCTTCGGCCTCGAAGACTACGAGCAAGCTTGTTCATTTCTCCGAGGGAACCCATACTAGAGTTCGGGAGATCCATGATCGCAGCAAAGAGACGTCAACACGGAGCTTTAGAAGTGAAGTACCGGTCTACAAAGGTTGTATTCCTCATTCACTTCATTATGTAATGTTTGATTACATGTTATATTACCCTAGTTTTCTAGTATGATTCCTTGGATGTTTGCTTAGCACCCCCCTTAATTTTTGTTGTGGCATGCTTGATGTTTGCAAACCCTAGGCTAGGTGCTGAGGAAATCCCAACATGGTATCAGAGCCAAACTAGAACTTAGACGATGTTAGATTAATACGAAATCGAAACAACTCCGTAAACTCGATTTCTGAAACCTGCAAGTTATGCTCTCTGTTGAATTTTTAAAGTTCTAGAAAAATATTTCAAACAACTGCAGAGTGATGTATATGATACATATAGTGCACAGAAAAAATTTGAGGGCATTTGCTCGGTTTTCACCCGAGATCCATACCCTTTTGGCCGTCCACTTTTACTCTAAACTGTATCGTTTTTGTTCTGTGCACTGTACTGTAGATTGTGGGGTTTCAGGTATTGTTTGTTTAGTCAAAATTACATGTGATGAAAATTTTGATATAGGACTAGAACGAAGTGTTTTGTAGTCGTATAATTTAATATTGTAATGGTAACCTAGGCTATGTTTGACAGTTAGAACGAACTTTAAACATCACCCTATGACCCCTTCTGAAATTTTCCAAGAGTTGGAATTTTCTAAGTTAAGTGTATTCAATGGTCGTGCAAGTAACTCTATGGACCCTCTAGAAGAAAAAAAACCTTAACTCGATTCTATACCCTCGGAACCACGAATGAACCCTAGGGTTTGCCGTAGTTCCGCGGTGTCATAGGTGAGGCATTGGTTTGGCCCTTCTACGGCTGATCCATAAGTACTGTGGCATGTTTTGGGTATTTTAATTTTGCTCAAGTGTTGAGCTTTTTAGGAGCTATAGGGATTTGTTGATTCAATCGAAATGTTTAATATCGTCTAGTTGTTTGTGATACAATATTTGGAATCCACAATAATTAGTTATGAGATAACTAGTTTGAATTTTATAAATCTAGCAGTTTAGTCTCATTTGATCGGTTGCCACGGGATTTTGATGTGATCAAAAGTCCGTCGCAATCACGTAGTGTACTCGGATACTCGCCGGGTAACATTATTAGATAGCTACGCCCCATAGCCCCGACCAAGTGACTGTAGGAGAACCCCGTCGCCAAAAGCGTCCATTCGGGTGCTCGCGGCAGCGGTGTTCCACCTTAGTGCACGTCGTCGACGGCATCGGGTGGTGCGGCCGTCTACTAAAGTTTCCGACGAGCATTCGATCAGGATGTCGGAAATCTTGTTGAATTGCCTGACTTGATATTGAAAAGTGTTTTCGAGATCGAGACTAAAATGCGGGGTTTATAATTGTTAGGCATGCGATGTCTAAGGAATTCATTTGGTTAGGCATATGTTGTCTAAGGTGGTTGCGGATTCCAACTGTTGTAGTTTTTCACTTTCTTTTATGCGACCGTAAGTGTAATATGTAGTGTATCGCCGATTTTGTTGCTATACGCCAACGACAATTGGGATACGCATATTTACTTACGTTGATGACATGTGATGTTATATGTTGCTGAGATATGTTATATTGGATTGTCGTGTTTAAAAAGCCGGGGGTTTTTATGTGAGATGAGAGTTATATGTAATATTCTTTTATTGGGGCACTTTTGGGTTGAGGAAGATGTCACCGTTGATGTATATTATTTACTTTTTCGCATTAGGATAGACCCAAGGAGGGGAGCACAAGTAACCGGGTTCTAGAGTCCAGTGGGAGACCATCTCGAGGAGTCGAGTTCGGGTCTCCTAACTCTAGAATTGGTAGGGTTACTTGCCGCTCTCGTAGGGGTCTAGGGATGTGGGTTTAGCTATTCATCACGACCGTGGAATCCGTGTTTTATACAGGCTCAAAATAAAACATGGACATCCTAGTATATCCAATATTTCATATATTGTCTTCTGCTGCTGATATCTGTGATATGATCATTTGATATGATGAGAAAGATTCTGTATATAGTATGTGTAATATATTATATAGACGTTGCTTATGTTTTACACCCGTGCTAGCCCTGCCCCGCTCTGCCGTTAGTTACCTAACCTAACGATGCATGACGGGACATCGAGGCGAATGCGGATGGCATAAGCGTACGTTGTATTTATCTGTGATGTTTAGGTAACTTAAATGATGGGACATTCATTAATGATATTAATGAAAGAAAAATAAACCTAATGATGTTGTGGAATCGAATTTTCAAAAATAGGTAGCTCTAGTTGTTTCTTTGCATAGCGGTGTTCCTTGTAGAACATCCTGCGCCTTATTCGATAAGGAAAGAGCCGAGATCCCTTCACCGGGAGTGACCTCTTTAGCAATAACTAGCAGATGCTACAACCCTCGGTTTTGTTTTTTCTGATTGCTTTTCTAGTTCCTGCTTTGCATAGTGGTATTGTGAATATCCTGCACCTCATTCGACGAGGAAAGAGCCGAGATCCCTTCATCGGCAGTGACCTGTAGGGTTCCTAGGAACACTAATGAGGTCTCACAAGGCATCAACCATGCCAATTTCAAAAATTACAAGTGCCGAGAAACCCTAATACGGATCGTTGATAAGAGTTTAGGCGAAACTAGAAGCTAGTTAACAACTTAACTAAAGGGTAAACGGAAATACAACCTTTGTAGATCCGGTCCTCCAACTCCATAGCTCCGTGACGGTGTACCCTCGCTGCGATCATCGGATCCCGGACTCTAGCGTCGGCTTCATCGGAGAAATGGGTGGGCTAGGTCGTCGACTTCGATGCCGAAGATGATCTACGTCGAGGCAATACTAGATCAAGCTCCAACTTCACCCAGCCATGAAACTTATGAAGAAAACACCCTATAATACTTGGCAAGTGGTAGAGGATGAAGAAATAGGAAGTGGGTTCACTTTAGAATTGGATTTCTCACTCTTTTTCTCAAGTTGCCATTGATGGAGGCAAGCTTTCTTCCTTTTTGAAGATGAAGAAGAAGAAGAAAAAGGATTATGATAAGAATAATGAGAAAATAGAAAATAGATCATTCTTATCATAATATCAACCATGGTTAGATGTAGAGAATTAACTAAGGTTAGGTTGAATGGTTAGGGTTAGGAGAAGAAGACAAGAATGGTTGCTTTAGTCAAAGTTGCATGAAGCTTCAAGAAGCTTCATGTAAGAAAACAACCATTTTGTTTTCTTTTCTCATTTTTTAATCCAAAATAAATAGATAAAAGAATAAGTGAGTAAATCAAAACCCTAACCATTAACATAACCATGGTTTAAGTCTTTACACAAACCCAAGTTTGCATGTATCATCAAACATGATACAAACAAGTGCACAAAACTATATCATATATACAATGTGCACATTCGAGTGAGAAAATCCATCTTAAGTGAACCAGTACTAGCTAATGCAAAGTAATATATCAAATATATAATTATGCATTAAATCAACACTTGATTTAATGATCCGATCATATCGCATATAACCGACTAGTATCAAGTGTATCAATGTATCGAATCAACACTTGATCCGGTAACCCGGCTATATCACATATAACCTTCCGATGATATAAATCGCGAGAATAGAATACGGTATCACATACACGCATTATTCTCGGTCCCGCACATATCTCATATGGGCTCCTATTTCGTTTCGCTTGAGCCAGGAAACCTCTGTGTAGGACTCTAAAGACTCGTCAATACGCCGGCAGTAGGTGATGATCATATCAAACACCCACAAGCCGCAAGCGGTCTGCTAAATGTAACGACCACCCGGGTATTGAGTGATCATAAGATCGACGAGTAAGCCAGCGCATACTCCTGTGAATCCAACCAGTAACACTTACCGTACAGTCCGGTCTGTTCGTCTGATATGTCGCATATCTCGCCTAGGGGTGGTAAACGTCAGACCCCAATAGCTCGATAAGTCATGTCGATATGAGGTCTATACCAGTTCGAGAAACTACTAGTAACACTTACCAGTAAATCTCAGCAACCCTGGCCAGGGATTTCCGGTTATAGCCAATCGAACACAGTGCAACATCAACTCCCTATACCGGGAGAGACGAATCCCCTCCTATCGCTCATTGCCTCCATGTGATTCGGGACTGTACCCAAAAGCCACCGTTTTGCACGCCCTCTTGGACGTGGTAAGGTGGAAATCAAAGCACAGTGGGAATCACACAAGACTCTATGACGATCTCGGGTCTACAGACTAACCTGTACCAGTGTCACCAGAGAACTGCCATCTGACGTAAGGTATAGTACCATCTGGGAGTTCTCGGCGAGTCCGTCTAGTGTACCCAGTCTCCACTGAGCACCCGTATATCATCTCTGATGTCAAACACCAATGGATATGGGATCATCCATCGCCCATCTGTATGGGTCGAGAAGGTATACGCTAGTCTACTCTGGTATATCGATGCCCCGTCTCGATATACCCACGACTAAGGACCTTGAAGGATGTACTTATGGACTACCATGTCCCCACTAGTATGATCCGCATCATAGTCCAGGTAGTCAAGTACACATCCTAAGGGCTTTACCTCATGTAACAGAGAGACAATCAGTGTACACGTTAAGATAAAGAGCAACCAGATAGCATACTATCATGTCGAGCAAGAAAGTCCTCCCTATATATGTCCCAGCATCCACTACATTATACATCCTATGTACAGTAATGGCCTCTAGGGTATACATATAACTAACAATCTCCCACTTGCACTAGGGCCATCTGTAGCAGTGGTTGCAGTATCTCATACTCAACCATCCCATAAAAATCTCTCTCTGGGAAAAGGCCTTTGTGAGTTGATCCACCGTGTTGTCCTCTGAGTCTACTCTCCTAACCTCGATCACCTTGGAGATCAGCCATCTCCATGATCAGATGATACTGCCTTAGAATATGTCTGGATCACTGATAGGATGGACGTTCCTTGGCATAAGCCACAACTCCATTGTCACACAATGGGAGGAACTAAGTTCATCTCATGAACAAATATACATCCAGACTGCCTCTTTGGTAGCATCTTAAGTAGCGATGTATCCAGCCTTTATCGTCTAGTTTGCCACGGTATCTAGCTTGGAACTCTTCCAACTTACCGTCCCTCCACTGAGGGTAAAGACAATGCCTGTAACTGTCATTCAGTCATCCTTATCACCCTGGAACCTTTCCAGTGATTCTCCCCAGGACAAATTGATACCATCTCACTACAACTAGTGAGTATCCTAATATCCAATTAGATCTATCTCATAGATCCAAAACTCAGAATTTAGTAGGTATCACTTTGATCCTTTTTGGAGAATCATTGTGATAAGCGGAGATTGACCGAGCGTAGCATAGGAAACTACTTCCCTATCAAGAGTGTGTCATCCACGTACTCTACGAGGATCACTACCATACTCCCTACTACCTTTTTGTGTATACAAGGTTCATCTACCATTTTGATGATGTCAAAATTTTTGACTAACACATCAAAACAGACGTTCCAACTCCGCGATGCCTGCTTTATCACATAAAACATCTTGCTCGCGTTTCCGCTGCTCCCACTTTCTACGAGGCCCTCTGGCTGTGTACTTATAGACTCTCTCTTCTAAAACATCATTTAGAAAAAACAGTCATGACACCCTGATTGATTCGAAAAAGTGTGTTAGTAGTTTAACAGCAATCAGAACGGTGTCGCGCGTAGCTAGACCGAGATGAGTACGGGTCGTCCTCTGGGAAACGTGGAACCTTTTGCTTTTACCTTAGATGTGTTGAGAAAAAGAGGAGGGATAAAGAATTTTATAGAAAGATTTCTAGATCTACGTTAAACAAGAATGTAAAATATAGATCTAGATTATTTTAAATATGTAATTAATATAATAAGAGGGCTTGTAGGGTTCGTTAGGATTTAGTAGTTATGGACGATTAATTAAAAGTTACCCTTTTTATCCATTAATAGATTTAGAACTAGAACGACGGTGATGCGTGTAGATTAGGGTTTCTGGAGGGAAAAGGAATCCCACTCTTAACCCTTATCTCGACACGGAACTCCGTTCATATCTAGCCTTTACCAAAACAATCATTAATCTAATCTCTAATCGCGGTCGGAACTAGCAAAGAATTGCTAGCGCGCCCGATTAGGATGTTAATGATTCTTTTGATAAAGTTCCTAAACTTTATAGGACTTAAAAAGGGTTTAATTATTTTCATCGTCGATTAGCCTACCCTAATCCTACGAACCCTAACAAGCGGAGAATTACTCGCGCATGTTGGGAGAAAAAGAGATGGAGAGAAAATGCATAATTAAACTACGAAGAAATAGAATAAGAAAAAGAATTACCTTTATTAATCAACAAGATCAAGTAAACTTTGATTCCTTAGAAAATGATTACAAAAACCTAGTTTGCTTCTCGATCTCTTCTAAGGAGGTAGATGAACCGTTGATGATCAGCCTGGATGCGTGAGCCGTCTTGGACCTCGTGATCTCGTCGGCTTGATAACTTTTCCAAGAGGCTCTTGGTGCCCTTTTATAGTCCAAAGCCACAATCTTTTGCTTCAAAAGTTGATAAAATATAGCAGAGATTTAAGCCACAAAATCTTAGCAAATGATCTCTCTAGATTGCCGCGGATCCGCGGCCAACAGGGGAGTTTGGCCGCGGTTCCGCGGCCAATTGTGGGGATCTCTTGATCATTTTTCTTGGGCTTTGTGATTGTGACATGTGGCAATCCTAGGCACCTTCAGAATTCAGAAATCTTTTCTCGGTTGCTCCCAGACTTGGTCTCCAAGTTTTGCTTCTTAATTTGGCAAGTTTTCTTCAACAACTTGATTTGTTTGATAAATTCTGCATAACAACTTGGAAAATTCTGCACAATAATCTCAAATAATATTTAGTAGACTTGGTTCTACTAGGATTTGGTCAATGAATTTAT
Source organism: Agapanthus africanus (assembly GCA_030015575.1). Lineage (NCBI taxonomy): Eukaryota > Viridiplantae > Streptophyta > Magnoliopsida > Asparagales > Amaryllidaceae > Agapanthus > Agapanthus africanus. The sequence continues at coordinate 402,290,661 of JASDDO010000031.1, read as the reverse complement.
TTGCATACATTTTTCTACCAAATACTAATTAAAATATATTAACACATGGAAAATGGTGTTTTTACACATAAACCCTCATATGTATAATATATTATAATAAAGTCCCTTTTTAATATGAAAATGGTAGGAAAAATGTAATACAAATGTGCAGTTTTATCAACTGAACACACCCAACCGCCAGATATCGTAGTCATGGTATGAAGCCGTGGCAAGTAGGATCTGGATGGACTTAAGCATAGCCTCTGGAAAAAGGTTTCATCATTATCCACGCCTGGTCGATGACGAAAAACCTTTAACAAGTCTAGCTTTGAAAGTCTCAACTTTTCCATCTACACCAAGTAATCTTCTTAAGATATACTTGCTCCTGATGGGGATTTAACCCTTCAGATATAGCAACTAAAGTCCATACTTTGTTGGTGTATAAGGATTCCATCTCAGATCGATAAACTTCCAGCCATTCTTACAGAGTCTTACTCCTGATGGCCAGCTCGAAACTAGTTGGGTCATCATCTCATGATGCATTCCTCGCTCCCACTGTCATAGAGAAACCGAAGTAACTCTCAGGTGGGTGAGGAACCCTACTAGATCGGCGGAGAGGCTGAGGTTCGTTGGTTGCTATTGAATCCTTTGGTTCTGCCAAATCATCAGCTGCAGTTTGTATAGCTGGAACATTTCCAGTTGTACATAACAGACCTTGCCTAGAGCTTGTCCGGATTTTGGTTTTTAGACATAGGCCGGACAACCCTAAATCTTAACTAACTTAAGATATGGGCTCTTCCCATTCCATATCATATATGATGCGATAGGCAACTGATTTGATTAGAACCCTATTCAATAGGTATGCAACTTCATAAGTGCATAACTCCCAAAAGGAAATAGGCAACTCAGTAGTACTCATCATAGAGCACACCTTATCATATAGGGTGTGATTGCTCCTCCCCGATATACCATCGTGCTATGGTGTATACGGAGGAGTAATGCTGAGAGAGAATCTCATTCTCCTTTAGAATAGTCCAGGATTTCCGTGCTCAAGTATTCTCCTCATTGATCTCATCAAAGGACATAATACTTATACCCGTATTGGTTCTCTACTTCTAACTTATATTCTGTGAATATCTCAAAAGGTTCGGACTTGTGTTACAACAGGAACATATGTCTGAATCTTGAGAGATTATCAGAGAATGTAATGGAGTACAAAGGACCGGTCTTGGTATGTGTAGACAGGGGACCTTCATACATCAACATGTATCATCCCAAGAGTTCACTAACTCTTTCTCTGTTTCCTGTAAACGGAGCTATGGTCATCTTATCTCTGTGACATGACTGGCAAGTTTCACAAGATGTAAATTCAAACTAATTTAAATATGCATCTTTATGTAACTCAAGCTAGTCGGGTCGCATTGATATGACATAGTCTACAATATCTCAAGAAGGATCCGTTCATTTCTGAACTCTTCCTCTTGTGTGTGTTCTGTATACTAAGAACTGTAGTTTGATTTAGAACTTTAATGCTTTTAGATAACGTGCCTGAACCGATCAACTTTTGATATAGGAAATGTTCAAAACATTATCCAACAATACAAAATTTTATCATTTCTTTACTAATAAAGAGACTGATATGATTTTGTATATCAGGTTCGGTATCTAATAACATTCGTTCAGAATCAATGTATTTATAATACAGGGTGACGGTGACCAACAGACTTGGCTGCAACACTTGCCCCGTTTTCTGCCTCATGAAACTTATCACCCGTTCTCAGTTCTCTACCTATCTGTAGCCCTATGTAACAGTTTACATATCTGGGATCCTGATCTGGTATCACATACCTAGGACGTAAAGAATATTGAGAAATAGTTCTGTGTAACGAACACACCCGAAGGAGATGCATCATATGCACTTTCTTCGTTTGGGCGGCACGGGAATTCTGGTAATCCCCAATTTCCTGCTCTGTCTTATAACAATTATAAGTTGGAGCGGGACCAACGTTCCCCAGCTCAGTATAACAAGCGGGTTCGGTCAATTATCCGTATTATTATCTTGATTAAGGCGTGACATGGTCGCTACCTGGAGAGAGAGAGAGAAGAAAACACTCAGCGTATGCTCTTGCAAGATCAGATTGGTTATTATTTTATCTAATCAGGATGGCTCCCACTGTTTTTATCAAATCTTCCTTCAAACCCTAAAAGGAAAGACTAGCCGGGATTAATTACACACTACAAGTTCGCCAATCTTTCAGCCAGGCCAGTGTCGGTACTTTGAGGGAGGTCCCCCGTGCTTTCGCACGAACCTAATTAATGTAAACCTCGTTTTCCCAGAGGCGTAACCTCGTTAACACCTTTCTAGACACCTACTTGATCGGCTAATTGTAATGTGTAAAACTCTCCCAGGAGTAACAATTACTCGCAGTGGGTATCGGGATCCAACTATCTCATAGAAGGTATGCAATCTCATTGCAAATTTCAACACTTGAAATTCCCGATAATATTTTGCCCCTAACGTGCTATGACCTTGACGAAAGCCAACAAACCATAGCCCGCTAGTCAAGTTCAACCCGTCATTTCTTGATTGAATTAAACCCACCCGCACGACCCTTGATGAAAGCCAACAAAGCCGCACGACTACCCTAATCCAATCGCATCGTATGCTCCAGATAAGCAGCATATAGCTACCGCACACTGCACCTTGACGAAAGCCAACAAATGCAGCACGAATACTATATACAACTTATCTGAAATGACGGAGGGCTACGACAGGTTTTTCTGAAAACCTATTGCGTAATGAACTTGATATCGTTGTAGAATCGAATGAATTTTGAAATGGAGTGTTTTTTAGGCTTTTCTAGTTTTGCTAAAGGAGTCACTCCCGGTGAAGGGATCGTCGGTCCTTTCCTTGTCGAATGAGGTGCGGGATATATCATATATATATCACTGTGCAAAGCAGAAACTATAGAAGCAATCAAAAGACAAACCGAGAGTTGTAGCATCTGCCAGTTATTGCTAAAGGAGTCACTCCCGGTGAAGGGATCTCGGTCCTTTCCTTATCGAATAAGGTGCAGGATGTTCTACAAGGAACACCGCGATGCATAGCAAGAACTGTAGCTACCTGTTTTTGAAAATTCGATTCCACAACATCTTAGGTTTCTTTTCTTTCATTAATCATATTAATGAAGTCCCATCATTTAAGTACCTAATCATCACAGATAAATACGACGTACACTTATGCCATCCGCATTCGCCTCGATGTCCTCTCGTGCACCGTTAGGTTAGGTAACTAACGGCAGAGCGGGGCAGGGCTAGCGCGGGTGTAAAACATAAGTAACGTCTATATAATATATCATATATACTATATACTGTATCTATCACAGAACATCAAATGATCACATCACAGATATCGCAGCAGAAGAATCATATGAAATATTGGATATTCTAGGACGTCCGTGTTTTCAATACGAGCCAGTATAAAACACGGATTCCACGGTCGCGATGAATAGCCAAACCCACACCCCTAGACCCCTATGAGAGCGGCAAGCAACCCTACTAGAGTTAGGAGACCCGGACTCGACTCCTCGAGTTGGTCTCCCACTGGACTCCAGAACCCGGTTACTTGTGCCCCCCTCCTTGGTCTATCCTAGTACGGAAAAGTAAATAATATACATCAACGGTGACAACTTCCGCAACCTGGAAGTGCCCCAATAAAAGAATATTACATACAAGTTTTTACATGAATGAAAATGAAAAACACTCATCTCACATAAAAACCCCCCGGCTATTCAAACACGACGATCCAATATAATATATCTAGCAACACATAACATCACATGTCATCAACGTAAGTAAATATGCCCATCCCAATTGTCGTTGACATATAGCAACGAAACCGGCGATATCACATATTACACTTACGGTCACAGAAAAGAAAGTGTAAAACTACAACAGTTGGAATCCGCAACCTCCTCAGACATCGCATGCCTGACCATATGAATTCCTTAGACATCGCATGCCTAACAATTATAAACCCCGCATTTTAGTCTCATTATCGAAAACCCTTTTCAATATCAAGTCGGGCAATTCAACAAGATTTCCGACATCCTGATCGAATGCTCGTCGCAAACTTCAGTAGACGGCCGCACCCCCGATACCATCGACGAAGTGCACAAAGGCGGAACACCGCTGCCGCGAGCACCCGAACGGATGCTTTCGGCGACGGGGTTCTCCTTCAGTCACTTGGTCGGGGATATGGGGTGTAGCTGTCTATTAAGTTTATCCGGCGAGTATCCGCGTACGCTACGTGATTGCGACTGACTTTTGATCGCATCAAAATTCCGTGGCAACCGATCAAGTGAGACTAAAGTGCTATGTTTATAACATTCAAATCAGTTATCGCATAACTGCTTGTTGATTCCAAATATTGTATCCCATTCCAGATAAATAGAAAATGTTAAACTTTCCGATCGAACATTCAAACACCCAAGTTTTCCCGAAATCGCTCAACACATGAAATAGGTTTAAAAAACATCCAGTTCATGTCTCAGTACCAACGGTCCAGCCGTAGAAGGGTCAAGCCAACGCCTCACATGTGGCACGCCGTACTGCCCCAAACCCGAAGGTTCAAAGGGCAGTTCAAGACGGTCACATAATCGAGTTAAGGTTTGTTGTCTTCAAGAGGGTCCATCGCATTACTTGCACTACTTAGAACGTCATTAAACCACGGAAAGATCCAACACTTGGAAATTTCCCGACAGGGCAAAAAGTGGGTATTTATATCCGGTCGAACTTTTCAACATATTCTAAAATTATCCGGAAAAACACAGACGAAGTTAAACTTCCCGATCGAAACACGGAGTCCCCAATACAACCCAGAATACTCAACTCTTGAGTAAGATTTAAAAATTCCCAGAAACTCCAGCACCCAAATATAGAAATTACTGTGCCAAAATTAATGGGAGAGGCGACCGTACGGCCGCGGAACCGCCGCACGAGCCATGCTCGTGCCGCGGAACCGCGGCGGTTTGATGGATTCAGCCGCTCGAATTTCACAGTAATTCCTAAAAATTCCTGCTGATTTTTCTGAATATTTTTAATTCTCAAAACTCCCCGATTTCAAAAAATGTACAGAGAGCAAATTTGGATTAGGGTTTCGGTTCGATCGGACTTCTAACTCCGTCTACGCATCGCCTAAGGCTCTAGCTAGGCTCTGATACCACTGTAGGGTTCCTAGGCACACTAATGAGGTCTCACAAGGCATCAACCATGCCAATTTCAAAAATTACAAGTGCCGAGAAACACTAATACGGATCGTTGACTAGAGTTTAGGCGAAACTAGAAGCTTGTTAACAACTTAACTAAAGGGTAAACCGAAATACAACCTTTGTAGATCCGGTCCTCCACCTCCATAGCTCCGTGACGGTGTACCCTCGCTGCGATCATTGGATCCTGGACTCTAGCATCGGCTTCATCGAATAAATGGGCGGGCTAGGTCGTCGACTTCGATGCCGAAGATGATCTACGTCGAGGCAACACTAGATCAAGCTCCAACTTCACCAAGCCATGAAACTTGTGAAGAAAACACCCTATAATACTTGGCAAGTGGTAGAGGATGAAGAAATAGGAAGTGGGTTCACTTTAGAATTGGATTTCTCACTCTTTTTCTCAAGTTGCCATTGATGGAGGCAAGCTTTCTTCCTTTTTGAAGATGAAGAAGAAGAAGAAAAAGGATTATGATAAGAATAATGAGAAAATAGAAAATAGATCATTCTTATCATAATATCAACCATGGTTAGATGTAGAGAATTAACTAAGGTTAGGTTGAATGGTTAGGGTTAGGAGAAGAAGACAAGAATGGTTGCTTTAGTCAAAGTTGCATGAAGCTTCAAGAAGCTTCATGTAAGAAAACAACCATTTTGTTTTCTTTTCTCATTTTTTAATCCAAAATAAATAGATAAAAGAATAAGTGAGTAAATCAAAACCCTAACCATTAACATAACCATGGTTTAAGTCTTTACACAAACCCAAGTTTGCATGTATCATCAAACATGATACAAACAAGTGCACAAAACTATATCATATATACAATGTGCACATTCGAGTGAGAAAATCCATCTTAAGTGAACCAGTACTAGCTAATGCAAAGTAATATATCAAATATATAATTATGCATTAAATCATTAAATCAACACTTGATTTAATGATCCGGTCATATCGCATATAACCGACTAGTATCAAGTGTATCAATGTATCGAATCAACACTTGATCCGGTAACCCGGCTATATCACATATAACCTTCCGATAATACAAATCGCGAGAATAGAATACGGTATCACATACACGCATTATTCTCGGTCCCGCACATATCTCTTATGCGCTCCTATTTCGTTTCTCTTGAGCCAGGAAACCTCTGTGTAGGACTCTAAAGACTCGTCAATACGCCGGCAGTAGGTGATGATCATATCAAACACCCACAAGCCGCAAGTGGTCTGCTAAACGTAACGGCCACCCGGGTATTGAGCGATCATAAGATCGACGAGCAAGCCCGCTCATACTCCTGTGAATCTAACCAATAACACTTACCGTACAGTCCGGTCTGTTCGTCTGATATGTCGCATATCTCGCCTAGGGGTGGTAAACGTCAGACACCAATAGCTCGATAAGTCGTGTCGATATGAGGTCTATAACAGTTCGAGGAACTACTGGTAACACTTACAGTAAATCTCAGCAACCCTGGCCAGGGATTTCCGGTTATAGCCAATCGAACACAGTGCAACATCAACTTCCTATACCGGGAGAGACGAATCCCCTCCTATCGCTCATTGCCTCCATGTGATTCGGGACTGTACCCAAAAGCCACCGTTTTGCACGCCCTCTTGGACGTGGTAAGGTGGAAATCAAAGCACAGTGGGAATCACACAAGACTCTATGACGATCTCGGGTCTACAGACTAACCTGTACCAGTGTCACCAGAGAACTGCCATCTGACGTAAGGTATAGTACCATCTGGGAGTTCTCGGCGAGTCCGTCCAGTGTACCCAGTCTCCACTGAGCACCCGTATATCATTTCTGATGTCAAACACCAATGGATATGGGATCATCCATCGCCCATCTGTATGGGTCGAGAAGGTATACGCTAGTCTACTCTGGTATATCGATGCCACGTCTCGATATACCCACGACTAGGGACCTTGAAGGATGTACTTATGGACTACCATGTCCCCACTAGTATGATCCGCATCATAGTCCAGGTAGTCAAGTACACATCCTAAGGGCTTTACCAACATGTAACAGAGAGACAATAAGTGTACACGTTAAGATAAAGAGCAACCAGATAGCATACTATCATGTCGAGCAAGAAAGTCCTCCCTATATATGTCCCAGCATCCACTACATTATACATCATATGTACAGTAATGGCCTCTAGAGTATACATATAACTAACATGACCTCTTTAGCGAATCTAGCAAAAGCCTAAAAACACTCCATTTAAAACCATTTGATTCTACAAGGATATCAAGTTCAAAGCGTTAAAGGTTTTCGTAAAAACCATCCACAACCCTCCGTCATTTTAGGAAGTAGAGTACTTAGTATTCGTGCTACGTTTGTTGACCTTAGCTAAGGCGCAGTATGCGGTAGCTAAGTGATGTTTTCCTACACAACATATGATGCGATTAGTTAGGACATCATATGACTTTGTTGACCTTAGCCAAGGGTCATGTGGGTGGGTCTAATTAATCATGAAATGACGGGTAGAACTTGAATGGTGCTTATGATTTGTTGACCATAGCCAAGGTCATAAGTGCTAAGGGTAAAAACCATTATCGGGAGTTTCAAGTGTTGAAATTTGCAATGAGATTGCATACCTTCTATGTGATAGTTCAATCCTGATACCCACTGTGAGTAATTGTTACTCCTGGGAGAGTTTTTGCACTTTACAATTAGCTAATCAAGTAGGTGTCTAGAAACGTGTCCGCGGGGTTATGCCTTTGGAAAAACGAGGCTTATTTTAATTAGGTCCGTGCGAAAGCATGGGGAACCTCCCTCAAAGTACCGGCACTGGCTTGGATGAAAGATTGGCAAACTTGTAGGGTGTAATTAATCCCGGCTAGGCTTTCCTTTTAAGATTTGAAGGAAGATTTGATAAAAACAGAGGGAGCCATCCTGTTTAGATAAAATATATATAACCAATCTAATCTTGCAAGAGCGCACACAGAGTGTTTTCTTCTCTCTCTTTCCAGGTAGCGACCATGTCACGCCTTAATCAAGATAATAATATGGATGTATTAACCGAACCAGCTTGTTATACTGAGCTGGGGAACGTTGGTCCCGCTCCAACTTATAATTATTATAAGACCGAGCAGGAAATGGGGATTACCAGAATTCCCGTGCCGCCCAAACGAAGAAAGTGCATGATGATGCATCTTCTTCGGGTGTGTTCATTACAGAGAATTGTTTCTCAATATCCTCTGTGTCCTAGGTATTTGATACCGGATCGGGATCCCGCATATGTAATTTGTTACATGGGCTACAGATAGGTAGAGAACTGAGGATAGGGTGAAATGTCTCTAAGTATAGAGATTAGTGAAATTGTTGCAGCCAAATCAGTTGGCAGTTATCACCCTGTATTACCAAATACATTGATTCTGAACGAATGTTATTAGATACCGAACCTGATATACAACATCATATCAGTCTCTTTATTTAGTAAAGAAGGATATAATTTTGTGTTGTTGGATAATGTTTTGAACATTTCCTATATCAAAGTGTTGATCGGTTCAGGCACGTTATCTAAAAGCATTTACGTTCTAAATCAAACCACAGTTCTTAACGTACAGAATACACACAAGAGGAAGAGTTCAGAAATGAACGAATCCTTCTTGAGGCATTGTAGACTAGGTCATATCAATGCGACCCGACTAGCTAAGTTACAATTAGATCCATATTTAAATCAGTTTGAATTTACATCTTGTGAAACTTGCCAGTCATGTCACAAAGATAAAATGACCATAGCTCCGTTTATTAGAAACAGAGAAAAAGTTAGTGAACTCTTGGGACTGATACATAGTGATGTATGTAGGTCCCCTGTCTACACATGCCAGGACTGGTTCTTTGTACTTCATTACATTCATTGATGATCTCCAAAGATTCGGACATGTGTTCCTGTTGAAACGTAAGTCTGAAGCTTTTGAGAAATTCATAGAATATAAGTCAGAATTAGAGAACCAAAACCGGGTATAAGTATTATGTCCTATGATGAAATCAGGGAGGAGAATACTTGAGCACGGAGATCCTAGACTATTCTAAAGGAGAATGAGATTCTCTCTCAGCATTACTCCTCCGTATACACCACAGTACATCAGTATATCGGGGTGGAGAAATCGCACCCTATTAGATATGGTGCACTCTATGATGAGTAATACTGAGTTGCCTATTTCCTTTTGGGGTTATGCACTTGAGAAGCTGCATACCTATTGAATTGGGTTCCAACCAAATCAGGTGCCTACCACTCTATATGAGATATGGCATGGGAAGAGCCCATCTCTTAAGCAAGTTAAGATTTGGATTGTCCGGCCTATGACTGAAAGAAAAATCCGGACAAGCTCGAGGCAAGGTCAGTTCTGTGGAAGTTTGTGAGATATCCCAAGCATTCGCAAGGGAATATCTTCTACCACACCGAGAAACAAAAGGTGTTTTATTTATCGGCATTCCAACTTTTTAGGAAAAGGTAATTTTTAAGGAAGAAATTTGTGGTCATGAGGTAGAACTAGAAGGAGTTCCAGCTATACAAACTACAGCTGATGATTTGATAGAACCGAAGAATTCAATAGTTCCCGATGAACCTCAGCCTCTCCGATGATCTGGTAGGGTTTCTTATCCGCCTGAGAGATACTTCAGTTTCTCGATGACAGTGGGAGAGAGGATTGCATCATGAGATGATGACCTAACTAGTTTCGAGCAGGCCATCAAGAGTAGGGACTCTGTAAGAATGGCTGGATGCTAAGCGATCTGAGATGGAATCTATGTACACCAAAAAAGTATGGACTTTGGTTGCTATATCTGAAGGGTTAAATCCCCATCAGGAGCAAGTATATCTTGAGAAGATTACTTGGTGTACATAGAAAAGTTGAGACTTTCAAAGCTAGACATTTTGTAAAAGGTTCTCTTCATCAACCAGGTGTGGATAATGATGAAATCTTTTCTCCAGTGGCTATGCTTAAGTCCATCCGGATCCTATTTGCCATTGCTACATACCATGACTACGATATCTGGCGGTTGGGTGTCATGACTGCTTTTCTAAATAATGATTTAGAAGAAAGCGTCTATAAGTACACAGCCAGAGGGCTTCGTAGACAGTGAGAGCAGCGAAAACATGTGCAAGTTTCTTTACAGGTTAAAGCTGGCATCGTGGAGTTGGAACATCTGTTTTGATGTGGTAGTCAAAGCGTTTTACTTCATGAAAATAGTAGATGAACCTTGTATATACAAAAAGGTAATAGAGATTAAAGTGGTCTTCCTCGTATTGTACATGTATCATATACTCTGGATAGGAAAGGTGTTTCCTATGCTACACTCGGTCAATCTCCTCTTATAACATTGATTCTCCATATAGGATCAAGGTGATACCTCCTAAAATCCTGGATTTTGGATCTATGAGATAGATCTAAGTGGATGTTAGGATTCTCACTAGGTGTAGTGAAATGGTATCAATAAATCCTCGGGAGAATCACTGGATAGCTTCCAGGGTGGTAAAGACGACTGAAATTCAGTCACAGGCATTGTCTTTACCCTCAGTGGAGGGACGGTATGTTGGAAGAGTTCCAAGATAGATACCGTGACAAACTAGACGATAAAGGCTGGTGACATCGCTATCAAAGATGCTACCAAAGAGGAAGTCGGTGTGTATATTTGTTCATGAGATGAACTAGGTTCCTTCTATTGTGTGACAATGGAGGTGTGGCTTTTGGCCTAGGAACCCCGGTCCCATCAGTGACCTAGATATATTCTAAGGCAGTAACACCTGATCATGGAGATGGTTGATCTCCAAGAGATCGAGGTTAGGAGAGTAGACTCATAGGTTAATACGGCGGATCCACTCACTGAGGCCTTTCCTACGAGAGACTTTTATAGGATGTTAGGTATGCTATACTACAACAACTGGCCTTAGTGCAAGTGGGAAATTGTTAGTTGTATGTATGCCCTAGAGGCCATTATTGTACATGAGATGTATATTATAGTGGATGCTAGGACATATATAGGGAGGACTTTCTTGCTCGACATGATAGTACGCTAGCTGGTTGCTCTTTATCTTAACATGTATACTTACTGTTTCTCTGTTACATGTTGATAAAGGCCTTAGGATGTGTACTTGACTTCGAGGATTATGATGCAGATCATACTAGTGGGGCTTGGGTAGTCCATGAGTTCATCCTTCAATGTTCCTAGTCGTAGGAATATCGAGATGGGGCATCGATATTCCAGATTAGACTAGTGTATATCTTCTCGAACCATGTGATAGGCGATGGATGATCCCATATCCATTGGTTTTTGACATCAGAGATGGTATACGGGTGCTCAGTGAAGACTGGGTATACTGAACGGACTCGCCGAGAACTCCTAGATGGTATTATACCTCACGTCAGATAGCAGTTCTCTGGTGACACTGGTGCAGGTTAGTATGCTGACCCGAGATCGTCATAGAGTCTTGTGTGGCTCCCACTGTGCTTTGATTTCCATCCTACCACACTCTACTGAGTCGTGCAAACATGTGGTTTTTGGGTACAGTCCCGAGTCACATAGAGGCAATGAGCGAGAGGAGGGGATACGTCTATCCCGATATTAGTGGTTGATGTTGCGCTATGCTCGATTGGCCATAACTGAAATCCCTGGCCAGGATAGATGAGATTTACTGGTAAGTGTTACCAGTAGTTTCTCGCCTATTATGGACCTTACATCGGCATGACTTATCAAATTACCGGGGTCTGATGTTTACCATTCCTAAACTAGATATGCGACATATTAGACGAACAGACCGGACTGTACGGTAAGTGTTACTGATTGGATTCACAGGAGTATTAGCAGGATTGCTTGTTGATCTTCTGATCGCTCAATACCCGGGTGGCCATTACGTTTAGCACGCCTCTTGCGGCTTGTGGGTGTTTGATATGATCATCACCTACTGCCGGCGTATTGACTAGTCTTTAGAGTCCTATACAGAGGTTTCCTGGCTCAGGCGAAACGGAGTATGAGCACATATGAGATATGTGTGGGACCGAGATTAATACGCGTATGTGATACCGTATTCTATTCTCACGATTTGTATCATCGGTCAGTTATATGAGGTATAGCCAGGTTATCGAATCAAGTGTTGATTCGATAGATTGATACACATGATATTACTCGGTTATATATGATATGACCGGATCATTAAATAAAGTGTTGATTTGATGATTTAATGTATAATTATATATTTGATATATTACTTTACATTAACTAGTATTGGCTCACTTAAGATTGTTTCTCTCACTTGATGTGCACATAGTGTATATATGATATATGTTTGTATACATGTTTGTATCATGCTTGATGATACATGCAAACTTTGGTGTGTATCACTTACACCATGCTACCAATAATGAGGGGTTTTAATTATCTTAGTAAATTAAAATGAGGTGGAAATTGGTCATGGCATGAAGCTTTTGGATAACCATTGACTAAGTCTACTTGATTTGTTTTACTTAAGATATTTTAAACATAATCATTATTATTTTGCCATGGTTATGTCTCGATAATGGTTAGTACATGATACTAACTCACCCATGGTTGCATAACTCATTCATGTTTTGGTTTATTTTCTTGAGTTGCTTTCTTCATCTTCTTCCTCTTGCTCTCTAGCTCCATGGAAAATGATGAAAATGAGTGAGAAAATAAAATCTAAAGTGAGCAAAATTCATCTTCATCATCCTACACACTTGCTTGGGTAGTATAGGGTGTTCTCTTCACATAGTTCATGACCTAGTGAAGGCTTAGCTTGAGTTTGAGTCTCCTCGACGTAGATCATCTTCGGCCTCGAAGACTGCGAGCAAGCTTGTTCATTTCTCCGAGGGAACCCATACTAGAGTTCGGGAGATCCATGATCGCAGCGAAGGGACGTCAACACGGAGCTTTAGAAGTGAAGGACAGGTCTACAAAGGTTGTATTCCTCATTCACTTCATTATGTAATGTTTGATTACATGTTATATTACCCTAGTTTTCTAGTATGATTCCTTGGATGTTTGCTTAGCACCCCCCTTAATTTTTGTTATGGCATACTTGATGCTTGCAAACCCTAGGCTAGGTGCTTAGGAAATCCCAACAAATTCTAATGTGTCATGGCACTACTAATGATGTGTAGTGTAACATATGCGTCTGTGCTCGTGCAGCATGGCAATCATTAGTATTTGTGCAAGTGTTCTAAAAGTGTAATAGCCAACTCATATCGACATCTACATATGCAATATACATTATAATGGTCCTACAGTGACATGGCAATACCAATGTGGTTTAGTGTAACATTTTTACGTACTTGTGCAGCATAGTACTCATTGGTAGTTATGCAGTGTTCTATCAGAGTGTTCGTTTTACGGAAACGTATAACATTAATAATTATAACGTAAGCAAGTAAAGTAAATATAATCTTTATTTACGAGTCTAAAGGTAACTTGGCCGTTATTCGACATACTAATCTCATTATCATCAATACAGTATAATATCTAGTACAATACCTTATATTATTACTATATCAAATTCACCTCTAGTACTGCCTGGTCTTTCATAACAATTTACCCTAACCATAAGTAAACTACATGCAAATGAGTATCATACTATATGCAATTTAACTTCAATATCCATATCTTAAATAATTACCAAAACTATTATATACCACACTACTATTTATAAGGTTACGGGGGTGCTATACGCCATCCACCCGACTTGCCCCGTAGATGAAAATCTACTCACCACTTGATGAGCTTGCTGAAATCCACGCTGCTATGTCCCCCAGCTCCATCTCAGAAATTTTCTCAATCGTACCTATAATCGTCGTTATACCATATCGACGTAAATATCATATCAAAACTCAAAACAACGAGATAGGCACCCATAGGTTAGAACTTACAGCGTACTTAACCCAAAACGACAATACAATCCTGTTGTTAACGTACAAACGTTAACGGTTCCGTTGCAGTTTAATATACGAAAAATCCGTATCGTAAATATAAGAAATTTGATAAAACCTTAGCTATTTACTCCCAGAGAATCCCAGATTTCTCTGTATAATTATTTAGACAAATCAAACAATACAAAAACTTATAAAATACCAAACCTAAGCTGCAGAAGAAAATTCAACATCAAAACCCACCAAAAGTCTGGCGACCACGGGAATTATGGTGTTCTCACCGGCCAAAACATGGGGTTGGGATCTCGGGCTTTGAGTAAAGTTCTCTAGTGGTCTCATTATAGTTTTGGTCTTGTTAGTTTTTTTTCTGGTAGTTATACCTAATGGTTCCAGATTCAAGTTCAGTATGTTAAATATCACAATTTTTCCTGTTTTCTAACATTGCACACTAAAAATAGATATTTGCCAAGAGATTTTATATACTGAAATTATAATATAAACTAACTATACCAAACACCTTAACATAAACACAGAGAGATACCCTAAAATTTTCAACACCCAACTCCTACAGAAAACCGGCGAGCTCGGACATTCATTGAATGTTGTCGGCCAAACATCAGAGGAATAGGTCCGTCTTTCTAGTGGTTATTCTAGGTCCAATTTAAAATATGAAGGTACTGTTTGATTTTGTTAAAGATTACCTAAACTATAGCATATTCAAAACAGAGCCTAAATTTATCAAAATACGATATTTCCGATATCATGCTTCTAAACTAAAACAGAATTAAACTAAAAATCTGCAGAGTTGGAACTTATACCTATTGAAAGATCACTGAAAGACTCCTTCCAAGATGCACAAGCTCAAAAGATCCTAGCATGAGGGTGGTGGTAGTGATCCTTAGCACTTAGTTCTCATCTCTTCTCTTTTCTTTAGTGTGATCTAAGCTTTTCTTTATTTTCTAATTTTGCCAATTGTTTCTAATTTTATCTCTCAACTGAAGCAAAAGAAAGGATAAGAATAGGGGAGTGATGAGGTTTAAGAGGAGGTGTCATCAAGAAGAAGTGTGGTGTATCCATGCAAGTAGGAGGTGTGTGAGCATGAAGTGTTCATGCTTGCATGAAGTGTTATCTAGATTATGATATTCCAAGTGTTTAATTTAACCTTAACCATGTCCCTAGCCCTTTTACACATAAACCCTCACGACATTTCCAATTTCCAAGATTAATTAAACTTTTCACAAAACCCCTCATGACATTTATTATTATATAAACAAACTATTTTCTTAACTAATTTAACCTACTATATATTAAAAGGCCTTATGTTACTACAAAATTTAAATTAACATTTTTAATTTAATTAATTAATTAATTAATTATCTAAAATATCTCAAATTGTTACATTATTACTTATTTTTATATTAAATTTTAGGGTCAAATAAAATTGATGAAAAAAGTGAAGAATAAGATGATTGTTTTTTTATTTAAAAGAAAATCTAAAACCCTAGAAATAAAAGAAAAAGAAAAAGAAAATTTAATTTACATAACGCATTAAAATGGATATGCATCCGTATTAACCATTCAAAAATTTTATCTTTAATTCTGCAGGAGTAGTAACATAAATTATAGCAATATGCATCAATAAACACTCTAAAATGGATATGCAAAATATGAATATGGTGTTTATAGCTAGGTGAAAAGAATTATGATCCAAGTTTAGCCAAATAATCTAGTGCAGTAATAAAAGATTTAAGTTTAAGAGAATTATTTAGTTGCGCTATCTTATCACTATATTAGCTAAACAGATCAAAGTCTTCAACATTAACACGCGGTATAAAATATCCAGTCGTAGGAATTAAAGGCACAACTTCATATTGCTTTCCATTAGGATTGGTTTTGTCACGCCCCGCTTCCCAGAGTACGCTAAGATGGGCACGTGACATATTCCACCATGCTACCTATGGATAGGAATTGTCCTTCCACAGTCACATTACGGCTGTAGAGATATCAAGAACAAATATAAAACTATCTAATACATGTCCATAAGCCAAAATAAAATGAGTCGATAATAATAATGCGGAAGCAAAAGATCCAATACAAAATAACTGGAATGTATGTCCCATAATGCGGGCTCATATGAGGTAATAAATGCAGAAAAGTAAAAGAACTAACTACTACTGAATCCTCACTGCTCAGCCTGCTGGCTGAAGTACTCTTGATCGGAATGCACCAAAGGTACGAAATCTGGGCCTTGCAAAACCCAGACGTCAGCGCGTCATGTCATCAAGCAATAAAATATAAACAGGGTAACAGGCAATGCAAATATAATCGCGAATGATAAAGAAGGTGTAACAGCAATATAAGTCGGGGCAGTGAAGGGTAGTGTGCAGTGAGTAAACTAAACCGGTCTATTGGGTTATCTACTCTCAAGTCTTTGAAATCAATTTGATGAATCATCGATGTAACTCAATAGTATCTCGTGCATGCCCGGAACCACGGTCTATGACTCTCGGGATGAAACCGAGACGTGCCACTAGGCACAAAAAGGAAAAGGGTACAGACCAACGATGTCAGCAGTATCGTCACGAGGCGGGCCTAGCCTCAAAAACTGATCAGTAAAAGCAAGCAACTGTCGAGTTACAAGTCAGGATTTCATCATTGATTTCCCCATACCCCAAGTTATGTATGTCAAGTCAGGTATTCAGTAATCAAAAACTAATGCCAACACAGGATCAGGTAGGAGCAGGTTTGTCTGGATAGACAACAGGAACGGTCCGTAAGGACTACATGTCCGGTTTGTTGGCATTAAACACAAGATCGGGTAACAGGAAAAGCCATGGTACATCAGGTCAAGTCAAGTAGTGTATTTAGATGTCATGTCATGTCAAAAGTGTACAGTACCATGTCATGTCAAGTAATATGTGTAGCAAGTCACGTCAGGGTGTACAAGATAACATGTGGATGCTCATAATCGACTAGCATAATCATGGTTATGAATAAACAAGCATGGTACTATCAGAACAATAAACAGGCACAGTAACATGATAGCGATAGGTGCATATTAAACTACTTAGTTGTACGGTTATCAGTTTGGTTTGAGGAATAGTTTTAACATTTCAGGAATGCAGTATTACACATGTGGATGATAAAATCATATTAATATGTATTATCACAATCTAGGGATGCAATTGAATGTGAATAAGGCTAAATGTATGCAGTCGGTCGTCCGATGGGGTAAAACTACAAAAAGGTAATATGGCTATAAAACAATTGTGATTACTAGGTATAGTCAACTAAATGCAACAATCAAGTTTCAAGTTTTAGATCTGAAATATATAAACGGAACATTGTACTGTTTAATCTGGAATTCAAAGCTTTAGATTTTATCTATAGATTTAATAGGAAAATAGATAGATTGATATATGAATAGTATGACTAGCATGTAGCAAGATTAACTTGCCTCGACGGGTCGCGATACGGAAAACGAAACGTTACGCGTCGGCGGGGAAAAGTCGCGACGCGCGCACGGTACACGGAAAGAGCCCAAACGACGAACAGTGGATTCACACGGGTCAGAGGTCCTTGCTGGGTCGTCGGGAAACGTCGTCGGCGTCAGATGATCAGCGATCTAAAGTAAGGATTTCCCAAAAAGAAAGTCATGCACAGAAAGTAGAAAACACAGAGAAGAAGAGTAGAGAAGAGAGGAAGAAGAAGAGGGAGAAGAAGGGATAGCTTACTGGGTTGCGGAGGATGTGTTGGTGGTGAGATCAACGGCGGTGAGGGTGCCGGCGAAGGGGTTTGGTGTACGGTTAGGTTTAGGGTTTGGTGTAGGGTTAGGTTTAGGGTTTGGTTGCTGGTTTTGGGTGCAAGGCTAGGTGCCGTAGTATTGTTGAGGGAATGAAGTAGAGGAGGGGAAAGGAATGAGGTGGTGATACCGGTGGGTGTGAGGCTAGGGTCGTCGGCGACGATCGGAGACGTGGGTTCAAGGGTGCTGTTCTGTGCAGGGTGCAACGGCCTCGGGGAGAAGGAGAAGATGCAGAGGAGGAGGAGATGGGCGATGAGGAGGCAATAGGGATGTCGACGAGGCTGAGGAGCGGGGGAAAAGAGTTAAGGTTTGAGGCAATGCAGCGGGTTCCATGGTTCTCGTGGTCGTGGGGTTTTTAAAAGAGAAGAGAAGAAGCAGGAGAAGAAGAGTTTTATGGAGGGAGGTGACCAGATCCTTAAGGCGGTGACCAGAGTCGAGGAATCTACAGTATTCGCGAGAGCTGAGAGAAAGGGTGCGAGAGGAGAGAGAAAGAGAAGGGAGAGAGAGATAGCTGCGGAGGAGAGAGAAGAAGAAAGAGAAAGGAAGAGAGAGGAGTCTGCTTGTGGGGCCCGGGTGCGCACACAAAAGGGAGTTTGATTGGCTGGAGAAGGATTTGTTTGGGAAAGAAATTCATTAAAGATTTCTAATATTCTCTAAGAATTATACTCGGCTAAGGAAAGGAAGAGAGATAAGAATCGGTGGGGCCCAGTGATATGGATGGAGAGTTTTGATTGGGTGAGGGGAAAGAGAATTTGTTTAGGAAAATTGCAAAAGATTTACTAGGATTTAAATATATGATATCATTGGTTTAAAAATGTTTTATAATAGGCTGAAAAATATTTTGGCTGATTAAAAGATTTAGAAAAAAATAAGATTTGGCGGAAATACAAAATATTTCAGAATTGCGCCCGGGTCGGGTCCAAAAATTTGAATTTGAAATATGAAAAAATATTAGCAAGTTCCAAAATTCGAAATGAAGGATTTTGTAATGAAAAAGCATACCCCTAAGAACGGACGCACGCACGTGCGCGTAGTCGTCCAAACACGTCTGTTCCACTAAACGGGACGAGAACACGATGTAAGGACGCTACCACGGGGTTAGGGGTATCAAGCAGGCCATGGCAAGTATTTTTAATTTATTTTAAATGACTTAAATTGTTATATGCAATAATATGAAATTTCGGGGTAAACTATAACTAGTAACAGCCAAAGCATGATAAATGAAATAAATACCACAACCACCTATACGGTTACAGAAATTTGTAGAACTGGACTTGGTTGTTACATTATACCCAACTACAAAAGAATTTCGTCCTCGAAATTCCACGAACACAAAAGGATAAACGACCAATAACTACAAGAAAAGATGGGGAAACTTCTGCATGATTTCATCTTCTCGTTCCCAAGTTGACTCTCCATGTGAGCGACTACCCCAAGAAACAAGTACAAGAGGGATAACCTTGTTCTTAAGAACCTTTTCCCTTCGATCCACAATTGCAACCGGTCGCTCCTCAAAAGTCAAATCTTCTCGTACAGTCAGCTCCGAATGATCCAACATATGTGTTTCATCTCGAACATACTTACGGAGTTGTGATACGTGAAACACATCATGAACATTCGCCAAGGATTGTGGTAACGCCAATCGATACGCTACCTCACTAACACGCTCCAAGATCTCAAAGGGTCCAACGAAACGAGGGCTGTGCTTTCCTCGACTTCCAAAAAGAATCACCCCTCTAGTCGGTGATATATTCAAGAATACCAAATCACCCACGGCGAACTCTAGAGGTCTTCTCGACGTATCTGCCCAACTCTTCTGTCTGTCTTGTGCTGCTTTCATATGATTCCGGATAGCATTAACTTTCTTAACTGTCTGCACAACCAAATCTGGTCCCAACACTCTTCGTTCACCGACATCGTCCCAACAAACAGGTGAACGACACTTGCGACCATATAGAGCTTCGAATGGAGCCATTTGAATCGTCGTCTGGAAACTGTTGTTGTAAGAAAACTCCACCAAATGCAGATGATCCTCCCATGAACCTTTGAAGTCCAACATGCAAACTCTCAACATATCTTCAAGAGTTTGGATCGTTCTCTCCGACTGGCCATCTGTTTGAGGATGATAAGCTGTGCTAAACTTCAATCGAGTCCCCAAATTTTCCTGTAAGCTCCTCCAGAAGTGTGATAAAAACCGAGTGTCACGATTGGACACGATGCTCACCGGTACTCCATGCAATCTTACAATCTCCTGCACGTACCGCTCCGCCAAAGTTTCTGTTGATTGACCAACCCGAAAAAGAATGAAATAAGCTGCCTTGGTCGAACGATCAACAATCACCCAAACTGCCTTTTTGCCGTTTGGACTCCGCGGTAGAGCTGTTACGAAATCCATGGTTATATGTTCCCACTTCTACTGAGGAATTGGAAGTGGTTGTAATAAACCAGCAACCCTTTGATATTCAGCCTTAACTTGCTGATACACCAAGCACTTTGCCACAAAGCGAGCAATCTCCCGTTTCATGCCTTCCCACCAGAAATGCTGTCGTATATCTCGGTACATCTTCGTGCCTCCTGGATGTACGGAATATGTTGAACTGTGTGCCTCCTTCATAAGTTCTTAGCGAATATCTCCTTTTGGCATCCACAAACGGCTACCATACCTCAACGAACCATCTTCATGGATCAGTAAATCCGTTCGAAGTCCGGCTTCAACCTGTTCTCGAAACTTTCGCAATCTAGGGTCCTGCGGTTGCGCTGCTTTAATATTCTCGATCAACGACGAATGTACTTGCAGCTGTATCAACAGTCCCGAAGAATGCGGTAGCACAACCTCCAAATCAAATCTTCGAAAGTCTTCAATGAGTTCCTTCCGTGAAGTCAACATCTGAATTGCTGGTAACCGACTGAGCACATCCGGCACAACATTAACTTTCCCCGGATGATACTTAAGATCCAGATCGTAGTCGGCCATCAGCTCCAACCATCTACGCTGCCTCATATTAAGCTCCTTCTGCGTGAACACATACTTCAAACTCTTATGACCAGTGAAAACTTTGACCCTTTCGCCCAAAAGGTAGTGTCTCCAAATCTTCAAAGTGAAGATCACAGCCGCAAGCTCCAAGTCGTGAGTGGGGTAGTTCTTCTCATGGGTCTTCAACTGTCTCGATGCGTACGCTACAACCTTCCCATGCTGCATCAAAACGCATCCCAATCCTTTCCCAGAAGTGTCACTGTGAATCACCAATCCTCCGGAACTGTCTGGCACGGTCAGAATAGGGGCGGTTATCAATCTTTGCTTCAACGTCTCAAAAGCTGACGCACACCTATCCGTCCACACAAAAGGTACCTCCTTGCGCGTAAGCTTGGTCAACGGCTCCGACAAACGAGCAAAGTTCTCCACAAATCTTCTGTAATACCCGGCGAGTCCAAGAAAACTTCTTATCTCCACAACATTCTTCGGACTCGGCCAATCTCGAACTGCTACAATCTTTTCGGGATCGACGGCGATTTCATCACCAGACACAACATGCCCCAAAAACTTTACTCCTTCTAGCCAAAATTCGCACTTGCTCATCTTCGCATATAACTTCTCTTGTCTCAACGTCTGCAGTGCGATCTTCAAATGTTCAGCATGCTCTTCAAAACTCTTCGAGTAAACCAGAATATCGTCAATGACCACCACAATAAACCGGTCCAAGAATGGTGAAAAGATTCGGTTCATCAAGTCCATGAATATAGCCGGTGCATTCGTTACTCGAAGGGCATCACTAAGTACTCATAATATCCATATCGAGTTCGGAACGCCGTCTTGCAAATATCCTTTGCTTTCACTCGGACCTGATGATATCCGGATTGCAAATCCAGCTTCGAGAATACCCTCGCGCCACTAAGCTGCTCAATAGTTCGCCAATGCGAGGGATCGGGTACTTGTTCTTAATAGTCACCCGGTTTAATTCTCAATAGTCGATGCACATCTTCTTTGTGCCATCTTTCTTCTTTACTAGAAGAACTGGAGCTCCCCAAGGCGAGTTACTGCTGCTAATCTAACCCTTCTCAAGCAATTCAGTAACCTGCTTCTTAACTTCCTCCAATTCCACCGGTGCTATTGGATAATACGCTTTAGATACTGGCGCTGCACCAGGAATAAAACCAACTGCGAACTCTACGTCTCGCCTCGGCGGCTAACCTGATATGTCCTCGAACACATCCATGAAATCTCGAACAATAGCTAGCTCTTCATCTTTAGCAACCTTCATCGACGAAAGATCATTAATTGTCGGCCTAACCCTAACCTCGACTGGCCCGACAGAACTGCTTCTTCTAAACAACCTCTGGGTGTCCGGGAATCTGGAAATTCGCTTTCTTCACTCTACACTCAATGTGAGCGGGGAAATGTCGAGAAATTCCATTCCCAAGACTACATCAATACTGCCAGTAACAACTTCCAAGACCTCTGTAATAGCTCCCCAAATAAACTGCTCCTGATCTGGAAGCTGCTCTTGCGGCGGCTCCCGGGTATCTTCCTTCAATCTTAGCCTTGACGGACAATTAACAATGGTGTGATCCTCTGATCCACAAATCAGACAAAGTTCAGGCCTCTTACAACAATCTCTTCGATAATGACCCGGTCGTTGGCAGAAGTTGCACAACATCCTTCCCATTTTCTTGGGTAATACTGGCCTCCGAACATTCTCTTCCTTATGAAGTTTCGACGGACAACCATTGATTGTATGATCCGCTGATCCACAAACCAAACAGAGTCCATGCTTTCTCTGACACTCCCTTTGCACATGCCCAGGCAAACGGCAAAAGTCACAGATCACGCTCCCTCTCCGACCAGCAACGATTGTTTTCTTCATTGGTGCTACACTGCGTCGGTTCAACGAAACACTTCTACATACGGCCGTTTGGTTTAGTGCAAACGCCGGCTTCAGCTCGGTCTGTTGCTTGTGGTCCTCAAGAAAGTTATGAATTACTCCAAGCAAAGTAGCATCATCCATACACCTTTGGTACGATTGTAGATTCCTGGCCTCCATGATACTGCAACCAAACACCAACTAGTATTAGTACGGTAATAGATTCAACATATAGATCAAGGATATGAGTCAAGGCTAGAACTCCAAGTTACTTAAATAGAGTACCACATTGTAACTATGCCGCGGTATCATAGCTACAATTACATAACTCCACCCAAGTCGCCTAAGTTCTAGAGATAACAAGGAATCAAGTTTCGAGTCGATATGCAAAGGAAGTTTGCACACCGTAAAAGTTATAATCAGGAAGAGCTTAGATTCAAGGACGGTAAAACGGCAAGGTGGCAGGACATGTTTCCTAAACACGAGTATTCTGATTCGTTTATTGGGTACAATACCCTACTACAAAAGAATCAACCCGACTAACCAATTGCTCTGATACCAAAAGAACCATGTCACGCCCCGCTTCCCAGAGTACGCTAAGATGGGCACGTGACATAGACAACCATGCTACCTGTGGATAGGAATTGTCCTTCCATAGTCACATTACGGCTGTAGAGATATCAAGAACAAATATAAAACTATCTAATACATGTCCATAAGCCAAAATAAAATGAGTCGATAATAATAATGCGGAAGCAAAAGATCCAATACAAAATAACTGGAATGTATGTCCCATAATGCGGGCTCACATCAGGAAATAAATGCAGAAAAGTAAAAGAACTAACTAATACTGAATCCTCACTGCTCAGCCTGCTGGCTGAAGTACTCCTGCTCGGACTGCAGAAAAGGTTCGGAATCTGGGCCATGCAAAACCCAGACGCCAGCGCGTCATGTCAACAAGCAATAAAATATAAACAAGGTAACAGGAAATGCAAATATAATCACGAATGATAAAGCAGGTGTAACAGCAATATAAGTCGGGGCAGTGAAGGGTAGTGTGCAGTGAGTAAACTAAACTGGTCTATTGGGTTATCTACTCTCAAGTCTTTGAAATCAATTTGATGAATCATCGATGTAACTCAATAGGATCCCGTGCATGCCCGGGACTACGGTCTAAGACTCTCGGGCTGAAACCGAGACGTGCTGCTAGGCACAAAAAGGAAAAGGATACAAACCAACGATGTCAGCAGCATCGTCATGAGGCAGGCCTAGCCTCAAAAACTGATCAGTAAAAGCAAGCAACTGTCGAGTTACAAGTCAGGATTTCATCATTGATTTCCCCATACCCCAAGTTATGTATGTAAGTCAGGTATTCAGTAATCAAGAACTAATGCCAACACAGGATCAGGTAGGAGCATGTTTGTCTGGATAGACAACAGGAACGGTCCGTAAGAACTACATGTCCGGTTTGTTGGCATTAAACACAAGATCCGGTAACAGGAAAAGCCATGGTACATCAGGTCAGGTCAAGTAGTGTATTTAGATGTCATGTTATATCAAAAGTGTACGGTACCATGTCAAGTCAAATAATATGTGTAGCAAGTCACGTCAGGGTGTACAAGATAACATGTGGATGATCATAATCGACTAGCATAATCATGGTTATGAATAAACAAGTATGGTACTATCAGAACAATAAACAGGCACAGTAACATGATAGCGATAGGTGCATATTAAACTACTTAGTTGTACGGTTATCAGTTTGGTTTAAGGAATAGTTTTAACATTTCAGGAATGCAGTATTACACATGTGGATGATAAAATCATATTAATATGTATTAACAAAATCTAGGGATGCAATTGAATGTGAATAAGGCTAAATGTATGCAGTCGGTCGTCCGATGGGGTAAAACTACAAAAGGATAATATGGCAATAAAACAATTGTGATTACTATGTATAGTCAACTAAATGCAACAATCAGGTTTCAAGTTTTAGATCTGAAATATATAAACGGAACATTGTACTGTTTAATCTGGAATTCAAAGCTTTAGATTTATCTATAGATTTAATAGGAAAATAGATAGATTGATATATGAATAGTATGACTAGCATGTAGCAAGATTAACTTGCCTCGACGGGTCGCGATACGGAAAACGGAACGTTACGCGTCGGCGGGGAAAAGACACGACGCACGCACGGTACACGGAAAGAGCCCAAATGACGAATAGTGGATTCACACGGGTCAGAGGTCCTTGCTGGGTCGTCGGGAAACGTCGTCGGCGTTAGAAGATCACCGATCTACAGTAAGGATTTCCCAAAAAGAAAGTCATGCACAGAAAATAGAAAACATAGAGAAGAAGAGTAGAGAAGAGAGGAAGAAGAAGAGGGAGAAGAAGGGATAGCTTACTGGGTTGCAGAGGATGTGTTGGTTGTGAGATCGACGGCGGTGAGGGTGCCGGCGAAGGGGTTTGGTGTAGGGTTAGGTTTAGGGTTTGGTGTAGGGTTAGGTTTAGGGTTTGGTTGCTGGTTTTGGGTGCAAGGCTAGGTGTCGTGGTATTGTTGAGGGAATGAAGTCGAGGAGGGGAAAGGAATGAGGTGGTGATACCGGTGGGTGTGAGGCTAGGGTCGTCGGCGATGATCGGAGACGTGGGTTCAAGGGTGCTGTTCTGTGCAGGGTGCAACGGCCTCGGGGAGAAGGAGAAGATGGAGAGGAGGAGGAGATAGGCGATGAGGAGGCGAGAGGGATGCCGACAAGGCTGAGGAGCGGGGGAAAAGAGTTAGGGTTTGAGGAAATGCTGCGGGTTCCATGGTTCTCGTGGTCGTAGGGTTTTTAAAAGAGAAAAGAAGAAGCGGGAGAAGAAGAGTTTTAAGGAGGGAGGTAACCAGATCCTCAAGGCGGTGACCAGAGTCGAGGAATCTACAGTATTCGCGAGAGCTGAGAGAAAGGGTGCAAGAGGAGAGAGAAAGAGAAGGGGGAGAGAGAGGGTTGTGGAGGAGAGAGAAGAAGAAAGAGAAAGGAAGAGAGAGGAGTCTGCTTGTGGGGCCCGGGTGCGCACACAAAAGGGAATTTGATTGGCTGGAGAAGGATTTGTTTGGGAAAGAAATTCATTAAAGATTTCTAATATTCTCTAAGAATTATACTCGGCTGAGGAAAGGAATAGAGATAAGAATCGGTACGGCCCAGTGATATGGATGGAAAGTTTTGATTGGGTGAAGGGAAAGAGAATTTGTTTAGGAAAATTGCAAAAGATTTACTAGGATTTAAATATATGATATCGTTGGTTTAAAAATATTTTATAGTAGGCTGAAAAATATTTTGGCTGATTAAAAGATTTAGAAAAAAATAGTATTTGGCGGAAATATAAATTATTTCAGAATTGCTCCCGGGTCGGGTCCAAAAATTTGAATTTGAAATATGAAAAAATATTAGCAAGTTCCAAAATTCAAAATGAAGGATTTTGTAATGAAAAAGCATACCCCCAAGAACGGACGCACGCACGTGCACGTAGTCGTCCAAACACGTCCATTCCACTGAACGGGACGAGAACACGATGCAAGGACGCTACCACTGGGTTAGGGGTATCAAGCAGGCCATGACAAGTATTTTTAATTTATTTTAAATGACTTAAATTGTTATATGCAAGAATATGAAATGTCGGGGTAAATTATAACTAGTAACAGCCAAAGCATGATAAATGAAATAAATACCACAACCACCTATACGGTAACAGAAATTTGTAGAACTGGACTTGGTTGTTACAGGTTTCAATGAAGAAAGGTAGTATTTGAGGCGTAAGTTCAACTGTTAAAGGCTCAAAAGGATTTTCAAAATTTATTGGATGGTTTGAGGAATCTAAATCATTCATATGATTAAATTCATCCTTAAATTTTTTTCAAAACTTTGACCAAAATAGCTTTCTTCAAAATTAAACATCTCTTCCTCATACATTTCTTCTATTATTATAGTGAAGTTATCAAAAATTTCATCATATCACTCATCCAAGAATTCTTTTTCCTCTTCTTTAAATTAATTCATTGGTTGACTTGTATCATCGAAAATGTGGGATCCCGCTTTAATTTTTCTTCAACAATTTTATTATACTTTCCTACTAAAATTGTAGGCTCCCTATCAACAGTTTTCTCAAAAATTTTATCAAAGTAAATCTCATTCAAATCACAAAATTTCTTTAAGATGCGGATTCAATATCCAAAATTTTCTCAAAATTTATATCAGCTATTGTTATTTCGTCAGAAACATCTTCCTCAAAAATTTTACAATCAGTTAGATCAAACATCTCGATCTCACACATATCATCAGTTAAACCATCTTCATTTAAATTCATTGTTAGGGGCCAAATTGGAATTTCAAATTCTGGAGGGTCTGTTTCAGTCGGACTCGACGGAATCGCGTACTCTTTTTTCTCACTATGTATTGCTACAGCTATCTAATCAATAAACATCTGAATATTCTTTAATGTTTGTTTTATTGGTTTAATTTTATTTTATAGAATTGTATCCAAATGCTTATCAACATAATCAACTCTTGTATCATTATCAACTTCTGCTTAAGGATTGAAAGTTTGATACGGTTGATAAGAATATGATTGAGTATGGTCATAAAGCGGGCCAACATCATAATATGATGGTATTTGTTGGTCTATAAAATTGGGTGGAATGAAAGTTGGTTTATTTTGAATTGGACTATTTGGAGAACCTATATGATAATAAAGGTTGGGTTGGAACTGTGGGCCTAAATTGTTGTTAGGAACTTCAGAATAAAGCTCTTGATTCCCACAAAATTTTTGTTGGTTTCTCCAATTACCAAATCCAACGATAAAAAGACAATTTTCATAAACATGATATGTATCTTCAGAGTTAGTGTAAAAAGATTGATAAAGTGGATTACTAGTTACTTGGTGATTAACTATTAGTGCTTCCACCTTTTTCTAATCATATGCTACCCGAGGGATTGGCAACCTTGCCGGGAATTTTGAAGTTGTGGTTGGCCATGAACTAACGGGTAAACCTGAGCAAACCGAAAATGAAGATAAAGAATCTCTATCCTATTTTCGATTGTCCTCTCCCAGGTGGTTGGGTAGATATGCCCCTGATCCTGGTAGTGAATAAGGAAAAGAGCATAGGCTTGGAACACAAGGCTTTGTGTTCAATTCAATCCTGGTAGAATCCCTAAAAGAAGTCACTTAACTATCCGGGTCTGCTAGTCTAGCTATCTATCTTAGGCCCGCATCCCTTCTCCTCAAGAGGGGAGTAAGTGCCCAAGAGTGAGGGGTACCTTACCCGGCACGAGTAAGCAAGTCAAAACCGCAAAGCTCGGATTTTGAACCTCCATTTGTTTCAAAAGCCAAACCTGTAAAGCACTTTGTCCAAGCAGTCCCAACGCATTTTATCATATGCTTTTGCTATTTCTAACTTGACCATAAGAAGATGATCATTCCTCCCCTTCTTGGTCTTCCAGTGCATGGTTTCTTGGGATAGCATCACATTATCCGAAATGCTTATTCCTTCCACAAAAGCTGCTTGCTCCTCTGATATCCACTTTGGCAGCACAACATTAAGGCAATTCATAAGGACCTTAGCTATCATTTTGTATACCACGTTACAAAAGCTAAGAGGCATATACTGGTTCTTTTTGGGTTTTCACATTTCGAGATCAGGACTATAAGCGTTGCCTTTCATTGAACTGGCAGGTTACCTTTATCCAAAATGTGCTCAACCGCCATGAATATATAACTCTGCACATATCCTATCCTCATCGTTGGTTGTGGATGTGCAATTTGAATTATAACCGCTCCTCAATTTATTCATTCTAATGCAATCAGCTAGTGTTGGGTTAACTGGATAAAAAAAAATTCATATAAAGTTGGTTTAGCATATTCATCACCCATTTTTAAAAGTAAATACAGACTTAACAAATCACACACTAAATTCATAAACAAACATTAGATCTAGGGTCATCTAGGTCAAGTTACTAGACCCGCTCCTAGGCTTCCAAGGGACAAGTTGTAAGATAGATGCTCTACTGCCTCTTTACCAATCTTGTCGCTAAGTAAGTGCAGATAAGTGGGAGGTATCCGCTATATGAAAAATCGAAATAGCGGGCCTAATTAAGTAAACTATTTTCCTTAGACACACTTGTCTTAAACACCACAAGAAAAATGCAGATAAACAGTAAATTGCCCACAATCTTCTCTTGTCCTATGTGAGTGCAAATGTCCTTAGGGGGCTGAGTCTAGATATTTTTTAATTAATGTGGGTGAATGCATATGCTAGGTTTATGATTTGTGGGGTCTAGGAAGGGTGATGAAATCCCTACCGAATCTTGATTTTGGTTGTTGCCCCTTAAGATCTTTTTTAATATGAAAAATAAAATAAAATCAAACAAAATCTAAAACAATCAATAAAAATTAAAACTAATTTTTTAATTATTGTTTTTGGACCCAAAGAAATCTGCAAAAACTATTAGTTGGAAACAAATGATTAAGGAAGAACGAAATCATACCTAAAGTCTAGGGATTTGTCTCGTTTCTATTGCAAGTTTGACACTTCATAAAAAATAGAACAAAGTTCTGGAAAATAGACAAGAATTACTTCAGCCTACAACAAACCAATTTTCAAAACTCTAGAAATTTTCGACCGAATTGATGATTTTGATGGATTCAGCCGATTTTTTTTATTTGGGTCTCTGGCCAATTTTCCTGCTGCTCGTAATGATCCGATCTCCCTGAAAGTTTGTCTCGATTCCTGAAATAAAATCCAGAGAATTCGCACAATCAAAATAAAATAAAACTAATTTAAACTAAAATTTAAAACTAAAACTTAATTAAAATCAATTAAAACTACGTCTTCCCAGCAATGGCGCCAAAAACATGATTGAGTTTTTTATTAGTTCTCTAAATTAAACCGCAAGCATGCGGTGGTACGATCGTAATACTTAAGGGTCGATCCATAGAGAGGTGTCTTTAACTAATTTTAAATACAAGTTTAGAAAATTTTGATTTAAAAATTAATTGCAATTAAAATAAAAAATGCAGAAATTAAATAAGTGAGGAATTAAAAAGTTGGTTTTTCTTATAAAACAGATATCTAGGGTTTTGTTTTTTTTCCCTAATATGGTGATTTAAATGATAACTTTATTTCTTTTTCCCTAGTTTTAATTAATTATCTATCAATAACATACAAGCATAAGATAAATTATTATGAATAATCTTACCCTATGAAATATGTTATATAACTTAGAATTAATTAAAACCTTAAGTCTAGTTATTAAACTATCTAGGTATTACCGTCTATGTATATCTGTAGGTCGCGAATCTATCAATATCATCTTCTAGTTTTAGTCTAGATTAATTTAATTACTATATTAGAATACCTATGATCCATATTTTATTCTTACCATCCCTGATTAAGTTTCTAGGCATCAACTATTATAAACATAATTAGTTTGTAGATATCCTAATCTATCCATAACTTTTACTAAAGGTGTCAACCTTTTTAAATGTGAAAGTTACTTTTTTAGATTAGAAACTAAAAGAAACCTATGAGTTATAAGTTATTCTATTTAAAAGCAAGACAATAAAGTTCATACAAACACCCACAATATTAGTTGCAAAACAAAAACCTAGAATAAGAAATTAGTTACGCATATTAAAAAGTAAGACAATATAAAATAAAAAATACATTTTTATTAAAAATTAAAACTAAAATACTTACAATGAAGTTGATCTCTTTAAGAAATTTAAACAAGTTATTGCCAAATGAGAGATGATAAACCCTAAAACTATATAAGGCTATTTATAATTTTCATGACTTTACGAAGAATCAGAACAAAGTATCTAAAATAACTAAACAATAGCAACTAACGCCAAAAATCCTATTTCCATAGACTTCAGAATTTCGGCCAAAACTGCTCTTTATTTTGTTTCGGCCAACATTTTGTCTTTGATCCACTTTGGGGTTGTTGTAGAGTTTGTTATTTGATCTCTGGATTCTGGGAATTCGTTCCCATTTGCATAATTAGTTCCCAGTATTTGATTTTGCTCTATGATCTCTGTATTATACACGTAATCCGTCTTTTAGGATAATTTTTCGTTTTTTGCATCTAAGCCCTATAACCTGTATAAATTAACAAGAGGACCGAAAACAACATAGTATATAACAATAAAATAATAAAAAAGTTAGAAAAATATGCAATAAATTACACCAATTATTACGTCATAGCCCTCTGTGGAGGCAGGTTGTATATAGTCACCATAATGGGCCAAGTATTGTGAGTACATCTTCCGCGAACCGTCCCAAATGGACTGAAACAGTTGCTCACAATTCCCAGCCTCACGTTATGAGGGTCTGCGCTGAATATAGAATGTTTTTCATCTAAAATTTTTCATGATATTGAATCTCTAGGATGACTTATTTTTCTCTCTTCACGAGGCGCTTTATGGCGTCACTGCATTTTGGACACCGTCTCCTCACACATAAATAACTGTTGGAGCCTCGGTATTAATGAAAAATGATGAAGAGTCTTCACAGGCACATCACTCGAATGAGAGTCTTTCATAGGCTTGAATCGATTGGTCTGGCACATGGAGCAGTTTCTGAGTGTGGCGTGTTTATTTCGAAACAAAACACGGCCATTCTCTTATGCATGGATTTTGTCACACTTTAGGCCGATATTTGTAAGTATCTTTTGTGAATCGTACCAGTTCGGTGACACTTCATTTCTGTCAGGAAAATCTTCCATCAACAATGCTAAGAGATTAATGAAAGACCGGTTACTTCATCTGTTCTTGCATTCTCTCTGAAAGAGACATACGAAAAATGACAGTTTTAAAAATCCTTTGCAATTTAGATATAGATGGATTCTTGAGACAACCATGTACTTCTCCAATAACAAGTGTTCGGTACTTTCTGTATCATCAGAAAGTCCCGCGGCATTTTGTCGGGCCTCGGTCCTTGCTCACGGAATAAAATACCACATGGAACAAAGTGTCATGCCAAAGGGCAGGGCCACCTCTTGAATATGTGGGGACAACCTCTTAAGTCTTTAGGACCCACTGTAAACAATGGAGAATCTTCAGAATGCATTCCGAAAGAGGGCAGATCTGTACTATACATGGAATGATACCACTCTTTAATGCAGAGGCGTCTTTTAAGTGAACCGACACTACAGGAACTTGAGAACTCCATAGTTAAGCATGCTCAAGCCAGGAAAATTCTGGGATGGGTGACCTTCTGGGAAGTGGCCCGTGGTCGGGCCGGGTTCGCTCCGAAGGACAAAATAGTACGGCTTCGGCCAGAGCGGGCAATACCGTTTGTGTTGGGTGTAGGTCATGACAGAATATTCTTGGTATATAGTAACGGCAGACTCTTTCAGGAGGCGGTTATCATTTCGGGCTTCTAAGGTGACATGAATGACAGAGTAGCTGTCAGAGTTAAAGTTTACCATTTTCTGAGGGGCAGTATGTTGAACAGTGATCTAAGCTGATACTAAGAAATAGCGCAGGATACTGATTAAATTCAGTGGATGATAAAATCTAAGAAGTTTGTTGGATTTAGAGTTCATTTATGAACTTGGTTTCATCAGATATCCAAACAAGTTCTAAGACAAGTATTGCTCATTTCGAGAGATAGTCATTCTTCGGGAAATTAAGATATAGAGAGATAAAGATAGAAACATTGGAGCGGATCTGCTCACTGAGGCTATTTCTCGAACACGAATGTTTCGCAAACATGCTTTGCAAAACTGATTAGTAGAGAAGTTGGGTGCATGGTAGCACATGGGCTGTGAGTATACGACACCGCAATAATTATCCTTAAGTGCAAGTGGGAGATTTTTGGTTATAGTGCCCTCAATGCAATTATTGTAATCGCAAGCATGCGATTATGATGATTGAGGGAGGATCTATATGGGTAGAACAGTCTTACTCGAGATGATAGTATTATATCTGGTTTTTCTTTATCATCATGTTCATGTATTATGTGGTATTACGGATCACTATTACATATTGATAGAGCCCATAGGATTCATGCTTGACTACCAGGGTTATTGTGGCGATCACACTTATGAGAACTAAGTAGTTTATAAGAAAATCCTTAAATGTCCATAGTCATGGGAATATCGAGACCGGGCATCGATATTCCGAAGTAGACTAGTGTATACGTTTCTTGACCCCGATGAGGGGCGATGGCCAGTCTCACTACCATTGGTGTTAGTTAGTCATCAAAGATAGTATACAGGTGCTCATTGGGTTATGAGTTACACTGGATAGACTCGCCGGGAACATGCTAGATGGTATTATACCTATTGTCAGGTAGCAATTTACTGGTGACATGAGTATAGATTAGTCTGTCGACTTGAGATCGTCATTTGTCTCATGTGAATTCCCAATATGCTTTGTTTACTACCTTACCACGGCTCTACTGAGTTGTGCAAACAGTTTTTAGTTGGGTACAGTTCCGAGCCATATGGAGGCAGTGAGCAGATCGTCGGGAATTCATCTCTCTTGGTATTAGACGTAGATGTCGCGCAATGCACAGGTGGCCATCACCAGAAATCATTGGCCAAGGTAGACGAGAATTACTGATTTGGATTAGTAGTTTCTCAGGGGTGATGGGCTTCACACCGGTATGACTTATCGCGTTATTAGGAGTCTGATTTTATCCACCTCCCTAGACCCGATATGCGATATCTTAGACGAACAGACCTGTTTACCGCCGAAGACCAGATTGAGACATTGGGATGTCTAGCCTGAATTTAGGGGCAGATACTATTTGTACTTATCCATCCACCTCTCCGAAGATACCAAGTTGATTTATGGTACCATATATTGGAGGTTTGGATAGATGCGACCGATGCAGTAGACTTCATCAGATTCCCCCTCATTTGTGAGGGGTTTTGATTATGAGGATGCTCTTCTTTGTAGGCGCAAGCCCCTGCAGTTAATTACGTTATCGCGTTGCGATTACAACTTTCTCCTGCTCCAGTAGTTCACTTCGTGTCGTGTCGTTATTAATTTTAGTTGCCCGTAGATTGTACACGGAGACTAGTTTATGTTGTCGCCCGTAGGGCGCGGATTAGTCAAAATCCGTATATTTTAGATTTGGGTTTGGGTCAAGGTTTTGTTTGACGGGGTCTACGTTGGTAGCTTGTTTTGCCAACGGGAATGAACTTAGGATGCAGATCTCATATAAATAAGATCCATCAGTTCATGGGATATTTGAGTTTGATCCAAGGATCGTTAGTCATATTTGAGACTGAGATCAACTTAGAAACAAATGAGCATATGAACCTAATTATAGTTTAAGGACATCACGGTCCAACATTTCCATTTTGGGGACGAATGTTAGTTTAAGGACATTTCGGTCCAACATTCCCATTTTAGGGACGAATGTTGGTTTAAGGGCATTTCGGTCCGTTATCGTCGTGTTTGAGATGACAAAAGTCGAGTTGTTGGTTGTTGGGACCCGCCACCTCTCTGAAGACGTTGAAGAATTACAATGACATATATCAGAAGTGTGGAAAGATGTACTCTTGAACCAAATCCCTTATTTGAGAGAAAAGATCATGGTGTACCTAAAAATCGTTAGTCATATTTGAGACTAAGATTATCTTAAAAGATATGAGATGAATATCATTTTAGATATCATTAATGAGAGATCATTAGTCATGTTTGAGACTAAGATCAATTTGGAAATCATGAGCATATGGGCTCGGTTGATTTAAGAGAAAGCTTAAATTTCACAGACTTAGCCAATTTAGGGCTAAAATTGGGTTTCTGTACTACCCAACAGTGCTAAGCACTTCAGACATATAGTGCTCATGTGTGTTTCATATGAGGCGTTGAAATAATGCTAAGCATTGGTCTTTTGTGGCGCTCACGTGTGTCTCACGTGAGGCACTCAGTTTTTGACTTCTTTTGAGCGTTCACGTGCATTTCACGTGAGGCATTAAGTTTTGGCGCTAACGTGTATTTCTAGTGAGGCGTTGCACTAGTGCTAAGCACTAAACTTTTCTGTTTTCGGTCGCTCATGTGTGTTTCACGTGAGGTGCTCCAATAGTGCTAAGCACTAACTTTTTCCGGCGCTCACGTGTGTTTCACGTGAGACGCTATGTAACTTGGCCTTGGATGCTCACGTGCTTTTCATGTGAGGCGTTTGAGTTCTTTTGGAGATTTAATCTCTGTTGGTATTTTTTTTAGAGAACTTAAACATCTGTTAATGGTATTTTGATCATTAATAATCACCAAGATTACTATTTTGAGGATGATCGGGTTCTTTAAGAACTAAGTTCCTGATTTGAAAGAACTAAGTTCCTAGAGTTTAAAACTCCATCTTTTTTCTTTTCAACTTTGTTCTTCCCTGAAACTTTAATTCTCAAGAACAAGATCTTCACGATAAGAATTAAATTCTCAACTTGTGGGAGACTTGTATTGTGGATCTCAGATCCAGAGAAAGAACTAAGTTCTTTTAAAGGGTTAAACCCTTCAATAGGTAAAGAAGATATTTGATATCTGTTTTTTTCTTTACCTAGGGTTTGAGATGAGGAAGATCTTCTTTTTTGAGAGAATTAAATTCTCTGTTGTTTTGAGAGCCTTCTGTATTTTACAGAAGTTTATGGGGTGGGCTCCTTCCTTTTTCTATATTGAGTCCTTTTTTCCTAGATTTGATCTTTTTGCTCCTATTTAAAGGAGAAGAGAAAAAATCAATTTGTTGAGAAAATTTCTTACTGAGAGATCATGATTGATTTCATAATCAATCAAAATGGTCTTAAAGATCAATTGGTGAATTTTATTCACCATTGGATTTTTAATCTAAAGGCTATTCATTTAATTGAGAAAATTTCTTGTTTATTTTAATAAAATTAGGAGAATATTTTCCTAAGATAGAATTTTATTCTATCATATGAATATCTTGTTAGCTTAACGAGATTAGAAAAATATTTTCTTAACATAGAATTTTATTTTATGATATGAATATCTTGATACTTTAACAAGATTATGAAAATATTTTCTTAACATAGAATTCTACTCTATCATATAATTGGTGGATGATTTTATAATCACTGTTGGATCTTTGATCCAAGTGTCTTCTGTTTAACAGAGAGGATCTTTCTAGTTTGAGACAGATCTGAGAAATATTTCCCACATAAAATTTAATTCTAACATTGGATATTTAATCCAGTAGAGAATGTCTTCTTTATTTAGAAAAATCAGGGGGATATTTTCGCTTAATAAAATTTTAGTTCTATTTTTTCATGATTTTATTATCACCATTGAATATTTGATCTAACGGCTCTGTTTAACAGAGAATATCCCAGATTTTAGGGAAATATCCCCATTCTACTCCCTTTAATTTGGACGCTGACACTCACGTGCTGTGTACGCCGGCGCTCACGTGTGTTCCACGTGAGGCGCCACTATAGGATTTAATCCTAATAGAAGCTGGCGCTGCTGCTCACGTGGGAAACACGTGAGGCGCCTACGTTTTTAATACGTGAGAACCAATATAGGATTTAAACCTATCTGAAGCGGTATCTACATGCTTTGTATGTAGGTGCACCTGTTTAATACATGGGGGTTTCCTTTATTTTTATAAGTGGACGGTAAGTTTTGAGCCAAAATTTTTGACGGGAACAAGACCGGACTGTATGGAGACTGTCACTTTCAGGCTCAGTAGGGAAATGGAGGAGTTTGCTTATCGACATTCCTTTCGTTCAATACCTGGGTAGCCGTAACGTTACATCTAGTCCCACCAACGTGCTTGTGGTTAAACCTACTGCCAGCGTATTGTCGAGTCTTTAGAGTCCCACAAAGAGGGTTTCCCAGCTCAGCTGAAACGATGTAGTGTACGTATTTTGATACGTACTTAAGTTCGATTAAATATGTGTTTTTGTACACGTATTTTTAATTGGACATTTTGTTGATACTAGCCTGTTTGAAAGATAGCCAGATTATCACATTTGGATGAAATGTGAACTAGTATTATATATCTCATTTGGTATCTCTCTTTTTGGTATTTGTATTTTGACAGAATACGGTATTTATAAAAATACGAGTATTTGTATAAATATGTGTATTTTTGTCTTGATACAAATATAGGTATTCGTATTTTATACGAATACGGTATTCATATTTTGATACGAATACGGGTGTATGTATTTGTATCATATACTTGTATTAGTGTATGTACACACACACACACACAAACGACATGGCTTGTTCTTTTCTTTTCATTCTTTCTTCCATTTGTTGGAGATGGTGCCCTCAGAGTCAATTATTGGATCACAGGCACGTGATTGCAATGATTGAGGGGGGACCAATCCCAGTAGGACAGTCTTACTCAAGATGATAGTATGCTATCCGGTTTACCTTTATCATCGTGTACTGCTTTAGGTGACCTTACGAGTCTATATTGCACGTTGATAGAGCCCCTAGGATTCTTACTTGACTACCAGCAGTATGAGGGCGATCATATAAGTGAGAGCTGGAGTCTATAAGCACATCCTTAAAAGGTCCCTAGTCGTGGGAGTTTCGAGACAGGGCATCGATTCTCCAGAGTAGACTAGTGTATACAGTCGAGACCCCGACGAGGGGCGGTGGCCGGTCTCACAAGCCACTGGTGTCAGTTGGTTCACCTAAGATGTATACAGGTGCTCATTGGGTTATGAGTACACCGGACAGGACTCGCCGGGAACCTGCTAGTTGGGATTATACCAGACGTCAGATAGCAGTTCCCTGGTGACATGTGTACATGTTAGTTCATCGACCTGAGATCGTCATTTGTCTCGTGTGAGTTCCCACTGTGCTTTGATTACTACCCTACCACGGCTCAAAGGAGTCGTGCAAACAGGTTTTAGTTGGGTACAGTCCCGAGCCACATGGAGGCAGTGAGCGGATCTGCAGGGGTTCGTCTCTCCCGGTATTGGGGGTGAGGTCGCGCTGTGTCTAGGAGAGCCAGAACATGAAAAGTCCTTGGCCAAGGCAGGAGATTTGCTAGTAGGTATTCCAGTAGTATCTCAGGGTGTTCTGGGCTACACTCCGACACGACTTGTACCGCTTTTGGGGGTCTGACTTTTACCAACCCCCTAGGCCCGCCATGCGATGCTCATAGACGAACGGACCAGACTGTACAGATATTGTCACTGACAGGCTCAGTAGGGTGTCAGGATGAGTTCGCTCGTCGACGTCCCTTTTGGTCAATATCTGGTGGCCCGTCACGTATGGCTTATACCTCTGACGTGCTAGTAGTTAAATCCACAGCCATAGTATTGACGAGTCTTTAGAGTCCACCACACTCAGTTACTCAGGTTTCGGGCGAAACGCTGTAGAGGCCGTATGGAGATATGGCAGGGTTCGATCAGATACGTGCGGTATTGCACGGATCGTGATCGGACGGATTTTACTAGCCGGCTTTGGCTTAAGCCGGATCCTAGTATTAGATAGTGTAGTTTTGTCTCTTTGCATTTGTGTTCAGTGGGAATACAAATGCGGGCATGTATATGCAGTAGCGGGGTTTTCCTGTAATTTGTTACGGGATCAGTTTTCTGAAGTTACCAGTTTGCATTCTGTTCCGGCCGGTTTTCTTTTATTCCTTCGCGGCCAGACTTTCTGATGGAGGGGTTATTTGCAAGTTTGCAAATAACCTATTTGTGGAGGGGGTTCTTGGTTTTGTGGCTCCATAATCATGAGATTCTATTATGGTCATTTCAATTGCTTATCTTGTGATGGGTTGTTGAAGGGATATGAGGTTTATCTTGTGATGATTTATAGATTTTCTTTTTATCATTTATTTTCCCACTTGATATATTCCATTGAGTTTTTCCCTCCACCATGGCTAGATCATGAGGCCGGCCACTTCATTAGAGGAGAGAGGGTGAGTTCATTTTTGATGAGGGAAAACTTTGTTCATCTCATTTTTTCCTTGCTACACAATTTCATGTACCTCTCTCCAAAGTTCTTTCTTGATCCCTCCATACATGGCAACTTCCATAAGCCCCAAAGAGACAAGTTTCTACACTAGTCTACAGCAAACCTTGGACGCGTCGGCTAGCCAACTTCGCGCCCGAGTTGCCTCGGTCCAGAGGTGGGAGCCCGTAAAAGACTTTGGCGATGTGGTGCCCGTTTCGACGAGGAGGTGACGGACGAAGTATCCGCGGGAGATCGGAGTGGAGACGAAGACCGAAGGACACCGATCGCTTGGTATAACTTCTCTACTCTTTTCTTGTTTGCTAGTTAGCTAGGTTAATGGCTCGATCTGGGTGAAAAGTGCGCGGTGGTGCCGGTTTCTAGTTGTTAGAAAGTTTTTGTTTCCGCGTTTCCGGCGTCGGATCGACGGCCGGGGCGCCCCCGCGGACTTACATTGGTATCAGAGCCTCGCCATTAACATAGTCTAGCTTTGTCTAATGTGTTTTACATTTCCGATCGACCAAAATTCCAAAAACCCGCTTTTTCTTCACATCAGTTTTCTGTCGAATTTTTTCTGGCTCGAAAATTTTTTCAGGTTGTAGAAAATTGATGTACTAGAAGTCCTAAGAATTCTGGGGATATTCGAAAGATTGATCATTCAGGGAGAGCGCAAAACCGCGGCCAAACCCCACTTGTTGCCGCGGTTCCGCCGCATTATGGAGGGATCAATGTGTCGAATTTTTCCAGTGGGCTTCTGGGGTGAAAATAGGGTTTATGGAATATTATTTTTGGGCCCACAATTTCTTGATGTGCTACAGTAGTACTTGGGGGCCTACTTGGTAAATTTGATCGATCGGATATTTTAAACACATTAGTTCACAGTATTTACATTATATCTGCGACCGTGAATGTCACTCGATCGGTAAATCCAGTCTATCTGCTATAGCCCTTTTAGACGGATTTGCGAACGTGACATTCGCGTTGATGTTCTGTGTGTTGCTGTGATGTTGTGGATCGGTCGTGGGGGATAGCCTGGGTGCAATATTAGTACAGTTCTGTTTTATATGTACATTTGATATTGTGGGGCGAGCGTCCGACATGTGGACTGCCGTCACTGCCAGTTTGTATTATTATTTTGGGGCACGACCAGGTTGCGGTCGATGTACCTGGTGTATGTATATTTTACTTTCTGTACTAGGATTACCCCGCGGAGGGGTGCACGGATAGCCGGGTTCTAGAAGGCAACAAGCCCGCATCTCATGGCATTGAGACGGAGGGGGCTTCACTCTAGAATTGGAGGGCTATTCGCCGCACTCGTAGGGGGTACAGGTTGACCCAGGAGGGGTGCCCAAGTTACCGGATTCCGTGAAGTGCTGGGTGGTCCATTCACGTTGTTGAAGGGGGCTGCCTCGCTTCAGGTCTTGGCGGGTAACTTGCCGCGCCCGTAGGGGTCTAGGTTTTCATTGCACAGGCTATCCACACGACCAGGGGAACGTCGGGTTTCAGCAGCGGCTCTGTGAAACCCGGGGATCCCAGATATCTGTATTATTCTGTGATGCTGTACATTTCTGTAATGTTGCATTTTATCACGCCTTGAGTGAAAATTATATATTATATATATACTAGTAGATGTTGTATATGTTTTGCATCCGCGCTAGTCCAGTCCCCGCTCTGTCGTTAGTTAAGTAACTAACGGGTGATGACGGGACCCAGTGGCGAATGCGGATGGCATATACGTACATCATTATTTTCGTTCGTTTTGTGGTGTGATCAATTGATGGGACTGCGTTGATTTGGATCAATGCAAGTTAAACAAACCTATTCTGATGTTGTTGGAACACTTTTTCAAAAAGCTGTTATTGCAAAGGCGTTCTCTTTTGTTTTGCACAGAGGTATTCAGTTGGAATATCCTGCTCCTCAGTCGACGAGGCAAGGGCCGAGATCCCTTCACCGGGAGTGACCCCTTGGACAAAAGTTTGCGTCAGGGCAATGACTTCACTATAGCCGATTACTTTTGCTTTGCATCGTGGTATTCAGGTGGAATATCCTGCACCTCATTCTACGGGGAAAGAGCCGAGATCCCTTCACCGGGAGTGACCTCTTTAGCAAAGGTTTTCGTCACTATATTTTTATAAAGCTATCCGTTCCTTCAGCGATATCAAGTTCATTACGTTAAAGGTTTTCGCCAGAAACCATTCGTAGCCCTCCGTCATTTCAGTTAAATATTCGGTAGTATTCAAGCTATGTATTTTGACCTCACGCCAAGGCATAGTGATTGGTAGCTGCCGGATATTTATCTGCAGTATAGATAGATGCGTTGGTTTGGGACAGTCGTACTACTATTTTGGCCTTCGTCAAGGGTATGTACGAGTGGGTTCAAATTAACCTGGATAATGACGGGCAGAACTTGACATGTGACTTATGTTATTTTGACCTCACGCCAAGGTCATAAGAGCATGGGGCAAAAATCCACATCGGGAGTTTCAAAAGAACTGAAACTTGCCAGATATGCTCATACCTTCTGGAGTATGATAGCGTGAGCGGATTCCGTCACGTTATCATGCGATGATAGTTAGATCCCGATTCCCACTGATGAGTTGGTTTACTCCTCGGGTGATCCCGGCTAATTCTTCTTTCAGGTTTGGGGAGGAATTTGATGTTACAGTGGGAGGTTTCCAGATTAGATAAAGTGATAACCATTCTGATCTAGGTTAGAGTGCACGCTGAGTGTTTCTTTTCTCTCTCTCTTTGGCAGCGACCATTGCCCCGGCCCTAGACTATTCCTCGTTGACCAAGTTGACCGAACCTTCTTAACACTGGCTTTTGGATTGTCAGAGTTGCAAACCTCTTTGCCACTTCTACTTCTACCCTTTTCTCCAGGACACCCCGTATTACTACGAACGTCCACTTCCATTGGACAAAACCATCGTATGGTTATATACGAACTCGAAGGAATTTATTCGAGGATGGTTTCCGGTTCTGGAGAAAACGAATAGGACTATTCAGTTGTCTTTTCCTTTTACCTTCTCTCTCAGATTGCGAGTACTCCTTGGTTTAGGAGATAGTACACCTATTACGCAAATTGGATAGTCTTCTTCCAAACCATAGGCAGGTGCCGACCGGTAGGGAATGAAGAAAGCCAATTAGCCTAAACGGTGTGCAGAAGGTATTAAGTTCAGACAAAGCAAGGGATTAGTAAGAGGGCAAAGTAAATTGCGACTGCTATTCACGACCAAACCAAGTATTTCTTCGCCAATCCTAAATCACCTTTGTATTTCTCCAGGACACTCCGTATCACTACGAAGATCCCAGGTGATTGGATAATCCATCGTATGGTTATATACGAACTCGAAAGGAACTTGTTCCAGTTCGGGGATGGATCCTGGTTCAGGAGAAATAGGAATAAAGTACATTCAGGTGTCTTTTATCTTCACCTTCTCTCGCGTTGAAAGTGCTCCTAGGACTAGGACAGTACACCCTTTATGCTTATTGGATAGTCTTCTTCCAAACCATAGGCTGGTGCCGAAAGGTAGGGAAGGAAGAAAACCATTTGGCCTAAAGGGGTGTGCAGAAGGTAATGACTAAAGACATATAAAGGGATTTGGAGAGGTGGCAAAGAATTATAAGGTTACAGTCGTGAATCTGGATGATGGAAGAGGCATTACTAGGAATACCGGGATACCCGATCAAAACATTTCAATGTTTCAGTTTCACTGTGTACTGTTAAAAGAAAACTGATTTCCCAATTAGACACTTGCTCTAGGGTATGTATTTACTAGGATGGATTCTCACATCTGTATGGTTTTACAGATGATGAGTGGGAGTAAGTTATTAGGAATTAGGTGATCATCCTCATTATATCGGGATTCGTTGTAATTGGTGATATTTGAGGAAGTCGCCTGGGTTGTTTGCCGGTCGGCAAATATTTGGTTTTGAATATCCGTTGTTGTGCACCAATTTCAAATTGATATATCTGTACGTCTATTTTTATAGAGTGAGACATACCTTTTTGAAATTATGTCTATGACATTTACCTATACCAGTAGATGGTTAGGTAAGGAGCATTGAACAGCGGTGTAATTCTTCTTAACCATAAGTACAGTTTTCAACCTACGACACACAGTGAATGAGTCACTAGACTCAGGGGACTTATACAGAGTAATGTATATTGTCCAGTGTCCATTAGGACAGAGGGGTTGTTCCTCGTACTATATTCGGATTACTTATAACTTCTCTAGTTCTTAGACAAGTGTTTCGTAGAAACACAAGGTCGAAGTTTTGAGAAGTCATAGGTATAAGAGTAAAGTAGAGAACCAAGTATTGCAAGTATCAGGATTCTTCAAGGTGATCGAAGATGTAGATACTTGTGTATGGTATTCAGTTGATAGTAATGGTTAAGAGAACTTGCTTCTCTTTCAGGTTACTCATAATTGGAAGCACTCCTAAGTTGAGTAACGTTGATCGGCCTCCTTCCTTTTAGTTGACATGCACGGGTGACAGCTGCATGATTTGAATCTGGTTCAATTAAATCAGTGCCTCTGTTTCTATATTGGATATAGAACAGTTCATATCTTGACATTCTTAAGATACGGGGAGTTGTCTGGCTTATGCTTAAAACCAGACTCCGGATAACTCAAGACA
Source organism: Agapanthus africanus (assembly GCA_030015575.1). Taxonomy (NCBI): domain Eukaryota; kingdom Viridiplantae; phylum Streptophyta; class Magnoliopsida; order Asparagales; family Amaryllidaceae; genus Agapanthus; species Agapanthus africanus. The sequence continues at coordinate 402,247,296 of JASDDO010000031.1, read as the reverse complement.
CGTTTCTGTAATGGCTGTTTGTGGGTTGACCCGGGCTATGACGAGGGTTGATTTTCTACCATCTGGAAGATCAATAGTGATATTGTTCTTGACTCGCCACAGTTTTAATTAAAAATGGATTTTTTCAGAAAACAGTAGTGGGAGTATGGTAGAACTGGAAGTGATTCCAGAACCACAAACGATTACTGAAGATTTGATAAGAAACTAAGGATTCAATCTGGTTTGACATTCCATTGGCCACCCTGCAGATAAAGTAGGTAACCTCAGGCACTCGAGAGGTACTTCGGTATGCTCAAGGACGGTGGCAGGGAGGTTCTTGTTTACCCAGACTTGCCATTGCTGTTGTTCCAGACTATGGGACCCGGCAGGAGGATGAATATAGCGTCGTTCTAAACTAGCTTTAGAAGTGCGCGTCTATATGACTCTGCCAGAGGGTTGTCGTAGTCAGTGGGAGCAGCGGAAGCATTGGTGGACATCAGGCTTATGTCTATTAATAGACTAAAGCAGATATAGCGGAGATAGATCATCTATTTCTGATGTGACAGTCATAGGTTTGACTTCATCAGAATAGGGGATGGATCTGTTAAGAAGGTAGTAGGGTGTGATGTCCTGGTATTTGATGACATACACGGAGTAGGAAGTGATATTCCTATACTACGATCGGTTATACTTTGGTCGTCACACAGTAGTTTCTCCACAAAAGACTTGGATATTATATCAGACATTCTGGTTACTAGATCTATCGTTTTAGATCTAGATTTGGGTGGTTTCCCAATCAGGGTACTTAGACAGCATTCTAAGAGTATTTAGAATGGACGACTCCTGGCACGGTAGTGTACCTGCAGGTAATGGAGTCACCCTCTCTAAAGGTGTCTTACAGACTAAAGGGGAGAGGGATGTTCATGATTGACAGATCACTTGCTTAGGCAGTTGAGTCAATCATGAGATATCAAGTACCACACCAGATGTTGTTCTTGCAGTAGGTGCAATAAGTTGATATTCATCCAATCCTGGAGAAACAATCGGAAGCAGCTTTAGAACATAAGTGGATGTTCTAGGGATATGATAACGGCAGCCTCCTTTAGGAGACAGTTATCATTCCAGGCTTCCAAGGTGACATGGACGACAAGGAGATTGTCAGAGTTATAGTTTTCCTTCTGACGAGGGGCAGTATTTTGGACAGGTGGTCCAACGCAATACTGAGGGAGGCATGGCGCAGGATACTGATTAAGTTCAGTTGACGATACAGTCTAAGAAGTTTGGATTTGGAGTTCATTTATGAGCTAGGTCCCATCAGACATCCAGACACATTCTAAGACAGGTATTGCTCATTTCGGGAGATGGCTTTCTCCGCGAACTTGAGATAAAGAGAGACATAGAAAGAAACACCAGAGCGGATCCACTCACTGAGGTTATTCCTCGAACGCAATAGTTTCGCAAACGAGCTTTGTGAGACTGGCTAGTAGAGGAGTTGGGTGTTCGGTATCACACGGGCTGTGAGTATGCGACATCGCAATAATTAGCCTTGAGTGCAAGTGGGAGATTGTTGGAGATAGTGCCCTCAGAGTCAATTATTGGATCACAGGCACGTGAGTGCAATGATTGAGGGGGGACCAATCCCAGTAGGACAGTCTTACTCAAGATGATAGTATGCTATCCGGTTTACCTTTATCATCGTGTACTGCTTTAGGTGACCTTACGAGTCGCTATTGCACGTTGATAGAGCCCCTAGGATTCTTGCTTGACTACCAGCAGTTGAGGGCGATCATATAAGTGAGAGCTGGAGTCTATAAGCACATCCTTAAAAGGTCCCTAGTCGTGGGAGTTTCGAGACAGGGCATCGATTCTCCAGAGTAGACTAGTGTATACAGTCGAGACCCCGACGTGGGGCGGTGGCCGGTCTCACAAGCCACTGGTGTCAGTTGGTTCACCTAAGATGTATACAGGTGCTCATTGGGTTATGAGTACACCGGACAGGACTCGCCGGGAACCTGCTAGTTGGGATTATACCAGACGTCAAATAGCAGTTCCCTGGTGACATGTGTACATGTTAGTTCATCGACCTGAGATCGTCATTTGTCTCGTGTGAGTTCCCACTGTGCTTTGATTACTACCCTACCACGGCTCAAAGGAGTCGTGCAAACAGGTTTTAGTTGGGTACAGTCCCGAGCCACATGGAGGCAGTGAGCGGATCTGCAGGGGTTCGTCTCTCCCGGTATTGGGGGTGAGGTCGCGCTGTGTCTAGGAGAGCCAGAACATGAAAAGTCCTTGGCCAAGGCAGGAGATTTGCTGGTAGGTATTCCAGTAGTATCTCAGGGTGTTCTGGGCTACACTCCGACACGACTTGTACCGCTTTTGGGGGTCTGACTTTTACCAACCCCCTGGGCCCGCCCTGCGATGCTCATAGACGAACGGACCGGACTGTACGGATATTGTCACTGACAGGCTCAGTAGGGTGTTAGGATGAGTTCGCTCGTCGACGTCCCTTTTGGTCAATATCTGATGGCCCGTCACGTATGGCTTATACCTCTGACGTGCTAGTGGTTAAATCCACAGCCATAGTATTGACGAGTCTTTAGAGTCCACCACACTCAGTTACTCAGGTTTCGGGCGAAACGCTGTAGAGGCCGTATGGAGATATGGCAGGGTTCGATCAGATACATGCGGTATTGCACGGATCGTGATCGGACGGATTTTACTAGCCGGCTTTGGCTTAAGCCGGATCCTAGTATTAGATAGTGTAGTTTTGTCTCTTTGCATTTGTGTTCAGTGGGAATACAAATGCGGGCATGTATATGCAGTAGCGGGGTTTTCCTGTAATTTTTTACGGGATCAGTTTTCTGAAGTTACCAGTTTGCATTCTGTTCCGGCCGGTTTTCTTTTATTCCTTCGCGACCGGACTTTCTGATGGAGGGGTTATTTGCAAGTTTGCAAATAACCTATTTGTGGAGGGGGTTCTTGCTTTTGTGGCTCCATAATCATGAGATTCTATTATGGTCATTTCAATTGCTTATCTTGTAATGGGTTGTTGAAGGAATATGAGGTTTATCTTGTGATGATTTATAGATTTTCTTTTTATCATTTATTTTCCCACTTGATATATTCCATTGAGTTTTTCCCTCCACCATGGTTAGATCATGAGGCCGGCCACTTCATTAGAGGAGAGAGGGTAAGTTCATTTTTGATGAGGGAAAACTTTATTCATCTCATTTTTTCCTTGCTACACAATTTCATGTACCTCTCTCCAAAGTTCTTTCTTGATCCCTCCATACATGGCAACTTCCATAAGCCCCAAAGAGACAAGTTTCTACACTAGTCTACAGCAAACCTTGGACGCGTCGGCTAGCCAACTTCGCGCCCGAGTTGCCTCGGTCCAGAGGTGGGAGCCCGTAAAAGACTTTGGCGATGTGGTGCCCGTTTCGACGAGGAGGTGACGGACGAAGTATCCGCGGGAGATCGGAGTGGAGACGAAGACCGAAGGACACCGATCGCTTGGTATAACTTCTCTACTCTTTTCTTGTTTGCTAGTTAGCTAGGTTAATGGCCCGATCCGGGTTAAAAGTGCGCGGTGGTGTCGGTTTCTAGTTGTTAGAAAGTTTTTGTTTCCGCGTTTCCGGCATCGGATCGACGGCCGGGCGCCCCCGCGGACTTACACCATTAAGTGGAAGTGTATGAACTTGTGACTCACACTAGTGAGTCACATTTGTAAGTCGACGTTAGACACCCCACATGATGTGGGGAGGCAGAATAGGTAAAACAATCATTTTGTTTAAACTAACATCGACTAACTTTACGGATCGTTGCCAAACCCTAACTAACAACAACATAGAAGCGAATAGCTACTATGAAAGAAGATTATACCAAATGAATCAAGTTCTTCTTGTTCTCGTAGACCACCTCCTCGTTGTGATAGAAGATCCACCCGAGAGCTACTTCTCCAAGCTTAACCTCTCACTTGAGGTAACTAGGTTGCTATGAGTGCTAATCAAAGTAACCTAGAGGATATAAAATAGGATTAGGGATCTATTAGTCTTGCTAACCCTTGGATCTCAACACATGAGAGGTTAGGGTTAGTTCTTTGAAGAGAGAGAGCATGAGGAGAGAGAAGGTGAGAGTGAGAATGATATGAAATGATATCTCATTTGTGATTATATGAAGCATAATAATTATTAAATGAATAACAAATAATAATATCAACCATGCTTCATTAACTCACTTTGTGTGATTCATCTCATGAGTCATTAAACAATAAATGCATCATTAACTCCTTTGGATGAATCACACAATGAAACATTAGACAATTTAATGCAAATTCCACCTAAGCCTCCAACTCGTCAATCTTCTAGAAGCTTCTCGGCTAATTACGAGAATGCCCGTCCCATCCGTAAAAACACGGAAATACCGAGACTGTATAAATCCAATAATCCAATACTAGAATCTGGCTTAAACCAAAGCCTGCTAGTATAAACTGTCCGAACATCATACGTGCGTAAAAACACGTATGTGTCCGAACCCTGTCGTAAAACCATACGACCTCTATATCGTTTCGCCCGAAGCAGGGAAACACTCTGTGTGGGACTCTAAAGACTCGACACTACGGTGGCAGTGGATTTAACCACAGGCCGCAAGCGGCACTAGCTGTACGTAACGGTCCCCAGGTAGATGTCGATAAGAAGGCCGATGAGGAAACCCATCCGAACTCCTATTGAGCCTGATGTGACAATCTCCGTACAGTCCGGTCCGTTCGTCTATGACTATCGCATATCCGGCCTAGGGGGCGGCAAGCGTCAGTCCCCTATAAGCGGTATAAGTCGTGTCGGAGTGAAGCCCATTACACCTTCAGAAGCTACTGGAAATCCTACCAGTAAATCTCGTTTGCCATGGCCAGGGACTTTGCGTAATAGCTCTCCAGACACAGCGCGATATCAACTCCCTATACCGGGAGAGATGAATCCTATCTAACCGCCACTGCCTCTATGTGCTTCGGACTGCACCCAACTGCTACCTGTTTGCATGACTCCTTTGAGCCGTGGTAGGGTAGAAATCTAAGAACAGTGGGAACACACTCGAGACGAAGCAGCAGTGTCAAGTTTGCGTACTATGTTGTACTCATGTCACCTGGGAACTGTTAACTGACGACGGGTAAAATACCAACCAACAGTTCCCTGCGAGTCCTGTCCGGTGTACCCGTAACCCAACGAGCACCTGTATACTATCTCCAGTACGACGTACTGATGGCTATGGGACAGACCATCTCCCCAACTGGGATGAGAAGCGTACACACTAGTCTACTTCGGAGTATCGATGCCCTGTTTTGATAATCCTACGACTAGGGACCTGAAAAAGGATGTGCTTGTAGACTACCCAGCCCCCACTAGTGTGACTGCCATCACAACGCTGGTAGTCAAGCAAGATCATAAGGGCTCTATCAATATGTATTCTCGATATGCTAACATATACACACATTAAGATATATACAAACCAAGTAGCGTACTACCATGTTTAGCAAGACTGTTAATATAACTGTGAATATCCCAAGCTTCCATTAAGTAATATACAAGCTAGTATGATACAATAATGGCCCCTAGGGCATATACACTAACAATCTCCCACTTGCACTAGGGCCATGTACTGGCGTATCGAAGACCTATCATCTCTGATAGTCTCTCGAACTGCGTCTAAGGTAAGACCTTTGTGAATGGATCTGCAGTGTTCTCCTCTGTAGAAACTCTCCAAACCTCGATCTCCTGTCGATCTATGATCTCCCTGATCAGGTGATACCGCCTTAAGATGCATTTGGACTTCTGATGGGACCTGGGTTCCTTCGCTAAAGCTATAGCTCCATTGTTGTCACAATACAGCAGTATTGGATCAGCAATGGTAGGAACCACCTGAAGTTCTGTTAGGAACTTCTTCATCCAGACTGCTTCTTTTGCGGCATCGCAAGCAGCGATATACTCTGCTTCCATCGTCGAGTCAGCAACGGTGTCTTGCTTGAAACTCTTCCAGCACACCGCCCCTCCATTGAGGGTAAAGACATAACCTGACATGGACTTGGAGTCATCCTTGTCACTCTGGAAGCTGGAGTCGGCAAAAGCCCCGATCTGGAGGTCTTTTCCGCCGTAAACCAAGAACATATCCTTAGTCCTTCTCAGGTACTTGAGAATGTTCTTTAATGCTATCCAGTGCTTCTCCCCTGGTTCTGATTGATACCTGCTTATCATGCTCAGTGCGTAAGCTACATCTGGTCTGGTGCACAACATCGCATACATTATAGAGCCTACCGCAGAAGCGTAGGGTATAACTGACATGCGATCCCTTTCCAAATCAGTCTTGGGAGACATCTCTTTGGAGAGGGTGATTCCGTGACAAGCCGGTAAACTACCGCGCTTAGAATCTTCCATACTGAATCTTTTCAGTATAGTGTTGATATACCTGGACTGCGAAAGTCCCAACATCCTTTTGGATCTATCACGATAGATCCGGATCCCCAGAATGTAAGAGGCATCACCCACGTCTTTCATGGAGAACCTGTGTAACAAGAATCCTTTGACAGATTGTAGCATAGGAATGTCATTTCCTATTAATAGAATATCATCCACGTACAAGTCGACGAATACGACAGTTCGTGCTACAATTTTACTATATATATATATGGTTCATCTGGATTTTTGATAAAGTCATATTCTTTGACCGTTTCATAAACAGATGTTCCAACTCCGCGATGCCTGCTTTAGTCCATAAATGGACTTAAGCAACTTGCACACTTTCCCGCTGCTCCCACTCTGATTGAAACCTTCTGGCTGATCCATATAGACGCACTCTTCTAAATTACCATTTAGAAAAGCCGTCTTTACGTCCATCTGCCAGATTTCATAATCATGGAAGGCGGCAATGGCAAGAAGGATCCGAATGGATTTGAGCATAGCCACTGGAGAAAAAGTTTCTTCATAGTCCAAACCAGGTCTTTGACGAAAACCCTTTACAACAAGTCTAGCCTTATAGGTTTCCACCTGTCCATCAACACCAATCTTTTTCTTGAAGATCCATTTGCATCCTGTGGGTTTTACCCCATCTGGAGCAAAGTCCAAAGTCCATACTTTGTTGGTGTACATGGACTCCATCTCAGTCCGCATTGCATCCATCCATCTTACCGAGTCACCGCTCTGGATGGCCTGCTGGAAGCTAGTAGGTTCATCATTATCAATGACGCAATCCTCTCTATCCCCATCTATGAGAAAACCGTAGTATCTCTCAGGCGGATGAGACGGCCTACTACTCCTGCGGAGAGGTGCGGGAATATCCTGTTCTTCTTGAACTACTGGTTCTACCAAACTTTCAGTAGTAGTTTGTGGTTCTGGAATTTCTTCCAGTTCTATTGCGCTCCCACTTGTTTCCTTTTCTAAAAACTGCTGTTCTAGAAAATGGGCATTACGAGAAACAAAAACCTTTTGTTCCTCTGTGTAATAGAAGAAATACCCCTTGGAGTTCTTTGGATATCCCACAAACTTACAATGTACTGATCGTGCCTCGAGTTTGTCCGCATGCTGCTTTTTAACAAAAGCTGGACATCCCCATATCTTCAGATACTGAAGATAGAGTTTCTTCCTACTCTACATCTGATATGGCGTGGTAGGCACAGTCTTGGTAGGAGCCCTGTTCAAAAGATATGCAGCTGATTCTAGTGCATAACCCCAGAAAGATCGCGGTAACTCAGCATTACTTATCATGGAACGTACCATATCTAATAGGGTTCGGTTCCGTCTTTCCGATACACCATTATGCTGTGGAGTGTATGGAGGAGTAAGCTGAGAGAGAATTCCTTTCTCTTTTAGGTAACCCAGGAACTCGGCACTTAAGTATTCACCACCTCGATCAGATCTCAGTGTCTTGATACTTTTGCCGGTTTGGTTTTCTACTTCATTCTTATATTCTTTGAATTTCTCAAAGGCCTCGGATTTATGTTTCATTAAGAAAATGAATCCATACCTAGAGTAATCATCCGTAAAAATAATGAAATAGGAAAAACCACCTCTTGCATGTGTAGACATTGAACCACATACATCGCTGTGTATGAGTCCTAAGAGCTCGCTCGCTCTAACTCCATGTCCAGTGAATGGAGTCTTTGTCATCTTTCCTTTGAGACATAATTGACAAGTTGCATAAGATTGATATTCGAACGGATCCAAATATCCTTCTCTATGTAACTTAGTTAACCTTGTCTCATTGATGTGACCCAGTCTACAATGCCATAAGAAAGCCTGATTTATATTTGGAGACTTTCTTTTTAGTGTGTTCTAGACATTGAAAATCTGTAATTGGTTTAGCACGTATATACCGTTATCTAGTGTATCGGATCCAATCAAACCATGATTAAGGTGGATGTTAACAACATCGCTTACAAACGTGAAATCATAACCTTCTTTTGATAACAACGATACTGATATGATATTACACGTTAAACTGGGTACACAAAAACAGATATGCAAAACCAAAATATGTCCACTCGTCAATCCCAGGTGATAATCCCCTACGGACACAGCACCCATGCTAGCTCTGTTAGCAACCTGGAGGGTCATATCACCAACCTTCAACACTCTACGGTTTCTCAGTTCCTGCAATGAATTGCATATATGAGATCCTGATCCGGTATCCAATACCCAGGAAGTAAAGTTGATTGACAGACAATTTTCAATTACAAACACACCTGAAGTCGAAGCCACAGCTTGCTTCGGGTCCTGGTTCTTGGCAATCCAAGCTTTGCAATCTTTCTTCCAATGGCCTTTCCTATGACAGTGGAAGCACTCGTCCTTTGCCACTACTGGCACCACAACCTTTGTCTTTCCCTTAACTCCCACCTTACCAACACCACCTCTCAGTTTGGTAGCGGCCTTCTTCTTCCTTCCTTTGGCCCTTGCCTTGGACCCGGAAGAGGAAGCACCGCGAACAAACATAGTGGGTGTTTCCCTTGCATTCTGCAAGGTGCCCTCTGCACTCCTCAACATGTTAAGGAGTTCTGGAAGTTCAACTTCTTTTCCTTGAATTTTGAAATTCAGAATAAACTGGGCGTAGGTGGAAGGAAGGGACTGAAGAACCAAGCCTGTATACAGCTCGTTCTCTAAAGTCGTCCCGAAGTCCGTGAGCTCTTCTATATAGCCAATCATCTTTAGGAAATGTTCTCCTACAGATGATCCAACGGCCAACCTCGACTGAAACAAGTTCTTCGAGGTCTCGTATCTAGCTATACGAGATTGCTCTCCATACAGTTCCTTGGAGTGGAGAAATATGGATTCAAGATCCATATTCTCATGCCTCCTCTGATGTTTATTATTCATAGAGGCAAGCACGATGCATTTGGCCTTCGCGCAATCTAACTCCCAGGTCTTGTGGATTTCCTTATCCGCAATACTGGATTCTGGAACAGGGACAGTAGGTGCCTTAGCAGTAAGGACATACCCCAATTTGTCATAAGTCAAAGCCATCTTAACATTCCGGAACCAATCTTTATAGTTTGGCCCTGTCAAAATATTTTTATCTAATAGTAACTTAAGGCCTGTCATGTTCTGGGTCGCTGCAATGAGAGAGAGAGGGAACACTTTAGCATGATGCACTTGCAAGTTTAGAGTGCTTTTTAGTTTATCTAAACAGGATGGCTCCCACTGTTTCTCGAATCCCTCCTCAAACTAATAAGGAAGAACTAGTCAGGACTATTCTCACCGTACAATACTTTCTTAACCGTTCAGCTAGGCCGGTGTCAGTACTTCGAGGGAGGTTTTACGACGCTTTCGCGAAGTTCCTTAATTAAATAATCTCTTTTCTCTGGGGGCGTAGCCCCGCTGACACCTTTCTCGACACCTACTTGGTTTATAGCATTGATCGTTAAGTGACGAATCTCCTGTTGAGTAGCGGATACTCACAGTAGGATCGGAATCCAAATATCATCGTGTAATAAAGCTGAAGGAATCCTATCAAAATTATCACACTCCAAATGGTATGCAACTCTTAGCAAATTTCAGTTTCTTTAGAAATTCCCGATATAAATTTCTGCCCCATGCTCTTATGACCTTGGCGTTGGTCAAAATGTCATAAGTCACATGTCAAGTTCTACCCATCATTATCTTGTTAATTTGAACCCATCCGTACATACCCCTGACGTTGGCCAAATGATAATACGACTGTCCCAAACTAACTCATCTATCTATGCAACAGATGAATACCCAGCAGCTACCAAACACTATGCCTTGGCGTTGGTCAAAATACATAGCTTGAATACTACTGAATACCCAAATGAAATGACGGAGGGCTACGAATAGTTTTGGAGAAACCGTGAACGTAGTGAACTTGATATGATCGAAGGAACTTGATAGCTTTTTAAAAAGGAGTGGTTAAAGCTCCGCAATTTAAAAATATCTTCTGTTTTAAAAATAACCGAGTGGTTTCTTTTAAACTGTTCCAACGATTCAACTTTGGTTTATTTTCTTTGCATTAATATAATTCGTCCCATCAATTAACCTATCATTGCAGAAAAAACGAAAATACAACGTCCTCTTATGCCATCCGCATTCGCCACTGGGCCCCGTCATTCACCCGTTAGGTTACTTAACTAACGATAGATCGGGGGCTGGGCTAGCGCGGGTGCAAAATATATGTGACGTCTAATAGCTATCATATATAGATATTGTACATTCATCAGACGCAATAATAAGCATTCCAGATCACAGATGAACATATTGGATTTTCTACGAATCCGCATTCCTTTTGAGCCTGCAAAGAAGGACGGATTACACAGTCGGGATGAATAGCCAAAACCCCACCCTAGACCCCTACGGGTACGACAAACTACCCGCCTAGTACCCGAAGTGAAGCGGTCTCCCTCAACAACATGAGTAGGCCACTAAACACTTCAAAGTACCCGGTAGTTTATGTACCCCAACTTGGGTCTATCCTAGAAGCAGAAAACAGTAAATGAAATAATACAACGGTGGCTACAACCTCAACCCGGATATGCCCCGCAAAAGAATATTACAACAATTTACAAATTACATTTGAATGAAAGAAACACTCGTCTCACATCCCCGGCTATCCATTCACGACAATCCAACAAGTCCACAATCACAAACCAGTAAAAACCATTACAGAAATGTGCAACCCCTGCCAACCGACATACTAGCAGTTAGGGGAGGTTTACGAACACATTAAAAAAACACAGATATAATCAAGTTAGCCAAACATCTTAGAATTTTGATCAAGCAAACACAAATGATTCTACTCCAAATAATTCTCTGTGCACATGAAACCTGAGCAGAAACAAAACATCCCAGAAAATACAAAATCAACACAGAAGAATAACTGAGCAAATTTGGGTTGACACCGAGTCAACTCGGCCGCGGATCCGCGGCGGATCGCTTGGATCGGCGGCGGTTCCGCGGCGCTTTGGTCGAATCACAGTCCTAAATTTCTTCATAATTCTTAAAATTCCCTGCTTGTATTTTTAAGGGTCCCTGAAAAATTTTTAGACCCCGTTTTAAAATCGGCAGAAATTTAGTAAAAATGATGTTTTTTCGGGTTCGTTTTGCGATCGAATTTCTAACGACTTTGCTAACAAGTTAGTTATGGTTTAGCGAGGCTCTGATACCATTGTAAGTCGACGTTAGACACCCCACATGATGCGGGGAGGCGGAATAGGTAAAACAATCATTTTGTTTAAACTAACATCGACTAACTTTATGGATCTTTGCCAAACCCTAACTAACAACAACATAGAAGTGATTAGCTACTATGAAAGAAGATTATACCTAATGAATCAAGTCCTTCTTGTTCTCGTAGACCACCTTCTCGTCGGCCTCCTCGTTGTGATAGAAGATCCACCCGAGAGCTACTTCTTGAAGCATAACCTCTCACTTGAGGTAACTAGGTTGCTATGAGTGCTAATGAAAGTAACCTAGAGGATATAGAATAGGATTAGGGATCTATTAGTCTTGCTAACCCTTGGATCTCAACACATGAGAGGTTAGGGTTAGTTCTTTGAAGAGAGAGAGGTTGAGGAGAGAGAAGGTGAGAGTGAGAATGATATGAAATAATATCTCATTTGTGAATATATGAAGCATAATAATTATTAAATGAATAACAAATAATAATATCAACCATGCTTCATTAACTCACTTTGTGTGATTCATCTCATGAGTCATTAAGCAATAAATGCATCATTAACTCCTTTGGATGAATCACACCATGAGTCATTAAACCATTTAATGCAAATTCCACCTAAGCCTCCAACTCATCAATATTCTAGAAGCTTCTCGACTAATTACGAGAATGCCCCTCTCATCCGTGAAAACACGGAAATACTGAGACTGTATAAATCCAATAATCTAATACTAGAATCTGGCTTAAACCAAAGCCTGCTAGTATAAACTGTCCGAACATCGTACGTGCGTAAAAACACGTATGTGTCCGAACCCTGTCGTAAAACCATACAACCTCTATATCGTTTCGCCCGAAGCAGGAAAACTCTCTGTGTGGGACACTAAAGACTCGACACTATGCTGGCAGTGGGTTTAACCACAGACCGCAAGCGGCACTAGCTGTACGTAATGTTCCCCAGGTAGATGTCGATAAGAAGGCCGATGAGGAAACGCATCCGAACTCCTACTGAGCCTGATGTGACAATCTCCGTACAGTCCGATCTGTTCGTCTAAGACTATTACATATCCGGTCTAGGGGGGCGGCAAACGTCAGTCCCCTATAAGCGGTATAAGTCGTGTCGGAGTGAAGCCCATTACACCTTGAGAAGCTACTGGAAATCCTACCAGTAAATCTCGTTTATCCTGGCCAGGGACTTTGCGTTATGGCTCTCCAGACACAGCGCGATATCAACTCCCTATACCGGGAGAGACGAATCCTATCTAACCGCCACTGCCTCCAAGTGCTTCGGGACTGCACCCAACTACTACCTATTTGCACGACTCCTTTGAGCCGTGGGAGGGTAGCAATCTTAGAACAGTGGGAACACACTCGAGACGAAGCAGTAGTGTCAAGTCTGCGGACTATGCTGTACTCATGTCACCTAGGAACTGTTAACTGACGACGGGTAAAATACCAACCAACAGTTCCCTGCGGGTCCTGTCCGGTGTACCCGTAACCCAACGAGCACCTGTATACTATCTCCAGTACGACGTACTGATGGCTGTGGGACAGACCATCTCCCCAACTGGGATGAGAAGCGTACACACTAGTCTACTCCGGAGTATCGATACCCTGTTTCGATAATCCTACGACTAGGGACCTGAAAAAGGATGTGCTTGTAGACTACCCAGCCCCCACTAGTGTAACTGCCATCACAACGCTGGTAGTCAAGCAAGATCCTAAGGGCTCTATCAATATGTATTCTCGATATGCTAACATATACACACATTAAGATAGATACAAACCAAGTAGCGTACTACCATATTTAGCAAGACTGTTAATATAACTGTGAATATTCCAAGCTTCCATTAAGTAATATACAAGCTAGTATGATACAATAATGGCCCCTAGGGCATATACACTAACAACATTTCCACCCACTCCACACTTTAAAAAGAAAGAAGAAATTAAAGAAATATGATGATGGATTTATTTTTCCAAGCCATGCTTGCTCAGTTTTTGATGAGCTTCACCCTTTGCTTCTTCTTCCCCCTCTCTTGGTTTTTTGAAAGTTGAGAATGGAAAAAGAAAAAGAGAGAACATTTATAGATTAGCCATTACTACATCCTAATAATCAATTCTTAGCAATTTTTGATCGCTAGTTGCTTCACTTTACTTTTAGTGTGAAGCTAGAGTTTAAGCTAGGGTTCCTGCGGGTAGATCATTTTCGATAAGGAAGACTAACTCTCAGGATTGTTCCCGGCAAACCTAGGAGCTAAAGAAGTGGCATAGAAGATGAAGTACACGACTACAAAGGTAGTTAATACATATCCGAATAGTTAAACTCCTTCTTGTGTGTTAGTTTAGTGTTTGGATTTGACTCTAGGTCATAGTAGTCCGTGCTGTTGTTTCGAAAATTTTCGTTTTGTATTCCGCATTGGCCGCTAATTTGCGGCACGAGCACGAGTGTCTACCGACAGTTAGCTGATAGACGGAGTCTAAGATGCGTAATTTAGTTTCGATTGACAATTTAGTTTAGGGGTATATATGGTTTTAGTGTTAATGTTCAATTGACGAATTTGTTAAATTTAGTTTCAATTGACGATTTAGTTTAGATGTATGTGTATGCTAAGTAGCATGTATTCGGATACGAGAAACGATATCTTAAATTTTTTCCTAAATACTTTAAATTTGCTTAATTTTACTAATTACACTAAAATGCCCTTAACTATTACTATTTTTTCACTAAACCACCTTAAAATTTTTCAGAAGCAACCTATTTATTACTTTTTACTAAATTACACTAAAATACCGTCACGACCCAAAATATTAGCTCGCGACCAGCACTTAAATCATGCGATGTCTACAGACGTAACGTAATTTAAGTAAGCTGAAACCGAGAAATCTAAACCTTTTTAAGAAATAAAGATACAATAAATCATGTTTTGTCTTTAAAAAAATTTGGCAGCACCTTCTTTATAAAAACTAACCCCGAAAACGTGTACAACAAAAAATATAATAAAGCATCCCCAAACGGGAGCAAATCACGCCCAACGGCAGAAACAACCACCATAAGTATAAAAACAAGTATACGACGCCCAACGGCGAAGATCAACATAAGGAAATAAAGTAAAGCAAGACAACAACCCCAAAAGCGAACATAAAACCCATTGCTCAAGTCTTGCAACTACAAGTCTTCTAAGTCTGCAACATATATATTTACTAGTTTCTGATTTGATGGAGTGACTGGATACAATATGAATAATGAATAAAAGAGGGGCACGATCCAACATGTACCACCTGCCACAAGCAAGTCACTCGAAAACAGCTGTGTGCCAGCGATACCACAACTGATCCAAGCGGTTTAGCTGCAAGCACTCTGGCACAACGGGGATGAGTTGCCAACTCGTGAATAGAAAAACATCACCAGGTAGAAATCGAAATAAACAACGATTTCCTAGGTAAACTATATCATAAAGGTAATACTATGATATCTAGGGTGACCGTATCTGCATATGTGCCAACACATAATAAAAGTCTAATAGCAAGTGGATATCATCCAACAATATAATCAATGCATGTATGCAGGTGGATCTCATCCAACAATATAATCAATGCAATTATGCAGTAGATCTCGTCCAACAATATAATCAATGCATGTATGCAGTGGATCTCGTCCAACAATATAATCAATGCATGTATGCAGTGGATCTTGTCCACGTGTCATCCACTGACACAACAACTCCTGCATGTAAATATCATAAAAGCATATGCAGGTAAATATGAGGATATAAAACAACGTGTGTCTCTCGCGACACAACAAAATCATGGAAACCTGAGTGTCTAACCT
This sequence comes from Agapanthus africanus, assembly GCA_030015575.1. Lineage (NCBI taxonomy): Eukaryota > Viridiplantae > Streptophyta > Magnoliopsida > Asparagales > Amaryllidaceae > Agapanthus > Agapanthus africanus. The sequence continues at coordinate 402,231,821 of JASDDO010000031.1, read as the reverse complement.
CGACACTCGAAACATCATGAAACCCATGCCTAGCATCGACACGTAAATCCTCATGCCTCAGGCGCCGTCCCCACGACTGGCCTTGATGTCATGTCTGTACATCACTTCGGTCGGTATCCCCACGATAACCGCCGAGTCCAAATACAATCACCGGTAGGTAGTGGTCCCTCTGTCAGGCTTATCGTCTACACCATGAAATCACCACTCGCCCCGGGGTACCATACCGAGTCCACCATGTACCCACAGACGGTGACTCCCGCTCCTCGAATCAGGTATCACAAGCCAAATCTCAGAACCGAGAAATCACATGGTGGACGCACTGAAATATCATATCAAGAGAAACCGGGTTTTCAAACAATACATAGTTTTCTTGAAATACCCCCACGGTTCTCAAATCCATAAATCACATAAAATCCATATCTCAATGCGTAAATCCATGAAAACTGATATATGCAACATAAAACAGCAATATGAGCATATTAAGGGAAAACCGCTCTTTTAAATGAATCCAGCTTTAAAATATATCATGGGGTTCCGAAATTCTCCGAAAAACAAGTGCAGCATCATATGAGATGTACATGTAACTGTAGTAAGGTATAAATATTTACATGTAAGCAAGTATGTATGATGCATTTCATAAGCGCAATAATCAACGTCCCAATATCACATGTCAATACAATACCACTTAGGGGTATATGCAACTATAGCAAGATATGTGGGTGTACATGTCAGTATGTAGGCATGATGTACATGTAGATGTAGCAGAATATGTAGGTGTACATGTCAGTATATCATGCAACCTAGCATAGTGATGTGAACATGGCAGTATATCATAGAATGATGTAATGTAGCAATTCTACTGTGTAAGTGACATAGCAATTATCGATGATGAAGTGTGTAAATCCCCGTTCCCATCTATAAAATTTTCCTGTATTTTCCTAGTTCCCGATTGCTTCTTGATTTTTTCCTCGTGAAGTTTATTGGTAATTGGTTGCTTAAGTTTCAATATTTAGCTTAATCAAAACCAATTAAGAATCTAAACCCAAAACAAAATTTAAAATTCAATTAAAACCTTTAATATACACAACCCAGCCCAACAAATAAAATATTAACATTAAAATTTTTAAGCCCCCGACCCAGCATCCAAACCTCAGCCCTCCAAATCCCTAAGTGATAATTTCTCAGCCCAAGCTTTTATTTCCCTCGGCCCACTCCCATTCTCAGAAAAATTCAAAACACAATTCTCCCCAAGCCCACACCTTCTTAACCCGACCCGCAGCTGCCTAGCCCGACCCAACCCGCTTCGATCCCTCATCTTCTCCCCAACGTTAACTTTCTTTCCCGCTCACTTTTCTTCTCTCGATCCACTTTCTTCGCCTCTCCTCGCGGCCACGTCGCCGAGCCATTGCTCCACGACTCGCGCGCACTCCCTCGCGACTCCATCGACCTCTTCTCAACCTCCTCTATCCCTCACACCCTCTCAAACTCTTCTCAAAATCCCTCTCTCGTTCACCCAAAACCCAACCGAGAACTCACTGCCAACTTCACCTCGCCCCTCACCCTCGACGACGAACACGACGACTGCAATCCCTCATTCATCCTCCCTCACTCTCTTCTCTCCAGAAACTCACCCATCACGAGCCCCTGCACCCTTCAACCGAGATCGACTCCCCTACACCCACCACAACTACAACCTGCACTCACGCCGGCGATCTCCTCATCACCCTGTAGACCTCTGCACCCTCTACATCTCCTCCACCTCCTCCAAAAACCCACAATCGAGCCCTCTCTCTCTCTCTCTCTCCCTCTCTCTCTCTCCCTCTCTCCCCCCTTCTCTCCACAGCAACCCTGAAACCATAACCCCCTCACTGCAAGCCCACTGTTGCCCATCGCCGGAGTGACGCCGCCGACCGTCGTCGACCCCAGCGCACTCGCAGAGAACCACTGAGCACCCCCTCAACTTCCAGTGACCGCGAGACGTCTCCGGGCAACTCCGACGTCAAACCCGAATCGCGAGCCGAGGCCGTGAAACCAAACCGCGCCGTTCGTCACGCGTTCATGACGTTGCCGCTTTCGGGCATCGCCCAACGCGTTTCCAGGCAAGTATTTTACTTGCTACATGCTAATCTATTCGTGTTACAAACTCAAATCGTATAAATTACAAATTTACAATTTCCGATAAATTATATGACATACCTGTTCGATGCATGATCCCAATGAAAATATTCATCTAAATTGACGGAATTGGAGTTCCTTTTCTGTCCCGTATGATAATGAATACCTTGTATAACTTTCACTGGAAAATATGACTGTTAATGACTAAAACGAATACCCCCAAATACACCCGTGAAAACTGGAAATTCCCCGCATCTGAAAATTGTTAAAATCACCATAAATTATATACATTTTGAAATGATAAGTTCGAGGGCTCAAATCGAAGCTGACTCAACGAACTATAACCCTGTGCAAGTTTCTAATGGTTTTTGTACTGAAATTGTGACAATATTTGGATCGGAGTACGGCTCTGGACTGCTGCCCAGAGCGACTCTGGTTACTGTTTACTGTTCCGTAATGTGTGCCACCTTGTTTCCTGAACTCGTATGTTGCAGAACTCTGCAGTTTATTAAAGGTGAATCTATTATCTAAATAACACAAGCGGTTTCATTCCGTTTCATCTTCATTTGCTATTTAATTTGTAAATTAAAAGAACAGGACGTGTAACAGTCCAAAACAGAATCAGAATTGACATACTAGTATTGAACAGTATATAACTTTTGACGTACAGATGCGATTGAGAATCTGTATATTGCGTTGAACACCCTATTGAAAACCCTAGGTTTTATTCAACTGTAGCATTGCTAAATTCTGAACCCAACAGGGTGAAATTCGTGTCACGAAACAGACATTCAGTTCAGAAACTGAATTTCCTGCAGCGAGCACTTAAAATGAAACGGCTGTAACTTGAATACCAGAAATCCGATCGAACTGAAACTAATTTTGATGAACTTCTGACAGAGTGTTCTTATTATCGTATTTGTATCATTTTGTTGAATTCCAAACATATGAATTTATCCAATTTTTGTAAGTTGATGACGTGCATATTGGTTCATAACATCCATGGCTTGTTAATGGCATACATACACATATCTTACCCCATTTGCCATATACATAGTGTTAGTGCGTGTTAGTGTTCAGTGGACATTGCATTATCGTGCGTAAATGATATTGGTTTAGGAGTGTCGAGTACACCAATGGAAAGTAAATGATTCGTGACAGTGATTGATACAGTGAACGGAGATAAAACCGTGACATTGGTATACTTGTACACGACTAAATCAAAATCATAAATAGTGTAAACCTAGGGAAAAAGGGAAATCGAAGTGGAAAGAAAATCGTATTTAGCGGGACCGTGTTTTAGAGGATGATCATTCGAGCAGTGATATATATATTAGGTAGGATCTAGCGATCCGGCTGACAGGGTTATATCCCGGGCATATGGGCCGTTGTCTCGGGTATGTACGAGACTCCTGTTAAACATTATCCTCTTTCCACTATACGATTTCAAACATGACCTAGAGACTGATAGGGACACAGGTCATACTTTGCACCATATAGTGACATAGTGATTACACGCATTGTACTTTCACTGTTATCACCGTAATTACTTGTTTCTTATCATTATTATATAAATTGCTATTACGTCGCTCTGACGACCTGAGTATGCATGCTCAGATCCCGTGGAAGAACCAGCGCAGGAGATGGATTTACCTTTCGAGCTGACGGTGATCTAGTCTGGAGTGCTTTTCTTTCTTTTCTGCTTTCCATAAAGAGATCGTGTAATTGAACTTGGTTAGTAACTCTTCTTGTGTATTTGTAATTTGTGAACAATGGATTTTAATGTAATAATTTAGTGATGTAATTCCTTTACTGCTGTGATTTGTTTACTGATTACCATGTAATGCTAGAAGCCGAAGTGTGACTACGGCGGGATCACTCCTTGACCGTAGGAGCATGGCTGGCCTAGTCACCCCCCGTTTTCCGTATTTTGGGAAGCGGGGCATGACAAAGTGTGTGAGCCGGCAATCTGTGTAAGTGTAACATACGCATCATCGATAATGGTGTAGGTGTACTAGCACAGGCATAAGAATTGCAATGAGAACAGCATGAATACAGCACAATGCATATAGTGAATCAAATGCTATAAGGTATACATATCAACAAGACCGAGTTGGTGAATCTATAAATCGTTATCCAGCCTCACAACATCACGTATGGTACAATCCATCGTACGGCATCCTCTAATCAGGGGTATGGATAAATCAACAAGTAAAACTCATCGCGTACGGTAATCTAACGTACGACGGCATTAACCAAATAGGGATTCTATCAACCTATACAACATCGGGGGTACGGATCTAAGTCTCGTACGGCATATCACTCATTATACAATCATTATCCATATAAATATGTATACCTATCTCTCAGGTCACATCCATATAAAACTCGTATCAGGGGACCTACAAAGGTATCAACAATCACATCTCGACTCGAATCTATATAACGACATATCACACTAGGTCATCATAATCACATCGTATACTCGTTTATCACATTAAATAAACATCACACTTGTTCTCTTTTAATTCGTACCTATCATGATTCGCTTATCATTTTATATTCTCATAAATCAATATGTTCTTTAGTATCAACTCCTATCATATTATCGTTTGTAAATCCTACAATTATGTCCGTCGCATATCATTTATCAGGATTAAATCATCAAACGATATTCCATATCAATGTTTGCGGGGGTGCTATACGCCATCCACCTGACTTCCCCCATAGATATAAATCTACTCACCTGCTAAACTCCTCGCTTAGCCGTAATCGATGCGCTTCGTCGTCTCGGAATCAACGCGAATGTACCTACAGTCAATATGAATTCTCAAAGCAATTAATATCAAGTTCCGAAAACCAAAATGGCACGCGGTGCGCTCATAAGTTAGAACCTATAGCCTACACATGCAAAACAATCAACTACCCTTGTCGTTGACATACAAACAGCCAACGACCAATTACAACATCAAAAACTCAAAACCAAGAATCCAAATACCGGAAAATATAGCCGAAACCCTAAATAGGGTCGCTATACATGAAAACGGCCACATTAAAAACCCTATAGTACCAATACGCATTTACAACTCAAAAAAAATATCATATGTATTAATATTCACGTCATTCACACGTCCATTAAAACTTACGTCTAAGTTTTACCGAAAACCTAGTAAGCAACTTTTGCCGCAATTTAGCACAAGTCTAGAAATTTAAAAATTTTAGCCATTTCCAACAACACAAAATAGCTTAATTTAGTGATCCAAAACAATTCTATAATTCTAATCTTACCTAAAAATGATTTAGAAAAACCTAGTTTGCGATTAAGCTTAAATGACAATTAGGAAAAATAACAAATATCATTATCACAATTTGCTTAATTTTTCCAAGTCTACACATCAAGATTAACAACTTAACAAATCAAACCCTAACTTGATTTCATAATAATTAACATGAATTAACTAAACATGAACTTTAAAGCTATAATAACCACTTAAATAGCTAGCTTAAAGAATTAAGCAACAAATTAAAAGATTGGGGTTAGGATTTTTACCTCACAAACAAGATCACAAAATAGCAAAAACCTCCAAATTTAACCCTCCAAAATGATGCTTTTCTTGAAGATCCATGCTAGTTTAGGTTTAAGGAAAAATGGGTATGAATTTAATTTGGAGTTTGCGTGAATATTTCATGATTTTAGATGAATTTTTGGAGCTTGGATATGAAGAAATGAGCAAGGAAAGAGAAGAGGGCAGCAAGGTGCTAGGGTCGACCAAGGAGGAAATGAGGGGGGTGTTTTGAGAAATGAATGGAAAAATCTAGAGAAAAACAACAATAAATGCTAATAAATGCAAAAATTCCACCTTTTCTTCCGTTTCTTTTCTTTAAAAATTTAAATCCTTTTGTCACAAATATCTAGATATTACATGGATGGGTTTAAACCTAATCTAGTGATTAGTTTAGCATAGATTCACATTAAAAGTAATTAACCGAAACCAAAATTGTAATTACCACTAATTAAGTGCATAATTAACACATTAAAATAATATTTTAATTAGGGAAAAATTCTATGTGAATCAAAACTTCCAATTGACCCACAAAGTCCGCGCACTAGCACTATTCTAGTTTAACTAGGCGCAGTCAAGTCTGTACAGAGCTTTGATCACAATCGGGTTAAAACGGAAAATACCGACTATTTTACCCTTAAACGGAAAAATTCATATAACGATTTCAGAAACGTTACAATCTTCCCCCTTTAAAGAAATTCGGTCCCCGAATTAAATTAAACCCCCAGTACTAAAACATTTAAAAAATCTAACTCAATCAACAGGGATCCGAAATCACGGAAGATACAGAATACCACAGCGCATCATGTGCGCCGGAAAAATGAGTACGAAACTCAAAACCGATCTTCATCAAGTGTCACGCAAATCATCAGACTTGCATGCATATCATCAGAGTCATAATTTAGATACAGATCTCGAAATCCGCTACTGAAATCCAATATACACTAAGCAAATGCTATAAAATGTATATAGTACACATCCTTTGAAAAATCTCCAAAACTAAAATAACATATGCAGAATCTTTTTCTGAATCGCCGTGTGATGTGTAACTCACGGCGCAAATGACAGACGCTCATTTTGTAAAGTAATAATATACTTTCATATAAGTTTTGCTCAAAATATACGTTCCGCCCTTTTCAAAATATCCCAAAAGGTTTTCTTTTGTAAACGTTCGTGTCACTCACAAACATGTAAGAAATAGCAAGACTATAGCTCCTTTTTGAAAACCTCATGATAACTTTTTATGCATGCAAACTGTAAGTGCACGGCGGCGCCCCGGCCTCCATCCCGAGGCCAAATGCGGAAGCGATGGCTAACTTTAAATTTCTTGAACCGGCACCACCGTGCACTAGAACCCGGATCGTGCCATTAACTAGTCCTAGCTAACTAAAAGATGGGAAGAGAGATATACCGAGTGATCCGTGTCCTCCGGTCTTCTCGTCGTCGTCCCGATCTCCCGCGGAAACTCCGGTCGTCGCCTCCTTGCCGGAAGGGTACCACATCGTCTGCATCTTTTACGGGCTCCTACCTCAATACCGAGGCAACTCGGGCACGAAGCTGGCGAGTCGACGTGCCCAAGGTTTGCTGTAGAATGTGTAGTGCTCAAGTCTCATTTGGGGTTGTAGGAATTGCCATATTGGTGGAGGAATGAACTATATCTTTTGGAGAAGGAGCTAAATGGATTTTGCAAGCATCAAGAGACCAAAAATGCATCATCCAATTTTTGGACAGCCCCCTCTAAAGTGGCCGGCCATGGCATCTTGTGGTGGAGAGAATGGAGTGAGTGAATGAGTGAAAAAGGATAGCCACAAGAATAAGCAAGTGAAAAGAAATGGTTATCATATTCAACTATCATCAAAAGCATGATGACAAAGAAAGTTAACCATGATCACTAACAAATCCACACTCCACCAACTAATCAACAACAACCATGATTGCTCCAAAGTCAAGCCATGATGAAATGAATAAGTCAAATGGTGGAGGAATAATCATGATACAATAAAATGCAAAGACCCCCTTCCACAAATGCTTATTTGCACAAATGCAAATAAGCCCTCCTCCACCAAACTTCGGCCATTGAAAGATACAAATGAAAAAGGCTGAAACGGAAAACAAACTGGCAACTCCAGAAAACTGGTCCCGTAATAAATTACAGGAAAACCCCGCTACTGTGCATACACACCCGCATCTGTATTCCGACCGAAATACAAACGCAATGAGACAAAATTTACACTGTACTATACTAGGATCCGGCTTAAACCAAAGCCGGCTAGTAATATCCGTTCGATCCTGATCCGTGCAATACCGCACGTATCTGATCGAACCCTGCCATATATCCATACGGCCTGTAGTACAAACTGTCCGATCCTGATCCGTGCAATACCGCACGTATCTGATCGGATCTTGCCATATCTCCATACGGCCTCTACAGCGTTTCGCCCGAAAGCTGAGTAACTGAATGTGGGGGACTCTAAAGACTCGTCAACACCTTGGTTGTGGATTTAACCACTAGCACGTCAGAGGTATAAGCCAATACGTAACGGGCCACCGGGTATTGACCAAAAGGGACGTCGATGAGCGAACTCATCCTGACACCCTACTGAGCCTGTCAGTGACAATATCCGTACAGTCCGGTCCGTTCGTCTATAAGCATCGCATGGCGGGCCTAGGGGGTTGGTAAAAGTCAGACCCCCAAAAGCGGTACAAGTCGTGTCGGAGTGTAGCCTAGAACACCCTGAGATACTACTGGAATACCTACCAGTAAATCTCCTGCCTCGGCCGAGGGCTTCGTGTAATGGCTCTCCTAGACACAGCGCGACCTCACCCCCAATACCGGGAGAGACGAACCCCTGAAGATCCGCTCACTGCCTCCATGTGGCTCGGGACTGTACCCAACTAAAACCTGTTTGCACGTCTCCTTTGAGCGTGGTAGGGTAGTAATCAAAGTACAGTGGGAACTCACACGAAACAAATGACGATCCCCAGGTCGATGAACTAACCTGTACACATGTCACCAGGGAACTGCTATCTGACGTCAGGTATAAGACCAACTAGCATGTTCCCGGCGAGTCCTGTCCGGTGTACTCATAACCCAATGAGCACCTGTATACATCTTAGGTGAACCAACTGACACCAGTGGCTTGTGAGACCGGCCACCGCCCCTCGTCGGGGTCTCGACTGTACACACTAGTCTACTCTGGAGTATCGATGCCCTATCTCGAAACTCCCACGACTAGGGACCTTTTAAGGATGTGCTTATAGACTACCAGCTCTCACGTATATGATCGCCCTCATACTGCTGGCAGTCAAGCAAGAATCCTAGGGGCTCTACCAACGTGTAATAGCGACCTGTCAGGTCACCTAAAGCAGTACACGATGATAAAGGTAAACCAGATAGCATACTATCATCTCGAGTAAGACTGTCCTACTGGGACAGGTCCTCCCTCAATCATTGCAGTCACGTGCCTGTGATCCAATAATTGACTCTGAGGGCACTATCTCCAACAATCTCCCACTTGCACTCAAGGCTAATTATTGCAATGTCGCATACTCACAGCCCGTGTGATACCGAACACCCAACTCCTCTACTGGTCAGTCTCACAAAGCTCGCTTGCGAAACTATTGTGTTCGAGGAATAGCCTTAGTGAGTGGATCCACCTTGTTGTCTCTTTCTTTGTCTCTCTATATCTCAAGTTCGCGGAGAAAACCATCTCCCGAAATGAGCAATACCTGTCTTAGAATGTGTTTGGATGTCTGATGGGACCTAGCTCATAAATGAACTCCAAATCCAAACTTCTTAGACTATATCGTCAACTGAACTTAATCAGTATCCTGCGCCATGCCTCCCTCAGTATTGCCTTGGATCATCTGTCCAAAATACTGTCCCTCGTCAGAAGGAAAAACTATGGCTCTGACAACCTCCTTGTCGTCTAGGTCACCTTGGAAGCCTGGAATGATAACTGTCTCCCGAATGAGGCTGTCGTTATCATATCCCTAGAACATCCACTTATGTTCTAAAACTGCTTCCGACTGTTTCTCTAGGATAGGATCAATGTCAACTTATTGCATCTAGTGCAAGAACAACATCCGGTGTGGTACTTGACATCTCATGATTGACTCAATTGCCTGAGCAAGTGATCTGCCAATCATGCACATCCCTCTCCCCTTTAGTCTGTAAGACACCTTTAGAGAGGGTGACTCCATTACTTGCAGGTACACTACCATGCCAGGAGTCCTCCATTCTAAATACTCTTAGAATGCTGTCTAAGTACCCTGATTGGGAAACCACCCAAATCTAGATCTAAAACCATAGATCTAGTAACCAGTATGTCTGATATAATGTCCAAGTCCCATGTGGAGAAACCACTGTGTGACGACCAAAGTGTAACCGATCGTAGTATAGGAGCTTCTTTTCCTATTCTGTGTATGTCATCCAAATACCAAGACATCACACCCTACTACCTTCTCAACAGATCCATCCCCTATTCTGATGAAGTCAAACCTATGACTGTCATATCAGAAATTGATGATCTATCTCCGCTATATCTGCTTTAGTCTATAAATAGACATAAGCCACATGTCTACCAATGCTTCCGCTGCTCCCACTGACTACGACAACCCTCTGGCAGAGTCATATACGCGTACACTTCTGAAGCCAGTTCAAAACGACGCTATACTCATCCTCCTGCCGGGTCTCGCAGCCTGGAACAACAGCAATGGCAAGTGTGGGTAAACAAGAACCTCCCTGTCACCGTCCTTGAGGCCACCGTAGTACCTCTCGGGTGCCTGAGGTTACCCACCTTATCTGCGGAGTGGCCAATGGAATGTCAATCCAGATTGAATCTTTAGGTTCCTATCAAATCTTCAGTAATCGTTTGTGGTTCTGGAATCACTTCCAGTTCTACCATACTCCCACTACTGTGTTCTGAAAAATCCATTTTTATTAAAACTGTGGCGAGTCTAGAACAATATCGCTATTGATCTTCCAGATGGTAGAAAGTCAACCCTCGTCATAGCCTGGGTCAACCCACAAACAACCATTACAGAAACGTGCCTTGAGTTGTCCAGTGTCTGGTTTTAATCATAAGCCGGACAACTCCCCGTACCTTAACATCGTTAAGATATGAACTATAATATATCCAATATAGAACCAGAGGCACTGATTTAATTGAACCAGATTCAAATCATGCAACTGTCTCCAGTGCATGTCAACTAAATGGAAAGAGGCCTATCAGTGTTACTCAACTTAGGAATGCTTCCAATTATGAGTAACCTGAAAGAGAAGAAAGTTCCCTTAATCATTACTATCAACTGAATACCATACAAAAGTATCTACATCTTCGATCACTTTGAAGAATCCCGATACTTGCGATACCTGGTTCTCTACTTTATTCAAATATCTATAACTTCTCAAAATTCGGACCCTGTGTTTCCACGAAACACCTGTCTAAAAACTAGAGAAGTCATAAGTAAACCGAATATAGTACGAGGACCAACCCCTCTGTCCTGATGGACCCTGAACAACATACAATACTCTGTATAAGTCCTTTGAGTCTGATAACTCATTCACTGTGTGTCGTAGGTTGAAAACTGTACTTATGGTTAAGAAGAATTACACCGTTGTTTAATGCTCCTTACCTAACCATCCACTGATATAGGTAAATGTCACAGACATAATTTCAAAAAGGTATATCTCACTCTATGAAAATAGACGTACAGATATATCAATTTGAAATTGGTGCATAACAGCGGATATTCAAAACCAAATATTTGTCGTTCGGCAAACAACCCAGGTGACTTCCTCAAATATCACCGATTACAACGAATCCCGATATAATGAGGATGATCACCCAATTCCCAATAACTTACTCCCACTCATCATCTGTAAAACCATACAGATGTGAGAATCATACCTGGTAAATACATACCCTGGAGCAAGTGTCTAACTGGGAAATCAGTTTTCCTTTAACAGTACACAGTGAAACCGAAACATTGAAATGTTTCGATGGGATATCCCGGTATTCCTAGTAATGCCTCTTCCAGATTCATGACTGTAACCGTATAATTCTTTGCCACCTTTCCAAATCCCTTTTTATGTCTTTAGTCATTACCTTCTGCACACCCCTTTAGGCCTAATGGTTTTCTTCCTTCCCTACCGTTCGACACCAGCCTATGGTTTGGAAGAAGACTATCCAATAAGCATAATGGGTGTACTGTCCTAATCCTAGGAGCACTCGCAAAGCGAGAGAAGGTGAAGATAAAAGACAACCGAATAAACCTTATTCCTATTTCTCCTGAACCAGAATCCATCCCCGAACTGGAAAAAGTTCCTTTCGAGTTCGTATATAACCATACGATGGAGTATCCAATAAACTGTGGATCTTCGTAGTGATACGGAGTGTCCTGGAGAAATACAAAGGTGATTTAGGATTGGCGAAGAAATACCTGGTTTGGTCGTCAATAGCAGTCGCAGTTTACTTTGCCCTCTTACTAATCCCTTGCTTTGTCTTAACTTAATACCTTCTGCACACCATCGTTATGCTAATTGGTTTTCTTCATTCCCTACCGGTCAGCACCAGCCTAAGGTTTGGAAGAAGACTATCCAATTTGCGTAATAGGTATACTATCTCCTAAACCAAGGAGTACTCGCAACCTGAGAGAAGGAAAAAGGAAAAGACAACTGAATAGTCCTATTCGTTTTCTCCATAACCTGATACCATCCTCGAATAAATTCCTTCGAGTTCGTATATAACCATACGATGGTTTTGTCCAATGGAAGTGGACGTTCGTAGTAATACGGGGTGTCCTGGAGAAAAGGGTAAAAGTAGGAGTGGCAATGAGGTTTGCAACTCTGACAATCCAAAAGCCAGTGTTTAAGAAGGTTCGATTAACTTGGTCACTGAGTCATAGTCTTAGGGTCGGGTCAATGGTCGCTGCCAAAGTGAGAGAGAAAAGAAACACTCAGCGTGCACTCTATCCTAGATCAGAATGGTTACCAATTTATCTAATCTGGAAACCTCCCACTGTACCATCAAATTCTCCTCCAAACCTGAAAGAAGAATTAATCGGGATCACCCGAGGAGTAAACCAACACATTAGTGGGAATCGGGATCCAACTATCATCGCATGATAACGTGACGGAATCCGCTCACGGTGTCACACTCCAGAAGGTATGCGCATATCTGGCAAGTTTCAGTTTCTTTAGAAACTCCCGATGTGATTTCTACCCCATGCTCTTATGACCTTGACTTTGGCCAACAAATCATAAGTCACATGTCAAGTTCTACCCGTCATTCTCCAGGTTGATTTGAATCCACCCGTACCTACCCTTGACTTTGGCCAACAAGGCAGTACGACTGTTCCAAACCAACGCATCTATCTATTCTGCATATGAATAACCAACAGCTACCAAACACTTTGCTTTGACTTTGGCCAACGAACACAGCTTGAATACTATTGACTACCCATATGAAACGATGGAGGGCTACGAATGGTTTCTGGCGAAAACCTTTAACGTAATGAACTTGATATCGTTGAAGGAACGGATAGCTTTTAAAAATATAGTGACGAAAACATTTGCTAAAGCGGTCACTCCCGGTGAAGGGATCTCGGCTCTTTCCCCGTAGAATGAGGTGCAGGATATTCCAACTGAATACCACGATGCAAAGCAAAAGTAATCGGCTATAGTGAAGTTATTGCCCTGACGCAAACTTCTGTCCAAGGGGTCACTCCCGGTGAAGGGATCTTGGCCCTTGCCTTGTCGACTGAGGAGCAGGGTATTCCAACTGAATACCACGGTGCAAAACAAAAGAGAACTTCCTTGCAATAACAGCTTTTTGAAAAGTGTTCCAACAACATCAAAATAGGTTTTTTTTTAACTTGCATTGATCCGAATCAACGCAGTCCCATCAATTGATCACACCACAAAGAACGAAAATATACTGATGTACGTATATGCCATCCGCATTCGCCACTGGGTCCCGTCATTACCCGTTAGGTTAGCTAACTAACGACAGAGTGGGGACTGGACTAGCGCGGATGCAAAACATATACAACATCTACTAATATATATACCAATATATTATATTTCGCTTAAGGCGTGATAAAAAATGCAACATCACAGAAATGTACAGCATCACAGAACAATACAGATATCTGGGATCCCCGGGTTTCACAGAGCCACTACTGAAACCCGACGTTCCCCTGGTCGTGTGAATAGCCTGTGCAATGAAATCCTAGACCCCTACGGGCGCGGCAAGTTACCCGCCAAAACCTGAAGCGAGGCAGCCCCCTTCAGCACCGTGAATGGACCACCCAGCACTTCACGGAATCCGGTAACTTGGGCACCCCTCCTGGGTCAACCTGTACCCCCTACGAGTGCGGTGAATAGCCCGCCAATTCTAGAGTGAAGCCCCCTCCGTCTCAATGCCATAAGATGCGGGCCCGTTGCCCTCTAGAACCTGGCTATCCGTGCACCCCTCCGCGGGGTAATCCTAGTACAGAAAGTAAAATATACATACAACGGGTACATCGACCGCAACCTGGTCGTGCCCCAAAATAATAATACAATCAGGCAGTGACGGCAGTCCACATGTCGGACGCTCGCCCCGCAATATCAAATGTACATAATACAACCACAACTGTACTAGCATTGCATCCAGGCTATCCCCCACGACCAATCCGCAACATCACAGCATAACACAGAACATCAACGAGAAAGTCACGTTCGCAAATCCGTCTAACCGGGCTAGAGCAGTTAGACTGGATTTACCGATCAAGTGACATTCACGGTCGCAGATATAATGTAAATACCGTGAACTAATGTATTTAAAATATCCGATCGATTAAATTTTATCAAGTGGGCCCCCAAGTACTACTGTAGCACATCAAGAAATTCTGGGCCCAAATATAATATTCGAAAAACCCTAAAAACAACCCAGAGAGCAACTGCAGAAATTTGATGCAGTGATCTCAACATAGTGCGGCGGAACCGCGGCCCAAAGGGGTGTTTGGCCGCGGTTCCGCGCTCCCACTGTGGAGTCACTGTATCGAATTTCTACAGTGTTCTTAGAATTTCCAGTACATCACTTTTCTACAACCTGAAAAAAATTTCGAGCAAGAAAAAATTCAACAGAAAACTGATGAATGTGAAAACGCGGGTTTTTGGAATTTTGGTCGATCGGAAATGTAAACACATTAAACAAAGCTAGACTATGTTAATGGCGAGGCTCTGATACCACTGTAAGTGCACGGCGGCGCCCCGGCCTCCATCCCGAGGCCAAATGCGGAAGCGATGGCTAACTTTAAATTTCTTGAACCGGCACCACCGCGCACTAGAACCCGGATCGTGCCATTAACTAGTCCTAGCTAACTAAAAGATGGGAAGAGAGATATACCGAGTGATCCGTGTCCTCCGGTCTTCTCGTCGTCGTCCCGATCTCCCGCGGAAACTCCGGTCGTCGCCTCCTTGCCGGAAGGGCACCACATCGTCTGCATCTTTTACGGGCTCCCACCTCAATACCGAGGCAACTCGGGCACGAAGCTGGCGAGTCGACGTGCCCAAAGTTTGCTGTAGAATGTGTAGTGCTCAAGTCTCATTTGGGGTTGTAGGAATTGCCATATTGGTGGAGGAATGAACTATATCTTTTGGAGAAGGAGCTAAATGGATTTTGCAAGCATCAAGAGACCAAAAATGCATCATCCAATTTTTGGACAGACCCCTCTAAAGTGGTCGGCCATGGCATCTTGTGGTGGAGAGAATGGAGTGAGTGAATGAGTGAAAAAGGATAGCCACAAGAATAAGCAAGTGAAAAGAAATGGTTATCATATTCAACCATCATCAAAAGCATGATGACAAAGAAAGTCAAGCAATGATCTCTAACAAATCCACACTCCACCAACTAATCAACAACAACCATGATTTTTCCAAAGTCAAGCCATGATGAAATGAATAAGTCAAATGGTAGAGGAATAATAATGATACAATAAAATGCAAAGACCCCCTTCCACAAATGCTTATTTGCACAAATGCAAATAAGCCCTCCTCCACCAAACTTCGGCCATTGAAAGATACAAATGAAAATGGCCGAAACGGAAAACAAACTGGCAACTCCAGAAAACTGGTCCCATAATAAATTACAGGAAAACCCCGCTACTGTGCATACACACCCGCATCTGTATTCCGACCGAAATACAAACGCAATGAGACAAAATTTACACTGTACTATACTAGGATCCGGCTTAAACCAAAGCCGGCTAGTAATATCCGTTCGATCCTGATCCGTGCAATACCGCACGTATCTGATCGAACCCTGCCATATATCCATACGGCCTGTAGTACAAACTGTCCGATCCTGATCCGTGCAATACCGCACGTATATGATCGGACCTTGTCATATCTCCATACGGCCTCTACAGCGTTTCGCCCGAAAGCTAAGTAACTGAATGTGGGGGACTCTAAAGACTCGTCAACACATTGGTTGTGGATTTAACCACTAGCACGTCAGAGGTATAAGCCAATACGTAACGGGCCACCGGGTATTGACCAAAAGGGACGTCGATGAGCGAACTCATCCTGACACCCTACTGAGCCTGTCAGTGACAATATCTGCATAGTCCGGTCCGTTCGTCTATGAGCATCGCATGGCGGGCCTAGGGGGTTGGTAAAAGTCAGACCCCCAAAAGCGGTACAAGTCGTGTCGGAGTGTAGCCCAGAACACCCTGAGATACTACTGGAATACCTACCAGTAAATCTCCTGCCTCGGCCGAGGGCTTCGTGTAATGGCTCTCCTAGACACAGCGCAACCTCACCCCCAATACCGGGAGAGACGAACCCCTGAAGATCCGCTCACTGCCTCCATGTGGCTTGGGACTGTACCCAACTAAAACCTGTTTGCACGTCTCCTTTGAGCGTGGTAGGGTAGTAATCAAAGTACAGTGGGAACTCACAAGAGACAAATGACGATCCCCAGGTCGATGAACTAACCTGTACACATGTCACCAGGGAACTGCTATCTGACGTCAGGTATAAGACCAACTAGCATTTTCCCGGCGAGTCCTGTCCGGTGTACTCATAACCCAATGAGCACCTGTATACATCTTAGGTGAACCAACTGACACCAGTGGCTTGTGAGACCGGCCACCGCCCCTCGTCGGGGTCTCGACTGTACATACTAGTCTACTCTGGAGTATCGATGCCCTATCTCGAAACTCCCACGACTAGGGACCTTTTAAGGATGTGCTTATAGACTACCAGCTCTCACGTATATGATCGCCCTCATACTGCTGGCAGTCAAGCAAGAATCCTAGGGGCTCTACCAACGTGTAATAGCGACCTGTCAGGTCACCTAAAGCAGTACACGATGATAAAGGTAAACCAGATAGCATACGATCATCTCTAGTAAGACTGTCCTACTGGGACAGGTCCTCCCTCAATCATTGCAGTCACGTGCCTGTGATCCAATAATTGACTCTGAGGGCACTATCTCCAACAGTAAGTACACAGGTACTGTCCTCGGATCAGTCCTGCTAGGGTACTATAAAGTATAGGGTCTCATCATGAAAACAAAATGCTCAAAAGCAATATCAGCCTCAAAAGGCGAATCCAACAACCACGTGCGTCTGGTGCGCACGGAAATCAAATCCAAGTACAGGTGCCACAATATGCATAAAACTAAGACTAAGTGCAACGGGTGTGTATGAAGGCATCTGTCCAATGCAACCGGTGTGCACGACAATAACAACTAGTGTATCAAAAGTGAAAGGTCCCTAGGCACCCTATAGAGGTCTCACAAGGCATCAACCATGCCATTTTCAAAAAAATATGGGTGTCAAGAAACCCTAACACGGATCGTCGGCTAGAATTCTAGGCGAAAAGATAATCTAGTTAACTACTTAACTAAAAGTTAGATGCTACAACCTTTGTAGATCCGGATATCCACTTCCTAAGCTCCACGTAGTCTTCCTCTCGCTGTCCTTTTCGAATCCTAGACTCTTTCATCGGCTTCATCGGGAAAACGAGCGGAATAGGTCGTCGGCTTCGTGTCAAAGACGATCTACGTCGAGGCATCACAAGTTCAAGCTCCGACTTCACAAAGTTGTGAAACTTGTGAAGAAAACACCCAAAACAACTTGGCAAGAGGTAGAGGGTGAAGAAATAGAAGGTGGGTTCACTTTAGAATTGGATTTCTCTCACTAGAACTCAAGTTGCCATTAATGGCATCAAGGTTTCTATCTTGAAGATGAAGCTAGTATTATGATAAGTTATTTAAAATGAAAAGAAAAATGCATACTTATCATAATCTAACAAGGGTTAAGTGTAGAGAATAAACCATGGTCATTTGGAGAGTTAGGGTTAAGCATGAGGACAAGAATGGTTGAAAAAGTCAAGGCTTCATGAAGCTTCAACTAATGACAAAAGAAAGCCACCATTCTCTTTAAATCTTTTTCAAATAAATAAATGAACAAATAAATAAATAAATGAATATGCAAAACCCTAATTATCAAATCAACCATCGTTTAATTCTATATACTTAACTAAATAATCAAGTATCATCAAACATGATACAAATGTGTGCACAAAAGTATATCACATATACTTCTTGCACATCAAGTGAGAAAATCCATATAAAGTGAACCAATACTAGCTAATGCAAAGTAATATATCAAATATATAATTATGCATTAAATCATTAAATCAACATTTGATTCAATGACCCGGTCATGTCGCACATAACCGACTAGTATTCAATATATCGATTTATCGAATCAATGATTCGATAACTAGGTCATATCGAATATAACCAATCGAAACATTTACCGCGAGAATGAAATGCGGTATCACATACTCGCATTATTCTCGGTCCCGCACATATCTCATATGCGCTCCTATTTTGTTTCGCTTGAGCCAGGAAACCTCTGTGTAGGACTCTAAAGACTCGTCAATACGCCGGTAGCAGATGATGATCATATCAAGCACCCACAAGCCGCAAGCGGTCTGCTAAACGTAACGGCCATCCGGGTATTGAGCGATCAGAAGAACGACGAGCTAGCCCGCTCACACTCCTGTGAATCCAACCAGTAACACTTACCGCACAGTCCGGTCTGTTCGTCTGATACGTCGCATATCAAGTCTAGGGGTGGTAAACGTCAGACCCCAATACTCGATAAGTCGTGCCGATGTGAGGCTCATAACGGGTCGAGAAACTACTGGTAACACTTACCAGCAAATCTCTGATCAGCCCTGGCCAGGGACTTCCCTGTTACGGCCAATCGAGCACAGCGCAACATCAACCCCCAATACCGGGAGAGACGAAACCCCTCCTATCGCTCATTGCCTCCATGTGACTCGGGACTGTACCCAAAGACCACCGTTTTGCACGCCCTCATGGACGTGGTAAGGTGGAGATCAAAGCACATTGGGAATCACACAAGACTCTATGACGATCTCGGGTCTACAGACTAACCTGCACAAGTGTCACCTGAGAACTGCCATCTGACGTGAGGTATAATACCATCTGGGAGTTCTCGGCGAGTCCGTCCAGTGTACCCAGTCTCCACTGAGCACCCGTACACCATCTCTGATGTCAAACACCAATGGATATGGGATCATCCATCGCCCATCTCATGGGTCGAGAAGCGTGTACGCTAGTCTACACTGGTATATCGATGCCCCGTCTCGATACACCTACGACTAGGGACCTTGAAGGATGTACTTATGGACTACCATGCCCCCACTGGTATGATCTGCATCATAGTCCAGGAAGTCAAGTACACATCCTAAGGGCTTTACCAACATGTAACTATAAGACAGTTTAAAGAGACAAGTGTACATGTTAAGATAAAGAGTAACCAGATAGCATACTATCATATCGAGCAAGAAAGTCATCTCTATATATGTCCAAGCATCCAATATAATATACAATATCTGTACAATACTGGCCTCTAGGGCATACATACAACTAACAATCTCCCACTTGCACTAGGGCCAGCTGCTGTAGTATCGCATACCGAGCATCCCGAAGAGTCTCTCAAACTGTATCTGGGGAATGGCCTTCGTGAGTGGATCCGCCGTGTTGTTCTTCGTGTCAACCCTCCTGACCTCGATCTCCCGGCGATCAACTATCTCCCGGATCAGGTGATACCGCCTCAGAATATGCCTGGATCGCTGATGGGACCTGGGTTCCTTGGCCAAAGCCACCGCTCCATTGTTATCGCAATACAAAGGTATTGGATGCTCAATGGATGGAACCACTCCAAGTTCAGTAATGAACTTCTTGATCCAGAAAGCCTCTTTGGCAGCATCGTTGGCAGCGATGTATTCAGCCTCCATCGTCGAGTCTGCCACGGTTTCCTGCTTGGAACTCTTCCAGCTAACCGCCCCTCCGTAAAGGGTAAAGACAAAGCCCGACTGCGACTTAGAGTCGTCCTTATCACTCTGGAAGCTCAAATCGGTAAAGGACTCCACTTGGAGTTCTCCGTTACCATACACCAAGAACATATCTCTAGTCCTTCGCAAGTACTTGAGAATGCTCTTCACAGCTGTCCAGTGACTCTCTCCAGGATCAGCTTGATACCTGCTCACTATACTTAGTGAGTATGCTATATCGGGTCTAGTACATAGCATCGCATACATGATAGAGCCTACTGCCAAAGCATAGGGTATCCCTTGCATGCGAGCTCTCTCCAAATCAGTCTTGGGAGACATCTCTTTGGAGAGAGTGACTCCAGAGATCGTGGGTAAGTTCCCACGCTTGGACTCTTCCATACTAAACCTCTTTAGTATGGTGTCAATGTACCTGGATTGGGACAATCCCAAAATCCGTTTGGATCTATCTCTATAGATCCTAATTCCCAATATGCAGGAGGCATCACCAAGATCTTTCATTGAGAATCTTTGTGATAAGAAGAGCTTAACCGATTGCAGCATAGGAATATCATTTCCTATCAAGAGTATGTCGTCCACGTACAATACGAGGAAGACAACCTTACTCTCTGCCACCTTCTTGTAGATACAAGGTTCATCTGGATTTTTGACGAAATCAAACTCTTTGATAACGACGTCAAAGCAGATGTTCCAACTCCGCGATGCTTGCTTTAATCCGTAAATGGATTTAAGCAGCTTGCACACCTTCCCGCTGCTCCCACTGTCTACGAAGCCCTCTGGCTGAGTCATGTACACGCACTCTTCTAAATCACCATTTAGAAAGGCGGTCTTAACATCCATTTGCCAGATTTCGAAATCATGATAAGCAGCGATGGCAAGCATGATCCGGATGGATTTAAGCATAGCCACTGGAGAAAAGGTCTCGTCATAGTCCACACCTGGTCTTTGACGAAAACCCTTTGCTACAAGTCTAGCTTTGAAAGTCTCCACTTTCCCATCTACACCAAGTTTCTTCTTGAAGATCCACTTGCTCCCAATGGGTTTTACCCCTTCAGGAGCAACGTCCAAAGTCCATACTTTGTTGGTGTACATGGATTCCATCTCGGACCGCATAGCATCCAGCCATTTCACTAAGTCCCCACTCGTGATGGCCTGCTCGAAGCTAGTTGGGTCATCATCCTCCATGATGCAATCCTCGCTCCCACCATCCATGAGAAAACCGTAGTATCTCTCAGGTGGGCGAGGAACCCTACTAGATCGGCGGAGAGGCTGAGGTTCGTCGGAAGCTACTGAATGCTCTAGTTCCACTAAATCTTCTGTTGTGTTTTGTTCAGCTGGAACCTCTTCCAGTTCTACGTCAGAGCCACTAATTTCTTTTGCAAGAAATTCCTTTTCTAAAAAGGTGGCATGTTGAGCAACAAATACTCTTTGTTCCTCACTGTGGTAGAAGATATACCCTCGCGAATGTTTGGGATATCCAACAAACTTACACAAAACAGATCTTGCCTCGAGTTTGTCCGGTTTTTGTCTTTTGACATAGGCCGGGCAACCCCATATATTTATAAAATTAAGATATGGTCTCTTCCCTTCCCATATCTCATATGGTGTGGTAGGCACAATTTGGTGGGAACCCTGTTCAGTAGGTATGCTGCTGTTTCCAGTGCATATCCCCAGAAGGAAACAGGTAACTCAGCTACACTCATCATAGAGCGCACCATATCTAATAGGGTGCGGTTTCTCCGCTCCGATACACCGTTGTGCTGTGGTGTATATGGAGGAGTTAGCTGAGAGAGAATCCCATTCTCTTTTAGGAAGTCCAGGAATTCAATGCTCAAGTATTCTCCTCCTCGATCAGATCGTAGGATTTTAATACTTTTTCCGGTTTGGTTCTCAACTTCTTGTTTATATTCCCTAAATTTCTCAAAAGCTTCTGAATTATGTTTCATTAGGAACACATATCCGAATCTAGAGAGATCGTCAGTGAATGTAATGAAGTACGAAGAACCATCCCTGGCATGTGTAGACATGGGACCGCATACATCACTATGTATAAGTCCCAAGAGTTTGGTAACTCTTTCTCCGTGTCCCGTAAACGGAGTTTTGGTCATCTTGCCTTTGAGACATGACTGGCAAGTGTCATAAGATGAAAATTCAAACGGATTTAAATATCCATCTTTATGCAACTTAGCTAGTCGTGTCGCATTGATGTGACCCAGTCTACAATACCACAAGAAGGATTCGTTGAGTTCAGAACTCTTCCTCTTGTGTGTGTTTGTTATGCTCAGAACTGTTGATTGATTTAGAACATAAATGCCATTGCACAACGTGCCTGATCCAACCAACTTTTGGTTACGGAAAATGTTCATAACATTGTCCTGTAATACAAAATTATATCCCTCTTTACTTAATAAAGAAACCGATATAATGTTGCATATCAGGTTCGGCATGTAATAGCATTCATTCAGAACCAATGTATTACCAGTTGGTAATACAAGGTGATATTCCCCGACAGTCTTAGCTGCAACAATTGCACCATTTCCAACTCTTATGTCTTTATCACCTTCTCCAAGTTCTCTACCTTTCCTAAGCCCATGTAACTGATTACATATATGGGATCCTGACCCGGTATCCAATACCCAGGACATAGAGCAAATGGAGAAACAGTTCTCAGTAACGAACACACCCGAAGAAAATGCATCAACATGTACTTTCTTCATTTGGGTGGCATGGGAATCCTGGTATTCCCCTATATCCTGTTCATTCCTATAACTCTTATAAGAAAGAACGGAACCAACGTTCCCCAGCACAGAATAACATGCGGGTTCGGTCAATACATCCATATTATTATCTTCATTAGGGCATGAAATGGTCGCTACCTGGAGAAAGAGAGAAGAAAACACTTTAGCGTATGCTCGTGCAAGATCAGATTGGTTATTATCTTATCTAATCAGGATGGCTCCCACTGCTTTTTATCAAATCTTCCTTCAAACCCTAAAAGAAAAGACTAGCCGGGATTAATTACACACTACAAGTTCGCCAATCTTTCAGCCAGGCCAGTGTCGGTACTTTGAGGGAGGTCCCCCGTGCTTTCGCACGAACCTAATTAATGTAAACCTCGTTTTCCCAGAGGCGTAACCCCGTTGACACCTTTCTAGACACCTACTTGATCAGCTAATTGCAATGTGTAAAACTCTCCCAGGAGTAACTCTTACTCGCAGTGGGTATCGGGATCCAACTATCTCATAGAAGGTATGCAATCTCATTGCAAATTTCAACACTTGAAATTCCCGATAATATTTTGCCCCAAGCATCCTATGACCTTGACGGAGGTCAACAAACCACAGGGTGCAAGTCAAGTTCAACCCGTCATTTCTTGATTGAATCAAACCTACCCGCACGACCCTTAACGGAGGTCAACAAGGTCGTACGACTACCCTAATTCAATCTGCATCATATGCCTAAGCAGACAAATACTAGCTAGCTACCGCACACTACGCCTTGACGGAGGTCAACAAACGTAGCACGAATACTAAGTAGGATTTATCTGAAATGACGGAAGGCTGCGTCAGGTTTTTCTGAAAACCTATTGCGTAATGAACTTGATATCGTTGTAGAATCAAATGAAGTTTTAAAAATGGAGTGATTTTGAGGCTTTTCTAGTTTTGCTAAAGGGGTCACTCCCGGTGAAGGGATCGTCGGCCCTTTCCTCGTCGAATGAGGTGCGGGATATATCATATATATCACTGTGCAAAGCATAAACTATAGAAGCAATCAAAAGCAAACCGAGTGTGTAGCATCTGCCAGTTATTGCTAAAGGAGTCACTCCCGGTGAAGGGATCTCGGTCCTTTCCTCATTGAATAAGGTGCAGGATATATCATATATACCGCTGTGCAAAGCAAGAACTGTAGCTACCTGTTTTATTTTAAAATTCGATTCCACAACATCTTAGGTTTCTTATCTTTCATTAATCACATTAATGAAGTCCCATCATTTAAATACCTAAACATCACAGATAGATAGGACGTACACTTATGCCATCCGCATTCGCCTCGATGTCCCCTCGTGCACCGTTAGGTTAGGTAACTAACGACAGAGCAGGGCAGGGCTAGCGCGGGTGTAAAACATAAGTAACGTCTATATAATATATCATATATACTATATACTAAATCCATCACAGAATCACATCACAGAATCGCAGCAGAAGAAACATATGAAATATTGGATATACTAGGACGTCCGTGTTTTCAATACGAGCCAGTATAAAACACGGATTCCACGGTCGCGATGAATAGCCAATCCCACACCCCTAGACCCCTACAAGAGCGGCAAGCAACCCTGCCAATTCTAGGGTTAGGAGACCCGAACTCGACTCCTCGAGTTGGTCTCCCACTGGACCCCAGAACCCGATTACTTGTGCTCCCCTCCTTGGGTCTATCCTAATGCGGAAAAGTAAATAATATACAAAGAGTGACAACTTCCGCTACCTGGAAGTGCCCCAAATAAAATAATATTACATACAAGTTTTTACATGAATGAAAATGAAAGACACTCATCACACATAAAAAACCCCGGCTATTCAAACACGACGATCCAATATAACATATCCAGCAACACATAACATCACATGTCATCAACGTAAGTAAGTATGCATACCCCAATTGTCGTTGACGTATAGCAACGAAACCGGCGATATCACATATTACACTTACGGTCACAGAAAAGAAAGTGTAAAACTACAACAATTGGAATCCGCAACTTCTTTAGACATCGCATGTCTAATCAAATGAAATACTTAGACATCACATGCCTAACAGATATAAATCCCACATTTTAGTCTCATTATCGAAAACTCTTTTCAATAACATGTGGGATTAAACTGCTAGATTTATAACATTCATTCAGTTATCTCATAACTGTTTGTGAATTCCAATTATTGTATCACATTCCAGATAAACAGAAAATGTTAAACTTTCCGATCGAACAGTCGAATACCCAAGTTTTCCCGATACAGTCCAACACATGAAATAAGTCTAACAACATTCAGTTCGTGCCTCAGTACCAACGGTCCAGCCGTAGAAGGGTCAAGCCAACGCCTCACATGTGGCACGCCGTACTGCCCCAAACCCGAAGGTTCAAAGGGCAGTTCAAGACGGTCACATAATCGAGTTAAGGTTTGTTGTCTTCTAGAGGGTCCATCGCGTTACTTGCACTACATAGAACGTCGTTAAACTACGGAAAAATCCAACACTTGGAAATTTCCCGACAGGGGAAAAGTTGGGTATTTATATCCGGTCGAACTTTTTAACATATTCTATAAATTATCCGGAAGTACACAAAGACGAAATTTGATAATCCGGTCGAAACACCGAAGCTCTAAAACACCCCAGAAAATTAAACTCTGGAATAATTATTAAAAATACCCATAAAACTCAGCTGCAGAAACTATGAATTACTGTGCAGAGGAGGAGGGATGACGTCATCAAGCCGCCGCGGAACCGCCGCCTAAGCTGGCTTAGGCCGCGGTTCCGCCGCGGTTATCACTGTTCATTGGAAAAAATTTGCATCGTAATTCTTAGAATTCCCTGCTGAATTTTTTAAGCCTTTTTAATATTGAAAAATCCCAGATTTTAGAAAATGTACAGAGAGCATGTTTGGTTTAGGGTTTCGGGTTCGTTCGGGCTTCAAATTGCGTCTAGACTTCGCCTAAGGCTCTAGCTAGGCTCTGATACCAGTGAAAGGTCCCTAGGCACCCTATAGAGGTCTCACAAGGCATCAACCATGCCATTTTCAAAAAAAATATGGGTGTCAAGAAACCCTAACATGGATCGTCGGCTAGAATTCTAGGCGAAAAGATAATCTAGTTAACTACTTAACTAAAAGTTAGATGCTACAACCTTTGTAGATCCGGATATCCACTTCCTAAGCTCCACGTAGTCTTCCTCTCGCTGTGCTTTTCGAATCCTAGACTCTTTCATCGGCTTCATCGGGAAAACGAGCGGAATAGGTCGTCGGCTTCGTGTCAAAGACGATCTACGTCGAGGCATCACAAGTTCAAGCTCCGACTTCACAAAGTTGTGAAACTTGTGAAGAAAACACCCAAAACAACTTGGCAAGAGGTAGAGGGTGAAGAAATAGGATGTGGGTTCACTTTAGAATTGGATTTCTCTCACTAGAACTCAAGTTGCCATTAATGGCATCAAGGTTTCTATCTTGAAGATGAAGAAGAAGATGAAGCTAGTATTATGATAAGTTATTTAAAATGAAAAGAAAAATGCATACTTATCATAATCTAACAAGGGTTAAGTGTAGAGAATAAACCATGGTCATTTGGAGAGTTAGGGTTAAGCATAAGGACAAGAATGGTTGAAAAAGTCAAGGCTTCATGAAGCTTCAACTAATGACAAAAGAAAGCCACCATTCTCTTTAAATCTTTTTCAAATAAATAAATAAATGAATATGCAAAACCCTAATTATCAAATCAACCATGGTTTAATTCTATATACTTAACTAAATAATCAAGTATCATCAAACATGATACAAATGTGTGCACAAAAGTATATCACATATACTTCTTGCACATCAAGTGAGAAAATCCATATAAAGTGAACCAATACTAGCTAATGCAAAGTAATATATCAAATATATAATTATGCATTAAATCATTAAATCAACATTTGATTCAATGACCCGGTCATGTCGCACATAACCGACTAGTATTCAATGTATCGATTTATCGAATCAA
Organism: Agapanthus africanus; assembly: GCA_030015575.1. Classification (NCBI taxonomy): domain Eukaryota; kingdom Viridiplantae; phylum Streptophyta; class Magnoliopsida; order Asparagales; family Amaryllidaceae; genus Agapanthus; species Agapanthus africanus. The sequence goes on along the minus strand of JASDDO010000031.1, from coordinate 402,205,017 downwards.
TGATTCGATAACTAGGTCATATCGAATATAACCAATCGAAACATTTATCGCGAGAATGAAATGCGGTATCACATACTCGCATTATTCTCGGTCCCGCACATATCTCATATGCGCTCCTATTTCGTTTCGCTTGAGCCAGGAAACCTCTGTGTAGGACTCTAAAGACTCGTCAATACGCCGGTAGCAGATGATGATCATATCAAGAACCCACAAGCCGCAAGCGGTCTGCTAAACGTAACGTCCATCCGGGTATTGAGCGATCAGAAGAACGACGAGCTAGCCCGCTCACACTCCTGTGAATCCAACCAGTAACACTTACCGCACAGTCCGGTCTGTTCGTCTGATACGTCGCATATCAAGTCTAGGGGTGGTAAACGTCAGACCCCAATACTCGATAAGTGGTGCCGATGTGAGGCTCATAACGGGTCGAGAAACTACTGGTAACACTTACCAGCAAATCTCTTATCAGCCCTGGCCAGGGACTTCCCTGTTACGGCCAATCGAGCACAGCGCAACATCAACCCCCAATACCGGGAGAGACGAAACCCCTCCTATCGCTCATTGCCTCTATGTGACTCGGGACTGTACCCAAAGACCACCGTTTTGCACGCCCTCATGGACGTGGTAAGGTGGAGATCAAAGCACAGTGAGAATCACACAAGACTCTATAACGATCTCGGGTCTACAGACTAACCTGCACAAGTGTCACCTGAGAACTGCCATCTGACGTGAGGTATAATACCATCTGGGAGTTCTCGGCGAGTCCGTCCAGTGTACCCAGTCTCCACTGAGCACCCGTACACCATCTCTGATGTCAAACACCAATGGATATGGGATCATCCATCGCCCATCTCATGGGTCGAGAAGCGTGTACGCTAGTCTACACTGGTATATCGATGCCCCGTCTCGATACACCTACGACTAGGGACCTTGAAGGATGTACTTATGGACTACCATGCCCCCACTGGTATGATCTGCATCATAGTCCAGGCAGTCAAGTACACATCCTAAGAGCTTTACCAGCATGTAACTATAAGACAGTTTAAAGAGACAAGTGTACATGTTAAGATAAAGAGTAACCAGATAGCATACTATCATATCGAGCAAGAAAGTCATATCTATATATGTCCAAGCATCCAATATAATATACAATATCTGTACAATACTGGCCTCTAGGGCATACATACAACTAACAAAAAGTGCCCGAAAATCTCAATCCAGTGCAACTAACATGCACGAACGAAAACCCCAATCGAGTGCATCAGGTGTGCACAAAATCATATCACGCACCCAGCGTGCGCGAAAGTCCAAATCAAGTGCATCCATCTTGCACAAACGAAATCGAAATCAAGTGCATCCCACATGCACGAATAAAAATCGAAATCAAGTGCATCCCACATGCATGAATAAAAATTGCATCTAATATGCACGAATAAAATCTATATCAAGGGCATCCAATATGCACGAGTAAAAATCTCACTCAAGTGCAGCCGATGCGCACAAAATCCAATACCAAGTGCCTAATATGCGTAAAAATCTAACCCAAGCACGTCTGGTTCGTAAAAAAAACATCTAGTGCATGAAATATCAAATCCTGTGCATCCACTATCAAATCCTGTGCATCTAGTGCACGAAATATCAAATCCTGTGCATCCACTGCATGAAATATCAAATCATGTGCAGGAAATCAAAAACATGTGCAGCTAAGGCACAAAATCGACATCAACATCACGGTGTATAAAATATATCAAGTGCAATAACTATGCACAAAAATGTATATACCCAATAGGTGCAGCCATGGTGCATGAAAACTATATCCTGAAACTCGATCATCAAAACTAAAATCCAAGCGATATAAGCGTGATACTCGGATCAAAAACGCAAATCGCAACAAATGATATTGATGTACACTTTCTACAATGTCGAAAAAGTCGGTGCGCCCAAACTGGCAGAGTAAGAACATTCGCTTGCCTCCTGCTCACAGTCTAGCGTCTTCTGTCTTTGGGTCCTCGATCCCCTGTGGATTACCAATCTCACACTCTATCGGCTCATCTGTCTGGTCAGGTGTGCTAACGGGAACGATTCCGCTCTAGCACTCCTCAGGTCAACTCTCGGCCAATTAGTATGATCACTCATAAAGCAGCACGTCACTGGCGTCGGCCCCTGGCCCTCTGAATACACATGACACAACTGATCCTCGGTGCAATCTCATCGCAGCAGTGTCCTGGAAGGAACTGGCTCAAAGTCTCTTCCGATCTCGCCTATACCGAACTATACGGAGACTGGTACACTTACAAATCTTTTCTCGCTTTCTGGACATCTGCGTTCTCAGCACAACATTTTCTCGGGAACTGGCCGTATCCCAACGCCTCTGCATACATATCAGATCTCTAATTTCGACGGGGAGTAACAACAGCTCGTCTACATCACGCATGAACCTCTTGTTCCACTCGTCTTTATTATCGTCCACTTGACATTATGTCATGCTATCTACGTACTGCAAATGTTCTCGGCGCCAATCAATCCGGAATCTCTCGCACGGACTCGAAATCAAAAACTCGGTATCTTCATCACTCTGTAGAAGATCTTTAGCCGAACACGTCCTCGGGAACTCGTCCCAACCATCTGAAGAATACTCAAAACTCATCTGTTTCTCGATCAACTCACAACACATCTGGGTGAGGTCCTTCCGTCTGAAACTGGTCAGCTTACCGATCTCACAACAGAACATCCGACGAACAACGTCATCTCTGTATCGATCTACTCTACATCTGAGTAAGACTCTCCATACTGGAAATCTTCAACTCAACTGGGCCTGCGTCGGCGCATCAATCGGACGAATCACCTCCGTCTCTCAACTCGAGATAGACTAGCTATCTCCTGTCGCTTCTCTGCCTGAAAGCTCCAGCGATCTCAGCTCGTAATCTCTGGAAGCGGCATCACATCAATCTCAGCAACAGCTGGGTTATCCGTCTGCACGGTCGATGACATCATAATCTTTGAGGTATGTTGTACATCAACAGTCCTCTCACAGTTGGTAGCCTCTAACAATGGCCCGATCATCCGGTACAAAACCGAACACTCGTCTCAAACGAGAGGTCACAACACCACACTACATCGATACGTTTCCCTGTCACCAAAAAACACGATGGTCAGTCCTCGTCCACGACGAGCTCGCCCTGACCGTATCACCAGCAGTAGCTCAATCTATGCTCAAACCATGGTGACAGGAACCTCAAACAAGTATCGACGAAAAAAGATCAAGTGATGAAATGAAACAACAGATCCAGAATGAATATATGATCATAAGGAGGAACGGAATCAGTGAGAGTATGATCATGTAAACGAATAGAATCAAGGATCTCAAATGGATGTATAATCAAGGAAAACAAAGAGAATCACCAGTCTCAAGATATGTACATCCTAAGGTTTCTTAAGTGGAGTATCGTATCGTAAATATGCCGCGGAACATACGTACGGTACGTCACTCTATTCAAGCTACCTACTCCATCAATCAAGGTCGGCCTATGAAACAAAAGTTCGGGTCTAACACCCCCTTGTTCAAGTCTAAGTTCCGTAAGGTCAAGCCTAGGTTCCAAAATATATACGCCCTAGACACCACATAGTCAAACCTAAATTCGAACCAAGGTTAAACCTAGCGCTCTGATACCAATTTTTTCACGACCCAAAATATTAGCTCGCGACCAGAACTTAAATCACGCGACGTCTACAAGCATAACGTAATTCAAGTAAGCTGAAATCCAGAAATCTAAACCATTTTAAGAAATAAAGATACAATAAATCATATTTTGTCTTTTGAAAAATTGGGCAACACCTCCTTTATAAAAACTAACCCCGAAAACAGGTACAACAAAGAATATAATAAAGCATCCCTAAACGGGAGCAAATCACGTCCAACGGCGGAAACAACCACCACAAGTATACAAACAAGTATACGGCGCCCAACGGCGAAGATCCATATAAGGAAATAAAGTAAAGCAAGACAACAACCCCAAAAGCGAACATAAAACCCATCGCTCAAGTCTCGGAACTACAAGTCTTCTAAGTTTGCAATATATACATTTACTAGTTTCTGATTTGATGGAGTGACTAAATACAATATGAATAATGAATACAAGAGGGGCACGATCTAACATGTACCACCTGCCACAAGCAAGTCACCTGAAAACAGCTGTGTGCCAGCGATACCGCAACTGATCCAAACGGTCTAGCTGCAAGAACTCTGGCACAACGGGGGTGAGTTGCTAACTCGTGAATAGAAAAACATCACCAGGTAGAAATTGAAATAAACAACGATTACCTAGGTCAATTATATCATAAAGGTAATACTATGATATCTAGGGTGACCGTATCTGCATATGTGCCAACACATAATAAAAGCCTAACAGCAAGTGGATATCATCCAACAATATAATCAATGCATGTATGCAGGTGGATCTCTTCCAACAATATAATCAATGCAAGTATGCAGTGGATCTCTTCCAACAATATAATCAATGCATGTATGCAGTGGATCTCGTCCAACAATATAATCAATGCATGTATGCAGTGGATCTCGTCCACGTGTCACCCACTGACACAACAGCTCCTGCATGTAAATATCATAAAAGCATATGCAGGTAAATATGAGGATATAAAACAACGTGTGTCCCTCGCGACACAACAAAATCATGGAAACCTGAGTGTCTAACATCGACACTCGAAATATCATGAAACCCGTCTCTAGCATCGACACGTAAATCCTCATGCCTGAGGCGCCGTCCCCACGACTGGCTCTGATGTCATGTCTGTACATCACTCTGGTCGGTATGCCCACGATAACCACCGAGTCCAAATACAATCACCGGTTGGTAGTGGTCTCTCTGTCAGGCTTATCGTCTACACCATGAAATCACCATTCGCCCCGGTTTACTATACCAGGTCCACCATGTACCCGCAGACGGTGCCTCCCGCTCCTCGAATCGGGTATCACAAGCCAAATCTCAGAACCGAGAAATCATATGGTGGATGCACTGAAATATCATATCAAGAGAAACCAGGTTTTCAAACAATACATAGTTTTCTTGAAATACCCCCACGGTTCTCAAATCCATAAATCATATGAAATCCATATCTCAATGCGTAAATCCATGAAAACTGATATATGCAACATAAAACAGCAATATGAGCATATTAAGGGAAAACCGCTCTTTTAAATGAATCCAGCTTTAAAATATATCATGGGGTTCCCAAATTCTTCGAAAAACAAGTGCAGTATCATATGAGGTGTACATGTAACTGTAGCAAGGTATAAGTATCTACATCATGTAAGCAAGTATGTATGATGCATTTCATAAGCGCAATAATCAACGTCCCAATATGACATATCAATACAATACCACTTAGGGGTATATGCAACTATAGTAAGATATGTGGGTGTACATGTCAGTATTTAGGCATGATGTACATGTAGCTGTAGCAGAGTATGTAGGTGTACATGTCAGTATATCATGCAACCTAGCATAGTGATGTGAACATGGCAGTATATCATAGCATGATGTAGCAATTCTACTGTGTAAGTGACATAGAAATTATCGATGATGAAGTGTGTGAGCCGGTAATCTGTGTAAGTGTAATATACGCATCATCGATAATGGTGTTGGTGTACTAGCACAGGCATAAGAACTGCAATGAGAATAGCATGAATACAACACAATGCATATAGTGAATCAAATGCTATAAGGTATACATATCAATAAGACCGAGTCGGTGAATCTATCAATCGGCATCCAGCCTCACAACATCACGTACGGAACAATCCATCGTACGGCATCCTCTAATCAGGGGTATGGATAAATCAACAAGTAAAACTTATCGCGTACGGTAATCTAACGTACGGCGGCATTAACCAAATAGGGATTCTATCAACCTATACAACATCGGGGGTACGGATCTAAGCCTCGTACGACATATCACTCATTATGCAATCATTATCCATATAAATATATATACCTATCTCTCAACTCATATCCATGTCAAACCCGTATCATGGGACCTACAAAGGTATCAACAATCACATCTCGACTCGAATTTATATAACGACATATCACACTAGGTCATCATAATCACATCGTATACTCGTTCATCACATTAAATAAACTTCACACTTGTTCTCTTTTAATTCGTACCTATCATGATTCACTTATCATTTCATATTCTCATAAATCAATATGTTCTTTAGCATCAACTCCTATCATATTATCGTTTGTAAATTCTACAATCATGTTCATCGCATATCATTTATCAGGATCAAATCATCAAACGATATTACATATCAATGTTTGTGGGGTTGCTATACACCATCCACCCGACTTCCGCCATGAATATAAATCTACTCGCCTGCTAAACTTCTCGCTTAGCCAAAGTCGATGCGCTTCGTCGTCTCGGAATCTACGCGAATGTACCTACAATCAATATGAATTTGCAAAGCAATTAATATCAAGTTCCGAAAACCAAAATGGCACACGGTGCGCTCATAAGTTAGAACCTATAAGCTACACATGAAAACAATTAACTACCCTTGTCGTTGACGTACAAAGATCCAACGACCAATTACAACATCAAAAACTCAAAACCAAGAATCCAAATACCGGAAAATATAGCCGAAACCCTAAATAGGGTCGCTATACATGAAAACGGCCACATTAAAAACCCTATAGTACCAATACGCATTTACAACTCAAAAAAATATCGTATGTATTAATATTCACGTCATCCACACGTCCATTAAAACTCACGTCTAAGTTTTACCGAAAACCTAGTAATCAACTTTTACCGCAATTTAGCACAAGTCTAGAAATTTAACAATTTTAACCATTTCCAACAACACAAAATAGCTTAATTTAGTGATCCAAAACAATTCCATAATTCTAATCTTACCTAAAAATGATTTAGAAAACCTAGTTTGCGATTAAGCTTAAATGACAATTAGGAAAAATAACAAATATCATTCTCACTATTTGCTTAATTTTTCCAAGTCTACACATCAAGATTAACCACTTAACAAATCAAACCCTAACTTGATTTCATAATAATTAACATGAATTAACTAAACATGAACTTTAAAATTATAATAACCACTTAAATAGCTAGCTTAAAAAATTAAGCAACAAATTAAAAGATTAGGATTAGGATTTATACCTCGCAAACAAGATCACATAATAGCGAAAACCTACAAATTTAACCCTCCAAAATGATGTTTTTCTTGAAAATCCATGTTAGTTTAGACGTAAGGAAGAATGGGTATGAATTTAATTTGGAGTTTGTGTGAATATTTCATGATTTTAGATGAATTTTTGGAGCTTGGATATGAAGAAATGAGCAAGGAAAGAGAAGAGGGCAGCAAGGTGCTAGGGTCGGCCAAGGAGGAAATGAGGGGGGTATTTTGTGAAATGAATGGAAAAATCTAGAGAAAAACAACAATAAATGCTAATAAATGCAAAAATGCCACATTTTCTTTCTTTTCTTTTCTATAAAAATTTAAATCCTTTTGCCACAAATATCTAGATATTGCATGGATGGGTTTAAACCTAATCTAGTGATTAGTTTAGCATATATTCTTATTAAAAGTTATTAACCCAAACCAAAATTGTAATTACCACTAATTAAGTGCATAATTAACATATTATAATAATATTTTAATTAGGAAAAAATTCTATGTGAACCAAAACTTCCGATTGACCCCTAAAGTCCGCACACTAGCACTATTCTAGTTAAAATAGGCACAGTCAAGTCTGTACAGAGATTTGATCACAATCGGGTTAAAACGGAAAATACCGACTATTTTAACTTAAAATGGAAAAATTCATATAACGATTTCAGAAATATTACAATACCCTTAACAATTGTTGGTTTTTCACTAAACGAGCATAAATTTTTTAACTAAACAATATTCATCTTCTTAAATTAACTAAATTACTATAAATTTCACTAAAATACCCTTAACCATTGTTATTTTCACTAAACTATCATTAAAATTTTTACTAAGAAACCCCATTTGTTCAATTTTATTTTTTTACACTAAATACCATTAACTATTGTAGATTTTTCACTAAATTACGCTTAACTATTGTTATTTTCACTAAACAACCTACAAAAATTCACTAAATTATCCTAACCCAAATACTTAACCCAATTCATTAGTTTAACCATAAAGCTAACAGTAACCCTAAGCTAACCCCTAACCCTAACCCTAACCCTAACAGCAACAACAACAATAACACCAACACTCAAATTAACAAAATCCTAAATTTTAACAAATCAAACAAAAAAATTAAAATTAAACCGGTTTGTACTTATCTTTTGAGAACTTTCAACGAGCAGCGACAACCACAGATGAGTTCGAGCGGCGGGGGCGACGAGTTAGAGCTCGAGCGGCGGGGGCGACGAGTTAGAGCTCAAGCGGCGGGGGAAATGTTGGCCACGGAAGAGTTTTACCTCGAGTGGCGGCCGCAGAGGTGAGGCGGTGGCCACGGAGACAGGGAGACGGCGGCCACGGAGGCGGGGAGACGGCCATGGAGCTAGGGCCCGGCAGGAGATTTTGGCTTCAATGTTTTTGGGAGAGGAAAAAGAAGAGGACTCGAAGAGAATTTGGGGGAAAATTAGTTTTTTACCTCGACAGGGTTGTGGGGCTCGCCATATATTAGCATGATGTAGCGCCTTGAAAAGTCGTTTTGGTGTTTTCCTGAAAATCGGTGAAAATTCGGTATTTTTCCGAAAATCGTCTTTCTTGTTATTTTGCAGTTTAGGACTAATTATACCTAAAATGGATAGGTAATTGCTTTTTTTTAGTATCTAATAAGTTACTTATGAAATTCTGGTCGTTTAAAAATTTTCCCTAATTTTTCAATTTTTTAATATTATTTTAAGCCGGTAAGAAAATACATTAAATTAGCGATAAATACAAATTTTTCTGGGCTAATTTTAATCTTTAAAATTATGTTAATTAAAATCTAGTTGTAACATAAATTTTTAGTATTTTATTTTGATTTTTAACTAATTTTTATTATAGAAAACGAAATTTATTGAATTTAAGCTTAAACTTGCAATTTTGGACTTGTAGGGGGTCTTTTTGCATTAAAAATTTTTTGTGCACTCCCTCTCACTTCTCCCTCACCCTAGGCCGGCCATTTCCAGCAGCACATGGGAAAAAAAATTCCATGCTCTTTGACTTGTGTTGTTGTGTGGAAATGAGGGTTTTTTTTAAAGGTTTTTGAATTGTTAAATGGGGTATGGTGCTTTGACTTTGGGGGAGTTTGACTAGAGACTTTTTCCCACACCCACACCACTCCCCTCTCCCTCATTTCTGTCCAGAAAATCAGCAGCTCCCCCCCCCCCCTTCATTTTCCTCTCTATTTTGTTCACAAATTCATCTCAAAAACCATCAAAAATCAACAAATCCTTTACAATTTCAAAGCAAAACCTTATTCCCTCTCTTCTCAAACCCAAATTGGCTCAAATCTTGGAGAAAGATGGCATCTTGGGAGGCTTTAGCAACATAGGGTTTGAACTTTTGAGGTATAACTTCTAATCAAATGGTTACATTGTAGTTAAAGTATGCTAATTAGAACTTTGAAAATTGTTTTAGTGTTAATTTTATTGTTAATTGCATACTAGTTTTTTTAAAGTTTGTGGTTTGAAATTAATTTAGGGTTTAGATCACCATTAAGAGATTAATTAAGCTATTTTGTTATCTAGTTATTTTGTTAGCTTAATCTAAGTGGTTAAATTGCTAATTGGGCTAAAATCTAGTGTTAATTTAGTGTTAGATTCTAATCTAGTTTTTAAAGGTTTATGGTTAGAGTTAAACTAGGGTTTTTAGGAACCATTATTTAGTTAATTAAAGCTAATTAGATATCTAGTTAATTACTAAACCAATCTTTAAGGTTACTTTGCTTATGTGGCTTCTTATTATGCTAATCTATGTTAAGCTTGTGTGAAATTTTCATTAAGATTGCTAATTACCAAATTCAAGAAGAGGTTTGTGTATGGAATGTGGGTTTTGTAGCATGATAAATAAGTTACAATTTGTGTTTTTGGTGGCTAACTAGTTGTGTGGATTGGATGGTTGTGTTGGACCGTGATAACTTTGTCGCTATTGTCGATGTTTGCACCAAATTGCTATTCTAGCTTGCTAGTTTTTACTAAAATGTTGTGATGAATCAATTGCGATGTCTTGATGACATTTTTAGCGTATCCTATGACATTTAGGATGCGTGTGTGCGGATTTTTTTGAGTAGTCGGGTTGTAGTTTTGCCGGGCGGCCAAATCGACTTTCTTGTAGATTTTTGCGATTTTCGCGTGTGTTCCGCGGACCCTGTGCACGTTGTACCTAGCTAGTGAACATTAGTATTTTCGTTTTGGTTTTGCGTCAGTCTTGATAGATAACCTTATGTTTGGTATTGATGTAAATTCCAGGTTCGATCGCGGAGACGTCAGACGCGGCACGAAAGGGGAAAGTGGTGATTGGACACAGCTAGCCAGGGATTCCGGTGAGTAGATGTAACATCTACGGGGGACTATCGTTGGATGGCGCAAGCCGCCAGATAGTTTTAGTAACTTAAAAGATTCTTAGTAATGTTAGTAATTAGGGGTGTAATACTTGTATGATTATTTGCTACATTCATGCCCTATATTGACATACCTATACGAAACCATTTTATAGGACACCTGCACCATTGCCAGGGTTTTTATATGCAGCACGAGCACTATTCATGCTTACACACACACCCTGGTAATTGCCATGCCACCACACTAGATAACCTTTAAATTTAAACCTTTTACTAATTGATACTTAAACTTGTGCTATTGCCTTTAATTCCTTAAAATGAAACCGTAGGATTGCTATTCATGTGCATGTACTTCATCATATTAATTGTTCATGCCTAATCTATTAATCACACATCGCAACTTGATTATTGATACCATATGCATTCATTATCATTGATATATGCACTTATGAGGATTTCTTGAGATTGTATGATATTTCTGGATTTCGGGGGAAAGCCGCAAAATTTCTAAACTTATTATATTTTTAAAACATGTAAATTGCGGTTTTCTAGTGATGTAAGTGTCGTCCACCATGAGTTTGCTGTGGTTTTTGAGACCCGTTTCGAGGAGTTGGATGAACCGTCTCGGGTACATGGTGGGCCCGGTAGGGTACCCCGGGGCAAGAAGCTCGTGGTGCTGACGATGAGCCTGGCAGGGGACGGATTACCTACCGGTGACTTCATTGGGCACGGCGGATATCCAGAGGATACCGACCGGGGCCGCGAGAGGATGAGATATTGATATTGAGATGGGTCAGCCGGATGGCTGAGGCCAGAGACACTATGACATGGATTTATGAGATTTGAGACAGCTTTTGGGTGTCGTTGCTGGACACCGGTTCTCGTCGATTCTTTGAGTATTATGCTGGCATTCTAAAAGAGTTTCAAAAACAAAAAGAGATAAAATGTTTCTTATATATACCTGTTGAGACCTCAGATATTCATGTTGCATACATATTAGTACACTGATGTTGTATACACACCTGCTAGTGCATCCAGTCATACCTGTATTTTAGATGCTAGGATGCTTGTGTGCATGCATACGATAGCCTTTGTAGATGTTATTTATTACTCACGAGTTGGCAACTCACCCCCGTTGTGCCACAGCCTTTTGCAGGTCCGCTCCGTCAGTACAGTAGCGGCGGGCGCACTTGTTCTTTTGCCTCCTTTGCCTGGACTCGAGGTTTTGCTCTTAGGTGGGTTATATCATTATTTTTGTACCACCTTGTATATTCCTTGTATCTAGTGCACTCCATCTACTGTATCTACCAGTATTATTGTATATTGACCTAGAGATGAGACTGTGAGGTTTGTGGACTTTTATGCTGTATTTTGGGGTCGAACTCACTTGAGTCGACATGCTGTTTTTTCTTATGCTTCATTTTGATTATTTCGCATGTTGTTGCTTTATTTTGCGTGGGATTGTGACCGCCTTGTGGCGAAGAGCTAGCTCCCGCTTGGGGATGCCTTATTTGTTGGATTCATATATATTTTTTTTGTACCCATTTTGGGGGCCAGTATTTACAAAGGAGACTCTGCCGAAATTTTCGGAAAAATTGATATTGTTTTCAAAAAGGGTTTTATATGACTTATTGATAAACTTGTTTTCAATTGATTGGGTTCTCTTCACTCTTTTGCTTATTTGGTTTGGTTTTCTGGGCTTTGGCTTACTTATTTTACGGACGTCTTTAGACGTTTCGTAAACTTAAATGCCAGTCACGTTCCGTACCCTGCGGGTCGTGACAAAGTTGGTATCAGAGCGAGGTTTTACCTTTTTGAGTGTAGGATGACCCTTGGTAGATGGAGTAAGTGACTTAAGTAGGGTAACGTAGCGTGTGTATGTCCGCGGCATACTTGCGATACGGTACTCCGCCTAAGTGACTTTAGGATATACTTGCTTGAAAATTCCTTCTTCAATTCTGTGTATCCTATGATTCTATTGCACTGTTCTTACTATCCGTTTTCCTGTAACAGCCACTATGCCGCCGAAGGCTACGAGGGCACAGAAGGCTGCCGCCAGAGACGAGATTCGAGCTGGCTCGTCCGAGACTAGGACTGAGCAGGGTGGTATGCCTACGCCACAGGGACAGACCGATCCACCATCCCCAGGCCGTATGGATAGGCTCGAGACTGGTATGGAGGAGTTGCGACAGATGATGGGAGGCATGCAGGAGCTACGTCAGATGGTAGGATCCCTAGTTGCAGCCAGTCGTACACCGAGACCGGATGACGTACCTACTACATCACAGACGACCATGATACCTGCTCCTACTACTACCACCGTGACCATCCCGGTTTCACTACAGGATTTCATGAGGCTGAGACCTCCAGTATTTACCGGCACCGAGGCAGCGGAGGACCCACAGACGTTCCTTGACAGTTTAGCCAGGATCTTCCGTTCGCTGAGATGTTCGGATGATCGATGGGTAGAGCTTACGAGTTTCCGACTAGAGGTTCTCGCGCAGACATGGTGGGAGTCAGTCTTGAGAGGTCGAGCTGCAGGTCTACCGCCTATGACTTGGGTCGAGTTTACAGCGGTCTTTCTAGCCCGTTTCCTTCCAGAGAGCGTTCGTGACGCCAGAGCTCGTAGCTTCGAGGCCTTAGTCAAGACACCTGGGATGACGGTGTCTGAGTATGACATCCAGTTTACACAGTTATCCCGATACGCTCAGTATTTGGTGGATACCGAGGAGAAGATGGTGAAGAGGTTCGTACAGGGACTTGATGCCCAGCTATATCTTGCCATTGGCGCCCAGCACTACGACACTTATTCAGCTGCTATGGATACGGCATTGCGGATGGAGGCACGCATATCACAGACTTCGGCCGTTTCTGGGCCGAAGAGGATTCGCACCGAGGTACCGTCTCAGAGGCAGCGCGCCAGATTCTTTCCGAGAGATAGGCCTGGCAGAGGATTTGGGCGGGGACAGTTATATGGTTCTTATCCCCAGGGGAAGCAGCCGTCGCCAGGGTGTTTTGGGTGCGGGAGTTTGCACCATCTTGTCAGAGACTGTCCGGCGAGACGACAGGGAGCAGCGACAGTTCCGCATGTGACCCTGCCACCATCACCACCCCCTCCTCAGAGAGCCCTACTTCCTACCACCGGCGATGCTCCACGCCAGTTAGGTGCACCCAGAGGCCGTGGACGCGGCGGTCCTGTTCAGAGAGGACGAGGAGGCAGAGGCCGAGGTCGAGGTCAGCCCGCTATCGGTGGAGGACAGGCCCGAGTTTTTGCTTTGACACCGCAGGATGCGCAGGCATCCAATGCCGTTGTGACAGGTACCTTGCCAGTTTGTTCTTTCGATGCACGGGTATTATTCGACCCAGGCTCCACACATTCGTACTTATCTACACACTTTGCACCGATGTTGGGCCGTGAGTCGTCGTCGTTAGATCATCCGCTTGTTGTTAGTACTCCGGTAGGCGAGTCGTTTGTCGCTCGTTTTGTTTTTCGTTTGTGTTCCGTTCGTATCGGGGAGAGGGATTCATCGGTTGATTTGATTCTCCTCGATATGTTGGACTTTGATGTGCTTCTGGGCATGGATTGGCTAGCCACTTGTTATGCTTCGGTGGACTGCCGTGAGAAGGCAGTCAGATTTAGCTTTCCGGGAGAGCCAGTCCTTGTTATTCAGGGAGACCGCAGCGTCACCTATCCCAGCTTGATTTCGTCTCTTCGCGCTGGTCAGCTCTTGCGGAAGGGATGTCAGGGATTCTTAGCATTTATTTGTGATACTCGAGCTGCAGAGGTTCGGTTGGACCGGGACCCGGTTGTTTCTGAGTTCCCTGATGTTTTCCCTGATGAGCTACCTGGGCTACCGCCTGAGCGCGAGGTTGAGTTCTGCATTGATTTGATTCCCGGCTCGGGGCCTATTTCTATACCGCCTTATCGGATGGCCCCGGCAGAGCTTCGAGAGCTGAAGGATCAGTTGCAGGATTTGTTAGATAAGGGGCTTATTCGACCGAGTGTTTCTCCGTGGGGTGCTCCGGTCCTGTTTATCAAGAAGAAGGATGGAAGTTTGCGCTTATGTATCGACTACCGCCAGCTGAACAAAGTTACCGTTCGGAACAGATATCCGTTGCCGCGCATTGATGATTTGTTCGACCAGCTTCAGGGTGCGGGGTATTTTTCGAGGATCGACTTGCGATCAGGATACCATCAGCTGCGAGTTCGACAGGAGGATATACCGAGGACAGCTTTCCGCACGCGCTACGGCCACTACGAGTTTTTGGTGATGTCGTTCGGACTCACCAACGCCCCAGCAGCATTCATGGATTTGATGAACCGTACATTCAGGCCGTATCTTGACTAGTTCATCATCGTGTTTATCGACGATATCTTGGTGTACTCCCGGAGCAGAGAGGAGCACGAGCAGCACTTGCGGATTACGTTACAGACTCTGAGGGAGCACCAGCTGTTCATAAAGTTCTCCAAGTGTGCATTCTGGCTGGACAGCGTCGGATTCTTGGGTCACGTGGTTACGAGAGATGGCATTTGTGTGGACCCGAAGAAGATTGAGGCGTTCAGCAGTGGCCCCGACCTACATCGGTTACTGAGATCCGTAGTTTTCTAGGCCTGGCGGGCTACTACAGGCGTTTTGTTCAGGACTTCTCCCGTATAGCTGCACCGTTGACCGGTTTGACCCGGAAGGGAGTTCCTTTCGTCTGGACAGAGGAGTACGAGCGCAGTTTTCAGCAGCTACGGACTTGTTTGACTACGGCGCCGGTATTATCTTTGCCTTCAGGATCAGGCGGATTTGTTGTCTACTGTGATGCTTCGCGAGTGGGATTAGGATGCGTATTGATGCAGCATGGCCGGGTGATCGCTTATGCTTCTCGGCAGTTGAAGAAGCATGAACAGAACTACCCCACTCATGATTTGGAGATGGCTGCAGTGGTCTTTGCACTGAAGATTTGGCGACATTTCCTATACGGCGAGTCGTGTCAGATATTCACCGATCACAAGAGCTTAAAGTACATATTTCAGCAGCGAGACCTGAACCTCAGACAGCGTCGTTGGATGGAGTTGGTGAAAGACTACGACTGCGAGATCTTATATCACCCAGGCAAGGCGAATGTGGTGGCAGATGCGTTGAGTAGGAGGCCCGGGAGTAGTCTATCCTTTTTGCGCGCAGTGCAGAGGCAGTCGTCAGCAGATTGGCAGATATTATGCGACAGCCGAGTTGAGTTCGAGTTCACTCAGACAGGGGGACAGCTCGCGCATGTTCGTGCACGCCCACAGTTGCTTGACCGTATATATGAGGCACAACGCAGTGACGACCGTTGCTCAGAGATCATGGCACAGATGGGACAGGGCAGATTTTCCGAGTTCGTGATTGACGATCAGGGGATTTTACGATATGGATCTAGACTGTGCGTACCAGATGCTGATGGATTGCGGCGCGACATTCTTGAGGAGGCACACCGATCAGTGTATAGAGTCCACCCCGGTTCCACCAAGATGTACCATGATATGAGAGAGACCTACTGGTGGGACGGGATGAAGAGGGACATTGCGGAGTTCGTTTCGAGATGCCTGACTTGTCTGCAAGTCAAGGCCGAGCACCAGAGGCCCGCAGGAGAGCTACAGTCGTTACCCATTCCAGAGTGGAAATGGGAGCAGATTTCGATGGATTTCGTTGTGGGTCTACCCAGGACCAGTCGAGGGCACGACTCCATCTGGGTGATCGTGGATAGATTGACGAAAGCGGCTCACTTCCTACCAGTGAAGACCACTTTCAGCTTCGCTCAGTATGCTCAGCTCTACATCGACGAGATCGTGCGGTTGCATGGCGTACCGACTTGTATCGTGTCAGATCGAGGCACTCAGTTTACCAGCCGACTATGGCAGAGACTCCAGGAGGCTTTGGGCACTCGTTTGAGCTTCAGCACAGCATTTCATCCGCAGACCGACGGACAGTCAGAGCGGACCATTCAGACTCTCGAGGACATGCTCAGAGCGTGCGTTTTAGACTTTGGTGGTAGCTGGGATCGTCATTTACCTCTAGTGGAGTTCTCCTACAACAACAGCTTCCAGGATACTATTCAGATGGCACCTTTCGAGGCATTGTATGGGAGGAGATGCAGATCGCCCGTTTGTTGGACAGAGCTCAGCGAGAGCAGTATTTTGGGGCCGCAACTTGTAGAGGAGACGACAGCGAAGATACAGTTGATTCGAGACCGGATGAGGGCAGCTCAGAGCAGACAGAAATCCTATGCAGACAGGCGACGTCGCAGATTAGAGTTCGCAGTTGGCGACCATGTTTTTCTGAAAGTCTCTCCGATGAAGGGCGTGATGCGTTTTGGGCAAAAGGGGAAGCTTAGCCCTAGATTCGTAGGTCCCTTCGAGATCCTCGAGCGTGTCGGCGCTGTTGCTTATCGTTTGGCCCTTTGACCCAGCTTTCCCGATGTTCACCCCGTCTTCCATGTTTCGATACTCCGCAAGTACCTTCACGACCCTTCGCATGCGATTCAGCACCCGACAGTCCAGCTAGAGCGCGAGCTTTTTTTTGCAGAACAGCCGGTGGCCATCCTGGATCGGCAGGTGAAGAAGTTGAGATCGAATATTATACCAACCGTCAAGGTCCTTTGGCGTAGCCCGAGCAGCGAGGAGGTTACCTGGGAGACCGAGGGCGAGATGAGGAAGAAATATCCCCATCTCTTTGAAGGTACGCGTAGTTATATTTTTAAATTCGGGGACCGAATTTCTTTAAGGGGGGAAGATTGTAGCGCCTTGAAAAGTCGTTTTGGTGTTTTCCTGAAAATCGGTGAAAATTCGGTATTTTTCCGAAAACCGTCTTTCTTGTTATTTTGCAGTTTAGGACTAATTATACCTAAAATGGATAGGTAATTGCTTGTTTTTAGTAGATAATGAGTTACTTATGAAATTCTGGTCGTTTAAAAATTTTCCCTAATTTTTCAATTTTTTAATATTATTTTAAGCCGGTAAGAAAATACATTAAATTAGCGATAAATACAAATTTTTCTGGGCTAATTTTAATCTTTAAAATTATGTTAATTAAAATCTAGTTGTAACATAAATTTTTAGTATTTTATTTTGATTTTTAACTAATTTTTATTATAGAAAACGAAATTTATTGAATTTAAACTTAAACTTGAAATTTTGGACTTGTAGGGGGTCTTTTTGCATAAAAAATTTTTTGTGCACTCCCTCTCACTTCTCCCTCACCCTAGGCCGGCCATTTCCAGCAGCACATGGGAAAAAAATTCCATGCTCTTTGACTTGTGTTGTTGTGTGGAAATGAGGGTTTTTTTTAAAGGTTTTTGAATTGTTAAATGGGGTATGGTGCTTTGACTTTGGGGGAGTTTGACTAGAGACTTTTTCCCACACCCACACCACTCCCCTCTCCCTCATTTCTGTCCAGAAAATCAGCAGCTCCCCCCCCCCCCTTCATTTTCCTCTCTATTTTGTTCACAAATTCATCTCAAAAACCATCAAAAATCAACAAATCCTTTACAATTTCAAAGCAAAACCTTATTCCCTCTCTTCTCAAACCCAAATTGGCTCAAATCTTGGAGAAAGATGGCATCTTGGGAGGCTTTAGCAACATAGGGTTTGAACTTTGAGGTATAACTTCTAATCAAATGGTTACATTGTAGTTAAAGTATGCTAATTAGAACTTTGAAAATTGTTTTAGTGTTAATTTTAGTGTTAATTGCATACTAGTTTTTTTAAAGTTTGTGGTTTGAAATTAATTTAGGGTTTAGATCACCATTAAGAGATTAATTAAGCTATTTTGTTATCTAGTTATTTTGTTAGCTTAATCTAAGTGGTTAAATTGCTAATTGGGCTAAAATCTAGTGTTAATTTAGTGTTAGATTCTAATCTAGTTTTTAAAGGTTTATGGTTAGAGTTAAACTAGGGTTTTTAGGAACCATTATTTAGTTAATTAAAGCTAATTAGATATCTAGTTAATTACTAAACCAATCTTTAAGGTTACTTTGCTTATGTGGCTTCTTATTATGCTAATCTATGTTAAGCTTGTGTGAAATTTTCATTAAGATTGCTAATTACCAAATTCAAGAAGAGGTTTGTGTATGGAATGTGGGTTTTGTAGCATGGTAAATAAGTTAAAATTTGTGTTTTTGGTGGCTAACTAGTTGTGTGGATTGGATGGTTGTGTTGGACCGTGATAACTTTGTCGCTATTGTCGATGTTTGCACCAAATTGCTATTCTAGCTTGCTAGTTTTTACTAAAATGTTGTGATGAATCAATTGCGATGTCTTGATGATATTTTTAGCGTATCCTATGACATTTAGGATGCGTGTGTGCGGATTTTTTTGAGTAGTCGGGTTGTAGTTTTGCCGGGCGGCCAAATCGACTTTCTTGTAGATTTTTGCGATTTTCGCGTGTGTTCCGCGGACCCTGTGCACGTTATACCTAGCTAGTGAACATTAGTATTTTCGTTTGGGTTTTGCGTCAGTCTTGATAGGTAACCTTATGTTTGGTATTGATGTAAATTCCAGGTTCGGTCGCGGAGACGTCAGACGCGGCACGAAAGGGGAAAGCGGTGATTGGACACAGCTAGCCAGGGATTCCGGTGAGTAGATGTAACATCTACGGGGACTATCGTTGGATGGCGCAAGCCGCCCGATAGTTTTAGTAACTTAAAAGATTCTTAGTAATGTTAGTAATTAGGGGTGTAATACTTGTATGATTATTTGCTACATTCATGCCCTATATTGACATACCTATACGAAACCATTTTATAGGACACCTGCACCATTGCCAGGATTTTTATATGCAGCACGACCACTATTCATGCTTACACACACACCCTGGTAATTGCCATGCCACCACACTAGATAACCTTTAAATTTCAACCTTTTACTAATTGATACTTAAACTTGTGCTATTGTCTTTAATTCCTTAAAATGAAACCGTAGGATTGCTATTCATGTGCATGTACTTCATCATATTAATTGTTCATGCCTAATCTATTAATCACACATCGCAACTTGATTATTGGTACCATATGCATTCATTATCATTGATATATGCACTTATGAGGATTTCTTAAGATTGTATGATATTTCTGGATTTTGGGGGAAAGCCGCAAAATTTCTAAACTTATTATATTTTTAAAACATGTAAATTGCGTTTTCTAGCGATGTAAGTGTCGTCCACCATGAGTTTGCTGTGGTTTTTGAGACCCGTTTCGAGGAGTTGGATGAACCGTCTCGGGTATATGGTGGGCCCGGTAGGGTACCCCGGGGCAAGAAGCTCGTGGTGCTGACGATGAGCCTGGCAGGGGACGGATTACCTACCGGTGACTTCATTGGGCACGACGGATATCCAGAGGATACCGACCGGGGCCGCGAGAGGATGAGATATTGATATTGAGATGGGTCAGCCGGATGGCTGAGGCCAGAGACACTATGACATGGATTTATGAGATTTGAGACAGCTTTTGGGTGTCGTTGCTGGACACCGGTTCTCGTCGATTCTTTGAATATTATGCTGGCATTCTAAAAGAGTTTCAAAAACAAAAAGAGATAAAATGTTTCTTATATATACCTATTGAGACCTCAGATATTCATGTTGCATACATATTAGTACACTGATGTTGTATACACACCTGCTAGTGCATCCAGTCATACCTGTATTTTAGATGCTAGGATGCTTGTTTGCATGCATACGATAGCCTTTGTAGATGTTATTTATTACTCACGAGTTGGCAACTCACCCCCGTTGTGCCACAGCCTTTTGCAGGTCCGCTCCGTCAGTACAGTAGCGGCGGGCGCACTTGTTCTTTTGCCTCCTTTGCTTGGACTCGAGGTTTTGCTCTTAGGTGGGTTATATCATTATTTTTGTACCACCTTGTATATTCCTTGTATTTAGTGCACTCCATCTACTGTATCTACCAGTATTATTGTATATTGACCTAGAGATGAGACTGTGAGGTTTGTGGACTTTTATGCTGTATTTTGGGGTCGAACTCACTTGAGTCGACATGCTGTTTTTTCTTATGCTTCATTTTGATTCATGTTGTTGCTTTATTTTGCGTGGGATTGTGACCGCCTTGTGGCGAAGAGCTAGCTCCCGCTTGGGGATGCCTTATTTGTTGGATTCATATATATTTTTGTTGTACCCATTTTGGGGGCCAGTATTTACAAAGGAGACTCTGCCGAAATTTTCGGAAAAATTGATATTGTTTTCAAAAAGGGTTTTATATGACTTATTGATAAACTTGTTTTCAATTGATTGGGTTCTCTTCACTCTTTTGCTTATTTGGTTTGGTTTTCTGGGTTTTAGCTTACTTATTTTACGGACGTATTTAGACGTTTCGTAAACTTAAGTGCCAGTCACGTTCCGTACCCGGCGGGTCGTGACACATGAGTAGTGGTTTCAACCGCTACTAATACTATTACAAACGTTATGAGTAATTGGCAGCGGTTGAAACCGCTACTTTTGGGCACATTTGTAGTAATGTGTGTGCGTAATTTGTAAGCATGCGGATCAAGTAAGGTTTGAACCATTGGTGCCTCTGCCATAGTACTCTTGGGCTGCAGGCTTCGTGTGCGGACCATTAAGTATATGGTAAGCAATGCATATAAAGCAGATCCGGCTTGCTAAATTCAAGGCGCACACAACAGTATTAGTCCTATACATTCATGCTAAATTTTGACAGCAACAACCTTATCATAAATGACAAACATATATTATTTCTCTTATCATCAGGACTTTGGAACTTTAGTCCAGTTTCAGATAGTTTAAGACACATGGGATCAGTCAAAAATAAGCTGGGAATATTATGGATCAATAGGCTCGTATCTTGATGCAAGCGGGATTTGAACCCAAATCTGTTCAGCTCCAAGAAGATTTTACCACTACATCCGTAGGGACACCCGTCCATATCTATACGGCCTTGTTTATCTTTTTTGATTTTTGACAATATTAATTGTGTTTCTTGTTTTCAACCTTGCATCCAAATCTCTAAAAAACCTTGGGCCAGCCTTATATGTATGGATTCATCCCCAATTATCCCAGCCCACTAGCCATTCAAAACAAATGATGACACACATTGAAATCGAGTTTTCCAAATTGCAACACACAAACTAACACTTGAAACAACCCACAGCTTCTTCTTCACCATCTTCCCCTCTCCCTCCATCAATGGACAACCATTTCCTAATGCAGCTATTCTACGCCGTGTTCATCACCGTCACCGTCACGTCCTGCATCCTCCTCTACCTGTACCTCTGCCTCGCCCCCAACTTCAAGAGCCCGGCCTCGTGGGGCCTATCATCCGAAGAACTCCAGCAAATCCCCGTGCTCTTGCACTCCGGCAAAGCCTCCGCCACCGCCGGTGGCAGCACCGGCGGGTGCGCGATATGTTTGGAGGAGTTCCGGCGAGGGGAGGCATGCAGGATGATGATGGGGTGTGGGCATCTGTTTCATGCACAATGTGTGGAGCAGTGGTTGTTGGCCTCACGTACTTGCCCTACTTGCAGGGCCATCGTTATTGTTTGATATCAAATGTCATGAGACAAAGCTCCAAGTGCTTGTTTTGTGTCTGGGGTTGGTTAATTTGTTGAGGTAAATTATGCTATAGGCTGTTTTTTATAAAAGGGATTAACCTTGAGGTTTCACGCAGCTGTAATTTTTTTCCCCAGATTAAAACCCGGTAGATTCTTTAATACGATACCGTTTAAACTCTATATCACTTAAATTGTCACCGCAACAACAGTTTAAATTTATGATTTTGGTCGAGAATGGTTTGTTGAGCATCATATTCATGGATTAAACCATGAGTGTTTACATAATGATGATTTTTTGATTTATTAATTTGTTTACATACGATGTCCAATCGGACTTTCAACATGGCTTGCATCGGTACCATTTTAAACTATCTCCCAGGACGAAATTTAAGGTTATCATAAAGTTAAAGCTTTGGTGAGGGTTGAGGGCATAGGTTTATGATAACTTGCCTTAAAAAATGGTATAAAAGCATTGATATAAATTAAGGTTACAAGTTGAGTGTGATTAAATCGGATTTTTTTTATCTATACTACTGTAACTCTAACTTTAAAGGTATGAGTTGGATCATGTCATTTTTTTTTTCAAGAAAAATTCAAAAAAT
This sequence comes from Agapanthus africanus, assembly GCA_030015575.1. Lineage (NCBI taxonomy): Eukaryota > Viridiplantae > Streptophyta > Magnoliopsida > Asparagales > Amaryllidaceae > Agapanthus > Agapanthus africanus. The sequence continues at coordinate 402,182,308 of JASDDO010000031.1, read as the reverse complement.
GTTAGATATTTTCTTCATTTATTCTAAATTCTAGAAATATACGCCTCCAACCCACTTCCCTCTCTTTCGCTCCCTCCCTCCCTCTCTCACACACGCAACGCGCTCACATTCATTAGTCAAAAAAATTCACATTCATTAGTCAGAAAAATAAAAGAAAAAAGACAAATAAATTTGTCAAGAAATTGAACAATTACATGTAACCGCTCCAATATTTCTTTATACATCTTCTAAAATTTTCAAAGCTGTACATATACACATGTGCACCGTACATGCAAAATACCAGTATTCTTATTCGAGCTTCTGGATGCAAACCGGTTGGATCGAAGGAACTTGAAAAACATGGTCCAATCGCAGAAACTATTTATTTACGATGGGTTACCAATAAAAACACATGAGTAATGCAAGATTTAAGCATCATATATATATATATATATATATATATATATATATATATGAGAATAATGGAGGAAAGATGCCATAAGGGGGGATTTCTTTCTTTAGTGTCGAAAAAACACACCCTCTATCGTGTTTTCCGACGATCGGAATGCATCATCTTCATCGTTATCATCTAAGATGTGGGTACACCAAATTTCATGTGATTCTACAACTTTTTCACCGTTGAATTATTGGGTTCAAATTTAACGGTTTATCGACAATATATAGAATTTTTTACATTGCTAAATCAACGGTGAAAAAGTTGTAGAATCACATGAAATTTGGTATACCCACATCTGAGATGATAACGATAAAGATGATGCATTCCGATTGTCGGAAAACACGATGGTGAGCGTGTTTTTCTGACGCCATAGGTGGAAATTCGCTTCTATGTCATCTTTCCTCCATTATTCTCTCTCTCCTCTCTCTCTCTATATATATATAGAATAATGGAGAAAATGTGTCAAAGGAGGGAATTTCCTCTTATGGCGTCGAAAAAATATGCACTTCACCATTTTTCCCAACGATCGGCATACATCATCTTCATCTTTATCATCTAAGATGTGGATACACAAAATTTCATACGATTCTACCATTTTTTCACCGTCGATTTAGTGGGTGCGAAACTAACGGTTTACCGACAATAGAACTTTTTGTTAATCCAACAGTGAAAAGTTGAAGAATCACGTGAAATTTGTGTATATCCATCTTAGATGATAAAAATGATGATGATGGATGCTGATCGTTGAATAAAATGTTGGAAGTTGTATTTTTTCAACGCTGCTTAACGAAAATCCCTCTTAGGGCCTATTTTCTCGATTATTCTCATATATCAATCATCTATTTCATGTGTGACAGAGTGGTTTATGAGACGGGAAATTCTTTGGTGCTTCCTAATAAGGAGAGAGAGAGAGTGAGTGAGTGAGAGAGAGAGAGAGAAAATTCTTTGGAAGCACTAAAGAGTTACCCTTACGAGACTAGCTAGCTAGAAAGATGTAACATGTCACAAACTCTCCTCTTGTTGTGGTGTGCGAGCAAAAATTGGAAACATTAACATAAGAGAGATTGATGTAATTTGTATTTTTCTCATTTTTATACATCCAATTTCACGAGTCTTAACCAATAGGACGAAGAAGGATTATCAGAAACAGGGGTGCTTTGATGATTAGTTTGAAAAGTCACAGGTGGAGAATTAAGAACTCAAGGTGGAGAAAATAACTTAAAAAAATCAGAGATAAATCCTTCTGAGATACATGTCTTTTTGTCTTTTACACGTTCACTAAGAAGAATTTAACTTTTCTAAAATCTAAAAAATCATAGATGTAAAATCTCTAATTCAGCCGATTGTTAATCTTAAACCTCAAAATTCATATATAACATCATTAAGTTTTAGTAAATAGATTTGGAAGTACATGCTTAAAGTGCAATAGTTTTAGAAAGATGGAGTAAAAAAGGGACACGTAATTCGAAGAAAAAGGAAATGCAGAAAAAATTTGGTATTGTGCAGCACAGGAAGCAAGTAGCATGTGTTCTTATGAGATGACGATTGTTCACGTTCAAATTTCCAAATGAAATAGCTATCCAATTGATGGAGCCCATAAAGGGCTCTTTATTTCCAATCAAACATAAGGAAAAACATATCTGACAATCACAGCTGGAGGTCGGGATCTCACTCAGATATTATCTTCCGTCGATCTTATGGGCAGCAGGGCTGAACGGTTGAGATTTGTGGTGAAGATTGGGTGTAGACCTCAATAGGTTGTTGGTTATTGTTGACGTCGAGCTATATGCAAAGGAAGTTCCGGTATAGGAAACCACCGTAGGACCCTCCAACGATTAAGTAAGTACCGAGAAATATTAGGGCAGAATAGCGGCGTATTAGATTGGGTTCGAGTTACCTGAGTCGTTCGGAAGAGGAGTTTATATAGGGGTCGCATTGGAGCGAGCCGATACGAGATTCTCGCCGTCCGTTTCGTCCCTGCGTCATTGTCACGACCCAAAGTTTGGATATGACCGGCATTTAGATTGTATAACATCTAAAGATATATATACACAACCAGAGTAAACCGAAACCAAGATCAAAATCTTTTTTGCGGAATTCTTTATAAAAATTTAGTTTTTAAGTAAAAATCACAGTTGTTATGAAATTAAGATATAATAACAAATATATAGTGTTAAGTTTTGTTGCATCCCTAGTTGGGATCAACAAAATATAACAGCGGAATAAAATTTACATTTTATATAAGACCAATAGAATCAAAGATATAATTAAAAGAAATATCCACAATATACCAACGATCTCACCTGTCAACTAATATACATATAACCATCTCTCGTTCTAAATCATAATACAAGGTTTGATGGAGATTTTCTAGATACAAGGATACAATACCAAAATAGAAGGTCGCTAAATATGTAACCCACCTATCAAAACATGCGATAAAAGCTGCAAAAGTGGATCTACACCGCTGCTAACCGTCCACTCCATCCCTGCAAGGAACTGTGGCACAACGGGGGTGAGTTGCCAACTCAGTGAATATAACTAACATATAACGGTAAATAATGTAAATATGACGATCACAACTACTGATATGAGAGCAAGTAGGATGTACGATAGTATATGGAAAGCATGAATCTGTACTATAATTCAAATAACCAAAACTGAAATCTCATTATTTATTATCAACAAATTCATATTTCTGTGTCCATCACCGACACAAAACTTTCATTTCTCTCAGGCATCATTCCTCGAACGATCCAGTAATCAACAAAGTCCACCATGTATCCAACTGTATCCCCACCGACTCAGTCTGGATAAAACTTTAAATCCGTAACCGTATACCCACCGACTCGATTCGGAATAAAACTATAAATCCATAACCGTATACCCACTGACTTGGTTCGGAATAAACTCAAATCAAAATTCTCAATAATATAAAGCTTCATATATCAACTTAGAATAATCGGATGATAAACATGACGTTATTTATGAAAATTACCACTATTGTTAATAATTTAGGTATGATAGGAATCATATTTAACAAGATGAATATTTAGTGTAAAAGTGACATGTTATTGTCGACGAGGTGTAGTGTAACATGTAGAGATGTGGACGTGCGGCATAACTCGTCGATAGTTGTGCAGTGTTCTAACAACTAAAATGAGGTACATGTAAATATGAATGCATATTATCGTTTAGAATACAAAAGTAAGCATTTATTTAAATGAAACTACGGCGTAACATGCCATATCTACAAAATTCTTCGGTAGATGTTTAGTCTACTCACCGGAAATATGCCGTATCTACTCAGGAATTGTTAGGTCCACGTTACCCACCCCGGTTCTTTCGAAGAGGCGGAATAGATAAAAATCAAAATTTTCCTAACTGGGTAACATGGACCATTCAAGAAGGATCTTTGCTAAACAAAAACTAACAATTAAACTACAAGTTCTAGCTACTATGTAGAATGGTTATACCTAGGTCTTGAACTCCTTCTTTTCTTTTGGTGGTTCTCCTCCTTGCTTGCTCCTTGTAGTGGCTTGAATGGCTCCTCCTCCTCGTCTCCTCTTTGCCGTAGATGGATCCACCCGAGGGCCTCGAACTTGAGCTCCTATCTCAACCTAGAGATAACTAAGGTACTTGGTTTGCTAGACCTAGGACCTTAGAATGAGTAGAGAAGAGTAATGGTGGTTTTGTCTCAAACGTTCATGATTTCCAGCTCATGGAACACTTGAACCTTGAGAGAGGAAGAGGGAGAGCTTTTTGCTAAGAGAGAGAAACAAAATGATAGAATGAGCTTTCATAATGCAACCATGCTCACAAAAGCTAATAATTAAGAATTGTGATGGTTAGTTTCAATGACCATTATCATTTCATGCAATTATTGCATTTTGTAAAGAACAAGTAAACAAAAGTCATAGCAATGAAATGATGATGGTCAACAAGTCCACAATGGTCAACAAAGTCAAGAAAAGTCAAATGTTCAACTCAACCATAACACAATAATCCTTAATTAATATTATTAATCATATTTCTCATTCTCATTAGGGTTTAGAAAAGTCAACCGTCAACAAGTCAACCAAAATTAAATGGTCAACAACCCTAATGAGAATCCTGTTCCTCTGCCTCTGTCAACTGTGCATACACACCTGCATCCGTATTCCAAGGAACACGAATACACTGAGACAAAACCAATCCCAAAACAAGTACTAGGATCTGGCTTAAACTAAAGCCCGCTAGTAATAACTGTCCGGACACCAAACGTGCACAAGTACGCGGATGTGAACGAACCCCGTCGCAAAACCATGCAACCTCCACTTTGTTTTTCCCAAGGGCAAGTAACCCTCTGTGTGGGACTCTAAAGGCTCGAAACTACGCTGGCAGTGGGTTTAACCACAGGCCGCAAGCGGTACTAGCTGTACGTAACGGTCCCCAGGTAGATGCCGACAAGAAGACTGATGAGGTGAACTCATCCTAACTCCTACTGAGCCTGAATGTGATAATCTCCGTACAGTCCGGTCTGTTCGTATGAGAATATCGCATGGCGGGCCTAGGGGGCGGTAAACGTCAGTCCCCTGATAGCGGTACAAGTCGTGTCGGAGTGTAGCCCAAAACACCCTGAGAATCTACTGGAAAACCTGCCAGCAATTCTCACTTGCCCTGGCAAGGGACGACAATGTGTAATGGCTCTCCTAGACACAGCGCGATATCAACTCCCAATACCGGGAGAGACGAATCCTGTCTAACCGTCACTGCCTCCAAGTGCTTCGGGACTGCACCCAACTACTACCTATTTGCATGACTCAGTAGAGCCGTGGTAGGGTAGTAATCTAAGAACAGTGGGAACACACTCGAGGCGAAGTGACAGTGTCAAGTCAGCGGACTAAGCTGTACTCATGTCACCTGGGAACTGTTAACTGACGATAAGTATAATACCAACCAACAGTTCCCGACGAGTCATGTCCAGTGTACTCATAACCTAACGAGCACCTGCATACTATCTCCAGTACGACGTACTAATGGCTGTGGGACAGACCATCTCCCTGCTGGGAAGAGAAGCGTATGCACCAGTCTACTCTGGAGTATCGATGCCCTGTCTCGATAATCCTACGACTAGGGACCAAAATAAGGATGTGCTTACAGACTACCTAGCCTCCACTAGTGTGATCGCCATCACAATGCCGGTAGTCAAGCAAAGATCCTAAGGGCTCCATCAATATGTTTTTAGCGATATGTTAAAAGAAACATATACACATATTAAGATAGAAACAAACCAAGTAACATACTACTATATCGAGCAAGACTGCCGTAAAACCGTATATATATATATATATATATATATATATATATATATCCCAAGCCTCCAAAATGTATTATACAAACTAGTACTATACAATAATGGCTTCTAGGGCATACATATCTAACAATCTCCCATTTGCACTAAAGGCCAGTAATTGGTGTACCGCAAACCCAACGTCTGCACTAAGACCAGCTGCTGGCGTACCGCATACCCAATAGCTCAAAAAGTCGCTCGAACTGTGTTAGAGGGAGGGTCTTTGTGAATGGATCCGCCGTGTTGTCCTTTGTGTCCACTCTCCATACCTGGATCTCCTGGCGATCAATGATCTCCCTGATCAGGTGATACCGCCTTAAGATGTGTCTGGATTTCTGATGGGACCTTGGTTCCTTTGCTAAAGATATAGCCCCATTGTTATCGCAATACAAAGGTATTGGGTCAACAATGGACGGAACCACCTGAAGTTCACTAATGAACTTCTTCATCCAGACCGCCTCTTTTGCGGCACCGCTTGCAGCAATATATTCAGCCTCCATCATCAAGTCTACGACGGTATCCTGTTTGGAACTCTTCCAACACACCGCTCCTCCGTTAAGGGTAAACACAAAACCCGAGACAGACTTGCTGTCATCTTTGTCACTCTGGAAGCTTGAATCGGTAAAGGACTCAACCCTGAGATCTCTATTACCGTAAACCAGAAACATCTCTTTAGTCCTTCTCAGGTACTTGAGAATGTTCTTCACTGCCATCCAGTGGCCCTCACCTGGGTCTGACTAATACCGGCTCACCACGCTCAGTGCGTAAGCTACATCTGGTCTTGTACATAGCATCACATACATTATAGATCCTGTAAGTCCATGTCACGCACCACACGAACTTGCGGGGAGGCGGAATATATGAAAAACGATTATCAAAGCTTCGTAACACGGACTTGAGCGCATGAATCGTTATCTAAACTATTGCTAACTATCAACTGGAGGTTTAACTACTCGGATTCGAAATTATACCTCACGTTACATGTCCTTCGGGTCTTCATCGCTGTCCTCCACTCCTCGTAGGCTTCTTGGAACATTGGCACCTCAACGGCCTCCTCGAATCAAAGACGATCCACCCCGAAAGCTCCAACGCCAAGCTTAATCTCAAATTTGTGATAACTAGGTTGCTTAAAGTGCTAATCTAAGCTACTTAGGGGATATAGAGTAAGGTTATGGATGTATTAGTCTAGCTAACCCTTGATCTCAACACATGAGAGGTTAGGGTTAGGGTTTGAAGAGAGAGTGAGCTTGAGGAGAGAGAAGGTGAAGATGAGAATTAAATGAGATAATGAGCTATCCTAATATATATGAAGCATTATTTATTTATCCAAAAATCAAATAAAAAAAATTAACAACCATACTTCATAAATATCTATGAGTGATTCATCTCCATGAGTCATTAAGCATTTATGATGCATTAATGACATGGATGAATTACACAAATGAGTCACTAATCTCATTTAATGCAATGCCACCTTACCCCCCAAGTCACCACTCTTCTAGAAGCTTCCCGACAAATTACGAGAACGCCCCTCCAATCCGTGAAAACACGGAAAAACTTTAGACTGTATAAATCCAATAACCTGATACTAGGATCTGGCTTAAACCAAAGCCGGCTAGTAAAAACTGTCCGAAAAGTCGTACGTGCGTAAACACACGTACGCGTCCGAACCCTTGTCGTAAAACCATACGACCTCTATATCGTTTCGCCTAGAGCAGGGAAACTCTCTGTGTGGGACTCTAAAGATTCGACACTACGCTGGCAGTGGGTTTAACCACAGACCGCAAGCGGCACTAGCTGTACGTAACGGTCCCCAGGTAGATGTCGATAAGAAGGCCGATGAGGAAACTCATCCGTACTCCCACTGAGCCTGATGTGACAATCTCCGTACAGTCCGGTCTGTTCGTCTAAGACTATCGCATATCAAGCCTAGGGGGCGACAAGTGTCAATCCTCTAATAGTTGTATAAGTCATGTCGAAGCGAAATCCATTACACCCTGAGAAGCTACTGGAACCTACCAGTATATCTCGCTTGCCCTGGCCAGGGACTTTGCGTAATGGCTCTCTGACACAGCGCGATATCATCTCCAAATATCGGGATAGACGAATCCTGTCTAACCACTACTGCCTCCAAGTGCTCGGGACTGCACCCAACTGCTACCTGTTTGCACGACTCCTTTGAGCCGTGGTAGGGTAGCAATCTAAGAACAGTGGGACACACTCGAAGCGAAGTAGCAGTGTCAAGTCTGCGGACTATGCTGTACTCATGTCACCTGAGAACTGTTAACTGACGACGGGTATAATACCAACCAATCAGTTTCCCTGCGAGTCCTGTCTGGTGTACCCGTAACCTAACGAGCACCTGTATACTATCTCCAGTACGACGTACTGATGGCTGTGGGACATACCATCTCCCCAACTGGGATGAGAAGCGTACACACTTGGTCTACTCCGGAATATCGATGCCCTATCTCGATAATCCAACGACCAGGGACCTGTATAGGATGTTACTTATAGACTATCCAGCCCCCACTAGTGTGACTGCCATCACAATGCTGGTAATCAAGCAAAGAACCTATAGGCTCTACTAATATGTATAAGTGATACGTTACAAGAAACATATGCACATATTAAAGTAGACACAAACCAAGTAGCATACTACCATTTTTAGCAAGACTGTATATACAACTGTGAATATCCCAAGCTTCCATTAAGTAATATACAATCTAGTATGATACAATAATGGCCCCTAGGGCATATACACTAACAATCTCCCACTTGCACTAGGGCCATGAGCTGGCATATCGTAGACCTATCATCTCGAATAGCCTCTCGAACTGCGTCTGAGGAAGGGCCTTTGTGAATGGATCAGCAATATTATTCTCCGTCTCTACTCTCTTCACCTCGATCTCCCGGCGATCTACGATCTTCCTGATCAGGTGATACCGCCTTATGATGTGTCTGGACTTCTGATGGGACCTGAGTTCCTTTGCTAAAGCTATAGCGCCATTGTTGTCACAATACAGAGGTATTGGACCAACAATGGTAGGAACCACCTGAAGTCCTGTGAGGAACTTCTTCATCCAGACTGCTTCTTTTGCGGCATCGCAAGCAACTATGTACTCCGCTTCCATTGTTGAGTCAGCAACGGTCTCATGCTTGGAACTCTTCCAACAGACCGCCCCTCCATTGAGGGTAAAGACATAACCCGACATGGATTTGGAGTCATCCTTGTCACTCTGGAGGCCGGAGTCGGCAAAGGCCTCCATCTGGAGGTCTTTTCCGCCATATACCAAGAACATCTCCTTAGTCCTTCTCAGGTACTTGAGAATGTTCTTTACTGCTATCCAGTGCTTCTCCCCTGGGTTTGCCTGATACCGGCTTACAACGCTTAATGCGTATTCTACATCTGGTCTGGTACATAACATCGCATACATTATAGAGCCTACCGCAGAAGCGTAGGATATAATTGACATTCGATCCCTTTCCAAATCAGTCTTGGGAGACATCTCTTTGGAGAGGGTGATTTCGTGACAAGCCGGTAGGTTACCACGCTTAGAATCATCCATACTGAATCTCTTCACTATGGTGTCTATGTACTTGGACTGCGAAAGTCCCAGCATCCTCTTTGATCTATCACGATAGATCCGGATCCCCAGAATGTAGGTGGCATCACTCAGGTCTTTCATGGAGAATTTATGTGACAAGAATCTTTTGACTGACTGTAACATAGGAATATCATTTCCTATTAGGAGAATGTCATCCATGTACAAGACGAGGAATACTACAGCTCTCCCTACAATCTTACTGTATATGCATGGTTCATCTGGATTTTTGATAAAGTCAAATTCTTTGACAGCATCATCAAAATAGATGTTCTAACTCCGCGATGCCTACTTTAGTCCATAAATGGACTTAAGCAGCCTGCATACTTTAGCGCTGCTCCCACTCTGAATGAATCCTTCTGGCTGATCCATATAGACGCTCTTTTCTAAATTTCCATTTAGAAAAGCCGTCTTTACGTCCATCTGCCTGATCTCATAATCGTGGAAGGCAGAAATAGCAAGAAGGACCCTAATGGATTTTGGCATAGCTACTGGAGAAAAGGTTTCGTCATATTCCAAACCGGGTCTTTGACGGAAACCCTTTGCAACAAGTCTAGCTTTATAGGTTTCAACCTGTCCATCTACACCAAATTTCTTTCTGAAGATCCATTTGCATCCTATGGGTTTTACCCCATCTAGAGCAAAGTCCAAAGTCCATACTTTGTTAGTGTACATGGACTCCATTTCGGTCCGCATTGCATCCAGCCATTTTACTGAGTCACCGCTCTGAATGGCTTGCTGGAAGCTTGTAGGCTCATCATAGTCAATAGTGCAATCCTCTCTATCCCCGTCTATGAGAAAACTGTAGTATCTCTCGGGCGGATGAGACTGCCTACTACTCCTGCGGAATGGCGCTGGGATGTTCAGTTCTCCTGAACCTTCTTGTTCTACCAAGGTTTCAGTAACAGCTTGTGGTTCTGGAATTTCTTCCAGTTCTACTGCGCTCCCACTCTTCTGATTTTCTAAAAATTCAGTTTCCAAGAAGTGGGGATGCTGAGAAACAAAAACCTTTTGTTCCTCTGCGGAATAGAAAAGATACCCCTGGAGTTCTTTGGGTATCCCACAAACTTACATAGTACTGAGCGTGCCTCGAGCTTGTCCGTATGCTGCTTCTTTACAAAAGCTGGACATCCCCATGTCTTAAGATACTTAAGACAGTGTAACATTTCAAAAGGATAAAATATTAATTTTGGGAATTTTTATAATTTAATATTATTTTATTGAATATTTTAATATTTTGGTATTATTAAATACAAATAAATGGGAAAATTTTTAGAAAATTATGGAAAATTCTAAAATAGGGTAAATTAGAGAATTATGCCATTTCTAAGTTTAATTGATTAGTTATATGCTAAATTAGTGCTAATCGCGATTAAAAATCGCTAATCGGTTTTTAGCATTTTTGTGCAAAACATGCACATATCACTTTTTCACACTTGTGTTACATTTTTATTGCCATGGTTTGTTTTGGGGTTACTATTTGAGTGAGAAGGGTTTTAAGGAAAAAGAAAAGAAAAGAGAAAAGAATTTAGTAGTAGGTGAGAGAGAGAGAGAGGTATGGTTTCACTTTGACTTAGCCATCTCTGAATTTCTTCTTTCATTTTCCCTCTTCCCCTCCTCCTACTGCTGCTCCTCCCTCACTTCCCTCCCCTCTTCAAAGCCCTCTAAACACATCCAAAACAACTCCAAAACCCAATCTCCATTTCATTAAATGTGTGCACAAGCTCTTGATCTACACTTTGGACTAAAGAAGCAAGGATTTCGGCCACTAGGGGCAACTCAAGAAAATTCTTGAGTTGCCAAATGAGGTATTTTCTGGATCATTAACTTAGTTTTAGCATTTCCTTTACCCCCATGTTATGATTGAACCGATATTGTGTGATTTGGTGACTTGAGGTAAAACCTAGTTAGGGCTGTGAAGAATTATGAGTTGTAATGTGAAATTGAGTTCAATAGAGGCTACACCAACACCCTAGTGTATGAATTGAGACCCTAACCTGAAGCCTAAACCCAGAATACGGATTTTAGAAACCGATATCGGAGAAATTGTGGAATCTGTGAAGGGTATATTGAATTTGCTATCATCCGAGACATCCTAAATTAAAATTGATTGGACAGTGACATGTGCAGGCACCCAGGAAGCTACCACCAAGACCCCAACCCCTAACTCATCAACCCGGCCGCAGATTTATTCCAATTGGCCGCAATTTGCGGCCAGACCTACCCCATTTTGGCTCGTTTTGGTTTTGGTGTTCCCTTATCAGTAGTTTAGACCCCTGGCATGTGTAGATTTGTATAATTTGACCTAGGGTGAAATCTGGGACCCTTTTCCCTAGTTGCTGTTTTGGATTCGTGTTTCCGTATTCCGTATTTTTAATTCTACATTTGTGTCTTGTGATTTACTTCGACTATTTGGCGTTTATACGACGATATAGGGGATTTATTGATGGTTTTGAAGGCGTGCCATAGGTTCTAACCTATAGGCCTCTTATCGTATCGTTTTGGGTTTCGTGTGCCGTTTTAGCTTTGATTTGGTTTTAATGCGCATATACGACACTTTGATGTGTAGGTACCCCATGAAGACTACGGGACGACAAGCAAACGCGTGGTGACATCGAAAGATGGAGACTCAAGGTGAGTAGATTATATCTACAGGGGGAAGTCGGGTGGATAGCGTATAGCACCCCCGCAGTCCGTAGTTGTCATATTATATATATGATAGTTAGGTGTACTATGGATAGTGTAGGGTTAGAAGTGACTAGTGTAGTTCATAGTCGCGAACCCTAGAATAGATTTACACCTACACGCACACCCGTGCATATTCATTATACTTGCACTGTGTTGATGATATTGGATGACATTGGATCTGAGTCGATGATGTTGGGCTTTGTGCCGCGAGATCGGTGATTTGATGTGATTCGTATTTGGGATACGATACGTGATCTCTAGCGGGCCTTGGGACGTGTGCTTGCACACGCAGTATATTGATGGTATCAGTTGTACTAGACTTAGATCAGTACCCCAGATTATGTGATATGATGATAGTAATACCTGAGATGTGATGAGATAGTGTGATATTGACCCGTACCCAGCTATTGGGATGCCGTACGACGATTTACCGTACGAGCTTTACATTGATGATAGATCCGCACTCATGACTTGAGGATGTCATATGATATACTGTATCGTACGCGATACTATTGAGGCGGGATCACCGACTATTATATCTATATATATATCGACTCAGATTTAGGTGGTTTCCATACCCCTCCCGATTTACTTGATACTTAGATCTGTGGTTTGCATAGTAGATGTTAGACTAGACCCGAGTCATACCTATTTCAAAACTACGAATCAGGAATATCTTAAAAGACAAGTAAAGAGATTCTACGGGTATTTTTCAAAGGACGTATCTTTCTTACAATATACTGTAGCCCTTATTTTACTAAAAATCCTGATTCGTCTTATTTCAAACGACATAACTGCATGATATATACATATTGATGTAGATTCTTCACTGTGGTGTTGATTATTTGATTTCCGCATATTCATGCTATTCACATTGCTTTGCATATGTTTATTGCTATATTATTATCATGCTGTTAGGACACCAGCACCATTATCGATGATGCGTATGTTCCACGTACACTAATTGCCGGCTCACACACTTCATCATCGATAATTGCCATGCCACTACACTGTAGTACTGTTGCGTTCATGATATGATTCTTGCATGGCATATTGTACACTTATACCTGTACACAAACATAGATGATTCTGACTTGATTAGAGATTTGGGAACCGCAAGATGTTCTTCAAAACTGATTCGTTTTAAAAGAGCGGTTTCCCTCGACATGTGCACATTACTATTCCATGTTGCATGACTTATGATATGCTTACCTTTTTTACATGTCGCATACATCATGTTTTGATTATATGCATTGAGATATGTTGTTTCCATGATATTTCTGGATTTGGGAACCGTGGGTATTTCAAAAGAGAATATATAATTGTGTTAAAAACCCGGTTACCCTCGGTATGATATTTCAGTGCGTCCACCATGTGTTTTCTCGGTGCTGAGAGCAACATGTGAAACCCGATTCGAGGAGGTGGATGAGGCCGATTGCGGGTACATGGTGGACCCGGTATGGTACCCCGGTGCAAGAACGGTTTCGTTGTGTAGTAGACGGTGAGCCTGGCAGAGGGACTACTACCTACCGGTGATTGTATTTGAGCTCGGCGGATATCTGGAGGATACCGACCGGAGTTGAGAGATGGATATGGGCTGACCCGTACTGCCGGGGCCGAGGGCCGATACCGCAGACAGAGCCCCATATGGATGAGGATTTACGTGTCGATGCTAGGCACGGGTTTCATGATATTTTTCCATGATTTTGTTTATATCCTCATATTTGCATACATGATGCTTATTGTCATTGGGTGACGGGTGGACGGGTTCCACGTTTATTGTCATTAGGGTGACGGGTGGACGGGTTCCACGTATATACATACATGGATCATATACATACTGGATTTACATTGATCATACTTCATTTGTATATATAACAGGGTATGAGGGCGCTGTTATATATACCCTTACACCAATATTAGTGGTATGGGACGCTAATATATGTGTATTGATACTTCATCATTTTTACTTCATGCAGACATACCTTACATCCATGACATGTTATTACCTGAGTACTTAGCACTACATACCTGTTTAGATGTTGCTTTGCCACCTTATCTGTATCTGGCTTATTCTTTGAGGTTTATATACTGATCGTTTTGACCTAGGATCATGTCTTGCATTCGGTTTCTGCTTGTAGATATTCTCTATTCACGAGTTGGCAACTCACCCCCGTTGTGCCACAGTTCTTGCAGGTTTTGCCGTACAGGTTTCATTGCGGCATTTCTGGCACATTGCTTCCTTGCGGGTGAATTGCATTTGGTAGGTGGGTTCTTTTGCATCAAGAATCACCATTGTACTTGTATTATTCTTGTATCTAGAAATTCCATCAACCAAACTTGTATTGTTTCAGACTTAGACTTTTGTGATGTATTATTCGACCTTAGAGTCGCGCTTAGTAGTATTGCGGTTTTCATGCTTATTGAGTTTCTTTTGGTTTGACCCTCGCCATTCGGCGTTGTATATTTTTATTGTTTGTGTGGTTGTGACCGTCGATTGACGAAGAGCTAGCTCTCGCTTGGGGATGCCTTTTATCATTGCATATATATTGTTCTTGTTGTACCCCGTTTGGGGCCAGTATTTACAAAAGAAACTCTGCCGAAATTTTTAGAAAAGACTTTACCTTTTAAAAATGTACATTCGGCTTAATTATTTAAAAACCTTGACTTCAAACATGTTTTCCTTCACTTCTTTAAAAAACCAGTTTTCTTTACTTACTCTTAAAATGGTTTTAGATTTCTGGGCTTTTGGCTTACTTGGATCAGATGGAGTCCTATAGACTTCATATGGTTCAAGGGCCAGTCACGTGCTCTTTCGGGTCGTGACAGACAGGGTTTCTTCCCACTCCATATCTGATATGGGGTGGTCGGCACAGTCTTGGTTGGAGCCTTGTTCAAGAGATATGCAGCTGTTTCTAGTGCATAACCCCAGAAAGATCGCGGCAACTCAGCCTTACTCATCATGGAACGAACCATATCTAATAGGGTTCGATTCCGCCTTTCTGATACACCATTGTGTTGTGGTGTGTATGGACGAGTAAGCTGAGAGAGAATTCCATTCTATTTTAAGTAACCCAGGAACTCGGCACTTAAGTATTCACCACCTCGATCAGATCTCAGTGACTTAATACTTTTGCCGGTTTTTTTTCACTTCATTCTTGTATTCTTGGAATTTCTCAAAAGTTTCGGATTTATGCTTCATTAAGAAGATATATCCATACCTAGAGAAATCATCCGTAAAAGTAATGAAGTAGGAATAATCACCTCGCGCATGTGTAGACATTGGACCGCACACGTCACTGTGTACGAGTCCTAAGAGCTCGCTTGCTCTTACTCCGTGTCCAGTAAACGGAGTCTTTGTCATCTTTCCTATGAGACAAGATTCACAAGTAGTATAAGATTGATATTCGAATGGATTCAAATATCCTTCTCTATGTAACTTAGTCAACCTTCTCTCATTGATGTGACCTAGTCTACAATGCCATAAGAAAGCCTGATTTGTTTCCGGAGACTTTCTTTTAAGTGTGTTCTGGATACTGAAAATTTGAACTTGATTTAATACGTATATTCCGTTTTCTAATGTACCTGACCCAATCAAATCTTGATTTAGGTGGATGTGAACCACATCTCTTATAAAAGTAAAATCATATCCTTCCTTAGAAAGTAAGGGTACAGATATGATATTACAGGTCGTACCTGGTACATAAAAACAGTTACGCAGAATCAATATCTTCCCAGTTGTCAGTCCAAGATGATATTCCCCTACGGATTCAGCGTTCATGCTCATTCCGTTAGCAACTGTGAGGGTCATATCACCTATCCCGATAACCCTACGATTTCTCAGAGCCTGTAATGAATTACAGATGTGAGTTCCTGATCTGGTATCCAATACCCAGGAAGTAGGGTTAACTGACATACAGTTCTCTATCATAAACACACCCGAAGTCGAAGCCACAACATGTTTCGTATCCTGGCTACTGGCTTCTAAAGCCCTGCAATCATTCTGCCAATGCCCGATCCTATAACAATAGGAATGTCCCTCAATAGGGTGGTCCAGCTTGTCATAGGCAATGGACATCTGGACAGACCTTTGCCAGTCATATAAGTCAGAATCAGTCAATTTATTATCTAGATGTAACCTATGTGTGGTCACAAGGTCGCTGCATTTAAGAGAGAGAGAGAAGAAAACACTTTAGTATGATACCGTTACAAGCTTAGATTGGTTTTTAATTTATCTAAATAGGATGGCTCCCACTGTTTCTCGAATCCTTCCTCAAACCAAAAAAGAAGAATTAGCCAGGACTATTCTCACCGTACAATACTTGCTTAACCGTTCAGCCAGGCCGTAGGGTTGCTAGGCACGTGCACAAGGGTCTACGAGGTATCAACCATGCCCGATTAAAATTTTAGCCGTGCCGAACAACCCGAAGCCGGATCTTTAAACTAGGGTTTAGGCGAAAACAAGCATGTTAAACTCTTTAACACTAAGTGAGAGGAATTACAACCTTTGTAGATCCGGTCCTTCACTTCTTAAGCTCCGTGTTGAGGTCCCTTCGCTGCGATCATCGTGTTCCGGACTCTCGAGAGGCTTCACGAAGAGAATGATGCAACCTTGCTTTCGATCTTCGATAACATAGATGATCTACCCTGAAGTTTCGTTAACACAATCTATCACTCATGAAATGATGTGAACACCCTCATCTAAATGGCAAGGATAGATGAGGATGATGAAGTAGGATTTTTGCTCTCATTTATAATCTTTTTCTCACTCACTTTCATCACAAAAGCAAAACTAGAAAACTTTTTCAAGAATGAACTCAAGGAAGAAGAAGAAGAGAATCCTTTTGTGATGAATAATGAATGGATTAATATGATGAATAATGCAACCATGGTTAACCAAACCATTGTAGAGAATTAACCAAGGGCTAGGGTTTGGGTTGGGTTAAGTATGAGTCATAGATAAAAATCAACACAAATATCTTTATCATGACAAAAGAAAAGCTTCTAGAATTAACTAGAAGTCTTAACCCTAATCCAAACCCTAATCATGTTTAAACTCCACTAAACATGTTGCATTAGTTATCATATCATGTTACAATATTATATATCACATATATAATATTTATCGTAACAAAATAAAATAATACATTTAACATATATCGCATATATATCAATGTATTACCCGAGTGAGAAAAAGAATATTTTAGTGAGCAAATATTAGTTAATGTAATTTAATATATCATATATATTATTATACATTAAATTATCGAATCAACACTTGATCCGACAATCGAGCTATATCGCATATAACCGACTAATATTTATCCGTACCGATTCATCGAATCAACATTTGATCTGATGACCCGGATGATATCAAATATCGTGAGAATAGAATACGGTATCTCATATCGTATTATCCTCGGTCCCGCACATATCACATATGTGCCCCTACTCCGTTTTGCCTGAGCCAAGAAACCTCTGTGTAGGACTCTAAAGAATCGTCAATACGCCGGCAGTAGGTGATGATCATATCAAACACCCACAAGCTGCAAGCGGTCAGCTAAACGTAACAGCCACCCATGTATTGAGCGCTCAGAAGATCAACAAGCAAGCCTGTACATTCTCCTGTGAATCCAATCAGTAACACTCCCGTACAGTCCGGTCTCGTCGTCTGATATGTCGCATATCTCGCCTAGGGGTGGTAAACGTCAGACCCCAGTAGCTCGATAAGTCGTGTCGATATGAGGTCTATAACAGTTCGAGAAACTACTGATAACACTTACCAGTAGATCTCAACAACCCTGGCCAGGGATTTCCGGTTATAGCCAATCGAACACAGCACAACATCAACTCCCTATACCGGGAGAGACGGATCCCCTCCTATCGCTCATTGCCTCCATGTGATTCGGGACTGTACCCAAAAGCCACCTTTTTGCACGCCCTCTTGGACGTGGTATGATGGAAATCAAAGCTCAGTGGGAATCACACAAGACTCTATGACGATCTCGGGTCAACAGACTACTCTGTACCAGTGTCACCGGAGAACTGCCATCTGACGTAAGGTATAATACCATCTGGGAGTTCTCGGCGATTTCGTCCAGTGTACCCAGTCTCTACTGAGCACCCGTACACCATCCTTGATGTCAAACACCGATGGATATGGGATCATCCATCGCCCATCATATGGGTCAAGATGCATATACGCTAGTCTACTCTGGTGCATCAATGCCCTGTCTCAATACACCCTCGACTAGGAACAATTATAGAATGTACTCGTTGACTACCGTGGCCCCACTAGTATGATCTCATCATAGTCCCAGTAGTTGAGTACATATCCAAAGGGCTTTATCAATATGTAACATAGAGACAATTAGAGTGCATGTTAAGATAAAGTATAACCAGATAGCATACTATCATGTCGAGCAAGAAAGTCCTCCCTATATATGTCCAAGCATCCATTACAATATACATCGTATGTACAATAATGGCCTCTAGGGCATACATATAACTAACACAGGCCAGTGTCGATACTTCGAGGGAGGTTTTCCAACGTTTTCGCGAAGTTCCTTAATTAAAGAACCTCTTTTCTCTGGGGGCGTAGCCCCACTGACACCTTTCTAGGCACCTACTTGGTTTATAGCATTGATCGTTAAGTGACGAATCTCCTGATAAGTAGCATGTACCCACAGTAGGATCGGGATCCAAAATATCATCGTATGATAATGTTGAAGGAATCCTACCAACATTCATCAAACTCCAAAATGGTATCCTTCTTTCTGCAAATTTCAGTTTCTTTAGAAATTCCCGATGTGGATTTTTGCCCCATGCCCTTATGACCTTGACGAAGGTCAACAAATCATAAGTCACATGTCAAGTTCTACCCGTCATTATCCAGGTTAATTTGAACCCACTCGTACATACCCTTGACGAAGGTCAACAAAGTAATACGACTGTCCCAAACCAACGCATCTATCTATGCTACATATGAACACCCAACAGCTACCAATCACTATGCCTTGACGAAGGTCAACAAACATAGCTTGAATACTATTGAATATCCATATGAAATGACGGAGGGCTACGACTGGTTTTGGCAAAACCGTGAACGTAGTGAACTTGATATAATCGAAGGAACCTGATACTTTTTAAAAGGAGTGGTTAAAGCTCCATAATTTAAAAATTCTGCTCTTTTAAAATAACCGAGTGGTTTCTTTTAAATTTGTTCCAACGATTCAACTTTGGTTTATTTTCTTTGCATTATAATAATGCGTCCCATCATTTATCCTATCATTGCTAAAAAACAACGAAAATACCACGTCCTCTTATGCCATCCGCATTCGCCACTGGGTCCCGTCATCGCCCGTTAGGTTACTTAACTAACGACAGAGCGGGGGCTGGGCTAGCGCGGGTGTAAAACATAAGTGACGTCTAATAGCTATCATATATAGATATTGTACATTCGTCAGACGCAATAATAAGCATTCCAGATCACAAATGAACTTTATTGGATTTACTAGCAATCTGCATTTGCTTTGAGCCTGCAATAAAAGACGGATTACACAGTTGTGATGAATAGCCATTACCCCACCCTAGACCCCTACGGGTACGACAAACTACCCGCCAAGTACCCGAAGTGAAGCGGTCTCCCTCAACGACGTGAGTAGGCCACTAAACACTTCAACGTACCCGGTAGTTTGTGCACCCCACCTTGGGTCTATCCTAGGAGCAAAAACATTAAAAAGAAATAATACAACGGTGGCTACAACCGCAACGTGGATGTGCCCCGCAAAAAAATATTACGTAAAATTACATTTACATCGAATGAATGAATATTAAACCCATCTCAAACCCCGGCTAATCATCACAACAATCCAATACAGTTCATATACACAAACAGTAAACATTTCAGAAATGTGCAACCCCCTGCCAACCGACATACTAGCAGTTAGGGGAGGTTTACGAACACATTAAACATTACAGATAAAAACCCAATTAGCAAATATCTTAGAATATCGATCGATTACCATATTCCGTGTCTACCCCAAAAGCAAAGCAGTACTGAAGTAACCTGGGTATAAACAGAACAAACAGAGAACCAAAACACCAAAAAGTAAGAATTACAGAGCAAATCCGAGTCAACTCGGAGTTGACTCGGCGGCGGATCCGCGGCACAAGCACTCTATTGCCGTGGATCCGCGGCCGTTTTACCGAGTTGCTGGCTCATTTTTTCCCAGTATTCTTAAAATACACCATGCTGTGAATTTTAAAGTATGTCAAATATTTTTTTAGACACTTTTAAAATTAACAGAAACTTAGGGTACGGGGTGTTTTGTTTTTCGTGTTTTCCATCGATCGAACTTCTAACTAGTTGCTAATAAGCTAGTAATGGTTTAGTTGGCTCTGATACCACTGTAAGTTCATGTCACGCACCCACGAACTTGCGGGGAGGCGGAATATATGAAAAACGATTATCAAAGCTTCGTAACACGGACTTGACCGCATGAATCGTTATCTAAACCATTGATAACTATCAACTAGAGGTTTAACTACTCGGATTCGAAGTTATACCTCACGTTACATGTCCTTCGGGTCTTCATCGCTGTCCTCCACTCCTCGTAGGCTCCTTGGAATATAGGCACCTCAACGGCCTCCTCGAATCAAAGACAATCCACCCGAAAGCTCTTACGCCAAGCTTACTCTCAAACTTGAGATAACTAGGCTGCTTAAAGTGCTAATCTAAGCTACCTAAGGGATATAGAGTGAGGTTATGGATTTATTAGTCTAGCTAACCCTTGATCTCAATACATGAAAGGTTAGGGTTAGGGTTTGAAGAGAGAGTGAGCTTGAGGAGAGAGAAGGTGAAGATGAGAATTAATTGAGATAATGAACTATCATAATATATATGAAGTATTATTTATTTATCCAAAAATCAAATAAAAGAATTAACAACCATGCTTCATAAATATCTATGAGTGATTCATCCCCATGAGTCATTAAGCATTTATGATGCATTAATGACATGGATGAATCACACAAATGAGTCACTAATCTCATTTAATGCAATGCCACCTTACCCCCAAGTCACCACTCTTCTAGAAGCTTCCCGACAAATTACGAGAACGCCCCTCCAATCCATGAAAACACGGAAAAACTATAGACTGTATAAATCCAATAACCTGATACTAGAATCTGGCTTAAACTAAAGCCGGCTAGTAAAAACTGTCCGAAAAGTCGTACGTGCGTAAACACACGTACGCGTCCGAACCCTTATCGTAAAACCATACGACCTCTATATCGTTTCTTCTGGAGCAGGGAAACTCTCTGTGTGGGACTCTAAAGACTCGACACTACGCTGGCAGTGGGTTTAACCACAGACCGCAAGCGGCACTAGCTGTACGTAACGGTCCCCAGGTAGATGTCGATAAGAAGGCCGATGAGGAAACTCATCCGTACTCCCACTGAGCCTGATGTGACAATCTCCGTACAGTCCGGTCTGTTCGTCTAAGACTATCGCATATCAAGCCTAGGGGGAGGCAAGCGTCAGTCCCCTAATAGCTGTATAAGTCGTGTCGGAGCGAAGCCCATTACACCCTGAGAAGCTACTGGAACCTACCGGTATATCTCGCTTGCCTTGCCCAGGGACTTTGTATAATGGCTCTCTGACACAGCGTGATATCATCTCCCAATACCGGGATAGATGAATCCTGTCTAACCACTACTGCCTCCAAGTGCTCGGGACTGCACCCAACTGCTACCTGTTTGCATGACTCCTTTGAGCCGTGGTAGGGTAGCAATCTAAGAACAATGGGACACACTCGAGGCAAAGTAGCAGTGTCAAGTCTGCGAACTATGCTGTACTCATGTCACCTGGGAACTGTTAACTGACGACGGGTATAATACCAACCAATCAGTTCCCCTGCGAGTCCTGTCCGGTATACCCGTAACCTAATGAGCACCTGTATACTATCTCCAGTATGACGTACTGATGGCTGTGGGACAGGCCATCTCCCCAACTGGGATGAGAAGCATACACACTTAGTCTACTCCGGAATATCGATGCCCTATCTCGATAATCCAACGACCAGGGACCTGTATAGGATGTTTCTTACAGACTACCCAGCCCCCACTAGTGTGACTGCCATCACAACCCTGGTAATCAAGCAAAGAACCTATGGGCTCTACTAATATGTATAAGTGATACGTTACAAGAAACATATGCACATATTAAAGTAGACACAAACCAAGTAACACACTACCATTTTTAGCAAGACTGTATATACAACTGTGAATATCCCAAGCTTCCATTAAGTAATATACAATCTAGTATGATACAATAATGGCCCCTAGGGCATATACACTAACAGATCCTACCGCCGAAGCGTAGGGTATAGTGATCATGCGAACCCTCTCCTCGTCAGTCTTAGGAGACATCTTCTTGGAGAGGGTGATTCTGTGCAATGCGGGTATATTACCGCGCTTGGAATCTTTCATACTAAATCTTTTTAGTACGGTCTCTATGTACCTGGACTACGAAAGTCCCAGTAGTCTCTTGGATCAATCTCTGTAGATCTTGATCCCCAGAATGTACGAGGCATCACCCAGGTCTTTCATGGAGAATCGTTGTGACAAGAATAGCTTGACTGATTGTAGCATAGGAATGTCATTTCCTATTAAAAGAATGTCGTCCACATACAAGACTAGGAACACGACAGTTCGTCCTATAATTTTCTTATAGACACAAGGTTCATCTTCGTTCTTGATGAAATCAAATTCCTTGATTGCCTCATCAAAACAGATGTTCCAGCTCCGCGATGCCTGCTTTATTTCATAAATGGATTTAAGCAACTTGCACACCTTCCCGCTGCTCCCACTGTCTACAAAACCCTTTGGCTGATCCACGTAAACGCACTCTTCTAAACAGCCGTTTAGAAAAGCCGTTTTTACGTCCATCTGCCAGATTTCATAGTCATGGAAGGCAGCAATGGCAAGTAGGATCCGAATGGATTTGAGCATAGCCACCGGAGAAAAAGTTTCGTCATAGTCCACACCAGGTCTTTGACGAAAACCTTTTGCAACGAGTCTAGCCTTATAGGTTTCCACCTGCCCATCTACACCAAGTTTCCTTTTGGAGATCCATTTGCATCCAATGGGTTTTACCCCAGGTGGAGCAATATCCAAGGTCCATACTTTATTGGTGTACATGGACTCCATTTCGGATTGCATTGCTTCCAGCCACTTATCAGAGTCCCTACTAATAATGGCCTGCCTGAAACTGGTAGGGTCATCTTCTTCCAAGATGCAATCCTCTCGATCCCCGTCTAAGAGAACACCGTAGTATCTCTCGGGTGGATGAGAAATCCTACCAGATCTGCAGAGTGGCTGAGGTTCGTTGGGTGTAACTGAATCTAGCTGTTCCACCAAATCTTTAGTTAAAGTTTGTGTTTCTGTAATTTCATCCAGTTCTACCGTGCTGCCACTAATATTTTTAACAAGAAATTCTTTTTCCTAAAATGTGGCGTTCCTGGAAACAATTATCTTCTGTTCCTCTGCATGGTAGAATAGATACCCACTAGAATCTTTTGGGTATCCCACAAACTTACACAAAACTGCCTGTGCCTCAAGTTTGTCTGGGTTCTGCTTTTTAACATAAGCAGGGCAACCCCAAATCTTAATACGTTTAGGATACAAACTCTTACCACTCCATATTTCATACGGAGTCTTAGGCACGGATTTGGATGGAACTTGATTCAATAGATGCGCCGCTGTTTGAAGTGCATATCCCCAAAATGAAAGAGACAACTCAGCACTACTCATCATGGAGTGAACCATATCCAATATGTTAGTTATATGTATGCCCTAGAGGTCATTACTGTACATAGGATGTATATTGTAGTGGATGTTAGGACATATATAGGGAGGACTTTCTTGCTCGACATGATAGTATGCTATATGGTTTTTCTTTATCTTAACGTGTACGCTGATCATCTCTCTGTTACCTGTTGGTAAAGCCCTTAGGATGAGTACTTGACTACCTGGACTATGATGCGGATCATACTAGTGGGGGCATGGTAGTCCATAAGTACATCCTTCAAGGTCCCTAGTCGTGGGTGCATCGAGACGGGGCATCGATATACCAGAGTAGACTAGCGTATACCTTCTCGACCCATACAGATGGCGATAGATGATCCCATATCCATTGGTGTTTGACATCAGAGATGATATACGGGTGCTCAGTGGAGACTGGGTACACTGGACGGTCTCGCCGAGAACTCCCAGATGGTATTATACCTTACGTCAGATGGCAGTTCTCTGGTGACACTGGTACAGGTTAGTCTGTAGACCCGAGATCGTCATAGAGTCTTGTGTGATTCCCACTGTGCTTTGATTTCCACCTTACCATGTCCAAAAGGGCATGCAAGACGGTGGTTTTTGGGTACAGTCCCGAATCACATGGAGGCGATGAGCGATAGGAGGGGATTCGTCTCTCCCGGTATAGGGAGTTGATGTTGCGCTGTGTTCGATTGGCTATAACCGGAAATCCCTGGCCAGGGTTGCTGAGATTTACTGGTAAGTGTCACCTGTAGTTTCTTGAACTGTTATAGACCTCATATCGACACGACTTATCGAGCTATTGGGGTCTGACGTTTACCACCCCTAGGCGAGATATGCGACATATCAGACGAATAGACCGGACTGTACGGTAAGTGTTACTGGTTGGATTCACAGGAGTGTGAGCGGGCTTGCTCGTTGATCTTCTGATCACTCAATACCCGGGTGGCCGTTACGTTTAGCAGACTGCTTGCGGCTTATGGGTGTTTGATATGATCATCACCTACTGCCGGCGTATTGACGAGTCTTTAGAGTCCTACACAGAGCTTTCCTGGCTCAAGCGAAACGAAATAGGAGCGCATATGAGATATGTGCGGGACCGAGAATAATACCAGTATGTGATACTATATTCTATTCTCGCGATTTGTATCATTGGACGGTTATATGAGATATAGCCGGGTTACCGAATCAAGTGTTGATTCGATACATTGATACACTTGATATTAGTCGGTTATATGCATTATGACCGGATCATTAAATCAAGTGTTGATTTAATGATTTAATGTATAATTATATATTTGATATATTACTTTACCTTAACTAGTATTGGTTCAATTAAGATTATTTTCTCACTTGTTTGTGCACATTGTATATATGATATATTTTTGTGCACTAGTTTGTATCATGTTTGATGATACATGCAAACTTGGGTGTGTGTTTACTTTAAACCATGTTTAGGTTAATGGTTAGGGTTTTTATTTATTTATTCATTTATTCATTTTGGCAAAAATAAAATGGTGGCATTCTTTGTTTTTACTTGAAGCTTCATGAAGCTTTGAAAAGTTCAAACCATTTTGTTTTTTCTTTAACCTAACCATTTGCCTAAACCCTAGTTTATTCTCTACACTTGTTAACTCACCCATGGTTGCAATATGATAAGGGCCACTTTATTTTCTATTTTAATTGATTCATTTTTCCATTTCTTTTTTCTTCTTCTTTTTCAAGAAGAAAGAAAACCTTTGCTAGAAAATTCTTAGTGATGAAATCAAGTGAGAAATCCAAATCCAAAGTGAACCCACATCCTATTTCTTCATCCTCTACTACTTGCCATGTTGTATTAGGTGGTTTTTTTCACAAGTTTCATGACCTAGTGAAGATGGAGCTTGAGTTAGAGTTGCCTCGACGTAGATCATCTTCGGCAACAAAGTCAACGACCTAGCCCGCTCATTTCCCCGACGAAACCAACGCTAGAGTCCGGGATCCGGTTGATCGCAGCGGAAGGACGTCATCACGGAGCTAAGGAAGTGGAGGACCGGATCTACAAAGGTTGTATTTCCATTCACTAAGTAGTTAAGTTGTTAATTTGTTGTAGTTTCGCCTTTACCTCTAGTTATCGATCTAGTTTAGGGTTTCTCGGCACATGAAATATTTGAATTTGGCATGGTTGATACCTTGTGGAACCTCTTTAGTGTGCCTAGGATCCCTACAGTGGTATCAGAGCCAAGCTAGAGCTTTAGGCGAAATGTAGACGAAGTTAGAGATCCGAACGAACCCCGAAACCCCGATCAAAACCCTTCTCTGTACATTTTTTGAAAATGTGGATTTTTCTGAATTAAAAATTCTCAGAAAATTAAGCAGGAAAATCTAAGAATTACTGTGAAGTACGGACCTCTAACTCAAAAATTTGATCGCGGAACCGCGGCTAAAACAAGGGTTTGGCGGCGGTTCCGCGGCCAAAATTGTGAATTAGTCCCTCAAACTTCACTTATTTATTCTTAGGTCCTTTCTTGTCATTTTTTCTGGGAATATTTTAATTCTACTCAAGTGTTGAGTTTTCTAGGGTTTTATTGGGGACTCGTTAATTCGATCGGATAATTTAACTTCGTTTATGTTATTCCGGATATTTTAGAAACTGTTAAAAAGTTCGACCGGATATAAATACCCATTTTTTCCCCTGCCGGAAAATTTCCATGTGTTGGATTTTTTCCCGTAGTTTAAGAACGTCTAAGTAGTGCAAGTAACGCGATGGACCCTCTAGAAGACAACAAACCTTAACTCGATTATGTGACCGTCTTGAACTGCCCTTTGAATCTTAGGGTTTGGGGCAGTACGGCGTGCCACATGTGAGGCGTTGGCTTGACCCTTCTACGGCTGGACCGTTGGTACTGTGGCATGAAGTGGATGTTTTAAAACTTATTTCATGTGTTGAGCTTTTCGGGAAAACTTGGGTGTTTGATTGTTCGATCGGAAAGTTTAACATTTTCTATTTATCTAGAATGTGATACAATAATTGGAATCAACAACATTTGAATGTTATAGACATAGCAGTTTAGTCTCACTTGATCGGTTGCCACGGAATTTTGATGTGATCAAAAGTCCGTCGCAATCGCGTAGCGTACGCGGATACTCGCCGGTAAAATTAATAGACAGCCACGCCCCATAGCCCCGACCAAGTGACTGTAGGAGAACTCCATCGCCGAAAGCATCCGTTCGGGTGCTCGCGGCAGCGGTGTTCCGCCTTGGTGCACTTCGTCGACGGTATCAGGGGTGCGGCCGTCTACTAAAATTTGCGACGAGCATTCGTTCTGGATGTCGGGAATCTTGTTGAATTGCCCGACTTGATATTGAAAAGAGTTTTCGATAATGAGACTAAAATGCGGGGTTTATAATTGTTAGGCATATGATGTCTAAGGAATTCAGATGGTTAGGCATGCGATGTCTAAAGAGTTTGCGGATTCCAACTGTTGTAGTTTTACACTTTCTTTTCTGCGACCATAAGTGTAATATGTGATATCGCTGGTTTCGTTGCTATATGTCAACGACATTTGGGATGCGCATATTTACTTACTTTGATGACATGTGATGTTATGTGTTGCTGGATATGTTATATTGGATCGTCGTGTTTGAATAGCCGGGGTTTTTTTTTATGTGAGATGAGTGTTTTTTCATTTCCATTCATGTAAAAACTTGTATGTAATATTCTTTTATTGGGGCACTTTCAGGTTGCGGAAGATGTCACCTTTTGTATATTATTTACTTTTCCGCACTAGGATAGACTCAAGGAGGAGGGCACAAGTAACCGGGTTCTAGAGTCCAGTGGGAGACCAACTCGAGGAGTCGAGTCCGGGTCTCCTAACTCTAGAATTGGTAGGGTTGCTTGCCGCTCTCGTAGGGGTCTAGGGGTGTGGGTTTGGCTATTCATCGCGACCGTGAAATCCGTGTTTTATACTGGCTCGTATTGAAAACACGGACTTCCTAGTATATCCAATATTTCATATGTTTCTTCTGCTGCGATATCTGTGATGTGATCATTTGATATGTTGAGATGGATACTGTATATAATATATATGATATATTATATAGACGTTACTTATGTTTTACACCCGCGCTAGCCCTGCCCCACTCTGCCGTTAGTTACCTAACCTAACGGTGCACGAGGGGACATCGAGGCCAATGCGGATGGCATACGTGTACGTCGTATTTATCTGTGATGTTTAGGTGACTTATATGATAGGACTTCATTAATATGATTAATGAAAGAAAAGAAACCTAAAAGATGTTGTGGAATCGAATTTTCAAAAACAGGTAGCTACAGTTTTTGCTTTGCATCGCGGTGTTCCTTGTAGAACATCCTGCACCTTATTCGATAAGGAAAGGGCCGAGATCCCTTCACCGGGAGTGACCCCTTTAGCAATAACTGGCAGATGCTACACCCCTCGGTTTGTCTTTTGATTGCTTCTATAGTTTTTGCTTTGCACAGCGGTATATATGATATATCTTTCACCTTATTCGATGAGGAAAGGGCCGACGATCCCTTCACCGGGAGTGACCCCTTTAGCAAAACTAGAAAAGCCTCAAAAGCACTCCATTTTAAAATCATTTGATTCTACAACGATATCAAGTTCATTACGCAATAGGTTTTCAGAAAAACCTGTCGTAGCCCTCCGTCATTTCAGATAAGTCCTACTTAGTATTCGTGCTACGTTTGTTGACCTCCGTCAAGGCATAGTGTGAGGTAGCTAACTAGTATTTATCTGCTTATGCATATGATGCAGATTGGGTTAGGGTAGTCGTACGGCCTTGTTGACCTCCGTCGAGGGTCGTGCGGGTGGGTTTAATTCAATCAAGAAATGACGGGATGAACTTGACTAGTAGCCTATGGTTTGTTGACCTCCGTCAAGGTCATAGGGTGCTAGGGGCAAAATTGTCGGGAATTTCAAGTGTTGAAATTTGCAATGAGATTGCATACCTTCTATGAGATAGTTGGATCCCGATACCCACTGCGAGTAATTGTTACTCCTGGGAGAGTTTTACACATTACAATTAGCCGATCAAGTAGGTGTCAAGAAAGGTGTCAACGGGGTTACGCCTCTGGGAAAATGAGGTTTACTTTAATTAGGTCCATGCATAAGTACGGGGAACCTCCCTCAAAGTACCGACACTGGCCTGGCTGAAAGATTGGCGAACTTGTAGCGTGTAATTAATCCCGGCTAGTCTTTCCTTTTAGGGTTTGAAGGAAGATTTGATAAAAACAGTGGGAGCCATCCTGATTAGATAAAATAAATAACCAATATAATCTTGCTAGAGCGCACGCAGAGTGTTTTCTTCTCTCTCTCTCCAGGTAGCGACCATATCACACCTTAATCAAGATAATAATACAGATGTATTGACCGAACCCGCTTGTTATACTGAATTGTGGAACGTTGGTCCCGCTCCGACTTATAATTGTTATAAGAAAGAGCTAGAAATAGGGGAATACCAGAATTCCTATGCCGCCCAAACGAAGAAAGTGCATATGATGCATCTCCTTCGGGAGTGTTCATTATAAAGAACTGTTTCTCTGTATCCTCTACGTCCTGGGTATTTGATACCGGATCAGGATCCCATATATGTAATCTGTTACATAGGGCTACAGAAAGGTAGAGAACTGAGAACGGGTGATAAGTTTCATGAGACAAAAAACGGTGCAAGTGTTGCAGCAAAG
Organism: Agapanthus africanus; assembly: GCA_030015575.1. Classification (NCBI taxonomy): domain Eukaryota; kingdom Viridiplantae; phylum Streptophyta; class Magnoliopsida; order Asparagales; family Amaryllidaceae; genus Agapanthus; species Agapanthus africanus. Next base: position 402,152,714 of record JASDDO010000031.1, on the reverse strand, counting down.
TCTGTTGGTCACTATCACCCTGTATTCCAAATACATTGATTCTGAACGAATGTTATTAGATACCAAACCTGATATACAAAATCATATCAGTCTCTTTATTAGTAAAGAAGGATATAATTTTGTATTGTTGGATAATGTTTTGAACATCTCCTATATCAAAAGTTGATCAGTTAAGGCACGTTATCTAAAAGTATTGACGTTCTAAATCAAACTACAGTTCTTAGTATAAAGAACGCATACAAGAGGAAGAGTTCAGAAATGAACGATTCCTTCTTGAGGTATTGTAGACTAGGTCATATCAATGCGACCCGACTAGCTGAAGTTACATTTAGATGCATATTTAAATCAGTTTGAATTTACATCTTGTGAAATTTGCCAGTCATGTCACAAAGATAAAATGACCATAGCTCTGTTTATTGGAAACAGAGAAAGAGTTAGTGAACTCTTGGGATTGATACATGCTGATGTATGAAGATCCCCTGTCTATACATACCAAGATCGGTCCTTTGTACTTCATTACATTCTCTGATAATCTCTCAAGATTCAGACATATGTTCCTGTTGAAACACAAGTCTGAACCTTTTGAGATATTCACAGAATATAAGTTAGAAGTAGAGAACCAAAAACCGGGTATAAGTATTATGTCCTTTGATATGATCAAGGAGGAGAATACTTGAGCACGGAATTCCTGGACTATTCTAAAGGAGAATGAGATTCTCTCTCAGCATTACTCCTCCGTATACACCATACCACGATGGTATATCGGGGCGGAGCAATAGCACTGTCACGACCCGAAAGTACGGAACATGACCGACACTTAGACTACGAAACGTCTCGAGACGTACGTAATCTAAGTAAGCCGAAAAACCCAGAAATCCAAACTAAGAAAAGTAGTAGAGTGAAGGAAAACTAATTTAAATCAAGTAGTTTTAATAGCATAAGCCGAATTATGCGTTTTTTAAAAAAACATCAAATATTACCTGAAAATTTCGGCAGAGTCTCCTTTGTAAATACTGGCCCCCAAACGGGATACAACATGAATAGTATACGAAATCAAAAAAAGGCATCCCCAAGCGGGAGCTAGCTCTTCGTCAATCGACGGTCACAACCACACAAGCAATATAATATACAACGCCAAGGGCGAGAATCAAAACTCAAATAGAACTCAAAACAACAAGAAATCCACAGAAATACAACGCGCGACTCAAAGGTCGAAAGAATAAACATCACTGGTCTCTATCTCAAATAAATACATGTTTGGTTGATGGAACTTCTGTTAGTGTATATGCCCTAGAGGCCATTACTGTATCATACTAGTATGTATATTACTTGATGGAAGCTTGGGATATTCACAGTTATACAGACAATCTTGCTCAATATAGTAGTATGCTACTTGGTTTGTCTCTGCTTTAATGTGTACATATGTGTTTATTTATTATATCACCTATACGCATTAGTAGAGCCCTTAGGATCTTTGCTTGATTACCGGCGTTGTGATGGCGATCACACTCGTGGGGGCTGGGTAATCTACAAGCACATCCTTATACACGTCCCTAGTCGTGGGAGTATCGAGATAGGGCATCGATACTCCGGAGTAGACTAGCGTATGCGCTTCTCATCCCAGCACGGGAGACGGTCTGTCCCACAGCCGTCGGTACGTCGTACTTGAGATAGTATGCGGGTGCTCGTTAGGTTACGAGTACACTGGACAGGACTCGTCGGGAACTGATGGTTGGTATTATACCTATCGTCAGTTATCAGTTCCCAGGTGACATGAGTACAGCTTAGTCCGCTGACTTGACACTGTCACTTCGCCTCGAGTGTGTTCCCACTGTTCTTTGATTACTACCCTACCACAGCTCTACTGAGTCGTGCAAACAGGTAGTAGTTGGGTGCAGTCCCGAAGCACTTGGAGGCAGTGACGGTTAGACAGGATTCGTCTCTCCCGGTATTGGGGGTTGACATCGTGCTGTGTCTAGGAGAGCCATTACACGAGTAGTCCATGGCCAGGGCAAGCGAGATATACTGGTAGGTTTCCAGTGTTATCTCAGGGTGTATTGGGCTTCACTCCGACACGACTTGTACCGCTTTTACGGGACTGATGTTTACCGCCCCCCTAGGCCCGCCATCCGATGTATCAGACGAACAGACCGGACTGTACGGAGATTGTCACACACAGGCTCAGTAGGAGTTCGGATGGGTTCACCTCATCGGCCTGCTTATCGACATCTACCTGGGGACCGTTACGTACAGCTAGTGCCGCTTGCGGTCTGTGGTTAAACCCACTGCCAGCATAGTTTCGAGTCTTTAGAGTCCCACACAGAGAGGTTCCCTGCACTGAGCGAAACGTGTAGAGGCCGTATGGTTTTACGGCAGGGCTGCGATCACTTACGTACACTTGTGTGCGTATGGTGTTCGGGCAGGCAGTACTAGTGGGCTTTGGTTTAAGCCGGATCCTAGTATTGCACGGATGGATTTGTTTTGTCTTCTGCGCATCCGCATTCTACGGAATGCGGATGCAGGTTTGTATGCACAGTTTTCTGGAGCGATGAAGGAGGAGGTGCCTCATTAGGGTTTTGGCAGTTGGTTCGGCCAAAACCGTTATGTGGCAGGCTCATTAGGGTTTTGACAGTTGATTCGGTCAAAACCATTTTGAGGCGGACTCATTAGGGTTTTGACAGTTCGTTTGGTCAAAACCATTATGAGCTGGGGACATTATTTACTAATCCTTTCATTGATAATTAGTTATGGCTAATTACATTGACCATTTGACCATCTTGACTTTGTTGACCATTTGACCAAAGTTGACTAGGATCTTCTTGAAAGATCTAAAGTATTCTTTGGTTTTCTTTTTCTTTTTGTTATGATAATGGTCATGTCATTTGTAGCCATCAACTTTATCTTGATGGGATTAGTAATGATAATGTTTTTGCATTATTGCAACCATGGTTGTGTTTTCTCTTGGTTAATTTTTTCATTTGCTCATTCTCATTCTCTCTCTTGTTTTTCAAGTGAGAAGAAAAGAAATGAACCATGGTTGTTGCTCCTCCTTCTTCTTCCTTCTCTTGATTCATCTTTTGATCTCATGTGTTGAGAGATAAAGATCCCACAAAGACAAAACCATCCATTGATCATTTCTACACAACCTAGGGCTTCTAGATTAGCAATCTCTTTGCCCTAGTTACCTCGGCTCGAGGTGGAGCTCGGTGCACATCTCTCGGGTGGATCGTCTTCGACTCAAGGAGGCCGCGGAGGTGACCAAAGTCCGGATCAACCCTCGGAGCAAGCAAGGAGAAGAACAACAAGAAGAGAAGGAGTTCAAGTTGAGGTATAACCCCTAACCGAGTAGTTAAATCTTTAGTTAGGATGCTAGTGTATTGTTTAGCAAAGATCCGGCTTTTACGGTCCATGTTATCAAGTCCAGAAAATTTTTGTTTTACCGTTTCCGCTACCCCGAAAGCACCGGGAGAGGTAACGTGGACCTAACAGTGGTATCAGAGCCTAACTAAACACACCCTAGCATATTAGCAAAGTATTTAGAATTTCGACCGGACGAAAAACCGCAAAATACCCTAGAAATTTCAAGTTTCTGCCGATTTTAAATCTGTTCCAAAATGAATAAATCATGCACTAAAAATCGGCTCAGGCTTTTTATAGAATACTGAAGAAAAATGGTCTCCTAACTCGGTTAAAGCGCCGCGGTTCCGCCGCATAAGCTTGCTTATGCCGCGGAACCGCGGCCGAGTTAACTCGGTTGGCGATTTTCTTTTCTGCAGTATTCTTATATGGGTATTTTGGGATTTTTGATATATGACTTTTCTGCCCAGATTTTCCAGAAAGAAAAATTAGTTTTTGGGGCTTAAAAATCCGTATTTTTGGTCGATGTTCTGTAGACTTTGGCTAATGGTTATATCTGTAATGTTATATGTGTATTGAACGTCTACTAATCGCTATACGTCGATTAGTGGGGGTTATACATATCTGTGATCTTTGTTGATGATGGTTTGTGTATATGAACTCGTTGGATTGTCGCGAATGAATAGCCGGGATGGATGTGAGATGAGAGTTTATTTTTCTTTCATTCATGTAATAAATTTGTAAGTTGAAGTAATATTATTTGCATGGCTGCACAACCGGGTCGGGGTTGTAGCCGTCATTGTATAATTCTTTTTACTGTTTTTGCTCCTAGGATAGACCCATGGAGGGGGTGCACAAACTACCGGGTATCTCGAAGTGCCGAGTGGCCTACTCACGGCGTTGAGGGAGGTTGCTTCGCTTCGGGTACTTGGCGGGTAGTTTGCCGCACCCGTAGGGGTCTTGGGTGGGGTATTGGCTATTCATCACGACCGTGTAATCCTCTTTTCGTTGCAGGCTCGAACGAATCGCGGGTTCCTAGTATATCCAAAGTGTTCATCTGTGATCTGGATTGGCTATCATTGTTGTATATCTATATATAATAACTATTTAGGTGTTCCTTATGTTTTACAGCCGTGCTAGCCCAGCCCCCGCTCTGTCGTTAGTTAAGTAACCTAACGGGTGATGACGGGGCCCCATGGCGAATGCGAATGGCATAAGCGTACGTCATATTTTGGTTGTTTTCTGCAATGGTAGGATTTAAATGATGGGACACATTAAAAGAACTAATGCAAGAAAATAAACCTAAAAGACATTGTTGGAACAAGTTTTTCAAAAAGCTGTTATTGTAAGGACGTTCAATTTTTGTTTTGCATCGAGGTATTCGGTTATGAATGCCCAGCACCTCAGTCGACGAGGTAAGGGCCGAGATCCCTTCATTGGGAGTGACCCCTTGGACAAAAGTTTGCGTCAGGGTAATAACTTCACTATAGTCGATTATTCTTGCTTTGCATCGAGGTATTCATTTTGGAATATCCTGCACCTCATTCGACGAGGAAAGAACCGAGATCCCTTCACGGGGAGTGACCTCTTTAGCAAAAGTTTTCGCCGCTATATTTTCAAAAAGTGTATCACGTTCCTTCAACGATATCAAGTTCATTACGTTAACGGGTTTTTCGCCAAAAACCCAGCCGTAGCCCTCCGTCGTTTCTTATAAGTTATACTTAGTATTCGTGCTGCGTTTGTTGACTGTGTCAAGGCGCAGTGAACGGTAGCTAAGTGTAGCTTATTTGCTGGATACAATGTGATTGGTTAGGACATTTGTATAACCTTGTTGACTGTGTCAAGGGTTATGCAGGTGGGTTTAATGCAATCAAGATAATGACGGGATGAACTTGACTAGGACTCTTTGATTTGTTGACTGTGTCAAGATCACTTGGGTCCTAGGGGCAAAAACCACATCGGGAGTTTCAAAAGAACCGAAACTTGCAGATTTAGCATACCTTCTGGAGTGTGGTGACTAGAGTGGATTCCATCTAGGTTATCACACAATGACAGTTGGATCCCGATCCCACTGATGAGTTGGATTACTCTCGGGAGATTATTTCACTTAACGATCAATGCTATAAACCTAGTAGGTGTCTAGAAAGGTGTTAGCGGGGCTACGCCCCCAGGGAAAAGAGGTTCTTAAATTAAGGAACTTCGCGAAAGCGTTGGAAAACCTCTCTCGAAGTACCGACACTAGCCTGGCTGAAAGGTTAAGCAAGTATTGTGGCGTGATTAAATCCTGATTAGTTCATCTTTTAAAAAGGTTTTAAGAAGAATTTGAGGAAACAGTGGGAGACATCCTGGTTAGATAAACTAATAAACCAATCTAATCTTGCAAGAGCGCACGCTGAGTGTTTCTTTTCTCTCTCTCCAGGTAGCAACCTTTTCACGCCCTAATCAAGATAATAAAATGTATCGCTTGACCGATCCGAATTCTTATTCGGGGCTGGGGAACGTTGGTTCAGCTCTAACTTGTGACAACAGTCACAAGTATGAGCAAGGGAAAGGGGATTGTATGGATTCCCAGGATACCCAGTTGAAGAAGAAGCATGGTTTTGCATCTACTTCAGGTGTTCTTGTAATTAAGAACTGTTTTACGGTCAGCCCTACCTCCTGGGTACTTGATGCCGGATCAGAATCTCATATCTGTAATTTATTGCAGGGACTGAGAAAAAGTAGGAAAGTTGCACCGGGTGATATGTCGCTCAGAGTAGCGAACGGAGCACAAGTTAATGCGGCAGCCGTCGGTGAATATCACCTAGTATTGCCAAATGGCAAGACTATGATTTTGAACGATTGCTACTATGTACCCTCCATGGTTTGCAACATCATATCAGTTTCTTTACTCGATAAAGATGGATATAACTTTGTTCTTGACAAGAATATCATGAACATTTACCTTCATAAGGTACTGGTTGCAGAGGGTACACTGTGTAATGGTATCTACGTTCTAAATCAGAATACAGTTCTCAATATACAAAACACACGCAAGAGGAAGAATTCATATACAAATGAATCCTACTTGTGGCATTGTAGACTTGGTCATATCGGAGAGAAAAGACTGAGTAAGTTGCATAAAGATGGACTCTTGGATGCGTTCGAGTTTTCATCTTATGAAACTTGTCAGTCTTGTCTCAAAGGGAAGATGACCAAATCTCCGTTCACCGGACATGGAGAAAGAGCAGCAGAGCTCTTGGGACTCGTACATAGTGATGTATGTGGTCCGATGTCTATACATGCAAGGGGTGGGTTCTCGTACTTCATCACATTCACTGACGATCTCTCTAGGTTCGGATATGTGTATCTGATGAAACACAAATCTGAAGCTTTTGAGAAATTCAAGGAATTTAGAAACGAAGTAGAGAACCAGACTGGAAAAAGTATCAAGATCCTCCGGTCTGAAAGGGGAGGGGAGTACTTAAGCACGGAATTCCTAGATTACTTAAAAGAGAATGGTATTCTCTCTCAGCTTACTCCTCCTTATACACCACAGCACAACGGTGTTTCGGAGCGGAGGAATCGTACCCTATTGGATATGGTTCGCTCCATGATGAGTAGTGCTGAGTTACCTCTTTCATTCTGGGGATATGCACTTCAAACTGCAGCACATCTATTGAATCAAGTTCCATCCAAATCCGTGCCTAAGACTCCGTATGAAATATGGAGTGGTAAGAGTTTGTATCTTAAACGTATTAAGATTTGGGGTTGCCCAGCTTATGTCAAAAAGCAGAACCCAGACAAACTTGAGGCACGAGCCGTTTTGTGTAAGTTTGTGGGATACCCAAAAGATTCAAGTGGGTATCTATTCTACCATGCATAGGAACAGAAGATAATTGTTTCAAGAAATGCCACATTTTTAGAAAAAGAATTTCTTGATAAAAACATTAGTGGCAGCACGGTAGAACTGGATGAAATTCCAGAAACACAAGCTTTAACAAAAGACTTGGTGGAACCGCTAGATTCAGTTACAACCGACGAACCTCAGCCACTCCGCAGATCTGGTAGCGTTTCTCATCCGCCCGAGAGATACTACGGTTTTCTCATAGACGGGGATCGAGAGGATTGCATCTTGGAAGAAGATGACCCTACCAGTTTCAGGCAGGCCATTATCAGTAGGGACTCTGATAAGTGGCAGGAAGCAATGCAATCCGAAATGGAGTCCATGTATGCCAATAAAGTGTGGACCTTGGATATTGCTCCACCTGGGGTAAAACCCGTTGGATGCAAATGGATCTACAAAAGGAAACTTGGTGTAGATGGGCAGGTGGAAACCTATAAAGCTAGACTCGTTGCAAAAGGTTTTCGTCAAAGACCTGGTTTGGACTATGATGAAACTTTTTCTCCGGTGGCTATGCTCAAATCCATTCAGATCCTACTTGCCATTGCTGCCTTCCATGACTATGAAATCTGGCAGATGGATGTTAAAACGGCTTTCCTAAACGGTTGTTTGGAAGAGTGCGTTTACATGGATCAACCAGAAGGTTTCGTAGACAGTGGGAGCAGCGGGAAAGTGTGCAAGTTGCTTAAATCCATTTATGGATTAAAGCAGGCATCGCGGAGCTGGAACATCTGTTTTGATGAGGCAATCAAGGAATTTGATTTCATCAAGAACGAAGATGAACCCTGTATTTATAAGAAGATTGTAGGACGAGCTGTCGTATTCCTAGTCTTGTACGTGGACGACATTCTTTTGATAGGAAATGATATTCCTATGCTACAATCGGTCAAGCTATTTTTGTCACAAAGGTTCTCCATGAAGGACCTGGGTGATGCCTCGTACATTCTGGGGATCAAGATCTATAGAGATAGATCCAAGAGACTACTGGGACTTTCGCAGTCCAGGTACATAGAGACCGTACTAAAGAGATTTAGTATGGAGGGTTCCAAGCACGGTAACATACCCGCATTGCACGGAATTACCCTCTCCAAGAAGATGTCTCCTAAGACTGACGAGGAGAGGGTTCGCATGAGCACTATACCCTACGCTTCGGCGATAGGATCTATAATGTATGCGATGCTATGTACAAGACCAGATGTAGCTTACGCGCTGAGCGCGGTAAGCCGGTATCAGTCAGACCCAGGGGAGGACCACTGGACAGCAGTGAAGAACATTCTCAAGTACCTAAGAAGGACTAAGGAGATGTTCCTGGTTTACGGTAATGGAGACCTCAGGGTCGAGTCCTTTACCGATTCAAGCTTCCAGAGTGACAAAGATGACAGCAAGTCTGTCTCGGGTTTTGTGTTTACCCTCAACGGAGGGGCGGTATGTTGGAGGAGTTCCAAACAGGATACAGTCGCAGACTCGACGATGGAGGCTGAATACATTGCTGCAAGCGATGCCGCAAAAGAGGCGGTCTGGATAAAGAAGTTCATTAGTGAACTTCAGGTGGTTCCGTCCATTGTTGATCCAATACCTTTGTATTGCGATAACAATGGGGCTATAGCTTTAGCGAAGGAACCAAGGTCCCATCAGAAATCCAGGCACATCTTAAGACGGTATCACCTGATCAGGGAGATCATTGATCGCCAGGAGATCGAGGTGCGGAGAGTGGACACAAATGACAACACTGCGGACCCATTCACGAAGGCCTTACCCCAGACTCAGTTCGAGCGGCTGATCGAGATGATAGGTCTTCGATACGCCAGTACATGGCCTTAGTGCAAGTGGGAGATTGTTAGTGTATATGCCCTAGAGGCCATTACTGTATCATACTAGTATGTATATTACTTGATGGAAGCTTGGGATATTCACAGTTGTACAGACAATCTTGCTCAATATAGTAGTATGCTTGGTTTGTCTCTGCTTTAATGTGTACATATGTGTTTATTTATTATATCACCTATACGCATTAGTAGAGCCCTTAGGATCTTTGCTTGATTACCCGCGTTGTGATGGCGATCACACTCGTGGGGGCTGGGTAATCTACAAGCACATCCTTATACACGTCCCTAGTCGTGGGAGTATCGAGATAGGGCATCGATACTCCGGAGTAGACTAGCGTATGCGCTTCTCATCCCAGCACGGGAGACGGTCTGTCCCACAGCCGTCGGTACGTCGTACTTGAGATAGTATGCGGGTGCTCGTTAGGTTACGAGTACACTGGACAGGACTCGTCAGGAACTGATGGTTGGTATTATACCTATCGTCAGTTATCAGTTCCCAGGTGACATGAGTACAGCTTAGTCCGCTGACTTGACACTGTCACTTCGCCTCGAGTGTGTTCCCACTGTTCTTTGATTACTACCCTACCACAGCTCTACTGAGTCGTGCAAACAGGTAGTAGTTGGGTGCAGTCCCGAAGCACTTAGAGGCAGTGACGGTTAGACAGGATTCGTCTCTCCCGGTATTGGGGGTTGACATCGCGCTGTGTCTAGGAGAGCCATTACACGAGTAGTCCCTGGCCAGGGCAAGCGAGATATACTGGTAGGTTTCCAGTGTTATCTCAGGGTGTATTGGGCTTCACTCCGACACGACTTGTACCGCTTTTACGGGACTGATGTTTACCGCCCCCTAGGCCCGCCATGCGATGTATCAGACGAACAGACCGGACTGTACGGAGATTGTCACACACAGGCTCAGTAGGAGTTCGGATGGGTTCACCTCATCGGCCTTCTTATCGACATCTACCTGGGGACCGTTACGTACAGCTAGTGCCGCTTGCGGTCTGTGGTTAAACCCACTGCTAGCGTAGCGTCGAGTCTTTAGAGTACCACACAGAGAGTTTCCCTGCACTGAGCGAAACGTGTAGAGGCCGTATGGTTTTACGGCAGGGCTGCGATCACTTACGTACACTTGTGTGCGTATGGTGTTCGGGCAGGCAGTACTAGTGGGCTTTGGTTTAAGCCGGATCCTAGTATTGCACGGATGGATTTGTTTTGTCTTCTGCGCATCCGCATTCTACGGAATGCGGATGCAGGTGTGTATGCACAGTTTTCTGGAGTGATGAAGGAGGAGGTGCCTCATTAGGGTTTTGGCAGTTGGTTCGGCCAAAACCGTTATGTGGCAGGCTCATTAGGGTTTTGACAGTTGATTCGGTCAAAACCATTTTGAGGCGGACTCATTAGGGTTTTGACAGTTCGTTTGGTCAAAACCATTATGAGCTGGGGACATTATTTACTAATCCTTTCATTGATAATTAGTTATGGCTAATTACATTGACCATTTGACCATCTTGACTTTGTTGACCATTTGACCAAAGTTGACTAGGATCTTCTTGAAAGATCTAAAGTATTCTTTGGTTTTCTTTTTCTTTTTGTTATGATAATGGTCATGTCATTTGTAGCCATCAACTTTATCTTGATGGGATTAGTAATGATAATGTTTTTGCATTATTGCAACCATGGTTGTGTTTTCTCTTGGTTAATTTTTTCATTTGCTCATTTTCATTATCTCTCTTGTTTTTCAAGTGAGAAGAAAAGAAATGAACCATGGTTGTTGCTCCTCCTTCTTCTTCCTTCTCTTGATTCATCTTTTGATCTCATGTGTTGAGAGATAAAGATCCCACAAAGACAAAACCATCCATTGATCATTTCTACACAACCTAGGGCTTCTAGATTAGCAATCTCTTTGCCCTAGTTACCTCGGCTCGAGGTGGAGCTTGGTGCACATCTCTCGGGTGGATCGTCTTCGACTCAAGGAGGACGCGGAGGTGACCAAAGTCCGGATCAACCCTCGGAGCAAGCAAGGAGAAGAACAACAAGAAGAGAAGGAGTTCAAGTTGAGGTATAACCCCTAACCGAGTAGATAAATCTTTAGTTAGGATGCTAGTGTATTCTTTAGCAAAGATCCGGCTTTTACGGTCCATGTTACCAAGTCCAGAAAAATTTATGTTTTACCATTTCCGCTACCCCGAAAGCACCGGGAGAGGTAACGTGGACCTAACAACTTCTAGATACAACAGAATAATGATATACAAGATATATAACGGGTGTACGATACAAGTAAACCCACCTACTAGCAAATCACCCGAACGAAACTATGCCCGCAAAGCCGTAAAGAACCCTGTACGGCAAACCTGCAAGAAACTGGGGCACAACAGGGGTGAGTTGCCAACTCGTGAAAAGAAAAACATCTACGAATAGAAATCGCATAAATAACGCAACCTAGGTCAATGATCATAATATATCCTCAAATATATGTATAACATGCAGCCTATAACAATGGCTAGGGTAATATCTAACCGAGTGTAATCTCATGGGCCCATGTCAGTGCCTCAGGTAGCAATATATCATATGGATGATGTATGAATGCATGAAACAGAATGCATGTACTGAAGAAAACTGCTTTCATAAATTAGTGAGATTTCTGTATTTTTAAAATGAGGTATCATAATGAAATCAGCATAAAACAGTGCCTTGCATCGGCACAAAACGTAATCCCAATATCTCGATATCTCTGTATCACAGTCTCTGTACCTCAATATCTCGAAATCTCAATGTCCCAATCACAATATCTAGGGCGCCGTCAGTCCAGACCAGCCCCTACCATCCATCTCAAGACCACGACGGTATCCTCCGGATATCCGACGCGTCGGGAAAAATCACCGGTCGGTAGTGCTCCCCTGCCAGGCTCAACGTCAACAACACGATCCTCTTGCCCCGGGGTACCGCACCGGGCCCACCATGTATCCGAAACGGTTCCTCCACTCCTCGAATCGGGTCTCAAAATCCATCAGCAAACTCATGGTGGACGACTCATACATCATGGGAAAACCGCACTTTTTATTTTAAAAGAGAGAAAAGGTTTATTTATTTTTTTGCGGTTTTCCCTCCAAATCCAAGAAATCTCATGAAATCCGAATCCAAGTCATCAATAGCATGTAAACAGTGAATATAGGCATGAGAATCCATGAATGCGACACAACAGTGAATAATAACGTGCATGAAGTAGCAGGCAATAACTACAATGTCTAACTAGCATATAAGGCAAGTACACTAATATCATAGCTAAACTATTAGCTAACAACCTATGTCAAATGAAATAGTATTTTCTAAAGTGTTCGTGACATGGCAATTACCGATGAAGATGTGTGTGAGCCGGCAAGTAAGTGTACGTGGTACATACGTGTCATCGGTAATGGTGCTGGTGTCCTAACAACATGATATTAATAATATAATATGAATCATAATATAAGCATGCAATGCGGAGCGAACAACAATAATGAGCGGGAGCTAAATACTAAACAATTGTGCCCTTTGAAATAACACGAATCGCGGGGTTTTGAAAATAAGGGCTACGGTGGTTTTAATAAAGGATACGTCTTTTGAAATATCCGTAGATCCCTTGACCTGTCTTTTAAAATACCCACGATCCGTTAGTTTTGAAATCGGTAGAAATCTAATCTAGTCTAACAACTACACTAAACTATACGGCTGAACTAACAAGCTGAACTACAGGTAAGGAAACCGCCTATCATCTGAATCGATACATATACATACCTGTATATGTATAGTCGGTGATCCCGCCTTAATAATATCATATCCGATACCATATCTATAATCAGGAATCCCAAGTCAAGAGTGCGGATCAATCATCAATATATAGCTCGTACGTAAATCCGTCGTACGGCATCCCAAATCTGGGTACGGGTCAATATCATATTCATCATACTATTCATCTGGTATCCTCTTTATCAAATATCATGATCGGGGTACTGATCTACGTCTAGTACAATACTGATACCGCCTAAGTATGCATGCACGTGTGTGAAACACTATGTCAAGGACCCGCTACAACGTCATGTCGTATCTCAAATACGAACCCTGCTATATCACCGATCTCACGGCCTCAAATCAAATCTCATCGACTCATCTTAAATCCCAAGTACTATCCTCATTATCCATGCATGCGTATATGAATGTACATATGCATAGTCCCATACCCACGCATATATACATATATACACATCCCAATCTGTGCACAAGAAAGTAAAGTATGCAAGTCTCTGTGTGCGTATGTGGGTATAACAACTACTCTAGGTTTTCGCAACTAACCCAAAGGTAACCCATGAACACATAAACATAACATGAATAAACATTCTCGTATCATAAAACACCTATATAAACATATATATATAAGCTACACTACGGACTGCGGGGGTGATATACGCCATCCACCCGACTTCTCCCCGTAGATATAAATCTACTCACCTGGTCCTCGCTCGCCGGTGCCGACATCGCCACGCGCTTTCTTGTCGTCTCGAAGTCCACATGGGGGTACCTACATATCACAACGTATCGTATCGTATCGCATAAAAACCAAATCCGAAATCGATACGGTATATGAAAACCAATTCGGCACGCGTATCACGCAGAGGTCAAAACCTATCGGCTACGCATGCAAGAATAGCTAAAGCAACCCTCGATGTCGATCTACAAACGTCAAACCATCGAGAAAAACCCAAACACACCCATTTACGCATTCCCAAACACTAATTATAATATGAATTAGGTTGCAATTCACAAAAACCTCAAACTCACTTTAAAAGCCATTTTTCCGAAAATCAAGCAAGCAAAAATTAACCGTTTTAGTACAAAACTCGATATATAAACGAATCTAGCGGCCACAATATTCACTAAATATCATAATAAAGTCATATAAACCATTCCTATAATTTAATCTCATTAAATTTCATTAACTCCAAAATTCTAGTTTGCAAACATATCAATTTTAACACTTTTTAAAGTAAAATTCACAATTCATCAATTAAGCTTAGTTTTGCATATACTATAGTATTAAACCAAAATTTATAATGTTAATAATGTCATGAAACCTTAATCATATTTTAATCTAAACCATTTAAAAAATTTCCAAAAACCTAGTTAGCAAATTAGCATAATTTGAACAATTTTAAAAAAAACAATTAGTAACCTAGTAATTAGCTTTGTTTTAGCATGCCCACTAGATAATAACCACACAATTAGATCATGATCAATTGACCTAAACCCTAACTTAGTATTCAAAACCCTTTCTTTAAATTTCAAACTTGAAATTTAAAACCCAAATTTAACACCTAATAGCTAGATTGAAGTAATTTAACAACAAATTAAGCATAAGGTTATGATTATACCTCACAAACTTGAGATCAAACTTGCTAAAATCTTAGCCTCCAACAATGATTTCATGCTCCAAGATCCATGCTTGAATAGCTAAAGAATAATGGGTAAAGCTTGGATTTAGAATTAGCTTTGAATTTTTTAGAAAAAGGGTGGATTTTTGATAGAAATTTTGGGGATTTTGATGGAAAATGAGATGAAGAATTTGGGGGCTGTTGTGGGTTCAGGTTTCGGCCAGAATTGGTGGGGATTGGGTGAGGGAGGAGAAAGAGTGAGGTGGGGAAAGTCCACTCTAGTCAAAGTCCACTCTAATTTTATCATTTTCTACTCTTTTCTTTTCTTTTGACAAAAGAAGTGATTGGAGAGAGGGAGAGGTGTGGGTGTGTGGGTTAGGGAAAAAGATAAATGTATTACCCCAACTCCCGTTAACACTAAATTTCACCGAAAAAAGCCTTCTTTTCTTCGATATGTTCTAAACCGTTTTGGCAAACGATTTCATTTCAAAAACCACATGATAAAATTTTATTTAAAGTTTTATGATGCACAAAATTTGTTTCAACTCATTCCAATTTGTAATTTTCCCCAATTAAATGTATTAGTGACGTCTTAAAATAATATTAAAATAATTAATTTCGAAAAATTTCAGAAAATTTGAAATTTCACCAGTGGCTCAATAAACACCAAATACTAGCAATTTCATAGCTAGAATATTTATATTTAATTTTATAATAAAGATATTTGTATTTTGACTTTTTACCGAAAACCCCCTTATTTTACCGATTTTTTTCGAAATTTCACCGAAACGATTTTCAAAACGTTACAAGCACCCTATGTGATATGGTGTGCTCTATGATGAGTACTGCTGAGTTTCCTATTTCCTTTTGGGAGTTATGCGCTTGAGAAGCTGCATACGAATTGAATAGGGTTCAAATCAAAACAGTTGCCTGCCGCTTCATATGTGATATGGAAAGGGAAGAGCCCATATCATAAGTTTTTTTAGATTTGGGGTTGTCCGGCCTATGTCGAAAAGCAAAATCCAGACAAGCTCGAGACAAGATCTGTTATGTAGAACTGGAAATGTTCCAGCTATACAAACTGAAGTAGATGATTTGGTAGAACCAAAGGATTCAGTAGATTCCAACGAACCTCAGCCTCTCCGCCGATCTAGTAGGGTTCCTCACCCACCTGAGAGATACTCCGATTTCTCTATGACAGTGGGAGCGAGGATTGCATCATGGGATGATGACCTAACTAGTTTCGAGCTGGCCATCAGGAGTGGGACTCTGTAAGAATGGCTGTATGTTTATCGATCTGAGATGGAATCCTTTTACACCAACAAAGTATGGACTTTGGTTGCATTATCTGAAAGGTTAAATCCCCATCAGCAGCAAGTATATCTTGAGAAGATTACTTGGTGTACATGGAAAAGTTAAGACTTTCAAAGCTAGACTTGTTAAAGGCTTGCATCATTGACCATGTATGAATTATGATGAAACCTTTTCTAAGGAGCTATGCTTAAGACAATCCAGATCCTACTTGCCACGGCTACATACCATGACTACGATATCTGGTGGTTGGGTGTCATGACTGCTTTTCTAAATGATGTTTTAGAAGAGAGCGTCTATAAGTACACAGCCAGAGGGCTTCGTAGACAGTGGGAGCAGCGGAAACGTTAGCAAGATACTTTATGTGATAAAGCAGGCACCGCGGAGTTGGAACGTCTGTTTTGATGTGTTAGTCAAAGAGTTTGACATCATCAAAATGGTAGATGAACCTTGTATATACAAAAAGGTAGTAGGGAGTATGGTGGTGATCCTCGTAGAGTACGTGGATGACATACTCTTGATAGGGAAGGAGTTTCCTATGCTACGCTCAGTCAATCTCCGCTTATCACAAAGATTCTCCATATAGGATCAAAGCGATACCTCCTGAATCCTAGATTTTGGATCTATGAGATAGATCTAAATGGATGTTAGGATTCTCACTAGATGTAGTGAGATGGTATCAATCGATCCTGGGGAGAATCACTGGAAAGGTTCCAGGGTGATAACGACGACTGAATGTCAGTCACAGGCATTGTCTTTACCCTCAGTAAAGGGACGGTATGTTGGAAGAGTTCCAAGCTAGATACCGTGGCATACTAGACGATAAAGGCTGGATACATCGCTACTCAAGATGCTACCAAAGATGAAGTCTGGGTGTATATTAGTTCATGAGATGAACTTCGCTCCTACCATTGTGAGACAATGGAGTTGTGGCTTATGCCTAGGAACACCCGTCCCATCAGTGATCCAGACATATTCTGAGGCAGTGTCACCTGATCATGGAGATGGTTGATCTCCAAGGGATCGAGGTCAGGAGAGTAGACTCAGAGGACAACATGGCGGATACACTCACAAAGGCCTTTTCCCAGAGAGAGGCTTTTATGGGATGGTTGAGTATGAGATACTGCAACCACTGCTACAGATGGCCCTAGTGAAAGTGGGAGATTGTTAGTTATATGTATGCCCTAGAGGCCATTACTGTACATAGGATGTATATTGTAGTGGATGCTAGGACATATATAGGGAGGACTTTCTTGCTCGACATGATAGTATGCAATCTGGTTGTTCTTTATCTTAATGTGTACGCTGATTGTCTCTCTGTTACATGTTGGTAAAGCCCTTAGGATGAGTACTTGACTACCTGGACTATGATGCGGATCATACTAGTGGGGACATGGTAGTCCATAAGTACATCCTTCAAGGTCCCTAGTCGTGGGTGTATCGAGACGGGGCATCGATATACCAGAGTAGACTAGCGTATACCTTCTCGACCCATACAGATGGGAGATGGATGATCCTATATCCATTGGTGTTTGACATCAGAGATGATATACAGGTGCTCAGTGGAGACTGGGTACACTGGACGGACTCGCCGAGAACTCCCAGATGGTATTATACCTTACGTCAGATGGCAGTTCTCTGGTGACACTGGTACAGGTTAGTCTGTAGACCCGAGATCGTCATAGAGTCTTGTGTGATTCCCACTGTGCTTTGATTTCCACCTTACCACGTCAAAGAGGGCGTGCAAGACGGTGGTTTTTGGGTACAGTCTCGAATCACATGGAGGCGATGAGCGATAGGAGGGGATTCGTCTCTCCCGGTATAGGGAGTTGATGTTGCGCTGTGTTCGATTGGCTATAACCGGAAATCCCTGGCCAGGGTTGCTGAGATTTACTGGTAAGTGTTACCTGTAGTTTCTCGAACTGTTATAGACCTCATATCGACACGACTTATCGAGCTATTGGGGTCTGACGTTTACCACCCCTAGGCGAGATATGCGACATATCAGACGAACAGACCGGACTGTACGGTAAGTGTTACTGGTTGGATTTACAGGAGTGTGAGCGGGCTTGCTCGTTGATCTTCTGATCGCTCAATACCCGGGTGGCCGTTACGTTAAGCAGACCATTTGCGGCTTGTAGGTGTTTGATATGATCATCACCTACTGTCGGCGTATTGACGAGTCTATAGAGTCCCACACAGAGCTTTCCTTGCTCAAGCGAAACGAAATAGGAGTGCATATGAGATATGTGCGGGACCGAGAATAATACCAGTATGTGATACTGTATTCTATTCTCGCGATTTGTATCATTGGACGGTTATATGAGATATTGCCGGGTTACCGAATCAAGTGTTGATTCGATACATTGATACACTTGATATTAGTCGATTATATGCATTATGACCGGATCATTAAATCAAGTGTTGATTTAATGATTTAATGTATAATTATATATTTGATATATTACTTTACCTTAACTAGTATTGGTTCAATTAAGATTATTCTCACTTGTTTGTGCACATTGTATATATGATATATTTTTGTGCACTAGTTTGTATCATGTTTGATGATACATGCAAACTTGGGTGTGTGTTTACTTTAAACCATGTTTAGGTTAATAGTTAGGGTTTTTATTTATTTATTTATTCATTTATTCATTTTGGCAAAAGAAATGGTGGCATTCTTTGTTTTTATTTGAAGCTTCATGAAGCTTTGAAAAGTTCAAACCATTTTGTTTTTTTCTTAACCTAACCATTTGCCTAAACCCTAGTTTATTCTCTACACTTGTTAACTCACCCATGGTTGCAATATGATAAGGGTCACTTGATTTTCTATTTTAATTAATTCATTTTTCCATTTCTTTCTTCTTCTTCTTCTTCAAGAAGAAAGAAAACCTTTGCTAGAAAATTCTTAGTGATGAAATCAAGTGAGAAATCCAAATCCAAAGTGAACCCACTTCCTATTTCTTCATCCTCTACCACTTGCCATGTTGTATTAGGTGTTTTCTTCACAAGTTTCATGACCTAGTGAAGATGGAGCTTGAGTTAGAGTTGCCTCGACGCAGATCATCTTCGGCATCGAAGTCAACGACCTAGCCCGCTCATTTCCCCGATGAAAGCAACGCTAGAGTCCGGGATCCAGTTGATCGCAGCGGGGGGACGTCATCACGGAGCTAAGAAAGTGGAGGACCGGATCTACAAAGGTTGTATTTCCATTCACTAAGTAGTTAAGTTGTTAACTTGTTGTAGTTTCGCCTTTACCTCTAGTTATCAATCTAGTTTAGGGTTTCTCGGCACATGAAATATTTGAATTTGGCATGGTTGATGCCTTGTGGAACCTCTTTAGTGTGCCTAGGATCCCTACACAATAGGGTACGATTCCTCCGTTCCGATACACCATTGTGCTGTGGTGTATAAGGAGGAGTAAGCTGAGAGAGAATACCTTTCTCTTTTAAGTAATCTAGGAATTCCTTGCTTAAGTACTCCCCTCCCCTATCCGATCGGAGGATCTTGATACTTTTGCCAGTCTGGTTCTGTACTTCTTTTCTGAATTCCTTGAATTTCTCAAAAGCTTCAGATTTGTGTTTCATCAGATACACATATCCGAATCTAGAGAGATCGTCAGTGAATGTGATGAAGTACGAAAACCCACCCCTTGCATGTATAGATATTGGACTACATACATCACTGTGTATGAGTCCCAAGAGCTCTGCTGCCCTTTTTCCATGTCCGGTAAACGGAGATTTGGCCATCTTTCCTTTGAGACAAGACTGACAAGTTTCATAAGATGAAAACTCGAACGTATCCAAGAGTCCATCTTTATGCAACTTACTTAGTCTTTTCTCTCCGATATGACCAAGTCTACAATGCCACAAGTAGAATTCATTCATATCTGAACTCTTCCTCTTGCGTGTGTTTTGTACATTGGGAACTGTATTCTGATTTAGAACGTAGATACCATTACACAGTGTACCTTCTGCAACCAGTACCTTATGAAGGTAGATGTTCATGATATTTCTATCAAGAACAAAGTTATATCCATCTTTATTGAGTAAAGAAACCGATATGATGTTGCAAACCATGGAAGGTACATAGTAGCAATCGTTCAATCATAGTATTGCCATTTGGCAACACAAGGTGATATTCACCGACGGCTGCAGCATTAACTTGTGCTCCGTTCGCTACCCAGAGCGACATATCACTAGGTACAACTCTCCTACTTTTTCTCAGTCCCTGCAATAAATTACAGATATGAGATCCTGATCCGGTATCAAGTACCCAGGAAGTAGGGCTGACCGTAAAGCAGTTCTCAATTACAAGAACACCTGAAGTAGATGCAAAACTATGCTTCTTCTTCAACTGGGTATCCTTGGAATCCATTCAATCCTCTTTCCCTTGCTCATACTTATGACTGTTGTTGTAAGTTAGAGCCGAACCAACGTTTCCTAGTCCCGAATAAGAATTCGGATCGGTCAAGCGATACATTTTATTATCTTGATTAGGGCGTGAAATGGTTGCTACCTGGAGAGAGAGAAAAGAAACACTTAGCGTGCGCTCTTGCAAGATTAGATTGGTTTATTGATTTATCTAACCAGGATGGCTCCCACTGTTTCCTCAAATTCTTCTTCAAACCCTGAAAGAAGAACTAGTCAGGATTAATCGCACGTCACAATACTTGCTTAACCTTTCAGCCTGGCTAGTGTTGGTACTTCGAGGGAGGTTTTCCAACGCTTTCGCGAAATTCCTTAATTAAATAAGCTCTTTTCACTGGAGGCGTAGCCCCGCTAACACCGTTCTAGACACCTACATGGTTTATAGCATTGATTGTTAAGTGAAATAATCTCCCGAGAGTAATCCAACTCATCAGTGGGATCGGGATCCAACTATCATTGTGCGATGACCTTGATGGAATCCACTCTAGTCACCACACTCCAGAAGGTATGCTAAATCTGTAAGTTTCAGTTTCTTTAGAAACTCCCGATGTGGATTTTTGCCCTTAAGACCCAAGTGACCTTGACACAGTCAACAAATCAAAGAGTCCTACTCAAGTTTAACCCGTCATTATCTTGATTGCATTAAACCCACCCGCATAACCCTTGACACAGTCAACTGTTAGTTATATGTATGCCCTAGAGGCCATTACTGTACATAGGATGTATATTGTAGTGGATGCTTGGACATATATAGGGAGGACTTTCTTGCTCGACATGATAGTATGCTATCTGGTTGCACTTTACCTTAACGTGTACACTGATTGTCTCTCAGTTACATGTTGGTAAAGCCCTTAGAATGTGTACTTGACTACCTGGACTATGATGCAGATCATACTAGTGGGGATATGGTAGTCCATAAGTACATCCTTCAAGGTCCCTAGTCGTGGGTGTATCGAGACGGGGCATCTATATACTAGAGTAGACTGGCGTATACCTTCTTGACCCATACAGATGGGCGATGGATGATCCCATATCCATTGGTGTTTGACATCAGAG
Source organism: Agapanthus africanus (assembly GCA_030015575.1). Taxonomy (NCBI): domain Eukaryota; kingdom Viridiplantae; phylum Streptophyta; class Magnoliopsida; order Asparagales; family Amaryllidaceae; genus Agapanthus; species Agapanthus africanus. The sequence goes on along the minus strand of JASDDO010000031.1, from coordinate 402,131,443 downwards.
ATGATATACGGGTGCTCAGTGGAGACTGGGTACACTGGACGGACTCGAAGAGAACTCCCAGATGGTATTATACCTTACGTCATATGGCAGTTCTCTGGTGACACTGGTACAGGTTAGTCTGTAGACCCGAGATCGTCATAGAGTCTTGTGTGATTCCCACTGTGCTTTGATTTCTACCTTACCACGTCCAAGAGGGCGTGCAAAATGGTGGTTTTTGGGTACAGTCCCGAATCACATGGAGGCAATGAGCGATAGGAGGGGATTCGTGTCTCCCGGTATAGGGAGTTGATGTTGCGCTGTGTTCGATTGGCTATAACCGGAAATCCCTGGCCAGGGTTGCTGAGATTTACTGGTAAGTGTTACCAGTAGTTTCTCGAACTGTTATAGACCTTATATCGACACGACTTATCGAGCTACTGGGGTCTGACGTTTACCACCCCTAGGCAAAATATGCGACATATCAGACGATCAGATCGGACTGTACGGTAAGTGTTACTGGTTGGATTCACAGGAGTGTGAGCGGGCTTGCTCGTTGATCTTCTGATCGCTCAATACCCGGGTAGCCGTTACGTTTAGCAGACCGCTTGCGGCTTGTGGATGTTTTATATGATCATCACCTGCTGCCGGCGTATTGACGAGTCTTTAGAGTCTTACGCAGAGGTTTCCTGGCTCAAGCGAAATGAAATAGGAGCGCATATGAGATATGTGCGGGACCGAGAATAATACCAGTATGTGATACTGTATTCTATTCTCGCGATTTGTATCATTGGACGGTTATATGTGATATAGCCGAGTTACCGAATCAAGTGTTGATTCGATACATTGATACACTTGATATTAGTCGGTTATATGCGATATGACCGGATCATTAAATCAAGTATTGATTTAATGATTTAATGTATAATTATATATTTGATATATTACTTTACATTGACTAGTATTGTTCACTTAAGATGGATTTTCTCACTTGATGTGCACAAGTAGTATATGTGATATATTTTTGTGCACTTGATTGTATCATGTTTGATGATACATGAAAACTTGGGTGTATGTTTGCTTTAGACCATCTTTAGGTTAATGGTTAGGTTTTAATTTGTTTTATTTATTTTCTTTATTCATTTTGGCAAAAATAAAATGGAGGCTTTCTTTGTTTTATTCATGAAGCTTCATGAAGCTTTGAAAGTCTTTACCATTTTGTTTTTTCCTTAACCTAACCATTACACCTAAACCCTAATTTATTCTCTACATGAGTTTACTTCACCCATGGTTGCATTATGATAACTCTTCACTTGATTTTTCATTTTGATTATTATTGATATTCTTTTCTTCTTCTTCTTCTTATTGAGGAAGAGAAGAAAACCTTTCTTGAAAATTCCAAGTGATGATTCCAAGTGAGAAATCCAAATCCAAAGTGAACCCACTTCCTATTTCTTCATCCTCTACCACTTGCCATGTTGTAGAGGGTGTTTTCTTCACAAGTTTCTTGACCTAGTGAAGATGGAGCTTGAGTTTGAGTCGCCTCGACGTAGATCATCTTCGGCATCGAAGTCAACGACCTAGCCCAATTATTTCTCTGACGAAACCATCGCTAGAGTCCGGGATTCCGATGATCGCAGCGGAGGGACGTCAACACGGAGCCAAAGAAGTGGTGGAGCGGATCTACAAAGGTTGTAGTCCCTTTCACTTAGCAATAAAGTTGTTTACTAGCTTGTTGTTTTGCCTAATCTCTAGTTAATGATCTAGGTTAGGGTTTCTCGGCACCTAAATTTTTGAATTTAGCATGGTAGATGCCTTGTGGAACCTCATGGGTGTGCTTAAGAACCCTTCAGTGGTATCAGAGCCTAGCTAAAGCCTTAGACGAAGCGTAGACGAAGTTAGAAATCCGATCAAACCCCGAAACCCTAACTCAAACCCTTCTCTGTACATTTTCTGAAAATGTGGATTTTTCCAAATTAAAAATATCCAAAAAAATACAGCAGGGTATTATAGGAGTTACTGTGAAGCACGTGAGCCCAAGTCAACCAATGCGCCGCGGAACCGCGGCCCCACCCTAGCTTGTGCGGCGGTTCCGCGGCCACAAAGGTGATTCTTGGCACGTACTTTGCACAGTAATGCCCATATGAATTTCCTGTGTTTTCTGGGAATTTTTAAAATATACTCAACAGTTGAGTTTTCTGGGTTGTATGGGGACTCGGTGTTTCGATCGGGAAGTTTAACTTCGTTTGTATGTTTTTCCGGGTATTTTAGAACATGTTAAAAAGTTTGACCGGATATAAATACCCACTTTTTCCCCTGTCGGGAAATTTCCAAGTGTTGGATCTTTCCGTAGTTTAAGAACGTTCGAAGTAGTGCAAGTAACGCGATGGACCCTCTAGAAGACAACAACCTTAACTCGATTATGTGACCGTCTTGAACTGCCCTTTGAACATTAGGGTTTGGGGCAGTACGGCGTGCCACATGTGATGAGTTGGCTTGACCCTTCTATGGCTGGACCGTTGGTACTGTAGCATGAAGTGAATGTTTTTAAACTTATTTCATGTGTTGAGTTGTTTCGGGAAAACTTGGGTGTTTGATTGTTCGATCGGAAAGTTTAACATTTTCTATTTATCTGGAATGTGATACAATATTTGGAATCCACAAGTAGTTATGAGATAACTGATTTTGATGTTTTAAACATAGCAGTTTAGTCTCAATTGATCGGTTGCCATGGAATTTTGATGTGATCAAAAGTTCGTCGCAATCACGTAGCATACGCGGATACTCGCCGGGTAAACTTAATAGACAGCCAGACCCCATAGCCCCGACTAAGTGACTGTAGGAGAACCCCGTCGCCAAAAAGCATCCGTTCGGGTGCTCCCGGCAGCGGTGTTCCGCCTTAGTGCACTTCGTCGACGGCATCGGGGGTGCGGCCGCCCACTAAAGTTTGCGACGAGCATTCGATCAAAATGTCGGGAATCTTGTTGAATTGCCCGACTTGATATTGAAAAGAGTTTTCGATAATGAGACTAAAATGCGGGGTTTATAATTGTTAGGCATATGATGTCTAAGGAATTCAGATGGTTAGGCATGCGATGTCTAAGTAGGTTGCGGATTCCAACTGTTGTAGTTTTACACTTTCTTTCCTGCGACCGTAAGTGTAATATGTGATGTCGCCGGTTTCGTTGCTATATGTCAACGACAATTGGGATGGGCATATTTACTTACGTTGATGACATGTGATGTTATGTGTTGCTGGATATGTTATATTGGATCGTCGTGTTTGAATAGCCGGGTTTTTTTTATGTGAGATGAGTGTTTTTTCATTTTCATTCATGTAAAAACTTGTATGTAATATTCTTTTATTGGGGCACTTCCAGGTTGCGGAAGATGTCACCTTTTGTATATTATTTACTTTTCCGCACTAGGATAGACTCAAGGAGGAGGGCACAAGTAACCGGGTTCTGGAGTCCTGTGGGCGACCAACTCGAGGAGTCGAGTCCGGGTCTCCTAACTCTAGAATTGGTAGGGTTGCTTGCCGCTCTCGTAGGGGTCTAGGGGTGTGGGTTTGGCTATTCATCGCGACCGTGGAATCCGTGTTTTATATTGGCTCGTATTGAAAACACTGACGTCCTAGTATATCCAATGTTTCATATGTTTCTTCTGCTGCGATATCTGTGATGTGATCATTGGATATGTTGTGATAGATACTATATATAGTATATTTGATATATTATATAGACGTTACTTATCTTTTACACCCGCGCTAGCCCTGCCCCGCTCTGCCGTTAGTCACCTAACCTAACGGTGCACGAGGGGACATCGAGGCGAATGCGGATGGCATAAGTGTACGTCGTATTTATCTGTGATGTTTAGGTGACTTAAATGATGGGACTTCATTAATATGATTAATGAAAGAAAGGAAACCTAAAAGATGTTGTGGAATCGAATTTCCAAAAACAGGTAGCTACAGTTCTTGCTTTGCATCGCGGTGTTCCTTGTAGAACATCCTGCACCTTATTCGATAAGGAAAGGGCCGAGATCCCTTCACTGGGAGTGACCCCTTTAGCAATAACTGGCAGATGCTACACCCCTCGGTTTGTCTTTTGATTGCTTCTATAGTTTTTACTTTGCACAGCGGTATATATGATATATCCTGCACCTTATTCGATGTGGAAAGGGCCGACGATCCCTTCACCGGGAGTGACCCCTTTAGCAAAACTAGAAAAGCCTCAAAAGAACTCCATTTAAAATCATTTGATTCTACAACGATATCAAGTTCATTACGCAATAGGTTTTCAGAAAAACCTGTCGTGGCCCTCCGTCATTTCAGATAAGTCCTACTTAGTATTCGTGCTACGTTTGTTGACCTCCGTCAAGGCGTAGTGTGCGGTAGCTAACTAGTATTTATCTGCTTATGCATATGATGCAGATTGGGTTAGGGTAGTCGTACGGCCTTGTTGACCTCCGTCAAGGGTCGTGCGGGTGGGTTTGATTCAATCAAGAAATGACGGGTTGAACTTGACTAGTAGCCTATGGTTTGTTGACCTCCGTCAAGGTCATAGGGTGCTAGGGGCAAAATTATCGGGAATTTCAAGTGTTGAAATTTGCAATGAGATTGCATACCTTCTATGAGATAGTTGGATCCTGATACCCATTGCGAGTAATTGTTACTCCTGGGAGAGTTTTACACTTTACAATTAGCCGATCTAGTAGGTGTCTAGAAAGGTGTCAACGGGGTTACGCCTCTGGGAAAACGAGATTTACTGTAATTAGGTCCGTACGAAAGCACGGGGAACCTCCCTGAAAGTACCGACACTGGCCTGGCTGAAAGATTGGCGAACTTGTTGCGTGTAATTAATCCCGGCTAGTCTTTCCTTTTAGGGTTTGAAGAAAGAGTTGATAAAAACAGTGGGAGCCATCCTGATTAGATAAAATAATAACCAATCTATTCTTGCAAGAGCGCACGCTGAGTGTTTTCTTCTCTCTCTCTCCAGGTAGCGACCATATCACGCCTTAATCAAGATAATAATACGGATGTATTTATCGAACCCGCTTGTTATACTGAGCTGTGGAACTTTGGTCCCGCTCCGACTTATAATTGTTATAAGACAGAGCTAGAAATAGGGGAATACCAGAATTCCTATGCCGCCCAAACGAAGAAAGTGGATATGATGCATCTCCTTCGGGTGTGTTCATTACAAAGAACTGTTTCTCTGTATCCTCTACGTCCTGGGTATTTGATACCGGATCAGGATCCCAGATATGTAATCTGTTACATAGGGCTACAGAAAGGTAGAGAACTGAGAACGGGTGATAAGTTTCATGAGACAGAAAACGGTGCAAGTGTTGCAGCCAAGTCTGTTGGTCACTGTCACCCTGTATTCCAAATACATTGATTCTGAACAAATGTTATTAGATACCGAACCTGATATACAAAATCATATAAGTCTCATTATTAGTAAAGAAATGATAAAATTTTGTATTGTTGGATAATGTTTTGAACATTTCCCATATCAAAAGTTGATCGGTTCAGGCACGTTATCTAAAAGCATTGACGTTCTAAATCAAACTATAGTTCTTAGTATATAGAGAACACACAAGAGGAAGAGTTCAGAAATGAACGGATCCTTCTTGAGGTATTGTAGACTAGGTCATATCAATGCGACCCGACTAGCTGAAGTTACATTTAGATGCATATTTAAATCAGTTTGAATTTACATCTTGTGAAACTTGCCAATCATGTCACAAAAATAAGATGACCATAGCTCTGTTGATTGGAAACAGAGAAAGGGTTAGTAAACTTTTGGGATTGATGCATGCTGATGTATAAAGGTCCCCTGTCTACATATGCCAAGACCGGTTCTTTGTATTTCATTACATTCTCTGATAATCTCTTAAGATTCAGACACATGTTCCTGTTGAAACACAAGTCCGAAAATTTTGAGATAATCACAGAATATAAGTTAGAAGTAGAGAACCAAAATACGGGTATAAGTATTATGTCCTTTGATGTGATCAGGGAGGAGAATACTTTAGCACGGAAATCCTGGACTATTCTAAAGGAGAGTGAGATTCTCTCTCAGCATTACTCCTCCGTATACAACATACCACGATTGTATATCGGGGTGGAGCAATAGCACCCTATGTGATATGGTGTGCTCTATGATGAGTACTACTGAGTTTCCTATTTCCTTTTGGGAGTTATGCGCTTGAGAAACTGCTTACCTATTGAATAGGGTTCAAATCAAAACAGTTACCTACCGCTTCATATATAATATGGAAAGGGGAGAGCTCGTATCTTAAGTTTGTTAAGATTTGGGGTTGTCCAGCCTATGTCTAAAAAGCAAAATCCGGACAAGCTCGAGGCAAGATCTGTTATGTGGAACTGGAAATGTTCCAGCTATACAAACTGCAGCTGATGATTTGGAAGAACCAAAGGATTCAATTGCTACCAACGAACCTCAGCCTCTCCGCCGATCTAGTAGGGTTTCTCATCCACCTGAGAGATACTTCTGTTTCTCTATGACAGTGGGAGCGAGGATTGCATCATGAGATGATGACCCAACTAGTTTCGAGCTGGCCATAAGGAGTGGGACTCTATAAGAATGGCTGGATGCTTAGCAATCTGAGATGGAATCCTTATACACCAACAAAGTATGGACTTTGGTTGCTTTATCTGAAAGGTTAAATCCCCATCAGGAGCAAGTATATCTTGAGAAGATTACTTGATGTAGATGGAAATGTTAAGACTTTCAAAGCTAGACATGTTAAAGGTTTTCATCATCGACCAGGAGTGGATAATGATGAAACCTTTTTCAGTGGCTATGCTTAAGTCCATCGAGATCCTACTTGCCACGGCTACATACCATGACTACGATATCTGGCGGTTGGGTGTCATGACTGCTTTTCTAAAATGATGTTTTAGAAGAGAGCGTCTGTAAGTACACAACCAGTGGGCTTCGTAGACAGTGGGAGCAATGGAAACGTGTACAAGATGCTTTATAAGATTAAAACAGGCATCGCAGAATTGGAACATCTGTTTTGATGAGATAGTCAAAGAGTTTGACATCATCAAAATGGTAGATGAACCTTGTATATACAAAAAGGTAATAGGGAGTATGGTGGTGATCCTCGTAGAGTACATGGATGACATACTCTTGATGGGGAAGGAGTTTCCTATGCTACGCTCGGTCAATCTTCGCTTATCACAAGGATTCTCCATATAGGATCAAAGTGATACCTCCTAAATCCTGAGTTTTGATCTATGAGATAGAAGTAATTGGATGTTAGGATTCTCACTAGTTGTTGTGAGATGGTATCAATCGATCCTGGGGAGAATCACTGGAAAGGTTCCAAGGTGATAACGACGACTGAATGTCAGTCACAGGCATTGTATTTACCCTCAGTAAAGGGACGGTATGTTGGAAGAGTTCCAAGCTAGATACCGTGGCATACTAGACGATAAAGGCTGGATACATCGCTACTTAAGATGCTACCAAAGAGGCAGTCTGGGTGTATATTAGTTCATGAGATGAACTTCGTTCCTCCCATTGTGTGACAATGGAGTTGTGGCTTATGCCAAGGAACGTCCGTCCCATCAATGATCCAGACATATTCTAAGGCAGTATCACCTGATCATGGAGATGGTTGATCTCCAGGGGATCGAGGTTAGGAGAGAAGACTCAGAGGACAACACGGCGGATCCACTCACAAAGGCCTTTTCCCAGAGAGGGACTTTTATGGGATGGTTGAGTATGGGATACTACAACCACTGCTACAGATGGCCCTAGTGCAAGTGGGAGATTGTTAGTTATATGTATGCCCTAGAGGCCATTACTGTACATAGGATGTATCTTGTAGTGGATGCTTGGACATATATAGGGAGGACTTTCTTGCTCGACATGATAGTATGCTATCTGGTTGCACTTTACCTTAACGTGTACACTGATTGTCTCTCTGTTACATGTTGGTAAAGCCCTTAGGATGTGTACATGACTACCTGGACTATGATGCGGATCATAATAGTGGGGACATGGTAGTCCATAAGTACATCCTTCAAGGTCCCTAGTCGTGGGTGTATCGAGACGGGGCATCGATATACCAGAGTAGACTGGCGTATACCTTCTCGACCCATACAGATGGGCGATGGCTGATCCCATATCCATTGGTGTTTGACATCAGAGATGATATACGGGTGCTCAGTGGAGATTAGGTACACTGGACGGACTCGCCGAGAACTCCCAGATGGTATTATACCATACGTCTGATGGCAGTTCTCTGGTGACACCGGTACAGGTTAGTCTGTAGACCCGAGATCGTCATAGAGTCTTGTGTGATTCTCACTGTGCTTTGATTTCCACCTTACCACGTCCAAGAGGGCATGCAAAACGGTGGTTTTTGGGTACAGTCCCGAATCACATGGAGGCAATGAGCGATAGGAGGGGATTCGTCTCTCCCGGTATAGGGAGTTGATGTTGCGCTGTGTTCGATTGGCTATAACCGGAAATCCCTGGCCAGGGTTGCTGAGATTTTCTGGTAAGTGTTACCAGTAGTTTCTCGAACTATTATAGACCTCATATCGACACGACTTATCGAGCTACTGGGGTCTGAAGTTTACCACCTTAGGCAAGATATGCGACATATTAGACGATCAGACCGGACTGTACGGTAAGTGTTACTGGTTGGATTCACAGGAGTGTGAGCGGGCTTGCTCGTTGATCTTCTGATCGCTCAATACCCGGGTGGCCGTTACGTTTAGCAGATCGCTTGCGGCTTGTGGGTGTTTGACATGATCATCACCTGCTGCCGGCGTATTGACGAGTCTTTTGAGTCTTACACAGAGGTTTCCTGGCTCAAGCGAAACGAAATAGGAGCGCATATGAGATATATGCGGGACTGAGAATAATACCAGTATGTGATACTGTATTCTATTCTCGCGATTTGTATCATCGGACGGTTATATGTGATATAGCCGAGTTACCGAATCAAGTGTTGATTCGATACATTGATACACTTGATATTAGTCGGTTATATGCGATATGACCGGATCATTAAATCAAGTATTGATTTAATGATTTAATGTATAATTATATATTTGATATATTACTTTATATTGACTAGTATTGTTCACTTAAGATGGATTTTCTCACTTGATGTGCACAAGTAGTATATGTGATATATTTTTGTGCACTTGATTGTATCATGTTTGATAATACATGCAAACTTGGGTGTATGTTTGATTTAAACCATCTTTAAGTTAATGGTTAGGTTTTAATTTGTTTTATTTATTTTCTTTATTCATTTTGGCAAAAATAAAATGGAGGCTTGCTTTGTTTTATTCATGAAGCTTTGAAAGTCTTTACCATTTTGTTTTTTTCTTAACCTAACCATTACACCTAAACCCTAGTTTATTCTCTACATGAGTTTACTTCACCCATGGTTGCATTATGATAACTCTTCAGTTGATTTTTCATTTTGATTATTATTGATATTCTTTTCTTCTTCTTCTTCTTCTTGAGGAAGAGAAGAAAACCTTTCTTGAAAATTCTAAGTGATGATTCCAAGTGAGAAATCCAAATCCAAAGTGAACCCACTTCCTATTTCTTCATTCTCTACCACTTTCCATATAGTAGAGGGTGTTTTCTTCACAAGTTTCTTGACCTAGTGAAGATGGAGCTTGAGTTTGAGTCGCCACGACGTAGATCATCTTCGGCATCGAAGTCAACGACCTAGCCCGATTATTTCTCCGACGAAACCATCGCTAGAGTCTGGGATTCCGATGATTGCAGCGGAGGGACGTCAACACGGAGCCAAAGAAGTGGTGGAGCGGATCTACAAAGGTTGTAGTCCCTTTCACTTAGCAATAAAGTTGTTTACTAGCTTGTTGTTTCGCCTAATCTCTAGTTAACGATCTAGGTTAGGGTTTCTCGGCACCTAAATTTTTGAATTTGGCATGGTAGATGCCTTGCGGAACCTCATGGGTGTGCCTAGGAACCCTTCATCAACAAGGTTATACGACTGTTCTAACCAATCACATTGTATCATGCAGATAAGCAATACTCAGCAACCGTTCACTGCGCCTTGACACAGTCAACAAACGCAGCACGAATACTAAGTATAACTTATAAGAAATGACGGCGGGCTACGGCTGGGTTTTTGGCGAAAAACCCGTTAACGTAATGAACTTGATATCGTTGAAGGAACCTGATAACCTTTTTGAAAATATAGTGGCGAAAACTTTTGCTAAAGAGGTCACTCCCTGTGAAGGGATCTCGGCTCTTTCCTCGTCGAATGAGGTGCAGGATATTCCAAATTGAATACCTCAATGCAAAGAAAGAATAATCGACTATAGTGAAGTTATTACCTTGACGCAAACCTTTTGTCCAAGGGGTCACTCCCGATGAAGGGATCTCGGCCCTTGCCTCGTCGACCGAGGTGCTGGGCATTCATAACCGAATACCTCTATGCAAAACAAAAGAAAACGTCCTTGCAATAACAACTTTTTGAAAATTATTCCAACAACGTCTTTTAGGTTTGTTTTTTCTTTGCATTAATATAATGCGTCCCATCAATTAATCCTACCATTGCAGAAAACAACGAAAATATGACGTACGCTTATGCCATCCGCATTCGCCACGGGGCCCCGTCATTACCCGTTAGGTTACTTAACTAACGACAGAGCGGGGGCTGGATTAGCGCGGATGCAAAACATAAGCAACGCCTACTAGATATCATATATAGATATATACATTCGTCAGATGCAATGATAGCCATTCCAGATCACAGATGAACACATTGGATATGCTAGAAATCCGCGTTTCGTTCGAGCCTGCAATGAAAGACGGATTACACGGTCGCGATGAATAGCCAAACCCCACCCTAGACCCCTACGGGTGCGGCAAACTAGCCGCCAAATACCCGAAGTGAAGCAGCCTCCCTCAACAACGTGAGTAGGCCACTCAGCACTTTGAGGTACCCGGTAGTTTGTGCACCCCACCTTGGGTCTATCCTAGGAGAAAAAACAGTAAAAGAAATAATATACAATGGCGGCTACAAGCTCATCCCGGATGTGCGGCCATAAAAATAATATTACATCAATTTACATTTTACATCAAATGAAAGATAAAGAAAACTCTCATCTCACAAAACCTCATCTATTCATCCGCGACAATCCAACAAGTTCATATACACAATCCAACAACTTTACAGATCACAGATATACACAACCCCCACTAATCGACGTATAGCGATTAGCCGACGTTCAGTGCATATATCACATTACATTACAGATACAACCATTTAGCCAAAGTTTATAGAACTCCGATCAAAATACAAATTTGTAACCACCCTAGAAAATAACATTTTTCTCTGGATAATCTGGGCAGAAACTAAATATCTCAAAAATCCCAAAACACCAAACAGAGGAATCTGCAATAAATTGGAGCCCCGGCCGAGTCAACTCGGCCGCGGATCCGCGGCGGAACGCGTGGTTCCGCCGCGCTTCCGCGGCGAGTTGGCCGAGTCATGGGCTCAAATTTCTCGACAATCCCCAGAAAACCCTGCTTGTATTTTTCATGTCATACAAAATATTTTTAGGCCTGTTTTGAAAATCGACAGAAAATACAATTTTTTCGGTTTGTTTTCAGGATTTCTTCCGGATCGAAGTTCTAAACACTTTGCTAACAGTTAGTTGTTGCTTAGCTAGGCTCTGATACCACTGTTAGGTCCATGTTACCCACCCCGGTTCTTTCGGGGAGGCGGAATAGGTAAAAATCAAAATTTTCCTAACTAGGTAACATGGACCATTCAAAAAGGATCTTTTCTAAACAAAAACTAACAATTAAACTACAAGTTCTAGCTACTATGTAGAATGGTTATACCTAGGTCTTGAACTCCTTCTCTTCTTTTGGTGGTTCTCCTCCTTGCTTGCTCCTTGTAGTGGCTTGAATGGCTCCTCCTCGTCGTCTCTTCTTTGCCGTAGATGGATCCATCCGAGGGCCTCGAACTTGAGCTCCTATCTCAACCTAGAGATAACTAAGGTGCTTGGTTTGCTAGACCTAAGACCTTAGAATGAGTAGAGAAGAGTTATGGTGGTTTTGTCTTAAAGGTTCATGATTTCCAACTCATGGAACAATTGAACCTTGAGAGAGGAAGAGGGAGAGCTTTTTTCTAAGAGAGAGAAACAAAATGATAGAATGAGCTCTCATAATGCAACCATGCTCACAAAAGCAAAAATAATAATGATAATAATAATAATTAAGAATTGTGATGGTTAGTTTCAATGACCATTATCATTTCATGCAATTATTGCATTTTGTAAAGAACAAGTAAACAAAAGTCATAGCAATGAAATGATGATGGTCAACAAGTCCACAATGGTCAACCGGTCAACAAAGTCAACAAGTCAACAAAAGTCAAATGTTCAACTCAACCATAACACAATAATCCTTAATTAATATTATTAATCATATTTCTCATTCTCATTAGGGTTTAGAAAAAGTCAACCGTCAACAAATCAACCAAAATCAAATGGTCAACAACCCTAAAGAGAATCCTCTTCCTCTGCCTCTGTCAACTGTGCATACACACCCGCATCCGTGTTCCAAGGAACACGAATACACTGAGACAAAACCAATCCCAAAACAAGTACTAGGATCTGGCTTAAACCAAAGCCCGCTAGTAATAACTGTCCGGACACCAAACGTGCACAAGTGCTCGGATGTGAACGAACTCCGTCGCAAAACCATGCAACCTCTACTCTGTTTTGCCCAAGGGCGAGTAACCCTCTGTGTGGGACTCTAAAGGCTCGACACTACGCTGGCAGTGGGTTTAACCATAGGCCGCAAGCGGTACTAGCTGTACGTAACGGTCCCCAGGTAGATGCCGACAAGAAGACTGATGAGGTGAACCCATCCTAACTTCTACTGAGCCTGAATGTGACAATCTCCATACGGTCCGGTCTGTTCGTCTGAGAATATCGCATGGCGGGCCTAGGGGGGCGGTAAACGTCAGTCTCCTAATAGCGGTACATGTCGTGTCGGAGTGTAGCCCAAAACACCCTGAGAATCTACTGGAAAACCTACCAGCAATTCTCGTTTGCCCTAGCCAGGGACGACAATGTGAAATGGCTCTCCTACACACAGCGTGATATCCCAATACCGAGAGAGACGAATCATGTCTAACCGTCACTGCCTCCAAGTGCTTCGGGACTGCACCCAACTACTTCCTGTTTGCATGACTCAGTAGAGCCGTGGTAGGGTAGTAATCTAAGAACAGTGGTGTTTCCTGATTTAAAACCAGGAAAACTTACGGAGGAGGCATCACGTGCTAGCACGTGACCAGCAGTCACATGTTGGCACGTGACATTTAAAAGCAGCGGCAAAGGCACATCAGTTCCCTGATCAAATCAAGGAAAAGGCTTCAGAAATGGTCACGTGCTCACACGTGACCAGGGGTCACGTGTTGGCACGTGATGGTTGAGCAGCGGCCAGAAAACAGAGCGTAAAAAGGAAAAGAAAAGCTAGTTCCAGGGGTCACGTGCTTACACGTGACCATGGGTCACGTGCTTACACGTGACCATGGGTCACATGGCCACACGTGACCGGCTTTCAAAGCCTCTCTATTTAACAGAATTAAATTCTGAAAAGGATTCAAATCTTTCCAAAGGAGAACGATTATTTGGAATCGATGGGATTAAAAATCTAAAGGTGATTAAATATCACCTATTTATGGAAAAATCTTGAACTTGGAAAGATTTCCCCTTAAAATCTAACCGAAATAACAAAGGAATATCTTTGGATTTAAAATCCAATGGTGAATAAAATTCACCTAATAATCCAAAGGTCCAGATGAATGATGAATGCAAATCAAATCTCTCAATGAAAGATTCACTAAAAACTAATTGATTCTTCTACTTCTCCTATAAATAGGAGCCAAGAGATATACAGAGGGATACACAGATAGATACAGAGACATAGAGAGAGAGAGAGAGAAATAGAGCCTTGGACTTTGGAAGAATTTGATCTTCTGCAGAAGAAAACCTTAGGTAAGAAAGGAGAGACTTTTAAAAAGAGAATTTAATTCTCAAAAGAGTTTAACTCTTATATGAAAAAGAAGAACTTAGTTCTTTCTTTAGTAGAGGATCTGCAAAGTGCACATCTCCCCATGAATTGAGAATTTAATTCTCATTGGGTTGAGATCCTGCCATGCAGATCCAAAACATAGAGAGGGAATGGAAGTTTGAGAATTTAATTCTCACAGAATTATAGGAATTTAATTCCTTTGAAATAAAATTAGGGTTTAACCCTATGTTATAGGAATTTAATTCCTTCAAAATGAACAGAACCAGGGTTTAACCCTAGTTAAGAACTTAATTCTGTTAAAATAACAGGAATTTAATTCCCTTAAGAAAGAAGAAATTAGGGTTTAACCCTATGATAGAATTCAGTTCTTCACATACATCAGGAATTTAATTCCTACAGAAGAGAATCCGGGGTTTAACTCCATCTAAGAATATAATTCTTTAAAAAAGAAGGAATTTAATTCCACTAAAGTCAATTATTAGGGTTTAACCCTATGAAGAATTTAATTCTTAAACAAACATGCAAAGAAGCAGGGTCACGTGCTACCACGTGACCCCTGAAAAGCTCCAAAAGGGAGGGCGCCCTCACGTGCTACCACGTGACCCCTCTTGCCTTAGTGTTTAACATTAAATTGGAACCTCTGAACCCAGTGTTTAACACTGATTTGCCTTAGTGTTCAACACTAATTGAAGAACTTTATTTGCAGTGTTTAACACTGAATTTCTTAGTGTTTAACACTAAATTAAATCTCTGTTAACAGAGTTTAACATTAATTTTCTTAGTGTTCAACACTAAATTAAAATCTCTGTTACCAATGTTTAACACTGATTATCTTAGTGTTTGACACTAATTTGAGATCTCTGTTGCCAGTGTTTAACACTGATTTGCTTTAGTGTTTAACACTAATTTGAAAGCCCTGTTGCTGGTGTTTAACACCAACTATCTTTTAGTGTTAAACAATAACTTGTCAATCTCATTCCCAGTGTCCAACATTGTTGGTCTTTAGTGTTTAACACTAACTTTAGCCCAATTGGCTAAGTTTCTAGAAGCAAAGCCTCTCCTTCAATGGACTAACTGAAAGCCAATATTCCAAACATGATTGGACTTAGCCCAAGCTGTCCATAAGTCCTCAATTCAAACTTAACTGGGCTAATGGGCTCATAATATAATTAATTGGTATTGGTCCCAAATTGGGCCAAAGACTAATTAATCTATCTTGGTTCAAGGGTACATCTCTTCACTCCTTTGATACTTGACGTTGTAATTCCTCAACGTCTTCAAAGAGGTGACGGGTCCTGATGACCACACATTGATACGGACTGTAAGGTCCTTAAACTCATGGACTATGATGTCCTTAACCTTGACCGTGATGTCTTAAAACTAACGCTGGACTGTAGGGTCCTTAAACTCATGGACTATGATGTCCTTAACCTTGACCGGAATGTCTTAAAACTAACAACGGACTATGACGTCCTTAACCTCGACCGATATGTCTTAAAACTAAACACCGGAATGTGGAGTCCTTAAATCCACGGACTATGAGGTCCTTAACCTTGACCGCAATGTCTTAAAACTAACATTGGACGGCAATGTCCTTAAACTACCTATTGACCGCAATGTCACTAAACTAAACAACATGGCTCCCCTAATTGCTCTCTTGTCGGATCTAAACGATCCCGTTAAGTTGATCTTAGTCTAAAAACTAGGCTAACGTATCCTTAACAAATGTTTAAGTCGATCTTAGTCTCAAACGAGGCTAATGTATCCTTAAACCCAAACCCCCAAACCCAAATCTAAGATAATATGGATTTGGACTAGTCCACGCCCTACGGGCGACGACATAACTCATTCTCCGTATACAATCCACGGGCAACCAAACACAAAATAAACACACACGACACGAAGTGAAATTTCTCGAGAAGGAGAAAGTTGTTACCGCGGTGCGGTAGCGTAATTAACTGCAGGGGCTTGCGCCTGCAGGGAAGAGCGTCCCCACAATCAAAAACCCCTCAAACGAGGGGGAATCTGATGAAGTCTGCTACGTCGGACGCATCTGTTTAAACCTTCGATATATGGTGCCATAAATCAACTTGGCATCTTCGGAGAGGTAGACGGATAGCACCAATTAACATCTGCCCCGAATTTCAGGCAAGACGTCATGTCCTGGCCGCCGTTTGGAGGGGAACAGATTCTGGCATGCCCGGTGGGACCTTTTCCTCTTTCCACTCCACACTTCGTGTGTCATGTTCGCGAACCAAATACGGCTCGCTAATGGTGGCCCTTGGGTTTCAAGGTACTAAGATTTGGCGTTTTGCTTATTGCAGAAAGAAAAAAATCAATGGCTTCCATTTGTACGAAATGCTCCAACTGCAACTGCAACCGGCGCTCTGCCTCGCCAGGAGGTATAGCCTACGGACCCCAAGCTGCTTCGCTGTTCACAATGCCCGTGGAACAGGTCATTCGAGCCACCAAAGGGTTGTTCTTCGGGACCATGCTCCCGCCAACGAGCTTCACCGCTCCTGTGCTGACACCGGAAGCTCCCAAGAAGTCGGTCTTTGATCGGCTTACACCTACCGCAGCCCTTCTCAACGGTTCGCCCAACACCAGTGCCTCGGTCTTCTCCAGACTGGGCCAGAGATCCTGTGAGCCCGCGATGGGGCCTACAATCCCAGAGAAGGCTACTCTTAAGAAAATAACCAGTCCTGCTCCTGAAGTCGTCAAGGCGGCTTCTCCAACCAAAAAGTTGGTCTTTACAAGATTGACTGTTCCAGCTCCCGCTCCTGCCACCCAAGGGACATCGGTCTTTAATAGGCTGACACCAGCAGCGACCCTCCACCTACACAGGGGGCAAGATGAGACTATCGCCATCACCGAGCCGATTCCATCAGCACGACACGCTCGACGTCGTTATTGGCGCCGAGTGAGGAAGGCCGGAGGCAACTCTCCTTCTGGGCTAACTCCTCCAGCCCCGACGACAGAAGTTAATGATGCTGTTCCAACTGGGAACAGCTTTGAGATTCTAAATAAGGTGCGTAGGAATTCTCCTACCGCGGTGCTAAAGAGGTCTCTCCCTCCGCTGAAAAAGGCTGTGGAAGTAAAGCCAGAACAGCCCCAATCTCCTCAACGGCTGTCCTCCCAAATCTATAAAGTCTGGCGGTAGGCCCGAGACTCGATGATCGATCCAAATTTCTCCCGCCAGCATAAGAAGCTGAAAATCCAACAGGAAGTCAGTCACCAGGCTAAGCCACGAAAAGCTGTCTGGGTGCCAACCTCAACGGCCCCCTCAACTTCCACTGCTCATAAAAAGAGGAGGCCGGAGAAGATCCTCGGGCCTGCAACGAGAGCCAAAAGCGCTGAACCCAGACGCCCTAAGGCTGGGGGCAGGATGGTCCACACTATATACATGGCATCGGGGAAGGAAGACAGTCGTGCGTCTACAGGTCATAGACCGCTTACACGGTCGGTGACCAAAGCTCAGGAGCAACAGCAAAAGCTCCAGGAAATGATGATCGCAATGGCCATGCTTACTGGGCCGAAAGAAAGCCCCGAGGCGTCCTCGGATCAGCAACAAGAACAGGAAACTGACGCTGAGTTCCTTCGGAGGATATTGGAAACGAAAGATAAAGAGGCTGCGGAACAAGCGGCCAATATAAAGCAGATAGCCCACTTATTTCAAGACATGGTTAGGATGATGATTCAACAAGATTCTCCTGCTGAAGATCCCCCGATCGTCCTCGAAGATGATAAAGGAGAAACATCGAATCCACCATTGGCTCTTTCAACGGCCAAGGAGGAGACAATCTCCAAGGCTGACTTGGACGACTATATAGCCCAGCAGATCCGGGTTCATCATGCGACTGAGGCAGCTGGTCAAGTCGTAAAAACGGGGCGACCGTATCCAAGCTGGTACGACCAAATCAAATATCCGCCGGGTTATACAATACCGAAATTCCATGTGTATAAGGGGACTGGCAATCCTCACCAGCATGTTGCCCAGTTCAGGGCCCTTTGCGGTAACACCGGCGGTGATGATAAACTGTTGCTTCGCCAGTTCGTGGGCAGCTTATCAGAAACAGCGTTCGAATGGTATTCGGAACTCCCGAACGATTCTATCAAGACGTTCGCTGAAATGGAGTTGCTATTCACTCAGCGATTCGCAAGCGCCAGCGAACGCACTCCGATAACGGCATTGATTAATGCCAGGGTGAAACCAGGCGAGACGTGGGTCCAGTATGATATACGCTGGCGAAATTTGTGGTCGAAATGCGAGCAACGCATTGAGGAAGCGCCCGCGGTGGGCATGTTCGTGGGAACCCTAGACCCTCATGCAACTATCTCCCAGTTCATGATGTTCTTTAAGCCAACCACATTCCAGGCTTTGATCGACAAGTTGGCCCAGATGGACCAGATGGGTCACAGACCGTCTCCCCCGAAGCCAGAACCCCGGAATGACAAGGGTAAAGGGAAGGCAACCTTCGTCGCGAATGCTCAGCAGCAACCCAGTGCCACAAAGCTGGCAGATCAGTTAGAAGAAAGACGGCGGTATTATATTGAGAAGATGAAGCGTCCCTACTCGTTCCCGCAGGACAAGACGAAACGGTTATTCGAGCTGGCGGTACGCAACAGGCTTATAAACTTACCAAATCCGAGGCGACCGCCACAACCAACTGAGGTGAATAACCCCGATTATTGTCCTTACCATCAGACGGTAAGCCATCCGATTGAGGATTGCTTCGTCTTCAAAGGATGGATTGAGGATCAATACCTCCAGGGAAAGTTTGTGCTGTCCGAAAAGTGGAAGGTGAACCCGCCACAGCCGCATACTCCTAAGAAAACGGATACACCGGGGGCGACCTGTTCTTTCATTGAAGAAGCTCCATGGGAGGTCGTGCTGTCGACTAAAACCAAAAAGATGCTAAGCGAGCTCCAAACATGCCCGGCAGTCAGGTGGGAGAACCCGTTGGAACCTCGAATCATTGAAGGGATGCTGAAGCCGCGCCCAACTCCGAAGATCAGTGGTGATGGCCCTAGTACTCACAACCAGCCGTCGAAATCTTCAAAGGAAAAGAAGAAGAAATCTAAGAAGCCTGTGAAGCCTGGCAACAAGCGTACGGACTTGCAGAAACAGATCGACGCGCTGGAAGAGTGCAATCAAAAGGCACGGACTCCCATCACACTCCAAGAGTTCCTCAACCACGTCTTTCAAGAGGAAGATGATGGAGTGAGCTCGTCGGATGAATCCGAGGGATATGTGGCGAGTTTTCATGTGATTTCCTACTCGTTTATGGACGATGAGGAAACTCCTGGCACTGAAAAACTGGGGGCACGAAATGATAGACACCTTTCTAGACGAGATCCATTTGAAAAGTAAAGCCGACCAGGAGCGTGAGATGGCTACATCGGAAGGAGCCAAACGCAAGCGACTAAACGAAAGAGTCGAAGCACTCCCGCCAGATCAAAAGACATACGATGCGAATAAAAACGTATTCAAGACGAGGAAAAGGTTTGCCAAAGCCATGTCAATGGGAATGAAGCTACCACCCTCGAAAGAAAACACATTCGATGGGGCGGAGAGACACCCTAATTATTGCGCATATCACCGAAAGATTTCGCACCCCACTGAGGAGTGCGATGCTTTTAAGATGTGGTGGCAAGGTTATGTTGCTCACCGACAACATTTTAAGCGCATGAAACGCAAGACTCGTCAGGAGCAAAGAAGTACTACCGACAGGCACAAAAGAACTACCGGCAACTATTACGTGGTCAACGCCGGAGGATCACAAGTTCTCACATTTGAGAGCGACTCTGATGAGGAATTGACTCAAGGCCCTCTCTTTAAAGAATCCGTTTTAGGGAAAGAGGAAGAACCCGAGGCCTGCGAAAACATTCAGCTGCGCAATCGCACACTCTCGGAAAAGAATCTCAGACCCGCAAATAGAAAAGATAAGGGAAAAGAGAATGTCACTGAGGATATCGCTTTAGATGACCAAGTCATAAAAGAGCTGACGGCCAAGGACCCTCCCAGGAAGGGTAAGGTGGACTACAACATCCTAGCACACCTAAGGTAGCTACCTTCACAGCTCAGCATTCTCGACGCCCTCTTATTATCAAAGGAAGCGAGAGATTCATTAATTAAGGCGTTACAAGAACCCGAGCAATTCCAAGCCTTCCTCGCCGCAGAAAGGATGAAGGATGAACTGGAAGAAGTGCACACGGCCGACATCACTTTCGGTGACGAGGACCTTCTCCTCGGGACGTGCGACCATAACCATCCCCTATACATCTCCGGATATTGCCACGATATCAAGATAGGAAAAATCCTGGTTGATAATGGATCCTCCGTCAATCTCCTTAATGTTCGGGTGTTGAAGGAAATCTGCATGAGCGTGCAGCATCTCGCTCGTGACAAAATTACCATCTCCGGTTTCGACTCCCAGTCATCATGGACTCTCGATCTATGATATTATCATTACGCTTTGGACTGCTCGTCACGGACATCAAGTTTCACGTCATTGACGCCAAGACCTGCTACAACGCCTTGCTCGGCCGTCCTTGGTTACACGAGTACAACATCATCCCTTCTATACAGCATCATTGTATGAAGTACTTTAAGGATGGTTTCGAATATACCGTAACAGGTGAGCTGAGCCCATTCTCCGTGAACGAAGTCCGCAAGTACGAAGATGAAAAGTACTTTTTGCCAGATTTCGAGGATACAGAAAGGTGTCGCAAGCCGGAGAACAAAGCCGCCGCCACCATCCCTGTTTTTGGAAGTGATACCGAAGAAGAAGAAGAGATAGTTTACGCTGGTCCGTCTCGATGCAACAACCCGGGACCGTCCGCCCCCATGTTGATCTTCGGAAGTGACTTGGAAGATGAAGTTAATGCCGTGTTCTCCAATCGGCCGTCAATACAAGCATCCCCTGGCGATGATCAGAGTTTGCAAGTCACCATGGTGCCGCGGGAACACTACAAGGATCTCGACGCACTTGAAGCTTACAATGTGCAGGACCTGCAGACGTTTTACGTCCCTCCCAGGCGAAAAGGCGAAAAGGCGATCCTATTCTATCAATCCTCGGAAACAAGGGTGGAGAAAGAGATCTGGCATGGTGTGGATTCTACACTCGACAGGCTCCAACCCATCCGTTTGCCCAGATATTACACGAATGGACTAAAAAGGCTATTGAAGCGCCAAGGGGTACCCTTAAAACAGACTGTCCGACAAGCTCGATTCTACAACAGGATTTGGGATGTCCCTGGGACTCAGCGCAAATTGCCCAACGGAAGAATGGAAACGCTTGGGCTTGGATATGTGAGATTCGGGAAACGGGAGCGAGTCCACGATAGCTACGCCATATATAACTTCGATGAAGAAGAGGACGCCCTGTCAAACAATGCCAACCCCTCATCAAAACTGGATCCCGCGATCGAAGTGCCGAATCCATCGTTTGAAGAACGAATGGACAAGCTTATCAGGAAAGTGGGTCAAAAGGCTCGGGATGACCATAATCGCGAAATGGCCGTCTACGATAAAGCCAGGACGCAACGTCTTTTTCAACAGGCTACAAAAGACGAAGATGTTCCTCCTTGTCGACCCATTGCGCAAAAGGCCCGACGTAGAGGCAGAAGTAAGTCAAAAAACGAAAAAAGGAGTCGACAGCAACAACACAGGATTAAAGAGTCATGTGATCGGATATTGCGCGATCCGGATTTGTCTCTCATGAAGAAGATGAGTCGAGCGTACTCCTTCCCTCAAGACAAGACGAAGAAGATACTCGATCTCGCTATGAAACATCGAATGATTACACTTCCGGAATCTAAACATCCTGAACAGACTAACGAGGTTTCTCATCCGGGCTATTGCTCTTATCACCGAGCCATAGGACACCCTATCGAAGACTGCTTCACCTTTAAAAATTGGGTCGAAGACCAATACCAACGGGGCAGGTTTTCTCTATCCAGCAGCTGGACGGTAGCGCTGCAACAAAAGCACGAACCCAAGGCCACAAGAGCAAAATCAGATCCAGACCGTTCTTGGAAGCGAGCTCGTACCTGTCATATGATAACAATATTAAAAGGAGAGCCCAAGAATATGGATGACCTCTCTTGGTGCTTCGAAAACAATGACAACGAGGTAATCTCAGAATTTCCACCAGCACCGAAAGAGCTGGAAGATGGCATACATACTACTGCAGATAACCTCAAGAAGATTGAGTTGGGGTCGGCAGATGATTCGCGACCGACATTCGTTAGCGAGCTACTATCTGAAGAAAGGGTGGCTGCGTTAAAGGACGTGCTTCTACAGCACAGAGATTGCTTCGCATGGAACTATTCCGAGATGCCAGGATTAGATCCAGAGATTGCTGTGCATAAATTAGCAATATCCCCAGATATCAAGCCAGTCAAATAGGCGCCGAGAAGGATGCGGCTCGAGCTTGAGATGAGCATTAACGCCGAAGTCAAAAAGCTGATCGATTCTGGGTTTATCCAGGAGGTACAGTATCCTGACTGGGTCGCCAACATCGTCCCGGTGATGAAGAAAAATAGGACGGTACGCATATGTGTGGACTTCCGAGATCTCAATAAAGCCTGCCCGAAGGACAATTTCCCAGTGCCGGTCACCGAACTGATGATAGACAATACGTCCACTCATGAGGTTTTCTCCTTTATGGACGGTTCATCAGGATACAATCAGATAAAGATGCATCCCGAAGACCAGAAGCACACCGCTTTCCGGACCCCTTTGGGGATATTTTGTTACAAGGTGATGCCCTTCGGTTTAAAGAATGCTGGCGCCACCTATCAGAGGGCCATGACAAAGATCTTCGATGATCTCATACATGAAATCGTCGATTGCTATATCGACGACCTCGTAGTGAAGAGCATGTCATACGAAGAGCATTTAGAGCATCTGAAGACCGTATTTCAACGCCTTCGGCAATATAAATTGAAGATGAATCCCCTCAAATGCGCGTTCGGATTCTCCTCGGGTAAATTCCTGGGATTCATCATCCGACACCGAGGTATCGAAATAGATCCATCTAAGATCAAGGCGATCATGGAAATGCCACCGCCAAGAACTCTCAAACAATTGCGGTCTCTCCAAGGGAAGCTCGCGTACATCCGGCGGTTTATCGCCAACCTGTCAGGCAAGTGTCGTCCTTACAGCCACCTGATGAAGAAGGGAACCCCGTTCGTCTGGGACCAAAAATGCCAGAGCGCGCTAGATGAGATCAAGCAGTACCTGCAGAACTCGCCGGTGTTAACTGCTCCAATCAAGGGAAAGCCCCTTATTCTTTATACAACAGCCCTTGAGGGTTCCTTAGGCGCATTATGGGTGCAAGAAAACGACCAAAGGAAGGAGAGAGCGCTCTACTATTTAAGCCGAGTTCTTCTGGGGGCAGAAAGTAGTTACTCCCCTATCGAAAAACATTGCCTGGCGTTAATCATTGCGATAACAAAATTCCGGCACTATGCATTGGCACATGAAGTCCGTCTTATATCAAAGGTGGACTCCCTCAAATATCTAATGTCAAAGGCCATATTGACAGGGAGACTCGCTAAATGGGCCCTGGTCTTGATGGAATTTTCGATAACCTATCAGCCTCTTAAGACAGTGAAAGGCTAAGCCATCGCCGACTTCCTTGCTGAGCATCCAGTACCTGCCGGTTCTCCTCTGAATTGCGATTTTCCAGACGATCATGCGTTTGACGCGATCGACGGTGGTGATACCCGATGGGAGCTTTATTTCGATGGAGCGTCCTCCATAAAGAAGCGCAAACAAAGTACCCCTATAATCAAGTCGGGGGTAGGCCTTATCTTCTTGACTCCACAAGGAGGGATATTGCGCTTTGCTTTCTCCTTAACAGAACCGAGGACGAATAACGAAGCTGAATATGAGGCTTTGATAGCAGGCCTCGAGATCGCCATCGACATGGGAATTGAAAACCTCCTCACATATGGAGACTCCCAACTGGTCGTTAGTCAAGTAAACGGCGACTACCAAACGTGCAAACCGGAGTTGGTAAAGTACGGTGAAAAGGTGCAACAACTGCTGACTCAAATTCCCTCCTATGTGCTGGAAAGCATACCGCGTGCGGAAAATAGAAAGGCAGATGCACTGGCCAAGCTTGCTAAATAACTGGCTGACGAGAATCTCAATGACGTAAGGATCGTGGTACAAATCCGCCGGGTGCTTGCCCCAGCAGAAGTATCTCCGGAATCATCCGAAGAAAAAGGAGTGACTGAACAAGCGACCCTACAAATAAAAGACCTGGAAGAGGCTGAGGATTGGAGAGAAGTCTTTATAGAATACTTCAAATACCATCGGATGCCCGAAGATGCGTCCTCAAGACATCAGCTCATGAAATGAACTCTGTCTTTCACCTTCGTCAACGACACTCTGTATAGGAGGTCGTTTGATTCTCTGTGGCTGAGAAGCTTAGGACCTGACGAAGCAGAAAGAGTCGTTCAGGAAGTTCATGACGGAACCTGTGGTTCTCACCAAGCGGGCCCGAAGATGAAGTTGAAGATCAAACGGATGGGCTACTAATGGCCCACGATGATTCAGGATTGCCTCGAATATGCAAAGCAATGCCACTCATGCCAAATCCATGGGGACTTCATCTACCAACATCCAAATCCATTACATCCAACAGTGGCTAGCTGGCCGTTCGAGATGTGGGGAACTGACATAGTCGGCCCTATCGAACCAGCATCGTCTAGAGAACATCGTTTCATCCTGGCGACGACTGATTACTTCTCCAAATGGGCAGAAGCAGTACCGTTGAGGGAAGTAAAAACGGAAAATATCCTCCATTTCTTCAAGACGCACGTCATTTATCGGTATGGAACTCCGCGACGGATCATTTCCGATAACGGGCCACCTTACAGAAGCCACAAGATCAGTCGCTTCGCGCAACAACACAATGTAGACTGGAGGTATTCTTCGGTTTATAACCCACGAGCTAACGGTCTAGCTGAGGCCTTCAACAAGACCTTGACAAAGATCATAAAAAAGACGGTGTCCCGAAACAAGAAGGACTGGCATGGGGGACTACAAGAAGCTCTTTGGGCGTATCGAACTACGTTCAAGACGGCCACAAACACAACGCCGTATGCGTTGGTATTCGGTACAGAAGCAATACTCCCCCTCGAGATAGAGTTACCCTCTCTACGAGTGGCAGTCCACTATGAGTTGACGAACGAAGAAAATGCTCACCTTCGGCTAGAAGAGCTTGATGCCCTTGATGAAACGCGGCTCATAGCACAACAAAACCTGGAGGCTTACAAAGCGAAAATGACGCGCTCGTATGAAAGATTGACCAGGCCGAGGACATTCCGCCAAGGCGAACTCGTACTAGTGGTCAAAAGGCCTATGATCCCCAATCGCGCCAAGCGGGGAAAATTCGAGCCGAACTACGAAGGCCCGTACATCATAGACAAGGTCAACCAGGGTGGAGCCTATCTACTCATGGACATGCACGGTGAAAGGCCTTTCAGGCCAATAAACGGTCGCTTCCTAAAGAAATACTACGCTTAATGAGCCACAGCCTAGGTCGATAATAGATGACGACGACTATGTCCGCTCGCTATCCTCCTAAGCTCAAGCTCTATAAGTAGTAGCCGGCCCTCTCCACAACGGACCAAAACGTCCTTAAACTAACGACGGACCGAAACATCCTTAAACTAACGACGGACCGAAACGTCCTTAAAGCTACTACCGCAGCATCCTTAGGCTGACGAGATGAATAAAAAAAATATAATAAAAAAAATAAAAACGGTATGTCCATAAGCAAAATGGGCACGGATGAAAACCCGAAAGGGCTCCGTGAGTAAAAACAGCAGGGCTACCGGCGAGTGTTCGTGAAAACCCGAAAGGGCACGACCTCATAAAAAAAAAGAAAAAAAAATAATAACGGTATGTCCATAAGCAAAATGGGCACAGATGAAAACCCGTAAGGGCTCCGTGAGTAAAAACAGCAGGACTACCGGCGAGTGTTTGTGAAAACCCGAAAGGGCGCAACCTCGTTAAAGGACACTTGCAGGGTCCTCACGACCTTGTAAGGAGAAACCACCCGCGTGAGATCCTTACGACTCATAAGGGAGCAACACACTTAGGGATCCCCACGATTCCTAAGGAGAAAATACGCTTGCGAGATCCTCACGACTCGCAAAGAGAACTCTCTTATGGGACCCTCACGGCTCATAAGACTTGAAAGTCTTAAGTTACAGAGACCTAAACCTGTGCTTAAGCAAAATCCCCATAACCTTCGACAATGCCCTACAAGCGGCTCATACTGACCCTTGTATACAATCCACAGGCGCGAATAAACATTTCCCCAGCAAAGTCCCACCCGTGACTAGGGATATGTCCATATGGTGAACAACCCTTATAAATCCTCTCGACTTATAAGGAGAAAGCCCTCTTGTAGGATCCTTACGACTTACAGAGGAACATACACTTAGGAATCCTCACGATTCCTAGGGAGAAAATACACCTACAAGATCCTTACGACTTGTAGGGAGAAATACCTTTGTGAGACCCTTACGGCTCATGAAGTCAAAGCCTTAGTCGACAGGACCCTAACCCTGTTTGCTAAGCCACCTTTGTTCAACATTGACAGAGGCAGATGATGATTCTCTCCAGGCTATATCCCAGTTGTAGCGGTGTTAATGCCGAAATCGGGGTCTAATTTCAGGTTTATGGCGAAAAGCCAGTAGGCCACACGTGCATACGAAATAGCCGAAATGATGGGGCAACTTGCAATAAAAAACAGCAAGTAAAAATATATGCACGCAAAATAGCCGAAATGATTGGGCACCGCGAAAAATAGCCGAAATGATAGGGCAATCGCGACCTTCGCAATATAAAAGCTGAAATGATAGAGCATCGCGGAACAAGAAATAAAATAAGAAAATTTAATTTATGCCCTATAGGTGATGTTACACCACTCCCTGTATACGATCCAAGGGCGTAAACAAAGAAGTGATCATACTTACCCCCAGGTTTCATCAAAGAAAGAAGCCGAATCTCGACGGGCCGCAAGTGACCTAGAGATCATCTCAACACGCGTCTCGTAACAACGGACACAACTTCAAGCGAAGCGGAACAGCGGCAGCTCCCAGTTCCATGGCTCGGCGATATACAGATCACCAAGAGTCAAATCCCCACCCCGTGAAATGCGAATACAATCAACAAATTCCTGGTTACGTGGAACGCAGATAACGTCACTCTTTGACCCCGTGGAAAACGTCCAGAGCGGAGCCTGTTCCTCGCAGAACACGGCAGTGAACCCGTGGGAAGCATCCAGAGCAAAATTCCTGATTACGTGGAACGCGGATAATGTCACTCTTTGACCCAGTGGAAAACGTCCAGAGCGGATCCTGGTCCTCACAGAGCATGGCAGTGAACCCGTATGAAGCATCCAGAGAGGAGCCTAGTCCTCGCCGAACACGGCAGTGAACCCGTGTGAAGCATCTAATGCAAAATTACTGGTTACGTGGAACGCGGATAACGTCACTCTTTGACCCCGTGGAAAACGTCCAGAGCGGAGCCTGGTCTTCGCAGAACATGGCAGTGAACCCGTGGGAAGCAACCAGAGCGGAGCCTAGTCCTCGCCGAGCACGGCAGTGAACCCGTGTGAAGCATCTCGTGCAAAATTCCTGGTTACGTGGAACGCGGATAACGTCACTCTTTGACCCCGTGGAAAACGTCCAGAGCGGAGCCTGGTCCTCGCAGAACACGGAAGTGAACCCGTGGGAAGCATCCAGAGCAAATTCTTGGTTACGTGGAACGCGGATAATGTCACTCTTTGACCCCGTGGAAAACATCCAGAGCAGAGCCTAGTCCTCGCCGAACGCGGCAGTGAACCCGTGTGAAGCATCTAGTGCAAAATTCCTGGTCACGTGGAACGCGGATAATGTCATTCTTTGACCCCGTGGAAAACGTCCAGAGCGGATCCTGGTCCTCGCAGAGCATGGTAGTGAACCCGTGTGAAGCATCCAGAGCGGAGCCTAGTCCTCGCCGAACACGGCAGTGAACCCGTGTGAAGCAACTAGTGCAAAATTCCTGGTTACGTGGAACGCAGATAATTTCACTCTTTGACCCCGCGGAAAACGCCCAGAGCGGAGCCTGGTCCTCGCCAAGCACGGCAGTGAACCCTTGTGAAGCATCCAGAGCAAACACCGGACTGTGGAGTCCTTAAAATCCACGGACTATGATGTCCTTAACCTCGACCGTAATGTCTTAAAACTAACGATCAACCACCCTGATTCTGTACTGATTCTACCTTGGTTCAAAGGTACATCTCTTCACTCCTTTGATACTTGGCATTGTAATTCCTCGACGTCTTCAAAGAGGTGACGGGTCCTTGCAACCACACATTGGACTGTGGAGTCCTTAAATCCACGGACTATGATGTCCTTAACCTTGACCGTGATGTCTTAAAACTAACATCAGACTGTAGAGTCCTTAAATCCACGGACTATGAGGTCCTTAACCTTGACCGTGATATCTTAAAACTAACATCGGACTGTGGAGTCCTTGAATCCACGGACTATGAGGTCCTTAACCTTGACCGTGATGTCTTAATACTAAAATCGGACCGTGGAGTCCTTAAATCCACGGACTATGAGGTCCTTAACCTTGACCGTGATGTCTTAAAACTAACATCGGACTGTAGAGTCCTTGAATCCATGGACTATGAGGTCCTTAACCTTGACCGTGATGTCTTAAAACTAACATCGGACTGTGGAGTCCTTCAATCCACGGACTATGAGGTACTTAACCTTGACCGTGATGCCTTAAAACTAATATCGGACTGTGGAGTCCTTAAATCCATGGACTATGAGGTCCTTAACCTTGACCGTGATGTCTTAAAACTAACATCGGACTGTGGAGTCCTTAAATCCACGGACTATGAGGTCCTTAATCTTGACCGTGATGTCTTAAAACTAAAATCGGACTGTAGAGTTCTTAAATCCACGGACTATGAGGTCCTTAACCTTGACCGTGATGTCTTAAAACTAAAATCGGACTGTGGAGTCTTTGAATCCACGGACTATGAGGTCCTTAACCTTGATCGTGATGTCTTAAAACTAACATCGGACCGTGGAGTCCTTAAATCCACGGACTATGAGGTCCTTAACCTTGACCGTGATGTCTTAAAACTAAAATCGGACCGTGGAGTCCTTAAATCCACGGACTATGAGGTCCTTAACCTTGACCGTGATGTCTTAAAACTAACATCGGACTGTGGAGTCCTTAAATCCACGAGCTATGAGGTCCTTAACCTTGACTGTGCTGTTTTAAAACTAATATCGGACTGTGGAGTCCTTAAATCTACGGACTATGTGGTCCTTAACCTTGACCGTGATGTCTTAAAACAAATATCGGACTGTGGAGTCCTTAAATCTGCGGACTATGTGGTCCTTAACCTTGACCGTGATGTCTTAAAACTAATATCGAACTGTGGAGTCCTTAAATCCACGGACTATGAGGTCCTTAACCTTGACCGCGATGTCTTAAAACTAACATCGGACTGTGGAGTCCCTAAATCCACGGACTATGAAGTCCTTAACCTTGACCGCGATGTCTTTAAACTACGATACCCTGGAGAACATCCCAAAGCGACCCTTGACCTCATGAAATACGGATAAGGGCGACCTCACTCAGCACTTGTGGGTCATCACGACCTGCAAGGAAGAAAACTCTCTTGTGGAATCCTTACGACTCCCAAGGGAAAACCCGCTTAAGAATCCTCACGATTCTTAAGAAGAACTTACACCTAAGGGATCCTCTCGACCTGTAGGGAGAAAAACTCTTTGTGAGACCCTCACGGCTTATAAAGCTCAAAAGTCTCAGGAGGCAGATCTTAACCCTGAATCCTAAGCCAAAGCTGCCCTGCAAGTAAGCCAAGATAAATTGTCCGCAGAACACATTCAATAGAAAGGGGACACACCATTAAGAAGAAAAAATATATCTTTTATTCATAACTAAAATGGATACAAGGATCTCTAGGAGACGAGCCTCCGCCTGAGCCTGCTGGGCCTGATACGAAGCAAGCCGACCTTCAAGCTCTTTCTCGATGGCCTTATGGGCTTCGACCCTTTCGCGAGTGAACGTGGCAGCTTTTTCGAGAGCCACCACCTCTTTGATGGACTCCTGAAGCACCCGCCAGAGCTCATACGCTTTGTTGTCTTTGGCTGTAAGGCTGGTCTGAAGCTCGCTCAATGCCTTAGAAGCCAGCTCCCTCTCCGAGAATTTACGGCCGAGCCCTTTTCTCGCACAACAATGTGTTCGCCATGTGTCTCCATGTCAGGCCACTTAAGCTCACTTTCGCGACCGCAACCTTGGAACGGGACATACACGCTCAAGACCGTATAAATAGGCTTCCAGTCGACAGCAATAATCGATCTAAAACGCGCTCACATCACCTGGTATGAAAAGCAACGAGAAAATTTCCGACGTTTATCCTATCGAGCATGTGTTCGCAATTATATGAACATCCGGAAAAGAAATAATATTCGAAGCTTTAATGTGCATGCGACATGATGATAGTGTTAATAATTAAAGAAAGTTCTCATAAGAAGAACACAAAGTTTATTTATGCAAGCGAAAACATACATACGAGTACCAAGCCTTCATGGAAGTTCAGCATAAAGCATACAAAAAAAAAAGAAGACTAATTTAAATATACTACGCTAGCGGGAAAAGGTCACCAAACACGGGATCAGTAGCAAAAGGGTTAACAAAGCAAAGAACAAAATTCTCCATCTCTCTCCCTGCTTTCTCCAGCACATCAAAGCGACGGTTCTCGTGGAGAGTCGCTCCCCATCGATTGGCGCCATGTTCGTTTGCGAAAGAAGACTTAATAGCTCGCCGGGCCCTTATTTGGCTCAGCATGTGAATTGAGCAATCCTTCAAACCCTGAGTAATCAGGCACGCTTCGTGAAAACCCTCGAGCTTTTCTCCAGCCGCGTCAAGCGTCGCCAGGGTCATCTCCGCCGGGTGAGGAGGGATGTCGGCAAGCACGGCCGTGAGAATCATCCGGAGCCAGAAAGACCCCATCGGGAGGGGGGACCCCCTACGGATCGAGAGTTCATACATCGCCGAGTCGCATTCGTCATCGGTAAGGAGTGGATCCACCAATCGGGCGGCAAAGCGGGGGATCATCTCCTCGATAGGAACTTCCCATGGCTGTCGACGAGCATGAGGGCGATTGCAGGCCATGGCGCTCAGTTGTTTCTCAAGACAAATCACACCAAAATGAGAATAAATCTCTCTGTGAAGAGAAAGGAAGGCTATGGCCTCATATATAAAAAAGTGCATTAAGTGCTGAGCGCGAAAAATCTTGCATGTTAAAGCTATTTCCAAGGCCTAAAAAAGGAAAGGCATCGGAAATCAAGGAGATGGAACTATTTCCAAGGCTCCTTTTCTGCATCTGATATTGTGCACCAAAAATATGACATTGGAAAATTTTTTGAACAGTCCCATCAAAAGGACCCCACGTGCAGAGCACGTGAGCCCCAAACTTGACGTACACTAAAAATGGAATAGCACCCTGCACGTTAAAAGCATCAACAACAACAATGGCAAAATGATAAAATCCCACAGAAAGGCATGCAAACATAGAAAGACATAATAAAACTTATCATTCATGCTTTGAGAAGTTCATACAAAATAAAGAGAACACGTTTACAACGGTAAGACCTCGGACGCAGGGCATGGATTGAGAAACTCGAATGTAACTTTGTCCAAGATCTTCCAGGCATTTCGAACCATCCTGGTATGCTTCCTCTCATGGTCGCAAGCGTCGGGGTCCTCACCCTCCACCCTCCGATAGGCGGCAAGTATGGTTGACTGCTGAAAGGCTTGGTGCAAGAGATCAATGAGGTGATCTCGCCTCCTTTTTGAGATCAAGCTCATCAGGTACACCGAATGTACCTTATCCTCAGCAGTGTCTAAGGCCCCGAGCGGTACGCCGGTGCAAAAGAGAAGGAGTGCCTCCTAGATCGCCAGCACGATCAGTCTCAGAAGAGAAGAGCGACGAGGGAGTAGCCGATGGTTGTACTCATCGAAGCGGCTCATAATCTCAGCGCACTGGGCATTGGTGAACTCCTGGTTCTGACTGCGGCCCAGTGCACGAATATTCCTATAGAAAATGATTTCGTCAAGACCATACATATGGGCATCCATGATACCTGAAATAAAGGTCATGAAAATTGTTACAAAGCGTCTGTTCCATTAATCACAGAAGGACAACCTAGGGCAAGAAAACCCTAAGAAGCTTCCATGGGAAGAACTTAGTTCCTCATAGGAATTAAATTCCTTCTTAAAAAAGGGAATTAAATTCCCAGAAGTTTGTTTTTCCAGAGCCAGAGCTCCTTGGGGATGGAATTAAATTTCATGGAAGGAAAAACCGTCATCATCATTTCCCTAAAGATCATCTAAACCCTAAGAGATCTACTGTTGAAGGTTAAGTGGTTTCATATTTTGGTTAAAAAACTTGAAGAAAAATGGGTTCTTTGTTAAAAAAAAGGTGTGAAACCCTTGATATGGATTTAAAATCCAGAGAGTTTTCTCAAAATGAAGGTGCTTCGATCACCATTACCTGAGAAAAAAAGGGTCACTTGAACAGAGTTAAACTCTGAAAAGTTCGAAGCAGAGAACTAAGCTCTGGAAACGAAAATTAAATTCTCAAGGAAAAAGTTCTCAAAGGAAGAAGATGAGAAAAGTGGAGGCTCTTCTGAAAGGACATGGGCATTTATAGGATGGGATGGAAAACGCTTCATCTCCCCGATTCCCTAGATGGATCCGACGGTCACCAAAGTGACAGCGTTGCACTCGCATACAGACACGTGAGAACAACGCTGTGGGGGCATTTATTTCCTGATTTAAAATCAGGAAAGCTTACGGAGGAGGCATCACGTGCTAGCACGTGACCATCAGTCACGTGTTTGCACGTGACATTTAAAAGCAGCGGCAAAGGCACATCAGTTCCCTGATCAAATCAAGGAAAAGGCATTAGAAAAGGTCACGTGCTCACACGTGACCAGGGGTCACGTGTTGGCACGTGACGGTTGAGCAGCGGCCAGAAAACAGAGCGCAAAAAGAAGAAGAAAAGCTAGTTTCAGGGGTCACGTGCTTACACGTGACCAGGGGTCACGTGGCCACACGTGACCGGCTTTCAAAGCCTCTCTATTTAACAGAATTAAATTCTGAAAAGGATTCAAATCTTTCCAAAAGGAGAATGATTATTTGGAACCGATGGGATTAAAAATCTAAAGGTGATTAAATATCACCTATTTATGGAAAAATCTTGAAGTTGGAAAGATTTCCCCTTAAAATCTAACCGAAATAACAAAAGAATATCTTTGGATTTAAAATCCAATGGTGAATAAAATTCACCTAATAATCCAAAGGTCCAGATGAATGATGAATGCAAATCAAATCTCTCAATGAAAGATTCACTAAAAACTAATTGATTCTTCTACTTCTTCTATAAATAGGAGCCAAGAGATATACAGAGGGATACACAGATAGATACAGAGACATAGAGAGAGAGAGAGAAATAGAGCCTTGAGACTTTGGAAGAATTTGATCTTCTGCAGATGAAAATCTTAGGTAAGAAAGGAGAGGCTTTTAAAAAGAGAATTTAATTCTCAAAAGAGTTTAACTCTTATATTAAAAAGAAGAACTTAGTTCTCTCTTTAGTAGAGGATCTGCAAAGTGCACATTTCCCCATGAATTGAGAATTTAATTCTCATTGGGTTGAGATCCTGCCATGCAGATCCAAAGCATAGAGAGGGAATGGAAGTTTGAGAATTTAATTCTCACAGAATTATAGGAATTTAATTCCTTTGAAATAAAATTAGGGTTTAACCCTATGTTATAGGAATTTAATTCTTTCAAAATGAATAGAACCAGGGTTTAACCCTAGTTAAGAACTTAATTCTGTCAAAATAAAAGGAATTTAATTACCTTAAGAAAGAAGAAATTAGGGTTTAACCCTATGATAGAATTCAGTTCTTCACATACATCAGGAATTTAATTCCTACAGAAGAGAAGCCGGGGTTTAACTCCATCTAAGAATATAATTCTTTAAAAAAGAAGGAATTTAATTCTTCTAAAGTCAATTATTAGGGTTTAACCCTATGAAGAATTTAATTCTTAAATAAACATGCAAAGAAGCAGGGTCACATGCTACCACGTGGCCCCTGAAAAGCTCCAAAGGGGAGGGCGCCCTCACGTGCTACCACGTGACCCCTCTTGCCTTAGTGTTTAACATTAAATTGGAACCTCTGAACCCAGTGTTTAACACTGATTTGCCTTAGTGTTCAACACTAATTGAAGAACTTTATTTGCAGTGTTTAACACTGAATTTCTTAGTGTTTAACACTAAATTAAATCTCTGTGAATAGAGTTTAACATTAATTTTCTTAGTGTTCAACACTAAATTAAAATCTCTGTCACCAATGTTTAACACCGATTATCTTAGTGTTTGACACTAATTTGAGATCTCTGTTGCCAGTGTTTAACACTGATTTGCTTTAGTGTTTAACACTAATTTGAAAGCCTTATTGCTGGTGTTTAACACCAACTATCTTTTAGTGTTAAACACTAACTTGTCAATCTCATTCCCAGTGTCCAACACTGTTGGTCTTTAGTGTTTAACACTAACTTTAGCCCAATTGGCTAAGTTTCTAGAGGCAAAGCCTCTCTTTCAATGGACTAACAGAAAGCCAATATTCCAAACATGATTGGACTTAGCCCAAGCTGGCCATAAGTCCTCAATTCAAACTTAACTGGGCTAATGGGCTCATAATATAATTAATTGGTCTTGGTCCCAAATTGGGCCAAAGACTATTTAATCTACCTTGGTTCAAGGGTACATCTCTTCACTCCTTTGATACTTGGCGTTGTAATTCCTCAACGTCTTCAAAGAGGTGACGGGTCCCGATGACCACACATTGATACGGACTGTGAGGTCCTTAAACTTATGGACTATGATGTCCTTAACCTTGACCGTGATGTCTTAAAACTAACGCTGGACTGTGGGGTCCTTAAACTCATGGACTATGATGGCCTTAACCTTGACCGGAATGTCTTAAAACTAACAACGGACTATGACGTCCTTAACCTCGACCGAGATGTCTTAAAACTAAACACCGGACTGTGGAGTCCTTAAATCCACGGACTATGCGGTCCTTAACCTTGACCGCAATGTCTTAAAACTAACATTGGACCGCAATGTCCTTAAACTACCTATTGACCGCAATGTCACTAAACTAAACAACAGGGCTCCCCTAATTGCTCTCTTGTCGGATCTAAACGATCCCGTTAAGTTGATCTTAGTCTAAAAACTAGGCTAACGTATCCTTAACAAATGTTTAAGTCGATCTTAGTCTCAAACGAGGCTAACGTATCCTTAAACCCAAAGCCCCAAACCCAAATCTAAGATAATACGGATTTGGACTAGTCCACGCCCTACGGGCGACGACATAACTCAGTCTCCGTATACAATCCACGGGCAACCAAACACAAAATAAACACACACGACATGAAGTGAAATTTCTGGAGAAGGAGAAAGTTGTTACCACGGTGCGGTAGCGTAATTAACTGCAGGGGCTTGCGCCTGCAGGGAAGAGCGTCCCCACAATCAAAAACCCCTCAAACGAGGGGGAATCTGACGAAGTCTGCTACATCGGACGCATCCGTTTAAACCTTCGATACATGGTGCCATAAATCAACTTGGCATCTTCGGTGAGGTAGACGAATAGCACCACTTAGCATCTGCCCCGAATTTCAGGCAAGACGTCATGTCCTGGCCGCCATTCGGAGGGGAACAAGTGGGAACACACTCGAGGCGGAGTGACAATGTCAAGTCAGTGGACTAAGCTGTACTCATGTCATCTGGGAACTGTTAACTGACGATAGGTATAATACCAATCAACAGTTCCCGACGAGTCTTGTCCAGTGTACTCGTAACCTAACAAGCACCTGCATACTATCTCCAGTACGACGTACTGATGGCTGTGGGACAGACCATCTCCCCTGCTGGGA
This sequence comes from Agapanthus africanus, assembly GCA_030015575.1. NCBI lineage: Eukaryota > Viridiplantae > Streptophyta > Magnoliopsida > Asparagales > Amaryllidaceae > Agapanthus > Agapanthus africanus. The sequence goes on along the minus strand of JASDDO010000031.1, from coordinate 402,095,317 downwards.
AGAGAAGCGTATGCACCAGTCTACTCTGGTGTATCGATGCCCTGTCTCGATAATCCTACGACTAGGGACCAAAATAAGGATGTGCTTACAGACTACCCAGCCCCCACTAGTGTGATCGCCATCACAACGCTGGTTGTCAAGCAAAGATCCTAAGGCTCCATCAATATATTTTTAGCGATATGTTAAAAGAAACATATACACATATTAAGATAGAAACAAACCAAGTAGTATACTACTATATCGAGCAAGACTGTCGTAAAACCGTATATATATATATATATATATCCCAAGCCTACAAAATGTATTATACAAACTAGTACTATACAATAATGGCCTCTAGGGCATACATATCTAACAGGAATCGCCAATCCTTTTCCTTTCCTTGCGGCCTCCAAAGTTCTCGTATTTGAATCTAACATCAAAAATGTACTTGTATAAGGAAACGGTTATTCCGATACGGCGAAAATTCAAGTACTATTTATATTGTATACGATTATTCCAAGCTATCCTATACTTAATCTTACTGGATTTTAACCCAAACCTGGATCGCAACAGAAAACAGATCGCGATACGTTTTAACCGTGTCGTATTTTGGAGTTTTATATACCTTTTTTCGATATTAATTTTCATATTTTATATACAGTTAAACTGAATTGATTAAACAATGCCAAATTAACCAAAATTCTGTACAATTACCTACCCAACAAACCAAAACACCAAACCCCTTCACAAACCCGGCGACACCGGATTTTTCCTACGTGTCGCCAGCCCATATCCGGTCCCTATGGTTCGTGCTCCTATGGTTTGCTCTAAGTTCGACATAAAACATTTACGTCCTGTTTAGCTGAGTTAATTGTTATCCAAACAATAGCAGATTCAAACAGAACTTAGTTGTACCTAAAATACGATATTATAGACTTGTGATTTCAAACTTAAATTATTTCCAGAACTAAATCTCTACTGTGAGTAATGATTTTATCTAAAATAACTTGTTGGAATAACACTCCCAAGATTTACAAGCTCCTTGCCTAGCTTGATGATGAGAAATCCTTAGATTTAGCTCCTTCCTTCTTCTTTCTCTTGTTCTTCTTTGTTTTCTTTAGTTTTGTTTTTCTTTCAGAAATTTTCAGATTTTAAATTAGGTAAATGATCTAAACATGAGTTATATATGACAAAAGAAAGGATAAGGTGAAGGAGGAGGTGTCACCAAGTAAGATGTGGGGTTTTCATGCAAGGAGGAGGTGTGAGGTGTGTGTTGTGCATGAGTGTAGGAGGTGTCAACACACTAACCCTTCCAATTTGATTTAATTTGAAATTAATTTCTGAACTAAAACATTTTCTACCCATTTTCCACTTACACCCTCATTAAACCAAATTTGCATAATTTCCTTAAACTTGTATAAAACCCCCTCACAACTTATGTTATTATATAACACCCTTATTATTAAAAATGAAGCTAAAATTATCACTAAAACCCTTATAACTTATTTATGTTACATATAAAAATTTTAATTTAATTTATTTTACATACATCTTATGAAATTGTCTAATTTGGTTTTAATAACTTTTTAATTTAACACTTTATTATTTAATTAATTAATTTTATTTATTTCTACAATTTCATAATGCTACAATATTCCCCCTTAAGAAAATTCGGTCCCCGAATTTAAAACTTAACTAAACGTACCTTCAAATAGATGTGGAAATTTCTTTGGCATCGCATCCTCGGTCTCCCAAGTAATCTCCTCGCGATTCTTTCCTTACCAAAGAATTTTTACAGATGGAAGTACCCTCGATCTTAGTTTCTTTACCTGCCTGTCTAGAATAGCGACTGGCTGCACTGTGTAGGATAAATCCGACTCAAGCTGTAAGGTCTGATGCTAGATTCTGTGAGAAGGATCGTGAAGATACTTGCGAAGCATCGAAACATGAAACACCGGATGCACATCGGGAAAACTTGGTGGAAGTGCTAAACGATAAGCTACAGCACCCACTCTCTCCAGAATCTCGTAAGGTCCAACATATCTGGGGCTGAGCTTCCCCTTTTTTCCCGAAACGCATCACACCTTTCATCGGAGATATACGAAGAAACACATGATCTCCCACCTGAAACTCGAGTCTACGACATCGTCGATCTACATATGATTTCTGTCTGCATTGGGCCGCCCTCATTCTGTCCCCTATCAATTGAATCTTTTCTGTATTTTCCTGTACTATCTGCGGTCCCAAAATGCTACCCTCGCTCAGTTCCGTCCAGCAAACGGGTGATCGACATTTCCTCCCGTATAAAGCTTCAAAGGGTGCCATCTGGATCGTCTCTTGAAAACTATTGTTGTACGAAAATTCTATCAAAAATAGGTGACGATCCCAACTACCACCAAAATCAAGGTTGCAAGCACGAAGCATATCCTCTAAAGTCTGAATGGTCCGCTCTGACTGACCATCTGTCTGTGGGTGGAAGGCTGTACTAAAACTCAATCGTATACCGAGAGCTTCTTGAAGTTTCTGCCATAGCCTGCTAGTAAAATGGGTACCCCTATCTGATACTATGCATGTCGGAACTCCATGCAATCGTACAATCTCGTCGATATAAATCTGAGCGTACTATGCAAACCCATACGTCGTCTTCACTGGAAGAAAATGAGCTGCCTTTGTCAATCTATCTACAATCACCCAAATGGAATCATACCCTCTGCTAGTCCTGGGTAGACCTACTACAAAATCCATGGAAATTTGTTCCCATTTCCACTCTGGAATGGGCAAGGGCTGCAACTCTCCGGCTGGCCTCTGGTGTTCTGCTTTGACTTGTTGACAAGTCAAGCATATCGAAACATATTCCGCAACATCCCTCTTCATTCCTTCCCACCAATAAACATCTTTCAGATCATGATACAGCTTGGTGGAACAAGGATGAATACTGTATGCTGATCTATGGGCCTCCTCTAAAATCTCACGCCTCAATCCGTCAGAATCTGGTACACAGAGACGAGTCCTAAAGCGTAATACTCCATGATCATCAATCACAAACTCCGTCTCCCTGCCTTGCCTAACCTGATCCATAAGCTCCAATATACGAACATCTGCGGGCTGTGTCTCTCGAATACGATCCAATAATCGAGGTCGGGTGCGAACATGTGCTAACTGTCCTCCTGTCGGGGTGAACTCAAACTGTATACGACTATCACATAAAATCTGCCAGTCGGTAGAAGGCTGTCTCTGCAAGGTGCATAAATGAGATAAGCTATCTCCAGGTCTCTGACTCAAAGCATCTGCTATAACATTCGCTTTGCCTGGATGATATAAGATCTCACAATCGTAATCTTTCACTAGTTCCATCCATCTACCCTGCCTTAGGTTCAGATCACTCTGCTGAAAAATATACTTTAAGCTCTTATGATCGGTGAAGATTTGGCATGACTCTCCATACAAGTAATGCCTCCAAATCTTCAGTGCAAATACCACAGCAGCCATTTCCAAATCATGAGTGGGGTAGTTTTGTTCGTGCCTCTTCAACTGTCGAGAAGCATAAGCTACAACCCTGCCGTACTGCATCAACACACAGCCTAACCCCACTTGAGATGCATCACAATACACAATGAAACCACCTGACCCGGAAGGTAAAGATAAGACTGGTGCAGTCGTCAAGCGAGTCTTCAACTGCTGGAAACTCTGCTCACATGCATCTGTCCACTGAAACGGAACGTCCTTCCTAGTCAATCCTGTCAACGGTGTAGCTATCCGAGAGAAATCCTGTACAAAGCATCGGTAATAACCTGCCAGACCTAAGAAACTCCGAACCTCTATAACTGATACAGGTCTGGGCCAGTGTTGTACCGCTTCAATTTTCTTCGGGTCCATACATATCCCAGCTCTAGTAACTACGTGTCCCAAGAATTCCACACTATCCAGCCAAAACGCACACTTGGAGAATTTTGCAAACAGTCGATGCTCCTTCAAGGTCTGCAACGTAATACGCAAATGCTGCTCGTGCTCCTCTCTACTCCGGGAATAAACGAGAATGTCATCAATGAATACTATAATAAACTGATCAATGAAGGGCCTGAAGATACGGTTCATCATATCCATAAAAGCTGCAGGGGCGTTGGTGAGTCCGAACGACATCACCAGGAACTCATAGTGCCCATATCGGGTGCGAAAAGCAGTCTTTGGAATGTCGTCTTTTCGAACCGTCAACTTGTGGTACCCTGACCGTAAATCGATCTTCGAGAAGTAGCCAGCTCCTTGTAACTGATCGAACAAGTCATCGATACGAGGTAGTGGATACCTATTTCGCACAGTGACGCGATTCAGCTGTCGGTAGTTAATGCACAGTCTCATACTACCGTCCTTCTTCTTTACAAATAAGACAGGAGCTCCCCATGGTGATACACTAGGACGCACAAGTCCTCTATCTAACAACTCTTGCAACTGACTTTTGAGTTCCTTCAACTCCGTTGGTGCCATCCGACAGGGTGGTATAGAAATAGGCCCCGCACACGGAATCAAGTCAATACAAAATTCAATAACGCGATCAGGCGGTAATCCTGGTAACTCAGCAGGAAAAACCACCGGAAATTCTCGTGCGACCAGAACCTGGTCCAATGGAATACCAGCGACTCCTAAGTCCTGAACAAATGCCAAGAACCCATGACAACCCTTCTTCAAGAGTCGTCCCGCACAAAGAGCAGAAATCATGTTGACATGAGTTATTTTACTGTCCCCCTGCACAACAAACATCGGTTCACCTGGAAAACAAAATCTAACCGCTTTTCCCCGACAATCGACATAGGCATGACAAGCAGCCAACCAATCCATACCGAGAAGTATATCAAAATCTAGCATATCCAGGAGAATCAGATCAACTAGCGAAGCTTTATCACCAATACGTACAGAACATAATCTGAATACGTGTCGAGCTATAAAAGAATCTCCCACCGGAGTAATCACTACCAACGGTACTTCTAACAACGACGACTCTTACCCCAAAGAAAGTGCAAAGCGTGAAGATACATAAGAATGTGTAGAACCGGGATCAAATAAAATATGTGCATCTAACGAACATACTGCAAGAGTACCTGTCACAACTGCATTTTATGCCTGGGCATCCTGTGGAGTCAGCACAAAAACCCGTGCCTGGCCCCTGCCCGCATCCTGTCGTCCTCTACCTCTATCTCCTCGACCTCTCTGAGTCGTCCTGCAAAGCCTCGACCTCATGGTGTAACCGCCTGGCGTGTAGGGCCAACTGGGGGAGGAAGTAAAGCCATCGGCGTAGAATGTGGAGGGGGTAAAGCAACCGGTGGAGTAACCGTCCCGCTATAGCGTGTACACCCTCTAGCCGTATGCCCTGGAACCCGCAATTATAACATGTGAGTAGGGTCCCCTGATCATCTGGGTATGAACTGTACATCTGGCCCTGGGTCCAACCTCGTCCGAAACTGCGGCCTGGAGTATATCTGTCTCTACCTCCGCCAAACTTTCTAGTCATTGGCCCGATCGGTCTACTCCTCTTTGGCTCCAGAACAACCACTGCCTCGCCCAACCGCTCCTCTACTCGTATCGCTGCATCCATGGCCTGCGCATACGTATCAAAATGCTGGGAGCTTATAGCCAAATACAACCGCGTGTCCAGACTCCTTAGGAACCTCTTCACCCGAAGTTCCTCCGTAGGAACTAAATATGGAGCATAGCATGACAACAGGGTAAATCTTAAATCATAATCTACTACTGATATACTTGCCGATTTATGCAACGCTTCGAAACTGCTAGCTCTAGCATCCCTTACACTTTATGGAAGAAATCTGGAAAGAAAGACCTCAGAAAACTCGGCCCACAACATCGGAGGAAAACCCGTAGCTCGCCCTCTCTCCATCGACTCACACCACTCCTGTGCAAGTCCCTCCAATCGAAAACTAGTCAGCTCAACCGACCTCGCATCAGAACATCGCAATGATCTACCAATCCTTGCCATCCTATCAAGAAAAGATTGAGGATCCTCTGCTACATCGGTCCCTGTAAATACCGAAGGTCTTAACCTCATGAACTCTGCAAGCTATACTTCCATCACTCTCGTATCAACAAGTGCTACTGTCTGCGTGGGCTGTATCTCGGACTCTGCCACGGTCGGTGCCGGATCCTGTCTCAGTACTCGAGTGGCCTCAGCTAACTGTCCTACCACTCGCTTCAATCCCAATATACCCTCCTCTATCCTAGTCATGCGATCTGGAGGAGGAGGATCAACATGCTCATGCACCGCCGGAACGTTCGGTGTACTAGTCGCCGTCACAGGCGGACTCGCCCTAGCTGTATCTCTGGTTGCGGCTCACCTAGCTCGTGTAGCCATAGCAACTGGAACAAGAAACGAGAGTTGATAAGGCTTACGAATAGGAATAATCAATGACAGAGAGTCAAAGGAAGAATAGATCAAGATATACATCCTGAGGTTAGTTAGGCTGAGTATGATAACGTAAATATGCCGCGGAACATACGTACGGTACTGCACTCATCCTAATTCACCTACTCCATCAAACCAAAGGTCATCCTAAATCACGGACTTGTAAGTCGATGTACAGCACCCTACGACTTGCGGGGAGGCGGAAATATGAAAAACGATCTTGTTCTTTGCTTAAACATCGACAACCGCATGAATCGAAGCTAAACGATAACTAACAACTATCATAGAAGTTCTAAACTACTATGTGAAGTGATTATACCTAAAGAACCGTGTCCTTCGTCTTTACGAACTCCACTTCCTCCTCGGCCTTCTCCAAGTAGTAGACGATCCACCACGAGAGCTTTACTCCAAGCTTTGCCTCTAAACTTGAGGCAACTAGGTTTCTTTAAGTGTTAATCAAAGTACCTAGATGATATAGAGTGAGGGTTATGGATTAAGTAGTCTAACTAATCCTTGTACTCAACACATGAGAGGGGAGGATTGGGGTTTGAAGAGAGGAAGCTTGAGGAGAGAGAAGGTGAGAAGAATAATGAGATGAGAAAATGAGCTATCATAATATATATCAAGCATTATTATTTATCAAGAAAAGGAAAAAAAATGATTTACAACCATGCTTGATAAATATCTAATGGTGATTCATCTCCATGAGTCATTAAGCATTTATGAAGCATTAATGACATGGATGAATCATCCATATGACTCACTAATCTCATTCAATGTATATGCCACCTTAACCCCCTTAGTCACCATCTTCTAGAAGCTTCTCGCGCAATTACGAGAATGCCCCTCCTATCCGTGAAAACACAGAAAAACTTTAGACTGTATAAATCCAATAACCGGATACTAGTAACTGGCTTAAACCAAAGCCGACTAGTAAAAACTGTCCGAAAGTCGTACGTGCGTAAACACACGTATGTGTCCGAACCCATGTTGTAAAACCATACGACCTCTATATCGTTTCTCCTGGAGTAGGGAAACTCTCTGTGTGGAACTCTAGAGACTCGACTACTACGCTGGCAGTGGGTTTAACCACAGACCGCAAGCGGCACTAGCTGTACGTAATGGTCCCCAGGTAGATATCGATAAGAAAGCCGATGAGTAAACCCATCCGAACTCCTACTGAGTCAATCTCCGTACAGTCCGGTCTGTTCGTCTAAGACTATCGCATATCGGGCCTAGGGGGGCAGCAAGCGTCAGTCCCCTAATAGCGGTATAAGTCGTGTCGGAACGAAGCCCATTACACCTTGAGAAACTACTGGAACCTACCAGCAAATCTCGCTTGCCCTGGCCAGGGACTTTGCGTAATGGCTCTCTGACACAGCGCGATATCAACCCCCAATACCGGGAGAAACGAATCCTGTCTGACCGCCACTGCCTCCAAGTGCTCGGGACTGCACCCAACTGCTACCTGTTTGCACGACTCCTTTGAGCCGTGGTAGGGTAGCAATCTAAGAACAGTGGGACACACTCGAGGCGAAGTAGCAGTGTCAATTCTGCGGACTATGCTGTACTCATGTCACCTGGGAACTGTTCACTGACGACTGGTATAAAACCAACCAACAGTTCCCTATGAGTCATGTCCGGTGTACCCGTAACCTAACAAGCACCTGCATACTATCTCCAATACGACGTACTGACGGCTGTGGGACAGACCATCTCCCCAACTGGGATGAGAAGCGTACACACTAGTCTACTCCGGAGTATCGATGCCCTGTCTCGATAATCCTACGACTAGGGACCTGAATAAGGAGTTGCTTGTAGACTACCCAGCCACCACTAGTGTGACTGCCATCACAACGCTGGTAGTCAAGCAAGATCCTAAAAGCTCTATCAATATGTATACTCACATATTAAGATAGAAAAACCAAGTAGCATACTACCATGTTTATCCAGACTGTTATATACATGTGAATATCCCAAGCTTCCATTAAGTAATATACAAACTAGTATGATACAATAATGGCCCCTAGGGCATATACACTAACAGGACTCACGTCAACTTATCTTAACTCACTACTCGATCCTGTAAGGTTAATCCTAAGCTCTAATACCAACTTTGTCACGACCTAATGTTTGGATGTGACCGGCACTTAGATTGTATAACATCTAAAGATATATATACACAACCCGAGTAAGCCGAAACCAAGATCAAAATCCTTTTTGCGGAATTCTTTATAAAAATTTAGTTTTTAAGTAAAAATCACAGTTGTTATGAAATTAAGATATAATAACAAATATAAAGTGTTAAGTTTGGTTGCATCCCTAGTTGGGATCAACAAAATACAACAGCGGAATAAAATTTACAACTTATATGAGACCAATAGAATCAAAGATATAATTAAAAGAAATATCCACAACATACCAACGATCTCACCTGTCAACTAATATACATATAACCATCTCCCGTTCTAAATTATAATACAAGGTTTAATGGAGGTTTTCTAGATATAAGGATACAATACCAAAATAGAAGGTCACTACATATGTAACCCACCTATCAAAAAATGCGATAAAAGCTGCAAAAGTGGATCTACACCGCTGCTAACCGTCCACTCTACCATGCAAGGAACTGTGGCACAACGGACGTGAGTTGCCAACTCAGTGAATATAACTAACATATAATGGTAAATAATGTAAATATGATGATCACAACTACTGAGACGAGAGCAAGTAGGATGTACGATAGTATATGGAAAGCATGAATCTGTACTACAATTCAAATAACCAAAACTGAAATATCATCATTTATTATCAACAAATTCATATTTCCGTGTCCATCACCGACACAAAACTTCCATTTCTCTCAGGCATCATTCCTCGAACGATCATGTAATCAACAAAGTCCACTATGTATCCAACTATATCCCCACCGACTCAGTCTGGATAAAACTTTAAATTCGTAACCGTATACTCACTGACTCAGTTCGGAATAAAACTATAAATCCATAACCGTATACCCACCGACTCGGTTCGGAATAAACTCAAATCAAAATCCTCAATAAAATAAAGCTTCATATATTAACTTAGAATACTCGGATGATAAACATGATGTTATTTATGAAAATTACCACTATTGTTAATAATTTAGGTATGATAGGAATCATATTTAACAAGATGAATATTTAGTGTAAAAGTGACATGTTATTATCGACGAGGTGTAGTGTAACATGTAGAGATGTGCACGTGCGGCATAATTTGTCGATAGTTGTGCAGTGTTCTAACAACTAAAATGAGGTACATGTAAATATGAATGCATATTATCGTTTAGAATACAAAAGTAAGCATTTATTTAAATGAAACTACGGCGTAACATGCCATCTCTACAAAATTCCCCGGTAGATATTTAGTCTACTCACCGGAAATATGTCGTATCTACTCAGGAATCGCCAATCCTTTTCCTTTCCTTGCGGCCTCCAAAGTTCTCGTATTTGAATCTAACATCGAAAATTAACTTGTATAAGGAAACGGTTATTCTGACACGGCGAAAATCCAAACACACGTTCTTACGTACTATTTATATTGTATACGATTATTCCAAGCCATCTTATACTTAACCTTACTGGATTTTAACCCAAACCTGCATCGCAACGGAAAACAGATCGCGATACGTTTTAACCGTGTTGTATTTTGGAGTTTTAGATACCTTTTTCCGATATTAATCATCAGATTTTATATACAGTTAAATTGAATTGATTAAACAATACCAAATTAACCAAAATTCTGTACAATTACCTACCCAACAAACCAAAACACCAAACCCCTTCACAAACCCGGCGATGCCGGATTTTCCCTACGTGTCGCCGGCCCAAATCCGGTCCCTATAGTTTGTGCTCCTATGGTTTGCTCTAAGTTCGACATAAAACTTTTAGGTCCTGTTTAGTTGAGTTAATTGTTATCCAAACAATAGCAGATTCAAACAGAACTTAGTTGTACCTAAAATACGATATTATAGACTTGTGATTTCAAACTTATATTATTTCCAGAACTAAATCTCTACTGTGAGTAATGATTTTACCTAAAATAACTTGTTGGAATAACACTCCAAAGATGTACAAGCTCCTTGCCTAGCTTGATGATGAGAAATCCTTAGATTTAGCTCCTTCCTTCTTCTTTCTCTTGTTCTTCTTTGTTTTCTTTAATTTTGTTTTTCTTTTAGAAATTTTCAGATTTTAAATTAGGTAAATGATCTGAACATGAGTTATATATGACAAAAGAAAGGATAAGGTGAAGGAGGAGGTGTCACCAAGTAAGATGTGGGGTTTTCATGCAAGGAGAAGGTGTAAGGTGTGTGTTGTGCATGAGTGTACTAGGTGTCAACACATTAACCCTTCCAATTTGATTTAATTTGAAATTAACTTCTGAACTAAAACATTTTCTACCCATTTTCCACTTACACCCTCACAAAACCAAATTCGCATAATTTCCCTAAACTTTTATAAAAACCCCTCACAACTTATGTTATTATATAACACCCATATTATTAAAAATGAAGCTAAAATTATCTCTAAAACCCTTATAACTTATTTATGTTACATATAAAAATTTTAATTTAATTTATTTTACATACATCTTATGAAATTGTCTAATTTGGTTTTAATAACTTTTTAATTTAACAATTTATTATTTAATTAATTAATTTTATTTATTTCTAAAATTTCAGAATGCTACAGTCATGCTCGCGTTGATGGCAGAATACGTCCATAAATGGCGAGATACGCTCAATAATAACGAGATACGCTAGCGGGGGATGCAGAATGAGGAGCGGCGGAAATCTCTCGCGGCGAGATATACGGAGCCGTTACGGGGGAGCTCGTGCTCCGTGTTCTCGGCCAGACTGGGATGCTGAAGAATCTCGGTTATAGGGTAGTTCGGAAACGAGCAAGTAAGCTGAGCAATCTCTGCTATATGATAGCTCGGAAATGAGCTATTGGCTGGGGGTTACCGTACTCCGGGGAAGTTTCCAAAAGGTCGGGTGCGGCCTCGGAGGCGAGACGCCGAGGAATGTCCTTAAGGCATCGTACTTATTCCAGCTTTATAGCCCTTAGGAATCTAGTGAGCTTACGTGGACGACACGTCATCTGCTACGTGTCAAGATCTGGGAAATTCCTACTTATGAGCATCATCATTGGCCCCCCAACTCTCATTCCGACCTATTTATGGGTTAGGTCGAGAGTGGTTTGCTCGGTTTTCTCTGCTCAGCTTGGTGCTGAGAATTCTTCATGGTGGATTTTCCGAGAACGACATTGCATTTGGTAGTTGTGTCTCTTTGATCTCTGAGTCCATGTACCATTTTACCGTATGCTTTAATTTTTGCGCATATCCATAATGACGTCAGAGGATCACTGAAAGGGCGGCACCATAATGGAGACGTCGCTCCGTCTGTTCGGGTCGTCGATTTCATGCCACGTGGCTGTAATTAGATAGCGGATTATGAGACGTTGCTTCCGCCTATTGGATCCGCGTGAGGGGGAAGCGCCCAATGGTTGGCAACCGCGTGGTGCCATCTGGATCATTGGGTGCGATGCTTCATTTTGGCGGGAGCGGATCTAGGCTACCAGATGGTCTTTGCTAAGTGTATAAATAGGGGGCCTATCCCTAGGAAACACATTTGCTTCGCTTGCCTTCTGACGTCTGTGGATTGCTCGGCGCTCCTGTTCTTAGATCGGATCCTCAGTCCAAATCCCTCTTCATCTCCACTTTCTTTGAATCAGGTCAGATGTCTTCTTCTGATTCTTTAGTAGATGTAGTTAGGGTAGAGTCAAGCGATGAGACTTCGACCTCTGAAGTCGAGTCTAGTGGTTCATTCTCATCTTCCTCGGATTCTGATAACCAAGTTCTTCTCCCTCCGCGTCGGGTTCGGCCCCCAAAGGGTGGCGATTCTCTTATTCTTCGTCGTCGGAGGGCCAAAAAGGCCCCCAAAGTACGTATCGAGAATTCTCGTGATGCTTTCTCGATGATGAAAGTATGTCCTAGCACCTATACTAGGGTTTTAACAAGAGCAAGTATGCAATGTAAAATTTTCTAGGGGGCTATGTCTACAAATAAGAATCGAACTAAAAGTTTAGGGTTAGAAAAGAAAGCAAAATGAGTTTATCTAAGTGATAAAGAAGAAACAACCTTTGTAGCCAAGTCCTTCACTTCCTAAGCTTCTTGTAGTAGTAATCCCTTGAACTTTTTCTTGAGCTCCACTTGAAGAAATGAACTCGCTTTCTCGATGTCTTCTTAGTCGAAGATGATCCACCTTGAGACAACTTTCACTCAAGCTCACACTTCACTAATCAAACTATTAGTAAAGAGAACAAACTAAACTAATTTTCTAGTTTAGTTTAGGGTGATGAAGTAGGTTTTTAGCTCACTTAAAATTCTTTTCTTTTTCTTTTTCCTTGAATGAATAGTATTTTAAGAGAAGAGATGAAGAAGATGAAGATGGAGATGTGAATGAGCTTGGAGTTGTAGATAAGTGCAAATGATAAAACTTATATGAGTTATAAATGAAAAGAGAAATGGGTCATGCTTTCTACTTTGTACCAAAGAAATGACTAATTCTTTCTTCACACAAATTCATTTAAGTAAATCATTATCCTCTTATCTTTAACCCTATGCAATTCTTATATACACAACTCTTGTGTATAATCAACTATGTCACACATAAGTTTTATATATTTATATCATATATATAAATATATAAAGAAAAGAAAATATCAAGTTAGCATAATATTAGCTTATATATATATATATATATATAATTGTTAAATCAACACTTGATTTAATAATTCGGTTATATCAAATATAATTCGGCTAATATCAAATAACGCTAGATTAGAATACGGTATCATATATCCGCATTTAATTAAGCTCCTGCGCATATTTCTATACATGCCCTGCTTCGTTTCGCTTGAGTTAGGAAACTTCTATGTGGGACTCTAAAAACTCGTCAATATGCTGGTAGTAGGTAATGATCATATCAAACATCTTCAAGCACGTCAGCGGTACTAGTTGTACGTAACGATTACCTAGGTATTGAACGAATAGAAGATCAATAAGTAAACTTGTCCAAAATCCCTGCAGAGCCTATAAGCAACACTTACCGTGCACTCTGGTCTCTTCGTCTGATATGTTGCATATCGGGTCTGGGGGTGGTATCGTCAGAACCTAATAACTCGATAAGTCATGCTGATGTGTGCCTATAGCCAATCGAGAAACTACTGATAACACTTACCAGTAAATCTCATTAGCCCTGGCTAGAGACTTGCGGTTATAGCCAATCGCGCATATCACAACATCAACTCCTAATACCGGAAGAGACGAAACCCCTTCTATCGCTCACTGCCTTCATGTGACCTGGTACTGTACTAAACTACCACCTATTTGCATAACTCAGTAGAGCCATGGTAGGGAGGTAATCAAAGCATGGTGGGAATCACATAAGACACTATGACGATTTCGGGTCTACAGACTAACCTGTACAAGTATCACCAGAGAACTATGTTTATCAAAGAAAATTGCATTTTAATACCACTCATTCATTATCTATTTTTTATATATATCGGTACTATTAAACAGTATCTGCTCAGTAAATACAGACTGCAGGTATCCGTGACACAATACTGAAAACTCACTCAAAATTATGGATATTACGTTTGTGAGCCGACACTGCAACCAGAACTACAAACCGATCGATACCCAAAGAGTTCTTTTGCAATAAATAATTGTGCACACAATTTTAGTCTAACACAATACAAGTGTGCACACAACTCTTTGATGCTTCGACCTAGGTTGGGGCTGCCCAAAGCACAAGTGAGTGTGATGTGTAATAAATTCTATAAGATATGATGTGATTTGAAGTATCAAGTTCCCTCCAAAACTACTGAGTATAATCCAAGATGAAATTAAGAAATCAAACAATGCCAGTAGACTTGTAGAGTGCACATGAGACCAGCACACCAAAACGAGTTAGCATGCTCGGACCATGACCGGCGAGAAGCTCTAAAAAACTGGCCTTACCGGTTTTGTTAGCCCCAATTAGTCCCATATTTGTTCTGGCTACCCCTTACAGTCACATCATCCTATTTTTATTACTTGTTTAATTTTCTTTTGTGACTATAAATACCAGACCAAGAGGCAAGGGGAGGGGATACTTTTTCTTTAGTTTTTCTTTAGAACTCTTGTAATTTGTAATTTGCTTTTCCTTTGAACTCTTTGTAAGTCCACGGTAGCGCCCCGGCCGTCTAACAGACGCCAAATGCGGAACAAAAACTTTTTACAACTGGCGCTATCGCGTACTATAACCCGGATCTGCCATTAAAGCTAAACTAACAAACTACAAAGTGGGTAGAAACGTTATACCGAATGATCCGAGTCCTTCGGTCTTCAACCATCATCCCACGCTTGTTGCGGCTGCTCCGATCTCCTCGATCTCCAGTATTCTCGTCCAGGTGGCACCACGTCGACGGATCTTTAAACGGGCTCCCGCCTCTGAACCGAGGCAACTCTATCGTCAAGTTTGCCAAAAAAGACGACCAAGATGTTGTAGAGAATGAGTAGAACACTTTGTCTCGTTACGTCCAAGGCTATGGACGAACGGTTAATGAAATTGCCAATTGGAATCGGGTAAATGGAAATTGTGCTATGAAATTTCCATACACTCAATTATCATAGTCTTTTCTCTCAAAACTAAAAATTAACAACCATAATCCCATACCAAGCATGGCCGGCCACTATATGGAGGTGGGGGGGGGGGTGAGTGTAGGAGGGGGGTGACCATTAGCACATAAATAAAAGCATGAGTCAAAGATACACCTAGTATGAATGCATTAATGCAAGTGATGAATCATAATCCATAGTCATCAACACATTAATGCACCATAAAAGAACAAAGCCACATCACCATCCTAGTCACCTCTTCTAGAAGCTTCCACACTTATCTCAAGAAAAGATAAATCCGCATTTAACCGAATGTTAAATACGGCCGATAGAAAACTGGAAACTGGCAACTTCCAAAAGTGATCCTAAAATGAATTTCAGGATAACCCCGTAATGGTATAAACATACCCGCATTTGTATTACGACCGAATACAAATGCATCTGAGACAAAGATATTATATCTACACGGTATAATACTGGGTTCCGGCTTAAACCAAAGCCTACCAGTATTATCTGCCCGAAAAATGACACGTGCGAAAATGCACATGCATTTTCCAAACCCTGCCATAAACCCATAAGGCCTCTACAACGTTACGCCCGAACTCGGGAAAGTGTCTGTGGGGGACTCTAATGACTCATCAACACACTGGCACTGGGTATAACCACTAGCACGTCAGAGGTACAAGCTGTACGTAACGTTTTGCCTATGTATTGATTGGAAGGGAAGCTGATGAGTGAACTCATCTATAAACCCTACTGAGCCTGACAGTGACAATGTATATACAGTCCGGTCCGTTCATCTATGAGTATCGCATATCTGCCTAGGGGGCTGTTCCCGCCAAAAATTTCTGCGTAGAAGAGTCCAAGGTATCAAATGGCAGCGATACGCTTAAGGAAATGCGAACCAATATCTTCCGGCCTGTATTTTGATAAGTTCCCAAAGGAGGAACTATTAAATTCTGATGGTATTGGAAGCATCTCGAAAAACCCTTCGATTTGATATATTATGGGCCTCATAATTCATCCGGGATCAAAAGTTATGATGCATCACGTGTCCACACGTGATGGACCTTTAAGAACCCGCTGGAGGAGTTAAAAACTATAATAAAAACTCAGAAAAGACCCCAATGGGGTATCACGTGCTCATACGTGACCATGGGTCACGTGCAGACACGTGATGGGCTTTTAAGGCCTCTAAAATAATGAATAAAATTAAATTCTAAAATCTGTTCCCTGATTAAAAATCAGGAAGTACCTCAACGAGATATCACGTGCTCACACGTGACCAATGGTCACGTGTTGACATGTGATGGTTAAAACAACAACATGAACAAGCGGCTGTTAAAGGAACCAATTTGGGGGTCACGTGCTCACACGTGATCAAGGGTCACGTGCCAGCACGTGACAGGCTTTGAAAGCCTTACAGTTTAATAGAATTAAAATTCTAAATTTCTCTAAAATTCTTTCGAAATAGAATTAAATTCTAAAAGCTTCTAAATCTTTCCAAATGGAAAAGGATTATGGGGACCGTTGGATTAAAGATCCAAAGGTGATTAAATATCACTTATCTATGGATAAATCTTGAACTTGGAAAGATTTCCCCTTAAAATCTAACCGAAATAACAAAGGAATATCTTTGGATTTAAAATCCAATGGTGAATAAAATTCACCTAATAATCCAAAGGTCCAGATGAATGATGAATGCAAATCAAATCTCTAACGAATACAAATCAAATCTTTCAATGAGAGATTTGCTAAACAAATTGATTCTCTTCCTTCTCCTATAAATAGGAGCCAAGAAGAGAAGAAAGAGGGATCTACTTTTTTGAGAGAAAAACAGAGGGAGGAGAATTTAATTCTCAAGAGAAGAAAAAGCAAAGAGAGGAGAATTTAATTCTCTGCAAAAGAAAAACCCTAGGTAAGAAAAAAGAGGCTTCAAAAGAGAATTTAATTCTCAAAAGAGTTTAACTCTTATTTAAAGAAAAGAACTTAGTTCTTTCTCTGGTTGAGGATCTGCAAAGTGCACATCTCCCCATGAATTAAGAATTTAATTCTCATTGGGTTGAGATCCTGCCATGCAGATCTAAAACACAGAGGAGGAATTGAGTTTTGAGAATTTAATTCTCCCAAACTCACAGGAATTTAATTCCTCCTAAAATGAAACTAGGGTTTAACCCTAATCAAGAATTTAATTCTTTCACATATCTGGGAATTTAATTCCTTTGAAAAGAAATCAGGGTTTCATCCTAAATAAGAATTTAATTCTTTCACGATAGGAATTTAATTCTTCCAAAATCATAATTAGGATTTAACCCTATAAAGAATTCAATTCTTAAAAGATCTATGTTCATGAAAAGAACTAGGGTCACGTGCCCCTACGTGACCCTTGAAAAGATCCCCTGCAAAGAACTTTGAAGCATCATCTCGTGTGCTCCTACGTGACTCCCAAAACGCAGAAAGAAAAAGCAAAGGAAATGAAAGCTTTGGACGCTCTCACGTGTTATCACGTGACCCCTCAGCAAATGCTTTAACAATTGGCGCATAGATCCCCATCACGTGCCAACACGTGATGCTCTAAAATAAAAATGAAAGTGTTTAAGACTTAATGGCAAAACAAAAGAAAAGAAGCTTTGGGCGCTCTCACGTGTCCCCACGTGACCCCTCAGCAAGTGCTGTAATTATCGATGCGTAAACACCCATCACGTGCCAACACGTGATGCTCTAAAATAAAGATGAAAAGTGTTTAACACTTATTCACAGATTTGAGGATAAAACAAAGGAGATCTGGCTTCACATTTAGGGCGCCCTCACGTGTCCCCACGTGGCCCCTAACAGATCGCTTTAATATCGAATGGATGGATGCCTATCACGTGCCCACACGTGATGGCCAGGAAATTAAAAGTGTTAAACACTTACCAACAGAATAAAATAAGGGAAATCAGGGCGCTCTCACGTGACCCCTCCCTCCTTAGTGTTTAACACTAATTGGAAAACTCTATCTGCAGTGTTTAACACTGATTTTCTTAGTGTTTAACACTAATTTGGAAAACTCTATTTGCAGTGTTTAACACTGATTTTCTTAGTGATTAACACTAATGTGAAAACTCTGTTCCCGGTGTTTAACACTGATTTGCTTTAGTGTTTAACACTAATTTGAAATCTCTGCTACCAGTGTTTAACACCGATTTGCTTTTGTGTTAACACTAATTTGAAAGCCCTGTTGCTAACACTGATTATCTTTTAGTGTTTAACACTGATTTGCTAATCTTATTCCCAGTGTTCAAAACTGTTGGTCTTTAGTATTTAACACTAGCTTTAGCCCAATTGGCTAAGTTTTCTAGAGGCAAAGCCTCTCCTTCAATGGAGCAACAGAGGGCCAATATTTCAAACATAATTGGACTTAGCCCAAATTGGCCATAAGTCCTCAAATCATCTTGAACTGAGCACATCTGCTCTTTCAACCAACTCATTGGTTCAAGGGTACATCTATAAACTCCTCTGATATTTGTCGTTGTAATCCTTCAACGTCTTCAGAGAGGTGACGGGTCCCGACAACCACACATCAACACGGACTGTGGGGTCCTTAAACCTACAGACTCATGCGTCCTTAAACCAAGATACGGACTGTGGGATCCTTAAACCCGCGGACTTATGCGTCCTTAAACACACCCATATGGACTGTGGGGTCCTTAAACCCATGGACTTATGCGTCCTTAAACTACCAATGGACCACTATGTCCCTAAACTGGAGATGGACCACCATGTCCCTAAACTGGAGATGGACCACCATGTCCCTAAACTGGAACAATAGAGCCCCCAAATGCTCTTTTGTCGGATCTAAACGATCCCGTTAAGTTGATCTTAGTCCCAAACTGGACTAACGTATCCTTAACAACCGTTTAAGTTGATCTTAGCCTCATATATGGCTAACGTATCCTTAAACCTTCAAACAGATTTTAGTCCCAAATTGGACTATGAATCCCCCCAATCAGCTTTGGTTCAAGGGTACATCTCTGAACTCCTCTGACACCTATCGTTGTAATCCTTCAACGTCGTCAGAGAGGTGACGGGTCCCGACGACCATACATGCAATGGACCACCATGTCCCTAAACTGGAACAATGGAGCCCGAACGCTCTTTTGTCGGATCTAAACGATCCTGTTAAGTTGATCTTAGTCTCAAATCGGACTAACGTATCCTTAACAAACGTTTGAGTCGATCTTAGTCTCAAATATGGCTAACGTGTCCTCAAACCAAAACCACAAACCCAAATCTAAGTAAACACGGATTTGGATTAATCCACGTCCTACGGGCGACTACATAAATTAGTCTCCGTATACAATCCACGGGCAACCACAAACAAAACAAACATCCCCGACACGAAGTGACCAGCAGGAGAAGGAGAAAGTTGTTACCGCGATGCGGTAGCGTAATTAACTGCAGGAGCTTGCGCCTGCAGGGAAGAGCGTCCCCACAATCAAAAACCCCTCAACGAGGGGGAATCTGACGAAGTCTGCTACATCGGTCGCACCCGTCTAAACCTCCGATACACGGTGCCATAAATCAACTTGGCATCTTCGGAGAGGTGGACGGATAAAACTATATAGCATCTGTCCCGAATCTCAGGCAAGGCAGTCCATGTCTTGGCCGCCATTCGGAGGGGAACAAATTCTGGTACGCCCGGTGGGACCTCTTCCTCTTTCCACTCCACACTTCATGTGTCGTGTTCGCGAACGAATCGCGGTTTGCTGTGGTTGCCTGTAGATTCGAGGTACTAAGATTTGGTGTCTTGCTCCGTGCAGAAAACAGAAGATCAATGGCTTCAAACTGCACTACCTGCAACTGCAACTCTCGCTCCGTTCTTGCTGGAGGAGTGACTTATGGGCCCCAAGCGGCCTCCCTTTTCAAGATGCCAGTGGAGCAGGTAACTCAAGCCACCACTGGACTATATTTTGGGACCATACTCCCACCAATGAGCTTCAACGCCCCAATGACATCGCAAGAAGCTCCAAAGAAGTCGGTCTTCGATCGACTTACCACTGCCGCGACCCCTCTCAACGGGTCGCCCAACTCCACTGCCTCGGTTTTTAACAGGCTAGGTCAGAGCTCCAACGGGCCCATGAAAAAGCCCGCGATACCCGAAGTTGCCATCCCAAAGCGGATAGCCATCCCGGCTCAAGCGGACGAAATCATTGGAAAGGCTCCTCCTTCCAAGAAGTCAATTTTTACAAGGCTGGCCATTCCAGTTGCTGCTCTAGGCGAGGTCCTCAAATCTGCTTCCCCTGCCCAGAGGTCTGTCTTTGACAGATTAGACATTACTTCTCAACGGGTGTCAGCCTTCGATAGGCTAGCACCAATAACAGTCTCTCCTCAAAGCAGGGGGCACGACGAAGTCACCCTTATAGCTGAAACAACTCTATCCGCAAGACACGCTCGACGTCGCCACTGGCGCCGAGTGAGGAAGGCCGGGGGCAACTCCCCCTCAGGATTTACTCCTACAGCTCCAACGGTGGGGATCGATGCTGCTGTTCCAACCGGGAACAGCTTTGAATTGCTGAACACGGTGCGCAGAAATTCTCCTACTGCGGTGCTGAAGAAAACTCCTTCACCTGTGGAGAATACTCCAGAGAAGAAGCGGGAGCAGCCCCCTCGACGGCTGTCCTCTAAAATTTACAAGGTCTGGCGACAGGTCCAAGAGTCGGTGATTGATCAAGACTATCTCCGCTGACAGAAAAAGATGAAGGTTCGGCAGGAGAAGGGCTACTCTGTCAAGCCAGAAAAAGCAACAGCTGGTTGGGTGCCCACTGCAACGGCACCCACAACGTCAATCGCTCAAAATAAAAAGAGGCCGCAAAAAGCCCCTGTGAACATGGCGAACCGTAAACGCGCTGAGCACAAACACCCCAAGTCTGGGGGCATAATGGTGCACACGGTTTATATGGCTTTCGGAAAGGAGGAAAGCCGTGCTTCAACGGGTCACCGACCGCTCACCCGATCCTTGACGAAGGCTCAAGAACAGCAACAAAAGCTTCAGGAAATGATGACTGCAATGGCCGCACTTACCGGGCCAAAAGAAAGCTCGGAGGCATCATCAGAGCAACGTCATGAACAAGAAACTGACGCTGACTACCTACGCAGAGTCCACGAAAAGAAGGACAAAAAAGCCGCAAATCAAGCGGCTAACATAAAACAAATGGCGCTTCTCTTCTAAGATATGGTGGGGATGATGATCCAGCAAGATCCTCATGCTGAAGATCCTCCGATTGTCCTTGAAGATGACAAAGTAGAGATATCGAATCTTCCTCCGGCTCTTTCAGCAGCCAAGGAAGAAACCATTTCCAAGGCCACACTGGATGACCATATAGCTCAGCAAGTACAAGCTCACCAGGCAAATGAAGCGGCTGGGAAAATTGCTAGAACCGGACGACCCTACCCGGGCTGGTATGACCAAATTAGTTACCCGCCGGGATATACGATCCCTAAGTTCTACGTATATAAGGGGACGGGAAATCCGCATCAGCACGTCGCTCAATTTATAGCCATGTGCGGCAACACTGGAGGTGATGATAAATTGCTGCTCCGCCAGTTTGATGGCAGCCTGTCGGAAACGGCATTTGAGTGGTACTCTGAACTCCCAAAGGACTCTATCAAGACATTTACGGAGATGGAGCTGCTGTTTACACAGAGATTCGCGAGTGCTAGTGGACGCACCCCGATAACGGCACTGATTAATGCCAGGATAAGGCCAGGCGAAACGTGGGTCCAATACGCAACACGATGGCGGAACCTATAGTCGAAATGCGAACAACGCATAGAAGAGGCTCCTGCAATAGGCATGTTCGTGGGCACTCTTGACCCTCAAGCGGCCATCTCCCAGTTCATGATGTTTTTCAAGCCGACCACCTTCCAGGCCTTGATTGACAAGCTGGCCCAAATAGACCAGATGGGCCATAAGCCTTCTTCTTCAAAGACAGAGCCTTGGAATGAAAAGGGGAAAGGGAAGGCAACCTTCGTTGCCAATACTCAGCAACGACCGAGCAACTTAAAGACGGTTGTCCGTCAAAACAATATGCGTCCATGCCCATCACTCGAGGAGAGACTGGGACGTCCTTACTCGTTTCCTCAGGATAAAACGAGAAGACTGTTCGAGCTGGCAGTGCGTAACGGACTCATCAATCTGCCGAGTCCAAAGTGTCCGTTGCAGCCAGGCGATGTCAACGATCCCAATTATTATCCTTCCACCAAACGGTAAGTCACCCGATCGAGGATTGCTTCGTTTTTAAAGGATGGATCGAGGATCAGTACTTACAAGGCAAGTTTGCGCTGTCTGAAAAGTGGAAAGTAAACCCACCACAGCTGCACACTCCAAAGAAAACGGACACGCCGGGGGCAACTTGTTCTTTTGTTGAAGAAGCTCCATGGAGGGTCGTACTTTCCGCCAAAACCGAAAAGATGTTGAATGATCTCCAGACATACCTGACGATCAGATGGAAAGATCCACTAGAACCCGAGGTCGTAGAAGGGATGCTAAAGCGACGCCCAACTCTAAGGATCAGTGGTGATAGCCAAAGCTCACACATCCAGCCATCAAAGTCGTCGAAGAAAAAGACCAAAAAGCCCGTGAAGCCTAATGACGAGTGCACGGACATGCAAAAGCAGATTGACGCGTTGGAAGAATACAATCAAAAAGCGCGGAATCCAATCACACGCCAAGAATTTCTCAGCCACGTCATTAAGGACGGAGATGATGACAATGGAGAGGACTCGTCGGATGAATCTGAAGATTATGTGGCAAGCTGCCAAATGATCTCTCACTCGTTGATAAACAACGAAGGAGCTCCTTACACAGAGAAGCTGGGGGCAGATCCTGAGCCAGAACTTCTAGGACCATCAGACGAAATGATTGATGCATTCCTGAACGAAGCCTGTCTTAAAAGCAAAGCTAATCGAGAGCACGAGATGGCCATATTCGAGAAAGCCAAACGCCGGCGACTAGATGAAAGGGTCGAAACACTCCCACCGGATCAAAGTACATCCGCCGCAAATAAAAGCAGGTTCAAGATGAGGAAAAGATTCGCCAAAGCCATATCGATGGGAATGAAGCTCCCCTCTTTCAGAGGAAATTCTCCCACCGATATATATCTTGATGAAGCGGACCTGCATCTTAACTTCTACTTATATCATCAGAAGATTGCACACCCTACTGAAGAATGCAATGCCTTTAAAAACTGGTGGCAAGGGTATGTCGCTCACAGGCAACACTTCAACAGGACAAAGCGCGAAGCTCGTAGACAGCGGAAAAATGCGATAGATGAGCGTAAAATAATTGCCGGCAATTGTCATAGGGTTGATCCCGGGGGATCGCGAGTTCTCACCCTCGGGAGCGACTCCGACGAAAAAGTAGCCTACGGTCCTCTCTTCATGGAATCCATCTCTGAAATGAAAGAAAAGAAAAGCTGCGAGAACGTTCAGCTGCGCAATCGCAAGCCATCCGAAAAGAATCTCGGACCCGCAAACAAGGGATCGAACAGAAAGGATAAAAGGAATGGAAAAGCGACCTCCGTCGCCAATGCTCAACAACAGCCGAGTGACCCGAAACCGTTTGGTCGTCAAAACAACAGGCCGCGATACCTCAATGAGAAGTTAAAACGTCCTTACTCGTTTCCCAGAGATAAAACAAAGAGATTGTTCGAGCTAGCGGTGCACAGCAGGCTCATCACTCTGCCGGATCCAAAACGTTCGTTACAGCCAGGTGACGTTGACAATCCTAACTATTGTCCCTGCCACAGAGTAATGGGTCACCCACTCGAAAATTGCTATGTCTTCAAAGGCTGGATTGAGGATGAATACCAACAGGGCAAATTCGCGTTGTCTGACAACTGGAAGGTGAGCCCGCCACAACCACATGCTCCGAAAAAGATGGACATGCCGGGGGTATCGTGCTCTTTCATAGAGAAAGCCCCATGGACCGAAAAGTCCATAAACTAGAAACTCACCTCAAATATGGCAACGACGGACTGAAACGTCCTTAAACTAACGACGGACCGCAATGTCCTAAAACTTGCAAATGACCGAAACGTCGTTAAACTACTATCAACCCGCGGCATCCTCAGGCTGGCGTGGTTAAAAAAACAAAAAACAAAAAAAAAACAAAAAAAAATGGTATGTCCATAAGCAAAATGGGCACGGATGAAAACCCGAAAGGGCTCCGTGAGTAAAAATAGCAGGGCTACCGGCGAGTGTTTGTGAAAACCCGAAAGGGCGCAACCTCGTTGGAAAAAAGAATAAAAAGAATAAAAAAAGAGGAAAACGGTATGTCCATAAGCAAAATGGGCACGGATGAAAACCCGAAAGGGCTCCGTGAGTAAAAACAGCAGGGCTACCGGCGAGTGTTTGTGAAAACCCGAAAGGGCGCAACCTCGTTAAAACACTTACAGGGTCCTCTCGACCTTGTAAGGAGAAACCACCCGTGTGAGATCCTTACGACTCACAAGGGAGCAAGACACTTAGGGATCCTCACGATTCCTAAGGAGAAATTACACTTGCGAGATCCTCACGACTCGTAAGGAGAACTCTCTTATGGGACCCTCACGGCTCATAAGATTTGAAAGTCTTAAGTTACAGAGATCTGAACCTATTCTTAAGAAACCCCCACAACCTTCGATACTGCCCTACAAGCGGCTCATATTGACCCTTGTATACAATCCACGGGCACGAATAAATATTTCCCCAACAAAGTCCCATCCGTGACTAGGGATATGCTTGTACAGCAAAAAACACTTGTAAGTCCTCTCGACTTATAAGGAGAAAACCCTTTTGTAAGATCCTTACGACTTACAAGAGAACATGCACTTAGGAATCCTCACGATTCCTAAGGAGAAAACACACCTACAAGATCCTCATGACTTGTAGGGAGAAATACCTTTGTGAGACCCTTACGGCTCATGAAGTCAAAAGCCTTAGCCGACAGGACCCTTAACCCTGTTTACTAAGTCACCTTTGTTCGGCATCGACAGAGGCAAATGATGATTCGCTCCTGGCAATATCCCAGTTGTAGCGATGCTGATGCCTAAAACGGTATCAAATTCCGAGTCCTTCCAAGGCAAATGATGATTCGCTCCTGGCAATATCCCAGTTGCAGCGATGATGATGCCTAAAAATGGTATCAAATTCCAAGTCCTTTTACGGCAAATGATGATTCGCTCTTGGCAATATTCCAGTCGCAGCGATGCTGATGCCAAGATTGGTATCAGATCCCAGATCCCCTACTCGCGAAAAAAAATCAGCGAGCCCAAAAAAATGCATACGAAATAGCCGAAATGATGGGGCAACTTGCAAAGAAAATCAGCAAGTAAAAATGTATGCATGCAAAATAGCCGAAATGATTGGGCAACTCGCAATAAAAAGCAGCGAGTAAAAAGAAAAATAGCCGAAATGATTGGGCACCGCGAAAAATAGCCGAAATGATTGGGCAATCGCGATTTTCGCGATATAAAAAGCTGAAATGATAGAGCATCGCGGAAAGAATAAAAAAATGAAAGAATGAAACTTTTTGCCCTACAGGTGAAATCACATCGATCCCTGTATACAATCCAGGGGCACAGATAAAGAGGGAACCATACCTTCCCAACAGGCTCCATCAGAAAGCGAAGCCAAATCTCGACGGTTCATAGACAACGTAGAGACAATCTCGACATTTGTCGCAATATTACAGACACGATGTCAACAAATGAAGCAAAGGAAGATCCCGAGCTTCAGGGTCTCGACGTCAATATCGACAACTTAGAGATCACCAACGGCGTTTCTCCTCACTCCAACCAGATACAGACATGACGTCAACAATCGACCTCAGAGTCGCAACGAAACGGAACCATGGCAAAGTCCCTAGTTCCAAATCT
The DNA here is from genome assembly GCA_030015575.1 of Agapanthus africanus. Classification (NCBI taxonomy): domain Eukaryota; kingdom Viridiplantae; phylum Streptophyta; class Magnoliopsida; order Asparagales; family Amaryllidaceae; genus Agapanthus; species Agapanthus africanus. The sequence continues at coordinate 402,069,325 of JASDDO010000031.1, read as the reverse complement.
CAATGGCCACATCTACAGCCTGGAGACCAACAACGGCGTGCCTCCTCATTCCAGCAGGACACAGATGTTACACCATCAAGCGGAGCGATGGCAAAATCCCAGCTTCACCTCAGCGTTCGTCTCGTTACAGCAGACGCAATGTCAACAACGGCGTTCCATCGTAGTCCAGCAGGATGCAGATGCAACGTCAACAAAAGACCTCACGGTCGGAACAAAGCAGAGCGACGGAAAAATCCCAGCTCTACCTCAGCATTCGTCTCGATACAGCAGACGAGATGTCAACAACGGCGTTCCATCGCAGTCCAGCAGGATGCAGATGCAACGTCAACAAAAGACCTCACGGTCGGAACAAAGCGGAGCGACGGCAAAATCCCAGCTCCACCTCAGCATTCATCTCGATACAGCAGACGAGGTGTCAACAATGGCGTTCCTTCGCAGTCTAACAGGATGCAGAAGCAACATCAACAAAAAACTTCACGGTCAAAACAGAGCAGAGCGACGGCAAAATCCCAGCTCCACCTCAGCATTCGTCTCGTTACAGCAGACGCAATGTCAACAATGGCGTTCCTTCGCAGTCCAGCAGGATGTAGATGCAACGTCAACGAAAGACCCTATGGTCGAAACAGAGTGGAGCGACGGCAAAATCCCAGCTCCACCTTGACATTCATTTCGATACAGTAGACACGATGTCACCGCAGCGTCCTTCCTCCAGCAGGGTTCGGGCACGCTAAAGCAAATGAAGCAAAGGCCAAATTCCTAGCTTCAACGTCTTGACGGTAACTCATATAAAACCGGAAAGACAATCGGAGATCATCACGCACCAGCGCGGAGTGGTCACCACCTCGACGATCGTCTCGATACAGCAGATGAAATATCACCCAAGCGTTCTTCCCCCAGCAGGATTCGGACGCGTCAAAGCAAACGAAGCGAAGGCTAAATTCCTAGCTTCAACGTCTTGACGGTAACTCATATAAAACCGAAAAGACAATCAGAGATCATCCCACATGGAGTGGTCACCACCACGACATTCGTCTCGATACAGCAGATGAGATGTCAACAACAACGTTCTTCCTCCAACAGGATTAGGACACACCAAGCAAATGAAGCGAAGGCCAAATTCCTAGCTTCAGGGTCTTAACGGCAAGTCATATAAAGCCTGAAAGACAATCGGAGATTATCTCGCACCAGTGCGGAGTGGTCACCATCTCGACGTTCGTCTCGATACAGCAGACGCAACATCACCAAAAGGAGCCATGGCAAAATCCCTAGTTCCAAACCTCGACGGTTAACCAGCAACCTAGAGACAACCATGGCATTCGTCTCGATACAGAGGACGCGATGCCAGCGAACGAAGCGAAGGCCAAATTCCTAGCTTCATGCGTCTTAACGGCAAGTCATATAAAGCCTGAAAGACCACCGGAGATCATCCCACATGGAGTGGTCACCACCTCGACGTTCGTCTCGATACAGCAGACGCAACATCACCAAAAGGAGCCACGGCAAAATCCCTAGTTCCAAACCTCGACGGTTCACCAGCAACCTAGAGACAAACACGACATTCGTCTCGATACAGAGGACGCAATGCCAGCAAACGAAGCAAAGGCCAAATTCCTAGCTTCAGGGTCTTAACGGCAAGTCATATAAAGCCTGAAAGACTATCGGAGATCATCCCACACCAGCGCGGAGTGGTTATGACTCATCGGGGCTCTCCAAAATGAGCCTAACCTCAAGTAAAAAGCGGCATGGCAAATTCCTAACGCTTGCTCTTCCGACGGTCAAACTACCAAGGAGGATTGCTTGAAGACGTCTTGTCCAGCCCCCGAAGGATCAGAGACACGGCAGTCGCAGGGCTACTCGAACAGCACGATTGCCTATCGAGGAATATATCAGCTCATGCGACGATACGACGGCCAAAACCCTAAGTACCACAGACCCTAACGGACTTCTGTCGTAAAGAGCAGAGGTTAACTGTGATGTTAGGATATTCTTGCGAGATCTGCTCGATCCGTTTCGACTCGTGAGGAAATTGATGTCTTTGCGAGAACATCTCGATTCGTCTCGACCCGTGAGATAAAGCCTTAGGCAGTAGGGATTAAAAACCCTGTTTCCTAAGCACTGGGGCCCTGCAAGGCGATCCAAAACGGTCTCTTGCATACTATCCACGGGTCACACTCTCCAAAGTCGAATCTCGACGAGGAGGGAAACAACCGCTTACGGGTCCTCTCGACTCGTAAGAGGGAAAATTCTCTTGTGAGATCCTTACGACTTTCAAGAGAAAACACACTTAGGAGTCCTCACGACCCCTAAGGAGAAAATACACCTGCGGGATCCTCTCGACTCGTAGGGAGAAAAGTCTTTATGAGACCCTCACGGTTCATAAAGTTGAAAAGTCTTAGGTGGCAGATCCTAACCCTGTCTCCTAAGCCATCACCGCCCTGCAAAGAGGTCAAGATGGACCATCTATGAGCCACACTCGCCAAAGCTACATGCCACTGAAATGGAAAAGCTACTCATGAGCATATAAACTACTTCACGCCAGAGTAAGATATAAAGAGATAGAAGGGTGCGGCTCATGGAGTTAAGGGTTTGGAACTACATCTCTTAAGAGTCGAGATTTGAGTCAATGATAAATGACGACGCTTGTGTCCGCTCGTTATCTTCTCAGATCAAGATTCTGAAAGTAATCTACCAACCCGAAACTGGTCATACGTTATGCATTACTTTGCACTACTTCACCCACGTATATACTTACATGGGCAAAGTAGTGGGGGGCATTTGTTCCCGCCAAAAATTTCTGCATAGAAGAGTCCAAGGTATCAAATGGCAGCGATACGCTTAAAAAAATGCGAACCAATATCATCCGGCCTGTATTTTGATAAGTTCCCAAAGGAGGAACTATTAAATTCTGATGTTATTGGAAGCATCTCGAAAAACCCTTCGATTTGATATATTATGGGCCTCATAATTCATCCGGGATCAAAAGTTATGATGCATCACGTGTCCACACGTGATGGACCTATAAGAACCCGCTGGAGGAGTTAAAAGATATAAAAAAAAACTCAGAAAAGACCCCAATGGGGCATCACGTGCTCACACGTGACCATGGGTCACGTGCAGACACGTGATGGGCTTTTAAGGCCTCTAAAATAATGAATAGAATTAAATTCTAAAATCTGTTCCCTGATTAAAAATCAGGAAGTACCTCAACGAGATATCACGTGCTCACACGTGACCAATGGTCACGTGTTGACACGTGATGGTTAAAACAACAACATGAACAAGTGGCTGTTAAAAGAACCAATTTAGGGGTCACGTGGTCACACGTGATCAAGGGTCACGTGCCAGCACGTGATAGGCTTTGAAAGCCTTACAGTTTAATAGAATTAAAATTCTAAATTTCTCTAAAAATCTTTCGAAATAGAATTAAATTCTAAAAGCCTCTGAATCTTTCCAAATGGAAAAGGATTATGGGGACCGTTGGATTAAAGATCCAAAGGTGATTAAATATCACTTATCTATGGAAAAATCTTGAACTTGGAAAGATTTCCCCTTAAATTCTAACCGAAATAACAAAGGAATATCTTTGGATTTAAAATCCAATGGTGAATAAAATTCACCTAATAATCCAAAGGTCCAGATGAATGATGAATGCAAATCAAATCTCTAACGAATACAAATCAAATCTTTCAATGAAAGATTTGCTAAACAAATTGATTCTCTTCCTTCTCCTATAAATAGGAGCCAAGAAGAGAAGAAAGAGGGATCTACTTTTTTGAGAGAAAAACAGAGGGAGGAGAATTTAATTCTCAAGAGAAGAAAAAGTAAAGAGAGGAGAATTTAATTCTCTGCAAAAGAAAAACCCTAGGTAAGAAAAGAGAGGCTTCAAAAGAGAATTTAATTCTCAAAAGAGTTTAACTCTTATTTAAAGAAAAGAACTTAGTTCTTTCTCTGGTTGAGGATCTGCAAAGTGCACATCTCCCCATGAATTGAGAATTTAATTCTCATTGGGTTGAGATCCTGCCATGCAGATCTAAAACACAGATGAGGAATTGAGTTTTGAGAATTTAATTCTTCCAAACTCACAGGAATTTAATTCCTCCTAAAATGAAACTAGGGTTTAACCCTAATCAAGGATTTAATTCTTTCACATATCTGGGAATTTAATTCCTTTGAAAAGAAATCAGGGTTTCATCCTAAATAAGAATTTAATTCTTTCACGATAGGAATTTAATTCTTCCAAAATCATAATTAGGATTTACCCCTATAAAGAATTCAATTCTTAAAAGACCTCTGTTCATGAAAAGAACTAGGGTCACGTGCCCCCACGTGACCCTTGAAAAGATCCCCTGCAAAGAACTTTGAAGCATCACCTCGCGTGCTCCCACGTGACTCCCAAAACGCAGAAAGAAAAAGCAAAGGAAATGAAAGCTTTAGGCGCTCTCACATGTTATCACGTGACCCTCAGCAAATGCTTTAACAATTGGCGCACAGATCCCCATCACGTGCCAACACGTGATGCTCTAAAATAAAAATGAAAGTGTTTAACACTTAATGGCAAAACAAAAGAAAAGAAGCTTTGGGCGCTCTCACGTGTCCCCACGTGACCCCTCAGCAAGTGCTGTAATTATCAATGCATAAACCCCCATCACGTGCCAACACGTGATGCTCTAAAATAAAGATGAAAAGTGTTTAACATTTATTCACATATTTGAGGATAAAACAAAGGAGATCTGGCTTCACATTTAGGGCGCCCTCACGTGTCCCTACGTGACCCCTAACAGATCCCTTTAATATCGAATGGATGGATACCTATCACGTGCCCACACGTGATGGCCAGGAAATTAAAAGTGTTAAACACTTACCTGCAGAATAAAATAAGGGAAATCAGGGCGCTCTCACGTGTCCGCACGTGACCCCTCCCTCCTTAGTGTTTAACACTAATTGGAAAACTCTATCTGCAGTGTTTAACACTGATTTTCTTAGTGTTTAACACTAATTTGGAAAACTCTATTTGCCGTGTTTAACACAGATTTTCTTAGTGATTAACACTAATGTGAAAACTCTGTTCCCGGTGTTTAACACTGATTTGCTTTAGTGTTTAACACTAATTTGAAATCTCTGCTACCAGTGTTTAACACTGATTTGCTTTTGTGTTAACACTAATTTGAAAGCCCTGTTGCTAACACTGATTATCTTTTAGTGTTTAACACTGATTTGCTAATCTTACACCCAGTGTTCAACACTGTTGGTCTTTAGTGTTTAACACTAGCTTTAGCCCAATTGGCTAAATTTTTTAGAGGCAAAGCCACTCCTTCAATGGACCAACAGAGGGCCAATATTTCAAAAATAATTGGACTTAGCCCAAATTGGCCATAAGTCCTCAAATCATCTTGAACTGAGCACATCTGCTTTTTCAACCAACTCATTGGTTCAAGGGTAGCATCTCTGAACTCCTCTGATATTTGTCGTTGTAATCCTTCAACATCTTCAGAGAGGTGACGGGTCCCGACAACCACACATCAACACGGACTGTGGGGTCCTTAAACCCACGGACTCATGCGTCCTTAAACCAAGATACGTACTGTGGGGTCCTTAAACCTGCGGACTTATGCGTCCTTAAACACACCCATATGGACTGTGGGGTCCTTAAACCCATAGACTTATGCGTCCTTAAACTACCAATGGACCACTATGTCCCTAAACTGGAGATAGACCACTATGTCCCTAAACTGGAGATGGACCACCATGTCCCTAAACTGGCAATGGACCACTATGTCCCTAAACTGGAACAATAGAGCCCCCAAATACTCTTTTGTCGGATCTAAACGATCCCGTTAAGTTGATCTTAGTCCCAAACTGGACTAACGTATCCTTAACAACCGTTTAAGTTGATCTTAGCCTCAAATATGGCTAACGTATCCTTAAACCTTCAAACAGACTTTAGTCCCTAATTGGACTATGAATCCCCCCAATCAGCTTTGGTTCAAGGGTACATCTCTGAACTCCTCTGACACCTGTCGTTGTAATCCTTCAACGTCGTCAGAGAGGTGACGGGTCCCGACGACCATACATGCAATGGACCACCATGTCCCTAAACTGGAACAATGGAGCCCAAACGCTCTTTTGTCGGATCTAAACGATCCTGTTAAGTTGATCTTAGTCTCAAATCGGACTAACGTATCCTTAACAAACGTTTGAGTCGATCTTAGTCTCAAATATGGCTAACGTATTCTCAAACCAAAACCACAAACCCAAATCTAAGTAAACACGGATTTGGATTAATCCACGTCATACGGGCGACTACATAAATTAGTCTCCGTATACAATCCACGGGCAACCACAAACAAAACAAACATCCCCGACACGAAGTGACCAGCTAGAGAAGGAGAAAGTTGTTACCGCGATGCGGTAGCGTAATTAACTGCAGGGCTTGCGCCTGCAGGGAAGAGCGTCCCCATAATCAAAAACCCCTCAACGAGGGGGAATCTGACGAAGTCTGCTACATCGGTCGCATCCGTCTAAACCTCCGATACACGGTGCCATAAATCAACTTGGCATCTTCGGAGAGGTGGACGGATAAAACCATATAGCATCTGCCCCGAATCTCAGGCAAGGCAGTCCATGTCTTGGCCGCCATTCGGAGGGGAACAGGGGCTAGTAACGTCAGACCCCCAATAGCGGTATAAGTCGTGTCAGAGAGTGGCCCAGAACACCCTGAGATACTACTGGAGTACCTACCAGTAAATCTCCTGCCTCGGCCGAGGGCTTTGTGTAATGGCTCTCCCAGACACAGCGCGATCTCATCCCCAATACCGGGAGAGACGAATCCCCTGCCGATCCACTCACTTGCCTCCATGTGGCTCGGGACTGTACCCAAAAAAGACCTGTTTGCACGACTCCTTTGAGCTGTGGTAGGGTAGAAATCAAAGCACAGTGGGAACTCACACGAGACAAATGACGACCTCAGGTCGATGAACTAACCTATACACATGTCACCAGGGAATTGCTATCTGACGCTAGGTATAATACCAACTAGCAGATTCCCGGCGAGTCCTGTCCGGTGTACTCATAACCCAATGAGCACCTGTATACATCTTAGGTGAACCAACTAACACCAATGGCTTGTGAGACCGGCCATCGCCCCTCGTCGGGGTCTCGACTGTATACACTAGTCTACTCTGGAGTATCGATGCCCTGTCTCGAAACTCCCACGACTAGGGACACTTTAAGGATGTGCTTACAGACCCCAGCTCCCACGTATATGATCGCCATCATACTGCTGGTAGTCAAGCAAGAATCCTATTGGCTCTATCATCATGCAATAGTGAACTAAAGCATGTATACGATGATAAAGACAAACCAGATAGCAAACTATCATCTCGAGCAAGACTGTCATATCGGTATAGGTCCTGCCTCAATCATTGCAATCACGTACCTGCGATCCAATAATTGACTTTGAGGGCACTATCTCCAACAATCTCCCACTTGCACTCAAGGCTAATTATTGCGATGTCGCATACTCACAGCCCGTGTGATACTGAACATCCAACTCCTTTACTAATCAGTTTCACAAAGCTAGTTTGTATAACTCTTGTGTTCGAGAAATAGCCTTAGTGAGTGGATCTGCCCTGATGTTTCTTTCTATGTCTCTCTTAATCTCAAGTTCACGGAGAAAGCCATCTCCCGAATCGAGCAATACCTGTCTTAGAATATGTCTGGATATCTGATGGGACCTAGTTCATAAATGAACTCCAAATCCAAACCTCTTAGACCGTTTTGATAACTGAACCTAATCAGTATCCAACACCATGCCTCCCACAGTATCCTCTTGGACCACCTGTCCATAATACTGTCCCTCGTCAGAGGGAAAACTATGACCGTGACAATCACTCTGTCATCCATATCACCTTGGAAGCCTGGAATGATAACTGTCTCCCGTAGGAGGCTGCCGTCATCAAATCTGTAGAACAAGCACTTATGTTCTAAAACTGTTTCCTTATGTTTCTTCAGGATTGGATTAATATAAACATATCGCATCTAGTGCAAAAACAACATCTGGTGTGGTACTTGACATTTCATGATTGACTCAATTGCTTAAGCAAGTGATATGCCAATCATGCACATCCCTCTCTCCTTTAGTCTCTAAGACAACTTTAGAGAGGGTGACTCCATCACCTGCAGGTACACCACCATGCCAGGAGTCATCTATTCTAAATTACTATTAGAATACTGTCAAAGTACCCACATTGGGAAACTATCTAAATCTTGATCTAAAACCATAGATCTAGAAACCAGAATGTCTGATATTATATCCATATCCTTTGTGGAGAAACAACTGTGTGACGACCAAAGTACAACCGATCGTAGTATAGGAATTTTACTTCCTACTCTATGTATGTCATCCAAATACCAGGACATCACACCCTACTACCTTTTTAACAGATCCATCCTCTATTCTGATGAAGTCAAAGCCATGACTGTTACATCCAAAATTAGGTGATCTTTCTCCGCTATATTTGCTTTAGTCTATAAATAGACATAAGCTACTTGCCCACTATGCTTCCGCTGCTCCCACTGACTACAATAACCCTCTGGCAGAATAATATATACGTGCACTTCTAAAGCTAGTTTAGAACGACTCTATACTTATCCTCTTGCCGGGTCTCATAGTCTGGAACAACAGTAGTGTCAAGTCTGGGTAATCAAGAACCTGCCTGTCACCGTCCTTGAGGCTACCGGAGTACCTCTCGGGTGTCTAAGGTTACCCACCATATCTGCGGAGTGGCTATTGGAATGTCAAACCTGATTGAATATATAGGTCCTATTAAATTTTCCGTAATCATTTGCGGTTCTGGAATCACTTCCAGTTCTACCATACTCCCACTACTGTTTTCTGAAAAAATCCATTTTACTGAAACTGTGGTGAGTTAAGAATAATATCACTATTGATCTTCCAAATTATAGAAAAATCAACCCTCGACATAGCCCGGGTCAACCTACAAACTGCCATTACAGAAACGTACCTTAAGTTATCCAGTGTTTGGTTTTAAGCATAAGCTGGACAACTCCCCTTACCTTAACATCTTTAAGATATGAACCATTCTATATCCAATATAGAAACATAGGCACTAATTTAATTGGAACCGGATTCAAAACATGCAGCTGTCTCCAGTGCATATCTACTTAATGGAGAGAGGTTAATCAGCATTACTCAACTTAGGAATCCATCCAATTATGAGTAACCCGAAAGAGAAACAAGTTTCTCAAAACCATTACTATCATCTGCATACCAATCACAAGAATCTACATCTTCGATTTCTTTGAAGAATCCCGATACTTGCGATACCTGGTTCTCTACTTTATTCTTATACTCACAACTTCTCAAAACTTAGACATTGTATTTCTACGAAACACTTGTCTAAAAGCTAGAGAAAATACAAGTAAACAGAACATAGTACGAGGACCTGCCCCTTTGTCCTGACGGACATTGGACAACATACAATACTCTGTATAAGTCTGCTGAGTTGAATAACTCAAAACCTGTGTATCGTAGGTTGAAAACTGTACCCAGGCGATTTCCTCAAATATCACTAATTACAACTAATTCCGATATAATGAGGATGATCACCTAATTCCCAGTAACTTACTCCCACTCATCATCTGTAAAAACCATACAGATATGAGAATGAAACCTGGTAAATACATACCCTGGAGTAAGTATCTAATCAGAAAAATAGTTTTCTTTTAACAATGCGCAGTGAAACTGAAACATTAAAATGTCTCGTAGGGGTATCCTGGTATTCCTAGTAATGCCTCTTCCATAAACCAATTCATGACTATAACCGTATATTTCTTTGCCATCTGTCCAAATCCCTTTATTTGTCTTTAGTCGTTACCTTCTGTACACCTTCGTTAAGCTAAATGGTTTTCTTCCTTCCCTACCGTTCGGCACCTGCCTATGGTTTAGAAGAAGACTATCCAGTAAGCAAAATAGGTGTACCCTCCTAATCCTAGGAGTACTCGTAACTTGAGAGAAGGTGATGATAAAAGACAACTGAATAATACCTTATTCTATTTCTTTCGAACTGGGGAAAAAGAAATGGTGAATATAGGAGTGGCGATGAAGTACGCGGTTTGGTCATGAATAATAACAGTCGCAATTTACTTTGCCCTCTTTCTAATCCCTTTATCTTGTCTTTACATATTACCTTCTGCACACCCTACTTAGGCTAATTGGTTTTCTTCATTCCCTACCTTTCGGCACCTGCCTATGGTTTGGAAGAAGACTATCCAATAAGCTTAATAGGTATACTCTCCTAAACCAAGGAGCCCTCGCAACCTGAGAGAAGGTGATAATAAAAGACAACCGAATAAACCAATTCTATTTCTCCTGAACCTGGATCCATCCTCGAAAAAGTCCCTTCGAGTTCGTATATAACCATACGATGGATCTATCCAATGGAAGTGGATGTCCGTAGTAATACGGGGTGTTCTGAGAAATGCAAAGGGTAAAAGAAGGAGCGGCAATGACTTATGCAACTTTAGACAAACCAAAAGCCAGTATTTTAAGAAGGTTCGGTCAACTTGGTCACTGAGTCATAGTCTAGGGTCGGTCAAAGGTCGCTACCAAAGAGAGAGAGAAAAGAAACATTCTGCGTGCACTCTAACCTAGATCAGAATGGTTATCACTTTATCTAATCAGGAAACCTCCCACTGTAATCTCAAATTCTCCTCCAAACCTGAAAGAAGAATTAGTCGGGATCACCCGAAGAGTAAACTAACTCATCAGTGAGAATCGGGATCCAACTATCATCGCATGATAACTTGATGGAAGCCACTCAAGTTATCACACTGCAGAAGGTATGCACATACCTGGCAAGTTTCCTGTATGTTTGAAACTCCCGATGTTTATTTTTGCCCCATTCTCTTATAACCTTGGCTTTGGTCAAAATGTCATAAGTCACATGCCAAGTTTTACCCGTCACTATCCAGGTCAATTTGAACCCACCCGCACATGCCCTTGACTTTGGCTAAAATGGCAGAACGACTGTCCCAAACCAACTCATCTATCTATGCAACAGATGAATACCCAGCAGCTACCAAACACTATGCCTTAACTTTGGCTAAAATGCATAGCTTGAATACTACTGAATACCCAAAAGAAATGACGGAGGGCTACGGCTGGTTTTTGGCGAAAAACCTTTAACGTAATGAACTTGATTTCGTTGAAGGAAACTGATAGCTTTTTATAAAGATATAGTGGCGAAAACCTTTGCTAAAGAGGTCACTCCCGGTGAAGGGATCTCGGCTCTTTCCTCGTGGAATGAGGTGCAGGATATTCCTACTGAATACCGCGATGCAAAGCGACTTGTAATCGACTATAGTAAAGTTATTACCCTGACGTAAACTTCTGCCCAAGGGGTCACTCCCGGTGAAGGGATCTTGGCCCTTGCCTCGTCGAATGAGGTGCGGGATATTCTAACTGAATATCGCTATGCAAAACAAAAGGAAACATCTTTGTAATAACACCTTTTAAAATTTGTTCCAACAACATCAAATATAGGTTTGTTTTATCCTTGCATTGATAAGAATCAATGCAGTCCCATCATTCAATCACACCAGAAAAGAACGAAAAATAAAATGTACGTATATGCCATCCGCATTCGCCACTGGGTCCCGTCATCACCCGTTAGGTTACTTAACTAACGACAGAGCGGGGGATGGACTAGCGCGGGGGTAAAACATATACAACATCTAATAGCATATATACCAATATACAATAATCGCTCCAGGCGTGATAATATGCAACATTACAGAAAAGTAATAAGCATCACAGAACAATACAGATAATCTGGGATCTCCGGGTTTCACAGAACCGCTGCTGAAACCTGACGTTCCCCTGGTCGTGTGGATAGCCTGTGCAATGAAACCTAGATCCCTACGGGTGCGTCAAGTTACCCGCCAAAACCTGAAGCGAGGTAGTCCCCCACAGCATAGTGAATGGAACACCCGGCACTTCACGGAATCCGGTAAATTGAGCACCCATCCTTGGGTCAAACTGTACCCCCTACGAGTGCGGCGAATAGTCTACCAATTCTAGAGTGAGGTCCCTCTGCCTCTCAAAGCCATGAGATACGGACCCGTTGCCCTCCAGAACCCGGCTATCCGTGCACTCCTTCACGGGATAAACCTAGTACAGAAATAAAAATATGTACAACGGGTACATCGACCTCAACCCGGTCATTCCCCAAAAGAATATTATACAACAGGCAGTGACGGCAGTCCACATATTGGACGCTCGCCCCGCAATATCAAATGTACAAATAAATCCAAACTGCACTATCATTGCACACCGCTATCCACCACGACAAATCCGCAACATCACAGCACAACACAGAACATCAACGCGAATGTCACGTTCGCAAACCCGTTTAAAAGAACTATAGCAATCAGACTCGGTTTACCGATCAAATGACATTCCCGATCGGAGATATAATGTAAATAGTGCATACTAACAAGTTTAAAATTTCGATCGACTAAATTTCCCGAAGTGGGCCCTATGTACATCTGCTGTACTGTAACAAAAATTGGACCCAAAAGAAATATTCCAAAAACCACAATTTTACAAGAAGAACCTACTGTAGAAAAATGGTTTACTGTAGCTCCAAAACGGCAGCGGAACCGCGGCCAAACTAGGGTTTGCGTGGCGGTTCCGCGGCTCTTTGGAAGCTTCAGTTGACCAAATTTCACCAGAATTCTTAAAAAAGCTTGCTCTCTTTTCTGTGATATGCAAAATAATTTTTAGACCCATTTAAAAATCGACAGAAACTTTAACCCAGAAAATTGCAGTTTTCGAAAATCCGTTCGATCGATGTTTTAAACGCGTTAGCACAAGTTAGTATAGCTTAATGGTGAGGCTCTGATACCACTGTAAGTCCACGGTAGCGCCCCGGCCGTCTAACAGACGCCAAATGCGGAACAAAAACTTTTTACAACTGGCGCTATCGCATACTATAACCCGGATCTGCCATTAAAGCTAAACTAACAAACTAAAAAGTAGGTAGAAACGTTATACCGAATGATCCGAGTCCTTCCGTCTTCAACCATCATCCCACGCTTGTTGCGGCTGCTCCGATCTCCTCGATCTCCAGTCTTCTCGTCCAGGTGGCACCACGTCGACGGATCTTTAAACGGGCTCCCGCCTCTGAACCGAGGCAACTCGGTCGTCAAGTTTGCCAAAAGAGACGACCAAGATGTTGTAGAGAATGAGTAGAACACTTTGTCTCGTTACGTCCAAGGCTATGGACGAACGGTTAATGAAGTTGCCAATTGGAATCGGGTAAATGGAAATTGGGCTATGAAATTTCCATACACTCAATTATCATAGTCTTTTCTCTCAAAACTAAAAATGAACAACCATAATCCCATACCAAGCATGGCCGGCCACTATATGGAGGGGGGTGAGTGTAGGAGGGGGGTGACCATTAGCACATAAATAAAAGCACGAGTCAAAGATACACCTAGTATGAATGCATTAATGCAAGTGCTGAATCATAATCCATAGTCATCAACACATTAATGCACCATAAAAGAACAAAGCCACCTCACCATCCTAGTCACCATCCTAGTCACCTATTCTAGAAGCTTCCACACTTATCTCAAGAAAAGATAAATCCGCATTTAACCGAATGTTAAATACGGCCGATAGAAAACTGGAAACTGGCAACTTCCAAAAGTGATCCTGAAATGAATTTCAGGATAACCCCGTAATGGTATAAACATACCCGCATTTGTATTACGACCGAATACAAATGCATCTGAGACAAAGATATTATATCTACAAGGTATAATACTGGGTTCCGGCTTAAACCAAAGCCTACCAGTATTATCTGCCCGAAAAATGACACGTGCGAAAACGCACGTGCATTTTCTGAACCCTGCCATAAACCCATACGGCCTTTACAACGTTTCGCCCGAACTTGGGAAAGTGTCTGTGGGGGACTCTAATGACTCATCAACACACTGGCACTGGGTATAACCACTAGCACGTCAGAGGTACAAGCTGTACGTAACGTTTTGCCTATGTATTGATTGGAAGGGAAGATGATGAGCGAACTCATCTATAAACCCTACTAAGCTTGACAGTGACAATGTATATACAGTCCGGTCCGTTCGTCTATGAGTATCTCATATCTGCCTAGGGGGCTAGTAACGTCAGACCCCCAATAGCGGTATGAGTCGTGTCAGAGAGTGGCCTAGAACACCCTGAGATACTACTAGAGTACCTACCAGTAAATCTCCTGCCTCGGACGAGGGCTTTGTGTAATGGCTCTCCCAGACATAGCGCGATCTCACCCCCAATACCGGAAGAGACGAATCCCCTGCCGATCCGCTCACTTGCCTCTATGCGGCTCGGGACTGTACCCAAAAAAGACCTGTTTGCACGACTCCTTTGAGCCGTGGTAGGGTATAAATCAAAGTACAGTGGGAACTCACACGAGACAAATGACGACCTCAGGTCGATGAACTAACCTGTACACATGTCACCAGGGAATTGCTATCTGACGCTAGGTATAATACCAACTAGCAGATTCTCGGCGAGTCATGTCCGGTGTACTCATAACCCAATGAGCACCTGTATACATCTTAGGTGAACCAACTAACACCAATGGCTTGTGAGACCGGCCATCGCCCCTCGTCGGGGTCTCGACTGTATACACTAGTCTACTCTGGAGTATCGATGCCCTGTCTCGAAACTCCCACGACTAGGGACACTTTAAGGATGTGCTTACAGACCCCAGCTTCCACGTATATGATCGCCATCATACTGCTGGTAGTCAAGAAATAATCCTATGGGCTCTATCATCATGCAATAGTGAACTAAAGCATGTATACGATGATAAAGACAAACCAGATAGCAAACTATCATCTCGAGCAAGACTGTCATATCGGTATAGGTCCAGCTTCAATCATTGCAATCACGTACTTGCGATCCAATAATTGACTTTGAGGGCACTATCTCCAACACTTTTGAGCTCTTTCCCTTTTTTCTTGATCTTGCAACTTCTTTATTGTGTAGGGTTCCTAGGCACACACTAGAGGTCTCACAAGGCATCAACCATGCCAATTTCAAAAATTAGAGGTGCCGAGAAACCCTAATACGGACCGTTGGCTAGAAGTTTAGGCGACAAAGCAACTAGTTAACTACTTTAACTAAAAGAACGGAAATACAACCTTTGTAGATCCGGTCCTCCACCTCCATAGCTCCGCAATGAAGTCTCCTCGCTGTCCAAATGGGATCCCGGGCTCTAGCGTCGGCTTCATCGGAGAAATGGCGGGCTAGGTCATCGACGACGATGCCGAAGATGATCTACGTCGCGGCATCACAAGATCAAGCTCCAACTTCACCAAGTCAAGAAACTTGTGAAGAAAACACACTCTACTACTTGGCAAGAGGTAGAGGATGAAGAAATAGGAAGTGGGTAGACTTTAGAATTGGATTTCTCACTCATTTCATCAAGTCACCATTGATGAAGTCTAGCTTCTTCATCTTGAAGAAGAAGAAGAAGAAGATGATAATGTTATGATAAGTTATTTTGTAAAAAGAAAATAATAAGAATACTTATCATATATCAACCATGGTCAAGTGTAGAGAATAAATCATGGTTAGTGGGAATGGTTAGGGTTTAGCATGGAGACAAAATGATCACTTGGTCAAAGCTTCATGAAGCTTCAATATGAAACAAAGTTAGCCACCATTTTCTCTTTATGCTATTCATTTTCCAAAAAGAATAAATAAATAAATAAATGAATAAGAAAATGAAAACCCTAACCAATCTACAACCATGGTTTAATCTTCACACAAACCCTAATGAGCATGTATCATCAAACATGATACAAACTTGTGTACAAAAGTATATCACATATACAATGTGCACAATCCAAGTGAGAAAACCATTTAAAAGTGAACCGATACTTGTTAATGCAAAGTAATATATAAAATATATAATTATACATTAAATCATTAAATCAACACTTGATTTAATGATCCGGTCATATCGCATACAACCGACTAGTATCAACAGTAACAGCTTATCGAATGAACACTTGATCCGATAACCCGGTTATATCGCATATAACCGATCAATATCACAAATCGCGAGAATCGAATATAGTATCACATACTGATATCATTCTCGGTCCCGCACATATCTCATATGCGCTCCTATTTCGTTTCGCTTGAGCCAGGAAACCTCTGTGTAGGACTCTAAAGACTCGTCAATACGCCGGCAGCAGATGATGATCATATCAAGCACCCACAAGCCACAAGCGGTCTGCTAAACGTAACGGCCACCCGGGTATTGAGCGATCAGAAGATCGACAAGCAAGCCCGCTCACACTCCAGTGAATCCAACCAGTAACACTACCGTACAGTCCGGTCTGTTCGTCTGATATGTCGCATATCTCGCCTAGGGGTGGTAAACGTCAGACCCCAATAGCTCGATAAGTCGTGTCGATATGAGGTCTATAACAGTTCGAGAAACTACTGGTAACACTTACCAGTAAATCTCAGCAACCCTGGCCAGGGATTTCCGGTTATAGCCAATCGAACACAGTGCAACATCAACTCCCTATACAGGGAGAGACGAATCCCCTCCTATCGCTCATTGCCTCCATGTGATTCGGGACTGTACCCAAAAACCACCGTTTTGCACGCCCTTTTGGACGTGGTAAGATGGAAATCAAAGCACAGTGGGAACCACACAAGACTCTATGACGATCTCGGGTCAACAGACTACTCTGTACCAGTGTCACCAGAGAACTGCCATCTGACGTAAGGTATAATACCATCTGGGAGTTCTCGGCGAGTCCGTCCAGTGTACCCAGTCTCTACTGAGCACCCGTATATCATCTCTGATGTCAAACACCAATGGATATGGGATCATCCATCGCCCATCCGTATGGGTCGAGAAGGTATACGCTAGTCTACTCTGGTATATCGATGCCCCGTCTCGATATACCCACGACTAGGGACCTTGAAGGATGTACTTATGGACTACCATGTCCCCACTAGTATGATCCGCATCATAGTCCAGGTAGTCAAGTACACATCCTAAGGGCTTTACCAACATGTAACAGAGAGACAAGTAGTATACACGTTAAGGTAAAGGGTAACCTGATAGCATACTATCATGTCGAGCAAGAAAGTCCTCCCTATATATGTCCCAGCATCCACTACAATATACATCCTATGTACAGTAATGGCCTCTAGGGAATACATATAACTAACAATCTCCCACTTGCACTAGGGCCATCTGTTGCAGTGGTTATAGTATCTCATACTCAACCATCCCATAAAGTCTCTCTCTAGGAATAGGCCTTCGTGAGTGGATCCGCCGAGTTGTCCTCTGAGTCTGCTCTCCTAACCTTGATCACCCTGGAGATCAACTATCTCTATGATCAGGCGATACTGCCTTAGAATATGTCTGGATCACTGATGGGACCGGTGTTCCTTAGCATAAGCCACAACTCCATTGTCTCACAATGGGAGGAACGTAGTTCATCTCATGAACCAATATACACCCAAACAGCCTCTTTGGTAGCATCTTAAGTAGCGATGTATCCATCCTTTATCGTCTAGTATGCCACGGTATCTTGCTTGGAACTCTTCCAACATACCGTCCCTTTACTGAGGGTAAAGACAATGCCTGTGACTGACATTCAGTCGTCTTTATCAGCCTGGAACACTTCCAGTGATTCTCCCCTGGATCGATTGATACCATTTCACTACTACTAGTGAGATTCCTAACATCCAATTAGATCTATCTCATAGATCCAAAATCCAGGATTTAGTAGGTATCATTTTGATCCTATATGGAGAATCATTGTGATAAGCGGAGATTGACCGAGCGTAGCATAGGAAACTCCTTCCCTATCAAGAGTATGTCATCCACGTACTCTACGAGGATCACCACCATACTCCCTACTACCTTTTTGTATATACAAGGTTCATCTACCATTTTGATGATGTCAAACTCTTTGACTACTTCATCAAAACAGATGTTCCAACTCCGCGATGCCTGCTTTATCCTATAAAGCATCTTGCACACGTTTCCGCTGCTCCCACTGTCTACGAGGCCCTCTGGCTGTGTACTTATAGACGCTCTCTTCTAAAACATCATTTAGAAAAGATGTCATGACACCCAACCACCAGATATCGTAGTCATGGTATGTAGCCGTGGCAAGTAGGATCTGGATGGACTTAAGCATAGGTACTGGAAAAGGTTTCATCATTATCCACGCCTGGTCAATGACGAAAACCTTTAACAAGTCTAGCTTTGAAAGTCTCAACTTTTCCATTTACACCAAGTAATCTTCTCAAGATATACTTGCTCCTGATGGGGATTTAACCCTTCAGATATAGCAACTAAAGTCCATACTTTGTTGGTGTACATGGATTCCATCTCAGATCACTAAGCATCCAGCCATTCTTACAGAGTCTCACTCCTGATGGCCAGCTCAAAACTAGTTGGGTCATCATTTCATGATGCAATCCTCGCTCCCACTGTCATAGAGAAACCGGAGTAACTCTCAGGTGGGTGAGGAACCCTACTAGATCGGCGGAGAGGCTGAGGTTCGTTGGAAACTATTGAATCCTTTGGTTCTGTCAAATCATCAGCTGCAGTTTGTATAGATGGAACATTTCCATTTCTACATCACAGTATTTTCCTCGAGCTTGTCCGGATTATGCTTTTAGACATAGCCCGGACAACCCCAAATCTTAACCAATTTAAGATATGGGCTCTTCCCTTTGCATATCACATATGAAGCGGTAGGCAGCTAATTTGATTGGAACCCTTATTCAATAGGTATGCAACTTCTCAAGCGCATAACTCCCAAAGGAAAAAGGTAACTCAGTAGTACTCATCATAGAGCACACCATATCAAATAGGGTGTATCTGCTCTGCCCTGACATACCATCGTGCTATGGTGTATTCGGAGGAGTAATGCCGAGAGAGAATCTCATTCTCCTTTAGAATAGTCCAGGAATTCCGTGCTCAAGTATTCTCCTCCTCGATCACATCAAAGGACATAATACTTATACCCGTATTTTGGTTCTCTACTTCTAACTTATATTCTGTGAATATCTCAAAAGGTTCGGACTTGTGTTTCAACAGGAACATAGGTCTGAATCTCGAAAGATCATCAGAGAATGTAATGAAGTAAAAAAGAACCAGTCCTGGCATGTGTAGACTGGGGACCTACATACATCAACATGTATCATCCCAAGAGTTCACTAACTCTTTCTCTGTTTCCAATAAACAGGGCTGTGGTCATCTTATCTTTGTGACATGACTGGCGAGTTTCACAAGATGTAAATTCAAACTAATTTGAGTATGCATCTAAATGTAACTTCAGCTAGTCAGGTCGCATTGATATGACCTAGTCTACAATGCCTCAAGAAGGATTCGTTCAGATCTGAACTCTTCCTCTTGTGTGTGTTCCATATACTAAGAACTGTAGTTTGATTTAGAACATTAATGCTTTTAGATAACGTGCCTGAACCGATCAACTTTTAATATAGGAAATGTTCAAAACATTATCCAACAATACAAAATTTCATCGTTTCTTTACTAATAAAGAGACTGATATGATTTTGTATATCAGGTTCGGTATCTAATAACATTCGTTCAGAATCAATGTATTGGTAATACAGGGTGACAGTGACCGACAGACTTGGCTGCAACTCTTGCCCCGTTTTCTGCCTCATGAAACTTATCACTCGTTCTCAGTTTTTCTACCCTTTTGTAGCCCTATATAACAGATTACATATCTGGGATCCTGATCCGGTATCATATACCCAGGATGCGGAGGATACTGAGAAACAGTTCTTTGTAACGAACACACCCGAAGATGATGCATCAATATGCACTCTCTTTGTTTGGGTGGCACGGGAATTCTGGTATTCCCGAATTTCCTGCTCTGTCTTATAACAATTATAAGTTGGAGCGGGACCAACGTTCCCCAGCTCAGTATAACAAGAGGGTTCGGTCAATAATCCGTATTATTATCTTGATTAAGGCGTGATATGGTCGCTACCAGGAGAGAGAGAGAAGAAAACACTCAGCGTGCGCTCTGTCGAGAATAGATTGGTTTTTATTTTATCTAATCAGGATGGCTCCCACTGCTTTTTATCAAATCTTCCTTCAAACCCTAAAAGGAAAGACTAGCCGGGATTAATTACACACTACAAGTTCGCCAATCTTTCAGCCAGGCCAGTGTCGGTACTTTGAGGGAGGTCCCCCGTGCTTTCGCACGAACCTAATTAATGTAAACCTCGTTTTTCCAGAAGCGTAACCCCGTTGACACCTTTCTAGACACCTACTTGATCGGCTAATTGTAATGTATAAAACTCTCCCAGGAGTAACTCTTACTCGCAGCGGGTATCGGGATCCAACTATCTCATAGAAGGTATGCAATCTCATTGCAAATTTCAACACTTGAAATTCCCGATAATATTTTGCCCCTAGCGTCCTATGACCTTGACGCAGGCCAACAAACCATAGTGCGCTAGTCAAGTTCAACCCGTCATTTCCTGATTGAATTAAACCCACCCGCACGACCCTTGACGCAGGCCAACAAAGTCGCACGACTACCCTAATCCAATCTGCATCATATGCAAAAGCAGATAAATACTAGTTAGCTACCGCATACTACGCCTTGACGCAGGCCAACAAACGTAGCACGAATACTAACTACTACTTATCTGAAATGACGGAGGGCTACGACAGGTTTTTCTGAAAACCTATTGCGTAATGAACTTGATATCGTTGTAGAATCAAATGAATTTTGAAATGGAGTGTTTTTGAGGCTTTTCTAGTTTTGCTAAAGGAGTCACTCCCGGTGAAGGGATCGTCGGTCCTTTCCTCGTCGAATGAGGTGCGGGATATATCATATATATCGCTATGCAAAGCAGAACTCTTAAAAGCATTCAAAAGACAGACCGAGGGTGTAGCATCTGCCAGTTATTGCTAAAGGAGTCACTCCCGGTGAAGGGATCTCGGTCCTTTCCTTATCGAATAAGGTGCAGGATATATCACATATACCACTGTGCAAAGCAAGAACTGTAGCTACCTGTTTTATTTTAAAATTCGATTCTACAACATCTTAGGTTTCTTTTATTTCATTAATCACATTAATGAAGTCCCATCATTTTAGTACCTAAACATCACAGATAAATACGACATACACTTATGCCATCCGCATTCGCCTCGATGTCTCCTCGTGCACCGTTAGGTTAGGTAACTAACGGCAGAGCAGGGCAGGGCTAGCGCGGGTGTAAAACATAAGTAACGCCTATATAATATATCATATATACTACATACTGTATCTATCACAGAACATCACATGATCACATCACAGATATCGCAGCAGAAGAAACATATGAAATATTGGATATACTAGGACGTCCGTGTTTTTAATACGAGCCAGTATAAAACACGGATTCCACGGTCGTGATGAATAGCCAAACCCACACCCCTAGATCCCTACGAGAGCGGCAAGCAACCCTGCCAATTCTAGGGTTAGGAGACCCGGACTCGACTCCTCGAGTTGGTCTCCCATTGGACCCCAGAACCCGGTTACTTGTGCTCCCCTCCTTGGGTCTATCCTAATGCGGAAAAGTAAATAATATACAAAAGGTGACATCTTCCGCAACCTGGAAGTGCCACAAATAAAAGAATATTACATACAAGTTTTTACATGAATGAAAATGAAAAACACTCATCTCACATAAAACCCCCCGGCTATTCAAACACGACGATCCAATATAACATATCCAGCAACACATAACATCACATGTCATCAACGTAAGTAAATATGTGCATCCCAATTGTCGTTGACATATAGCAACCAAACCGGCGATATCACATAGTACACTTACGGTCACAGAAAAGAAAGTGTAAAACTATAACAGTTGGAATCCGCAATCACTTCAGACATCGCATGCCGGACCAAATGAATTTCTTAGACATCGCATGCCTAACAATTATAAACCCCGCATTTTAGTCTCATTATCGAAAACACTTTTCAATACCAAGTCGGGCAATTCAACAAGATTGCCGACATCCTGATCGAATGCTCGTCACAAACTTCAGTAGGCGGCCGCACCCTCGATACCGTCGACGAAGTGCACCAAGGCGGAACACCGCTGCCGCGAGCACCCGAACGGATGCTTTCGGCGACGGGGTTCTCCTACAGTCACTTGGTCGGGGCTATGGAGTGAGGCTGTCTATTAAGTTTATCCGGCGAGTATCCGCGTACGCTACGTGATTGCGACGGACTTTTGATCACATCAAAATTCCGTGGCAACCGATCAAGTGAGACTAAAGTGCTACGTTTATAACATTCATTCAGTTATCACGTAACTTATTGTGAATTCCAATTATTGTATCCCATTCCGGATAAGCAGAAAATGTTAAACTTTCCGATCGAACAATCGAACACCCAAGTTTTTCCGATACAATCCAACACATGAAATAAGTCTAACAACATTCAGTTCGTACCTCAGTACCAACGGTCCAGCCGTAGAAGGGTCAAGCCAACGCCTCACATGTGGCACGCCGTACTGCCCCAAACCCGAAGGTTCAAAGAGCAGTTCAAGACGGTCACATAATCGAGTTAAGGTTTGTTGTCTTCTAGAGGGACCATCGAGTTACTTGCACTACTTAGAATGTCTTTAAACCACGGAAAAATCCAACACTTGGAAATTTCCCGACAGGGGAAAAATTGGGTATTTATATCCGGTCGAAACTTTTAACATATTCATAAATTACCCGGAAAAACACATAGACAAAATTTGACAATCCGATCGAAACACCGAATCCCCAAAACAACCCCAGAAAATTCAACTCTTGAATGATATTTAAAAATTCCCATAAAATCCAACATCAGAAAATAGGAGTTACTGTGCAAACATTACAGTGAGATACGACCGTACGGCCGCGGAACCGCCGCATGAGCCTTGCTCATGCCGTGGAACCGCGGCGGTTTAGATGAATTAGGATCTCGTCTTGCACCATAACTCTTAGATCTTCCTGCTGAATTTTTTAGCAATTTTAAATCTGGAAAAAACCCAGTTTTTAGAAAAAGTCCAGAGAGCATGGAAATTTTGGGGTTTCGGTTCGTTCGGACTTCAAACTCTGTCTAGACTTCGCCTAAGGCTCTAGCTAGTCTCTGATACCACTGTAGGGTTCCTAGACACACACTAGAGGTCTCACAAGGCATCAACCATGCCAATTTCAAAAATTAGAGTTGCTGAGAAACCCTAATACGGACCGTTGGCTAGAAGTTTAGGCGACAAAGCAACTAGTTAACTACTTTAACTAAAAGAACGGAAATACAACCTTTGTAGATCCGGTCCTCCACCTCCATAGCTCCGCAATGAATTCTCCTCGCTGTCCAAATGGGATCCCGGGCTCTAGCGTCGGCTTCATCGGAGAAATAGCGGGCTAGGTCATCGACGACGATGCCGAAGATGATCTACGTCGAGGCATCATAAGATCAAGCTCCAACTTCACCAAGTCAAGAAACTTGTGAAGAAAACACACTCTACTACTTGGCAAGAGGTAGAGGATGAAGAAATAGGAAGTGGGTAGACTTTAGAATTGGATTTCTCACTCATTTCATCAAGTCACCATTGATGAAGTCTAGCTTCTTCATCTTGAAGAAGAAGAAGAAGAAGAAGATGATAATGTTATGATAAGTTATTTTGTAAAAAGAAAATAATAAGAATACTTATCATATATCAACCATGGTCAAGTGTAGAGAATAAATCATGGTTAGTGGGAATGGTTAGGGTTTAGCATGGAGACAAAATGGTCACTTGGTCAAAGCTTCATGAAGCTTCAATATGAAACAAAGTTAGCCACCATTTTCTCTTTATGCTATTCATTTTCCAAAAAGAATAAATAAATAAATAAATGAATAAGAAAATGAAAACCCTAACCAATCTACAACCATGGTTTAATCTTCACACAAACCCTAATGAGCATGTATCATCAAATATGATACAAACTTGTGTACAAAAGTATATCACATATACAATGTGCACAATCCAAGTGAGAAAACCATTTAAAAGTGAACCGATACTAGTTAATGCAAAGCAATATATCAAATATATAATTATACATTAAATCATTAAATCAACACTTGATTTAATGATCCGGTCATATCGCATACAACCGACTAGTATCAACAGTAACAACTTATCGAATCAACACTTGATCCGATAACCCGGTTATATCGCATATAACCGATCAATGTCACAAATCGCGAGAATCGAATACAGTATCACATACTGGTATCATTCTCGGTCCCGCACATATCTCATATGCGCTCCTATTTCGTTTCGCTTGAGCCAGGAAACCTCTGTGTAGGACTCTAAAGACTCGTCAATACGCCGGCAGCAGATGATGATCATATCAAGCACCCACAAGCCGGAAGCGGTCTGCTAAACGTAACGGACACCCGGGTATTGAGCGATCAGAAGATCGACGAGCAAGCCCGCTCACACTCCAGTGAATCCAACCAGTAACACTACCGTACAGTCCGGTCTGTTCGACTGATATGTCGCATATCTCGCCTAGGGGTGGTAAACGTCAGACCCCAATAGCTCGATAAGTCGTGTCGATATGAGGTCTATAACAGTTCGAGAAACTACTGGTAAAACTTACCAGTAAATCTCAGCAACCCTGGCCAGGGATTTCCGGTTATAGCCAATCGAACACAGTGCAACATCAACTCCCTATACCGGGAGAGACGAATCCCTTCCTATCGCTCATTGCCTCCATGTGATTCGGGACTGTACCCAAAAACCACCGTTTTGCACGCCCTCTTGGACGTGGTAAGATGGAAATCAAAGCACAGTGGGAACCACACAAGACTCTATGACGATCTCGGGTCAACAGACTACTCTGTACCAGTGTCACCAGAGAACTGCCATCTGACGTAAGGTATAATACCATCTGGGAGTTCTCGGCGAGTCCGTCCAGTGTACCCAGTCTCTACTGAGCACCCGTATATCATCTCTGATGTCAAACACCAATGGATATGGGATCATCCATCGCCCATCCGTATGGGTCGAGAAGGTATACGCTAGTCTACTCTGGTATATCGATGCCCCGTCTCGATATACCTACGACTAGGGACCTTGAAGGATGTACTTATGGACTACCATGTCCCCACTAGTATGATCCGCATCATAGTCCAGGTAGTCAAGTACACATCCTAAGGGCTTTACCAACATGTAACAGAGAGACAAGTAGTATACACGTGTAAGTGTACGCTAGCGCCCCGGCCGTCTACAGACACCATAATGCGGAATAAAACTTTTAAACTGGCGCTATCGTATACTTTAACCCGGATCTGCCATTATTGCTAAACTAACAAACTGTAAAGAGTGTAGAAATGTTATACCGAACGATCCGAGTCCTTCGTTCTTCAACCATCATCCCACGCTCCGTTGCGGCTGCTCCGAACTCGTCGATCTCCGATCTCCTCGTCGAGGTGGCACCACATGATCGGTTCTTTAAACGGGCTCCCGCCTCTGACTCGAGGCAACTCGATCGTCAAGTTTGCTAAAAGAGACGACAAAGATTGATGTAGAGAATGAGTAGATGACTTTGTCTCACTTCGTCCAAATCCGTGGACGATCGGTTAATGAAGTTGCCGTGGAAATCGGGTGATGGAATGAAATAGACTGTGAAATTCCATACACCGATAAAACCTATCATAATCTTTTCTAGCAATGAAAACTCAAGTGAGAGAGTGAGAATGAGGAGAGAGAGAGGGCAAGCCATATATAGCAAGAGGGAGGTGACCGTAGGAGAAGGGGGTGACCTTAAGCAAAAGCTTCTCACTTCTAAATATCTTTAAGAAAACAAGAAGCTTTAATGATAAAGGATGAATCACTTAAACACCTCATCAAGCATTAATGAACCATTAAATGCAACCAATGAAAACTTAACACCAATTAATCCTAGTCACCTCATCTAGAACCTTCTAGAAGCTTCCACACTCATCTCAAGAAAAGATAAATCCGTCTTTAACCGAATGTTAAAAGACGGCTGATAGAAAACTGGAAACTGGCAACTTCCAAAAGTGATCCTGAAACGCCTTTCAGGATAACCCCGAAACTGTATAAATATACCCGCATTTGTATTACGACCGAATCCAAATGCAACTGAGACAAAGATATTATACCTACTCAATATAATACTCGGATCCGGCTTAAACCAAAGCCGACCAGTATTATCTGCCCGAAAAATAACACGTGCGTAAACGCACGTGCATTTTCCGAACCCTGCCATAAAACCATACGGCCTCTACAACGTTTCGCCCGAACTTGGGAAACTGTCTGTGGGGGACTCTAATGACTCGTCAGCACCATGGCAGTGGGTTTAACCACAAACCGTCAGCGGCACTAGCAATGCGTAACGGCTGCCCATGGACTGACCTCAAGGGAAGCTGATGAGCAAACTCAAGGGAGGCCGATGAGCGAACTCATCCAGAAACCCTACTGAGCCTAACAGTGACAATGTATATACAGTCCGGTCCGTTCGTCAATGAGTATCGCATATCCGCCTAGGGGGCTAGTAACGTCAGACCCCCAAAAGCAGTATAAGTCGTGTCGGAGTATAGCCCAATAACACCCTGAGATACTACTGGAGTACCTACCAGTAAATCTCCTGCCATGGCCATGGACTTTGTGTAATGGCTCTCCTAGACACAGCACGACCTCGCCCCCAATACCGGGAGAGACGAATCCCCTGCCGATCCGCTCACGTGCCTCCATATGGCTCGGGACTGTACCCAAAAACTACCTGTTTGCACGACTCCTTTGAGCCGTGGTAGGGTAGAAATCAAAGCACAGTGGGAACTCACACGAGACAAATGACGACCTCAGGTCGATGAACTAACCAGTACACATGTCACCAGGGAACTGCTATCTGACGGTAGATATAATACTAACTAGCAGATTCCCGGCGAGTCCTGTCCGGTGTACTCATAACCCAATGAACACCTGTATACATCTTAGGTGATCCAACTGACACCAGTGGCTTGTGAGACCGGCCACCGCCCCTCGTCGGGGTCTCGACTGTACACACTAGTCTACTCCGGAGTATCGATGCCCTGTCTCGAAACTCCCACGACTAGGGACCACAATTAAGGATATGCGTATAAACTACCCAACTCTCACGTATATGATCGCCATCATACTGTTGGTAGTAAATCAAGATCCTAAGGGCTCTATCAAAGTGTAACATGCAATCAGTCACCTAAACATGTACACGACTGATAAAGGCAAACCAGATAGCATACTATCATCTCGAGTAAGACTGTCCTTCCGGGATAGGTCCTCCGCAATCATTGCAATCACGTACCTGCGATCCAATAATTGACTATGAGGGCACTATCTCCAACAATCTCCCACTTACACTCAAGGCTAATATTGCGATGTCGACTACTCACAGCCCGTGTGAAACCGAACATCCAACTCCTCTACTAATCAGTTTCACAAAGCCCGTTTGTAAAACTATTGTGTTCGAGAAATAGCCTCAGTGAGTGGATCCGCCTAGAAGTATCTTTCTATATCTCTCTTAATCTCAAGTTCGCGGAGAAAGCCATCTCCCGAATCGAGTAATACCTGTCTTAGAATATATCTGGATATCTGATGGGACCTGGTTCATAAATGAACTCCAAATCCAAATATCTTAGACTGTATCGATCACTGAACCTAATCAGTATCCGGCACCATGCCACCCACAGTATCCTCTTGGACCACCTGTCCATAATACTGTCCCTCTTCGTCAGAGGGAAAAACTATAACTCTGACAATCACTCTGTCAACCATGTCATCTTTGAAGCCTGGAATGATAACCGTCTCCCGAAGGAGGCTGCCGTCATCAAATCCGTAGAACATGCACCTATGTTCTATAACTGCTTCCTTATGTTTCTCCAGGATTGGATTAATACAAACTTATTGCATCTAGTGCAAAACCAACATTTGGTGTGGTACTTGACATCTCATGATTGACTCAATTGCCTAAGCAAGTGATCTGCCAATCATGCACATCCCTCTCCCCTTTAGTCTGTACGACACCTTTAGAGAGGGTGACTCCATCACCTGCAGGTACACCACCATGCTAGGAGTCAACTATTCTAAAAACCATTAGAATATCTGTCAAAGTACCCACATTGGAAAACTACCCAAATCCAGATCTAAAACCATAGATCTAGAAACCAGAATGTCAAATATTATATCCATATCCTGTCTGGAGAAACAACTGTGTGACGACCACAGTACAACCAATCGTAGTATAGGAATTTTACTTCCTACTCTGTGTATGTCATCCAGATACCATGACATCACACCCTACTACCTTCTTAACAGATCCATCCCCTATTCTGATTGAAGTCAAACCCATGACTGTCACATCAAAATTAGATGATCTATCTCCGCTATAACTGCTCTAGTCTATAAATAGACATAAGCTACTTGCCCACCATGCTTCCGTTGCTCCCACTGACTACGACAACCCTCCTACCGGGTCTCATAACCTGGAACAATAGTAGTGTCAAGTCTGGGTAGATAAGAACCTCCCTGTCACCGTCTCTGAGGCTACCGAAGTACCTCTTGGGCGTCTGAGGTTACCTACCATACCTGCGGAGTGGCTATTGGAATGTCAAACCTGATTGAATGTATAGGTCCTATTAAATTTTTCCGTAATCGTTCGCGGTTCTGGAATCACTTCCAGTTCTACCATACTCCCACTACTGTTTTCTGAAAAAGATCCATTTTTACTAAAACTGTGGCGAGTCAAGAACAATATCACTATTGATCTTGCAAATGGTAGAATATCAACCCTCGTCATAGCTAGGGTCAACCCACAAACAGCCATTACAGAAACATGCCCTGAGTTATCCAGTGTCTGGTTTTAATCATAAGCTGGACAACTCCCCGTACCTTAATATCTTTTAAGGTACGAACTATTCTATATCCAATATAGAAACTTTGGCACTTATTTAATTGGAACCAAGATTCAATCCATGCAGCTGTCTCCAGTGCATATCAACTTAATGGAAAGAGGCTAATCAGCATTACTCAACTTAGGAATCCATCCAATTATGAGTAACCTGAAAGAGAAACACGTTTCTCTAAACCATCACTATCATCTGAATACCAATCACAAGAATCTACATCTTCGATCTCTTTGAAGAATCCCGATACTTGTGATACCTGGTTCTCTACTTTATTCTTATACCTACAACTTCTCAAAACTTAGACCTTGTATTTCTACGAAACACTTGTCTAAATACTAGAGAAGTTATAAGTAAACAGAACATAGTACGAGGACCTACCCCTTTGTCCTGATGGACACTTGGACAACATACAATACTCTGTATAAGTCCGCTGAGTTAAACAACTCAAAAACTTGTGCGTCGTAGGTTGAAAACTGTATCCTGGCGATTTCCTCAAATATCACCAATTACAACGAATTCCGATATAATGAGGATGATCACCTAATTCCAAATATCTTACTCCCACTCATCATCTGTAAAACCATACAGATATGAGAATGAAACCTGTTAAATACATACCCTTGGAGTAAGTGTCTAATCGGGAAAACAGTTTTTCTTTAACAATGCACTGAAACATGAAAATGTTTCGTAGGGGTATCCTGGTATTCATAGCAATGCCTCTTCCATAATCCAATTCATGACTTCAACCGTATACTTTATTGCCATCTCTCCAAATCCCTTTATATGTCTTTAGTCGTTACCTTCTGTACACCATCGTTAGGCTAAATGGTTTTCTTCCTTCCCTACCGTTCGGCACCAGCCTATGGTTTGGAAGAAGACTATCCAGTAAGCATAATAGGTGTACCCTCCTAAACCAAGGAGTACTCGCAACTGAGAGAAGGTGACGATAAAAGACAACTGAATAATACCTTATTCTTTTAAAGGTGAAATAGGAGCGGCGATGAAGTACGCGGTTTTGGTCGTGAATGATATCAGTCGCAATTTACTTTGCCCTCTTTCTAATCCCTTTATTTTGTCTTTACATATTACCTTCTGCACACCCTACTTAGGCTAATTGGTTTTCTTCATTCCCTACCTTTCGGCACCAGCCTATGGTTTGGAATAAGACTATCCAATAGGCGTAATAAGTGTACTCTCCTAAACCAAGGAGCTCTCGCAACCTGAGAGAAGGTGATAATAAAAGACAACTAAATAAACCAATTCTATTTCTCCTGAACCTGGATCCATCCTCGAAGAAGTTCCTTCGAGTTCGTATATAACCATACGATGGATCTATCCAATGGAAGTGGATATCCGTAGTAATACGGGTGTTCTGAGAAATGCAAAGGGTAAAAGAAGGAGTGGCAATGACTTATGCAACATAGACAATCCAAAAGCCAGTATTTTAAGAAGGTTCGGTCAACCTGGTCACTGAGTCATAGTTTAGGGTCGGTCAAAGGTCGCTGCCAAAGAGAGAGAGAAAAGAAACACTCTGCGTGCACTCTAACCTAGATCAGAATGGTCATCATTTTATCTAATCCGGAAACCTCCCACTGTCCTGTCAAATTCTCCTCCAAACCTAAAGAAGAATCAATCGGGATCACCCGAAGAGTAAACCAACTCATCAGTGGGAATCAGGATCCAACTCTCATCGCATGATAACGTAATGGAATGCATCCACGTTACTCATACTCCAGAAGGTATGCGCATACTTGGCAAGTTTCAGTTTCTTTAGAAACTCCCGATATTGTTTTTGCCCCATGCTCTTATAACCTTGGCGTTGGTCAAAATGTCATAAGTCACATGCCAAGTTCTACCCGTCACTATCTTGCCAATTTGAACCCACCCACACATGCCCCTGACGTTGGCCAATCGGCAGAACGACTGTCCCAAACTAACTCATCTATCTATGCAACAATTGAATACCCAGCAGCTACCAAACACTATGCCTTGGCGTTGGTCAAAATACGTAGCTTGAATACTACTGAATACCCAAAAGAAGTGACGGAGGGCTACGACTGGTTTTTGGCGAAAAACCTTTAGCGTAGTGAACTTGATATCGCTGAAGGAACCTGATAGCTTTTTAAAATATAGTGGCGAAAACCTTTTGCTAAAGAGGTCACTCCCGGTAAAGGGATCTCGGCTCTTTCCTCCTGGAATGAGGTGCAGGATATTCCACTGAATACCGCTATGCAAAGCAACTTGTAATCGACTATAGTGAAGTTATTACCCTGACGCAAACTTCTGTCCAAGGGGTCTTTCCCGGTGAAGGGATATCAGCCCTTGCCTCGTCGAATGAGGTGCTGGATATTCACACCGAATACCGCTATGCATAACAAAAGAAAACGTCTTTGCAATAACACCTTTTAAATTGTTCCAACAACTAAAACAGGTTTGTTTTACTTTGCATTGATCAGAATCAACGCAGTCCCATCATTAAATCACACCAGAAAAGAACGAAAATAAAATGTACGTATATGCCATCCGCATTCGTCACTGGGTCCCGTCATCACCCGTTAGGTTACTTAACTAACGACAGAGCGGGGACTGGACTAGCGCGGGTGTAAAACATATACAACATCTAATAGTATATAAACCAATATACATAATCGCTCCAGGCGTGATAATATGCAACATTACAGAAAAGTAATAAGCATCACAGAACAATACAGATAATCTGGGATCCCCGAGTTTCACAGAGCCGCTGCTGAAACTCGACGTTCCCATGTCGTGTGGATAGCCTGTGCAATGAAACCTAGACCCCTACGGGTGCGGCAAGTTACCTGCCAAAACCTGAAGCGAGGCAGTCCCCCGCAGCATAGTGAATGGAACACCCGGCACTTCACGGAATCCGGTAAATTGAGCACCCCTCCTTGGGTCAACCTGTACCCCCTACGAGTGCGGCGAATAGTCTGCCAATTCTAGAATGGGGCCCCTCTGCCTCCCAAAGCCATGAGATGCGGACCCGTTGCTTCTCAGAACCCGGCTATCCGTGCACTCCGTCTCGGGGCAAAACCTAGTACAGTAATGAAAAATAGTACAATAGGTACATCGACCGCAACCTGGTCGTGCCCCAAAAGAATATTATACAACAGGCAGTGACGGCAGTCCACATGTTGGACGCTCGCCCCGCAATATCAAATGTACAAATAAACACAAACTGTACTACCATTGCACACTGCTATCCACCACGACAAATCCGCAACATCACAGCACAACACAGAACATCAACGCGAATGTCACGTTCGCAAACCCGTCTAAAAGAACTATAGCAATCAAACGCGGTTTACCGATCAAATGACATTCCCGGTCGGAGATATAATGTAAGCACTGTAAACTAACGTGTTTAAATTTCGATCGACCAAAGACCAAAAATCAAAAAGTGGGCCCCACTGCTTACTGGTGAACAGTAACAAAACCTGGGCCAAAACGATATTTACCAAAAACCCCAAAATCCAACAGAGAAGCCACTGGAAAAATTTGGGAGCACGAGCTCACCACGTGGCCGCGGATGCGCGGCCAAACCATGGGTTTGGCCGCGTTTCCGCGGCTGCTTGGAGGAGTCACGTGCCCAAATTTTGTCGTGATTCTTAGAAAAGCCTGCACAGATTTTTAAGACATACAGAATTAATTTTTGAGACCATTTAAAATCAACAGAACTGTCAAGCTAGGAATTTTGTAGTTTTCGATTTCCGGTCAGATCGATGTTTTAAACGCGTTAGCACAAGTTAGTATAGCAAAATGGTGAGGCTCTGATACCACTGTAAGTGTACGCTAGCGCCCCGGCCGTCTACAGACACCATAATGCGGAATAAAACTTTTAAACTGGCGCTATCGTATACTTTAACCCGGATCTGCCATTATTGCTAAACTAACAAACTGTAAAGAGTGTAGAAATGTTATACCGAACGATCCGAGTCCTTCGTTCTTCAACCATCATCCCACGCTCTGTTGCGGCTGCTCCGAACTCGTCGATCTCCGATCTCCTCGTCGAGGTGGCACCACATGATCGGTTCTTTAAACGGGCTCCCGCCTCTGACTCGAGGCAACTCGATCGTCAAGTTTGCTAAAAGAGACGACAAAGATTGATGTAGAGAATGAGTAAATGACTTTGTCTCACTTCGTCCAAATCCGTGGACGATCGGTTAATGAAGTTGCCGTGGAAATCGGGTGATGGAATGAAATAGACTGTGAAATTCCATACACCGATAAAACCTATCATAATCTTTTCTAGCAATGAAAACTCAAGTGAGAGAGTGAGAATGAGGAGAGAGAGAGGGCAAGCCATATATAGCAAGAGGGAGGTGACCGTAGGAGAAGGGGGTGACCTTAAGCAAAAGCTTCTCACTTCTAAATATCTTTAAGAAAACAAGAAGCTTTAATGATAAAGGATGAATCACTTAAACACCTCATCAAGCATTAATGAACCATTAAATGCAACCAATGAAAACTTAACACCAATTAATCCTAGTCACCTCATCTAGAACCTTCTAGAAGCTTCCACACTCATCTCAAGAAAAGATAAATCCGTCTTTAACCGAATGTTAAAAGACGGCTGATAGAAAACTGGAAACTGGCAACTTCCAAAAGTGATCCTGAAACGCCTTTCAGGATAACCCCGAAACTGTATAAATATACCCGCATTTGTATTACGACCGAATACAAATGCAACTGAGACAAAGATATTATACCTACTCAATATAATACTCGGATCCGGCTTAAACCAAAGCCGACCAGTATTATCTGCCCGAAAAATAACACGTGCGTAAACGCACGTGCATTTTCCGAACCCTGCCGTAAAACCATACGGCCTCTACAACGTTTCGCCCGAACTTGGGAAACTGTCTGTGGGGGACTCTAATGACTCGTCAGCACCATGGCAGTGGGTTTAACCACAAACCGTCAGCGGCACTAGCAATGCGTAACGGCTGCCCATGGACTGACCTCAAGGGAAGCTGATGAGCAAACTCAAGGGAGGCTGATGAGCGAACTCATCCAGAAACCCTACTGAGCCTAACAGTGACAATGTATATACAGTCCGGTCCGTTCGTCAATGAGTATCGCATATCCGCCTAGGGGGCTAGTAACGTCAGACCCCCAAAAGCAGTATAAGTCGTGTCGGAGTATAGCCCAATAACACCCTGAGATACTACTGGAGTACCTACCAGTAAATCTCCTGCCATGGCCATGGACTTTGTGTAATGGCTCTCCTAGACACAGCACGACCTCGCCCCCAATACCGGGAGAGACGAATCCCCTGCCGATCCGCTCACGTGCCTCCATATGGCTCGGGACTGTACCCAAAAACTACCTGTTTGCACGACTCCTTTGAGCCGTGGTAGGGTAGAAATCAAAGCACAGTGGGAACTCACACGAGACAAATGACGACCTCAGGTCGATGAACTAACCAGTACACATGTCACCAGGGAACTGCTATCTGACGGTAGATATAATACTAACTAGCAGATTCCCGGCGAGTCCTGTCCGGTGTACTCATAACCCAATGAACACCTGTATACATCTTAGGTGATCCAACTGACACCAGTGGCTTGTGAGACCGGCCACCGCCCCTCGTCGGGGTCTCGACTGTACACACTAGTCTACTCCGGAGTATCGATGCCCTGTCTCGAAACTCCCACGACTAGGGACCACAATTAAGGATATGCGTATAAACTACCCAACTCTCACGTATATGATCGCCATCATACTGTTGGTAGTAAATCAAGATCCTAAGGGCTCTATCAAAGTGTAACATGCAATCAGTCACCTAAACATGTACACGACTGATAAAGGCAAACCAGATAGCATACTATCATCTCGAGTAAGACTGTCCTTCCGGGATAGGTCCTCCGCAATCATTGCAATCACGTACCTGCG
This sequence comes from Agapanthus africanus, assembly GCA_030015575.1. NCBI lineage: Eukaryota > Viridiplantae > Streptophyta > Magnoliopsida > Asparagales > Amaryllidaceae > Agapanthus > Agapanthus africanus. The sequence goes on along the minus strand of JASDDO010000031.1, from coordinate 402,034,366 downwards.
ATCCAATAATTGACTATGAGGGCACTATCTCCAACAGTTAAGGTAAAGGGTAACCAGATAGCATACTATCATGTCGAGCAAAAAAGTCCTCCCTATATATGTCCCAGCATCCACTACAATATACATCCTATGTACAGTAATGGCCTCTAGGGCATACATATAACTAACACATTGAACTTGCAAGCTTAAGATTTAGGTTCTTAACTTCAAGATTAGTTGTATCTTATTTGAAATTCAATAAAGTTCTCATTTTATTACATATGTCTTGCTTTCTACTTTGAACTTATGAAATCATTGCTTTACTTTGATCTTGCAATCTCTTAAGTGAGCTTGCAACCTTAAAATTTGGTATTTTGATTTCACATTGGTACGGGATTAAAGAACAAGTGACGATATTTGCACATTGAACTTACCGGTTTTTAATTTTCTAACTTCAACTTTTCTTTTCTTGCTATTTTTGTTATGTTGCCTTACTCGTTTTTTGTTTATTTTGGTATCATGTGTGAGTAATCGATTTACTTGTTAAGGGTAGAATATGGTTAGTTTGTGTTAGGAGATGTTTTGCTAAAACCTTAAAAACTTTAACTTTGCTATTGAAACTCCGAGCAAACCACTCGCAATTCCGCTTCATTAGGCATCCTATCCTACCACGATAGCGGTGAATCCTAATCGTGACCGGATTGCAAGTGGTTTGCCGAAGGCTAAGGTCAAGAGATAGCAATGGAAAGACAACGAACAAAGAATACGGATTTAGCTCAAAATCATAAATACCGTATTTCAAGTTCCCTAATCCACGTTGTTGCCTATTGCCTTAGTGTTAATATCAAAGTTGGGTCTATAAGGAACCGACAATCATCATTCTCATGCAAGCTAACCTAAAACTACCCTTAACAAGTCTTTTTATTAAACATATCATTGTTACAACACTTAGTCTAAACAACAAACCAAGTTACAGTATTAACTCGTTAAAATAAGCCTAAAAACCTACCATCTCCCTGCGGATGATCCGTACTCATCACGGCTCGCTACACGCGACACCGTTTTTGATTGCGGTAATTTCAAAATTCTTTCTAAATACGACACGGTGAAAACATATCAATCAAATGGCGCCGTTGCCGGGGAGACGGTAATGCATTTTAAACTTGTAGTCTCGGGTTAATTTGTGAATATTTTGTATAAAAACTAACTTTCTAACACACTCAACGGATAAAACTCATTCTTTTAAACCGACACTAGAACTAAACAAATGATGTTTTCTGGATTTGTGTTCTGCTAACACACCGTCTTTTAAAATGAAAATCAAAGTATAAAAATGGAAAACTATTATCACATTGAGGAAACACACAAAATTTGAATACCAAATTTTAGAAAACGGCCGGCGAGAGCTTGCAAATTCCTGATGTCGCCGGACCATTTGTGAGGGTTTGAAAATATTTTTCTGTGTTGCCTCCAGTGTTTTGTTAGTATCCTACTTTTATTGTTTGATTTTCTTAATTATTTGTGTTCAACATTTTGGCTATCTATATCGCTTTCTAGCTCAAATATCCGTATTTTTCTGACATTTGCAAATTTGACAGATTGAAGAGCAGCGATTGTGCGGAACAAGGGGGCGTTTTCAATTATAAGGAAATTGAACACTTAGTGCCAAAGACCCGAATAGTTGGACCAGCGCAAGCGAACCATTCAACCACTTGAAGACAATGTCGACACGAGTTTCTTAGACTCAACTCTTTTTGGTATATATTTTTCTAAACTTCCTCTTCTCAAACCCGACACTTCAATATTCTTGTCTTTGCAAGATTCTTAGCACCATCTTCGCAAAAAGTCAAAGAAAAACTAACCATATTTGTTGCAGCGCCACATTTAAAGTAAAATACAAATTGATTGTTTGAATACAAAACTTTGTTGATTTGCGAATTGCATCATTTAATACGGACTTAAAGGGCTATAACACCAATCCAGATTGGATGGGGATTTCATCACCCTTTCTAAGACCCCGGAAATCACTAATTGTATAAGTGTTGTTAGACCATGTTACCCACCCCGGTAGTTTGCGGGAAGGCGGAATAGGTAAAAAATTATTTCTCGTATAGGGGCCTCAACTGCCGGAATCGGCACATCTGTGTTCCATGGTGTGGTGGTCGGCACGATCGAGGCCGTGGACCTGAATACGTCCCACTACCGTCTCGTGCACGCCGCCATTCCAGGGAGCAGGGGCGGCGGTTTGCTGTGCATGGCTGGCAGTTTGGACACGAGCGAGCGCGTCCACCATTGTTGTCAGACGGTTGATCCGTGACGATAAGGCTTCAACGATGTTGGGAGGAGGAGTGGAATCGTCCCCGCCTACGTTGCGGAGGACGGGATGGCTCATGCTAGGATCCTTATTGCGATGATCAACGGCCATCAAATCGAAGGCGGAAGGTCAACTTTTTTGTAGTGGAAAATGAAAGGGTGTTCCCACAGATGGCGCCAACTGATGGAGGTCGGGATCTCCCTCAGATGTTATCTTCCGTTGATCTTGCGGCTAGCGGAGCTGAACGGTTGAGATTTGTGGTGAAGATTGGGTGTAAATCTCAATGGGTTGTTGGTTGTTATTAACACCGAGTTACCTGTAAAGGAAGTCCCGGGATGGAAAACCACCATAAGACCCTCCAACGATCAAGTAAGTACCGAGAAATTTTAGGGCAGAGTAGCGGCGTATTGGAATGAGTTCGAGTTACCTAAATTGTCTGGAAGAGGGGTTTATATAGGGGTTGCATTGGAACGAGCCGATACGAGATTCATGTCGTCCATTTTGCTCCTACGTCAGGCTAACGATAATGGCGGGATACGTCCATAAAGGGCAAGATACGCTCATTAATGGCGAGATATGCTAGCGGAGGATGTGGGGCGTGGAGTGGCGGAGATCTCTCGCGGCGAGATACACGGAGCCGTTACGGGGGCGCTCGTGCTCCGTGTTCTCGGCTAAACAGGGATGTTGATGAATCTTTGCTATAGGGTAGCTCGGAGATGAGAAAGTGAGCTGAGAAATCTTAGCTATATGATAGCTCAGAGATGAGCTATTTGCCTGAGGGTTAGCCGTACTCCGGGGAGTTTTCCAAAAGGTCCGATGCGGCCTTAGAGGCGAGGCGCCGAGAAATGTACCCAAGACATCGTACTTATTCTAGTTCCATAATCTCTAGGAATCCAGTGAGTTTACATGGATGATACGCCATCTGCTACGTGTCGAGATCTAGGAAATTCCCAGGTCTGAGCATCATCAATCACGCTCTAATATATGGTGTTTTCTTGGGATTTTTCTTTGTTGGTTTATTAAGTAAATTGAGATGGGGAAAACTCCATGAATTTGTCATCACACCTCACCAAAATGGGGGAAACTATTTCTGAGAAAAAAGCAGTGAAATTGGGAGGAATTCTGGTACAAGGGTATTTAAAAATACAAGCATCCACTCATCTCTTGCCACATGTCTCTATTTTCTTTCATGACTTTACCCCAATTGAAATCTCAACACAGTCCATCCAAGAGACAAAATGATGGGACACAAAACAACAAGATACTAATGCTAAACAAATGAGTCTATGATATTTGTCTCTTCGATAAATTATGATAGGATTTCAAGCTCGGCAGGTTAAGCATTTTTCTTCTTTCACAGCTTTTCATCTTACTTTTTCTCTGAAACCAAACAAGGAAGCTCATGTTCTTGTACTTTCTTTACCTTTTCCTTAACATGATTTCCGCTATTCAAACAAGGAAATCAATTTTCCAAGTCGATAATGAAAACTGTATCCCTGGCAAAAAAATTTCTCCTTATTTTGATTTCAGCAACCAAACAGGAGTGCCAGCTAGCAAACGTGTGGGATCATCCAATCTTAGAGCAGTTGGGACTTAGGAACCTTTGCATTAATAAGTAACACCATTAAATTTTCAAAATGTGTAAAACATAGACATATTTCATTAGTTCAATGCACTATTACTAGCACTCATCAGTCTCCCCTCTTCTCAATACATACACATCACCTAAAATTGATATTAATGTATTAATGATGACTGTTATGTAGAAAATTAACATTTCATTAGAGTATTAATGATAAAGATTATGATTAAGGGATGTAGAGCCTGTTGCCGCACTTGCACCGCCACGCCTCAGGATAGTACTCCCTGGTTCCCAGGGTCATCCATGGCGGCACCGTCACGTGCACCGCACAACAGGGAGTGCACGTGCCACACTTCCTTACGCAACGTGGCGGGTGTGATCCGGGACCACCTTGGTTCCCCAGGTGAAGGATCGCTTTATCCTGCACCAAATATAAACAGCGATGTCTAGAGAAAGGGATAATGGCTAAAGATTAAATAAGATAGCTCAAGATTGCAGGAGCGCTATATGCGGTATGTAGTCCTGTCCAACATAAAAATATTGAGGGCGGACATTCTTGTTCTTCTCGCCTTGGGACCATCTACCGCATGCCCAACAATCCCAGTGGTAATGGCCGCATGCAACAAAATTAGGCCTGTCCTGCTATAGTTTTTGACCAAGTTGGAAGATTATTTTCAAGATGGCAGGACATGCAAGTAATTCATTGCTCCATTAATTCTAAACTTATTGATCATATATTATATCGTATGTATAATTTAAGGGTAAACGTGGAAAAGTTTGAGACATGCGAAGTACCTGTGGATGAGCATCTAAACTCGAGCTTCTGATATCTGCAAAAATAAAAATATTATTTATGATAAAAGGAATGATTAAGCATTGGGGAAAAGGACCACTGATTTATTTAAGTGAAATAAATTGATAAATTTCTTTTGTTGAAAAGATCAATCAATTCTTTTAATGGAAAAGATCAATCAATTCTTTTAACTGAAAAAATCAATCTATTTTTTCTATATAATTCTGATGTCCATGTAAAAGGTGCAATCACATCAAACAATTGGCCTAAGACCTAGAACTGTAAAGAACAATAATTTTTGTCAGAAATCTTTATGACATCATTTTGATATTTAAGTTATACACACTAGCGTTTTGCTTGCAAGTGTGATACACAAATATATTATAAATTTAAGATCACCAATAATTACCGTTTTAAAGAAAAATTATGTTTTAAGAAAATAAATAAATTGTGTACATTGCATATTATCTAATCTCAAATATAAGTGGTTAATAGAAGGAATCAAAATGTTATCAGTATTGATAAAAAAATTATTTTTTCATAGATTAGATGCATGTCTTTTTTTGGGTGAGTAGGGTGTGGGTTCGATTAAGGTGGCCTTTGGGGAGCGGCGCTCGCCGCTGCGGCAAGCGTTGAGCGGCGGGTACCACTTAACGCGTGACCGCTCCTCGTTCGGGGGAGCGGTCGCACGGTTCCCACCGCTCGATTCGAACGGTGGGAAAAGCGACCCAGGGCGAGCTTTTCACTCTACGCGGTGAGCGGTGGGAACGAAAGTGTGGGTCTCTCTTTTAAAATTTTTTTAAATTAAAAGACAGTCAGCTTTTTTTAAAATAAATTTACATTTAAAATTATGGTTACAAAACCATAGTTTAGCTTATCCAAACACCCCATAGTTAAAAAATCATAATTTCATACCGCTCCCCCAAACACACCTGAAAATATGTTTGGTTACAAAACCATGGTTTCAAAATCATGGTTTTGAACAGCTTATCAGAACGGAGCCTAATAAGTATTGATAAAAAAAATTCTTAGTTTAGGTGCATGTCTTTTTTTGAGTGAGCAGGGAGTGGGTTTGATTAAAGGGGCCTTCGGGGGAGCGGCGCTCGCCGCTACGGCAAGCGTTGAGCGGCCGCACCGCTTAACACGTGACCACTCCTCGTTCGGGGGGGGGGGGGGGGGGGGGGGGGGGTCGCACGGTTCCTACCGCTCGATTCAGGCGGTGGGAAAAGCTACCCAGGGGGAGCTTTTTGCACCACGAGATGAGCGATGAGAACGAAAGCGTGGTCCCTCTTTTTAAATTTTTTCAATTAAAAGACGGTCAGCTTGTTTTTAAAATTATATTTACATTTAAAATTATGGTTACAAAACCATAGTTTAGGTTATTCAAACACCCATAGTAAAAAAAACCATGATTTCACACCGCTCCCCAAACATACCTCAAAATATGTTTGCTTATAAAACCATGGTTTCAAAAGCATGATTTTAAACCACTCACCAGAACAGTGCCTAATGCGCACGCGCGCGGAGGTGGATGATCTTTTGACTTTTTATTAGAAATGTGTGAGAGATGCGTTAGATGTGGCTATAAGAAAAATCCCCAAACTTTTACTATTGTAATGCGATAAAAAAATCCTCCAGAAAATTTATAATCACTTGCATAGCTCATTTCAGATATGGCTATAAGAAAAAGAAATGTCCCTGCACTTTGGATGAAATCATATGATTCAACATGCATCTAATTTTATTTATTTTAAAATTTTCAAAAGTACTAATAACATGATATGTGTCTTTTCAAAAAAAAAAAATTATCTTTCCCTCGTTATGCACTATTATGTTTAAATTCCAAACTACCATTTCCCTAATAAAAAAAAGTGAAAAAAATAGCAAAAAGATAATCGTACTACTCTTATCTTCACTATTTTAATACAAAAGGATCAGGTGCTTAAATTAAAACTGTCATGCCTCCAATTTGATTCGGATGATAAGCGACAAGAAAAATTCATCTTGCTTTGATAAAAAAAAAATTTAATAAGAAAACCATACCCAACTTATCAAATCTATTCTCCTATCATAAGTTTTTAAGAATCTATACTAGAACTAACTTTTTTTAATATCATGCCGAATTTGTTCATGATAATGCTAACATATACAGACTTGAATCACACAGGTAGATCACTAGTCTAAAATATATGCATGAGGTATAGCTACTAATTATTTAGCATTTGAGTTTTAAGTCTTAAAAAGATGAGGTATAGCTATAAATTATCAAGCATTATAAGTTATAGCATCTTAAAAAAGGTTGGTGCTGATGTCTACGATAGAATCTTAAAAAGGTTGAAACTAATGCATTCCCCCATTTTTATTATCCAATAAAAAATGATAAAAGTAAATGTATGAATAATACCCAAGTTATTGAATATCCACTGGTTACTTAACATAAATGAAGAAAACTAACTGATTCAAACAATCATTAATGTTAGATAAGATAACTAATGAAAACTAAGTGCAAAATGAATGTATTTAACACAAAATATAAACTCCAGTTAAGCTGAAATCTCATATGGATATCTCCAAAAATCAATTGGAAAGTTTGAAACTTGCTCACCTAAACAAGAAGTTGCCTTGCTTCTTCCAACAAGCAGAGCACAAGCAGAGAAGAAATAGAGACAAACGCAAAGGAAGAGAGCTGTTTTTGATACCACTATGGCCCTTGCTCTTGTATTTGCTCTCATTATCTTTAGAGAAGACACAAAACAAACTTTTTTTTGTTAACAAGAAAGTAGAAGATTGAGGAAAGGAAAACAGTGTAGCTTTTTGTATAGATATGAGCGCTCTCTCTCTCTCTCTCTCTCTGATATAATGAAAGAAGAAAGAAGAAAGAAAGCCCTTTGATGAGATGTCATCCTCATGACTCTAATTCATACTCCCCTCTGAACCTGTCCTAAAATTATTTTTCCTTAACAGTCGTAACAGTGTCGTAACTTTAGAATTTTTGTGCAGCTGCTACAATAATGTAATATGCTATAGAAATCTTCGGTTTTCAGTTTCACTGGCCATATATACAAGATTAATTTTTGTTGTTAGTGCGGAGCGGAAAAAAAACCTGATTGATCCTAAGATCTCATAACAACTAGAAACAAAGCAAATCAATAACATAAAAGATTTAACGTGGAAAACCCAATAAGATCTCCAATAAGATCTACCTTCTTTTTTCTTAAAGTTCTCCCTAATGGCCTACTTGATCCCTTAATGGAGCCGTCTTTTCGCCTCGCTTAAATCTTATGATCAAGCCCTCCTTATAACTTAGCATCTTATTTATACCCAAAACAAATCCGAAATATAATGGTAATACTTAATTTATGAAACTGCCATCAGGAACCTGAATATCGAGATAAACTCGAATCCTGAAGGCCCGCGACAAACTTGAAGACAGACGTCTGATCTCAATGGACAGACGACTGTTCTTATCTTGAGACGGCTCGGTGTAATTCTGAGACGGCTCACAAGACATCTGAAATTACTTATTCTCCTCTGTTTCTATGAGACGGCTCATATTTATGTTGAGACGGCTCAAAGGTTTCTTCGCGAGAGCCGACAGACGTTTGTCCATTGAGACCAAACGTCTGAACCTGAAATCTGATGGTGTGTAGTTTCGTGATATACAAGACACCTTCACAACAATCTCCACCTTGGCTTGTATATCTTTATAACCACCTTGAAAATTTGTTGCCTTCATCTTCTATCCCTTAGTCCTCTCCGTTTCCCTTTCTTGCACAGCTCCAAAAATTGATACCGTGAACTGTCATAGTTTTTCCTCAGAACTGTGAAACTGATGCGACCGTCCTACCGAGGTCGTGAGCCTTACCCACATTTGAGTACCTGAATAGAAACCAAGGCTAACTTGAATTTCTCCGTTAGAATAAGCTTCGTTAGTATGTCTGGCGGATTCACCTTAGTATCAATTTTTATCAAATCGATCTCCTTTTCTGCCCGCTCCCTTATCTTGTGATACCGCACGTCAATGTGTTTCGTTCGACTGTGGTATACCTGATTCTTCACCAGATGAATGGCATTTTAACTATCGCAAATCAAAAGAACTGACCCCTTCTCGAATCCGAACTCGCCAACTAAACCGTTTAACCACAAGGCTTCCTTCGATACTTTCACCACTGCCATATATTCTGCCTTCGTCGTTAATAGCGCCACAGTATTATGAAGTGTTGACTTCCAATTGAATAGAGATTCTGCAACTGTATATACATAGCATGTAGTTGATCTTCTATTGTCTATATCACCACCATAATCAACATCTATATATCTCTGCAGCTGACTCGATTTATCTTTTGACTTGCGAAAGAGTAAACCGAGATCTTTAGTTCCTTTCAGATACATAAGTATCCACTTTATAGCTTCCTAATGGAGCTTTCCTGAATTTGACATGTACCGAGTAATCAGACTTACCGCATAGAATATATCTGGACGTTTACATACCATAGTGTACATAAGTGATCCCACCGCACATATGGTACTCGAGATATCTGTTCCTTCTCCTCCTCTTATTTCGGACATTGCTTGAAGAATAACTTGAAATGACTGGCGATAGGGTACTCACCTGACTTGAGTCCTTCATGCTAAATCTCTCAAACTCCTTCTCAATATACTTTGTTTGGGATAGTCATACCTTTCCAGCCTTCCTGTCACGAAAAATCTCTATCCTAAGAATTTTTCTTGCTTCACCTAAATCCTTCATGTAAAATTCTGCATTCAATAAAGATTTGAGTGCCTTTATTTCCGCCATGCTCTTAGTAGCAATTAACATGTCATCGACATATAGGTGTAGATATATCGGCGAGCCATCTTTAAGCCGCTTCCAGTATACACAGCTGTCATACTCATATCGAGAATAGTTGGTCTTCATCATAAAAGAATCGAGGCGCATGTACCACTACATGCCAGATTGTTTCAACCCATATAGAGATCTCTTGAGTTCACATACGTGATCCTCCTTTCAGAGCTCCATGAATTCTTTAGGATGCCTCATGAAGATAGTCTCTTCTAATATACCATGCAGAAAAAAACGTTTTCACGTCCATTTGCTCCAACTCTAAATTCCGAACTGCTACCAGTGCCAAGAAAACTCGAATAGATATATGCTTGACTATAGACAAGAAAATCTTGTTGTAGCCAACCCTCTCTTTTTGAGCATAACCCTTCGCAACTAATCTTGCTTTGTATTGGTCATCATCCTTTTCCCTGAATACCCAGTTGCAGCCAATAGCCCATTTCCCTTCGTTAGCTCAATCAACTTCCACATGCCATTCTTTCGAAGTAACTTCATCTCCTCTGTCATCGCAACAACCCATCAATCCCTATCTTCTTGCTTAATGGCCTCTTGATAATTACTGGGATCTTCGCTTTCAGTGACTAAAGCAAATGCGAGCATATCTTTGAAACCATACCTTACTGGTGCCTTATGTGGACATGCTGATCTCCTTAACGCCATTGTCTGTAGGTCCTGCTGAAATTGGTTCTCACTGGCTCGCTCTAGTAGTGCCTTGTTCATGCACTCCCGCTACCCCCATTTTGCTCTGGAAGTCCTGAAACTGTCCATTATCTTTGTATACCCCGTTCTTTACAGTAGTCTTAAAACTCCTTCAAGGTATATTCTCTTCCTTTATCTGTCCGCAAGTACTTCACCGATCACATCTTTTTCTTCTCTACGGTTGTTTTCCACTCCTTAAATCTGGAAAACACCTCTAATTTGTGTTTGAGGAAATAGTCTTAAACCTTCCATGAGAAGTCGTTAATGAAAGTGACATGGTATATGGCACCTCCCTTTGATGGAACCGGTGATGGCCCATATACATCTGAGTATATATAGTCAAGAAGTCTTTCAGTCTTATGCACAGCTTGCTCGATACCGATTTTATGTTGCTTCTCCATCGTGCAATATTTTCAAAAGTCCAACTTGCATGTGGTAATCCCTTTAAACAACTTCCTTCTGTGCAATTCACGAAGACCTCTCTCACTCATGTGGCCAAGATGAATATGCCACAGCTTTGCAGTATCCTACACATATTTCTCTGTAGCCATGGCTGCACCACGAGTAACTGTGCTACCGTTCAGACGATACAAATTCTTCAGTCGTTTTCTCTTCATGACCACTAGGGCATCCTTGACAACCTGTAGCACTCCATCTTGACCTATAAAGTTGTATTCTGCCGCATCTCCGTAGGCTCTACTAGTCGAAATGAATGAGCTTGCTTAATGATCTTCGAAGCCAAAGATGATCTACTTTGAGGAGACTCAACTCAAGCTACCTCTTCACTAATTTATGAATAAGTGAAGCAAACAACCTACACTATATGGCTAATATAGTATAAATTGATGAAGTAGGAATTTAGCTCACTTTATAATATTTTTCCTTTCATTCCTTTTCACCTCAAGAAAATCAAGTAAAGAAAAAAGAGATGAAGAAGATGAAGCATCCTCTTAACCAAGGGTGAGAAAATATCTAATATAAACTCTTGTAGAGACTTAACTATAGCTAGGATAATGGTTAGGTTAAATAATATCTAGAGTAAAACAAAAGCAAGTGGAGTTTAGTCAAGGTTTCTCCAAGCTTCTCCAAGCTTCACAACCATGCTTATTTCCACCTCTTTTTTATTTTCTCTAAATAATAAAAACCCCACATTATCTTAGTTTAAGTGTGAGTCTCATACACCCAAGTTCCATGTATCATCTAGCATGATACAATATTCTAAATACATTAAATATATATATATATATATATATATATATATATATATATATATATATATATATATATATATATATATATATATATCATATGTGTATATCATATGTGTATATATAAAATGTAAATGAAGAAAAGAAAATTCATTAGTGAGCTAATTTATATTAGTTAATATATATTAATATATCTAATATATATATATATATTGAATTATTAAATCAACACTTGATTTAACAATCCGGCTATATCACATATACCCGACTAATATTAAATCATCGAATCAACACTTGATTCAACAATCCGGTTATATCACATATAACCTATATCGCGAAATCAGAATATTGTATCATATACACGTATCTATCTCGGTCCCGCACCTATCACATATGTGTCCTACTGCGTTTCTCTTGAGCCAGGAAACTTCCGTGTAGATCTCTAAAGACTCGTCAATATGCCGGTAGTAGGTGGTAATCATATCAGTCACCCATAAGCCGCAAGCGGTCTGTTAAACGTAACGGCTACTCGGGTTTTGAGCGATCAGAAAATCAACAAGCAAGCATGCTCATACTCCTGCGAATCCAATCAGTAACACTACCGTAGAGTCCGGTCTCTTCGTCTGATATGTCGCATATCAATTCTAGGGTGGTAAACGTCAGACCCCAGTAATTTGATAAGTCATGCCGATGTGAGGTCCATAACGGTGTGAGAAACTACTGATAACACTTACCAGTAAATCTCAGCAATCCTGGCCAGGGATTTCCTAATCGAGCACAGCGCAACATCAACCCCTAATACCGGGAGAGACGAAACCCCTCTTATCGCTTATTGCCTCCATATGATTCGGGACTGTACACAAAAGCCACCGGTTTGTACGTTCTCTTGAATGCGGTATAATGGAAATCAAAACATAGTGGCAATCACACAAGACTCTATGATGATCTCGGGTCTACAGACTAACCTGTACCAGTGTCACCAGAGAACTGCTATCTGACGTTAGGTATAATACCATCTAGAGTTCTCGGCGAGTCATGTTCGGTGTACCCATTCTCCAATGAGCACCTGTGCACATTCTTTGATGTCAAACACCAATGGTTGTGGGATCAACCATCGCTCCATACAGGGTCAAGAATCGTACACACTAGTCTACACTGGAATATCGATGCCCCATCTCGATACTCCATCGACTAGGAACAATTAAAGGATGTACTTGTGGACCACCCTGGCCCTACTAGTATGATCTACATCATAGTCCTGGTTGTCAAGTCCACATCCTAAGGGCCTTATCAACATGTAATAGAGAGACAGTATAAAGATACATAAGCGTACATGTTAAGACAAAGTGCAACCAGATAGCATACTATCATGTCGAGCAAGAAAGTCTTCTTTATATATGTCCAAGCATCCATTATAATATACAATCATGTACAACAATGGCTTTTAGGGCAACATATAACTAACAATCTCCCACTTGCACTAAAGCCAACTGTTGTAGTATCTCATACCCAACATCCCGAAGAGTCTCTCAAACTGTATATGGGGTATGGCATTCGTAAGTGGATCCGCTGTGTTATTCTTCGTGTCAACTCTCCTGACCTCGATCTCCCGGCGATCAACTATCTCCCGGATCAGGTGATACCGTCGAAGAATGTGTCTAGACTTCTGATGGGACCTGGGTTCCTTGGCCAAAGCCACTGCTCTATTGTTATCACAATACAGAGTTATTGGATACTCGATGGACGGGACCACATTAAGTTCAGTTATGAACTTCTTTATCCAGACAGCCTCCTTGGCGGCATCGTTGGCAGCGATGTATTCAGCCTTCATCGTCGAGTCTTCCACGGTATCTTGCTTGGAACTCTTCCAACATACCGCCCCTCCATTGAGGGTGAAGACAAAGCCCGAGATCGACTTACTGTCGTCTCTATCACTCTGTAAACTCGAATCGCTAAAGGACTCCACTTGGAGTTCACCGTTACCATACACCAAGAACAATTCTTTAGTCCTTCTTAAGTACTTAAGAATGTTCTTCACAGCTGTCCAGTGATTCTCTCCAGGATCCGATTGATACCTACTCACTACACCTAGTGAATAAGCTACATCTTGTCTGGTACATAACATCGCATACATGATAGAGCCTACTGCCGAAGCATAGGGTATTCCTTGCATGCGAGCCCTCTCCAAATTAGTCTTGGGAGACATCTCTTTGGAAAGAGTGATTCCAGAGATTGTGGGTAAACCACCACGCTTGGAATCTTCCATACTAAACCTCTTTAGTATGGTGTCAATGTACCTGGATTGGGACAATCCCAATATCCGTTTAGATCTATCTCTATAGATCTTAATCCCCAGAATGCAGGAGGCATCACCCAGATCTTTAATGGAGAATCTATGTGATAAGAAGATCTTGACCGAGCACAGCATAGGAACATTTCCTATCAAGAGTATGTCATCCACATACAATACGAGGAAGACAATCATACTCTCTGCAACCTTCTTGTATATACAAGGTTCATCTACGTTTTTGATGAAGTCAAGCTCTTTGATTGCCACATCAAAACATAAGTTCTCACTCCGCAATGCCTGCTTTAATCCATAAATTGATTTAAGCAGCTTGCACAGCTTTCCGCTGCTCCCACTATCTACGAAACCCTCTGGCTGGGTCATGTACACGCTCTATTCTAAATCACAATTTAGAAAAGCGGTTTTGACATCCATCTTCCAGATTTCGTAGTCATGGTATGCAACAATGGCAAGTAGGATCCGGATGGACTTAAGCATAGCCACTGGAGAAAATGTTTCGTCATAATTCACACCTGGTCGTTGACGAAAACCCTTTGATACAAGTCTAGCTTTGAAAGTCTAAACTTTTCCATCTATACCAAATTTCTTCTTGAAGATCCACTTGCTCCCGATGGGTTTTACCCCTTCAGAAGCATCTTCCAAAGTCCATACTTTGTTGGTGTACATGGATTCCATCTCAGATTGCATAGCATCCAGCCATTTTATAGAGTTAGCACTCATGATAGCCTGCTCGAAGCTAGTAGGGTCATCATCTTCCATGATGCAATTCTCGCTCCTACCGTCTAAGAGAAAACCGTAGTATCTCTCAGGTGGATGAGAAACCCTATCAGATCGGCGGAGAGGCTGAGGTTCGTTGGGAACTATCGAATCCTTTGGTTCTACTAAATTATCAGTCGCAGTTTGTATAGCTGGAACTTCTTCCAGTTCTTCCTCATCACCACTAATTTCTTTTTCAAGAAATTCCTTTTCTAAAAAGGTGGCATTCCGAGAAACAAACACCTTTTTCTCCTCGGTGTGGTAGAAGATATATCGTCGCGAATGTTTGGAATATCCAACAAACTTGCACAGAACTGACCTTGCTTCGAGTTTATCCGGATTTTGCTTTTTAACATAGGCCGGATAACCCCACATCTTAATAAAATTATGATATGGCTTCTTCCCCTCCTATATCTCATATGGAGTGGTAGGCACTGATTTAGCCGGAACCCTATTCAATAAGTATGCAGCTGTCTCAAGCGCATAACTCCAAAAGGAGATAGGTAACTCAGCAGTACTCATCATAGAGCGCACCATATTTAATAGGGTGCGATTCCTCCGCTACGATACACCGTTGTGCTGTGGTGTATACGGAGGAGTAAGCTGAGAGAGAATCCCATTCTCTTTTAAATAGTCCAGGAACTCCATGCTTAAGTATTCTCTTCCGCGATCAGATCGAAGGATTTTAATATTTTTTCCCATTTGGTTCTCTACTTCGCATTTATATTCCTTGAATTTCTCAAAAGTTTCAGACTTGTGTTTCAACAGGAACACATGACCGAATCTTGAGAGATCGTCGGTGAATATAATGAAGTACAAGAAACCATTCCTGGCATGTGTAGACATATGACCGCATACATCACTATGTGTCAGTCCCAAGAGTTCAGTAGCTCTTTCTCCATGTTCAGTAAACGGAGTTTTGGTCATTTTGCCTTTGAGACATGACTGGAAAGTTTCATAAGATGAAATTTCAAACGGATTTAAATATCCATCCTTATGTAACTTAGCTAGCCGTGTCGCATTGATATGACCTAATCTACAATGCCACAAGAAAGATTAATTTATTTCTGAACTTTTCCTCTTGTGTGTGTTCTGTATATTAAGAACTATATTCCGATTCAGAACGTATAATCCGTTACATAACGCACCAAACCCAATCAACACTTGATTTAGGAAAATGTTCATAACATTTTTCTCTACTACAAAGTTATATCCTTCTTTATCTAATAAAGAGATTGATATTAAATTGCACATCATAGATGGTACGTAGTAACAGTCGTTCAAGATCAGTGTATTACCGTTTGGCAATACAAGGTGATATTCGCCAACTGCTTTGGCTAAAACAGTTGCACCATTCCCAACTTTTATGGAATGTTCACCTTTTCCCAGTTCTCTACCTCTTCTAAGCCCTTATAATACATTACATAGGTGGGATCTTGATCCGTTATCTAATACCCAGGACATAGAATGTATTGAGAAATAGTTCTCGGTAACGAACACACTCGGAGAAGACGCATCAATATGCTCATTCCTAGTTTGGGTGGCTTGGGAATCCTGGTATTCCCCTATTTTCTGCTCAGTCTTATAACAGTTATAAGGATGAGCGGAACCAACGTCCCCCAGCTCAGTATAATAAGCAGGTTCGGTCAATACATCGATATTATTATCTTGATTAAGGCATGTCAAGGTCGCTACCTAGAGAGAGAGAGAAGAAAAACACTTTAGCGTATGCTCTTGCAAGATTAGATTTGGTTATTATCTTATCTAATCAGGATGGCTCCCACTGCTTTTTATCAAATCTTCCTTCAAACCCTAAAAGGTAAAACTAGCCGGGATTAATTACACCGTACAAGTTCGCTAACCGGTTAGCCAGGCCAGTGTCGGTACTTTGAAGGAGGTTCCCCGTGCTTTCGCACGGACCTAATTAAAATAAATTTCATTTTCCCAGAGGCATAACCCCATTGACACCTTTCTAGACACCTAATGGGTTAGCTAATTGTATAGTGCAAAAATCTCCCAAGAGTAACTCTTACTCACAGCGGGTATCCAGATCCAACTATCTCATAGAAAGTATGCAATCTCATTGAAAATTTCAACACTTGAAATTCCCGATAATATTTTTCCCCTAACGTCCTATGACCTTGACGGAGGCCAACAAACCATAGGACACTAGTCAAGTTCAACCCGTACTTTTCTTGATTGAATTAAACCCACCCGCATGACCCTTGACGGAGGCCAACAAAGTCGCACGACTAACCTAATCCAATCGCATCACATGTTAGCAAATAAGTGCTAATCAGCTACTGCACATTACGCCTTGACGGAAGCCAACAAACGCAGCATGAATACTAAATAGTACCTATCTGAAATGACGGAGGGTTACGACTGGTTTTTAAGAAAACCTTTTGCGTAATGAACTTGATATCACTGCAGAATCTAGTGATTTTGAAAAGGAGTGTTTTTGAGGTTTTTACTAGTTTCGCTAAAGAGGTCACTCCCGGTGAAGGGATCTCGGCTCTTTCCTCATCGAATGAGATGCTGGATATTGTACAAGGAATACTACTATGCAAAGCAAAAACTAAAAAAAGCAATCAAAAACAAAACCGTATTGGTTGTAACATCTGCTAGTTTCGCTAAAGAGATTACTCCCAGTGAAGGGATCTCGGCTCTTTCCTTATCGAATAAGGTGCTGGATATTCTATAAGGAATACCACTATGAAAAGTACGAACTAGAGCTACCCTTAAAATTTTTATTCCACACCATCTTTAGGTTTCTTTTTTTTTTCATTAATCACATTAATGAAGTCCCATCATCTATGCTTCCTAAGCATCACAGATAAAGAAACGAAAATACAACGTACGCTTTTGCCTTCCGCATTTGCCTCTTTCTCCCGTTATGCACCGTTAGGTTACTTAACTAACGGTATAGCGGGGAAGGACTAGCGCGGATGCGAAACATAAACAACGTCTATTATATATCATATATATAATAATAAAACATTCGTCTCAGTCAGTAATATGATCTCATCACAGAACATTGCAGCAGAAGTCAACATATAAAATATTGGATATACTAGGATTTCTGCGTTTTAAATTAAGCCAGTAAAAAACACGGATTCCACGATCGTGATGAATTGCCAAACCCACATCCCTAGACCCCTACGAAAGCGGCAAGTAACCCTGCCAATTCTATGGTTAGGAGATCTGGTCTCGACTCCTCGAGATGGTCTCCCACTGGACCATAGATCCCGGTCACTTGTGCTCCCCACCTTGGGTCTATTCTAATGCGAAAAAGTAAATAATATACATTAATGGTGACATCATCCCCAACCCGGAAGTGCCCCAATAAAAGAATATTGCATACAATGAATTTTACATGAATGAAAAGAAAAACTCTCATCGCATATAAAACCCCCGGCCATTCTTTCACGACGATCCAATATATCATATCACAGCAACACATAACAACACATGTCATCAACGTAAGTAAATATGCGCATCCCAATTATCATTGTTGTATAACAACGAAATCGGCGATACACCACATATTACACTTACGGTCGCAGAATAGAAATGTGAACTACAATAATTAGAATCCGCAATCAACCTTAGACATCATAAACCCGAAATATCACATACTTCGGATTTCATGACTAACACATCAAATCCCTTAGACATCATAAACCCGGGACATCACATATTCCGAATTTCATGCCTAACTTTACAAACCCCGCATTTTAGTCTCGTCTTGAAAACACTTTTCAATAATTAGTCGGATAATTCAACAGGATTCCCGACAACATGATCGAATGCATGTCGGAAACATTAGTAGACGGCCGCACTCCCGATGTCGTTGATTAAGTGCACTTAGGCGGAACACCGTGGCCGCGAGCACCCGAGTGGATGCTTTTGGCAATGGGGTTCTCCTATAGTCACTTGGTCGGGGTTATGGGGCATGGCTATCTAGTAATGTTACCCGGCGAGTATCCACGAACGCTACGCGATTGCGACGAAGTTTTGATCCAAATCGAAACTTCGTGGAAACCGATGATTTGAGACTAAATTGCTAGATTTATAAGATATAATCCAGTTTTCACAAAACTTATAATTGTGGATTCCAAATATTGTATCACAAATCTCATATAGCTAGGCGACTTTAAACATTTCGATCGAATCAACGAATTCTCAAAATTCCTAGAAAACACAACACTTGAGCACAGTTAAAAAATACCAAGAACATGCCACAGTACCTATGTACCAACCGTTGAAGTGCCAACCCAAGCCTCACACCTGGCGCCGCGGAACCGCCGCAAATACCACTATTTGGCCGCGGTTCCGCGGTCAAGTAATCGAGTTAGGGTTTCGTTCTTCAAGAGGGTCCATACAATTACCTGCATGATTTTTTGAATATTTTTAATCTCAAAAATTCCAACGTTTGGAAAAATTTCCAGAGAGCATGGGAAATTAGGGTTTTCGGTATTCGTTCGGACTTCTAATTTCTCCTAGACGACGCCTAATGCTTTGGCTTAGCACTGATACCATGTTGGAGTTTCTTAGCACATCTACTAAGGTTTCAAGGTGTATCAAGTATACAATTTTAAAAATATAGTGTGCTAATGAACTCAAATTTAGAATCGAACTAGAGAATTAGGGCTTCACATCAAGTAAGCAAGCATAAACCTAAGTGATTATGGAATACAACCTTTGTACACTGGTCCATCACTTCAAATGCTCCATGTAGAAGTCCCTTCGCTCCAGGTAGTGGTGTTCCGGACTCTCCGTAGGCTCCACTAGTCGAAATGAACGAGCTTGCTTAATGATCTTCGAAGCCAAAGATTATCTACTTTGAGGAGACTCGACTCAAGCAACATCTTCATTAATCTATGAATAAGTGAAGCAAACAACCTACACTATATGGCTAATATGGTATAGATTGATGAAGTAGGAATTTAGCTCACTTTAGAATATTTTTCCTTTCATTTTCACCTCAAGAAAATCAAGTAAAGAAAAAAGAGATGAAGAAGATGAAGCATCCTCTTAACAAAAGGGTAAGAAAATATGTAATATAAACTCTTGTAGAGATTTAACTATAGCAAGGATAGTGGTTAGGTTAAATAATATCTAGAGTAAAATAAAAGCATGTGGAGTTTAGTCAAGGTTTCTACAAGCTTCTCCAAGCTTCACAACCATGCTTATTTCTACCTCTTTTTTATTTTCTCTAAATAATAAAACCCCCACATTATCTTAGTTTAAGTGTGAGTCTCATACACCCAAGTTCCATGTATCATCAATCATGATACAATATTCTAAATACATTAAATATATATATATATATATATATATATATATATATATATATATATATATATATCACATATGTGTATATATAAAATGTAAATAAAGAAAAGAAAATTCATTAGTGAGCTAATTTATATTAGTTAATATATATTAATATATATATATATATATTAAATTATTAAATAAACACTTGATTTAACAATCCGGCTATATCACATATACCCGACTAATATTAAATCATCGAATCAACGCTTGATTTAACAATCCGGTTATATCACATATAACCTATATCGCGAAATCAGAATACGGTATCATATACACGTATCTATCTCGGTCCCGCACATATCACATATGTGCCCTACTTCGTTTCGCTTGAGCCAGGAAACCTCTGTATAGGACTATAAAGACTCGTCAATATGCCGGCAGTAGGTGGTGATCATATCAGTCACCCACAAGACGTAAGCGGTCTGCTAAACGTAACGGCCATCCGGGTATTAAGCGATCAGAAGATCAACAAGAAAGCCTGCTCATACTCCTGTGAATCCAATCAGTAACACTACCGTAGAGTCCGGTCTCTTCGTATGATATGTCGCATATTGAGTCTAGGGATGGTAAATGTCAAACCCCAGTAACTTGATAAGTCATGCCGATGTGAGGTCCATAACGGTTCGAGAAACTACTGATAACACTTACCAGTAAATTTCAGCAACCCTGGCCAGGGATTTCCTGTTATGGCCAATCGAGCACAGCGCAACATCAACCCCTAATACCGGGAGTGACAAAACCCTTCCTATCGCTCATTACCTCCATGTGATTCGGGACTATACCCAAAAGCCGTCGGTTTGCACGTTCTCTTGAATGTGGTATGATGGAAATCAAAGCACAGTGGGAATCACACAAGACTCTATGGCGATATCGAGTTTATAGACTAACATGTACCAGTGCACCAGAGAACTGCTATCTGATGTTAGGTATAATACCATCTATGAAGGGTTACACTAGTACCCCGTGGCCAAATGCGGAACAAAAATTTTATAGCGATCAAAAACATGGCGCTAGCATAAACCAAAACCGGATCTTTACCATAAACCTAACTAGCAAATGAAAGTTCTATCTACTATGATAGAAAGTATACCTAAAGAAAACGAGTCCTTCGGGTCTTTGATCCTCTTCTTAAGCTCCTCGATGGAAGTATGGATCATGCTTGAACTCCGGCCTCCTCGTGTCAACGATGATCCACCCGAGAGTTCCAACCTTGAGCTTAACCTCTAACTTGAGGTAACTAGAACACTTGGGTTGCTAGACGAAGTGATCTAGAGTGAGTAGAGAGTGGTTTTGGTGGCTTGGTCTCAATGGCCCTTGATTTTCAACTCATGAAACACTAGGGGTTGAGAGAGAGGAAGAAGAGAGAGCAACCATGAGAGAGAATGTATATATTGATAAAATGAAGGGTGAGCTCTCATATTAGGAAAAAACATAATCAAAATTTTATTAAGATAATTGTCATGGTTGATGTTGATTTGACCATTATCTTGTCACAATTAATGCTAAGCACAAATATCTTTTGCTCAACAAAAATATCTAAGTCAATAAGGGTCAATATGGTCAAATGGTCAAACCAAATTAGACATAACACAATTATCTCTAATAAAAGATTAATAGTCAATTTCCCCATCTCATTAAGGTTTTAATCAAGTCACTGGTCAAAACCCTAATGAGGTGTCGCTTTCTCTGCCTCTTTCAATTGTATATACATACCCGCATCCGTGTTCCGAGGAACACGAATACAATGAGACTGAACCAATCCAAAAACAAATACTAGGATCCGGCTTAAACTAAAGCCCAATAGTATCAACCGCTTGAACACCATACGCGCACAAGTACGCGTATGTGAACGAACCCTGTCGCAAAACCATACGACCTCTAAATCGTTTCGCCCGAAGCTGGGAAACCCTCTGTGTGGGGCTCTAAAGACTCGACAGTACTCTGGCAGTGGGTTTAACCACAAGCACGTCAGCGACACTAGCTGTAGGTAACGGCTACCCAGGTACCTGTCGAAAAGAAAAGCCGACGAGCAAACTCGTCCGAACTCCTACTGAGCCTATCCGTGACAATATCCGTACAGTTCGGTCTCTTCGTCAAAGACTATCACATACCGGGTCTAGAGGGTGGTGAACGTCAGACCCTAATAACCTGATAAGTCATGCCGATGTGGCTCAGGACAAATCCGGGAATCTACTGATCAACCTATCAGTAAATCCCAACTGCCTTGGCCAAGGTCTTATGGTCCTGACCAATCGATAACTATGCGATATCAACTCCCAATACCAGGAGAGACGAATCCCCAACAATCGCTCACTACCTCCATGTGGCTCGGGACTGAACCCAACCAAAACCTATTTGCACGACTCAGTACAGTCGTGGTAGGGTAGTGATCAAAGCTCAGCGGGAACTCATACGAGACAAATGCCGATCTCAGGTCCAAAGACTAACCTGTACACATGTCACCTGAGAACTTCCATCTGACGATAGGTATAGTACCATCTGGAAGTTCTTGGCGAGTCCGTCCAGTGTACTCACACCCAGTGAGCACCTGTATACGATCTTGGGTGCATCAGACCAATGGCTGCGGGACCAACCATCCCCCGACGGGGTTAGAAACATATACACTAGTCTACTCAGGAGTATCAATGCCTAGTCTCGATACTCCCGCGACTAGGGACCATTTAAGGATGTGCTTATGGACTACCCTACTCCCGCAAGTATGATCTCCATCACAATGCAGGTAGTCAAGCAAGATCTACGGGCTTTATCAACATGTAACTGCAATATGTAATAACGAGTATGACATATGCCATGTTAAGATAAAGATAAACCATAATAGTATACTACCGAATCGAGTCTTTATCAATATGTGCAAGCTAGATATAACAACAATAGAAATAAATACACATATCCTTACAAAGACAAGTCAAATAATATACTATAAAACTGAGCAAGATTGTCCTGTACATACATATCCTTAGCATCCATATGTATACATATACAATACTGGCCTCTACGACATATATATCCAACAATCTCCCACTTGAACTAAAAGACAGTAATTGGCATACCGAATACCCAACGTCTGCACTAAGGCCAGCTGCTGGCGTACCGCATACCCAACATCTCAAAAAGTCCCTCGAACTGTGCTTGAGGGAGGGCCTTTTTAAATGGATCCGCCGTGTTCTCTTTCGTATCCACTCTCCGGACCTCGATCTCCTGGCGATCTACGATCTCCCTGATCAGTTGATACCGCCTTAAGATGTGCCTGGATTTTTGATGGGACCGTGGTTCCTTCGCTAAAGCTATAGCCCCATTGTTATCGCAATACAAAGGTATTGGATCAACAATGGACGGAACTACCTGAAGTTCAACTATGAACTTCTTCATCCATGTTCACCGCCAGAAGCCGGGAAGACAGGATGTCTTGCCTGAAATTCGGGGGCAGATGCTAATAGGTGCTATCCGTCTACCTCTCCGAAGATGCCAAGTTGATTTATGGCACCATGTATCGAAGGTTTAGATGGATGCGGCCGATGTAGCAGACTTCGTCAGATTCCCCCTCGCTTGAAGGGTTTTTGATTGTAGGGACGCTCTTCCCTGCAGGCGCAAGCCCCTGCAGTTAATTACGCTACCGCATCGCGGTAACAACTTTCTCCTTCTCCATATGATCACTTCGTGTCGTGGTGTTTGTTTTGTGTTTGGTTTCCCGTGGATTGTATACGGAGATTAATTTGTGCTGTCGCCTGTTGGGCGTGGACTAGTCCAAATCCGTATCTTTCTTAGATTTGGGTTTGGGGGTGTGTGTTTAAGGATACGTTAGCCTTATTTGAGGCTAAGATCAACTTAAACGTTTGTTAAGGACATATTAGTCTAATTTTAGACTATGATCAACTTAACGGGATCATTTAGATCCGACAAGAGAGCAATTGGGCTTTATTGTTTAGTTTACCGACATTGCGGTCGATAGTTAGTTTAAGGACATTACGGTCCGATGTTAGTTTTAAGACATTGCGGTCAAGGTTAAGGACATCATAGTCCGTGAGTTTAAGGACCTCACAGTCCGGTGTTAGTTTTAAGACGTCACGGTCGAGGTTAAGGACATCATAGTCTGTGGATTTAAGGACTCCACAGTCCGGTATTAGTTTTAAGACATCACGGTCGAGGTTAAGGACGTCATAGTCCATGAGTTTAAGGACCCCACAGTCCGGTATTAGTTTTAAGACATCACGGTCGAGGTTAAGGACGTCATAGTCCATGAGTTTAAGGACCCCACAGTCCGTAGCAGTGTGTGGTTGTCGGGACCCATTACCTCTCTGACGACGTTGAGGAATTACAACGACAGATATCAGAGGAGTAAAGAGATGTACCCTCGAACCGGGTGTAAATTGATTGGAAGAGCAGTTGTGCTCAGTTTAATTTATATTGAGGACTTAAGGCCAGAATTGGGCTAAGTCCGGTTAAAAATGTTTAACATTTTATTCATGTTTGGTCTGTTAGGCCTTTATTTGGGCTCTGCCCTTTTAATAATGCATAGCATTGGGCTCTGTAATTAAATGCATAGCATTTATCAGGAGCAAAATAGTGGTCTGATAGTGCGCCACGTGGCTTGTCAGGCGCTTTGCGCCAATCAAAGAGCGCATTGCGCTAGCGCATGCGAAGGTGACACGTGTCACGCTCTGCGCTAAGCGCAAGTCTGTTAGCGCACCGCGCTTTCTGAGTGCGCTGCGCCAGTGAATGACACGTGGCGCGCTCTGGTACTGTGCGCCAGTCCAAGAGCGCAGTACGCTGTTTTAGAAGCGCAAAGCGCAGATTGTGTCTGTGGTTGACACGTGGCATGTTATGGCGCTGAGCGCCAGTCCAAGGAGTGCAAGGGCGCAGTTCATGAGTGCAAGGCACTGTCCAATAGCGCAGAGCGCATTTTGATCCAATTCAGATCAAAGAAACAAGTTTTTTTTGTTCTTCAAGGGAGGAATTGCCTCAAGATCCAAGAACGAAAGTTCTTGTTCTCATCAAAAGGCTGTGCCTTTATAGATCAAAAGATCTAGGAATGAAGTAAATTACTTCTTTAATCTTTTATAATTAGATCTTTGCAGATCTTGATCTTGTTCTTAGATCTTTGTTCTTTTTAGAAGATGGTTCTTCTTTTGTGAGATGTTTTCATCTCTGTTCTTTAAGAATTAAATTCTTTACCTTTAAAGATGAAGAAGATGATCTTCTTTCTTTAAAGGCTTGCCTTTTTTTCTCTCTGAGTTTTTTCTCAAAGTTTTGCAGAGGGTTTTTTCTCTCTCTGTATATCTATATGAGACTTGGAGTCTAGGGGCCTTTATATAGGGCCAATTGATCTGTTAGGTTAGTTACAGAGATCATTCTTTGATTGATTTGGGGATATTTCCCCACCGTTGGATCTTTGATCCTAAGGCCTCTGTTTTACAGAAGATAATCTTCTTATTTTAATAAAATTGGAAAGATCTTTCTAGAATTTTAATTCTGATTAATTAATAATTTATTATTTAAATTCCAGTGCTGGCGCCATTGGCGCTAGCGCACCTGCGTTTGACACGTGTCGCGCAGCGCAGAGTGCAGTGCAACTGCGCTAGCGCACCTGTGTTTGACACATGGCGCGCATCGCAGCTGCGCTAGAGCGCCTGTGTTTGACACGTGGCGAGCAGCGCAGCTGCGCTAGCGCGCCTGTGTTTGACACGTGGCGCACAGCGCAGAGCGCAAGGGATCTGAAGCGTTGCTTCAATAGAGCGCTGGATCTGAAGCGTTGCTTCAATGGAGGTGTCTTTTCACCTTCCTTTTAAGTAAAACTTATATTCCCGTGAATCTTTCACTTCCCAAATTTGGAAATAGTTCCATTGTGCAAAAAGTTTTACGTGCTTCGTCTTTATAAATTGAAGCAGAGCTTCTTCCTTTTCTCATCCCCAAAGAATTTTCTCAACTATGGCTTGCAACCGCCCTCATGCTCGTAGACAACCATGGGAAGTGCCCTTTCAGGACCTTGTTCCTCGCTTTGCTGCGCGCTTGGTGGATCCCTCTTTCACGGATGAGCAGTGCGACGCTGCGCTGCACAATCTTTTGACTCGTGTGGGGTCTCCCCTTCCCCCACACTCTATTTGGTTTCGGATGATCCTTGCGTCCGTGCTTGATGACATCCCCCCTCACCCAGCGGAGATGACCTTGGCGATGCTCGATGCGGCTGAAGACAAGCTCGAGTGTTTCCATGAGGCGTGCCTGATTACTCAGGCTCTGAAAGACTGCTCGGTTCACTTACTGAGCCAGATAAGAGCCCGGCGGGCTATCATGTCCGCTTTTGCGGATGAACATGGCACCAATCGGTGGGGAGCCACTCTTCGTGAAAATCACCGTTTTGATATGCTGGAGAATGCGGCGAGGGAGTTAGAGAATTTTTTTATTGTTTTGTTAATCCCTGTGCCACTGATCCCTTGTTTGGTGATCTTTTTTAAGTGTAGTAGTAGTAATAATAATAATAATAAAAAGATATTTTAATTTAGTATTTTATTATCTGTTAAGTGCTCTGCAAATCTTTAATTCTTTATTATTCCTTTGTGAGATGTTTATGTGCTGCATGATCATGAAGCATTGCTTCGCTTTTCAGTCTTGGAAATAGAGCTTTGCTCTAACTTGGGGGTGCGCAGCACAACTGCGCTAGCGCATTCGTGTTTTGACACGTGGTGCGCAGCGCGCCTTGCGCTAACGCACTCACGCTTGACACGTGGCGTGCAGTGCAACTGCGCTAGCGCACCAGTGTCAGACACGTGGCGAGCAGTGTAGCGCGCAGCGCTTGAAGCGTTGCTTCAATTTTGCCCTTTAGATTTCTAAACAGAGCATTGCTCTGATTGGGGAAACAGAAGCGTCGCTTCATCTCGGAATTTGAACAGAGCTTCGCTCTGATTTGGGGACGCAGAAGCGTCGCTTCATTTCCAGTCTTAGAATTTGAACAGAGCTTTGGTCTGATTGGGGGAAACAAATACCCCCCCACCGTTGCGCTTACGTGGCCCAAGCGTGAGCACAGCGGTGGCAACATCTCAATCGTTGGATCAACTTTTGGAAGTTGAAACGGCTCTTAATGCCTATAAATAGGACCTTTGGTCCCTTAGATGATTTTCATCTCCTCTTTGAGAATTATCTCTTCGTCAGAGCATTGCTCTCCTGTTAAAAAACTTTTAAGAGTCAGAACTCTGCTAAAATTTAGGTCAAGTTTTTAAAACTTTCACTAGATTAGGGTTTTACCCATTAAAAGAGCTCTGCTCTTCATAGCACTTTGATCTAAAGAGAACCCTTTTAGGGTTCGATCAATAGAGCTTTGCTTTCTAAAAGGATTTCACATATGATTTCTTAGTTCATTAATGGAGATTTGCTCCTTTTAGATCATATAAAATAATTCTTAAGAGTTTATTTTATAGATCATGAAGATCAAACATGGAATTTTATTTTTGATGAATTACATCATCTTCTCAGAGCAAGGCTATAGGCATTCTGTTAGTGTATATACCCTAGGGGCCATTATTGTATCATACTTGTATGTATATTACTTAATGGAAGCTTGGGATATTCACAGTTGAATATACAGTCTTGCTAAAACTGGTAGTATGCTACTTGGTTTGTGTCTACTTTAATATGTGCATATGTTTCTTGTAACGTATCACTTATAAATATTAGTAGAGCCCATAGGATCTTTGCTTGATTACCAGCGTTGTGATGGCAGTCACACTAGTGGGGGCTGGGTAGTCTATAAGCAACATCCTATACTTGTCCCTAGTCGTAGGATTATCGAGACAGGGTATCGATATTCCGGAGTAGACTAAGTGTGTACGCTTCTCATCCCAGTTGGGGAGATGGTCTGTCCCACAGCCATCAGTACGTCGTACTGGAGATAGTATACAGTTGCTCGTTAGGTTACGGGTACACCAGACAGGACTCGCAAGGGAACTGATTGGTTGGTATTATACCCATCGTCAGTTAACAGTTCCCAGGTGACATGAGTACAGCATAGTCCGCAGACTTGACACTGCTACTTCGCCTCGAGTGTGTCCCACTGTTCTTAGATTGCTACCCTACCACGGCTTAAAGGAGTCGTGCAAACAGGTAGCAGTTGGGTGCAGTCCCGAGCACTTGGAGGCAGTGTCGGTTAGACAGGATTCGTCTTTCCCGGTATTGGGAGTTGATATCGCGCTGTGTCAGAGAGCCATTACGCAAAGTCCCTGGCCAGGGCAAGCGAGATTTACTGGTAGGTTCCAGTAGTTTCTCAGGGCGTAATGGGCTACGCTCCGACACGACTTTGTTAGTTATATGTATGCCCTAGAGGCCATTACTGTACATAGGATGTGTATTGTAGTGAATGCTGGGACATATATAGGGAGGACTTTCTTGCTCAACATGATAGTATGCTATCTGGTTACTCTTTACCTTAACGTGTACACTGATTGTTTCTCTGTTATATGTTGGTAAAGTCCTTAGGATGTGTACTTGACTACCTAGACTATGATGCAGATCATACTAGTGGGGACATGGTAGTCCATAAGTACATCCTTCAAGGTCCCTAGTCGTGGGTATATCGAGACGGGGCATCGATATACCAGAGTAGACTAGCGTATACCTTCTCGACCCATACAGATGGGCGATGGATGATCCCATATCCATTGGTGTTTGACATCAGAGATGATATACGGGTGCTAAGTAGAGACTTGGTACACTGGACGGACTCGCCGAGAACTCCCAGATGGTATTATACCTCACGTCAGATGGCAGTTCTCTGGTGACACTGGTACAGGTTAGTCTGTAGACCCGAGATCGTCATAGAGTCTTGTGTGATTCCCACTGTGCTTTGATTTCCATCTTACCATGTCCAAGAGGGCGTGCAAAACGGTGGTTTTTGGGTACAGTCCCGAGTCACATGGAGTCAATGAGCGATAGGAGGGGATTCGTCTCTCCCGGTATAGGGAGTTGATGTCGTGCTGTGTTCGATTGGCTATAACCGGAAATCCCTGGCCAGGGTTGCTGAGATTTACTGGTAAGTGTTACCAGTAGTTTCTCGAACTGTTATTGACCTCATATCGACACGACTTATCGAGCTATTGGGGTCTGACGTTTACCACCCCTAGGCGAGATATGCGACATATCAGACGAACAGACCGGACTGTACGGTAAGTGTTACTGGTTGGATTCAAAGGAGTGTGAGCGGGCTTGCTCGTCGATCTTCTGATCGCTCAATACCCGGGTGGCCGTTACGTTTAGCAGACCGCTTGCGGCTTGTGGGTGCTTGATATGATCATCATTTGCTGCCGGCGTATTGATGAGTCTTTAGAGTCCTACACAGAGGTTTCCTGGCTCAAGCGAAACGAAATAGGAGCGCATATGAGATATGTGCGGGACCGAGAATAATACCAGTATGTGATACTGTATTTGATTCTCGCGACTTGTGACATTGATCGGTTATATGCGATATAGCCGGGTTATCGGATCAAGTGTTGATTCGATAAGTTGTTACTATTGATATTAGTCGGTTATATGTGATATGACCGGATCATTAAGTCAAGTGTTGATTTAATGATTTAATGTATAATTATATATTTGATATATCACTTTACATTAACTAATATAGGTTCATTTAAAAGGATTTTCTCACTTGATGTGCACATTGTATATGTGATATATTTTTGTGTGCACTTGATTGTATCATGTTTGATGATGCATGCTAACTTGAGTTTGTGTAAAGATTAAACCATGGTTGTGTAATGGTTAGGGTTTTCTTTTTCTTACTTACTTATTTATTTATTTATTTTGGAAAAGATAAAAGAGAAAATGGTGGCTTTCTTTGTTTGTTGTTGAAGCTTCATGAAGCTTTGACTAAGTGACTATTTTGTCTCATGCTTAACCCTAAACCATTAAAACTACCCATGGTCTATTCTCTACACCTAACCAAGGTTAGGATATGATAAGTATTCATATTATTTTTCTTTTAAAGATATACTTATGATATTCTATAATCTTCTTCTTCTTCTTCAAGATGAAGAAGCTTGCCTCCATCAATGGCAACTTGAGAAAAAGAGTGAGAAATTCAATTCTAAAGTGAACCCACTTCCTATTTCTTCATCCTCTACCACTTGCCAAGTAGTATAGGGTGTTTTCTCCACAAGTTTCTTAACTTGGTGAAGTTGGAGCTTGATCTTGTGTTGCCTCGACGTAGATTATCTTCGGCATCGAAGTCGATGACCTAGCCCGCCCATTTCTTCGATGAAGCCGACGCTAGAGCCCGGGATTCGACGATCGCAGCGAGGAGACATCATCACCGAGCTATGGAGGTGGAGGACCGGATCTACAAAGGTTGTATTTTCGGTTCACGTAGTTATGTTGTTAACTAGTTGCATATTTCGCCTAATCTCTAGTCAACGATCCGTATTAGGGTTTCTCGGCACTTGTAAATTTTGAAATTGGCATGGTTGATGCCTTGTGAGACCTCATTAGTGTGCCTAGGAACCCTACAGTGGTATCAGAGCCTAGCTAGAGCCTCAGGCGATGCGTAGACGATGTTAGAAACCCGATCGAACCCGAAACCCCAATTTTTCAATGCTCTCTGGACTTTTTTCAAAAACTGGGGTTTTTCCAGATTAAAAATGCTTAAAAAATTCAGCAGGAAATTCTAAGAATTACGGTGCAAAAACGAGCAAACGATACGCCTAAAGCGCGGCGGAACCGCGACACGAGCATGGCTCGTGCGGCGGTTCCGCGGCCAAGTTGTCACATCACCTCTTGAAAATTGCACAGTAATTCCTATATTTTAGTGCTGAGTTTTCTGGGAATTTTTAATATTTACTCAAGAGTTGAGTTTTCTGGGATATATTGGGAGTTCGTAGATTCGATCGGATTATCAAACTTTGTCTATGTGTTTTCCGGATAATTTGTTGAATATGTTAAAAAGTTCGACCGGATATAAATACCTAATTTTTCCCCTGTCGGGAAATTTCCAATTGTTGGATCTTTCCATGGTTTAACAATGTTCTAAGTAGTGCAAGTAATGCGATGGACCCTCTAGAAGACAACAAACCTTAACTCGATTATGTGACCGTCTTGAACTGCCCTTTGAACCTTAGGGTTTAGGGCAGTACGGCGTGCCACATGTGAGGCGTTGGCTTGACCCTTCTACGGCTGGACCGTTGGTACTGAGGCATGAACTGGATGTTTTTAAACCTATTTCATGTGTTGAGCTATATCGGGAAAACTTGGGTGTTTGAATGTTCGATCGGAAAGTTTAACATTTTCTATTTATCTGGAATGTGATACAATATTTGGAATTCACAAGTAGTTATGAGATAACTGAATGAATGTTATAAATCTAGCGGTTTAGTCTCACTTGATCGGTTGCCACGGAATTTTGATGTGATAAAAAGTCCGTCACAATCACGTAGTGTACGCGGATACTCGCCGGATAAACTTAATAGACAGCTACACACCAAAGCCCCGACCAAGTGACTGTAGGAGAACCCCGTCGCCGAAAGCATCCGTTCGGGTGCTCGTGGCAGCGGTGTTCCGCCTTGGTGCACTTCGTCGACGGTATCGGGGGTGCGGCCGCCTACTAAAGTTTGCGACGAGCATTCGATCAGGATGTCGGGAATCTTGTTGAATTGCCCGACTTGATATTGAAAAGAGTTTTCGATAATGAGACTAAAATGCGGGGTTTATAATTGTTAGGCATGCGATGTCTAAGGAATTCATTTGATTAGGCATGCGATGTCTAAGGAGGTTGCGGATTCCAACTGTTGTAATTTTACACTTTCTTTTCTGCGACCGTAAGTGTAATATGTGATATCGCCGGTTTCGTTGCTATATGTCAACGACAATTGGGATGCACATATTTACTTACGTTGATGACATGTGATGTTATGTGTTGCTGGATATGTTATATTGGATCGTCGTGTTTGAATAGCCGGGGGTTTTTATGTGAGATGAGTGTTTTTTCGTTTTCATTCATGTAAAAACTTGTATGTAATATTCTTTTATTGGGGCACTTCCAGGTTGCGGAAGTTGTCACCGTTGATGTATATTATTTACTTTTCCGCACTAGGATAGACCCAAGGAGGAAGGCACAAGTAACCGGGTTCTGGAGTCCAGTGGGAGACCAACTCGAGGAGTCGAGTCCGGGTCTCCTAACTCTAGAATTGGTAGGGTTGCTTGCCGCTCTCGTAGGGGTCTAGGGGTGTGGGTTTGGCTATTCATCACGACCGTGGAATCCGTGTTTTATACTGGCTCGTATTGAAAACACGGACGTCCTAGTATATCCAATATTTCATATGATTCTTCTGCTGCGATATCTGTGATGTGATCATTTGATGTTCTGTGATAGATACTGTATATAGTATATATGATATATTATATAGAAGTTACTTATGTTTTACACCCGCGCTAGCCCTGCCCCGCTCTGCCGTTAGTTACCTAACCTAACGGTGCACGAGGGGACATTGAGGCGAATGCGGATGGCATAAGTGTACGTCGTATTTATCTGTGATGTTTAGGTGACTTAAATGGTGGGACTTCATTAATGTGATTAATGATAGAAAAGAAACCTAAGATGTTGTGGAATCGAATTTCAAAATTAAAACAGGTAGCTACAGTTCTTGCTTTGCACAGCGGTATATGTGATATATCCTGCACCTTATTCGATGAGGAAAGGACCGAGATCCCTTCACCGGGAGTGACTCCTTTAGCAATAACTGGCAGATGCTACACACTCGGTTTGTCTTTTGATTGCTTTTAAGAGTTTTTGCTTTGCACAGTGATATATATGATATATCCCGCACCTTATTCGATGAGGAAAGGACCGACGATCCCTTCACCGGGAGTGACTCCTTTAGCAAAACTAGAAAAGCCTAAAAAACACTCCATTTCAAAATTCATTCGATCCTACAACGATATCAAGTTCATTACGCAATAGGTTTTCAGAAAAACCTGTCGTAGCCCTCCGTCATTTCAGATAAGTAGTAGTTAGTATTCGTGCTGCGTTTGTTGGCCTTTGTCAAGGCGTAGTGTGCGATAGCTATCTGGTGCTTATCTTCTTATGAATATGATGTAGATTGGGTTAGGGTAGTCGTGCGACCTTGTTGGCCTTTGTCAAGGGATGTGCGGGTGGGTTTAATTCAATCAGGAAATGACGGGTTGAACTTGACTAGCATCCTATGGTTTGTTGGTCTTTGTCAAGGTCATAGGAGGTTAGGGGCACAATATTATCGGGAATTTCAAGTGTTGAAATTTTCAATGAGATTGCATACCTTCTATGAGATAGTTGGATCCCGATACCCGCTGCGCGTAAGAGTTACTCCTGGGAGAGTTTTACACATTACAATTAGCCGATCAAGTAGGTGTCTAGAAAGGTGTCAACGGGGTTACGCCTCTGGGAAAACGAGGTTTACATTAATTAGGTCCGTGCGAAAGCACGGGGCACCTCCCTCAAAGTACCGACACTGGCCTGGCTGAAAGATTGGCGAACTTGTAGCGTGTAATTAATCCCGGCTAGTCTTTCCTTTTAGGGTTTGAAGGAAGATTTGATAAAAACAGTGGGAGCCATCCTGATTAGATAAAATAATGACCAATCTATTCTTGCAAGAGCATACGCTGAGTGTTTTCTTCTCTCTCTCTCCAGGTAGTGACCATATCACGCCTTTATCAAGATAATAATACGGATATATTGACCGAACCCGCTTGTTATACTGAGCTGGGGAACGTTGGTCCCGCTCCAACTTATAATTGTTATAAGACAGAGCTGGAAATTAGGGATTACCAGAATTCCCGTGCCGCCCAAACGAAGAAAGTGCATATGATGCATCTCCTTCGAGTGTGTTCATTACAAAGAACTGTTTCTCTGTATCCTTTACGTCCTGCGTATATGATACCGGATCAGGATCCCGCATATGTAATATGTTACATGGGCTACAGAAAGGTAGAGAACTGAGAACGGGTGATAAGTTTCATGAGACAGAAAACGGGGCAAGTGTTGCAGCCAAGTCTGTTGGTCACTGTCACCCTGTATTACCAATACATTGATTCTGAACAAATGCTATTAGATACCGAACTAGATATACAAAATCATATCAGTCTCTTTATTTGTAAAGAAAGGATATAATTTTGTATTGTTGGATAATGTTTTGAACATTTCCTATATCAAAAGTTGATCGGTTCAGGCACGTAATCTAAAAGCATTGACGTTCTAAATGAAACTACAGTTCCTTGTATACAGAACACACACAAGAGGAAGAGTTCAGAAATGAACGAATTCTTCTTGAGGCATTGTAGACTAGGTCATATCAATGCGACCCGACTGGCTGAAGTTACATTTAGATGCATATTTAAATTAGTTTGAATTTACATCTTGTGAAACTTGCCAGTCATGTCACAAAGATTAGATGACCATAGCTCTGTTTATTGGAAACAGAGAAAGAGTTATTAAACTCTTGGGATGATACATATTGATGTATGTAGGTCCCCGGTCTACATATGCTAAGACCGGTTCTTTGTACTTCATTACTTTCTCTGATGATCTCTCAAGATTCAGTCATATGTTCCTGTTGAAACATAAGTCCGAACCTTTTAAGATATTCACAGAATATAAGTTAGAAGTAGAGAACCAAAAATAGGTATAAGTATTATGTCCTTTGATATGATCAAGGAGGAGAATACTTATGCACGGGATTCTTGGACTTTTCTAATGGAGAATGAGATTCTCTCTCAGCATTACTCCTCCGTATACACCATAGCACGATGGTATATCGGGGCGGAGCAATCACACCCTATATGATAAGGTGTGCTCTATGATGAGTACTACTGAGTTACCTATTTCCTTTTGGGAGTTATGCACTTATGAAGTTGCATACCTATTGAATAGGGTCCCGATCAAATCAGTTGCCTACCACTTCATATGTGATATGGAAAGGGAAGAGCCCATATATTAAAATAGTTAAGATTTGGGGTTGTCCGGCCTTTGTCTAAAAGCAAAATCCGGACAAGCTCGAGGCAACGTCTGTTATGTAGAACTGGAAATGTTCTAGCTATACAAACTGCAGCTGATGATTTGACAGAACCAAAGGATTCAGTAGATTCCAACGAACCTTAGCCTCTCCGCCGATCTAGTAAGGTTCCTCACCCACCTGAGAGTTACTTCGGTTTCTCTATGACAGTGGGAGCGAGGATTGCATCATGAGATGATGACCTAACTAGTTTCGAGCTGGCCATCAGGAGTGGGACTCTGTAAGAATGGC
The DNA here is from genome assembly GCA_030015575.1 of Agapanthus africanus. Lineage (NCBI taxonomy): Eukaryota > Viridiplantae > Streptophyta > Magnoliopsida > Asparagales > Amaryllidaceae > Agapanthus > Agapanthus africanus. The sequence continues at coordinate 401,999,269 of JASDDO010000031.1, read as the reverse complement.
TAGATGCTTAGCGATCTGAGATGGAATCCTTATACACCAACAAAGTATGGACTTTGGTTGCTATATCTGAAGGGTTAAATCCCCATCAGGAGCAAGTATATCTTGAGAAGATTACTTGGTGTACATGGAAAGGTTGAGACTTTCAAAGCTAGACTTGTTAAAGGTTTGCATCATTGACCAGGTATGGATTATGTTGAAACCTTTTCTAAGGATCTATGCTTAAGTCCATCCAGATCCTACTTGCCACGGCTACATACCATGACTACGATATCTGGCGGTTGGGTGCCATGACTGCTTTTCTAAATGATGTTTTAGAAGAGTGCGTCTATAAGTACACAGCCAGAGGGCCTCGTAGACAGTGGGAGCAGCGGAAACGTGTGCAAGATGTTTTATGTGATAAAGCAGGCATCGCGGAGTTGGAACATCTGTTTTGATGTGTTAGTCAAAGAGTTTAACACCATCAAAATGGTAGATGAACCTTGTATATACAAAAAGGTAGTAGGGAGTATGGTAGTGATCCTTGTAGAGTACATGGATGACATGCTCTTGATAGGGAAGGAGTTTCCTATGCTGCGCTCGGTCAATCTCCGCTTATCACAAGGATTCTCCATATAGGATCAGAGTGATACCTCCTAAATCCTGAGTTTTCATCTATGAGATAGATGTAATTGGATGGTAGGATTCTCACTAGATGTAGTGAGATGGTATCAATTGATCCTGGGGAGAATCACTGGAAGGGTTCCAGGGTGATAAAGACAACTGAATGTCAGTCACAGGCATTGTCTTTACCCTCAGTAAAGGGACGGTATGTTGGAAGAGTTCCAAGCTAGATACCGTGGCATACTAGACGATAAGAGCTGGATACATCGCTACTTAAGATGCTACCAAAGAGGAAGTCTGGGTGTATATTAGTTCATGAGATGAACTTCGTTTCTCCCATTGTGTGACAATGGAGTTGTGGCTTTTGCCAAGGAACGACCGTCCCATCAGTGATCCAGACATATTCTAAGGCAGTATCACCTGATCATGGAGATGGTTGATCTCCAGGGTGATCGAGGTTAGGAGAGTAGACTCAGAGGACAACACGGGCGGATCTACTCACAAAGGCCTTTTCCCAGAGAGAGACTTTCATGGGATGGTTGAGTATGAGATACTGCAACCACTGCTACAGATGGCCCTAGTGCAAGTGGAAGATTGTTAGTTATATGTATGCCCTAGAGGCCATTACTGTACATAGGATGTGTATTGTAGTGGATGCTGGGACATATATAGGGAGAACTTTCTTGCTCAACATGATAGTATGCTATCTGGTTACTCTTTACCTTAACGTGTACACTGATTGTCTCTCTGTTACATGTTGGTAAAGCCCTTAGGATGTGTACTTGACTACCTAGACTATGATGCGGATCATACTAGTGGGGACATGGTAGTCCATAAGTACATCCTTCAAGGTCCCTAGTCGTGGGTATATCGAGACGGGGCATCGATATACCAGAGTAGACTAGCGTATACCTTCTCGACCCATACAGATGGGCGATGGATGATCCCATATCCATTAGTGTTTGACATCAGAGATGATATACGGGTGCTAAGTAGAGACTGGGTACACTGGACGGACTCGCCGAGAACTCCCAGATGGTATTATACCTCACGTCAGATGGCAGTTCTCTGGTGACACTGGTACAGGTTAGTCTGTAGACCCGAGATCGTCATAGAGTCTTGTGTGATTCCCACTGTGCTTTGATTTCCATCTTACCACGTCCAAGAGGGCGTGCAAAACGGTAGTTTTTGGGTACAGTCCCGAGTCACATGGAGGCAATGAGCGATAGGAGGGGATTCGTCTCTCCCGGTATAGGGAGTTGATGTCGTGCTGTGTTCGATTGGCTATAACCGGAAATCCCTGGCCAGGGTTGCTGAGATTTACTGGTAAGTGTTACCAGTAGTTTCTCGAACTGTTATTGACCTCATATCGACACGACTTATCGAGCTATTGGGGTCTGACGTTTACCACCCCTAGGCGAGATATACGACATATCAGACGAACAGACCGGACTGTACGGTAAGTGTTACTGGTTGGATTCACAGGAGTGTGAGCGGGCTTGCTCGTCGATCTTCTGATCGCTCAATACCCGGGTGGCCGTTACGTTTAGCAGACCGCTTGCGGCTTGTGGGTGCTTGATATGATCATCATTTGCTGCCGGCGTATTGATGAGTCTTTAGAGTCCTACACAGAGGTTTCCTGGCTCAAGCGAAACGAAATAGGAGCGCATATGAGATATGTGCGGGACCGAGAATAATACCAGTATGTGATACTGTATTTGATTCTCGCGACTTGTGACATTGATCGGTTATATGCGATATAGCCGGGTTATCAGATCAAGTGTTGATTCGATAAGTTGTTACTATTGATATTAGTCGGTTATATGTGATATGACCGGATCATTAAGTCAAGTGTTGATTTAATGATTTAATGTATAATTATATATTTAATATATCACTTTACATTAACTAATATAGGTTCATTTAAAAGGATTTTCTCACTTGATGTGCACATTGTATATGTGATATATTTTTGTGTGCACTTGATTGTATCATGTTTGATGATACATGCTAACTTGAGTTTGTGTAAAGATTAAACCATGGTTGTGTAATGGTTAGGGTTTTCTTTTTCTTACTTACTTATTTATTTATTTATTTTGGAAAAGATAAAAGAGAAAATGGTGGCTTTCTTTGTTTGTTGTTGAAGCTTCATGAAGCTTTGACTAAGTGCCCATTTTGTCTCATGCTTAACCCTAAACCATTAAAACTAACCATGGTCTATTCTCTACACCTAACCAAGGTTAGGATATGATAAGTATTCATATTATTTTTCTTTTAAAGATATACTTATGATATTCTATAATCTTCTTCTTCTTCTTCAAGATGAAGAAGCTTGCCTCCATCAATGGCAACTTGAGAAAAAGAGTGAGAAATTCAATTCTAAAGTGAACCCACTTCCTATTTCTTCATCCTCTACCACTTGCCAAGTAGTATATGGTGTTTTCTTCACAAGTTTCTTAACTTGGTGAAGTTGGAGCTTGATCTTGTGTTGCCTCGACGTAGATCATCTTCGGCATCGAAGTCGATGACCTAGCCCGCCCATTTCATCGATGAAGCCGACGCTAGAGCCCGGGATCCGACGATCGCAGCGAGGAGACATCATCACCGAGCTATGGAGGTGGAGGACCGGATCTACAAAGGTTGTATTTTCGGTTCACGTAGTTAAGTTGTTAACTAGTTGCATATTTCGCCTAATCTCTAGTCAACGATCCGTATTAGGGTTTCTCGGCACTTGTAATTTTTGAAATTGGTATGGTTGATGCCTTGTGAGACCTCATTAGTGTGCCTAGGAACCCTACAGACTTATACAACTATTAGGGGACTGACGCTTGCCGCCCCCTAGGCTCGATATGCGATAGTCTTAGACGAACATACCGGACTGTACGAAGATTGTCACATCAGGCTCAGTAGGAGTTCGGATGGTTTTCCTCATCGGCCTTCTTATCGACATCTACCTGGGGACCGTTACGTACAGCTAGTGCCGCTTGTGTTCAGTGGTTAAACCCACTGCCAGCGTAGTGTCGAGTCTTTAGAGTCCCACACAGAGAGTTTCCCTGCTCCAGGCGAAACGATATAGAGGTCGTATGGTTTTACTACAAGGGTTCGGATGCATACGTGTTTAAACGCACGTACGGCGTTCGGATAGTTTTTACTAGCCGGCTTTGGTTTAAGCCAGATTCTAGTATTAGGTTATTGGATTTATACAGTCTAAAGTTTTTCCGTGTTTTCAGGGATTGGAGGGGCGTTCTCGTAATTTTCCGGGAAGCTTCTAGAAGCATGGTGACTTTGGGGTTAAGGTGGCATAAGCATTTATTGCTTAATGACTCATTTGTATGATTCATCCATGGAGTTAATGCTTCATTTATGAAGCTAATGACTCATGAGATGAATCACACAAGGTTAATGCATCAACCATGATGATTAATCATATATATTATTTATTTTGATAAATTGTTATGGTTGATATATTCTAATGAGTTCATTTTTTAATATCATTCTTATCATCACCTTCTCTCTCCTCAAGCTCTCTCCTTCTTGAAACCCTAACCCTAACCTCTCATGTGTTGAGATCAAGGGTTAGCTAGACTAATACATCCATAACCTCACTCTATATCCCCTAGGTAGCTTAGATTAGCACTTTGAGCAACCTAGTTATCTCAAGTTAGAGATCAAGCTTGGCGTAGGAGCTCTCGGGTGGATCGTCTTTGACTCGAGGAGGCCGTTGGGGTGCCGATGTTCCAAGGAGCCTACGAGGAGTGGTGGACCGTGATGAAGACCCGAAGGACAAGTAACGTGAGGTATAACTTCGAATCTGAGTAGTTAAACCTTTCGTAGTTTGCTAGTAACGGTTTAGATACGATTCATGCGCTCAAGTCCGTGTTACGAAGCTTTGATAATCGTTTTTCATATATTCCACCTCCCCGCAAGTTCGTGGGGTGCGTGACATGGACTTACAGTGGTATCAGAGCCAACTAAACCATTACTAGCTTGTTAGCAACTGATTAGAACTTCGATCGTCAGAAAACACGAAAACGAAACCCCGGAAATCCCAAGTTTATGTTAATTTTAAACATGTCTAAAAAACTATTTGATATGCCTTAAAATTCACAGCAGGGAAATTTAAGAATACTGGGAAAATACGATGTTTCAACTTGGTTTTTTGGCCGCAGATCCGCGGCAATAGAGTGCTTGTGCCGCGGATCCGCCGCCGAGTCAACTCCGAGTTGACTTGGATTTGTTCTGTTATTCATGTTTTCTGGTGTTTTGGTTTCCTGCATGTTCTGTTTCTACCCAGGTTACTTTAGTGCAGGTTTGCTTTTGGGGTTGACATGGATAAAGGTAGTCGATCGATGTTCTAAACTAATTGCTAATCGGGTTATTATCTGTAATGTTTAATGTGTTCGTAAACCTCCCCTAACTGCTAGTATGTCGGTTGGCAGGGGGTTACACATTTCTGTAATGTTTACTGTTTGTGTATATGGACTTGATTGGAATGTTGTGATGATTAGCCGGGGTTTGTGATGGGTTTTATATTCATTCATTCGATGTAAATTTAATATGATGTAATATTCTTTTGCGGGGCGTATCCAGGTTGCGGTTGTAGCCACCGTTGTATTATTTCTTTTTACTGTTTTTGCTCCTAGGATAGACCCAAGGCGGGGTACACAAACTACCGGGTACTTTGAAGTGTTTAGTGGCCTACTCACTTTGTTGAGGGAGACCGCTTCACTTCGGGTACTTGGCGGGTAGTTTGCCGTACCCGTAGAGGTCTAGGGTGGGGTAATGGCTATTCATCACAACTGTGTAATCCGTCTTTTATTGCTGGCTCAAAGCAAATGCGAATTGCTAGTATATCCAATAAAGTTCATCTGTGATCTGGAATTCTTAATATTGCGTCTGACGAATGTACAATATCTATATATGATAGCTATTAGACGTCACTTATGTTTTACACCCGCGCTAGCCCAGCCCCCGTGCTGTCGCTAGTTAAGTAACCTAGCGGGTGATGACGGGACCCCGTGGCAAGTGCGGATGGCATAAGAGGACGTGGTATTTTCGTTGTTTTCTGCAATGATAGGATAAAGATGGGACGCATTATTATAATGCAGAGAAAATAAACCATAGTTTAATCGTTGGAACAAATTTAAAAGAAACCACTCGGTTATTTTAAAAAGGATCAGAATTTTTAAATTTGCGGAGTTTTAACCACTCCTTTCAAAAAGTATCAGGTTCCTTCGATTATATCAAGTTCACTACGTTCACGGTTTTGCCAAAACCATTCGTAGCCCTCCGTCATTTCATTTGGATATTCAGTAGTATTCAAGCTATGCATTTGACCAACGCTAGGGCATAGTGTTTGGTAGCTGCTGGGATATTTCATTTGTTGCATAGATAGATGTGTTAGTTTGGGACAGTCATATTATCATTTGGCCAACGTCAGGGATATGTACGGATGGGTTCAAATTAACTAGGACAATGATGGGTAGAACTTGACATGTGACTTATGACATTTTGACCAACGCCAAGGTCATAAGAGCATGGGGCAAAAATCTATATCGGGAATTTCTAAAGAAACTGAAATTTGCAGAAAGAGCATACCATTTTTGAGTTTGATGAATGTTGGTAGGATTCCTTCAACATTATCATACGATGATATTTTGGATCCCGATCCTGCTGTGAGTATATACTTCTTATCTGGAGATTCGTCACTTAACGATCAATGCTATAAACCAAGTAGGTGCCTAGAAAGGTGTCAGCGGGGTTACGCCCCAGAGAAAAGAGGTTATTTAATTAAGGAACTTCGTGAAAGCGTTGGAAAACCTCCCTCGAAGTATCGACACTGACCTCGCTGAATGGTTAAGCAAGAATTGTACGGTGAGAATAGTCCTGGCTAATTCTTCTTTTATGGTTTGAGGAGGGATTCGAGAAACAGTGGGAGCCATCCTGTTTAGATAAATTAAAAACAATTCTAAACTTGCAAGAGTATCATGCTAATAGTATTTTCTTCTCTCTCTTAAATTGCAGCGACCTTGTGACCACGACTAGGTTACATCTAGATAATAAATTGACTGAATCTTACTTATATAAGTGGCAAAAGTCTGTCCAGATGTCCATTGCTTATGACAAGCTGGACCACCCTATTACTACTCAAGATCCCGCCGTCCCAGGTCCAGCTTCCACTGTCGCGGATATGGATATCCGTCAGACAAGGGAAAAAGATAAAGCGAAAGCTAAGCGCCTCGTGTTAGCTTCAGTTGATGGTGTATACCAGAAGCAGCACGGGAAGATGGACTTAGTTTCCATCTTTCTCCATAACAAAGATTTATATGGAGAGCAATCTCATATCGCAAGATATGAGACCTCGAACGAATTAATTCAAGCGAGTTTGGTTGACGAGTCATCTGTAGGGGACAACGTCCTTACAATGACTAGCTGTATTGATGAGCTCCAGGACCTGGAGACCGCGTTGGGAAACGAGTCAGTTACTGACTTGATTCTACAGTCTCTGCCTCCTACCCTGAAGGAAACCAGGGAAGTAGAAGGAAAGAGAAAGGCAAAAGTTTCGGGACTGGATATAGTAAAAGAGGGACGTTCCTATTGTTACAGGAATAAACATTGGCAGAATGATTGCAGGGCTAGCAAAGCCAGTAGCCAGGATTCGAAGCATGTTGTGGCTTCAGCCTCAAGTGTATTTGTTATTGAGAACTGTTTGTCAATTAACTCTACTTCCTGGGTACTAGATACCAGAGCAGGATCTCATATCTGTAATTCAATACATGCTTTGAGAAACCGTAGAGTTATAAAGGTAGGTGATTGGTCTCTCAGAGTTGTAAACGGAATGAGCGTAGACGCTGAATCCGTGGGAGAATATCGCCTAGGTTTGACAAGAGGGCATATATTGATTCTACGTAACTGTTTTTATGTACCTAGTATGACTTGTAATATCATATCAGTGTCCTCACTTTCGAGAGAGGGATATGATTTTACATTCGTAAGCGATGTAGTTAACATCCACCTAAATCAAGTTTTGATTGGGTCCGGTACATTAGATAACGGTATATACGTATTAAGTCAAGCTCAGGTTTTCAATGTCCAGAACACACTTAAAAGAAAGTCTCCAGAAATAAATCAGGCTTTCTTATGGCAATGTAGACTAGGTCACATCAATGAGAGAAGGCTGACTAAGTTACATAGAGAAGGGTATTTGAATCCGTTCGAATATCAATCTTATGCTACTTATGAATCTTGTCTCAAAGGAAAGATGACAAAGACTCCGTTCACTGGACACGGAGTAAGAGCAAGCGAGCTCTTGGGACTTGTACACAGTGACGTGTGCGGTCCAATGTCTACACATGCGTAAGGTGGTTATTCCTACTTCATTACTTTTACAGATGATTTCTCTAGGTATGGACATGTCTTCTTAATGAAGCATAAATCCGAGGCTTTTGAGAAATTCCAAGAATACAAGAATGAAGTGGAAAAACAAACAGGCAAGAGTATAAAGACACTGAGATCTGATCGAGATGGTTAATACTTAAGTGCCGAGTTCCTGGGTTACTTAAAAGAGAATGGAATTCTCTCTCAGCTTACTCCTCCATACACGCCACAACATAACGGTGTATCAGAAAGGAGGTATCGAACCCTATTGGATATGGTTCGTTCCATAATGATTAACGCTGAGTTACCGCGATCATTCTGGGGATATGCGCTAGAATCAGCGGCATATCTTCTGAACAGGGTTCCTACCAAGACAGTGCCTATCACCCCATATCAGATGTGGAGTGGGAAGAAACCCTATCTTCAGTATTTGAAGATTTAGGGATGTCCGGTTTTTGTTAAAAAACAGTATGCGGACAAGCTCGAGGCACGATCAGTACAATGTACGTTTGTGGGATATCCCAAGAACTCCAAGGTGTATCTGTTCTATAACGCAGAGGAACAAAAGGTTTTTGTTTCTCGTAATGCCCATTTTTTAGAACAGCAAGTTTTAGAAAAGGATACAAGTGGGAGCGAAATAGAACTGGAAGAAATTCCAGAACCACAAACTACAACTGAAAGTATGGTAGAACCAGTAGTTTAAGAAGAATTGGACATTCCCACACCCCTCCGCAAGAGTAGTAGGCCGTCTCATCCGCCTGAGAGATACTACGGTTTTCTCATAGATGGGGATAGAGAGGATTGTGTCATTGATGAAGATGACCCTACTAGCTTCCAGCAAGCCATTCAGAGCAGTGACTCAGTAAAATGGCTAGATGCAATGCGGACCGAAATGGAGTCTATGTACACTAACAAAGTATGGACTCTGGACATTGCTCCAGATGGGGTAAAACCCGTAGGATGCAAATGGATCTTCAAAAAGAAGATTGGTGTAGATAGACAGGTTGAAACCTATAAGGCTAGACTTGTTGCAAAGGGTTTCCGTCAAAGACCTGGTTTGGACTATGACGAAACCTTTTCTCCAGTGGCTATTCTTTAATCTATTCGGTTCCTTCTTGCTATTGCTGCCTTCCACGATTATGAAATCTGGCAGATGGACATAAAGACGGCCTTTCTAAATGGTAATTTGGAAAAGTGCGTCTATATGGATCAGCCAGAGGGATTCATTCAGAGTGGGAGCAGCGGTAAAGTATGCAAGCTGCTTAAGTCCATTTATGAACTAAAGTAGGCATCGCGGAGTTGGAACATCTGTTTTGATGATGCTGTCAAAGAATTTGACTTTATCAAAAATCCAGATGAACCTTGCATATGCAGTAAGATTGTAGGGAGAGTTGTAGTATTCATCGTCTTATACGTGGATGACATTCTCCTAATAGGAAATGATATTCCTATGTTACAGTCAGTCAAAAGATTCTTGTCACATAAATTCTCCATGAAAGACCTGGGTGATGCCACTTACATTCTGGGGATCCGGATCTATCGTGATAGATCAAAAAGGATGTTGGGACTTTCGCAGTCCAGATACATAGACACCATAGTGAAGAGATTCAGTATGGATGATTCTAAGCGCGGTACCCTACCGGCTTGTCACGGAATCACCCTCTCCAAAGAGATGTCTCCCAAGACTGATTTGGAAAGGGATCGCATGTCGATTATACCCTATGCTTCTGCGGTAGGCTCTATAATGTATGCGATGTTATGTACCAGACCAGATGTAGCATACGCATTGAGCGTTGTAAGCCGGTATCAGGCAAACCCAGGGGAGAAGCACTGGATAGCAGTAAATAACATTCTCAAGTACCTAAGGAGGACTAAGGAGATGTTCTTGGTGTATAGCGGAAAAGACCTCCAGATGGAGGCCTTTGCCGACTCCGGCTTCGACAAGGATGACTCCAAGTCCATGTCAGTTTATGTCTTTACCCTCAATAGAGGGGCGGTCTGTTGGAAGAGTTCCAAGCAGGAGACCATTGCTGACTCAACAATGGAAGTGGAATACATAGCTGCTTGCGATGCCGCAAAAGAAGCTGTCTGGATGAAGAAGTTCCTCACAGAACTTCAGGTGGTTCCTACCAGTGTTGATCTAATACCTCTGTATTGTGATAACAACGGCGCTATAGCTTTAGCGAAGGAACCCAGGTCCCATCAGAAGTCCAGACACATCTTAAGGCGGTACCACCTGATCAGGGAGATCGTAGATCGCCGGGAGATCGAGGTGAAAAGAGTAGAGATAGAGAATAACATTGCTGATCCATTCACAAAGGCCTTTCCTCAGATGCAATTCGAGAGGCTATTCGAGATGATAGGTCTACGATATGCCAGCTCATGGCCCTAGTGCAAATGGGAGATTATTAGTGTATATGCCTTAGGGGCCATTATTGTATCATACTTGTATGTATATTACTTAATGGAAGCTTGGGATATTCACAGTTGAATATACAGTCTTGCTAAAAATGGTAGTATGCTACTTGGTTTGTTTCTACTTTAATATGTGCATATGTTTCTTGTAACATATCACTTATACATATTAGTAGAGCCCATAGGATCTTTGCTTGATTACCAGCGTTGTGATGGCAGTCACACTAGTGGGGGCTGGGTAGTCTATAAGCAACATCCTATACTTGTCCCTAGTCATAGGATTATCGAGACAAGGCATCGATATTCCGGAGTAGACTAAGTGTGTACGCTTCTCATCCCAGTTGGGGAGATGGTCTGTCCCACATCCATCAGTACGTCGTACTGGAGATAGTATACAGGTGCTCGTTAGGTTACGGGTACACCGGACAGGACTCGCAAGGGAACTGATTGGTTGGTATTATACCCATCGTCAGTTAACAGTTCCCAGGTGACATGAGTACAGCATAGTCCGCAGACTTGACACTGCTACTTCGCCTCGAGTGTGTCCCACTGTTCTTAGATTGCTACCATACCACGGCTCAAAGGAGTCGAGCAAACATGTAGCAGTTGGGTGCAGTCCCGAGCACTTGGAGGCAGTGGCGGTTAGATAGGATTCGTCTCTCCCGGTATTGGGAATTGATATCGCGCTGTGTCAGAGAGCCATTACGCAAAGTCCCTGGCCAGGGCAAGCGAGATTTACTGGTAGGTTCCAGTAGTTTCTCAGGGTGTAATGGGCTACGCTCCGACACGACTTATACAGCTATTAGGGGACTGACGCTTGCCGCCCCCTAGGCTCGATATGCGATAGTCTTAGACGAACAGACCGGACTGTACGAAGATTGTCACATCAGGCTTAGTAGGTGTTCGGATGGTTTTCCTCATCGGCCTTCTTATCGACATCTACCTGGGGACCGTTACGTACAGCTAGTGCCGCTTGCGGTCTGTGGTTAAACCCACTGCCAGCGTAGTGTCGAGTCTTTAGAGTCCCACACAGAGAGATTCCCTGCTCCAGGCGAAACGATATAGAGGTCGTATGGTTTTATGACAAGGGTTCGGACGCATACGTGTTTAAACGCACGTACGGCGTTCGGACAGTTTTTACTAGCCGGCTTTGGTTTAAGCCAGATTCTAGTATCAGGTTATTGGATTTATACAGTCTAAAGTTTTTCCGTGTTTTCACGGATTGGAGGGGCGTTCTCGTAATTTTGCGGGAAGCTTCTAGAAGCATGGTGACTTGGGGGTTAAGGCGGCATAAGCATTTATTGCTTAATGACTCATTTGTATGATTCATCCATGGAGTTAATGCTTCATTTATGAAGCTAATGACTCATGAGATGAATCACACAAGGTGAATGCATCGACCATGATGATTAATCATATATATTATTTATTTTGATAAATTGTTATGGTTGATATATTCTAATGAGTTCATTTTTCAATATCATTCTTATCATCACCTTCTCTCTCCCCAAGCTCTCTCCTTCTTGAAACCCTAACCCTAACCTCTCATGTGTTGAGATCAAGGGTTAGATAGATTAATACATCCATAACTTCACACTATATCCCCTAGGTAGCTTAGATTAGCACTTTGAGCAACCTAGTTATCTCAAGTTAGAGATCAAGCTTGGCGTAGGAGCTCTCGGGTGGATCGTCTTTGACTCGAGGAGGCCGTTGAGGTGCCGATGTTCCAAGGAGCCTACGAAGAGTGGAGGGCCGCGATGAATACCCGAAGGACAAGTAACGTGAGGTATAACTTTGAATCTGAGTAGTTAAACCTTTCGTAGTTTGCTAGTAACGGTTTAGATACGATTCATGCGCTCAAGTCCGTGTTACGAAGCTTTGATAATCGTTTTTCATATATTCCGCCTCCCCGCAAGTTCGTGGGGTGCGTGACATGGACTTACACATTCTTGGGGAATTTCTTTTAAAATTCCCGTAATAATTGATTTTGCCAGATGTCACTCCTGTCTGTAGAGCATTGCTCTCGAGGAGTTTAATTTCCTGTGCCTGTCTTGAATCTGAAATTGCTTAACCAGTCTATCTGCTAATTTTGTTGATTTTCTTTTGCAGAAGTAATGGACGCTCATATGTACGATCTCGACAAGATTATCTCTTACGGAGACATCCGCCGACTCGGCCGTTCTCAGAATCGAGAATTGACAATTGCCGAGTGTGCCGAAATTATGAGTCGCTTTGATACATATAATGGTCAACTGCTTCCTCGGCGTTCCCCTCTTCTGAAGCTTATCGTGGGAGTAATCTGGGAAGCGCTTCCCTTATTCTGTACCGGCGTGCCGTTTAGGGCATTGGATGCTGCCGAGGATAAGGTGCACTCGGTGTATCTGATGAACCTAATCTCAAAGAGACGGTGAGACAATCTTGTCGATCTCCTGCACCAGGCTTTTCAACAGTCTGCCATACTTGCTGCCTATCGGAGGGTGGAGGACATCCGTGGGGATCCTGACGCTCGTGCTCATGAAAGAAAGCACACCAGGATGGTTCGAAAGGCCTGGAAGATTCTGGACAAGGTCACTCTTGAATTCCTCAATCCATGCCCTAGGTCTGAGGTTTTGCCATTGTAACAGTCTCGATAATGTTTTTGTTTACTGTTTTTATAATTGTAAGAACTTTTTCGCAGTATGAATGGCAAATTTTTCATTTCAGCGTGTTTTATTTTATGTATTAAATCTTTCGCATATGCCTGAATGAATATGCCTCGGACGCTTAATTAAATGCAAATCAGATATTCTTTCTGTCGCTTTCTTCTCCTTGATGTTTTGTTGCCATGTGATTTTAGCAAGTGCGATCTGTAGATAGCGTATAGCTGCTAGTCTTAGGCTCTTTGTAGAGTGGTGATGGCTTAGAAAACAGGGTTAGGATCTGTCACCTACGACTTTTTCAACTTTATGAGCCGTGAGGGTCTCATAAAGAATTTTCTCCCTACCGGTCGAGAGGATCCCGTAGGTGTAATTTCTCCTTAAGAATCGTGAGGATTCCTAAGTACGTTTTCACTTGAGAGTCGTAAGGATCTCACAAGAGAATTTACTCCCTCACGAGTCGTGAGGACCCGCAAGTGATGGGTGAAGTTGCCCTTATCCGCATTTCACGGAGTCAGGGGTTGCTCTGGATGCTTCCCACGGGTTCACTGCCGTGTTTGGCGAGGACCAGGCTACGCTTTGGACGTTTTCCAGGATATCGTAGTTTAAAGACATCGCGGTCGAGGTTAAGGACATCATAGGCCGTGGATTTAAGGACTCCACAGTCCATTGTTAGTTTTAAGACATCACGGTCGAGGTTAAGGACATCATAGTCCATGAGTTTAAGGACCTCACAGTCCAATGTTAGTTTTAAGACATCACGGTCGAGGTTAATGACATCATAGTCCATGAGTTTAAGGACCTCACAGTCCGGTATTAGTTTTAAGACATAACGGTCGAGGTTACGGACATCATAGTCCGTGGATTTTAAGGACTCCACAGTCCAACGTTAGTTTTAAGACATCACGGTCGAGGTTAAGGACATCATAGTCCGTGAGTTTAAGGACCTCACAGTCTACGAAATGTGTGGTTATTGGGACCCGTCACCTCTTTGAAGACGTTGAGGAATTACAACGACAAATATCAAAGGAGTGAAGAGATGTACCCTTGAACCAAGGTAAAATCAGTTTAAAATCATTATGGTTGATTGTTAGTTTTAAGACATCATGGTCGAGGTTAAGGACATCATAGTCCGTGAGTTTAAGGACTTCACAGTCCGATGTTTGCTCTGGATGCTTCCCACGGGTTCACTGCCGTGTTTGGCGAGGACCAGGCTCCACTCTGGATGCTTCACACGGGTTCACTGCCGTGCTCTGCGAGGACCAGGATCCGCTCTGGACGTTTTCCACGGGGTCAGAGGTGACGTTATCCGCGTTCCACGTGAGTAGGAATTTTTCTCTAGATGCTTCCCACGGGTTCACTGCCGTGTTCGGCGAGGACTAGGCTCCGCTCTGGATGCTTCCCATGGGTTCACTGCCATGTTTGGCGAGGACCAGGCTCCGCTCTGGACGTTTTCCACGGGGTCAGAAGTGACATTATCCGTGTTTCACGTGACCAGGAATTTTACTCTAGATGCTTCCCACGGGTTCACTGCCGTGTTCGGCGAGGACTAGGCTGCGCTCTGGATGGTTCACATGGGTTCACTGCCGTGCTCTGCGAGGACTAGGATCCGCTTCGGACGTTTTCCATGGGGTCAGAAGTAACGTTATCCATGTTCCACATGACCAGGAATTTTGCTCTAGATGCTTCCCACGGGTTCACTTCCTTGTTCGGCGAGGACTAGGCTCCGCTCTGGATGCTTCACACGGGTTCACTGCCGGGCTCTGCGAGGACCAGGATCTGCTCTGGACGTTTTGCACGGGGTCAGAAGTGACATAATCCGCGTTCCACGTGACCAGGAATTTTGCTCTAGATGCTTCCCACGGGTTCACTGCCGTGTTTGGCGAGGACTAGGCTCTTCTCTGGATGCTTCACACGGGTTCACTGCAGTGCTCTGCGAGGACCAGGATCCGCTCTGGACGTTTTCCACGGGGTCAGAAGTGACATAATCCGCGTTCCATGTGACCAGGTTTTTTGCTCTAGATGCTTCTCACGGGTTCAATGCCGTGTTCGGCGAGGACTAGGCTCCGCTCTGGATGCTTCACACGGGTTCACTGCCGTGCTCTGTGAGGACCAGGATCCGCTCTGGACGTTTTCCACGAGGTCAGAAGTGACATAATCCGCGTTCCACGTGACCGGGAATTTTGCTCTAGATGCATCCCACGGGTTCACTGCCGTGTTCGGCGAGGACTCGGCTCCGCTCTGGATGCTTCCCACGAGTTCACTGCCGTGTTTGGCGAGGACCAGGCTCCGCTCTGGACGTTTTCCACGGGGTCAGAAACGACGTTATCTGTGTTCCACGTGACCAGGAATTTTGCTCTAGATACTTCCCACGTGTTCACTGCCGTGTTCGGCGAGGACTAGGCTCCGTTCTGGATGCTTCACACGGGTTCAGTGCCGTGGTCTGCGAGGACCAGGATCCGCTCTGGACATTTTCCACGGGGTCAGAAGTGACGTTATCCGTGTTCCACGTGACCAGGAATTTTGCTCTAGATGCTTTCCACGGGTTCACTGCCATGTTCGACGAGGACTAGGCTCTACTCTGGATGCTTCACATGGGTTCACTGCCGTGCTCTGCGAGGACCAGGATCCGCTCCGGACGTTTTCCACGGGGTCAGAAGTGACGTTATCCGTGTTCCACGTGACTATAATTTTGCTCTAGATGCTTCCCACGGGTTCACAGCCGTGTTCGGCGAGGACTAGGCTCCACTCTGGATGCTTCACACGGGTTCACTACCGTGCTCTGTGAGGACCAGGATCCGCTCTGGACGTTTTCCACGGGGTCAGAAGTGACATAATCCGCATTCCACGTGACCAGGAATTTTGCTCTAGATGCTTCCCAGGGGTTCACTGCCGTGTTCGGCGAGGACTAGGCTCCGCTCTGGATGCTTCCCACGGGTTTATTGCCATGTTTGGCGAGGACTAGGCTCCTCTCTGGACGTTTTCCACGGGGTCAGAAGTGACATAATCCGCGTTCCATGTGACCAGGAATTTTGCTCTAGATGCTTCTCACGGGTTCACTGCCGTGTTCGGCGAGGACTAGGCTCCGCTCTGGATGCTTCACACGGGTTCACTGCCGTGCTCTGCGAGGACCAGGATCCGCTGTGTACGTTTTCCACGGGGTCAGAAGTGACATAATCCGCGTTCCACGTGACCAGGAATTTTGCTCTAGATGATTCCCACGGGTTCACTGCCGTGTTCGGCAAGGACTAGGCTCCGCTCTGGATGCTTCCCACGGGTTCATTGTCGTGTTTGGCGAGGACCAGGCTCCTCTCTGGATGTTTTCCACGGGGTCAGAAGTGACGTTATCCGTGTTCCACGTGACCAGGAAATTTGTTGATTATATCCGCATTTCACGGAGTTAAGATTTGACTCTCGGTCATCTGTACACCGCCGAGTCATGGAACTGGGAGTTGCCGCTGTTCCGCTTTGCTTGATGTTGTGTCTGCTGTATTGAGACGAATGTTGAAATGATCTCCAGGCTATCTGTGACCCATCGTGATTTGTCTTCTTCTTCTGATGAAACCTGGGGAGGAGGAGTGTGATTCCTTCTTTGTTTGCGCCCCTGGATTGTATACAGGGATTGATGTAATATCACCTGTAGGGCAGAAATTTCCTTTTTATTATTTTTTTTCTTTCCGCGATGCTCTATTATTTCAGCTTTTATATCGCGAAGGTCGCGATTGCCCAATCATTTCGGCTATTTTTCGCGGTGCCCAATCATTTCGGCTATTTGTTTTATTTTTACCCGCTGCTTTTTATTGCGAGTTGCCCAATCATTTCGGCTATTTCACATGCATACATTTTTACTTGCTGATTTTGTCTGCAAGTTGCCCCATCATTTCGGCTATTTCGTATGCATGTGTGGCTCGCTAGCTTTTCGCCTTAAGCTTGGGATTAGACACCGATTTCGGTATCAGCACCGCTACAACTGGGATATTGCCAGGAGCGAATCATCATTTGCCTCTGTCGACATCGAACAAAGGTGGCTTAGCGAACAGGGTTAGGATCCTGTCGACTAAGGCTTTTGACTTCATGAGCCGTAAGGGTCTCACAAAGGTGTTTCTCCCTGCGAGTCGTGAGGATCTCGTAGGTGTGTTTTCTCCTTAGGAATCGTGAGGATTCCTATGTGCATGTTGTAAGTCCACGTTGCGACCCCCGGTGCTTACGGGGAGGCGGAAACGGTATAAAATCAAAGTTTTAACGCAAGAGGCAACATGGACTAAGCTAGGTCGGGATCTTTACCTAAACTAAAACTAGCATACTAAGCTAAAGATATTTAGCTACTCGGATGAAGATGGTTATACCTAAACTTGAACTCCTTCTCTTCAAGCTCCGATGGTGGTTCGATGGCTCCTTCTCGTTGTCTCCGTACGCCGAAGATAGATCCACTTGAAAACTCCAACCTTTAGCTCCTTCTTCGTTCTTTGAAGAAACTAGTTCACTTGGTTTGCTAAACCTAGTGAACTAGAATGAGTAGAGATGATTTAGAATGGGATTTTATCTATGGTTCTTGATTCTCAACTCATGAGACAAGAGAACCATAGATCAAGAGAGGGAGCAAGAGGTTGAGGGTGAGAGCAAGAGGAGAGCTCAAGAACAAGAGAGAGAATGAGCAAGAAAGAATGAGCAACTCTTTTGTCTCTCACCCTCTCATAATCCAAAGTCATGATAACTCATCATATCAAAAAAGTCTTATGTGTGATGGTTGAAGCAACCATAACCTTATCATGTCATGCACTCATTTTACTCAAATGAACAAGCAAGTAAAAGTCTTTGGCATGAAATGATAACCATGGTTATCATGATGGTCAACTAGTCAAGCCTAGTCAACCGGTCAACAAAGTCAACAAGTCAACAAAAGTCAACAAGTCAACAAAGTCAACAAAAGTCAACAACCAAGTCACCATAATACTTAATTAATATAATAGTTAATCACATATCATATTCTCATTAGGGTTGAGCAAAAAGTCAAAAAGTCAACGGTCAACTGTCAACAACCCTAATGAGAATCCGCTGTCTGTGCCTCCCTGTCAACTGTGCATACACACCCGCATCCGCGTTCCGAGGAACACGAATGCAAACTGGATAAATCCAATCCCATAAGGTACACTAGGATCTGGCTTAAACCAAAGCCCGCTAGTGTAAACTGTCCGGACACTGTACGTGCACAAGTGCACGGATGTGACCGAACCCTGTCGCAAAGCCATGCAACCTGTCGCAATACCATGCGAGCTCTACTCTTTTGCCTAAAGGCGAAAAGCTTTCTGCGTGGGACTCTAAAGACTCGACACTACGCTGGCAGTGGGTTTAACCACAGATCGCAAGCGGCACTAGCTGTGCGTAACGGTCCCCAGGTAATGCCGACAAGAAGACCGACGAGGCGAAACCCATCTGAACTCCTACTGAGCCTGAGTGTGACATTCTCCGTACAGTCCGGTCTGTTCGTCTGATACATCGCATGGCGGGCCTAGGGGGCGGTAAACGTCAGTTCCCCAATAGCGGTACAAGTCGTGCCGGAGTGAAGCCCAATACACCCTGAGATAACACTGGAAACCCACCAGTATATCTCGTTTGCCCTGGCCAGGGACTACTCGTGTAATGGCTCTCCTAGACACAGCGCGATGTCAACCCCCAATACCGGGAGTGACGAATCCTGTCTAACCGTCACTGCCTCCAAGTGCTTCGGGACTGCACCCAACCACCACCTGTTTGCACGACTCCTTTGAGCCGTGGTAGGGTAGTAATCAAAGTACAGTGGGAACACACCCGAGGCGAAGTGACAGTGTCAAGTCAGCGGACTAAGCTGTACTCATGTCACCTGGGAACTGATAACTAACGATAGGTATAATACCAACTAGTCAGTTCCCGACGAGTCCTGTCCAGTGTACCCGTAACCTAACGAGCACCCGCATACTATCTCAAGTACGACGTACTGACGGCTGTGGGACAGACCGTCTCCCACACTGGGATGAGAAGCGCATGCGCTGGTCTACTCCGGAGTATCGATGCCCTGTCTCGATAGTTCTGCGACCAGGGACCTAAATAAGGATGTGCTTATAGATTACCCAGCCCCCACTAGTGTGACTGCCATCACAACGCTGGTAATCAAGCAAAGATCCTAAGGGCTCCACTAATGCGTATAAGTGATATACTGAAATAAACACAAGTACACATTGAAGTAGAAACAAACCAAGTAGCATACTACTATTTTGAGCAAGATTGTATATACAAGGTGAATATCCCAAGCATCCATTAAGTAATATACAAACTAGTATGATACAGTAATGGCCTCTAGGGCATATACACTAACACATGTTCTCCTGTAAGTCGTAAGGATCTTATAAGAGGGTTTTCTCTTTATAAGTCGAGAGGACTTACAAGGGTTGTTCACCATATGGACATATCTCTAGTCACGGATGGGACTTTGTTAGGGAAATTTTTATTCGCGCCCGTGGATTTTATACAAGGGTCAATATTAAGCCACTTGTAGGGCAGTATCAGAGGTTGTGGGGGTTGCTTAAGAACAGGTTCAGGTCTCTGTAACTTAAGACTTTCAAATCTTATGAGCCGTGAGGGTCTCATAAGAGGATTCTCCTTACGAGTCGTGAGGATCTCGCAAGTGTAATTTCTCCTTAGGAATCGTGGGATCCCTAAGTGTGTTGCTCCCTTGTGAGTCGTAAGGATCTGTTCACACCATAATATTGCATTATTATATTCCTCATTCTTATTCTTTTTATAAATAAACAGGTGCTTTTGACGCATGTCTGCTACATGTTACAGGTTCTTAGACAGAAAACAGTGAAAACGATGTAAAGACGATGAAAAAGGGACTTTTGACAAACAAACAGAAGACTCTTGATCAAGCCTACATCAAAGATAAAATTCACAAAGTACTAGGCAATGCAAGGTCCAAGATTTCGAAGCCACGGTTAAAAGTCCACCACAATTATTCACTGGAAAATCTGAAAGAGAACAGAAGCTATTTTAAAGAAAGAATTAAAGAATTAAGTAGCCCAGGAAGCCCAAAGACAGAAGAGCCCACAAAGGAAAGGCCCAATACATCCTTTTTAAGAAGACAAAAGGAAGATTTTATTTTACCAAAATTCATTTGCGGCTTTGACTAGTTGGCCTAGGGCTATTTTTGTAATTGTAGACATGCGGATCAAAATGTAACCTAGGGTTTCCTATTCTCTATAAATAGGAACTCTACTCTTTGTAATTTCTTATGCCTCCCTTTAATGAATAAAATTTAGAAATCTTTTGGAGAGCATCGGTGTTTCTTCTCCATTCAGAAATTCAGATCTGACAACCCTGCATGGATGATTGGAGGGATGCATCTGTAAGTAATTTAATTTCTTGCCTTAGTGTAGATTTAAATTTCTTGCCCTAGGTAGATTTAATTTCATGCCCTAGGAACTTGTTTAGGGTTTAGCTTTGGGGAATTATTTTGAGAGATGAGATTTCTCATCTCTTTCTTACCCACCAAATATTTACAATAGGACTCCATGCATACATGCACATATCGCTCCCTACGGCACTCTATCCCTCGAGGTAGCGGTGATACCGTAGTATAAAGGCCCGGGTGTGATGTTTTCCATGGAGGTTAGGGTAAGGATCTCTAAAGGAAGGACAAGAACCTAGAGGAAGGATCATCTTCCCGAACGGATCTAATCCACTTTATTGATAATTACCATAACTCCTCACAGATCTTCATTCGGATATAGAAAGTGTTGAGGTTTACTTGCATTTCCAAACCATCCCTAAACCTAGCCCTAGCAAGAATAGATCTAGATAATTGCCCTAGGTTAAATAGGTTTTTAGATTTAATAATTAATCCGAACCCCCTTCGGAATTAACTCGTTAGAGCGAATCGGAAATTCACAACATCCCTGTGGACCGACCCGTACTCACCGGCTAGCTACCAAGCGACGCCGTTCTTGATTGCGGTTACAAATATTTTTGATCTATCTTTTAGAAAGCGCAAGCACGCTAAATCATTCAATCAAATGGCGCCGTTGCCGGGGATGGCGTAGAATTTTCCTTTTTGCAATTTCGGGTTAATCTAAATTTAAAAAATCATAAAAATCTGAAAAATCAAAAAAAAATATAAAAAATATATAATCTGTTATTTTTGGAAAGGGTATTCTTGTGAGAATTTTTTGCAGGATCTACAAAGAAATTCGGATTTGGAAATCTACAGAGATCAGAACAGCAAATATCAAATCCGAACAAATAGAGGAATATCACAATAGACAACAGAAGAAATTTGGAGGACTGAGTCAACAAGAAAAATCGTGGTGATCTGGTTCAACAAAAAAAAAAAAAAACCTCCCAAGCCGACCAACCCGCGGCGGAACCGCGGTCGAAGGAGGGTTACGGCGGCGGATCCTCGGCCGTTTGGTCGGTTCAATTCGCCAGATTTGCTCTGCGGTTCATTAAAAAAAAAAAAAACTATCCTGTGCAGATTTCCGCCATTGCAAATCTCTGTGAGTTTTCTCTCCTCCTCTGCAAATCTTGATATATCTTCTGTAAATTTGCCTGCAGGATTTCTTTGCGCTTTAAAAATATTCTTTTTCCAAATAACAATCTTGTGCAGGATTTTTGCGCCTAGATTAAAATAGAAATTGATTGCAAGTAATCTTTTTGTTACACATCTTTTCTCGAAAATCTTTTTGCAACACTTTTTTCCAAATAAACATTCTTTGTGATATGCTTAAGATTATAACTGATTGCAGGTAATATTTTTCTGTTGCATATCTTTTATCAAAAATCTTTTTGCAACAATTTTCAAATATAGAAAAAGAATAAGGAAAATTTTTATTACAAGAACTTGCAAACTTTTGCCGCAAATAAATCCTTGCACCAACAAACTTTCTTTCTTTCTCCCTTTCTTCTAACATGGGTACCCCACATAACAAATCACTTGCCGAACTTTGGTATCCCAAACCTAATTTTGCGTCGTTCGGCAATTTGTTCGATCAATTTAAAGACGATCCTTCCTTGCCTAAAATATCTTTGAAAGATCAAATAGAGGCGTCTAGGGGAAACAGTTTGACTTTTCAACCCACTTTGTGTCAACCAAGTCAACCTTTACCACCTCCATATGTTGATACCACTTTTTCAAGTCCTACCGTCTCTCCTAAGCCGATGTCCATTGCTGAGCATATTGCTCAATCTCGCAGCCGATCTTTCACCCCTCTCCACTCATCTAGTTCTAGGGATCCACAAGACTATTCACCTTTTTATCCATATGTTGACCCTACCCCTGTCCAATCACCCACTTCCTACCAATCCTACCCGACCTTCTCACCCTCACTAGACATTGATTCTTCACAGCCATTAGGGAGTTTTGCATATCCACACGATTTCGAATCTTTTACCGAAACCCCCTTACCACCAAAGTCTAGTTTGGAAGAGGCGTTGGAGGCGTATATCACAGCAACAAACAAAATGGTTAGGAATGTGGAAGCGTCCGTGGCCGCCCTTATGCAACCTGCTGAACCGGTAGCTAGTTTCCCGCTAGCACCAAATTTTTCAATGTATGAGGAGGCGGTTGGACAGAATGAGAATGTGAGAGAATTTCCAAATCAAACCTACCATTACCCAATTGAAGCCCACAACTCCAGTTTTCCATCGAATGTCCGAAATGATTCACAAGTTCAAAATAAAAACGAGTCGTGCGACTTTGTAGTGTTTGATTTGCCAAATTGTGAGGAACCCCCTTCGAGTGAAACAGCACCTAATCCGTTTGACCTTTACACTTCCACTCTAGAACCTACATTGATAAACATCCATGCTTTTGAGGAGGTGTCTAAAGAAATTGACTTTCACTTGATTGAGGATATAGACGCCGGGAATATTTCGGATGATGAACCTGTCGATTTAATTGAAATTTTATGTTCAAATCATCGTCCCGGGTTATTAAATGTTTCTCCCGAATCTCATATGCGTCTTAATTTTGATGATAATGGCATGGATGAGTTGAATATTGAGGAGAATTATGAGGATAATATTGAGGAGAGTAGTGAGGATCATATTGAGGTTGAACCATTTTTCTTTGATGTGTCGGATTTTCCAATTCATCCTCTTGAACCTTTACCTAAATCACCCTCCCTCTTTTCCATCGTTCCGACCACGCCTCATTTCACGCTTGACGACTGTGAGCTTGAAAACTTTTCCATTGAATCTGACACAGTCCCCACAGCCGATGACATTTACGAGTGTTTCACTTTTTCGGACTATGTTGAAGTCTCACCGCCCGAGTTTGAGTCCTTTGCATTTTCAGATGAGTTAGTTAATCCTTCAGACTCGGTTGCTTACAGTCGTTTCGAACCATTGATGGAATCTTTCCAGTTCGACACAGTTTACTACGGTGAGAATTATACTATCCCTAATTCACTCCCTTTCGTCTTTCCCATTGTTCCGACCGAACAAATAACCGTTACGTTTTCATCTCCTATACCAAGTTCGGCGTACCTATGTTTTCTTGTGAATCTTGAGGGATTTGACCCCATTTCCCGACGGGTTGATAGGTTAGCGCAATCGCTTATAACATATCGGTCATCACATATTGCGCTAATTTATTCACTCAATTTACACCCTCAAGATCGTACTCCACTTCTTTCTTCTTTCCGCCATTCTTCTCCTCCGCCGAGACCATCTTCCATTCTTCTTTCCACACGGTCTCGTGTGCTTCTCATTTTTTTTTCCATCCCATTCTTGCACCAACTATACCTTTACCACGATAAGATTTTTGAATGGTTAGTGCTAACTTTTGGCTTGTGCAAGGCCAAGCTTAAGTTTGGGGGAATCTTTGTATATATGTATATATATTTTTGTTTTCTTTTTCTATAAAAAAATAAAATAAAAATTTCAAAACATTAAAAATATAAAAAAAATTATGAATAAATAAACAGGGGAGTATCGGTATTTTTACACTCTTGGTTTAGCATGACAGTGAGGACACTGTCAAGTTCAAGTTTGGGGGTATGCTCGGTACTTCTTCTTCCTTCGCATTCATTTGTACATATTTTTGCATTTGCATACTTATTTGAAAACCCATAAAAATTGAAAAATTTCAAAAATTATAAAAATTATTGTATTCAATTTTGGCTTATTTGACTAGTGTTTGACAGATAGGTTAACTAGCTAGGAACAACTAGATCTTTGACTTAGTAAATTAAAAACCCTAAAAATAACCTTCCTTAAAGTTTAACGGTAGAAAGTATATGTCTTGTAGTTTATTTAGAAATAGGAAAATTTTGGGTTCACTTCTTGGGCTAAGTTGAAACAAAGGAAGAGTATTGATGTTCTTATTAGAGTATAAGTTTGAAAAATAGTTCCTAGCTTAAGTCTAGATTCTGAAAATGTATACCCTACAATTTGCACAATCACGCACCTTGAAACTTGGAATAGTAGAAGAGACCTTGAAATGCTCTTGTCTAAAGTCCTTAGTACAATGAAAATAAAAGAAAAAAAAGTGAATAAAGAAAAAAATGGACACTGGTTTTTGTGATTACTTAAGGCTGCAAAAATAGAAAAATATTTAGCGAGGGTGCTTCATCACCTAGTGCCTTAGACCAACTGGTTTGGGAGTCACTGCTAAAGCCTTGGGTGTTGCAAAACTAGGAAGTACGCTTTAAAGTGCTAACGCATCTTGTAATCGGTTGTTGGTACCTCAAGAAGTATTAACGGTCGCATGAAGGATGTGTAAGCAAATTTCATTTAAAAATTCACTAATTAATAAGTGCTTTGGACAATGGACGAGAGTATGATTGCTTGATTTGAATTTCTAAGTATAGGGGTGATCTATACACACACGTAGAGATATGTGATTGGAATTTAGATAAGAGAGAGGAATGAAAAATAGAACTTATATCTTTAATAGAGTTGATAGAAATTCCTAAGTCGAGATAGAATCCTAGAAGGAAAACTTAAGAGATGCCGAAAGCTAAGTAAGTCTATAGGATATATATAATCTTAAGTTAAATAATGAGGAAGTGTGAAGAATATGGGTGGATAATTTACAGGTCAAAGATAATAGAGTTCCTTGTTAGAAAACCTAAATGGAGAACTAAAGTTAATGGGCCGAATTGATAGGATTTTGTGGGTGTAATCCGCTGAAAACCCTCAGGAGACAACACTCCTCCTACTAGGGACACCTAGAGGTTTAACGGCTTGTTGCACGTGCTCAGTGCAATCGCGTTTCCCTGCGAAAGTGTGATTAGGATTTTAGTGAATAAAAAATAAGTTTGCTCGACGACGAGCAAAAGATAAGTTTGGGGGTATTTGTTCACACCATAATATTGCATTATTATATTCCTCATTCTTATTCTTTTTATAAATAAACAGGTGCTTTTGACGTATGTCTGCTACATGTTACAGGTTACAGGTTCTTAGACAGAAAACAGTGAAAACGATGTAAAGACGATAAAAAAGGGACTTTTGACAAACAAACAGAAGACTCTTGATCAAGCCTACATCAAAGATAAAATTCACAAAGTACTAGGCAATGCAAGGTCCAAGATTTCGAAGCCACGGTTAAAAGTCCACCACAATTATTCACTGGAAAATCTGAAAGAGAACAGAAGCTATTTTAAAGAAAAAATTAAAGAATTAAGTAGCCCAGGAAGCCCAAAGACAGAAGAGCCCACAAAGGAAAGGCCCAATACTTCCTTTTTAAGAAGACAAAAGGAAGATTTTATTTTACCAAAATTCATTTGCGGCTTTGACTAGTTGACCTAGGGCTATTTTTT
Organism: Agapanthus africanus; assembly: GCA_030015575.1. Lineage (NCBI taxonomy): Eukaryota > Viridiplantae > Streptophyta > Magnoliopsida > Asparagales > Amaryllidaceae > Agapanthus > Agapanthus africanus. The sequence continues at coordinate 401,973,444 of JASDDO010000031.1, read as the reverse complement.
GTAATTGTAGACATACGGATCAAAATGTAACCTAGGGTTTCCTATTCTCTATAAATAGGAACTCTACTCATTGTAATTTCTTATGCCTCCCTTTAATGAATAAAATTTAGAAATCTTTTGGAGAGCATCGGTGTTTCTTCTCCATTCAGAAATTCAGATCTGACAACCCTGCATGGATGATTGGAGGGATGCATCTGTAAGTAATTTAATTTCTTGCCTTAGTGTAGATTTAAATTTCTTGCCCTAGGTAGATTTAATTTCATGCCCTAGGAACTTGTTTAGGGTTTAGCTTTGGGGAAGGATTTTGAGAGATGAGATCTCTCATCCCTTTCTTACCCACCAAATATTTACAATAGGACTCCATGCATACATGCACATACCGCTCCCTACGGCACTCTATCCCTCGAGGTAGCGGTGATACCGTAGTATAAAGGCCCGGGTGTGATGTTTTCCATGGAGGTTAGGGTAAGGATCTCTAAAGGAAGGACAAGAACCTAGAGGAAGGATCACCTTCCCGAACGGATCTAATCCACTTTATTGATAATTACCATAACTCCTCACAGATCTTCATTCGGATATAGAAAGTGTTGAGGTTTACTTGCATTTCCAAACCATCCCTAAACCTAGCCCTAGCAAGAATAGATCTAGATAATTGCCCTAGGTTAAATAGGTTTTTAGATTTAATAATTAATCCGAACACCCTTCGGAATTAACTCGTTAGAGCGAATCGGAAATTCACAACATCCCTGTGGACCGACCCGTACTCACCGGCTAGCTACCAAGCGACGCCGTTCTTGATTGCGGTTACAAATATTTTTGATCTATCTTTTAGAAAGCGCAAGCACGCTAAATCATTCAATCAGGATCTCACGCGGGTGATTTCTCCTTACAAGGCCGAGAGGACCCTGTAAGTGTCTTTTAACGAGGTTGCGCTCTTTAGGGTTTTCACAAACACTCACCTGTAGCCCTGTTGTTTTTAGTCACGGAACCCTTTCGGGTTTTCATCCGTGCCCATTTTGCTTATGGACATACCGTTTTCTCTCTCTTTTTTTTATTCCTTTTTTTTTTCAAACGAGGTTGCGCCCTTTCGGGTTTTCACAAGACTCGCCGGTAGCCCTGCTGTTTTTACTCACGGAGCCCTTTCGGGTTTTCATCCGTGCCCATTTTGCTTATGGACATACCGTTTTACTTTTTTTTGTTTTTCTCTTCTTTTTTTTATCATCTTTGGGATGCTGCAATCCACCGTAGTTTCTCGACATCTCGGTCAACAGCTAGTTTTAGGACATAGTGGTCCGTTGTTAGTTTAAGGACGTTTCGATCCGTTGTTAGTTTAAGGACATTTCGGTCCATCGTAAAGTAAGCCGGTTACTACTTATAGAGTTTGGGCTTAGGAAGATAGCGAGCGGACATAGTCGTCGTCATCTATCATTGACATTGGCCGTGACTCGTTAAGCGTAGTACTTCTTTAGGAAGCGACTGTTTATTGGCCTGAAAGGTTTTTCACCATGCATGTCCATGAGTAGATAGGCTCCCCCTGGTAGACCTTGTCTATAATGTACGGGCCTTCATAATTCGGCTCGAATTTCCCTCGTTTAGCACGATTGGGGATCATAGGTCTTTTGACCACTAGCACGAGTTTGCCTTAGCGGAATGTCCTCGGCCTGGTCAATCTTTCATATGAGCACGTCATCTTTGCTTTATAAGCTTCCAGATTTTGTTGCGCTATGAGCCGGGTTTCATCAAGGGCATCGAGCTCCTCAAGCCGAAGGTGAGGATTCTCTTCGTCCGTTAGCTCGTAATGAACTGCCACTCGTAGAAAGGGTAACTCTATCTCGAAGGGGAGTACCGCTTCTGTACCGAATACCAATGCGTACGGCGTTGTGTTTGTGGCCGTCTTGAACGTAGTTCGATATGCCCAGAGAGCTTCGTGCAGTCTCTCGTGCCAGTCCTTCTTATTTCGTGACACCGTCTTCTTCACGATCTTTGTCAAGGTCTTATTGAAAGCCTCAGCTAGACCGTGGGCTCGGGGGTTATAGACTGATGAGTATCTCCAGTCTATGTTGTGTTGTTGTGCGAAGCGGCTGATCTTGTGGCTTCTGTAGGCTGGCCCGTTATCAGAGATGATCCGTCTCAAAGTTCCAAACCGATAAATGACGTGTGTCTTGAAGAAGTGGAGGATATTCTTCGTCTTTACCTCCCTCAGCGGTACTGCTTTTGCCAATTTGGAGAAGTAATCAGTTGTCGCCAAAATGAATCGATGTCCTCTGGACGATGTTGGTTCGATGGGGCCGATTATATCAGTCCCCCACATTTCGAACGGCCAGCAAACCACTGTCGGATGTAGCGGATTCGGATGCTGATGGATGAAGTCCCCGTGAATCTGGCACGAGTGGCATTGCTTCGCATACTTAAGGCAGTCCTGGATCATCGTGGGCCAATAATAACCCATCTGTTTGATCTTCAACTTCATCTTCGGCCCGGCTTGGTAAGAACTGCAGAGTCCGTCGTGGGTTTCTTGGACGACTCTTTTCGTCTTTTCAGGTCCCAGACATCTCAACCACAAAGCATCAAATGACCTCTTGTACAGGGTATCATTGATGAAAGCGAAAGACAGAGCTCGTTTCATGAGCTGATGTCTTGAGGACGCATCTTCAGGCGTTCGATGGGATTTGAAGTAGTCTATAAAGACTTCTCTCCAATCCTCAGCCTTTTCCTGGTCTTTTATTTGCAGGGTTGTCTTCTTGGTCGCATCCTTTTCTTCGGACGATTCCGGAGATATTTCCGCCGGTACGAGGACCCGACGGCTTTGCACAATGATCCTCATGTCATCGAGATTCTCGTCGGCTAGTTCTTTAGCGAGCTTAGCTAGTGCATCCGCTTTGCTATTTTCTTCACGCGGTATGCTTTCCAGCATGTAGGATGGAATTTGAGTCAGCAGTTGCTGTACTTTCTCGCCATACTTTACCAGCTCTGGCTTGCACGTCTGGTAGTCGCCGTTTACTTGACAAACGACCAGCTGGGAGTCTCCGTATATGAGGAGGTTCTCAATCCCCATGTCGATGGCGATCTCGAGGCCTACTATCAAAGCTTCGTATTCGGCTTCATTGTTCGTCCTCGTTTCTGTCAAGGAGAAGGCGAAGCGCATTATCCCTCCTTGTGGGGTCACGAAGATAAGGCCTACCCCTGATTTGATTATAGGCGCGTTATGTTTGCGCTTTTTCATGGAAGACGCTCCATCAAAATAAAGTTCCCACCGGATACCACCACCGTCGATCGCATCAAACGCATGTTCGTCTGGCAGTTCGCAATTCAAAGGGGAATCGGCCGGTATCGGATGTTCAGCGAGGAAATCGGTGATGGCCTGGCCTTTCACTGCCTTAAGAGGTCGGTAAGTTATCGAGAACTCCATCAAGAGCAGGGCCCATTTATCGAGTCGCCCTGTCAATATGGCTTTTGACATCAAATATTTGAGAGGGTCCACCTTCGATATGAGACGAACTTCATGCGCCAATGCATAGTGCCAGAGTTTCATTATCGCGAAGATCAATTCTAGGCAGAGCTTTTCGATGGGAGAGTAATTGCTTTCTGCCCCCAGCAGAACTCGACTCAAATAGTAGAGGGCTCTTTCTTTCCCTTGGTCATTCTCTTGTGCCCATAATGCGCCTAAGGAACCTTCAAGGGCTGTTGTGTAAAGAATAAGGGGCTTTCCCTTGACTGGGGCGGCCAACACTGGCGGGTTCTGCGGATACTGCTTAATTTCGTCCAGCACGCCTTGGCATTTGTGGTCCCAGACGAAAGGGGTTCCCTTCTTCATTAGGTGGCTGTAAGGGCAGCATTTCCCTGAAAGATTGGCTGTAAATCGCCGGATGTATGCGAGCTTTCCTTAAAGAGAGCGCAGCTACTTGAGAGTCCTTGACGGAGGCATTTCTATGATTTCCTTTATCTTTGACGGATCTATCTCGATACCTCGGTGTCGGACGATGAATCCTAAGAATTTACCTGACACCCCGAACGCGCATTTTAGAGGGTTCATTTTCAAGTTGTATTGCCGAAGGCTTTGAAATACAATCTTCAGATGCTCGAGATGTTCCTCGTATGATTTGCTTTTAACCACGAGGTCGTCGATATAGCATTCGATGATTTCATGTATAAGTTCATCGAAGATCTTCGTCATGGCCCTCTGATAGGTGGCACCGGCGTTCTTTAGACCGAAGGGCATCACCTTGTAGCAAAATATACCCAAAGGGGTCCGGAAAGCAGTATGCTTCTGGTCTTCGGGATGCATCTTTATCTGATTGTATCCTGATGAGCCGTCCATGAAGGAGAAAACTTCGTGAGCGAACGTGTTGTCTATCATCAGCTCAGTGACCGGTACTGGGAAATCGTACTTCGGGCAGGCTTTATTCAGATCTCGAAAGTCTACACAAATGCGCATTGTCCCATTTTTCTTCATTACCGGGACGATGTTGGCGATCCGGTCAGGGTACTGAACCTCTTGGATGGAGCCAGAGTCGATCAGATTCTTGATCTCGGCGTTAATGCTCATCTTAAGCTCGAGCCACATTCTTCTCGGTGCTTGTTTGATTGGCTTGACGTCCGGGGATATCGTCAATTTGTGGACCGCAGTCTCTGGATCTAGTCCTGGCATTTCGGAATAGTTCCATGCGAAGCAATCTCTATGCAGTGGTATGTACTCCATAAGCACGTCTTTTAGCGCAGCCACCGTTTCTTCAGATAACAGCTCACTGACGAATGTAGGTTGCGGGTCACTTGCCGTCCCCAAATCAATTTTCTTGAGCTCATCTGCAGTGGTATGTACTCCATCTTCCAGCTCTTTTGGCGCCGGTGGAAACTCTGAGATTACCTCGTCATCATTGTTTTCTAAGCACCAGGGGAGGTCATCCATATTCTCGAGTTCCTCTCTTGATATCGTTATCATATGACAAGTACGTTTGGGCTCGACGTTTTTATGGTCTGCGACGTTCACAGGGGCTTTCTCTGGCCTCCTTCTTTTCTGAGTGGTTGACGTTGAGGGGACCGCTGCAGTGGGCACCCAAGTAGTCGTCATCTTTTGTGGCTTAACATGACGGTTTTCTTCCTGTCGGGCCTTTAGCTTCTTCTGCTGGCGGGGGTAGTCTTGATCAACCACTGAGTTCCGGACCTGCCGCCAGACTTTGTAGATCTTGGAGGACAACCGCTGAGGGGACTGTTCTGGCTTTGCTTCCGCAATCTTCTCCAGTGGAGGAGGAGATCTTTTTAGTACGGTGGTAGGAGAATTCCTACGCACCTTATTTAGCAGCTCAAAGCTGTTCCCATTTGGAACAGCAGCATTAATTTCCACCGTCGGGGCTGGTGGAGTTATCCCAGAAGGGGAGTTGCCCTCGGCCTTCCTTACTCGGCGCCAGTGGCGACATCGAGCATGTCGAGCTGATGGAGTTGGCTCGATGATGGGGACAGCCTTGTCTTGCCCCCTGTTCAGGTGAGGGTCCGTTGCCGGTGTCAGCCTATTAAAGACTGATGTCCTTTGAGTAGCAGGAGCGGGAGTGGGAGTTGGGACGGTCAGTCTTGTAAAGACCGACCCCTTGGCAGGAGAAGCTGTCTTGACGACTTCGGGAGCAGGGTTGGTTACTCTCTTCAGAATAACCTTCTCTGGGACTGCAAGCTTCATTGTGGGCCCGCAGGAATTTTGGCCCAATCTGGAGAAGACCGAGACGCTGGTGTTGGACGACCCATTGAAAGGGGCCGCAGTAGCTGTAAGCCGATCAAAGACCGACTTCTTGGGAGCTTCCGGTACGGGCACGGGAGCGATGAAGCTCGTTGGCGGGAGCATGGTCCCGAAAAACAGTCCAGTAGTAGCCTGGGTGACCTGTTCTACCGGCATCGTGAACAGGGATGCCGCTTGAGGTCCATAAGCTACACCTCCAGGTGAGGCGGAGCGTAGGTTGCAGTTGCAGTTGGAACATCTTGCACAAGTGAATGCCATTGCTGTTTTGCTTTCTGCGCCAAGCAAGAGACCAAATCTTAGTAACTTGAAACCCAAGGGCAACCACTAACAAACCGCGATTCGTTCGCGAATACGACACACGAAGTGTGGAGTGGAAAGAGGAAAAGGTCCCACCGGGCGTGCCAGAATCTGTTCACCGCTAGAAGCCGGGAAGATTGGACGTTTTGCCTGAAATTCGGGGGCAGATGCTAATAGGTGCTATCCGTCCACCTCTCCGAAGATGCCAAGTTGATTTATGGCACCATGCATCAAAGGTTTAGACGGATGCGGCCAATGTAGCAGACTTCGTCAGATTCCCCCTCACTTGAAGGGTTTTTGATTGTGGGGACGCTCTTCCCTGTAGGCGCAAGCCCCTGCAGTTAATTACCCTACCGCATCGTGGTAACAACTTTCTCCTTCTCCATATGATCACTTCGTGTCGTGGTGTTTGTTTTGTGTTTGGTTGCCCGTGGATTGTATACGGAGACTAATTTGTGCTGTCTCCCGTAGGGCGTGGACTAGTCCAAATCCGTATCTTTCTTAGATTTGGGTTTGGAGGTGTGTGTTTACGGATACGTTAGCCTTATTTGAGGCTAAGATCAACTTAAACATTTGTTAAGGACACGTTAGTCTAATTTTAGACTAAGATCGACTTAACGGGATCGTTTAGATCCGACAAGAGAGCAATTGGGCTCTATTGTTTAGTTTACTGACATTGCGGTCGATAGTTAGTTTAAGGACATTACGGCCCGATGTTAGTTTTAAGACATTGCGGTCAAGGTTAAGGACATCATAGTCCGTGAGTTTAAGGACCTCACAGTCCGGTGTTAGTTTTAAGACGTCACGGTCGAGGTTAAGGACATCATAGTCCGTGGATTTAAGGACTCCACAGTCCGGTATTAGTTTTAATACATCACGGTCGAGGTTAAGGACGTCATAGTCCATGTGTTTAAGGACCCCACAGTCCGGTATTAGTTTTAAGACATCACGGTCGAGGTTAAGGACGTCATAGTCCATGAGTTTAAGGACCTCACAGTCCGTAGTAGTGTGTAGTTGTCGGGACCCGTTACCTCTCTGACGACGTTGAGGAATTACAACGACAGATATCAGAGGAGTAAAGAGATGTACCCTCGAACCGGGTGTAAATTGATTGGAAGAGCAGTTGTGCTCAGTTCAATTTATATTGAGGACTTAAGGCCAGAATTGGGCTAAGTCCGGTTAAAAATGTTTAACATTTTATTCATGTTTGGCCTGTTAGGCCTTTATTTGGGCTCTGCCATTTTAATAATGCATAGTATTAGGCTCTGTAATTAAATGCATAGCATTTATCAGGAGCAAAATAGTGGTCTGATAGTGCGCCACGTGGCTTGTTCGGCGCTTTGCGCCAATCAAAGAGCGCATTGCGCTAGCGCATGCGAAGGTGACACGTGTCACGCTCTGTGCTAAGCGCAAGTCTGTTAGCGCACCGCGCTTTCTGAGTGCGCTGCGCCAGTGCGCTGCGCCAGTGAATGACACGTGGCACGCTCTGGTGCAGTGCGCCAGTCCAAGAGCGCAATTCGCTGTTTTAGAAGCGCAAAGCACAGATTGTGTTTATGGTTGACACGTGGCATGTTATGGCGCTGAGCGCCAGTCCAAGGAGCACAAGGGCGCAGTTCATGAGTGCAAGGCACTGTCCAATAGCGCAGAGCGCATTTTGATCCAATTCAGATCAAAGAAACAAGTTTTTTTTTGTTCTTCAAGGGAGGCCTTGTCTCAAGATCCAAGAACCAAAGTTCTTGTTCTCATCAAAAGGCTGTGCCTTTATAGATCAAAAGATCTAGGAATGAAGTAAATTACTTCTTTAATCTTTTATAATTAGATCTTTGCAGATCTTGATCTTGTTCTTAGATCTTTGATCTTTTTAGAAGATGGTTCTTCTTTTGTGAGATGTTTTCATCTCTGTTCTTCAAGAATTAAATTCTTTACCTTTAAAGATGAAGAAGATGATCTTCTTTTTTCAAAGGCTTGCCTTTTTTCTCTCTGGGTTTTTTCTCAAAGTTTGCAGAGGGTTTTTTCTCTCTCTGTATATCTATATGAGACTTGGAGTCTAGGGGCCTTTATATATGGCCAATTGATCTGTTAGGTTAGTTACAGAGATCTTTCTTTGATTGATCTGGGGATATTTCCCCACCATTGGATCTTTGATCCTAAGACCTCTGTTTACAGAAGATAATCTTCTTATTTTAATAAGATCGGAAAGATCTTTCTAGAATTTTAATTCTGATTAATTAATAATTTATTGTTTAAATTCCAGTGCTGGCGCAATTGGCGCTAGCGCACCTGCGCTAGCGCACCTGTGTTTGACACGTGGCGTGCAGCGCAGCGCAATTGCGCTAGCGCGCCTGTATTTGACACGTGGCGCACAGCGCAGAGCGCAAGGGATCTGAAGCGTTGCTTTAATAGAGCGCTGGATCTGAAGCGTTGCTTCAACGGAGGTGTCTTTTCACCTTCCTTTTAAGTTAAACTTATATTCCCGTGAATCTTTCACTTCCCAAATTTGGAAATAGTTCCATTGTGCACAAAATTTTACGTGCTTTGTCTTTATAAATTGAAGCAGAGCTTCTTCCTTTTCTCATCCCCAAAGAATTTTCTCAACTATGGCTTGCAACCGCCCTCATCCTCGTAGACAACCATGGGAAGTGCCCATTCAGGACCTTGTTCCTCGCTTTGCTGCGCGCTTGGTGGATCCCTCTTTCACGGATGAGCAGTGCGACGTTGCGCTGCACGATCTTTTGACTCGTGTGGGGTCTCCCCTTCCGTCTCCCCTTCCCCCATACTCTATTTGGTTTCGGATGATCCTTGCGTCCGTGCTTGATGACATCCCCCCTCACCCAGCGGAGATGACTGTAGGGTGTTTTTCATCACCCCATTAAGATAGCATGGAGGAGGCTGGCCGCGGGCTCGACTTGGGCATGGGCCCGCTTGACCTGGGCTTGGGCCCACCTAGCTTGGGGGTTGACCTTGACTTTGACTCGGTCAACCGGGGTGTAAATTTTTACCCCAACAGTGACCTTGGCAATGCTCGATGCGGCTGAAAACAAGCTCGAGTGTTTCCAAGAGGCGTGCCTGATTACTCAGGCTCTGAAAGACTGCTCGGTTCACTTACTGAGCCAGATAAGAGCCCGGCGGGCTATCATGTCCGCTTTTGCGGATGAACATGGCGCCAATCGGTGGGGAGCCACTCCTCGTGAAAATAGCCGTTTTGATATGCTGGAGAAGGCGGCGAGGGAGTTAGAGAATTTTGTTTATTGTTTTGTTAATCCCTGTGCCACTGATCCCTTGTTTGGTGATCTTTTTTAAGTGTAGTAGTAGTAATAATAATAATAAAAAGATGTTTTAATTTAGTATTTTATTATCTGTTAAGTGCTCTGCAAATCTTTAATTCTTTATTATTCCTTTGTGAGTTGTTTATGCGCTGCATGATCATGAAGCATTGCTTCGCTTTTCAGTCTTAGAAACAGAGCTTTGCTCTAACTTGGGGGTGCGCAGCGCAACTGCGCTAACGCTAGCGCATTCGTGTTTTGACACGTGGTGCGCAGCGCGTGTTGCGCTAACGCACTCACGCTCGACACGTGGCGCGCAGCGCAACTGCGCTAGCGCACCAGTGTCAGACACGTGGCGAGCAGTACAGCGTGCAGCGCGCAGCGCTTGAAGTGTTGCTTTAATTTTGCCCTTTAGATTTCTAAACAGAGCTTTGCTCTGATTGGGGAAGCAGAAGCGTCGCTTCATCTTGGAATTTGAACAGAGCTTCGCTCTGTTTTGGGGACGCAGAAGCGTCGCTTCATTTCCAGTCTTGGAATTTGAACAGAGTTTTGCTCTGATTGGGGGAAACAATCCAGACCGCTTCTTTTGCGGCATCGCTTGCAGCAATGTATTCAGGCTCCATCGTCGAGTCTGCGACAGTGTCCTGTTTGGAACTCTTCCAACACATCGCCCCTCTGTTGAGGGTAAATACAAAACCCGAGACAGACTTGCTGTCATCCTTGTCACTCTGGAACCTTGAGTCGGTAAAGGACTCGACCCTGAGGTCTCTATTACCATAAACAAGGAACATCTCCTTAGTCCTTCTCAGGTACTTGAGAATGTTCTTTACTGCTGTCTAGTGGCTCTCACCTGGGTCTGACTGATACCGGCTCACCACGCTTAGCGCGTAAGCTACATCTGGTCTTGTACATAGCATCACATACATTATAGATCCTACTGCCGAAGCGTAGGGTATAGTGCTCATGCGAACCCTCTCCTCGTCAGGCTTGGGAGACATCTCCTTGGAGAGGGTGATTCCGTGCAATGCGGGTATGTTACCGCGCTTGGAATCTTCCATATTAAATCTCTTTAGTATGGTCTCTATATAGCTGTACTGCGAAAGTCCTAATAATCTCTTAGATCTATCCCTATAGATATTGATCCCAAGAATGTACGAGGTATCACCTAGGTCTTTCATAGAGAACCTTTGTGATAAGAATAGGTTGAGCGATTGTAGCATATGAATGTCATTTCCTATCAAAAGAATGTCGTCCACGTACAAGACTAGGAACACGACAGTTCGTCCTACAATCTTCTTATAAATACAAGGCTCATCCTCGTTCTTGATGAAGTCAAAATCCTTGACTGTTTCATCAAAACAGATGTTCCAACTCCGCAATGCCTGCTTTAATCCACAAATGGATTTCAGCAAATTGCGCACCTTCCCGCTGCTCCCACTGTCTACGAAAGCTTCCGGCTGATCCATATAAACACACTCTTCTAAACTTCCATTTAGAAAAGACGTTTTTATGTCCATCTGCCAGAACTCATAGTCATGGAAGGCAGCAATGGCAAGTAGAATGCGAATGGATTTGAGCATAGCCACTGGAGAAAAAGTTTTGTCATAGTCCACACCTAGTCTTTGACGAAAACCTTTTGCAACGAGTTTACCCTTATAGATTTCCACCTGCCCATCTGTTAGTATATATGCCCTAGGAGCCATTATTGTATCATACTTGCATGTATATTACTTAATGGAAGCTTGGGATATTCACAGTTGTTTATACAATCTTACTAAACATGGTAGTATGCTACTTGGTTTGAGTCTACTTTAATATGTGCATATGTTTCTTGTTACGTATCACTTATACATATTAGTAGAGCCCATAGGATCTTTGCTTGATTACCAGCGTTGTGATGGCAGTCATACTAGTGGGGGCTGTGTAGTTTATAAGCAACATCCTATACTTGTCCCTAGTCGCAGGATTATCGAGACAGGGCATCGATACTCCGCAGTAGACTAGTGTGTACGCTTTTCATCCCAGTTGGGGAAATGGTCTGTCCCACAGCCATCAGTACGTCGTGCAGGAGATAGTATACAGATGCTCGTTGGGTTACGGGTACATCGGGCAGGACTCGTAGGAGAACTGACTGGATGGTATTATATCTGACGTCAGATAGCAGTTCTCAGGTGACATATATGCAGGTAGTCTGTCGACTTAAGGTCGTCATTTGTCTCGTGTGAGTTCCCACTGTGCTTTGATTACTACCCTACCACGGCTCAAAGGAGTCGTGCAAACAGGTTTTAGTTGGGTACAGTCCCGAGCCAATGGAGACAGTGAGCGACTGTTAGGGATTCGACTCTCCCGGTATAGGGAGATGATATCGCACTCTGATTGGTTGGTCATTACCATAAGTCCCTGGCCAGGGCTGATGGAGAATTACTGATGGACTGATCAGTAGATTCTCAAATGGTCATGAGCCATACCGGCACGACTTGTAAGGTTATTAGGGGTCTGACGTTCTCCACCTCTCTAGACCATACATGCGATACTCTTAGATGAACAGAACGGACTGCGCGGATATTGTCACGGACAGGCTCAGTAGGAGTTCGGATGGTTTCCTCATCGGCCTTCTTATCGACATCTACCTGGGGACCGTTACGTACAGCTAGTGCCGCTTGCGGTCTGTGGTTAAACCCACTGCCAGCGTAGTGTCGAGTCTTTAGAGTCCCACACAGAGAGATTCCCTGCTCCAGGCGAAATGATGTAGAGGTCGTATGGTTTTACGACAAGGGTTCGAACGCATACGTGTTTAAACGCACATACGATGTTCAGACAGTTTTTACTAGTCGGCTTTGGTTTAAGCCAGATTCTAGTATCGAGTTATTGAATTTATACAGTTTAAAGTTTTTCCGTGTTTTCACGGATTGGAGGGGCGTTCTCGTAATTTTCCGGGAAGCTTATAGAAGCATGGTGACTTGGGGGTTAAGGTGGCATATGCATTAATTGGATTAATGAGTAATGTAGTGATTCATACTTTGAGTTAATGATTCATTTAATGTTTTATATGACTCATGTGATGAATCGCTTAGTGTATTAATGAAACATAGTGATAATTCATTATTTGTTATTTACTTAATATTATCATATGTTTCATATATACACAAATGATTTCATTCATCCAAAAAGGATTCTTATCATCACCTTCTCTCTCCTCAAGCTCTCTCATTCTTGAAACCCTAACCCTAACCTCTCATGTGTTGAGATCAAGGGTTAGCTAGACTAATGCATCCATAACCTCACTCTATATCCCCTAGGTATCTTAGATTAGCACTTTGAGTAACCTAGTTATCTCAAGTTAGAGATCAAGCTTAGAGAAGGAGCTCTCGGGTGGATCGTCTTTGACTCGAGGAGGCCGTTGAGGTGCCGATGTTCCAAGGAGCCTACGAGGAGTGGAGGACAGCGATGAAGACCCGAAGGACAAGTAACGTGAGGTATAACTTCGAATTCGAGTAGTTAAACCTCTCGTAGTTTGCTAGTAACGGTTTTGATACGATTCATGCGCTCAAGTCCGTGTTACGAAGCTTTGATAATCATGTTTCATATATTCCGCCTCCCCGCAAGATCGTGGGGTGCGTGGCATGGACTTACAGTGGTATCAGAGCCAACTAAACCATTACTAGCTTTTTAGCAACTAATTAGAAGTTCGATCGACGGAAAACACGAAAACGAAACTCTGGATCCCTAACAGTTTCTGTAAATTTTAAACGTGTCGAAAAAAATATTTTATATGCCTTAAAATTCACAGCAGGGAATTATATGAATACTGGGAAAATACGAGCACACAACACGACAAGACGGCCGCGGATCCGCGGTCAAATGGTGCTTTTGGCCGCGGATCCACCGCGGAGTCAACTCGGCGTTGACTCGGATTTTCTCTGTTATTCATGTTTTATGGTGTTTTGTTTTCCAGAATGTTCTGTTTCTACCCAGGTTACTTCAGTGCTGCTTTGCTTTTAGGGTAGACATGGAATAAGGAAGTCGATCAATGTTCTAAGATATTTGCTAATTGGGTTTTTATCTGTAATGTTTAATGTGTTCGTAAACCTCCCCTAACTGCTAGTATGTCGGTTGGCAGGGGGTTGCACATTTCTGTAATGTTTACTGTTTGTGTATATGGACTTAATTGGAATGTTGTGATGATTAGCCGGGGTTTGAGATGTGTTTTATATTCATTCATTCGATGTAAATGTAATATGATGTAATATTCTTTTGCGGGGCGCATCCAGGTTGCGGTTGTAGCCACCGTTGTATTATTTCTTTTTTACTGTTTTTGCTTCTAGGATAGACCCAAGGTGGGGTGCACAAACTACCGGGTACTTTGAAGTGTTTAGTGGCCTACTCACGGGTTGAGGGAGACCGCTTCACTTCGGGTACTTGGCGGGTAGTTTGCCGTACCCGTAGGGGTCTAGGGTGGGGTAATGGCTATTCATCACAACTGTGTAATCCGTCTTTTATTGCAGGCTCAAAGCAAATGCGGATTGCTAGTATATCTAATAAAGTTCATCAGTGATCTGGAATGCTTATTATTGCGTCTGACGAATGTACAATATCTATATATGATAGCTATTAGACGTCATTTATGTTTTACACCCGAGCTAGCCTAGCCCCCGCTCTGTCGTTAGTTAAGTAACCTAACGGGTGATGACGGGACCCAGTGGCGAATGCGGATGACATAAGAGGACGTGGTATTTTCGTTGTTTTCTGCAATGATAGGATAACTGATGGGACGCATTATTATAATGCAAAGAAAATAAACCAAAATTTAATCGTTGGAACAAATTTAAAAGAAACCACTCGGTTATTTTAAAAGATCAGAATTTTTAATTGCGGAGCTTTAACCACTCCTTTTAAAAAGTATCAGGTTCCTTCGATTATATCAAGTTCACTACGTTCACGGTTTTGCCAAAACCATTCGTAGCCCTCCATCATTTCATTTAGGTATTCAGTAGTATTCAAGCTATGCATTTGACCAACGCCAGGGCATAGTGTTTGGTAGCTGCTGGGTATTTCATATGTTGCATAGATAGATGTGTTTATTTGGGACAGTCGTATTATCATTTGGCCAACGTCAGGGATATGTACGGATGGGTTCAAATTAACAAGGACAATGATGGGTAGAACTTGACATGTGACTTATGACATTTTGACCAACGCCAAGGTCATAAGAGCATGGGGCAAAAATTTATATCGGGAATTTCTAAAGAAACTGAAATTTGCAGAGAGATGCATACCATTTTGGAGTTTGATGAATGTTGGTAGGATTCCTTCAACATTATCATACGATGATATTTTGGATCCCGATCCTACTGTGAGTATATACTACTTATCTGGAGATTCGTCACTTAACGATCAATGCTATAAACCAAGTAGGTGTCGAGAAAGGTGTCAGCGGGGCTACGCCCCCAGAGAAAAGAGGTTATTTAATTAAGGAACTTCGTGAAAGCGTTGGAAAACCTCTCTCGAAGTATCGACACTGACCTGGCTGAACGGTTAAGCAAGAATTGTACGGTGAGAATAGTCCTGGCTAATTCTTCTTTTATGGTTTGAGGAGGGATTCGAGAAACAGTGGGAGCCATCCTGTTTAGATAAATTAAAAACCACTCTAAATTTGCAAGAGCATCATGTTAAAGTGTTTTTCTTCTCTCTCTCTTAATTGCAGTGACCTTATGACCACGACTAGGTTACATCTAGATAACAAATTGACTGAATTTGACTTATATGACTGGCAAAGGTTTGTCCAGATATTCACTGCCTATGACAAGCTGGACCACCTTATTACTACTCAAGATCCCGCCGTCCCAGGTCTAGTTTCCACTGTCACGGATATGGATATACATCAGACAAGGGAAAAAGATAAAGCGAAAGCCAAGAGCCTCGTGTTAGCTTCAGTTGATGGTGTATACCAGAAGTAGCACGAGAAGATGGACTTAGATTCCATCTTTCTCCATAACAAAGATTTATATGGAGAGCAATCTCATATCTCAAGATATGAAACCTCGAACGAATTAATTCAAGCGAAGATGGCTGTCGGGTCATCTGTAGGGGACAACGTCCTTACAATGACTAGTCATATTGATAAGCTCAAGGACCTGAAGACCACGTTGGGAAACAGGTCAGAAACTGACTTGATTTTACAGTTTCTGCCTTCTACCATGAAGGAAACCAGGGAAGTAGAAGGAAAGAGAAGGGCAAAAGTTTCAGGACTGAATGTAGTAAAAGAGAAACGTTCCTATTGTTATGGGATTGGGCATTGGCAGAAAGATTGCAGGGCTTTAGAAGCCAGTAGCCAGGATATGAAGCATGTTGTGGCTTCAGCCTCAAATGTGTTTGTAATTGAGCACTGTTTGTCAATTAACTCTACTTCCTGGGTACTAGATACCGGAGCAGGATCTCATATCTGTAATTCATTACATGCTTTGAGAAACCGTAGAGTTATGAAGGTAGGTGATTTGTCTCTCAGAGTTGCAAACGGAATGAGGGTGGACGCTGAATCCGTGGGAGAATATCGCCTAGGTTTGACAAGTGGGCATATATTGATTCTACGTAACTGTTTGTATGTACCTATTATGACTTGTAATATCATATCAGTGTCCTCACTTTCGAGAGAGGGATATGATTTTACATTCGTAAGCGATGTAGTTAACATCCACCTAAATCAAGTTTTGATTGGGTCCGGTACATTAGATAACGGTATATACGTATTAAGTCAAGCTCAGGTTTTCAATGTCCAGAACACACTTAAAAGAAAGTCTCCAGAAATAAATCTGGCTTTCTTATGCCATTGTAGACTAGGTCACATCAATGAGAGAAGGTTGACTAAGTTACATAGAGAAGGATATTTGAATCCGTTCGAATATCAATCTTATGCTACTTTTGAATCTTGTCTCATAGGAAAGATGACAAAGACTCCGTTCACTGGATACGGAGTAAGAGCAAGCGAGCTCTTGGGACTCGTACACAGTGACGTGTGCGGTTCAATGTCTACACATGCGCGAGGTGGTTATTCCTACTTCATTACTTTTACGGATGATTTCTCTAGGTATGGATATGTCTTCTTAATGAAGCATAAATCCGAGGCCTTTGAGAAATTCCAAGAATACAAGAATGAAGTGGAAAAACAAACAAGCAAGAGTATAAAGACACTGAGATCTGATCGAGGTGGTGAATACTTAAGTGCCGAGTTCCTGGGTTACTTAAAAGAGAATGGAATTCTCTCTTAGCTTACTCCTCTATACACGCCACAACATAACGGTGTATCGGAAAGGAGGAATCGAACCCTATTGGATATGGTTCGTTCCATGATGAGTAACGCTGAGTTACCGCGATCATTCTGGGGATATGCGCTAGAATCAGCGGAATGTCTTCTAAACAGGGCTCCTACCAAGACAGTGCCTACCACCCCATATCAGATGTGGAGTGGGAAAAAACCCTATCTTCAGTATCTGAAGATTTGGGTGTGTCCGGTTTTTGTTAAAAAGCAACATGCGGACAAGCTCGAGGCACGATCAGTATAGTGTAAGTTTGTGGGATATCCAAAGAACTCCAAGGGGTATCTATTCTATTACGCAGAGGAACAAAAGGTTTTTGTTTCTCGTAATGCCCATTTTTTAGAACAACAAGTTTTAGAAAAGGATACAAGTAGGAGCGAAATAGAACTGGAAGAAGTCCCAGAACCACAAACTACAACTGAAAGTTTGGTAGAACCAGTAGGTCAAGAAGAACAGGACATTCCCACACCCCTCCGCAGGAGTAGTAGGCCGTCTCATCCTCCTGAGAGATACTACGGTTTTCTCATAGATGGGGATAGAGAGGATTGCGTCATTGATGAAGATGACCCTACTAGCTTCCAGCAAGCCATTTAGAGCGGCGACCCGGTAAAATGGCTAGATGCAATGAGGACCGAAATGGAGTCCATGTACACTAACAAAGTATGGACTTTGGACATTGCTCCAGATGGGGTAAAACCCGTAGGATGCAAATGGATCTTCAAAATGAAGATTGGTGTAGATAGACAGGTTGAAACCTATAAGGCTAGACTTGTTGCAAAGGGTTTCTGTCAAAGACCTGGTTTGGACTATGACGAAACCTTTTCTCCAGTGGCTATGCTTAAATCCATTCGGGTCCTTCTTGCTATTGCTGCCTTCCACGATTATGAAATATGGCAGATGGACGTAAAGACGGCCTTTCTAAATGGTAATTTGGAAGAGAGCGTCTATATGGATCAGCCAGAGGGATTCATTCAGAGCGGGAGCAGCGGTAAAGTATGCAAGCTGCTTAAGTCCATTTATGGACTAAAGCAAGCATCGCGGAGTTGGAACATCTGTTTTGATGATGCTGTCAAAGAATTTGACTTTATCAAAAATCCAGATGAACCATGCATATACAGAAAGATTGTAGGGAGAGCTGTAGTATTCCTCGTCTTGTACATGGATGACATTCTCCTAATAGGAAATGATATTCCTATGTTACAGTCAGTCAAAAGATTCTTGTCACAGAAATTCTCCATGAAAGACCTGGGTGATGCCACCTACATTCTGGGGATCCAGATCTATCGTGATAGATCAAAAAGGATGTTGGGACTTTCGCAGTCCAGGTACATAGACACCATATTGAAAAGATTCAGTATGGAAGATTCTAAGCGCGGTAATCTACCGGCTTGTCACGGAATCACCCTCTCCAAAGAGATGTCTCCCAAGACTGATTTGGAAAGGGATCGCATGTCGATTATACCCTACGCTTCAGCGGTAGGCTCTATAATGTATGCGATGTTATATACAAGACTAGATGTAGCATACGCATTGAGCGTTGTAAGCCAGTATCAGGCAAACCCAGGGGAGAATCACTGGATAGCAGTAAAGAACATTCTCAAGTACCTAAGGAGGACTAAGGAGATGTTCTAGGTATATGGCGGAAAAGACCTCCAGATCGAGGCTTTTGCCGACTCCGGCTTCCAGAGTGACAAAGATGACTCCCTGTCCATGTGGGGTTATGTCTTTACCCTCAATGGAGGGGCGGTCTGTTGGAAGAGTTCCAAACAGGAAACCGTTGCTGACTCAACAATGGAAGCGGAGTACATAGATGCTTGCGATGCCGCAAAAGAAGCTGTCTGGATGAAGAAGTTCCTCACAGAACTTCAGGTGGTTCCTACCAGTGTTGATCCAATACCTCTGTATTGTGACAACAACGGCGCTATAGCTTTAGCGAAGGAACCCAGGTCCCATCTGAAGTCTAGACACATCTTAAGGCGGTACCACCTGATCAGGGAGATCGAGGTGAAAAGAGTAGGGACGGAGAATAACATTGCTGAACCATTCACAAAGGCCATTCCTCAGACGCAGTTCGAGAGGCTATTCGAGATGATAGGTCTACGATATACCAGCTCATGGCCCTAGTGCAAGTGGGAGATTGTTAGTGTATACGCCCTAGGGGCCATTATTGTATCATACTTGCATGTATATTACTTAATGGAAGCTTGGGATATTCACAGTTGTTTATACCATCTTGCTAAACATGGTAGTATGCTACTTGGTTTGAGTCTACTTTAATATGTGCATATGTTTCTTGTTACGTATCACTTATACATATCAGTAGAGCCCATAGGATCTTTGCTTGATTACCAGCGTTGTGATGGCAATCACACTAGTGGGGGCTGGGTAGTCTATATGCAACATCCTATACTTGTCCCTAGTCGTAGGATTATCGAGACAGGGCATCGATATTCCGGAGTAGACTTGTGTGTACGCTTCTTATCCCAGTTGGGGAGATGGTCTATCCCACAGCCATAAGTACGTCGTACTGGAGATAGTATACAGATGCTCGTTGGGTTACGGGTACACCGGACAAGACTCGCAGGAGAACTGACTGGATGGTATTATACCTGACGTCAGATAGCAGTTCTCAGGCGACATGTATGCAGGTAGTCTGTCGACTTAAGGTTGTCATTTGCCTCGTGTGAGTTCCCACTGTGCTTTGATTACTACCCTACCACGGCTCAAAGGAGTCGTGCAAACAGGTTTTAGTTGGGTACAGTCCCGAGCCATATGGAGGCAGTGAGCGACTGTTATGGATTCGTCTCTCCCGGTATAGGGAGATAATATCGCACTGTGATTGGTTGGTCATTACCATAATTCCCTAGCCAGGGCTGATGGTGAATTAGTGATGGACCGATCAGTAGATTCTCAAATGGTCATGAGCCATACCGGCACGACTTGTACGGTTATTAGGGGTCTGACGTTCTCCACCTCTCTAGACCATACATGCGATACTCTTAGATGAACAGACCGGACTACGCGGATATTGTCACGGACAGGCTCAGTAGGAGTTCGGATGGTTTCCTCATCGGCCTTCTTATCGACATCTACCTGGGGACCGTTACGTACAGCTAGTGCCGCTTGCGGTCTGTGGTTAAACCCACTGCCAGCGTAGTGTCGAGTCTTTAGAGTCCCACACAAAGAGTTTCCTTGCTCCAGGAGAAATGATATAGAGGTCGTATGGTTTTACGACAAGGGTTCGAACGCATACGTGTTTAAACGCACGTACGACGTTCGGACAGTTTTTACTAGTCGGCTTTGGTTTAAGCCAGATTCTAGTATCGGGTTATTGGATTTATACAGTCTAAAGTTTTTCCGTGTTTTCACGGATTGGAGGGGCGTTCTCATAATTTTTCGGGAAGCTTCTAGAAGCATGGTGACTTGGGGGTTTAGGTGGCTTATGCATTAATTGGATTAATGAGTCATGTAGTGATTCATACTTTGAGTTAATGATTCATTTAATGTTTTATATGACTCATGTGATGAATCGCTTAGTGTATTAATGAAACATAGTGATAATTCATTATTTGTTATTTACTTAATATTATCATATGTTTCATATATACACAAATGATTTCATTCATCCAAAAAGGATTCTTATCACCACCTTCTCTCTCCCCAAGCTCTCTTATTCTTGAAACCCTAACCCTAACCCCTCATGTGTTGAGATCAAGGGTTAGCTAGACTAATACATCCATAACCTCACTCTATATCCCCTAGGTAGCTTAGATTAGCACTTTGAGCAACCTAGTTATCTTAAGTTAGAGATCAAGCTTGGAGAAGGAGCTCTCGGGTGGATCGTCTTTGACTCGAGGAGGCCGTTGAGGTGCCGATGTTCCAAGGAGCCTACGAGGAGTGGAGGACAACGATGAAGACCCGAAGGACAAGTAACGTGAGGTATAACTTCGAATCCGAGTAGTTAAACCTCTCGTAGTTTGCTAGTAACGGTTTAGATATGATTCATGCGCTCAAGTCCGTGTTACGAAACTTTGATAATCATGTTTCATATATTCCGCCTCCCCGCAAGATCATGAGGTGCATGACATGGACTTACACCATCTACACCAAGTTCCCCCTTGTAGATCCATTTGCATCCAACGGGTTTTACCCCAGGTGGAGCAATATCCAAGGTCCACACTTTATTGGTGTACATCGTCTTCATTTCGGATCGCATAGCATCCGGCCACTTATCAGAGCCCCTACTGATAATGGCCTGCTTGAAACTGGTAGGGTCATCTTCTTCCAAGATATAATTCTCTCGATCCCCGTCTATGAGAAAACCGTGGTATCTCTCGGGCGGATGAGAAATCCTATCAGATCTGCGGAGTGGCTGAGGTTCGTCTGGGATTATTGAATCCTGAGGTTCCACCAAATCTTCAGTTATAGTTTGTTCCTCAGGAATTTCTTCCTGTTCTACCGCACTCCCACTAATTTCTTTTGCAAGAAATTCCTTCTCTAAGAAGACGGCATGGCGAGCAACAAACACCTTCTGTTCCTCGGTGTGGTAGAACCGATATCCTTACGAATGCTTAGGATATCCTACAAACTTACACAAAACTGACCGTGCCTTGAGTTTGTCCGAGTTCTACTTATTTATATAAGCTGGACAACCCCATATCTTAATAAAATTAAGGTATGGTCTCTTCCCCTCCCATAGTGCATGTGGAGTGGTAGGTACAGCTTTGGTAGGTGAAGGGTTCTGGCAGCGCTCCGGCCATCGAAACGCGGCCAAAATGCGGAACAAAAATTTATCAAACCGGTGTTTTCGCTACCCAAATCCCGGATCGACCTTAAACCCTATTCTAGCGAGCTAACTAAGAGTTGGAAAGGTTATACCGAGATGAACCGAGTCCTTCGGTCTTCATTCCAAGCTCCTAGCGATCCTTTGATGATGTTTGGTTGCCGGTCTTCCTCCATCTCCGATGATCCACCCGAGGGAAACGACGCAGGCTCCAACCTCGTCGAACGAGGTAACCGACGCTCCAAAGTCGCTAGCGATGGAGAGTGGGGGTGTATGAAAGTGTCACTACAATTTTCTCTCAACATATGAGCTCAATGTGAAACTCAAGAAAGATGAAGATGGAGTGAGCAAAACCAATGGCATGAGCAAAAATGGTTAAGTGTTTTTTTTGGAGCATGAGAGTGAGAGAGTGAGGAGATATCATGTAAATTAATCATCCAAATGAAAATGAGCACCCCCACCATCTAAAGTGGCCGGTCCCTCTCCCTCTTCCAAAAAAATCCCCACCATTCCCTTTTTTAATTAAAACAATAAACAAATGCAGCCATACCTTAAAACCATGTTCATGCCATGCTTTGACTCACCTTTTCCACCTCATTTCTTAATTGAATTTCTAAAAGAAAATCAATAAAAAGGTGGTATCTTCTAGAAGCTATTCCGTATAAAATACGGAATACTTCCCGGTACATATACCGAAATACATATACGCGTATTCGTACCAAAATACGAATAGCCGAGAGAGAAAACGAATAGTGAACAATGATACTAGAATACGTATATACAAATACATATATAAATTATTAAATCAAAACCTGATTTAATAAACTGGCTTAATCCTAAGCCGCTAGTATTATCAACCGTCCAATTAAAGTCTGCGCAGCAAGTGCACATATTTAATCGGACATCTGTATGTATCAACATACCTCATGTCCACCATATCGCCAGAACCGTGAAAACCCTCTGTGTGGGACTCTAAAGACTCGTCAATACGCTGGCAGTGGGTTTAACCACAAGCACGTCAGCGACACTAGCTGTACGTAACGGCTACCCAGGTATTGAGCGAAAGGGAGGCCGACGAGCAAACTCATCCTGAACCCCTACTGAGCCTGTCAGTGACAATATCCGTACAGTCCGGTCTGTTCGTCTAAGAGTATCGCATATCGAGTCTAAGGGGGTGGATGAAGTCAGACCCCTAACAATGCGATATTTAGTGTCGGCATGCAACCCATCACCTCCTGAGAAACTATCGATCCTGGATCGGTAATCCTCGTCTACCATGGCCATGGATTTGTGGTGATGGCCACCCGTACACAATGCGACATCAACCCCCAATACCGGGAGAGACGAATCCCCAACGATCCGATCACTGCCTCCATGTGGCTCGGGACTGTACCAAATTAAAACCTGTTTGCACGATTCCTTTGAGCCATGGTAGGGTAGTAATTAAAGTACAGTGGGAACTCACACGAGATAAATGACGATCTTAGGTCGACTAACCTGTACACATGTCACCTGGGAACTGCTATCTGACAATAGGTATAATACCAACTAGTAGGTTCCCGGCGAGTCCGTCCAGTGTACTCATAACCCAATGAGCACCTGTATATTATCTTAAGTGAACAAACTAACACCAATGGTTTGTGAGACCTGTCCACCGCCCCTCGTCGGGGTCTCGATCAGTATACACTAGTCTACACTGGAGTATCGATGCTCGGTCTCGATACTCCTATGACTAGGGACATTTAAGGATGTGCTTATAGACCCCAGCTTCCACATATATGATTGCCATCATAATGCTGGCAGTCAAGCAAGAATCCTAAGGGATCTATCAACATGTACATGAGGATAAAGACAAACCAGATAACATACTATCATCTTGAGTAAGACTGTTTTATCGGTATAGGTCCTCACTCAATCATCATAATCACAAGTCCGCGACTATGATAATTGCCTTGAGGGCACTATAGCCAACAATCTCCCACTTGCACTTAAGGCCAATTATTGCGATGTCGCATACTCACAGCCCGTGTGATACCGAACACCCAACTTCTCTACTAATCAGTTTCGCAAAGCCCGTTTGCAAAATGATTGCGTTCGAGAAATATCCTCAGTGAGTGGATCCGCTCTAATGTTTCTTTCTATATCTCTCTATATCTCAACTTCGCGGAGAAATCTATCTCCCGAAATAAGAAATACCTGTCTTAGAATTTGTCTGGATGTCTGATGGGACCCAGTTCACAAACAAACTCCAAATCCAGCAAACCTCCTAGACAGTATCTGTAAGTCCACGGTAGCGCCCCGGCCGTCTAACAGACGCCAATATGTGGAACAAAACTTTTAACAACTGGCGCTATCGCGTACTGAAAACCCCGATCTGCCATTAAAGCTAAACTAACAAACTATAAAATGGGTAGAAATGTTATACCGAACGATCCGAGTCCTTCGGTCTTCAACCATCATCCCACTCTATGTTGCGGCGGTTTCGATCTTCTGAAACTCCAGTCTCGTCGTCCAGGTGGCACCACGTCGACGGATCTTTAAACGGGCTCCCGCCTCTGAACCGAGGCAACTCGATCGTCAAGTTTGCTAAAAGAGACGACAAAGATGCTGTAGAGAATGAATAGAACACTTTATCTCGTTACGTCCAAGGCTATGGACGAACGATTAATGAAGTTGCCATTTGGAATCGGATGGAAATGTGAAATGAGTATCTATCAAATTTCCATACACTAAAACTCTCATCTTTTTCTCTCAAGTAACCATTCAACTCCACCAAGGGGTGGCCGGCCATATAAGTAGAGGGGGAGGTGAGTGTAGGAGAGGGGAGGGTCACCATAACCATAATGAAGAGGATGAGTCATGTAACACCTAGTATGAACACATATAATGCAAAGGATGAATCATTAAGCAAGTCATCATAACATTAAATGAACACTTAATGCATCAATGACTCACTAGCTTAGTCATCATCCTAGTCACCATCTAGAACCATCTAGAATCATGACTCACCCAAGAAAAGATAAATCCGCATTTAACCGAATGTTAAATACGGGTGATAGAAAACTGGAAACTGGCAACTTCCAAAAGTGATCCTGTAACGAATTTCAGGATAACCCCGTATCAGTATAAACATACACGCATTTGTATTACAACCGAATACAAATGCAACTGAGACAAAGATATTATATCTACACAGCATAATACTCGAATCCGGCTTAAAACAAAGCCGACCAGTATTATCTGCCCGAAATATGACACGTGCGAAAACACACGTGCATTTTCCGAACCCTGCCATAAAACCATACGGCATCTACAACGTTTCGCCCGAACTTAAGAAAGTGTCTGTGGGGGACTCTAATGACTCATCAATACACCGGCACTGGGTATAACCACTAGCACGTCAGAGGTACAAGCTGTACGTAACGGTTTGCCTATGTATTGAAGGAAGGGGAGATGACGAGCGAACTCATCCAGAAACCCCACTGAGCCTGACAGTGACAATATCCGTACAGTCCGGTCCATTCGTCTATGAGTATCTCATATTAGGCCTAGGGGGTCGGTAAACGTCAGACCCCCAATAGCTGCATAAGTCGTGTCAGAGAGCAGCCCAGAACACCCTGAGATACTACTGGTATACTTACCAATATATCTCGATTACCCTGGCCAGGGATTTCGTGTAATGGCTCTCCTAAACACAGCGCGATCTCACCCCCAATACCGGGAGAGACGAATCCCCGAAGATCCGCTCACTTGCCTCCAATGTGGCTCGGGACTGTACCCAAAATATACCTGTTTGCACGACTCCTTTGACCCGTGGTAAGGTATAAATCAAAGCACACGTGGGAACTCACACGAGACAAATGACGACCTCAGGTCGATGAACTAACCTGTACACATGTCACCAGGGAACTGCTATCTGACGATATATATAATACCAACTAGCATGTTCCCGGCGAGTCCTGTCCGGTGTACTCATAACCCAACGAGCACATGTATACATCTTAGGTGATCCAACTGACACCAGTGGCTTGTGAGACCAGCCACCGCCCCTCGTCGGGGTCTCGACTGATACTCTAGTCTACTCTGGAGTATCGATACCCTGTCTCGAAACTCCCACGACTAGGGACACTTTAAGGATGTGCTTATAGAGCCCAGCTCACACATATATGATCGCCATCATACTGCTGGTAGTCAAGCAAGATCCTAAGGGCTCTATCAAAGTGTAACAGTGATAAAGACAAACCAGATAGCATACTATCATCTTGAGTAAGACTGTTTTATCGGTATAGGTCCTCCCTCAATCATTCCAATCACGTACCTGCGATCCAATAATTGACTTAGAGGGAAATATTTCCAACAATCTCCCACTTGCACTTAAGGCTATTATTGCGATGTCGCATACTCATAGCCTCAGTGAGTGGATCCGCCCTGATGTTTCTTTCTATGTCTCTCTTAAACACAAGTTCGCGGAGAAAGCCATCTCCCGAATCGAGTAAAAGGTGTCTTAGAATATGTCTGGATATCTTATGGGACCTAGTTCATAAATGAACTATAAATCCAGACTTCTTAGACTGTATTGATAACTGAACCTAATCAGTATCGCGCACCATGCCTCCCACAGTATCCTCTTGGACCACCTGTCCATAATACTGTCCCTCGTCAGAGGGAAAACTATAACTCTGACAATCACTCTGTCATCCTTGTCATCTTTGAAGCCTGGAATGATAACCGTCTCCCGAAGGAGGCCGCCGTCATTAAATCCGTAGAACATGCACTTATGTTCTAAAACTGCTTCTTAATGTTTCTCCAGGATTGGATTAATATAAACTTATCGCATCTAGTGCGAAAATAACATCTGGTGTGGTACTTGACATCTCACGATTGACTCAATTGCCTAAGCAAGTAACCTGCCAATCATGCATGTCCCTCTCCCCTTTAGTCTGTAAGACACCTTCAGAGAGGGTGACTCCATCACCTGCAGGTACACCACCATGCAAGGAGTCATCTATTCTAAAATATTATTAGAATATTGTCAAAGTACCCATATTGGGAAACTACCCAAATCTAGATCTAAAACCATAGATCTAGTAACCAGAATGTCAGATATTATATCCATATCCTTTGTGGAGAAACAACTGTGTGACGACCACTGTACAACCGATCGTAGTATATGAATTTTACTTCCTACTCTGTGTATGTCATCCAAATACCAGGACATCACACCCTACTATTTTTTTAACAGATCCATCCCATATTCTGATGAAGTCAAAGCCATGATTTTTATATCAAAATTAGATGATCTATCTCCGCCATTTCTGATCAAGTCTATAAATAGACACTAGCTAATTGCCCACTATGCTTCTGCTGCTCCCACTGACTACAACAACCCTCTGGCAGTATAATATATACTTGTACTTCTAAAACAAGTTTAGAACGACGCTATACATATCTTCCTGCCGGGTCTCATAGTCTGGAACAACAGTAGTGTCAAGTCTGGGTAAACAAGAACCTCCCTGTCACCGTCCTTGAGGCTACCGGAGCACCTCTCGGGTGTCTGAGGTTACCCACCATATCTACGGAGTGGCTATTGGAATGTCAAACCTGATTGAATATATAGGTCCTATTAAACTTTCCGTAATCGTTTGCGGTTCTGGAATCACTTCCAGTTTTACCATACTCCCACTACTGTTTTCTGAAAAACTCCATTTTATTAAAACTGTGGCGAGTCTAGAACAATATCACTATTGATCTTCCAGATGGTAGAAAATCAACCCTCGTCAAAGCTAGGGTCAACCCACAAACTGTCATTACAGAAACGTGCCTTGAGTTATCCAGTGTCTGGTTTTAAGCATAAGCTGGACAACTCCCCCTACCTTAACATCGTTAAATATGAAGCATTCTATATCCAATATAGAAACTTTGGCACTTATTTAATTGGAACCAGATTCAAATCATGCAGCTGTCTCCAGTGCATATCATCTTAATGGAGAGAGGCTAATCAGCATCACTCAACTTAGGAATCCATCCAATTATGAGCAACCTGAAAGAGAAACAAGTTTCTCAAAACCATTACTATCAACTGAATACTAATCACAAGAATCTACATCTTCAATCTCTTTGAAGAATCCCGATACTTGTGACGCCTGGTTCTCTACTTTATTCTTATACCCGCAACTTCTCAATACTTAGACATTGTATTTCTATGAAATACTTGTCTAAAAACTAGAGAAGTTACAAGTAAACAGAATATAGTACGAGGACCAACCCCTTTGTCCTGATGGACACTGGACAACATACAATACTCTGTATAAGTCCGCTGAGTTGAATAACTCAAAACCTGTGCATCGTAGGTTGAAAACTGTACCCGGGCGATTTCCTCAAATATCACCAATTATAACGAATTCCGATATAATGAGGATGATCACCTAATTCCCAATAACTTACTCCCACTCAACATCTGTAAAACCATACAGATGTGAGAATCATACCTGGTAAATACATACCCTGGAGCAAGGGTCTAATTAGGAAATCAGTTTTCCATTAACATTGCACTGAAACAATAAAATGTTTCATTGGGGTATCCTGGTATTCCAAGTAATGCCTCTTCCATAATCCAATTCATGACTTTAACCGTATATTTCTTTGCCACCTCTCCATATCCTTTTATTTGTCTTTAGTCGTTACCTTCTGTACACCATCATTAGGCTAAATGGTTTTCTTCCTTCCCTACCGTTCGGCACCAGGCTATGGTTTGGAAGAAGAATATCCAGTAAGCATAATAGGTGTACCCTCCTAAACCTAGGAGTACTCGTAACTTGAGAGAAGGTGATGATAAAAGACAACTGAATAAGCCTTATTCCTATTTCTCCTGAACCAGAATCCATCCTCGAAAAAATATCCTTCGAGTTCGTATATAACCATACGATGGATTTATCCAATGGAATTGGATGTTCGTAGTGATACGGGTTGTTCTGGAGAATTTAAAGGTGAAGTAGGAGTGGCGATGAAATACGTGGTTTGGTCGTGAATGTTAATAGTCGCAATTTACTTTGCCCTCTTTCTAATCCCTTTATCTTGTCTTTACATATTACCTTCTACACACCCTACTTAGGCTAATTGGTTTTCTTCATTCCCTACCTTTCGGCACCTTCCTATGGTTTGGAAGAAGACTATCCAATAAGCGTAATAGGTGTACTCTCCTAAACCAAGGAGCCCTCGCAACCTGAGAGAAGGTGATAATAAAAGACAACTGAATAAACCAATTCTATTTCTCCTGAACCTGGATCCATCCTCTAAGAAATCCCTTCGAGTTCGTGTAAGGTTCCTAGGAACACCCATGAGGTTCTACAAGTGATCAAACATGGCCAATTCAAAAAATTTCTATGTGCCAAGTGACCCTAAGCAAGATCGTAACTAGAGGATAGGCGAAATCGATAACAAGTCAACAACTTTAACTAAAAGGAAAGTGACTACAACCTTTGTAGATCCGGTCCTCTACTTCCTTGGCTCCGTGATGACGTCCCTCCGCTGCAACCATCGGAATCCTAGACTCTCGCGGTGGTTTCATCGGAGAAATGATCGGTCTAGGTCGTCGACTTCGATGCCGAAGATGATCTACGTCGAGGCAACTCAAGATCAAGCTCCAACTTCACCAAGTCATGAAACTTGTGAAGAAAACACCCTATACTACATGGCATGTGGTAGAGGATGAAGAAATAGGAAGTGGGTTCACTTTGGATTTGGATTTCTCACTCTTTTTCTCAAATCACCATTGAAGGTAGCAAAGGTTTTCTTCATCTTGAAGAAGAAGAAGAAGAAGAAAAGAATATGATAAGAATTATTGAAAATAGAAAATAAAGTGATTCTTATCATATAGCAACCATGGTTAAGTGTAGAGAATAAACTAGGGTTAGGTTTAATGGTTAGGTTAAGGCAAAGAAACAAAATGGTCAAAGCTTCAAAGCTTCATGAAGTTTCAAGAAAGAAACAAAGTTAGCCACCATTTTATTCTTGCCAAAATAAATGAATAAAAGAATAAATAAATAAGTAAAGATTACAAAACCCTAACCATTAACCTAAACAAGGTTTAAAGCATACACATACCCAAGTTTGCATGTATCATCAAACATGATACAAACTAGTGCACAAAACTATATCATATATACAATGTGCACTTCAAGTGAGAAAATCCATCTAAAGTGAAAAAATATTAGTTAATGCAAAGTAATATATCAAATATATAATTATACATTAAATCATTAAATCAACACTTGATTTAATGATCCGGTCATATCGTATATGACCGACTAATATCCAATGTATCGACTTATCGAATCAATCCTCGATTCGATAACTAGGTTATATCACACACAACCATTCGATACATTCATCGCGAGAATAGAATACGGTATCACATACATGCATTATTCTCGGTCCCGCACATATCTCATATGCGCTCCTATTTTGTTTCGCTTGAGCCAGGAAACCTCTGTGTAGGACTCTAAAGACTCGTCAATACGCCGGCAGCAGATGATGATCATATCAAACACCCACAAGCCGCAAGCGGTCTGCTAAACGTAACGGCCACCCGGGTATTGAGCGATCAGAAGATCGACAAGCAAGCCCGCTCACACTCCCGTGAATCCAACCAGTAACACTTACCGTACAGTCCGGTCTGTTCGTCTGATATGTCGCATATATCGCCTAGGGGTGGTAAACGTCAGACGCCAGTAGCTTGATAAGTCATGCCGACGTAAGGTCCATAACATTCGTGAAACTACTGATAACTCTTACCAGTATATCACAGCAACCCTGGCCAGGGATTTCCAGTTATGGCCAGTCGAGCATAGCAAAACATCAACCCCCAATACCGGGAGAGACGAATCCCCTCCTATCGCTCATTGCCTCCATGTGAATCGGGACTGTACCCAAAAACCACCTGTTTGCACGACTCAGTAGAGCCGTGGTAGGGTGGAAATCAAAGCACAGTGGGAGACACACAAGACTCTATGACGATCTCGGGTCAACAGACTAAGCTGTACCAATGTCACCAGAGAACTGCCATCTGACGTCAGGTATAATACCATCTGGGAGTTCTCGGCGAGTCCGTTCAGTGTACCCAGTCTCCACTGAGCACCCGCATACCATCTATGATGTCAAACACTAATGGATATGGGATCATCCATCGCCCATCACATGGGTCGAGAAGATATACGCTAGTCTACTCTGGAATATCGATGCCCCGTCTCGATATTCCCACGACTAGGAACAATGAAGGATGTACTCATTGACTACCCAGGCCCCACTAGTATGTTCTACATCATAGTCCTGGAAGTCGAGCACACATCCTAAGGGCTTTATCAACATGTAACAGAGAGACAGAAAGTATCCATGTTAAGATAAAGAGCAACCGGATAGCGTACTATCATGTCGAGCAAGAAAGTCCTACCTATATATGTCCCAGCATCCACTACAATATACATCCAATGTACAGTAATGGCCTCTAGGGCATACATATAACTAACAATCTCCCACTTGCACTAGGGCCATCTGTAGCAGTGGTTGTAGTATCTAATACTCAACCATCCTATAAAAGTCTCTCTTTGGGAATAGGCCTTTGTGAGTGGATCCGCCATGTTGTCCTCTGAGTCTACTCTCCTAACCTCGATCACTCTGGAGATCAACTATCTCTATGATCAGGTGATGCTGCCTTAGAATATGTCTGGGTCACTGATGGGACCTGGGTTCCTGGGCCAAAACCACACTTCCATTGTCACACAATGGTAGGAACCTAGTTCATCTTATGAACCAATATACACCCAAACTGCCTCTTTGGTAGTATCTTTAATAGCGATGTTACCAGCCTTTATCGTCTAGTTTGCCACGGTATCTAGCTTGGAACTCTTCCAACATACCGTCCCTTCACTGAGGGTAAAGACAATGCCTGCGACTGACATTCAGTCGTCCTTATCACCCTGGAACCTTTCCAGTGATTCTCCCCAGGATCAACTGATACCATCTCACTACAACTAGTGAGAATCCTAACATCCATTTAGATCTATCTCATAGATCCAAAACCCAGGATTTAGGAGGTATCACTTTGATCCTATATGGAGAATCTATGTGATAAGAGGAGATCGACCGATCGTAGCATAGGAAACTCCTTTCCTATCAAGAGTATGTCATCCACGTACTCTACGAGGATCATTACCATACTCTATACTACCCTTTTATACATACAAGGTTCATCTACCATTTTGATGAAGTCAAACTCTTTGACTACCACATCAAAACAGATATTCCAACTCCGCGTTGCCTGCTTTATCCTGTAAAGCAACTTGTACACGTTTCTGCTGCTCCCACTGTTTACGAAGCCCTCTGGCTGTGTTCTTATAGAATTTCTCTTCTAAATCAGTATTTAGAAAAGCAGTCATGGCACCGAACCACCAGATATCGTAGTCATGGTATGTAGCAATGGTAAGTAGGATCCGGATGGACTTAAGCGTAGTCACTTGGAAAAGGTTTCATCATTATCCACGACTGGTCGATGACGAAAAACCTTCAACAAGTCTAGCTTTGAAAGTCTCAACTTTTACATCTACACCAAGTAATCTTCTCAAGATATACTTGCTCCTGATGGGGATTTAACCCTTCAGATATAGCATCCAAAGTCCATACTTTGTTGGTGTATATGGATTCCATCTCAGATCGCTAAGCATCCAGCCATTCTTACAGAGTCCCTACTTTCGATGACCTGCTTGAATCTAGTTGGGTCATCATCTCATGATGCAATCCTCACTCCCACTGTCATCGAGAAACCGAAGTATCTCTCAGGCAGGTGAGGAACCCTACCAGATCGGCGGAGAGGCTGAGGTTCGTTGGGGACTATTGAATCCTTTGGTTCTATCAAATCATCAGCTACAGTTTTGTATAGCTGGAACCTTTCCAGTTCTACAGAACTGACCTTGCCTCGATCTTGTCCGGATTATCTTTTGACATAGGCCGGACAATCCCAAATCTTAACTTACTTAAGAGATAGGCTCTTCCCATACCATATCTTATATGGAGTGGTAGTCACTGATTTGATTCGAACCCTATTCAATAGGTATGCAACTTCATAAGTGCATAACCCCTTAAAAGAAACAGGTAACTCAGTAATACTCATCATAGAGCACACCATATCATATAGGGTGCGATTGCTCCGCCCCGATACACCGTTGTGCTGTGGTATAATCAGAGGAGTAACACCGAGAGAGAATCTCATTCTCCTTTAGAATAATCCAGGAATTCTATGTACAAGTATTCTCCTCCCTGTTCTTATGACAGGACATAATACTTATACTCGGTTTTTGGTTCTTTACTTCTAACTTATATTCTATGAATATCTCAAAAGCTTCGGACTTATGTTTCAACAGGAAAATGTGACTGAATCTTGAGAGATTATCAGAGAATGTAATGAAGTACAAAGAACCGGTCTTAGCATGTGTAGACAGGAGACCTTACAAACATCATTATGTATCAGTCCCAAGAGTTTACAACCTCTTTCTCTGTTTCCAAATAAACAGAGCTATGGTCATCTTATCTTTGGGACATGACTAGCAAGTTTCACAAGATGTAAATTCAAACTGATTTAAATATGCATCTAAAATGTAACTTCAGCCAGTCGGGTCGCATTGATATGACCTAGTCTACAATGCCTCAAGAAAGATTTGTTCATATCTGAACTCTTCCTCTTGTATGTGTTCTGTATACGAGGAACTGTAGTTTGATTTAGAACATCAATGCTTTTAGATAACGTGCCTGAACCGGTCAACTTTTGATATAGGAAATGTTCAAAACATTATCCAACAATACAAAATTTTATCATTTCTTTACTTATAAAGAGATTGATATGATTTTGTATATCAGGTTCGGTATCTAATAGCATTTGTTCATAATCAATGTACTGGTAATACAGGGTGACAGTGACCAACAGACTTGGCTGCAACACTTGCCCCGTTTTCTGTCTCATGGAACTTATCACCCGTTCTTAGTTCTCTACCTTTCTGTAGCCCTATGTAACTGATTACATATCTGGGATCCTGATCCGGCATCAAATACCCAGGACGTAGAGAATACTGAGAAACAGTTCTTTGTAATGAACACACCCGAAGGAGATGCATCATATGCACTTTCTTCGTTTGGGCGGCACAGGAATTCTGGTGTTCCCCTATTTCCTGCTCTGTCTTATAACAATTATAAGTTGGAGTGGGACCAACGTTCCCCAGTTCAGTATAACAAGCGGGTTCGGTCAATACTGTTGGAGATAGGGCCCTCAGAGTCAATTATTGGATCGCAGGTACGTGATTGCAATGATTGCGGAGGACCTATACCAGTAGGACAGTCTTACTCGAGATGATAGTATGCTATCTGGTTTGCCTTTATCAGTCGTGTACATGTTCAGGTGACTGATTACATGTTACACTTTGATAGAGCCCTTAGGATCTTGCTTTACTACCAACAGTATGATGGCGATCATATACGTGAGAGTTGGGTAGTTTATATGCATATCCTTAATTGTGGTCCCTAGTCGTGGGAGTTTCGAGACAGTGAATCGATACTCCGGAGTAGACTAGTGTATACAGTCGAGACCCCGACGAGGGGCGATGGCCGGTCTCACAAGCCACTGGTGTCAGTTGGATCACCTAAGATGTATACAGGTGCTCATTGGGTTATGAGTACACCGGACAGGACTCGCTGGGAATCTGCTAGTTGGTATTATACATATCGTCAGATAGCAGTTCCCTGGTGACATGTGTACAGGTTAGTTCATCGACCTGAGGTCGTTATTTGTCTCGTGTGAGTTCCCACTTTGCTTTGATTTCTACCCTACCACGGCTCAAAGGAGTCGTGCAAACAGGTAGTTTTTGGGTACAGTCCCGAGCCATATGGAGGCACGTGAGCGGATCGACAGGGGATTCGTCTCTCCCGTTATTGGGGGCGAGGTCGTGCTGTTTCTAGGAGAGCCATTACACAAAGTTCATGGCCATGGCAGGAGATTTACTGGTAGGTACTCCAGTAGTATCTCAAGGTGTTATTGGGCGACACTCCGACACGACTTATACTGCTATTGGGGGTCTGACGTTACTAGCCCCCTAGGCAGATATGCGATACTCATAGAAGAACGGACCGGACTGTATATACATTGTCACTGTTAGGCTCAGTAGGGTTTCTGGATGAGTTTGCTCATCAGCCTCCCTTGAGGTCAGTCCATGGGCAGCCGTTATGCATAGCTAGTGCCGCTGACGGTTTGTGGTTAAACCCACTGCCAGGGTACTGACGAGTCATTAGAGTCCCCCACAGACAGTTTCCCAAGTTCGGGCGAAACGTTGTAGAGGCCGTATGGTTTTATGGCAGGGTTCGGAAAATGCACGTGCGTTTACGCACGTGTTATTTTTCGGGCAGATGATACTAGTCGGCTTTGGTTTAAGCCGGATCCGAGTATTATATTGAGTAGATATAATATCTTTGTCTCAGTTGCATTTTTATTCGGTCGTAATACAAATGCGGGTATATTTATACAGTTACGGGGTTATCCTGAAAGTCGTTTCAGGATCACTTTTGGAAGTTGCCAGTTTCCAGTTTTCTATCAGCCGTCTTTTAACATTCGGTTAAAGACAGATTTATCTTTTCTTGGATGAGGGTGAGTCATGCTTCTAGAAGGTTCTAGAAGGTGGTGACTAGGTGAGAATGGTGTTCTGTTTTCATCGGTTGCTTTTGGTGTGTTCACACTTGGTGTTCACACTTGTGATATTTGTTTGTATTCACACATGATATTTTCTTATGGTTACCTCCCCCTCTCCTACACTCACCTCCCTCTTTGCATATATATGGCCGGCCCCCTCTCCTCCTCCTCACTCACTTGAGTTTTCATTTGCAAAAGATTATGATAGTTTTCGGTGTATGGAATTCACAGCTCATTTCATTCCATCACCCGATTCTCTCGGCAACTTCATTAACCGATCGTCCACGGACTTGGACGAAGTGAGACAAAGTCATCTACTCATTCTCTACATCATTCTTGGTCGTCTCTTTTAGCAAACTTGACGACCGAGTTGCCTCGAGTCAGAGGCGGGAGCCCGTTTAAAGAATCAGTGACGTGGTGCCACCTGGACGAGCAGATCGGAGATCGACGAGATCGGAGCAGCCGCAACGGAGCGTGGGATGATGGTTAAAGAACGAAGGACTCGGATCGTTCGGTATAACCTTTCTACACTCTTTACAGTTTGTTAGTTTATCAATAATGGCAGATCCGGGTTAAAGTATACGATAGCGCCAGTTAAAAGTTTTTTGTTCCGCATTTGGCATCTGTAGACGGCCGGGGCGCTACCATAGACTTACAGTGGTATCAGAGCCTCACCATTTTGCTATACTAACTTGTGCTAACGTGTTTAAAACATCGATCGAACCGGAAATCAAAAACCGCATTTTTTCAATTTCACAGTTTCTGTAGATTTTAAATGATGTCCTAAAATTATTCTACATATCTCAGAAAACTGTGCAGGGTTTTATAAGAACACCGTACAAATTTAGGCACATGAATCGACAAGACTGCCGCGGAATCGCGGCCAAACCCATGGTTTGGCCGCGCATCCGCGGCCATTCTGAGTGCTCATGCCCCCAAACTTGCACAGTGTATTCTTCTCTGGAAATTGGGGTTTTTGGTACATATCTTTTGGGCCCAGATTTTGTTACTGTTCAACAGATGTTCGTGGGGCCCACTTCATGATATTTAGTCGATCGAAATTTAAACATGTTAGTTTGCGGTGCTTACATTATATCTCCGACCGGGAATGTCATTTGATCGGTAAACCGCGTCTGATTGCTATAGTTCTTTTAGACGGGTTTGCGAACGTGACATTCGCGTTGATGTTCTGTGTTGTGCTGTGATGTTGCGGATTTGTCGTGGTGGATAGCAGTGTGCAATGGTAGTGCAGTTTGAGTTTATTTGTACATTTGATATTGCGGGGCGAGCGTCCAACTTGTGGACTGCCGTCACTGCCTGTTGTATAATATTCTTTTGGGGCACGACCAGGTTGCGGTCGAAGTACCTGTTGTACTATTTTTCATTACTGTATTAGGTTTTGCCCCGCGACGGAGTGCACGGATAGCCGGGTTCTGGAGGGGCAACGGGTCCGCATCTCATGGCTTTGAGAGGCAGAGGGGCCCCACTCTAGAATTGGCAGACTATTCGCCGCACTCGTAGGGGGTACAGGTTGACCCAAGGAGGGGTGCCCAAGATTACCGGATTCCGTGAAGTGCTGGGTGGTCCATTCACTATGCTGTAGGGGGCTGCCTCGCTTCAGGTTTTGGCGGGTAACTTGCCGCACCCGTAGGGGTCTATGTTTCATTGCACAGGCTATCCACACGACAGGGGAACGTCGAGTTTCAGCAGCGGCTCTGTGAAACTCGGGGATCCCAGATTATCTGTATTGTTCTGTGATGCTTATTACTTTTCTGTAATGTTGCATATTATCACGTCTGGAGCGATTATTGTATATTGGTTTATATACTATTAGATGTTGTATATGTTTTACACCCGCGCTAGTCCAGTCCCCGCTCTGTCGTTAGTTAAGTAACCTAACGGGTGATGACGGGACCCAGTGACGAATGCGGATGGCATATACGTACATTTTATTTTCGTTCTTTTCTGGTGTGATCGATTGATGGGACTGCGTTGATTCTGATCAATGCAAAGTAAAGCAAACCTGTTTACAGTTGTTGGAACAAATTTAAAAAGTGTTATTGCAAATACGTTTCCTTTTGTTATGCATAGCGGTATTCAGTGGAATATCCTGCACCTCATTCGACGGGGCAAGGGCCGATATCCCTTCACCGGGACTGACCCCTTGGGCAGAAGTTTGCGTCAGGGTAATAACTTCACTATAGTCGATTACAAGTTGCTTTGCATAGCGGTATTCAGTGGAATATCCTGCACCTCATTCCACGAGGAAAAAGCCGAGATCCCTTTACCGGGAGTGACCTCTTTAGGAAAAGGTTTTCGCCACTATATTTTAAAAACCTATCAGGTTCCTTCAGCGATATCAAGTTTGTTACGTTAAAGGTTTTTCGCCTAAAACCAGCCGTATCCCTCCGTCACTTCTTTTGGGTATTCAGTAGTATTCAAGCTATGTATTTTGACCAACGCCAAGGCATAGTGTTTGGTAGCTGCTGGGTATTCAATTGTTGCATAGATAGATGAGTTAGTTTGGGACAGTCGTTCTGCCATTTTGGCCAACGTCAAGGGCATGTGCGGGTGGGTTCAAATTGACAAGATAGTGATGGGTAGAACTTGGCATGTGACTTATGACATTTTGACCAACGCCAAGGTTATAAGAGCATGGGGCAAAAATCATATCGGGAGTTTCTAAAGAAACTGAAACTTGCCAAGTATGCGCATACCTTCTGGAGTATGAGTAACGTGGATGCATTCCATCACGTTATCATGCGATGAGAGTTGGATCCCGATTCCCACTGATGAGTTGGTTTACTCTTCGGGTGATCCCGATTGATTCTTCTTTCTGGTTTGGAGGAGAATTTGACAGGACAGTGGGAGGTTTCCGGATTAGATAAAGTGATAACCATTCTGATCTAGGTTAGAGTGTACGCAGAGTGTTTCTTTTCTCTCTCTCTTTGGCAGCGACCTTTGACCGACCGTAGACTATGACTCAGTGACCAAGTTGACCGAACCTTCTTAAAATACTGGCTTTTGGATTGTCTGAGTTGCATAAGTCATTGCCACTCCTTCTTTTACCCTTTGAATTTCTCAGAACACCCGTATTACTACGGATATCCACTTCCATTGGATAGATCCA
This sequence comes from Agapanthus africanus, assembly GCA_030015575.1. Lineage (NCBI taxonomy): Eukaryota > Viridiplantae > Streptophyta > Magnoliopsida > Asparagales > Amaryllidaceae > Agapanthus > Agapanthus africanus. Next base: position 401,935,210 of record JASDDO010000031.1, on the reverse strand, counting down.
TCGTATGGTTATATACGAACTCGAAGGGACTTCTTCGAGGATGGATCCAGGTTCAGGAGAAATAGAATTGGTTTATTCAGTTGTCTTTTATTATCACCTTCTCTCAGGTTGCGAGAGCTCCTTGGTTTAGGAGAGTACACCTATTACGCTTATTGGATAGTCTTATTCCAAACCATAGGCTGGTGCCGAAAGGTAGGGAATAAAGAAAACCAATTAGCCTAAGTAGGGTGTGCAGAAGGTAATATGTAAAGACAAAATAAAGGGATTAGAAAGAGGGCAAAGTAAATTGCGACTGATATCATTCACGACAAAAACCGCGTACTTCATCGCCACTCCTATTTCACCTTTAAAAGGAATAATGTATTATTCAATTGTCTTTTATCATCACCTTCTCTCAAGATGCGAGTACTCCTTGGTTTAGGAGGGTACACCTATTATGCTTACTGGATAGTCTTCTTCCAAACCATAGGCTGGTGCCGAACGGTAGGCAAGGAAGAAAACCATTTAACCTAACGATGGTGTACAGAAGATAATGACTAAAGACAAATAAAGGGATTTGGAGAGATGGCAATAAAATATACGGTTGAAGTCATGAATTGGATTATGGAAGAGGCATTGCTATGAATACCAGGATACCCCTACGAAACATTTTCATGTTTCAGTGCATTGTTAAAGAAAAACTGTTTTCCCGATTAGACACTTACTCCAAAGGTATGTATTTACCAGGTTTCATTCTCATATCTGTATGGTTTTACAGATGATGAGTGGGAGTAAGTTATTGGGAATTAGGTGATTATCCTCATTATATCGGAATTCGTTGTAATTGGTGATATTTGAGGAAATCGCCAGGGTACAGTTTTCAACCTACGACGCACAGGTTTTGAGTTGTTTAACTCTGCGGACTTATACAGAGTATTGTATGTTGTCCAAGTGTCCTTCAGGACAAAGGGGTAGGTCCTCGTACTATGTTCTGTTTACTTATAACTTCTCTAGTTTTTAGACAAGTGTTTCGTAGAAATACATGGTCTAAGTTTTGAGAAGTTGTGGGTATAAGAATAAAGTAGAGAACCAGGTATCACAAGTATCGGGATTCTTCAAAGAGATCGAAGATGTAGATTCTTGTGATTGGTATTCAGATGATAGTGATGGTTTTGAGAAACGTGTTTCTCTTTCAGGTTACTCATAATTGGATGGATTCCTAAGTTGAGTAATGCTGATTAGCCTCTTTCCATTAAGTTGATATGCACTGGAGACAGCTGCATGATTTGAATATGGTTCCAATTAAATAAGTGCCAAAGTTTCTATATTGGATATAGAATAGTTCGTACCTTAAAAGATGTTAAGGTACGGGGAGTTGTCCAGCTTATGCTTAAAACCAGACTCTGGATAACTCAGGGCACGTTTCTGTAATGGCTGTTTGTGGGTTGACCCTGGCTATGACGACGGTTGATATTCTACCATTTGGAAGATCAATAGTGATATTGTTCTTGACTCGCCACAGTTTTAGTAAAATGGATCTTTTTCAGAAAACAATAGTGGGAGTATGGTAGAACTGGAAGTGATTCCAGAACCGCGAACGATTATGGAAAATTTAATAGGACCTATATATTCAATCAGGTTTGACATTCCATTAGCCACTCCGCAGATATGATGGGTAACCTCAGACACCCGAGAGGTACTCCAGTAGCCTCAAGGACGGTGACAGGGAGGATCTTGTTTACCCAGACTTGACACTACTGCTGTTCCAGGATATGAGACCCGGTAGGAGGGTTGTCGTAGTCAGTGGGAGCAGCGGGAGCATAGTAGGCAAGATGCTTATGTCTATTTATAGACTAGAGCAGTTATAGTGGAGATAGATCATCTAGTTTTGATGTGACAGTCATGGGTTTGACTTCAATCAGAATAGGGGATGTATCTGTTAAGAAGGTAGTAGGGTGTGATGTCATGGTATGACATACATAGAGTAGGAAGTAAAATTCCTATACTACGATCGGTTGTACTGTGGTCGTCACACAGTTGTTTCTCCAGACAGGATATGGATATAATATTTAACATTCTGGTTTTTGGATCTATGGTTTTAGATCTGGAATTGGGTAGTTTCCCAATATGGGTACTTTGACAGTATTCTAATGGTTTTTAGAATAGATGACTCCTATCATGGTGGTGTACCTGCAGGTGATGGAGTCACCCTCTCTAAAGGTGTCTTACAGACTGAAGGGGAGAAGGATGTGCATGATTGGCATATCACTTGCTTAAGCAATTGAGTCAATCATGAGATGTCAAGTACCACACCAAATGTTGTTTTTTGCACTAGATGCAATAAGTTTGTATTAATCCAATCCTGGAGAAACATAAGGAAGCAGTTTTAGAACATAAGTACATGTTCTACGGATTTGATGACGGCAGCCTCCTTCGGGAGACGATTATCATTCCAGGCTTCAAAGGTGACATGGTTAACAGAGTGATTGACAGAGTTATAGTTTTTCCCTCTGACGAAGAGGGACAGTATTATGGACAGGTGGTCCAAGAGGATACTGTGGGTGGCATGGTGCCGGATACTGATTAGGTTCAGTGATCGATACAGTCTAAGAAGTTTGGATTTGTAGTTCATTTATGAACTAGGTCCCATCAGATATCCAGACTTATTCTAGGACAGGTATTACTCGATTCGGGAGATGGCTTTCTCCGCGAACTTGAGATTTAGAGAGATATAGAAAGAAACATCTAGTAGAGGAGTTGGATGTTCGATTTCACATGGGTTGTGAGTAGTCGACATTGCAATAATTAGCCTTGAGTGCAAGTGGGAGATTGTTGGAAATAGTGCCCTCAGAGTCAATTATTGGATCGCAGGTACGTGATTGCAATGATTGCGGAGGACCTATACCAGTAGGACAGTCTTACTCGAGATGATAGTATGCTATCTGGTTTGCCTTTATCAGTCGTGTACATGTTCAGGTGACTGATTACATGTTACACTTTGATAGAGCCCTGAGGATCTTGCTTTACTACCAACAGTATGATGGCGATCATATACGTGAGAGTTGGGTAGTTTATATGCATATCCTTAATTGTGGTCCCTAGTCCTGGGAGTTTCGATACAGGGAATCGATACTCCGGAGTAGACTATTGTATACAGTCGAGACCCCGACGAGGATCGGTGGCCGGTCTCACAAGCCACTGGTGTCAGTTGGATCACCTAAGATGTATACAGGTGCTCATTGGGTTATGAGTACACCGGACAGGACTCGCCGGGAATCTGCTAGTTGGTATTATACATATCGTCAGATAGCAGTTCCCTGGTGACATGTGTACAGGTTAGTTCATCGACCTGAGGTCGTCATTTGTCTCGTGTGAGTTCCCACTGTGCTTTGATTTCTACCCTACCACGGCTCAAAGGAGTCGTGCAAACAAGTAGTTTTTGGGTACAGTCCCGAACCATATGGAGGCACGTGAGCGGATCGGCAGGGGATTCGTCTCTCCCGGTATTGGGGGCGAGGTCGTGCTGTGTCTAGGAGAGCCATTACACAAAGTCCAAGGCCATGGCAGGAGATTTACTGGTAGGTACTCCAGTAGTATCTCAGGGTGTTATTGGGCTACACTCCGACACGACTTATACTGCTATTGGGGGTCTGACGTTACTAGCCCCCTAGGCAGATATGCGATACTCATAGACGAACGGACCGGACTGTATATACATTGTTAATGTTAGGCTCAGAAGGGTTTCTGGATGAGTTCGCTCATCAGCCTCCCTTGAGGTCAGTCCATGGGAAGCCGTTATGCATAGCTAGTGCCGCTGACGGTTTGTGGTTAAACCCACTGCCAGGGTACTGACGAGTCATTAGAGTCCCCCACAGACAGTTTCCCAAGTTCGGGCGAAACGTTGTAGAGGCCGTATGGTTTTATAGCAGGGTTCGGAAAATGCACGTGCGTTTACGCACGTGTTATTTTTCGGGCAGATGATACTGGTCGGCTTTGGTTTAAGCCAGATCCGAGTATTATATTGAGTAGATATAATATCTTTGTCTCAGTTGCATTTTTATTCGGTCATAATACAAATGCGGGTATATTTATACAGTTACGGGGTTATCCTGAAAGTCGTTTCAGGATCACTTTTGGAAGTTGCCAGTTTTCAGTTTTCTATCAGCCGTCTTTTAACATTCGGTTAAAGAAGGATTTATCTTTTCTTGGATGAGGGTGAGTCATGCTTCTAGAAGGTTCTAGAACCTTCTAGAAGGTGGTGACTAGGTGAGAATGGTGTTGTGTTTTCATTGGTTGCTTTTGGTGTGTTCACACTTGGTGTTCACACTTGAGATATTTGTTTGTGTTCACACATGATATTTTCTTATGGTTACCTCCCCCTCTCCTACACTCACCTCCCTCTTTGCATATATATGGCCGGCCCCCTCTCCTCCTCCTCACTCACTTGAGTTTTCATTTGCAAAAGATTATGATAGTTTTCGGTGTATGGAATTCACAGCTCATTTCATTCCATCACCCGATTCCCTCGGCAACTTCATTAACTGATCGTCCACGGACTTGGACAAAGTGAGACAAAGTCATCTACTCATTCTCTACATCATTCTTGGTCGTCTCTTTTAGCAAACTTGACGACCGAGTTGCCTCGAGTCAGAGGCGGGAACCCGTTTAAAGAATCAGTGACGTGGTGCCACCTGGACGAGCAGATCGGAGATCGACGAGATCGGAGCAGCCGCAACGGAGCGTGGGATGATGGTTAAAGAACGAAGGACTCGGATCGTTCGGTATAACCTTTCTACACTCTTTACAGTTTGTTAGTTTAGCAATAATGGCAGATCCGGGTTAAAGTATACGATAGCGCCAGTTAAAAGTTTTTTGTTCCGCATTTGGCGTCTGTAGACGGCCGGGGCGTTACCGTAGACTTACAAATACATCCATATTATTATCTTGATTAAGGCGTGATATGGTCGCTACCTGGAGAGAGAGAGAAGAAAACACTCTGCGTGCGCTCTTGCAAGATTAGATTGGTTATTTATTTTATCTAATCAGGATGGCTCCCACTGTTTTTATCAAATCTTCCTTCAAACCCTAAATAGAAAGACTAGCCGGGATTAATTACACTCTACAAGTTCGCCAATCTTTCAGCCAGGCCAGTGTCGGTACTTTGAGGGAGGTTCCCCGTGCTTTCGCACGGACCTAATTAAAGTAAACCTCGTTTTCCCAGAGGCATAACCCCGTTGACACCTTTCTAGACACCTACTTGATCGGCTAATTGCAAAGTGAAAAACTCTCCCAGGAGTAACAATTACTCGCAGTGGGTATCGGGATCCAACTATTACATAGAAGGTATGCAATCTCATTGCAAATTTCAGCACTTGAAACTCCCGATAAAGGTTTTTACCCCTAGCACCTATGACCTTTACTATGGTCAACAAATCATAAGCACTAGTCAAGTTCTACCCGTCATTTCGTGATTAATTAGACCTACCCACATGACCCTTAACTAAGGTCAACAAAGTCACGCGACTGTCCTAACTAATCGCATCATATGCGGTGTAGGAAGACATCACTTAGCTACCGTACACTGTGCCTTGACTATGGTCAACAAACACAGCACGAATACTAAGTACTCTACTTCCTAAAATGACGGAGGGTTGCGAATGGTTTTTATGAAAACCTTTAACGCTCTGAACTTGATCTCGTTGCGGAATCAAATGGTTTTTAAATGGAGTGTTTTTGAGGCTTTTCTAGTTTTGCTAAAGGGGTCACTCCCGGTGAAGGGATCGTCGGCCCTTTCCCCGTCAAATGAGGTGCGGGATATATCATATATATCACTGTGCAAAGCAGAAACTATAGAAGCAATCAAAATACAAACCGAGTGTGTAGCATCTGCCAGTTATTGCTAAAGGAGTCACTCCCGGTGAAGGGATCTCGGTCCTTTCCTTATCGAATAAGGTGCAGGATGTTCTACAAGGAACACCGCGATGCAAAGCAAGAACTGTAGCTACCTGTTTTATTTTTGAAATTCGATTCCACAATATCTTTTAGGTTTATTTTCTTTCATTAATCACATTAATGAATATCCCATCATTTAAGTCCACCTAAACATCACAGATAAATATAATGTACGCTTATGCCATCCGCATTCGCTTCGATGTCCCGTCTGCACCGTTAGGTTAGGTAACTAACGCCAGAGCAAGGCAGGGCTAGCGTGGGTGTAAAACATAAGCAACGTCTATATAATATATCATATATACTATATATAATATCTATCTGAACGAATCACATGATCACATCAAAGATAACGCAACAGAAAATTATCATATGAAATATTGGATATACTAGGATGTCCGTGTTTTTAATACGAGCCAGTATAAAACATGGATTCCACGGTCGTGATGAATAGCCAATCCCACACCCCTAGACCCCTACGAGAGCGGCAAGCAACCCTACCAATTCTAGGGTTAGGAGACCCGGACTCGACTCCTCGAGATGGTCTCCCACTGAACCTTAGAACCCGGTTACTTGTGCTCCCCTCCTTGGGTCTATCCTAATGCGGAAAAGTAAATAATATACATCAACGGTGACATCTTCCGCAACCTGGAAGTGCCCCAATAAAAGAATATTACATACAAGTTTTTACATGAATGAAAATGAAAAAACACTCATCTCACATAAAACCCCCCGGCTATTCAAACACGACGTTCCAATATAACATATCCAGCAACACATAACATCACATGTCATCAACGTAAGTAAATATGCGCATCCCAATTGTCGTTGACATATAGCAACGAAACCGACGATATCACATATTACACTTACGGTCACAGAAAAGAAAGTGTAAAACTACAACAGTTGGAATCCGCAAACTCTTTAGACATCGCATGCCTAACCAAATGAAATTCCTTAGACATCGCATGCCTAACAATTATAAACCCCGCATTTTTGTCTCTTTATCGAAAACTCTTTTCAATATCAAGTCGGGCAATTCAACAGGATTCCCGACATCCTGATCGAATGCTCGTCGCAAACTTTAGTAGACGGCCGCACCCCTGATACCGTCGACGAAGTGCACCAAGGCGGAACACCGCTGCCGCAAGCACCCAAACGGATGCTTTCGGCGACGGGGTACTCCTACAGTCACTTGGTCGGGGCTATGGGGTGTAGCTGTCTATTAAGTTTACCCGGCGAGTATCCGCATACGCTACGTGATTGCGACGGACTTTTGATCGCATCAAAATCCCGTGGCAACCGATCAAGCGAGACTAAACTGCTATGTTTATAACATTCAAATCAGTTATCTCATAACTCCTTGTGGATTCCAAATATTGTATCACATTCCAGATAAATAGAAAATGTTAAACTTTCCGATCGAACAATCAAACACCCAAGTTTTCCCGAAACAGCTCAACACATGAAATAAGTTTAAAAATATTCACTTCATGCCTCAGTACCAACGGTCCAGCCGTAGAAGGGTCAAGCCAACGCCTTACATGTGGCACGCCGTAATGCCCCAAACCCTAAGATTCAAAGGGCAGTTCAAGACGGTCACATAATCGAGTTAAGGTTTGTTGTCTTCTAGAGGGACCATCACGTTACTTGCACTACTTAGAACGTCGTTAAACTACGGAAAAATCCAACAATTGAAAATTTCCCGGCAGGGGAAAAAGTGGGTATTTTTATCCGGTCGAACTTTTTAACATATTCTAAAGTTATCCGGAAAAACACATAGACAAAATTAGATAATCCGATCGAATCTGTAAACTCCCAATACAACCCAAAAAACTCAACTCTTGAGTATAATTTAAAAATTCCCATAAAACTCAGCACTAACAGATAGGAATTACTGTGCAAAGAAAAAGACAAGAAGCTCCTATATGGCCGCGGAACCGCCGCACATGCTATGCTCATGCCGCGGTTTCACGGCCACGTGGTCGAGTTACCCTCACGTGCTTCACAGTAATTCATGAAAAAGCCTGCTGAATTTTCTGGATATTTTTAATTCACAAAAATCCACAATTTACAAAAATGTACAGAGAGTGGATTTATTATTAGGGTTTTGGTTCGATCGGACTTCTAACTCCGTCTACTAAACCACCGGGAGAGTCTATGGTTCCGATGGTTGCAGCGGAGGGACGTCATCACGGAGCCAAGGAAGTGGAGGACCGGATCTACAAAGGTTGTAGTCACTTTCCTTTTAGTTAAAGTTGTTAACTTGTTATCGATTTCGCCTATCCTCTAGTTACGATCTTGCTTAGGGTCACTTGGCACATAGAAATTTTTTGAATTGGCCATATTTGATCACTTGTAGAACCTCATGGGTGTGCCTAGGAACCTTATAGTGGTATCAGAGCACAGTGGGAGACACACAAGACTCTATGACGATCTCGGGTCAACAGACTAAGCTATACCAGTGTCACCAGAGAACTACCATCTGACGTGAGGTATAATACCATCTGGGAGTTCTCGGCGAGTCCGTTCAGTGTATCCAGTCTCCATTGAGCACCCGCATACCATCTCTGATGTCAAACACCAATGGATATGGGATCATCCATCGCCTATCACATGGGTCGAGAAGATATACGCTAGTCTACTCTGGAATATCGATGCCCCGTCTCGATATTCCCACGACTAGGAACAATGAAGGATGTACTCATTGACTACCCAGGCCCCACTAGTATGATCTACATCATAGTCCAGGAAGTCGAGCACACATCCTAAGGGCTTTATCAACATGTAACAGAGAGACAGAAAGTATCCATGTTAAGATAAAGAGCAACCGGATAGCGTACTATCATGTCGAGCAAGAAAGTCCTACCTATATATGTCCCAGCATCCACTATAATATACATCCAATGTACAGTAATGGCCTCTAGGGCATACATATAACTAACAGTTCGTATATAACCATACGATGGATCTATCCAATGGAAGTGGATGTCCGTAGTAATACGGGGTGTTCTGAGAAATACAAAGGGTAAAAGAAGGAGAGGCAATGACTTATGCAACTATAGACAATCCAAAAGCCAGTATATTAAGAAGATTCGGTCAACTTGGTCACTGAGTTATAATCTAGGGTTGGTCAAAAGTCGCTGCCAAAAAGAGAGAGAGAAGAAACACTCTGCGTGCACTCTAACCTAGATTAGAATTGTTATCACTTTATCTAATTTAGGAAACCTCCCACTGTAATCTCAAATTCTCCTCCAAACCAGAAAGAAGAATCAATCAGGATCACCCGAAGAGTAAACCAACTCATCAGTAGGAATCGGGATCAACTCTCATCGTATGATAACGTGACGGTATCCACTCACTTTAGCACACTCCAGAAGGTATGCTCAAGTTTTGCAAGTTTCCTGTATGTTTGAAACTCCCGATATAATTTTTATCCCATGCTCTTATGACCTTGACGCAGGCCAACAAATCATAAGCCACATGTCAAGTTCTGCCCGTCGTTGTCCTGATTAATTTAGGTCATCGTACATGCCCTTGACGTAGGCCAACAAGGATGTACGTCTATCCTAAACTAATGCATCTATCTATGCAACAAATGAATACCCAGCAGCTACCAAACACTATGCTTTGACGTAGGCCAACAAACACAGCTTGAATACTACTGACCATCCATAAGAAATGACGGAGGTTTACGGCTGGTTTTTGGCGAAAAATCTTTAACGAAATGAACTTGATCTCGTTGAAGGAACCTGATAGATAAATATAGTGGCGAAAACTTTTTGCTAAAGAGACCACTCCCGGTGAAGGGATCTCGTCTCTTTCCTCGTGGAATGAGGTGCAGGATATTCTAACTGAATACCGCGATGCAAAGCAACTTGTAATCGACTATATTTAAGTTATTACCCTGACGTAAACTTCTGCCCAAGGGGTCACTCCCGGTAAAGGGATCTTGACCCTTGCCTCGTCGAATGAGGTGCAGGATATTCTAACTGAATACCGCTATGCAAAACAAAAGGAAACGTCTTTGTAATTTGTTCCAACAACATCAAATATAGGTTTTTTTTATCCTTGCGTTGATAAAAATCAATGCAGTCCCATCAATCAATCACACTAGAAAAGAACGAAAATAAAATGTACATATATGCCATCCGCATTCGTCACTGGGTCCCGTCATCACCCGTTAGGTTACTTAACTAGCGACAGAGCGGGGGCTGGACTAGCGCGGGTGTAAAACATATACAACATCTAATAGTATATAGACTAATATACAATAATCGCTTCAGGCGTGATAATATGCAACATTATAGAAAAGTAATAAGCATCACAGAACAATACAGATAATCTGGGATCCCCGGGTTTCACAGAGCCGCTGCTGAAACCCGACGTTCCCTTGGTCGCGTGGATAGCCTATGCAATGAAACCAAGACCCCTACGGGTGTTGCAAGTTACCCGCCAAAACCTGAAGCGAGGTAGTCCCCCACAGCATAGTGAATGGAACACCCGGCACTTCACGGAATCCGGTAAATTGAGCACCTCTCCTTGGGTCAACCTGTACCCCATACGAGTGCGGTGAATAGTCTGCCAATTCTAGAGTGAGGTCCCTTTGCCTCTCATAGCCATGAGATACGGACCCGTTGCCTTCCAGAACCCGGCTATCCGTGCACTCCGTCGCGGGATAAACCTAGTACAGAAATGAAAAATATATACAACGGGTACATCGACCATATCCCGGTCGTGCCCCAAAAGAATAATATACAAACAGGCAGTGACGGCAGTCCACATGTTGGACGCTCGCCCCGCAATATCAAATGTACAAATAAATCCAAACAGTACTACCATTGCACACTGCTATCTACCACGACAATTCCGCAACATCTCAGCACAACACAGAACATCAACGCGAATGTCACGTTGGCAAACCCGTCTAAACGAACTATAGCAATTAGACATGGTTTACCGATCAAATGACATTCCTGGTCGGAGATATAATATAAGTACTGTAAACTAACAAGTTTAAAATATCGATCGACAAAATTTCCTGAAGTGGGCCCCACGTACATCTGCTGTACAGTAATAAAATCTGGGCCCAAATGAAATATTCCAAAACCCACAATTTCCACAAATAAGCTCTCTTGAAAAAGCTGGTGCACTGTTCCCACTAAAGCGCCGCAGTTCCGCGGTCAAACCCTAGGTTTGACCGCGGATCCGCGGTGGTCTTGTGGGATCACGTGCCCAAAATTTTCCAATATGCTTAGAAAAGCCTGCTTAGTTTTCTGTGATATGTAAAATTATTTTTAGAACCCTTTTAAAATCGACAGAAACTTTAACCCTGGAATTTGCGGTTTTCGAAAATCCGTTCGATCGATATTTTAAAGGCGTTAGCACAAGTTAGTAAAGCTTAATGGTGAGGCTCTGATACCACTGTAAGTCCACGGTAGCGCCCCGGCCGTCTAACAGACGCCAATATGCGGAACAAAACTTTTCACAACTGGCACTATCGCGTACTGAAAACCCGGATCTGCCATTAAAGCTAAACTAACAAACTACAAAGTGGGTAGAAATGTTATACCGAACGATCCGAGTCCTTCATTCTTCAACCATCATCCCACGCTATGTTGCGGAGGTTTCGATCTTTTGAAACTCCAGTCTCGTCGTCCAGGTGGCACCACATCGACGGATCTTTAAACGGGCTCCCGCCTCTGAACCGAGGCAACTCGGTCGTCAAGTTTGCTAAAAGAGACGACCAAGATGTTGTAGAGAATGAGTAGAACATTTTGTCTCGTTACATCCAAGGCTATGGACGAACGGTTAATGAAGTTGCCATTTGGAATCGGGTGGAAATGTGAAATGAGTATCTATCAAATTTCCATACACTTAAACTCTCATCTTTTTCTCTCAAGTAACCATTCAACTCCACCAAGGGGTGGCCGGCCATATAAGTAGAGGGGGGAGGTGAGTGTAGGAGAGGGGAGGGTCACCATAACCATAATCAAGAGGATGAGTCATGTAACACCTAGTATGAACACATATAATGCAAAGGATGAATCATTAAGCAAGTCATCATAACATTAAATGAACACTTAATGCATCATTGACTCACTAGCTTAGTCATCATCCTAGTCACCATCTAGAACCATCTAGAATCATTACTCACCCAAGAAAAGATAAATCCGCATTTAACCGAATGTTAAATACGGGTGATAGAAAACTGGAAACTGGCAACTTCCAAAAGTGATCCTGAAACGAATTTCAGGATAACCCCGTATCAGTATAAACATACCTGCATTTGTATTACGACCGAATACAAATGCAACTGAGACAAAGATATTATATCTACACAGCATAATACTCGGATCCGGCTTAAAACAAAGCCGACCAGTATTATCTGCCCGAAATATGACACGTGCGAAAACGCACGTGCATTTTCCGAACCCTGCCATAAAACCATACGGCATCTACAACGTTTCGGCCGAACTTGGGAAAGTGTCTGTGGGGGACTCTAATGACTCATCAATACACCGGCACTGGGTATAACCACTAGCACGTCAGAGGTACAAGCTATACGTAACGGTTTGCCTATGTATTGAAGGAAGGGGAGCTGATGAGCGAACTCATCCAGAAACCCTACTGAGCCTAACAGTGACAATATCCGTACAGTCCGGTCCATTCGTCTACGAGTATCGCATATTAGGCTTAGGGGGTCGGTAAACGTCAGACCCCCAATAGCTGCATAAGTCGTGTCAGAGAGCAGCCCAGAACACCCTGAGATACTATTGGTATACTTACCAGTATATCTCGATTACCCTGGCCAGGGATTTCGTGTAATGGCTCTCCTAAACACAGCGCGATCTCACCCCCAATACCGGGAGAGACGAATCCCCGAAGATCCGCTCACTTGCCTCCAATGTGGCTCGGGACTGTACCCAAAATATACCTGTTTGCACGACTCCTTTGACCCGTGGTAGGGTATAAATCAAAGCACAATGGGAACTCACACGAGACAAATGACGACCTCAGGTCGATGAACTAACCTGTACACATGTCACCAGGGAACTGCTATCTGACGATATGTATAATACCAACTAGCATGTTCCCGGCGAGTCCTGTTCGGTGTACTCATAACCCAATGAGCACATGTATACATCTTAGGTGATCCAACTGACACCAGTGGCTTGTGAGACCGGCCACCGCCCCTCGTCGGGGTCTCGACTGTATACACTAGTCTACTCTGGAGTATCGATACCCTGTCTCGAAACTCCTACGACTATGGACACTTTAAGGATGTGCTTATAGACCCCAGCTCCCACATATATGATCGCCATCATACTGCTGGTAGTCAAGCAAGATCCTAAGGGCTCTATCAAAGTGTAACAGTGATAAAGACAAACCAGATAGCATACTATCATCTTGAGTAAGACTGTTTTATCGGTATAGGTCCTCCCTCAATCATTGCAATCACGTACCTGCGATCCAATAATTGACTTAGAGGGCACTATTTCCAACAGTATCATCCACTGAATTTAATCAGTAACATGCGCCATGCCTTCCTCAGTATCCGCTTGGACCACCTGTCCAACATTCTGTCCCTCAAAAGAGGGAAAACTATAACTCTGATAGTCACTCTGTCATCTATGTCACCTTGGAAGCCTGATATGATAACCGTCGCCTGAAGGAGGCTGCCGTTACCATATCCATAGAATATCTATTCATGTTCATAAACCGCTTCCCAATGTTTCTCCAGGATTGGATTAATATATCTGCATATTGCATCTAGTGCAAAAGCAATATCTGGTGTGGTACTTGACATTTCATGATTAACTCAATTGTCTAAGCAAGTGATATGCTAATCATGCAGATCCCTCTCCCCTTTAGTCTGTAAGACACCTTTTGAGAGGGTGACTCCATCATCTGCAGGTACACCACCATACCAGGAGTCATCCATTTAATGTCAAAGTACCCAGATTAGGATACTTCCCAAATCTAGATCTAAAACCATAGATCTAGTAACCAGAAAATCTGATATTATATCATTATCCTATGTGGAGAAAACAACTTTATGACAACCACAGTATAACCGATCGTAGTATAAGAATATCTCTTCCTATCAAGTGCATGTCATCCCGAATCCTCGGATATCACACCCTACTACCTTCTTACCAGATCCATCTCCTACTCTGATGAAGTCAAAACCTATGACTGTCACATCAAAAATAGATGATCTATTTCCGCTATACCTGCTTTAGTCTATAAATAGACATAAGCTACTTACCTACTATGCTTCCGCTGCTCCCACTGACTACAACAACCCTCTGGCAGAGTCATACACACGTGCACCTCTAAAGCTAGTTTAGAATGACGGTATACTCATCCTCCTGCCGGGTCTTATAGTCTAGAACAGCAGCAATGGCAAGTCTGGGTAAACAAGAACCTCCCTGTCACCGTCTCAAAGAAGACCGAAGTACCTCTCTTGTGCCTGAGGTTACCCACCAAATTCCGCGGAGTGGCTAATGGAACGTCAAAAATAATTTAATTCTTAGGTTCTATTAAATCTTCAGTGATCGTTTGTGGTTCTGGAATCACTTCCAGTTCTACCATACTCCCACATCTGTTTTTCTTGAAAAAATTCATTTTACTAAAACTATGGCGAGTCAAGAACAATATAAATACTGATCTTCTTGATGGTAGAAAGTTAACCTTCGTCAAAGCCCGGGATAACCACAAACTGCCATTACCGAAACGTGCCTTGAGTTTATCCGGATTCTGGTTTTAAGCATCAGCCGGACAACTCCCTATACCTTAACATCGTTAAGATATAAATTGATTCTATATATGCCTAATATAGAAACAAAAGCACTAATCTAATTTGGAACCAGATTCAAAATCATGCAGCTGTCTCCAGTGCATATTAACCAAATGGAAAGAGGACAATCAACATTACTCATCTAGGAGTGCCTCCATATATGAGTAACCCGAAAGAGAAGCAAGTTCTCAAAACCATTACTATCAATGGAATACCAAACACAAGTATCTACATCTTCGACTTCCTCGAAGAATCCTGATACTTCTAACAAATGGTTCTCTACTTTGTTCTTATACCTATAACCTCTCAATATCTGGACTTTGCATTTCAACGAAATACTTATCCAGAGCTGGAGAAGTCACAGGTAAACAGAATATAGTACGAGTACCAACCCCATTGTCTTAACGAAAACCGGACAACATACAATACTTTGTATAAGTCCCCTGAGTTCAATAACTCAAACTCTGTGCGTCGAAGGTTGAAAAATTGTACTATGGTTAAGAAGAATTACACCGCTGTTGAATGCACCTTACCTAATCACCAACTGAAATAGGTAAATGTCATAGACACAATATCAAAAAGTTATATCTCACTTTATAAAATAAATGTACAGATATTCCAGTTTGAAATTGGTGCATAACAACGGATATTCAAAACCAAATATTTGTCGTCCAGCAAAAACCAGATGATTTCCTCAAATATCACCAATTACAACGAATTCCGATATAATGAGGATATAATCACCTAATTCCCAATATCTTACTCCCACTCATCATCTGTAATAGCATACAGATGTGAGAAACTGATCTGGTAAATACATACCCTGGAGTTAGATTCCAATTGGGAAAACAGTTTTCAATTAACATCCCACAGTTAGACTGAAACATGAAAATGTTTCAAAAGGGTTAACTGGTATTCCTAGTAACGCCTCTTCCATTATCCTGAATCATGACAGTAACCATATACTTACCTGCCCTCACTGCAATCCCTTTATTATGTCTTTACTTATTACCTTCTGTACACCTCCTTTACGCTAATTGGTTTTCTTCATTCCCTACCCTTCGGCACTAGCCTAAGGTTTGGAAGAAGACTATCCAATAGGCGTAACAGGTGTACTCTCCTAATCCTAGGAGCCCTCGCAACCTGAGAGAAGGTAAAGAGAAAAGACATCTGAATAATCCTATTCAATTTCTTCTGAACCAGAATCCATCCTCGAAAAAGTTCCTTCGAGTTCGTATGTAACTATACGATGGATTTATCCAATGGAAGTGGATATCCGTAGTGATACGGAGTGTCCTAGAGAAAAGCAAAGTGGATGTAAGAGTGGCAGGGGTGTACACGGTCTTTGTCGTGAATGATGGTGATCGCAATTTCCTTTGCCATTATTCTAATCCCTTTATATGTCTTTACTTATTACCTTCTGTACACCACAGTTAAGCTTGTTGGTTATCTTCCTTCCCTACCGTTCGGCACCTGCTTATGGTTTGGAGGAAGACTATCCAATAAGCTCAATAGGTGTACCCTCTCCTAATCCTAGGAGCCCTCACAACCTGATAGAAGGTAAAGAGAAAAGACAACCGAATAATCCTATTCAATCTCTCCAGAACCAGAATCCATCCACGAAAAAGTTCCTTCAAGTTCGTATGTAACTATATGATGGATTTATCCAATGGAAGTGGATGTTCGTAGTGATACGGGGTGTTCTGAAGAAAAGCAAAGGTGATATAGAAGTGGCAATGATGTATGCGACACCGTGACATTCCAAAAGCCAAAGTGTTTCAAGAAGATTCGGTCAACTTGGTTTCATGAGTTTTAGTCAAAAGTCAGGTCATAGTCGCAGCCATAGAGAGAGAGAGAAGAAACACTCAGCGTGCACTCTAACCTAGATCAGAATGGTTAATCATTTTATCTAATCTGGATGGCTCCCACTGTATCCTCGAATTCTCCTCCAAACCTAAAAGGAGAATTAGTCGGAATCACCCGAGGAGTAATCCTACTCATCAGTGGGAATCGGGATCCAACTATCATAGCATGATAACTTGATGGAAGCCACTCAAGTCACCACACTCCAGAATGTATGCGCAAGCCTGGCAAGTTTCCTGTATGTTTGAAACTCCCGATGTGATTTTTACCCCAAGCGGCTTATGACCTTGACAGAGTTCAACATATCATAAGTCGCAAGTCAAGTTCAACCTGTCATTTTCCTGGATTAACTTAGACCCACCCGCACGAGCCCTTGACAGAAGTCAACATG
This sequence comes from Agapanthus africanus, assembly GCA_030015575.1. Lineage (NCBI taxonomy): Eukaryota > Viridiplantae > Streptophyta > Magnoliopsida > Asparagales > Amaryllidaceae > Agapanthus > Agapanthus africanus. Next base: position 401,918,225 of record JASDDO010000031.1, on the reverse strand, counting down.
ACCGTGCGACTGTCCTAAATAATCGCATATCTATGCAACAAACAAGCATTACCCAGCTACTAAGCACTGTGCCTTGACAGAGGTCAACATACACAGCATGAATACTAAGTAATACCTGTAAGAAATGACGGAGGGCTACGACTGGTTTTTGGCGAAAAACCTTTAACGTAATAAACTTGATATCGTTGAAGGAATCCAAGTGGTTTTATAAATATATAGTGGCGAAAACGTTTGCTAAAGAGGTCACTCCCGGTGAAGGGATCTCGGCTCTTTCCCCGTTGAATGGGGTGCAGGATATCCCAAACTGAATATCACGATGCAAAGAAAAAGTAATCGACTATAGTGAAGTTATTACGTTGACGCAAACTTTTACTCAAGGGGTCACTCCCGATGAAGGGATCTCGGCCCTTGCCTCGTCGAATGAGGTGCAGGATATTCCAAAATGAATACCACGATGCAAAGCAAAAGAGAACGTCTGTAATGCCAGTTTTTAAAAACTTGGTTCCAACAACATCATATATATAGGTTTGTTTTATCCTTCCATTGATAAGAATATATGCAGTCCCATCAATTAATCATACCAGAAAAAAACGAAAATAAAATGTACGTATATGCCATCCGCATTCGCCACTGGGCCCCGTCATCACCCGTTAGGTTACTTAACTAACGACAGAGCGGGGGCTGGACTAGTGCGGGTGCAAAATATATACAACATCTACTAGTATATATAAATATATATAACAATCGTCCCAGGCATGATATAAAGCAATATCACAGAAACATCACAGAAGCAACACAGAATGGTGGATAATCTGGAGCCCCGGGTTTCACTTGAGCCACAAGTGAGACCCGACGTTCCCTGTCTTATGGATAGCCTGTGCAATGAAACCTAGACCCCTACGAGCGCGGCAAGTTACCCTCCAAAACTAGAAGCGAGGCAGCCCCCTTCAGCAACGTGAATGGACCACCCAGCACTTCACGGAATCCGGTAACTTGAGCACCCCTCCTGGGTCAACCTATACCCCCTACGAGTGGGGCGAATAGCCCGCCAATTCTAGAGTAAGGTCCCTTCCGTCTGAATGTCTTGATGCAGACCAGTTGACATCTAGAACCCGACTATTCGTGCACTCTACCTCGGGGTAATCCTAGTACAGAAAATAAAATAATATACAAGGGTGACATCGACCTCAGTCCGGTCGTGCCCCAAAAGAATAAGATACAAACTGGCAGTGACGGCAGTCCACATGTCGGACGCTCGCCCCGCAATAACAAATGTACAACTGAAAAAAAAACTGTACTAACATTGCACCACAGCTATCCACCACGACAATCCAACCAACATCATAGCACAACACAGAACATCAACGTGAATGTCACGTTCGCAAACCCGTCTAAAAGACATATAGCAGTTAGACGGGTTTACCGATCAAATGACATTCACGGTCGCAGATTTAAATGTATGTACTGTTAAACGCCCACTAAAAATATCGATCGACTAAATTCCAATTTGGCCCCAATAGAAAAACAACACTTCACAGAAACCTGGGCCAAAAAATAATATGTTAAAAATCACAATTCCAAGTTAGAGGTCTACAGGAAAATTTTGGAAGCTCGTTGCCAATAAATGGCCGCGGAACCGCCGCTAATAGGGGGTAAGTGCGGCGGTTCCGCGGCGTTTTTGAAGCTTCAGGAGACCAAATTTTTTCTCTACCCTACAAAAAGCCTGCATGGATTTTTAAGCCACTGGAAAATATTTTTTGACCACTTTTGAAAATCGGCAGAGAACAGAACAATGGAATCGTGTTTTCGGTAAAATCCGTCGATCGATCTTTTAAGCACATCTAAACAAGCTAGTAAGAGGTTTAAAGGGTGGCTCTGATACCATGAAGGGTTCCGGCAGCGCCCCGGCAATCGAAATGAGGCCAAAATGCGGAACAAAAATTTATCAAACTGGCGCTACCGCTACCCGAATCCCGGATCGACCATAAACCCTATTCTAGCGAGCTAACTAAGAGTTGGAAAGGTTATACCGAGATGATCCAAGTCCTTCGGTCTTCATTCCAAGCTCCTAGCGATCCTTTAATGATGTTTGGTTGCCGGTCTTCCTCCATCTCCGATGATCCACCTGAGGGAAACGACGCAGGCTCCAACCTCGTCGAACGAGGTAACCGATGCTCCAAAGTCGCTAGCGATGGAGAGTGGGAGTGTATGAAAGTGTCACTAAAATTTTCTCTCAACATATGAGCTCAATGTGAAACTCAAGAAAGATGAAGAAGGAGTGAGCAAAACCAATGGCATGAGAAAAAATGGTTAAGTGTTTTTTTTGGAGCATGAGAGTGAGAGAGTGAGGAGCTAGCATGTAAATTAATCATCCAAATGAAAATGAGCACCCCCACCATCTAAAGTGGCCGGCCCCTCTCCCTCTCACTCTTCCAAAAAAATCCCCACCATTCCCTTTTTTAATTAAAACAATAAACAAATGCAACCATACCTTAAAACCATGTTCATGCCATGCTTTGACTCACCTTTTCCACCTCATTTCTTAATTGAATTTCTAAAAGAAAATCAATAAAAAAGGTGGCATCTTCTAGAAGCTATTCCGTATAAAATACGGAATACTTCCCGGTACATGTACCTAAATACATATACGCTTATTCGTACCAAAATACGAATAGCCGAGAGAGAAAACGAATAGTGAACAATAATACTAGAATACGTATATACAAATACATATATAAATTATTAAATCAAAACCTGATTTAATAAACTGGCTTAATCCTAAACCACTAGTATTATCAACCGTCCAATTAAAGTCTGCGCAGCAAGTGCACATATTTAATCGGACATCTATATGTATCAACATACCTCATGTACACCATATCGCCTGAACCGTGAAAACCCTCTGTGTGGGACTCTAAAGGCCCGTCAATACGCTGGCAGTGGGTTTAACCACAAGCACGTCAGCGGCACTAGCTGTACGTAACGGCTACTTAGGTATTGAGCGAAAGGGAGGCCGACGAGCAAACTCATCCTGAACCCCTACTGAGCCTATCAGTGACAATATCCGTACAGTCCGGTCTGTTCGTCTAAGAGTATCGCATATCGAGTCTAGGGGGGTGGATAAAGTCAGACCCCTAACAACGCAATATTTAGTGTCGTCATGTAACCCATCACCTCCTGAGAAACTATCGATCCTGGATCGGAAATCCTCGTCTACCATGGCCATGGATTTGTGGTGATGGCCACCCGTACAGAATGCGACATCATCCCCCAATATCGGGAGAGACGAATCCCCGACGATCCGATCACTGCCACCATATGGCTCGGGACTGTACCCAACTAAAACCTGTTTGCACGACTCCTTTGAGCCGTGGTAGGGTAGTAATCAAAGTACAGTGGGAACTCACACGAGACAAATGACGATCTCAGGTCGACAGACTAACCTGTACACATGTCACCTGGGAACTCCTATATGACAATAGGTATAATACCAACTAGCAGGTTCCCAGCGAGTCCGTCCAGTGTACTGATAACCCAATGAGCACCTGTATACTATCTTAGGTGAACAAACTACACCAATGGCTTGTGAGACCTGGCCACCACCCATCGTCGGGGTCTCGATCAGTATACACTAGTCTACACAGGAGTATCGATGCCCGGTCTTGATACTCCTACGACTAGGGACATTTAAGGATGTGCTTATAGACCCCAGCTCCCACATATATGATCGCCATCATAATGCTGGCAGTCAAGCAAGAATCCTAAGGGCTCTATCAACATGTACATGAGGATAAAGACAAACCAGATAGCATATTATCATCTTGAGTAAGACTGTTTTATCGGTATAGGTCCTCACTCAATCATCATAATCACAAGTCCGCGACTATGATAATTGCCTTGAGGGCACTATAGCCAACAGTAGGAACCCTATTCAATACATATATTGCCGTTTCAAGGGCATATCCCCAGAATGAAAGAGGCAACTCGGCATTACTCATCATGGAGCGAACCATATCTAATAAGGTACGGTTCCTCCGCTCCGATACACCATTGTACTGTGGTGTATATGGAGGAGTAAGCTGAGAGAGAATTCCATTCTCCTTTAGGTATTCAAGGAATTCCGTGCTTAAGTACCCCCCACCTCTATCAGATCGGAGGATCTTAATACTTTTGCCAATCTGGTTCTCTACTTCGTTTCTAAATTCTTTGAATTTCTCAAAGGCTTCAGATTTGTGTTTCATAAGATACACATATCCGAACCTAGAGAGATTGTCAGTGAATGTGATGAAGTACGAGAACCCACCCCTTGCATGTATAGACATCGGACCACACACATCACTGTGTATGAGTCCCAAGAGCTCTGCTGCTCTTTCTCTGTGTCCGGTGAACGGAGACTTGGTCATCTTTCCTTTGAGACGGGATTGACAAGTTTCATAAGATGAAAATTCGAACGTATCCAAAAGTCCATCTTTATGCAATTTACTCAGTCTTTTCTCTCCGATATGACCAAGTCTACAATGCCACAAGTTGGATTCGTTCACATCTGATATCTTCCTCTTGCGTGCGTTTTGTACATTGAGAACTGTGTTTTGATTAAGAATATATATACCATTACACAGTGTACCTTCTGCAACCAATACCTGATTAAGGTAAATGTTCATGACATTTCTATAAAGAACAAACTTATATCCCTCTTTATCAAGTAAAGAAACTGATATGATGTTGCAAACCATGGAAGGTATATAGTAACAGTTGTTCAAAATCATAGTCTTGCCATTTGGTAATGCTTGGTGATATTCACCGACGGCAGAAGTATCAACCTGTGCTCCGTTCCCTACTCTGAGGGACATATCACCAGGTCTAACCATCCTACTTTTTCTCATTCCTCGCAATAAATTACAGATATGAGATCCCGATCCGGTAACGAGTACCTAGAAGGTAGGACTAACCGAAAAACTGTAACATTTCAGAAAATATAAAATATAATTTTCTGAATTTAATATTAAAATAATATATTTCCTGAAAACTGCCGATTTGCAAAATTGGGGTTTTCGAAAAAGGGTATATATATACCAATAATTGTGAAATAATTGGAGATTAAAATGATTTATTAATTTAAAAATATATTTAAAGGATTTGGCATTTTTAAAATTTATTATATGCAGTTTAAAATGAAAACACGATTAGTGCACTGCTAATCGCGATTAAGCCAAATCCGTGTTTCTATAATTTTCATGGTTAGTGCACCATGACATGTTTCATTTGTGTTGTTTTATGTTATGGTTTTATTGTGGTGAGTAAAGAATTGAGAGGAATGATTGAGTGAAGAGAGAGAAAGGGGACATAATGATGAGGGCAAGCATGCTTGGAGAGAGAGAAAGTGAGAGATTAGGGAAGGGAGAGAGGGGGGCTGACTCTATTCTCTTTCCCCCACCATTTTTACCTCCTTCTTCATCTTCCTCAAGCTCACCTCCTTCCACCTTCAACCCCAATTATCATCTCCAAACCTTCCTCAAAATCCTATACCCCTTTCACAAAAAATGAGCACCTCCTCATCCTCTACACAATGGACCAAGCAAAGTTGGATTTTGATAACATTGAGAAGCTAGGGTTTTCTTGAGTGGCCTATATGAGGTATAATCCCTTCACTTAGTTTAGTTTTAAGTTTTCCTAGCATTCTAGTTTAGATTGGAAATTGTTTACGAATGGGTTTGTGAACTTTGAAATTCTAGAGAAGGGTTTGGGAAATTGATGATATTTAGTGGCTGTCAATAAGACTTTAGAGGTGATTCTCGACCTGGACCAGTGACAAAAACCCCAAAATACGAACTTTAGATTCGTCGATATCGGTTTTTGTGGATTTAGTGATGGTATATAGGAATCTGGGATGACCTGAGACCACCATAAAATAAGTTCCCTTGGCAGAGATGTGTGTAGGTGATTATGAAGCAACCCGTGAAACCCGAGACCAAAATTCCTTAATCCGGCCGCAGATTTATTCATTGTGGCCGCAAATTGCGGGGACATTTTGGTGGAATTTGTTGATTTTTGGTTGGTGGGTCCCTTAGGTGATATCTAGAGCAACCCCATATGCAAAATTCCCTAGTTTGGCCTAGGGTGAAATCTGGGAGCACATTGGGGTGTTTTTGTCTATGCTTTCCGTATTTTGGATTTCTTGGTTTTAGTATTTGATGTTGTATTTGGTTGTTGGATGTTTGTACGTCAACAACAAGGGTTGTTTGATTGTTTTTGCACGCGTAGGCTATAGGTTCAAACCTATGAGCGCACCGTGTGCCGTATCGGTTTTCCGGATTCGATTTTAATAAACGATTGCGATTGTGTATTATTGTAGGTACCTTCGTTTGGATTCCGAGGCGACGGAGCGTGGCGTCATCGACTTCGGAATTGACGTGCTGCTTTACCAGAGAAGTGCCAAAGCGGAATCGTTCCCGTTAGCATGCCTGACCGGGCCGATGAGCCGATGGATTACGAGATTGGTAATCCGAAGAGAAAATGAGGACCCAGAGACCGAAGACGCCAGACCATGAGCATGAGGCAAGCGGATGTTCTTGCTCTGCCAGTTTTGGGCGCACCGAAACTTTTTCGACATTATAGGAGGTGTACCTAAATGTCATTTATTGCGATTTACGTTTGTGATCCAAGTATCACGCTTATATCGCTTGTATTTGAGTTTTGATGATTGAGTTTCATGATGTCGATTTCGTGCACCATGGCTGCGCCTACTGGGTCTTTACATTTTGTGCATAGTCATTGCACTTGATATATATATTTTATACACCGTTGTGTTGATTTGCGATTTGTGCGTATATGATGCACTTGATTTCGATTTTCATTCGTGCATGTTAGTTGCACCGGATTGAAATTTCCGTGCACTATAGATGCACTTGACATTGTTGTCATGCACACCCGTTGCACTAGACGGATGCTTTCGTGCACACCCGTTTCAGTTAGATTTGGTTTTGGCGCACATTCGTAGCACTTGTATTTGAATTTGATTTCCGTGCGCACCAGATGTACGTGGTTATTGGATACGCTATTTGAGACTGATTTTTCTTTTGAGCATCTTGTTTTCATGATGGGCAATATGTTATGTAGTAGCCGAACATGACTGATCTGAGGACAGTACCTGACGATTTTGCATGCATTAAAAGTTTAACAAGAGGTTTTCAAAAAGGAGTTATAGTCTCGCTATTTCTTACGTGTCTGTGAGCGGCACGAACGTTTACAAAGGAAAACCTTTTGAGATATTTCAAAAACGGCGAAACGTATATTTGAGCAAAACATATATGGACATATATTATTACTTTACAAATGAACGTCTGTCACTTATGCCGTGAGTTTCACATTCACGCGGCGATTCAGAAAGGATTTTGCATGTGTTTTATTTAGTTTTTGGAGATTTTTCAAGTATGCGTGCTATATACATGTTATAGTATTTGACTAGTGTATATTGGATTTTAGCATTGGATTTCGAGATCTGTAACTCCATTGTAACACAGATAATTTGCGTGACGCTTGATGGAGTTCGATTTTTGAGTTGTATACTCTTTTTCATGCACACTTTACGCGCTGTGTTATTTCTATATCTTCCGTGATTTCGGAGCCCCGTTGATTTAAGTTGATTATTGAAATGCTTTAGTATTTGGGAGTCTAAATTTAAATTCGGGGACCAAATTTATTTAAGGGGGGAAGATTGTAACATTTTAGAAAATATAAAATATTATTTTTGGAATTTAATATTAAAATAATGTATTTCCTGAAAACTGCTGATTTGCGAAATTGGGGCTTTCGAAAAAGGGTATATATATATACCAATAATTGTGAAATAATTGGAGATTAAAATGATTTATTCATTTAAAAATATATTTAAAAGATTTGGCATTTTTAAAATTTATTATATGCAGTTTAAAATGAAAACACGATTAGTGCACTGCTAATCGCGATTAACCCAAATCCGTGTTTTTACAGTTTTCATGGTTAGTGCACCATGACATGTTTCATTTGGTTACATGTTCATTTGTGTTGTTTTATGTTATGGTTTTATTGTGGTGAGAAAAGAATTGAGAGTAATGATTGAGGAGAGAGAGAGAGAGGGGACATAATGATGAGGGTAAGCATGCTTGGAGAGAGAGAAAGTGAGAGATTAGGTAAGGTAGAGAGGGGGGCTGCCTCTATTCTCTTTCCCCCACCATTTTTACCTCCATCTTCATCTTCCTCAAGCTCCTCCTTCCACCATCAACCCCAATTATCATCTCCAAACCTTCCTCAAAACCCTATACCCCTTTCACAAAAAATGAGCATCTCCTCATCCTCTACACAATGGACCAAGCAAAATTGGATTTTGATAACATTGAGAAGCTAGGGTTTTCTTGAGTGGCCTATATGAGGTATAATCCCTTCACTTAGTTTAGTTTCAAGTTTTCCTAGCATTCTAGTTTAGATTGGAAATTGTTTACGAATGGGTTTGTGAACTTTGAAATTCTAGAGAAGGGTTTGGGAAATTGATGATATTTAGTGGCTGTCAATAAGACTTTAGAGGTGATTCTTGACCTGGACCGGTGACCAAAACCCCAAAATACGAACTTTAGATTCGTCGATATCGGGTTTTTGTGGATTTAGTGATAGTATATAGGAATCTGGGATGACCTGAGACCACCATAAAATAAGTTCCCTTGGCAGAGATGTGTACAGGTGATTATGAAGCAACCCCCGAAACCCGAGACCAATATTCCTTAATCCGGCCGCAGATTTATTCATTATGGCCGCAAATTGCGGCCATATTTTGGTGGAATTTGTTGATTTTTGGTTGGTGTGTCTCTTAGGTGATATCTAGAGCAACCCCATATGCAAAATTCCCTAGTTTGGCCTAGGGTGAAATCTGGGAGCACATTGGGGTGTTTTTGGCTATGGTTTCCGTATTTTGGATTTCTTGGTTTTAGTATTTGATGTTGTATTTGGTTGTTGGATGTTTATACGTCAACAACAAGGGTTGTTTGATTGTTTTTTCACGCGTAGGCTATAGGTTCAAACCTATGAGCGCACCGTGTGCCGTATCGGTTTTCCGGATTCGATTTTAATAAACGATTGCGATTGTGTATTATTGTAGGTACCTTCGCGTGGATTCCGAGGTGATGGAGCGTGGCTTCATCGACTTCGGCAAGCAATGTGAGTAGATTTATATCTACGGGGGAAGTCGGGTGGATGGCGTATAGCACCCCCGCAAATTTTGATGGAAACCGATTTATATATAGAATATGGTTAAAGGAACCTTTAATAGAAAACTATGGATAGAGTTAAAAGATAGTTAGAGAAACCATATTAGAAACTAAAGGATAGATAGAAGTGATATGATACGATTAATACGTGATGACGAGTTTTGAGGATAATGTTCGATGATATTGTTGTATTGGATACTATAAGATTAGATAGCCGACATAAATGTGTCATGCGAACCATACTTTTTTCCAAACTGAAGAATCGTATGAATTTTTCTAAAAGGATACCTTGAGGGACGTTACGGATTTTCAAATGATATCTTTTTCTTAAAAACACCATAGCCCCTACTTTCAAAACTACGATTCATATCATTTAAAAACTGATCGTTTGTTTCGTGTGTGAATGTATAGATGAAAATGACTTGATGTGGGATATAAATGCGATTAAAAGAATATATGATGTGTTTTGATGATTTGATGATATGTTGGTATACGGATGTGAGTCGATTGAGATGATTGATATCTTGCCAGTCCCCTGATATGAGATTATTATGGATGTGACCTGGGACATAGGTATATAGATACATATACATATAATGCTGTGAATCATGAGTGATTGTTGTACGTGACGTTAGGTCCGTACCCTCTTTATCGTAAAGGTCGAAAGGATCCCTACAGGTTTAATGCCGCCGTACGCGATGAGTTTGACTTGATGATTGATCCATACCCTTGACTAGAGGTTGCCGTACGATGGATTATAACGTACGTGGTGTTGTGGCTGGGTGCCGATTGATTGATTCACCGACTCGATTATGTAGATACATATACCTTATAGCTTTTAGCTGATGATTTACATTATGCTGCATTCATGTTATTCTCATGGCATTGCATGTACCTGTGCTAGTACACTTACACCATTATCGATGATGCGTATGTTACACTTACACAGATCTGCCGGCTCACACACTTCATCATCGATAATTGCTATGTCACTACACAGTAGAATTACTGCATCATTATATGACTCCTTGCATGATATACTTGCTATATTCGCATCATTTGGATATGTCGCAGGATATACTGATATTGTCACATCACTACTCCATGTTGCATGATTTACGGATATGCTTACATTTCTGTTATATGTCGCATAAATCATGCTTTACGATTATACGCATTGAGATATACTGTTTTCATGAGATTTCTGGATTTGAAAACTGTGGTTATTTCAAAAGAAAGTATGTACTATTTTAAAAACCCGGTTTCTCTTGATATGATATTTCAGTGCGTCCACCATGTGTTTTCTCGGCTATAAGATTGGCATGTGTAACCCGATTCGAGGAGTGGTAGGCACCGTCTGCGGGTACATAGTGGACCCGGTGAGGTACCCGGGGCAAGAAGACTCGAATTGTTAGACGGTGAGCCTGACATGGGAGCACTACCTACCGGTGATAGTATTTGGACTCGGCCGTTATCCAGAGGATACCGACCGGAGTAGTGAGATAGATATGAGGGCCGACCTGGGTGTGCAGCGCCTGAGGGCCGTTCTGAGGATGCGGTGCCTGAGAGATATGAGGATTAACGTGTCGATGCTGGACACGGGTTTCATGATATTTCGAGTGTCGATGCCGGACACTCAGGTTCCATGATTTTGATGTGTCGCGAGGGACACACGTTGATTTATATTCTCATATTTTCATGCATATGCTTTTATGATATTTACATGCATGATGTTGTTATGTCATCGGTTGACACGTGGACGAGATCCACATGCACACATGCATTTATTATATTGTTGGATGATATCCACTGGCACATAGGCTTGAGTATAGTGTTGGCACATATACAGACCCGGTCACCCTAGATATCATAGTATTACCTTCATGATATAGTTGATCTAGGAGTCGTTGTTTATTCGATTTCTACTTGTTGATGTTTTTCTACTCACGAGTTGGCAACTCACCCCCGTTGTGCCATAATTCTTGCAGGTTGACCGCATGGATCCGTAGCGGCATCGCTGGCACATAACTTCATTTGGGTGTTTTGCTTGGTAGGTGGGACATTTGTATCGTACCCACTCTTGTACTTATTATTCATATTGTATCTAGTCAACGCCATCAATCAAACTAGTATTTGTATAAGTAATGAGACTTAGTGAGACTTGTGGTTGCGAGACATAGAGCAAGGGGTTTTCCGCTACTTGTGGTTTTGATGTCTTGCTTATTTTATCTTTTGTGGTGAACTTCGCCGTTGGGCGTCGTATACTTATATTTATGCTTTGCATGGTTGTGGATCCGGCTTTTGGCGAAGAGCTAGCTCCCTCTTGGGGATGCCTTTTATTTCATTATGTATTATTGTTTTGGATCAAAATATACAAAGGAGGTGCTACCTAAATTTTTAAAAGACGAAACACGTTTTCAACTAGTAAGATAAACTTGCATTTTTCATGTTCCACTATTTATGCATCTAAGAAAAACTTTTGATTTCAAACCCTTATTTCAAAACTTCACTTCTTTTATTTTCTTAAAAATGTTTAGATTTCTGGGTTTCAGCTTACTTGAATTACGTTACGCCTTTAGACGTTGCGTGATTTAAGTGATGGTCACGAGCTAATATTTCGGGTCATGACAAAAACAGTTCTCAATAATAAGAACACCTGAAGAAGACTCAATAGTATGTTCCTTCTCCGATGGGGTCATCAAAGAATTCAAACAATCCTCTTTTCCTTGCTCATTCTCATGACTGTTGTCATAAGTTAGAGCCGAACCGACGTTCCCCAGCCCTGAATAAGAATTCAGATCGGCCAAGCGATACATTTTATTATCTTGATTAGGGCGTGAAATGGTTGGTACCTGGAGAGAGAGAAAGAAACACTCAGCGTGTGCTCTTGCAAGATTAGATTTGTTATTAATTTATCTAACTAGGATGGCTCCCACTGTTTCCTCGAATTCTTCTTCAAACCTTAAAAGAAGAACTAGACAGGATTAATCGCACGTCACAATACTTGCTTAACCTTTCAGCCAGGCTAGTGTTGGTACTTCGAGAGAGGTTTTCCAACGCTTTTGAAAAGTTTCTTAATTACATAACCTCTTTTCCCTGGAGGCGTAGCCCCGCTAACTCTGTTCTAGACACCTACTTGGTTTATAACATTGATTGTTTAGTGAAATAATGTCCCGAGAGTAGTCCTACTCATCAGTGGGATCGGGATCCAACTATCATTGTGTGATGATCTAGATGGAATCCACTCTAGTCACCACACTCCAGAAGGTATGCTAAATCTGCAAGTTTCCTGTATGTTTGAAACCCCCGATGTGGTTTTTGCCCCTAACGACCTATAACCTTGACGCTTGCCAACAAGTTATAGGCCACTAGTCAAGTTCAACCCGTCATTGTCCTGGATTCACTCGAACCCACCCGCACAAACTATTGACGCTTGCCAACAAAGCTGTACGACTGTCTCGATTAATCACATATCTACGCAAAAGATAAATATCACTCAGCTACCGTTCATTGTGTCTTGACGCTTGCCAACAAACACAACACGAATACTAGGTGGTACCCATCTGAAATGACGGAGGGCTACGGCTAGGTTTTTGGCGAAAAACCTGTTAACGTAATGAACTTGATATCGTCGAAGGAATCTGAGTAGTTTTGCAAATATATAGTGGCAAAAACTTTTGCTAAAGAGGTCACTCCCTGTGAAGGGATCTCGGCTCTTTCCTTATCGAATGAGGTGCAGGATATTCTAAACTGAATACCATGATGCAAAGTAAAAAATAATTGACTATAGTGATGTTATTACCCTGACACAAACTTTTACTCAAGGGGTCACTCCCGATGAAGGGATCTCGGCCCTTGCCTCGTCGAATGAGGTGCTGGATATTCATAACTGAATACCACTGTGCAAAGTAAAAGAGAACGTCTGTAATGTCAATTTTTCGAAATCTGTTCCAACAACATATTTTAGGTTTATTTTCTTGCATTAATCAAAATCAATGTGGTCCCATCAATTTAATCCTATCATACCAAAAAAAGAACGAAAATACAATGTACGTATATGCCATCCGCATTCGCCACTGGGCCCCGTCATCACCCGTTAGGTTACTTAACTAACGACAGAGCGGGGGCTGGACTAGCGTGGGTGCAAAACATATACAACATCTACTAGTATATATATATAAGTATATACAACATTCGTCCCAGGCATGATAATAATCTACGTCACAGAATCTCAGCCAACAATACAGAATGGTGGATAATCTTGGAGTCCCGGGTTTCATTTGAGCCGCAAATAAAACCTGACGTTCCCGGTCGTGTGGATAGCCTGTGCAATGAAAACCTGTACCCCTACGAGTGTGGTGAATAGCCCGCCAATTCTAGAATGAAGCCCTCTCCGTCTCAATGTCATGAGATGCGGGCTTGTTGCCTTCTAGAACCCAGCTATTCGTGCACTCCACCGCGGGGCAATCCTAGTACAGAAAAAGAAAATAATATGTACAAAGGGTGACATCGACCTCAACCCGGTCGTGCCCATAAAAAAATAATATACAACCTGGCAATGACGGCAGTCCACGTGTTGGACGCTCGCCCCGCAATAACAAATGTACAAATGAATATAAAATGTTCTTCTAACATTGCACCCCATGCTATCCACCACGACAATCCAACCACAATCTCAGCACAATCACAGAAACATCAACGTGAATGTCACGTTCGCAAATCCGTCTAAAAGAACATATAGCAGATAGACAGGTTAACTAATCAAATGACATTCACAGTCGCAGATGCTAAACTAAGTACTGATAAAAAAATACGTATTTAAAAATTTTCGATCGACTAAACCTTTCCAAGTGGGCCCCAAGTTCTAATCCAGTAATGAAACAAATATGGGCCAAAAAATAAACATTCCAGAAACCATAATTCCAAACAAAAGAACCCCACAAGAAATATTGAGCACAGAAGCCCCGATACCGCCGCGGAACCGCGGCCAATATGTGATTTACGCAGTAGTTCCACGGTGTGTTAGAGGGATCATGGGACCAAATTTCTTGAGGGTTCTGAAAAAATCCTGCACAATTTTCTGAGACCATAAAATTGATTTTTCGACCACTTTTAAAATTCGACAGATAACAGAAAATTGGAATTTTGGTTTTTGAAAAGTTTTGTCGATCGATATTCTAAACACGTTTGAACTAGCCAGTATAGGTTTTATGGGTTGGCTCTGATACCATGAAGGGTTACACTAGCGCCCCGGCCAACTCCCATGGCCAAATGCATAAAAATTTTATAGCGATCAAAAACTTGGCGCTAGCATAAACCAAAACCGGATCTTTACCATAAACCTAACTAGCAAATGAAGGTTCTATCTACTATGATAGAAAGTATACCTAAAGAAAACGAGTCCTTCGGGTCTTTGATCCTCTTCTTAAGCTCGTAGATGGAAGTATGGATCGTGCTTGAACTCCGGCCTCCTCGTGTCAACGATGATCCACCCGAGAGTTCCAACCTTGAGCTTAACCTCTAACTTGAGGTAACTAGAACACTTGGGTTGCTAGACTAAGTGGTCTAAAGTGAGTAGAGAGTGGTTTTGGTGGCTTGGTCTCAATGGCCCTTGATTTTCAACTCATGAAACGCTAGGGCTTGAGAGGGGAAGAAGAGAGAGCAACCATGAGAGAGAATGTATATTGATAAAATGAAGGGTGAGATCTCATATTAGGAAAAAAATAATCAAAATTTTATTAAGATAATTGTCATGGTTGATATTGATTTGACCATTATCATATCACAATTAATGCTAAGCACAAATATCTTTTGCTCAACAAAAATATCTAAGTTAACAAGGGTCAATATGGTCAAATGGTCAAACCAAATTAGCCATAACACAATTATCTCTAATAAAAGATTAATAGTCAATTTCCCCATCTCATTAAGGTTTTAATCAAGTCACTGGTCAAAACCCTAATGAGGTGTCTCTTTCTATGCTTCTGTCAACTGTATATACATACCCGCATCCGTGTTCCGAGGAACACGAATACAATGAGACTGAACCAATAAAAAAACAAATACTAGGATCCGGCTTAAACCAAAGCCCACTAGTATTAACCGCTCAAACACCATACGCGCATAAGTACGCGTATGTGAACGAACCCTGTCGCAAAACCATACGATCTCTACATCGTTTCGCCCGAAGATGGGAAACCCTCTGTGTGGGACTCTAAAGACTCGACAGTACTTGATTGATCTGTTTTATGTGTAGTAGTTAACCGTAATCAATAACGGTGTCGCGTGTCACGGGGGTGACCCGGGTTCGATCCCCGGCAATGGCGCCATTTGATTGATCTGTTTTATGTGTAGTAGTTAACCGCAATCAATAACGGTGTCGCGTGTAGCTAGACCGAGATGAGTACGGGTCGTCCTCTGGGAAACGTTGAATCTTTTATTCTTACTTTAGACGTGTTGAGTGTTAGTGTATATGCCCTAGGGGCCATTATTGTATCATACTAGTTTGTATATTACTTAATGGAAGCTTGGGATATTCACATGTATATAACAGTATTGCTAAACATGGTAGTATGCTACTTGGTTTTTCTATCTTAATATGTGAGTATACGTATTGATAGAGCTCTTAGGATCTTGCTTGACTACCAGCGTTGTGATGGCAGTCACACTAGTGGGGCTGGGTAGTCTACAAGCACATCCTTATTCAGGTCCCTGGTCGTTGGATTATCGAGACAGGGCATCGATACTCCGGAGTAGACTAGTGTGTACGCTTCTCATCCCAGTTGGGGAGATGGTCTGTCCCACAGCCGTCAGTACGTTGTACTAGAGATAGTATGTAGGTGCTCGTTAGGTTACGGGAATACCGGACAGGACTCACAGGGAACTGTTGGTTGGTTTTATACCAGTCGTCAGTAAACAGTTCCCAGGTGACATGAGTACAGCATAGTCCGCAAACTTGACACTGCTACTTCGCCTCGAGTGTGTCCCACTGTTCTTAGATTGCTACCCTACCACGGCTCAAAGGAGTCGTGCAAACAGGTAGCAGTTGGGTGCAGTCCCGAGCACTTGGAGGCAGTGGCGGTTAGACAGGATTCGTCTCTCCCGGTATTGGGGGTTGATATCGCGCTGTGTCAGAGAGCCATTACGCAAAGTCCCTGGCCAGGGCAAGCGAGATTTGCTGGTAGGTTCCAGTAGTTTCTCAGGGTGTAATGGGCTTCGCTCCGACACGACTTATACCGCTATTAAGGGACTGACGCTTGCCGCCCCCTAGGCCCGATATGCGATAGTCTTAGACGAACAGACCGGACTGTACGGAGATTGTCACATCAGACACAGTAGGAGTTCGGATGGGTTTCCTCATCGGCCTTCTTATCGGCATCTACCTGGGGACCGTTACGTACAGCTAGTGCCGCTTGCGGTCTGTGGTTAAACCCACTGCCAGCGTAGTAGTCGAGTCTCTAGAGTCCCACACAGAGAGTTTCCCTACTCCAGGCGAAACGATATAGAGGTCGTATGGTTTTACGACAAGGGTTCGGACGCATACGTGTGTTTACGCACATACGACTTTCGGACAGTTTTTACTAGTCGGCTTTGGTTTAAGCCAGTTACTAGTATCCGGTTATTGGATTTATACAGTCTAAAGTTTTTCCGTGTTTTCACGGATAGGAGGGGCGTTCTCGTAATTGTGCGAGAAGCTTCTAGAAGATGGTGACTAAGGGGGTTAAGGTGGCATATACATTAAATAAGATTAGTGAGTCATATGGATGATTCATCCATGTCATTAATGCATCATAAATGCTTAATGACTCATGGAGATGAATCACCATTAGATATTTATCAAGCATGGTTGTAAATCATTTTCTTTTCTTTTCTTGAAAAACAATAATGCTTGATATATATTATGATAACTCATTTTCTCATTTCATTATCATTCTCATCTTCTCTCTCCTCAAGCTTCCTCTCTTCAAACCCTAATCCTCCCCTCTCATGTGTTGAGTACAAGGATTAGTTAGACTACTTAATCCATAACCCTCACTTTATATCATCTAGGTACTTTGATTAGCACTTAAAGAAACCTAGTTGCCTCAAGTTTAGAGGCAAAGCTTGGAGTAAAGCTCTCGTGGTGGATCGTCTACTATTCGGAGAAGGCCGAGGAGGAGGTGGAGGTCGTAAAGACGAAGGACACCGTTCTTTAGGTATAATCACTTCACATAGTAGTTTATAACTTCTATGTTAGTTGTTAGTTATCGTTTAGCATCGATTCATGCGGTTAGTCGATGTTTAAGCAAAGAACTTGATCGTTTTTCATATTTCCGCCTCCCCGCAAGTCGTGGGGTGTTGTACATCGACTTACATTGAGAAAGAGAGAGGAAGAAATAAGAATGTTGAGGAATGGTTTCTAGATCTATGTTAAATACTAATGCAAAATATAGATCTAGATTATTTATGGATGTAGTTAATATAAGAAGGGGCTTGTAGGGTTCGTTAGGATTTAGTAGTTATGAATGATTAATTAAAAATTACCATTTTATCCTTTAATAGATTTAAAACTAGAACGACAGTGATGCATGTAGATTAGGGTTTCTGGAGGGAAAAGGAATCCAACTCTTAACCTTTATCTCGACACGGAACTCCGTTCATATCTAGCATTTACCAAAACAATCATTAATCTAATCTCTAATCGCGGTCGAGACTAACAATGAATTGGTAGCGCGCCCGATTAGGATGTTAATGATTGTTTTGATAAAGTTTATAAACTTTATAGGACGTAAAAAGAGTTTAGGTATTTTCATCATCCATTAACCTACCATAATCCTACGAACCCTAACAAGCGGAGAATTACTCGCGCATGTTGGGAGAAAAAGAAATGGAGAGAAAATGCATAATTAAACTACGAAGAAATAGAATAAGAAAAAGAAAGCTACCTTTATTAATCAACAATATTCATTACACTTTGATTCCTTAGAAAATGATTACAAATCCTAGTTTTGCTTCTCGATCTCTTCTAAGGAGGTAGACGAACCGTTGATGATCAGCCTGGATTCGTGAGCCATCTTGGACTTCGTGATCGCGTCGACTTGATGATTTTTCCAAGAGGCTCTCGGTCTTTATTTATAGTCCCAAAGCCGTAAATCTAGCTTCTAAATTTGGAAGAAACTAGTTATGATCAAACAGAAAAATCCCATCTCATAAGTCTTCAAAACCGCGGCGGATCTGCGGCCAATAGGGGGGTTTGGCCGCGGATCCGCGGCCAAAAAGTGGGATCGTTTGGGGATTTTTCTGGGGCTTCATCTGTGTGACACGTGGCGATCTCTGGAACCTTTGGAAATTGGAAATCTTTTCTTTGTTTCTGCCAGAATTGATTTCTTAGTTTGCTTTCTTAATTAGGCAGGTTTGCTCTTAACAACTTTGATTCCCTTGATTTTTAGCCCTGAAAAATTCTGCACAATCTCAACAAATAATATTTGTGGAGTTTTGTTTTATTGAGATATTAATTTCACCATTAAGATTTGGTCAATGGTATCTTTGCATATATTTTCCTACCAAATGTTAATTATAATATATCAACACATGAAAAATAGTATTTTTACAGATAAACCCTCATATGTATGATATATTATAATAAAGACCTTTTTTAATATAGAAATAGTAGGAAAAATGTAATAACAAATGTGCAGTTTTATCAAATGAACAAATACCCCCAAACTTATCTTTGATCGTCCCGAGCAAACTAGTTTATTCAAGAGAAGGAGAAAAAGAAAGGAGAAAACTAAGCACACTTTCATAGGCAAACACGATTGCACTGAGCACGTGCAACAAGCCGTTAAATCTCTAGGTGTCCCTAGTAGGAGGAGTGTTGTCTCCTGAGGGTTTTCAACGGATTACACCCACAAAATCCTATAATAAAAGAAAGATGGTGAAATTTACATATAAAGATATGAACCATAAAAGAAATACTTTGAAAATTTAGAGTTTCCAACTCCACTAGCTTTTCAGTTGTCAAGAGCCCTATCTTAATAGTCATGAAAAGATGTTAGAAATCACATCATCCCTCAATAAAACATCGTTTTTATTCTTCATTCCTACCTTTCATCCAAACATCGATCATATAACCCTTCGTGTGTGTAAATAACATCCCTACACCCGGAGAATTCAATTCAAGCTATCATACTCTTGTCCATCTGACTCAGTACTTTTTAATCGATGAATATTTAGTTGAATTTGCTCATACAATTTTCATGCGACCGTTAATACTTCTTGAGGTACTAACCGACCGATTACTTATGTGCTTGCTGATTAGGTGATAGTATTTTCCTCGTCTTGCACCACCTAAGGCTTAGCAGTGACTCCCAAACCAGTTGGTCTAAGGCACTAGGTGATGAAGCACCCTCGCTATATTTTTTTATTGCTGCCTTGGCGATAACAAAACCAGTGTTCATTTTTCTTTTCACCATTTTTTATTTTTTTATTTCCTTCATACTTTGGCTTTTAGACAAGAGCATTTCAAGGTATCCTCTACTATCCCGAGTTTCAAGACGTGTGTAAGTGCATATAGTAGGGTATCAACATTCAAATGTTTGGCTTCCAGAATAGAAACTATTTTTCAGACTTATTTTTATCCTCAGATTAGTGACTTCCTTCATCTTACTAACTCTTAGGACAACGGCTCATAACTACTTATGACCAGTTTGTTTAAGAAAACTTCTAATTTTCTTGGTTTTCTTAAAGTATTCCTATCTTTTGGATGTAATTTTTCACTTTCTACTCTTTTGTTATAAAAGAATTTTTTTTAAAATTTTTGAAAATGTTGGGCTTATGCAAAATATGATGCAAATTGATGTGTAAATAAGCACAAACCTCCCCCAAACCGGTTTACAACAGTGCCCTCACTGATGTCATTCGTTAAGCTCAAAAACCTGTAGACTTGGGAGGAGAAAGGGGACAAGAAATAATGCAAGTGAAATCCTCCCCCAAACTTATTTTTGGCTCACAATTTTGTAAAAATCATTTTCTTTCAAGAGCCAAAATATACCCCCCAAACTTAAGTTAAACAATGTTAATCTTTTAAAATCACACGAGGGGGTCAAGGTTATTGGTCAATGCCAAGCTTTACAAAGACCGAAGGTCAACACCAACCATTCAAAAATTTTATCGATGAAGCACCAAGGTTGGTGGAAGAACATGTCACCTTTCGACGTGAAGAAGTGGGGAGGTGATAAGAGGTGTAATGGAAAAAGATTGCGTCTCAATTTGAAGAGACGACACAGTGATAGTAATGATGGATTACTCGTATTATCATGATTGTCCAGAAGAAGGGGTGGAGGTTCAATTTCTTTATCTTGGAGTTGATTCTTCTCAACACCCGTATCTTTTTAAAATGCGAGTTCATCAGCGAAAATTTCCTCAAAGTTTTCATCGATACCCCGAAGAATAACGTCATCAGAAAAAATGGGGTGATCGTCAAACTCTATAAAAAGTTCCTCATCAGCGTTAGATGTTGACCCGGACAACTCGGTGGAAGAGTATATGGTTGGGTCAAACAACAACAAATGAAAAGAGTCAGTATCATGCGGTTGATCAAATTCGCTGCTGTCGACATCCATTAATTCGACAGAACATACATGAGCATAAGGTTCAGAGGGTTCACTTCCCAACTTGTAAATGTTAAGCTCAATTGACTTCTTTCCAAAGGATAGGGTCATAGAGCCGTTTCTACAATTGATTACTGCGTTGGAAGTGGCCAAAAAGGGTCAACCGAGTATCACCGGGATTTGATTGCATGGGTTTGCCACAGGCTGTGTATCTAAAACAATAAAGTCCACAGGGAATATGAATTCCCCTTCTTTGATTAACACATCCTCTATCTCACCCCTAGATTGGGTGATAGATCGATCGGCCATCTGAAGAGTGCAATGCGCCGGTTTTAACTCTCCGATCCCTAATTGCTCATAAACAGAATACGGAAGCAAGTTAACACTAGCACCTAAATCGAGTAGAGCACGATTGATATTTTTACCCCCAATAGAAATAGAAATTGTAGGACTTCCGGGGTTCTTTCGTTTCTTGGGTAGTTGTGTAAAAGCAGTGCTCACATTACTCGCAAGGAAAACTTTTTTAGGTACTTGAACTTTTCTCTTCCTAGTGCACAAGTCCTTTAGGATTTTCGCATATGACGGAACTTGTTGAATAGCATCTAGGAGAGGAATGTTTATGTTAACTTGCTTAAAAATTTCCACAATCTTCTCCATTTGTGGACTTGGTCTGTTGCCCCTTAACCTGTTTGGATAAGGTGCTTTATCAAAAAGGGTTTGGTCCAACATTGGAGAGGATTGTGGGGATGGAGTGGATCCCAGAATTGGAGTGGGGATCGTTTTAGGTAGATTCGAGGAAATAGGCGAAGGGTTCGAGCCTTGGGAAAAACGGAGAATAGGCTCGGATGAAGGTGGGAGACTAGACGAATTAGGGGAAGAAGAAGAAACCGGGGTATCATTGGTGTCACTAACATCATCACATTGCTCACCCACTCAGTTATTCAGCATTTTTCCTGATCTCAACGTAGTAACGACACTCACATTATAACTTTGTGAGTGGCCAGGATTAGGTATGGGTTGAGATGGAAGTTTCCCTTTCTCTCTCGCACTCATTGCGGCGTTCAACTGTGCAATTTAGTTTTCTATTGATTTAATACTCTCACCATGGGAGGCGGAGTCTTTCTTTAGGGTATCAATAGAAGACTTCATATCAGCCGACATTTGAATGGAAAGTTTCATGAACAAATCCAAAGTTTGTGCGAGTGAAGAGTTATCAGTACCGGCCAATTGTGGTGCAGAAGTGTTGGACGGATTTTGAAAATTTTATGACTGAAAGGGATGCTGACTTTGTGGTTGTGGTTGCTGTGGAGGAGGTCTTTGATAATTGCTTTGTTGGTTTTAGTTCCAAGCAAAGTTAGGATGATTCCTCCATCCTTGATTGTACGTGGAAGAATAAGGATTGTTTCTAGGTCGCTGCTGAAAAGCAGCATTAGTTTGAAACGATGCATTCATAGGACATTCTTCCGTTAAGTGAGAAGGATCTGAAGAGCAACCACAGTCGGTCTTGGGAAGCGTGACCTGATTTAGGGAGACTGATGAAAATTTGTTCTCAATAGCGTCGAGTTTCTTCTGCATCGCTGCCATTTCGGTTTTCACTGCGATGGAAACATCGAGCTGGTGAATACCTCCCCTAGATGAAGGTGGTCTTACGCTTTCCCACTGCAAAGTGTTTTCAGCGAGATCCTCCATATATTTCCAAGCTTCGCCGTCATCTTTAGACATGAAATTGCATTGACACATTGTTTCAAGCATCTGCTTTGTCGCTGGATTAATGCCCTTATATATAATTCGGCATAAATCCCATCTATTGATTCCATGATGAGGACATTGGACAGGCAGATCTTTGAAACGTTCAAAGCACTTCCAAAATGGTTCATTGGGAAGTTGGGTAAACTGGTTGATCTCGCTCCTAACACGGGCGGTCTTATGGTTTGGGTAAAACTTCTTAAGAAATGCTATTACGAATTCATCCCAATTAGTGATAGAGTGTGCGGCATTATTATAAAGCCATTTTTATGCCAAGTCGCACAGTGTGAATGGGAGAAGACGCAAGCGCATAGCATCCAGAGTCAATTGTGAAGTACCCATCATTGCGCATACGTTTTCGAATTTGGTGATGAAAACGTACACGTCTTACGACTTAAGCCCGTGAAATTTGGCCAACAGATTGATGTAGTGGGGTTTAATTTCAAAATTATCCCCGTTAGCTGGTGGAATGGATAGACAAGTAGGAAGGGGACCACGGATAGGATGTCATCTCTCTTGGAGAGAGATGCGCGGTGGATTCTGCGCACCTATGGGCGGTGGCAGCGTGGTGTTATAATATGATGGAGTACCGTCCATCTCGGTCGTGGTGTGTGGTGGGGGAAAAGAAGATGAAGAAGTACCGACTTCGGTGTCGATAGCAGGAACGCGGACAAGACGGGCACTAGAATCCCGTGTCTAGCCAAGCATGCACTTAGCGGGTTTAGCGCAAGTGGCAGCGTGCGTGTGATTTAAAATTGGTCTGTTTTGAAAAAGTGGGACTTTAAGACAAATCACAAAAAATGCACAATCAACCCTAGAACTAAGGTTACCTAGGTCCAGTCTCTAGACCGCTCCTAGACTTCCATAGGACAAGCCGTAGGATCAATCCTCTACCACCTCTTTACTACTCTTATGGCCATGTAAGTGACAGGTAAGTGGGAGGTATCCGATATACGAATCACCGAAAATAGCGGGCCTAATTAAGTAACCACTTGCCTTAGACACACTTGCCTAGGCACCACAAAAGTAATGCAGATAAGCGATAAATTACCCACGACCTTCCTTTGTCCTTAATGAACGCGGAAGTCCTTAGAGTCTAGTTTAGATATTTTTTAAATTAATGTAGGGTTGATGCAGATGCTCGGTTTGTGATTTGTAGGGCTTAGGAAGGGTGATAAAATCCCCACCTAATCTGGATTCTGTCTTTACCCCTTAAAGTCCGTTTTAAAATATGCAAAACAAAACCAATCACAAAACTTTGCATAAAGATTTTTGAGCGGCGATATTTTGCAAAGAATCCTGCAGAAAAGAGATTTTATTGGATTTCAGAGGAGAGAGAAAGAGGTTAGAATCTTACCAGAGAAATTTGGAGCCCTAGATCCTCTAACTGGCCGCGCTTTCGCCGCCAATGTGCACCTCCTGCCGCGGATCAGCCACAAGAAGGATGGATCACTTGATGAAATTTGCTACATGGCCTCCTATACTCCTCTGGATCTCAATGAATGTCTCTGTCTCCTGTTTCCTCAAATTTGTGACTCCAGATTCCTTCGCAAAATTCACACAATTCGTTAAATATGCAATTTGCAGTTTTGTTTTAATTATGATATAGATCGAATAAGAATTCAACACAAATAATAAGAATAAAAAATTACGCACGCATCCCCGGTAACGGCGCCATTTGATTGATCTGTTTTATGTGTAGTAGTTAACCGCAATCAATAACGGTGTCGCGTGTAGCTAGACCGAGATGAGTACGGGTCGTCCTCTGGGAAATGTTGAATCTTTTATTCTTACTTTAGACGTGTTGAGAAAGAGAGAGAAAGAAATAAGAATGTTGAGGAATGGTTTCTAGATCTACGTTAAACACTAATGCAAAATATAGATCAAGATTATTTATGGATGTAATTAATATAAGAAGGGGCTTGTAGGGTTCGTTAGGATTTAGTAGTTATGAATGATTAATTAAAAATTACCCTTTTTATCCTTTAATAGATTTAAACTAGAACGACAGTGATGCATGTAGATTAGGGTTTCTGGAGGGAAAAGGAATCCAACTCTTAACTCTTATCTCGACACGGAATTCCGTTCATATCTAGCATTTACCAAAACAATCATTAATCTAATCTCTAATCGCGGTCGAGACTAACAATGAATTGGTAGCGCGCCCGATTAGGATGTTAATGATTGTTCTGATAAAGTTTATAAACTTTATAGGACGTAAAAAGAGTTTAGGTATTTTCATCATCCATTAACCTACCCTAATCCTACGAACCCTAACAAGTGGAGAATTACTCGCGCATGTTGGGAGAAAAAGAGATGGAGAGAAAATGCATAATTAAACTACGAAGAAATAAAATAAGAAAAAGAAAGATACCTTTATTAATCAACAATATTCATTACACTTTGATTCCTTAGAAAATGATTACAAATCCTTGTTTTGCTTCTCGATCTCTTCTAAGGAGGTAGACGAACCGTTGATGATCAGCCTGGATTCGTGAGCCGTTTTGGACTTCGTGATCGCGTCGACTTGATGATTTTTCCAAGAGGCTCTCGGTCTTTATTTATAGTCCCAAAGCCATAAATCTAGCTTCTAAATTTGGAAGCAACTAGTTATGATCCAACAGAAAAAATCCCATCTTCTAAGTCTTCAAAACCGCGGCGGATCCGAGGCCAATAGGGGGGTTTGGCCGCGGATCCGCGGCCAAAAAGTGGGATCGTTTGGGGATTTTTCTGGGGCTTCATCTGTGTGACACGTGGTGATCTCTGGAACCTTTGGAAATTGGAAATCTTTTCTTTGTTCCTGCCAGACTTGATTTCTTAGTTTGCTTTCTTAATTAGGCAGGTTTGCTCTTAACAACTTTGATTCCCTTGATTTTTAGCCCTGAAAAATTCTGTACAATCTCAACAAATAATATTAGTGGAGTTTCGTTTTATTGAGATATTAATTTCACCATTAAGATTTGGTCAATAGTATCTTTGCGTACATTTTCCTACCAAATGCTAATTATAATATATCAACACATGAAAAATATTATTTTTATAGATATACCCTCATATGTATGATATATTATAATAAATACATTTTTAAATAGGGAAATAGTAGGAAAAATGTAATAACAAATGTGCAGTTTTATCAACTGAAAAGTACTCTGGCAGTGGGTTTAACCACAAGCACGTCAGCGGCACTAGCTGTACGTAACGGCCACTCAGGTACCTTTCGAAAAGGAAAGCCGATGAGCAAACTCGTCCGAACTCCTACTAATGCTATCTGTGAAAATATCCATACAGTCTGGTCTCTTCGTCAAAGACTATCGCATGCCGGGTCTAGGGGTGGTGAACGTCAGACCCTAATAACCTGATAAGTCGTGCCGATGTGGCTCAGGACCAATCCGGGAAACTACTGATCAACCTATCAGTAAATCCCAACTGCCTTGGCCAAGGTCTTATGGTCATGACCAATCGATCACTGTGCGATATCAACTCATAATACCAGGAGAGACGAATCCCCAACAATCGCTCCCTGCTTCCATGTAGGTCGGGACTAAACCCAACCAAAATCTGTTTGCACGACTCAGTAGAGCCGTGGTAGGGTAGTGATCAAAGCTCAGTAGGAACTCACACGAGACAAATGCCGATCTCAGGTCCAAAAACTAACCTGTACACATGTCACCTGAGAACTTCCATCTGACGATAGGTATAGTACCATCTGGAAGTTCTCGGCGAGTCCGTCCAGTGTATTCACACCCAGTGAGCACCTGTATCCGATCTTGGGTGCATCAGACCAATGGCTGCAGGACCAACCATCCCCCGACGGGGTTGGAAACGTATACACTAGTCTACTCTAGAGTATCAATGTCCAGTCTCGATACTCCCGCTACTAGGGACCATTTAAGGATGTGCTTATGGACTACCCTGCTCTCACAAGTATGATCGCCATCACCACGCAGGTAGTCAAGCAAGATCCTACGAGCTTTATTAACATGTAACCGCAATATGTAATAATGAGTATGGCATATGCCATGTTAAGATAAAGACAAACCATAATAGTATACTACCGTATCGAGTCTTTATCAATATGTGCAAGCTAGATATAACAACAATAGAAATAAATACACATATCCTGACAAAGACAAGTCAAATAATATACTATAAAACTGAGCAAGATTGTCCTGTACATATATATCCCTAGCATCCATATGTATACATATACAATACTGGCCTCTAGGGCATATATATCCAACAATCTATGAGTTCTCGGCGAGTCCTGTTCGGTGTACCCATTCTCCAATGAGCACCTGTGCACATTCTCTGATATCAAACACCAATGGTTGTGGGACAACCATCGCTCCATACAGGGTCAAGAATCGTACACACTAGTATACACTGGAATATCGATGCCTCATCTCAATACTCACTCGACTAGGAACAATTAAAGGATGTACTTGTGGACTATCCCGTCCCCACTAGTATGATCTACATCATAGTCCTTATAGTCAAGTCCACCTCCTAATAGCTTTTATCAACATGTAACAGAGAGACAGTATAAAGATACATAAGCGTGCATGTTAAGACAAAGTGCAACCAGATAGCATACTATCATGTCGAGCAAGAAAGTCTTCTCTATATTGTAAGACTACGGTAGCGCCCCGGCCGTCTTTCCGAGGCCAAAATGCGGAACGCAAATTTTTCTAAACTAGAAACCGGCGCTATCGTATGCTTAAAATCCGGATCGAACCATTAACCTACAACTAGCTATCTAGAGAGAGGGTTGGAAAACTATACCGATCGATCCAAGTCCATCGGCCTTTGGCCACCATCCCAAGCTCCTCGCGGCATCTCCGGTCTTGATCTCTTCGTCGGAAAGGGCACCACATTTACGAGTCTTTTTACGAGCTCCCACTTCATCCGAAGCAACTCGGGCACGAAGTGTGCTAGCCGACGTGTCCAAGGTATTGTAAAGAATGTTGTGATCACTTTTTCTCTTGCATCCATTGCTTTGGATGGAGGTTGAAGGTGTTGCCATTGATGAAGATAATGAGCTAGAGGAATAAGAAGAAGAAGAGAAGGCTGTCTTTCTTTTTCTTTTGTTCTTGCTATATTAATGGGAGTGAGAGAGTGAGAAAAATAATATGAGAGCCAACCCCTCTCATGGCAGCCCCTCTCTCTCTCCTCTTATCATATCAACATAAAACCATCACCTAATGTGACATTAGCACATAAAAAGAGACCATGAGTCACTAATGTGTCCATGTCAAATTAAATGCATGTCATGATGAATTCTAGCTCATTATTTCCAAATGCAAACATTAATCCAAATGTTTGCAACAATAAAAAGATACGGCAACATATAAAGTAAACTCGTGATGGATCACAAGGATACTCCTCTCTTGTATATACATACCTGCACCCGCATTCTGACTGAATGCGAATGCGATGAGACTAAAGTAATCCAATAAATCTAATACTAGGATCCGGCTTAAACCAAAGCCCACTAGTATGATCCGTCCGATCATGATCCGTGCAATACCACACGTATATGATTGAACCCTGCCATATATCATATGGCTTCTACAATGTTTCGCCCGAAACTTGAGAAACTGTCTGTGGGAGACTCTAAAGACTCGTCAATACATTGACTGTGGATTTAACCACTACCACGTCAGAGGTACTAGCTGTACGTAACGGGCTACCAGGTATTGACCACAAGGGAGGTCGATGAGCGAACTTATCCACACACCCTACTGATTCTGTCAGTGACAATATCCGTACAGTCCGGTCCGTTCGTCTATGAGTATCTCATGTCGGGCCTAGGGGGCCGGTAAAAGTCAGACCCCCAAAAGCGGTACAAGTCGTGTCAGAGTGTAGCCCAGAACACCCTGAGATACTACTGGAATACCTACCAGTAAATCTCCTGCCTCGGCCGAGGGCTTCGTGTAATAGCTCTCCTAGACACAGCGCGATCTCACCCCCAATACCGGGAGAGACGAAACCCCTGCCAATACGCTCACTTGCCTCTATGTGGCTCTGGACTGTACCCAACTAAAACCTGTTTGCACGACTCCTTTGAGCCGCGGTAGGGTAGTAATCAAAGTACAGTAGGAACTCACACGAGACAAATGACGATCTCAGGTCGATTATCTAACCTGTACACATGTCACCAGGGAACTGCTATCTGACGTCAGGTATAATACCAACTAGTATGTTCCCGGCGAGTCCTGTCCGGTGTAATCATAACCCAATGAGAACCTGTATAGATCTTAGGTGAACCAACTGACACCAATGGTTTGTGAGATCGACCACCGCCCCTCGTCGGGGTCTCGACTGTATACACTAGTCTACTAATGGAGTATCGATGCCCAGTCTCGAAACTCCCACGACTAGGGACCACTTTAAGGATGTGCTTATAGACCCCATCTCCCACGTATATGATCGCCATCATACTGCTGGTCGTCAAGCATGAATCCTAAGGGCTCTATCAACGTGCAATAGTGATCTGTACCATCACCTAAAGCAGTACACGATGATAAAGATAAACCAGGTAGTATATTATTTTCTATCAACGTGTAATAGTGAATTGTACACGATGATAAAGACAAACCAGATAGTATACAAAGCTATCGAGTAAGACTGTCCTACCGGTATAGGTCCTCCTTCAATCATTGCAATCACGTTCCTGCGATTCATTAATTGACTCTGAGGGCACTATATCCAACAATCTCCCACTTGCACTCAAGGCTAATTATTACGATGTCGCGTACTCACAGCCCGTGTGATACCGAACACCCAACTCCTCTACTAAACAGTCTCACAAAGCCCGTTTGCAAAACTATTGCGTTCGAGGAATAGCCTCAGTGAGTAGATCCGCCCTGATGTTTCATTCTATGTCTCTCTTTATCTCAAGTTCGCGGAGAAATCCATCTCTCGAAAATGAGCAATACCTGTCTTAGAATATGTCTGGATATCTGATGGGACCTAGTTCATGAATGAACTCCAAATCCAAACTTCTTAGACTGTATCGTCAACTGAACTTAATCAGTATCCTCCGCCATACCTCCCTCAGTATCCGCTTGGACCACCTGTCCAAAATACTGCCCCTTGTCAGAGGGAAAACTATAACTCTGACAGTCACTCTGTCATTCAGGTCACCTTGGAAGCCTGGAATGATAACCATCTCCCGAAGGAGGCTGTCATTATCATATCCCTAGAACATCAACTTATGTTCTAAAACTGCTTCCGATCGTTTCTCCAGGATTGGATCAATATCAACATATTGCATGTCGTGCAAGAACAACATCTGGTGTGGTACTTGACATCTCATGATTGACTCAATTTCCTAAGCAAGTGATCTGCCAATCATGCACATCCCTCTCCCCTTTAGTCTGTAAGACACCTTTAGAGAGGGTGACTCCATCACCTGTAGGTACACTATCGTGCCAGAAGTCATCCATTGTAAAACACCTTTAGAATGCTGTCTAAGTACCCTGATTGGGAAACTACCCAAATCTAGATCTAAAACCATAGATCTAGAACCAGAATGTCTGATATTATATCTATATCCTATGTGGAGAAACCACTGTGTGACAACCAAAGTATAACCGATCGTAGTATAGGAATTTCACTTCCTACTCTGTGTATGTCATCCAAATACCAGGACATCACACCCTACTACCTCCTTAACAGATCCATCCCCTATTCTGATGAAGTCAAACCCATGACTGTCATATCAGAAATAGATGATCTATCTCCGCTATATCTGCTTTAGTCTATAAATAGACAGAAGCCACTTGTCCACTATGCTTCTGCTCCTCCCACTGACTACGACAACCCTCTGGCAGAGTCGTATGCACGTGCACTTCTAAAGCCAGTTCAGAACAACGCTATACTCATCCCCCTGCTGGGTCTTATACCCTGGAATAACAGTAGTGTCAAGTCTGGGTAAACAAGAACCTCCTTGTCACCGTCTTTGAGCATACTGAAGTACCTCTCGAGTGCCTGAGGTTACCCACCATATCTGCGGAGTGGTCAATGGAATGTCAAACCAGATTGAATCTGTAGGTTCTTATCAAATTTTCAGTAATCGTTTGCGGTTCTGGAATTACTTCCAGTTCTACCATACTCCCACTACTGTTTTCTGAAAAAATCCATTTTACTAAAACTGTGGCGAGTCAAGAACAATATCACTATTGATCTTCCAGATGGTAGAAAATCAACCCTCGTCATAGCCCGGGTCAACCCACAAACATCCATTACAGAAACGTGCCTTGAGTTATCCAGAGTCTGGTTTTAAGCATAAGCCGGACAACTCCCCATACCTTAACATTGTTAAGATATGAACTATTCTATATCCAATATAGAAACAGAGGCACTGATTTAATTGGAACCAGATTCAAATCATGCAGCTGTTTTCAGTGCATGTCAACTAAATGGAGAGAGGCCGATCAACATTACTCAACTTAGGAGTGCTTCCAATTATGAGTAACCTGAAAGAGAAGCAAGTTCTCTTAATCATTACTATCAACTGAATACCATACACAAGTATCTATATCTTCGATCACCTTGAAGAATCCCGATACTTGCAACGCCTGGTTCTTTACTTTATTCTTATACCTGTAACTTCTCAAAACTTGGAACTTGCATTTCTACGAAACACATGTCTAAGAACTAGAGAAGTCACAAGTAAACAGAATATAGTACGAGTACCAACCCCTCTGTCCTCATGGACACTGGACAACATACAATACTCTGTATAAGTCCCCTGAGTCGAATAACTCAAACCCTGTGCATCGTAGGTTGAAAACTGTACTATGGTTATGAAGAATTACACCGCTGTTTAATGCTCTTTACCTAACCATCCACTGATATAGGTAAATGTCACGGATATAATTTCAAAAAGTTATATCTCACTTTATAAAAATAAACATACAGATATATCAATTTGAAATTGGTGCATAACAACGGATATTCAAAACCAAATATATGCCGTCCGGCAAACAACCCAGGTGATTTCTACAAATATCACCAATTGCATCGATTCCCGATATAATGAGGATGATCACCCAATTCCCAATAACTTACTCCCACTCATCATCTGTAAAACCATGCAGATGTGAGAATCAAACCTGGTAAATACATACCCTGGAGCAAGGACTAATTGGGAAATCAGTTTTCTTTTAACAATACACAGTGAAACTGAAACATACAAATGTTTCGAAATGGGTATCCGGGTATTCCTAGTAATGCCTCTTCCATTATCAGATTCACAACTGTAACCGAATATTTCTTCGCCATCTATCCAAATCCCTTTATATGTCTTTAGTCATTACCTTCTGTACACCCCTTTAGGCCAAATGGTTTTCTTACTTCCCTACCGTTCGGCACCAGCCTATGGTTTGGAAGAAGACTATCCAATAAGCATAATGGGCGTACTGTCCTAATCCTAGGAACACTCGAAACCCGAGAGAAGGTGAAGATAAAAGACAACTGAATAAACCTTATTCCTATTTCTCCTGAACCAGAATCCATCCCCGAACTGGAACAAGTTCCTTCGAGTTCGTATATAACCATACGATGGAGTATCCAATAAACTGTGGATCTTCGTAGTGATACGGAGTGTCCTAGAGAAATACAAAGGTGAAGTAGGAGTGGCGATGAAATATTTGGTTTGGTCGTGAATAGCAGTCGCAGTTTACTTTGCCCTCTTACTAATCCCTTCATATGTCTTTACTTAATACCTTCTGTACACCATCGTTAGGCTAATTGGTTTTCTTCATTCCCTACCGTTCGGCACCTTCCTATGATTTGGATGAAGACTATCCAATAAGCGTAATTGGTGTACTGTCCGAATCCAATGAACACTCGCAACCTGAGAGAAGGTAAAAGGAAAAGACAACTGAATAGTCCTATTTGTTTTCTCCAGAACCGGAAACCATCCTCGAATAAGTTCCTTCGAGTTTGTATATAACCATACGATGGTTTTATCCAATGGAAGTGGATGAGGTGCTTTGGAGAAAAGGGTAAAAGAAGGAGTGGCAATGAGGTACGCGATTCTGACAATCCAAAAGCCAGTGTTTTAAGAAGGTTCGGTCAACTTGGTCACTGAGTTATAGTCAAAGGTCGGGCCATGATCGCTGCCAAAGAGAGAGAGAAAAGAAACACTCAGCGTGCACTCTAACCTAGATCGGAATGGTCATCACTTTATCCAATCAGGAAACCTCCCACTGTAACCTCAAATTCTCCTCTAAACCTGAAAGAAGAATTAGTCGGGATCACTCGAGGAGTAAACCAACTCATCAGTGGGAATCGGGATCCAACTATCATCGTATGATAATGTGATGGAATCCACTCACGTTATCACACTCCAGAAGGTATGCGCATATCTGGCAAGTTTCAGTTTCTTTAGAAACTCCTGATGTGTGTTTTTACCCCTAGGACCCAAGTGACCTTGACGAATAATCAACAAATCAAAAGGTCCTAGTCAAGTTCAACCCGTCATTATCTTGATTGCGTTAAACCCACCCGCACGACCCTTGACGAATAATCAACAAAGTCGTATGACCGTCCTAACCAATCCACATATCCATGCGACAGAAAATCACAACAGAGCTACCGCACACTACGCCTCGGCGAATAACAACGACAAACGTAGCGCGAATATTAAGCAGTACTAATCTGAAATGACGGAGGGCTACGACTGGTTTTTAGAGAAAAACCTTTAGCGTAATGAACTTGATATCGTTGAATGAACTGCATAGCTTTTTATAAAAATATAGTGGCGAAAACCTTTGCTAAAGAGGTCACTCCCGGTGAAGGGATCTCGGCTCTTTCCCCGTAGAATGAGGTGCAGGATATTCCAACTGAATATCACGATGCAAAGCAAAAAGTAATCGACGATAGTGAAGTTATTACCCTGACGCAAACTTTTGTCCAAGGGGTCACTCACGGTGAAGGGATCTCGGCCCTTGCCTCGTCGACTGAGGTGCATGATATTCCAACTGAATACCACTGTGCAAAACAAAAGAAAACGTCCTTGCAATAACAGTTTTTTTTTGAAAAATGTTCCAACAACATCAGAATAGGTTTATTTAGCTTGCATTGATCCGAATCAATGCATTCCCGTCAATTAATCACACCATAAAAGAACGAAAATACGATGTACGTATATGCCATCCGCATTCGCCACTGGGTCCCGTCATCACCCGTTAGGTTACTTAACTAATGACAGAGCGGGGACTGGAATAGCGCGGATGCAAAACATATACAACATCTACTAGTATATATATCAATATATAATATTCGCTCATGGCGTGATAAAAATGCAACATCACAGAAATGTAATAAGCATCACAGAACAATACAGATAATCTGGGATCCCCGGGTTTCATAGAGCCGCTACTGAAACCCGACGTTCCCCGGGTCGTATGGATAGCCTGTGCAATGAAATCCTAGACCCCTACGGGTGCGGCAAGTTACCCGCCAAAACCTGAAGCGAGGCAGCCCCCTTCAACAACGTGAATGGACCACCCAGCACTTCATGGAATCCGGTAACTTGAGCATCCCTCATTGGGTCAACCTGTACCCCCTACGAGTGCGGCGAATAGCCCGCTAATTCTAGGGTGAAGCCCCCTCCGTCTCAAAGCCATGAGATGCAGGCCCGTTGCCCTCTAGAACCCAGCTACCCGTGTACCCCACCGCGGGGTGATCCTAGTACAGAAAGTAAAATATACAACGGGTACATCGACCTCAGCCCGGTCGTGCCCCAAATGAATAATATACAAACATGCAGTGACGGCAGTCCACATGTCGGACGCTCGCCCCGCAATATCAAATGTACATATACAACCAAACTGTACTACCATTGCATCCAAGCTATCCACCACGACAAATCCGCAACATCACAGCACAACACAAAACATCAACATGAATGTCACGTTCGCAAATCCGTCTAAAAGGGCTATAGCAATTAGACAGGATTTACCGATCAAATGACATTCACGGTCGCAGATATAATGTAAATACTGTGAACTAACATATTTAAATTTCGATTGACAAAATTTCCCGAAGTGGGGCCCAAGCACAATACCCAGTACTCAAACAAATCTGGGCCCAAAATAAAAATACCAGAAACCACAATTCCAAACCAGAGAGCACTGTACAAAATTTGGTGCAGTTAAGGATCTATACTGCGGCGGAACCGCGGCCAAAATAAGGGTATGGCCGCGGTTCCGCGGCACAACAGTACGATCACTTTACCAAATTTTTACAGAACTCTTAAAAAACCCTGCACGAATTTCTGCAATACTCCAAATAATTTTTTGACAACAAAAAAATTTCGAGAGAAACTGCACTTTTTGAAATCGCGGTTTCGGAATTTTTGTTCGATCGAAGTTCTAAATATGTTAGAGTAAGCTAGTAAAGGTTAATGGCATGGCTCTGATACCATGTAAGACTACGGTACGCCTCGGCCGTCTTTCCGAGGCCAAAATGCGGAACGAAAATTTTTCTAAACTAGAAACCGGCACTATCTTATGCATAAAACCCGGATCGAACCATTAACCTACAATTAGCTATCTAGAGAAAGTGTTGGAAAGCTATACCGATCGATCCAAGTCCTTCGGTCTTTGGCCACCATCCCAAGCTCCTCGCGGCATCTCCGGTCTTGATCTCCTCGTCGGAAAGGGCACCACATCTACGAGTCTTTTTATGGGCTCCCGCTTCATCTGAAGCAACTCGGGCATGAAGTGTGCTAGCCGACGTGTCCAAGGTGTTGTAGAGAATGTTTGTGATCACTTTGTCTCTTGCATCCATTGCTTTGGATGGAGGTTGAAGGTTTTGCCATTGATGAAGATAATGAGCTAGAGGAAGAAGAAGAAGAAGAGAAGGCTTTCTTTCTTTTTCTTTTGTTCTTGCTATATTAATGGGAGTGAGAGAGTGAGAAAAATAATATGAGAGCTAACCCCTCTTATGGTAGCCCTCCTCTCTCTCCTCTTATCATATCAACATAAAACCATCACCTAATGTGACATTAGCACATAAAAAGAGACCATGAGTCACTAATGTGTCCATGTCACATTAAATGCATGTCATGATGAATTCTAGCTCATTATTTCCAAATGCAAACATTAATCCAAATGTTTGCAACAATAAAAAGATACGGCAACATCTAAAGTAAACTCGTGACAGATCACAAGGATACCCCTCTCTTGTATATACATACCTGCACCCGCATTCCGACTGAATGCGAATGCGATGAGACTAAAGTAATCCAACAAATCTAATACTAGGATCCGGCTTAAACCAAAGCCCACTAGTATGATCCGTCCGATCATGATCCGTGCAATACCGCACGTATATGATCGAACCCTGCC
This sequence comes from Agapanthus africanus, assembly GCA_030015575.1. Classification (NCBI taxonomy): domain Eukaryota; kingdom Viridiplantae; phylum Streptophyta; class Magnoliopsida; order Asparagales; family Amaryllidaceae; genus Agapanthus; species Agapanthus africanus. The sequence continues at coordinate 401,882,288 of JASDDO010000031.1, read as the reverse complement.
ATATATCATACGGCCTCTACAACGTTTCGTCCGAAACTTGAGAAACTGTCTGTGGGGGACTCTAAAGACTCGTCAATACATTGGCTGTGGATTTAACCACTAGCTCGTCAGAGGTACTAGCTGTACGTAACGGGCTACCAGGTATTGACCACAAGGGAGGTCGATGAGCGAACTCATCCAGACACCCTACTGAGCTTGTCAGTAACAATATCCGTACAGTCCGGTCCGTTCGTCTATGAGTATCGCATGTCGGGCCTAGGGGGCTGGTAAAAGTCAGAGCCCCAAAAGCGGTACAAGTCGTGTCGGAGTGTAGCCAAGAACACCCTGAGATACTACTGGAATACCTACCTGTAAATCTCCTGCCTCGGCCGAGGGCTTCGTGTAATGGCTCTCCTAGACACAGCGCGATCTCACCCCCAATACCGGGAGAGACGAAACTCCTACCGATACGCTCACTTGCCTCGATGTGGCTCGGGACTGTACCAAACTAAAACCTGTTTGCACGACTCCTTTGAGCCGTGGTAGGCTAGTAATCAAAGTACAGTGGGAACTCACACGAGACAAATGACGATCTCAGGTCGATGAACTAACCTATACATATGTCACCAGGGAACTGCTATCTGACGTCGGGTATAATACCAACTAGCATGTTCCCGGTGAGTCCTGTCCGGTGTACTCATAACCCAATGAGCACCTGTATACATCTTAGGTGAACCAACTGACACCAATGGCTTGTGAGGCCGGCCACCGCCCCTCGTCGGGGTCTCGACTGTATACACTAGTCTACTAATGGAGTATCGATGCCCAGTCTCGAAACTCCCACGACTAGGGACCACTTTAAGGATGTGCTTGTAGACCCAGCTCCCACGTATATGATCGCCATTATGCTATTGGTCGTTAAGCATGAATCTTAAGGGCTCTATCAACGTGCAATAGTGATCTGTACCATCACCTAAAGCAGTACACGATGATAAAGATAAACCAGGTAGTATACTATTTTCTATCAACGTGTAATAGTGAACTGTACACGATGATAAAGACAAACCAGATAATATACAAAGCTTTCGAGTAAGACTGTCCTACCGGTATAGGTCCTCCCTCAATCATTGCAATCACGTGCCTGCGATTCAATAATTGACTTTGAGGGCACTATATCCAACATATATATGTCCTAGCATCCACTATAATATACAATCATGTACAACAATTGCCTCTAGGGCATACATATAACTAACATAAACATGCGAAGTTTGATGTTCTCTATACCAATGACCTTGCACGCCACATTGTTCCCTATGAGAACACTGCTACCATTGAACCCTTTATAGGTGTCAAACAACTCCTTTTTGAGACACATATGATATGAACATCCGGAGTCAGGTATACAAGCATCATAATTTTCCTCCTTCCTGGTATTTACTGTTAGTACATCAAACGATGTTTCTTCTTTTGCTTCTTTCGCAACACCAGCTTGATCTGAACTACTTGTACTGGCTCATTTACCCTTCTTCTCCAACCACTGTTTGTACTTTTGACATTGCTTCTTCTTATGCCCTAGATATTTGTAAAAAAAGCATGGTTCGCCATCTTTTCCTGATTGATTTGGATTTTCCCTCTGGCTCTTGCCTCCGTCTTTTCTCTTTGACCTTCCCCCTTCACTGGCAAACATCCCTGATAACTTCTTTGATGGAATTGATTTCTTCATGATCTCATTGTTGAAAAGCGTAGCTATAACCTCCATCTCGAGATTCTCCTTCTTATTGAGAGTTTTTGTCAACAAGTGTTCATAAGATATTGGAAGTGAAGAAAGGAGTAAAAGAACTTGGTCTTCCTTCTCTAACTTTATCTCAAGGCATAAAAGATCACTGACCATCTTATTGAAGCTATTCAAGTTGTCATGAATTGAAGTGCGTTCCTTCATGCGTAAACCATAGAGTTGCTTCTTTAAATACAGCTTGTTATTTTGTCATATACTATACCGACGCCAAAATTCCTAAAATATTATTTTCTTTCTCTAATAAAATATTGTTTTTCTTTGGAAATCTGGCATATATTTAATACTTGTTGAATATATGCATGAATCAGCTTGTAGTCTATTGGTTAAGTCATTACTTTGCTTCCTTCAGTCCGCATGTTCGAGTCCTTGCAGCCCAATTCTTTTATTTCATTTTCTTTTTTACGTTTTCGAGCCCCGGCAATTTCACGAGCGATGCACAGAGTTACAAAACTTTATAAAAGAAATGATATATGGTTTTGGACCACAAATAATGACCTGAGCCTATCCTTTGGAGTTCGAACCCATCTCCTGAGGTTGACCCACCCTAGGCGGCCACTTGGGTGCTTCGGGCGGTCACGTAGGCCCCAATCTTTCTCATCTTGTGAGAACGAGTTCCTTTGGGTGTTAGATGGTTCGTTTCATATGCCAAACCTTCCATTTCTTTCTCTTTCCCCTTGAGTCGGCTCAAAAGTAGTTTGTGCAGTCTCAAAACATGCCTGAAAAGCTATTCCATTCTCTGTTCTCATGAGCCATCTTAAGAACATTTTGAGCCGGCTCATGCCCTCGTTCGAAGATGAAATGTCCCAGACACCCAATTGACAAGTTCTATGGGTTCGTAACTGTTCATATCCTTTCTAAAACCGCCTAATTAACTATGAAAACACCTTATCCCTTCAATTCCCCATTAAATTCCCTTTTAATGGCCTTTAATCTCTTTAATTCCTCATCCTATTAAAATTTTTCTTCCCTTCAATTCTTGGCTGTCCTCAACACTTTTCCTCTCTAAAATTTCCAATCCCAATTCCTTTCAAGTATTTGGAAGAACAAATCACCGTAGGAGATTAGGATTTTCGCTCAAGCCCTAATTGAATTTAGTGGCGGTATAGTTGTTATACGGTATCGCAATGCGAGTAATTTCCGATCCTCTTCCTCTCTTGATCTCGCTTTTCATCTCTTCATCTCTCTGTTTTCCCATGTCTTGACTCATCCACAAATCATTGCTCTCATCTCGTAGAAATCCCAATGAACTATAATTTTAAGATATGTAAATATACTTGGATAATTTTAATATCTCCAATAATCTGGTGGAACCTATGCTCACTTATTGTTCCTTATGTTAATGACACCCTTTATATACTGTAAATATACATAAACCATATTATGAACTATTAAAAATGAATGTAAACAAAAAATGCAACATATACGTTTAAATATTTAAACTTCAAAACCTGATCGTCTGAACAAACAAGTTTTGAGCCTGCTCAACATAATCTGAGCAGTCTCATATAACCAAAGAGTGAATACCTACCTATTGACATGGCGTGAGCCATCTCAAGTTTGGACTTGAGCTGTCTCAAGACATGGTCGAGCCGACTCAACCTAACTGTGAGCCGTCTCATGGAGGCAGAGAATAAAACAGGACATCCCACACATTGTTGATCGTCTTAATTCTTATTGAGCCGTCTTAATATTGTGTCGAGCTGGCTCAAGAACAGTTTGAGCTATCTCTTGTAACCTGGAAACCTAAGTCATGATCCTTGTTGACTTGTGAGCCGGCTCAAGACTACACGAGCCGTCTCAAATTGATACTCACACTGAACTAATATTTAGCATGTAATTTAATCTGATATACATTAACATTGCTTGTTTTACTACACTATATATGTATCATTCCATGCTATGCACTCTTTATCTGCTGAACCTACATGTCTTATGTGAATAAAACTAGTACATGCTCCACTTGACTCAACGCGAACCATAAATATCATTAGACATGAATACATGACACTTTACATGAATGCTTGAAACTTTACATGAATACTAGACATTCGACATGTACTCAACATGCGACATGAACTTGTACTCTCTTTCTTATATATTGATGGCTTCAAGTTAGACTTGTGATAATAATTATAATTTAAAACACGCGGGATGTTGGGGTAGTTTGAGTGTGAATCCAACGAAATCTCAGGAGTTCCCTAGTAAATGAATCCATGAACACTAACACAATTTATAATCATGAGGTCCTGTGTTTCTTTGCCCCTAAATTATAGTTTGTTGGGTTTGGAATACTTCAATGACGATTGAAGCCCCGTTACAAACACTTGATTCGGGCTCATGATTTCTTGCCCCTAGATTACAGACTTGGGTTCGAAAATATTTTTCAGATTGGTTGGCATTTGCTCTTGAACCATCGTTAGGATAGTTTACCTTATAGAGACCCCTCTAGGACACATTGTCTATTCCATTCAAGCTCAGCACTTTCACTTATTACAAACTCATGTTGACCAACAAATATTATACCATATTGCCATTCTCATGTATCATTTAGATTACCATGTACACTACCATGTCATACTTATTCACATATTCATGATTTTCCATTTCATACCATATTACATGTCGCTTTGCAGTTTTTTATATAAATTTACACCTTTTTTGGGGACTTACTGAGCGCAACTTCGCTGAAGGGCATTCCACCTTATTTTCTTTCTATCCTTGGAATATTCGTCAGGTGAGCTTTAGACTGAAGAGATAGAAGTAACGGAAGAGGAGATATCATCTGCCATGTCGGTAGGTTTCTTACTGCCAAGAACTTTGAACAACCCTTCTTTAATAAGAAGTGTCTTAACCCTTCTCTTCCACATAGAGAAGTTCCATTTTCCATTAAATTTCTCCGCCTTGAACTTGGTGCTATTGACCTTATTATTCGTCATCATTAATTCCGAAGCAGAAAACCTTCCCTCAGATCCTTATGAACTAATATCTTCAGAATCAAAATCTAAGAAGATGGGGAGCAGACACCAGCGTCATCACCCACCGTAGACTTAGATTGTAAAACTAAAGAGCAAAGTCTTAGGTACCAATTGTTGTTAGCACGCAGTGGGAAAAAACCTGATCCTAAAATCCCTTTAACGAATAATAACTAGAAACAAAGCAAATCAATAACAGCACAAGAGATTTAATATGGAAAACCCAAATGGGGAAAACCATGGGGAATAGGGAGAAAATTTTATTAGAACTTTAAAGAAAACTTTACAAAAGATTACAAACCCTCTTCTTTTAAGATCTCCAATGAGATCTACCTTCTTCTCCCTTGAAGTTCTTCTTAATGGCCTACTTGATCTCTTATAGAGCCGTCTTTTCACCTTCCTTACACCTTATGATCAAGCCCTCCTTAAAACATAACCCTAGCATCCTATTTATACCCAAAACAAATCTGAAATATAATAGCAATCCTTAATTTACAAAACTGCCATCAGAAACCTGAATTTCGAGATAAACTCGAATCCTGATGATCCGTGACGAACTTGATGACAGACGTCTGACCTCAATGGACAGACATTTGTTCTTATCTTAAGACGGCTCAGTGTAATTCTGAGACAGCTCACAAGACGTCTGAAATTACATATTCTTCTCTGTTCCTATGAAACAACTCTTATTTATGCTAAGCCCGCTAAAAGGTTCCTTCTTGAGAACCGACAGTCGCCTGTCCATTGAGGCCAGACGTTAGAACCTAATATCTTATGATGTGTAGTCTCGTGATATACAAGATACATTCTCAACAACGTTAACATTAATTTGAGAAAAAGAATTTTTTTCAAATAATTATTCAATAAGCACTCTCCAATTAAAAATCATCTAACGACTGTGGGTTCATCATCCAGAAGATTTTTTTCAAATAATTATTCAATAAGCACTCTCCAAAAAAGTATGTCTATTTTAGATCTCTCTAACACCGATATATTATTGACGGGAAAGTACATGATGAATTGGAGAGACAAACTCATCCAAAGCTGTGGGTTCATCATCCAAAATATTCCCAGCGTCAATATCCTCAATTAAGTGAAAATCAATTTTCTCAGACACCTCATCAAAAGCATGGATTTCAATCAATTGTGGTTCAAGTATGGAGGTGTAGAGGTCAAAAGGATTGGGTGTGGTTTCACTTGACAAGGTCCCTTCACAATCTGGTAAATCAAACACTACAAAGTCGCACAACTCATTAAGCATTCTATCTTCAATTGGTGAATCATTCGGGACACTAGATAGACTTTCAAAATCGGAGTTGTGGAATTCAATTTGCAATGGGTAGGTTTGATTTGGAAGGGTTTACTGCTCACTCTCACCACTCAAATTCTCAATCTGTCCTACCGCCTCATCATACACTGGAAAATTTGAAGCTAGTTGGAAACTAGCTACCGGGTCACTAGGTTGTATGATAGCGGCCATGGACGCATTCAAATCCATCATCTGTTGGCATGACGCTACCCGAAAGGCTTCTAACAACTGTTCCAGACTAGACATGGGTTGTGGAGGAGTTTCTGTAAAAGATTCAACGTTGGTTGGATATATGAAACTCCCAAATGGCTGTATAGAAGCAATGTCTAGGAAATGTGCAAAAGTTGGGTTGGATTGGTAGGAATCAAATGGTTGGATAGCAGTAGGATCAACATTATGATAAGGAGGTAATTGGAATTGTTGATCAAAAGAATTGGAAATGGTGAAAGGAGTGAAAGATCAGCTGCGGGATTGTTCAATACGTTCAGCAATAGACATAGGTCTTGGAGTTACAACATGACTCTCCAAAGGGTATCAACGTAAGAAGGTGGCGAAGGTTGAAATGGTTGATACAAGGTGGATCGCGGAGTCCAATTGTTTGTCCTAGACACGTCTATTCGATCTTTCAAAGAAAGTTTGGGTATGGAGGGATCGTTCGAAGTTCGACAAAAGAAAGAACTGTATGAAGTACTGTCTGGTTGTGGGTACCAAAGTTCGGCAAGAGTTTTTCAAGGCGGGGTACCCATAATATGAAGAGAAGGAAAAGGAGAGGAAAAAGAATGTAGGTTTTTTTGTTTTGTTAGTTATCAACAAAAAAATGAAATATAAACACAAAAAATAATCACGACACAAAATACCACACACTTAATCAGTCTAGGCTTCATTTATGTCAACTAGACCTGCTCAAGAACTTAACTGTCAAAGTAAAACTGTGTCGAGAAACGGGCTCAAAATATACTGATCACGAGACCAAGTGCAAAGATAAGGGGAGGTTTTTCAACGTTTTCGCAAAAGTACTTAATTAGATAACCCTTTCTTTTTTGGCGGTTTCGCCGTGAACACTTTCCTAGACACCCCGTAAACGATATACCGTTAAGCGGTGTTCTAAACACAGTTACTTCTCCTAATGAGCGCGAAGTCCTTAAAGGCTTAAAGTCTAGATTCTTTTAAAATTTGTGTGGGTAAACGTTATGCTCAATTTCGTGATTTATGGGCCACAGAAAAGTGATGAAATCCTTTACCGTATGTTGTGGGGTTCGCTTGCCTTTAAATCCGTATTAATGGATGCAATACGCAAATCAATGAAAATGTTGTTAAAAACCTAAAAAAATTGATTTTTATTATTAAGCACGGCACTGCAACAAATACGGGTTAGTCAATTTTAGCGTTTGATAGTGAACTTGCAAAGAATCCTGCAAAGATAGTATATTGGATGCGTCAGATTTGAGAAGAAGGTGTTATGAAAATACGTACCGATAAGTTTTCGGGTTAAGAAACCCTCGTTGAATTAAATCCGGCTAGCTTGAAAAGTTCACTTGCGCAGGTCAAACTACTCGGATCTTTGGCACTGTACTTCACAATCACCTTAGCTTTGTATGTACGCTTTGCTCCATACGATCGTGGTTCGCAAATCCGTCAAAATCTACAAATGTCGGAAAAACGGATTATTAGTGCGAAAAAGAAATATGAATGCCCAAACTCCTGCACATATATAATTAAAAAATAAAATAGTAAAATTGGGATGATAACAGAACACTGGACCACAGAACAAAATTTTGGAGCAAACGGGGGCGAAAAATCCGGCGGCACAGGACTTCAGGGGATTCTTGCCGGTTTTTTATGTGACTTGGGGCTCCAATTTTTTACAGATATCTCAGTGTTCCACCAGTGTCTCAATGGTATTGTTTAACTTTTTTAATTAGACACAAAGTGCTTGCAGGTCAAAAATCCAGAGAACAAAAAAGTTAGAATTGTTAATTTTTGTTTTGGTTTTGAATTTTTTTCTAATTTTTTAGTTTGTTTTTAGAATGGTGTTAGATGATATAAACAAGAATAACCCGACATAACAAGAATAAAAACATTACCATCTCCCCGGCAACGGCGCCATTTGATTGCACGCTTTTGGCGTATCGTATTTTTAAAGTTCTAAATATAACCGCAATCAGGATAGCGTCGTTTGGTAGCTAGCCGCGATGAGTACGGATCGTCCGTAGGGAGACGGTGCGTTTCACGTCTTGTTATCACGAGTTAATGCGCGTGGCGGAATGTTTGTTTCTAACCTATGTGTATATATGCAAAGTATAAGTTTGTTAGGAATAGATAGGTTGTTGTAAGTTAAGAATTTCCGTACTTATTCCTTTGTGCTGAACTTGACGATTGAAGCTAGAGCAATCGACAACAATATGGATTAGGGTGCTTAAGCACGGTATTTGTGAAATCCGGCTTATTGACCCTTATTCGTCCGTTCTTGTCTCTTAACTTTCGTCTCCGGCCAAACCGAACACAACCGGTCACGGTTAGGGGTCACCGTTACCTTGGTAGGGTAGGGTGCCTAACAGAGCGCTTGCGTAAGATTTGGGCGGAGTTCAATGGAAAATATCGGGCAAAGGAAATGAGAAACGAAAACCTTAACTTACAATTCCATTCTTTTTCCTAACAATACTATTATTTACAAACATCAAAACAAAGAAAGAGCAAAAGAAATGATACAAAGAAAAGAATAAACAACATTGCAAGAAAGTAATGACAAGGTAATAAAATGCAAGTAAGTAAATGACAAGAATTAAATTGCAAGTAAGGAAAGCATGAGAAATACTAAGAATCCAAAGTGCAAAATGAAAGTTTTATTAATCTTCAAGTGATACAAATCTTGAGTTCAATAACCAAAACTTAAAATTTGAAGCTCAATGAAGATCTTGCAAGATCAAGAGAAGGCAAGGAGCTTAAGGGAAATTAGCTATGTACAAGAACAAAAAGAGTATGAAGTGTAAAGAAAATGAGAAAATGTGAGACTATGTGAGACCCCCTCCCTTGCTCACTGATCTGGATTTTATTGGCACAAAAAACGATTAAACAAGTAATAAAAATAAGGTGATATGACAACAAGGGATGGGCTGAAGAAAATTGGAGCATTTTGGCCACAGGAAAACCGGTGGGGCCGGATTTTGGAGGCATGTCGCCGGTTTTTGTGTGAGCAACTTGGCTCGTATTGGTGTGGTAGTCTTGTGTTATCTCGACAATTCCATTGTTATTGCTTGATTTCTTTGTAAAAGACAGGGTTTTACTCAGCAGATTGGCGGGAAACTTGATACTTTTTAAATCACATCAAAACTTTTAACATTTATCACACATCACTTCTCATATGCCCAGTTGTGCCATGGGCAGCTCCACCATGGTCCATGTGCCAAAGAGCATGTGCACCCTTGTATGTGTTGGACCAAAATGTGTTTACACTAGTTTATTTGCAAAAACTCTTTGGATATCGACCGGTTTGAAGTTTCGGTTATAGTGTCGGCTCACAAATATTATATCCGTGATTTTGAGTGTGTTTCTAGTATTTTGTCATGGATACCTGTAATCTGTAATTACTGAGCAGACACTGGTTAATAGTACCGATTAATAACAAAACAGATAATGAATGAGTGGTATTAAAATGCAGTTTCCTGTTATAAACAAATACCCCCAAACTTATCTTTTACCCGTCCCGAGTAAAACAAAATCCCATCCTCACTTTTGCAGGGAATGCGATTGCACTGAGCTCGTGCAATAAGCTGTTAAACCTCTAGGTGTCCCTAATAGGAGGAGTGTTGTCTCTTGAGGGTTTTCAGCAAATACTGCCCACAAAATCCCGTCAAACTAGTTTCCATAAGTTAACGTCGATTCTATTCCTACAATTTAGTATCTAGGTTAGAAATTCTATCATCCTAAGTTAGAAATATTCAACCCTTATGTTTCACACCTCTAATTTATTCAACCTTAGATCCCATATGTTTTACAATTTAGAAAGATCTTGGTTTCTCTTAAGTTTTCCTTCTGAAGCGCGGTCTCCAATCCGGAATTTTTATTAACTTTATGGAAAACATAAGTCTTATTCTTTATTCCTTTCTTTCGTCCAAACACCGATTGTATACCCCTATATGTATGTAAAATTTTACCCTTATACTTAAGAATTCAATTCAAGCTATAGTACCCTTGACCTAATGCCTAATACTATTTCTTTTCATTAATGATGGCCGGTTTTGCTCACACACCTTTCATACGACTATTAATGCTTCTTAAGGCACTAACAGCTGATTACTAAATATTCAGCTTAAAGCGTAAATAGCAGTTTCCAGGTCTTGAATTTATTTATTTTTTTCTTTTTTTTCTTTTTCAATACCGGATATATTTTTCAATGATGCTCTTTTGATGGTTAGCTTTAAATGCCGTTTTTTCTTTCATACTAGGTTTTCAGGCAAGAGTATTTCTAGGCATCCTCTACTATCCCAAGTTTCAAGGTGCGTGTATGTGCAGTTTGTAGGGTATATACTTTCTAAATTTGGACTCAAGAATAGAAACTATTTTTCAGACTTGTCCTTCAGTAAAGCTTCAATACTTTCCCTTTATCTCGACTTCACTCAAGAACTAAACTCAAGATTACCCACGTCTATAAAAAAACTGCAAGGACGTATAATTACCAAGGTAAAACAGAATGAGGGTTCTTTTTAGGGTTTTCAATTCTTAAGCCTAGGATTTAGTTATTTCTAACGTATCAACTAAACTTTCGGAATAAAAATCTAGGTTACCATGTTAGCTAACTTGACGACAAATTTTTTATATTTTTTTATTTTTTTTTTTCGATTTTTATGGGTTTTTAAATAAGTATGAAAATGCAAAATATACACATGAATGCGAAGGTAGAAAGCTTACCGAGCACACCCCCAACTTAAATTTGACAGTGCCCACACTGTCAGGCTACACCAAGAGGGTCAAAATTGTCGGCACTCCCTTAGTATTTTTTTTATTTTTATTTTTTTTATTTATATTTTATATAAAACAAAAAGCAAACCAAAAATATATATACACAAAAAGGTTCCCCCCAAACTTAAGTGAAATAATGTTGTCATTATTAAACGTTGAAGTTCAAGTTAGGGGGAGAGAACAGTATTAAGCTATACAAGACCTTACACATGCCAAAAGTTAACACCAACCATTCAAAAATTTTATCGCGATAGTGTGCCGGTTGGTGAAAGAATGCGGAGAGGAAAGAAATGGAGAATACGCGAGACCGTATAGGGATAGAAGCGGAATATGGTCTCGGTGGAGGAGAAGAATGGCGGAGAGGAGAAAGAAGTGGAATACGAACTTGAGGGTGGAAATGGAGTGAATAAATTAGTAGAATTTGTAACGACCGATGTATAGCAAGCGATTGTACTAATCTATCAACCCGTCGAGAGATGGGGTCAAATCCTTCAAGATTCGTGAGAAAACATGGGTAGACCGAAGTTGGTAAACCAGACATGGAAAATGAAAGTGATACGGTTTCTTGCGATGTAGGAACGATGAAAAAGATGGAGGGGTGTGATTGAGGAATGGGATCGGTAAAACATTCAGAAGGGTGTACACAGTCGGTGGAAGGGACATGATGAATTAGAAAATCCGACTCATCAAGTAGAACTGTTTCATCCTCAATACTATCCTTTAAAGTCGCCTCAAAATTAGCTCATCCATGCATTTATCATCAATATCAAGACACATATGGAGTTCGGGAAAAACATTTAATGACTCGGGATGATATCCACACGGAAGTGAAAGGACATGATGAATTGGAGAGACAAACTCATCCAAAGCTGTGGGTTCATCATCCAAAATATTCCCATCGTCAATATCCTCAATCAAGTGAAAATCAATTTTCTCCGTGTTCATCACAGAATACTGCATTTTATACCGCCCATTCTTACGCTCGGTTGTTTATAGGTAGGTGCTTTTAATCCGTGTTTGTTACATATTTGCAGAATGCAGGTTCTCGGTTCTAAAACGGTGAAATTCATGGAAAACACGACAAGATCCGGGTTCCTGCCAACCACTGAGAAAACATAGTCTCCGCTCGTCATCCGTATGTTGCCAGATACCAGTTTAGGAAGACAAAATGTCAAATCAATGTCACCTTCATGCACAAGGCTCAATGACAACAACAAGTTCCAAGAAATCTACGCGGAGCTCGAGGCAATCATGACAAAAGCATCCACAAAAGTCCACTTTTCCTCAACAGAAATTCTGGAAGAAATGTGAAAGTATTTTCAGAAAATATATGTACCAGACAACAGGGGACAGCAGACCAGGGAAGCAAAGAAAAATGGAGCACCCAATTCCTCTATACGGCCGCGGATCCGCGGCCAATAGGGGGTATTGGCCGCGGATCCGCGGCCATGTGGGGTCTTCATTCTGTCGTTTTTCATGGGCACTTTGGGTACTTCATTTTATGTCAGAATTTGCCCCTAGGGTTTCATTTCCCTGCCTATAAATACAGCAGATCTGAGCCAAGACAAGGGTCATTCTTTGGTTCCTCTTTTTTGTTAGGATTTAGTCTTTTTTCTTCTTCTTCTTCATTCTTTTTCCATGAAAATTGTAGCGAGAACTTTTTGAGTGGAGATCAATGAAGATTAGGGCTTTTTGTATCATTCTCTTTTGTTTCTTCTTCCCCTTAAGATTTTTGCTTTCTCTTGATCATTCAACCTCTTCATTGAGCTTGAATGGTTAAGGCTTAGTTATTGATCTCAAGGGTCGTATTCTTTCATGGAATTAGCACTTCATTTCACATGCGTTCTCTACCCTTCCCTTAATCTTGCAACCTCTTGATTGAGCTTGCAAGTTTAAGGGTTGGCTATTGATCCCATGCTTGTCTTGAGTTCTATTTCTTGTTCTTTTTATTGTTTATTTATTACTTGCATTTTTCATTCTTGCTTTACTTACTTGCAATTTAATTCCATGCACTTTAATTACTTGTAATCTTTTCTTTTCTTTGTTCTTTTCTTTTGCTCTTTGTTGTTCATTTTGTGAATGTTGTAACTATCGTCGTTGTTAAGAATTAATACGGTATTGTAAGTTAACACTTCTTTCCTCATTTCCTTTTCCCGTTATTTTCCATTGAACTCCGTCCAAACCATACGCAAGCGCTCCGTTAGGCACCCTACCCTGACAAGGTAACGGTGATTCCTAACCACGACCGGTTGCGTTCGGTTTGGCCGGAGGCGAAAGCAAGAGACAAGAACGGAAGGACAAGGGTAAATAAGTCGTATTCCATGAATACCGCGCTTAAATCCCCTAATCCACGTTGTTGCCAATTGCTCTAGCTTCAATTGGTCAAGACTCGGCTCAAAGGTTTTGAGTACGGATTTCCTTAGCTTACAATCTCGTATTTTCTTCTTAACAACTTTATACTTGCAAATAAACACATAGGTTAGAATCAAACTCATACAGATTCTTTATTGACTCGTCTAAGACAAGAACGGAAATACAACCATCTCCCTGTGGATCGACCCGTGCTCAACCGGCTAGCTGCGAAGCGACACCGTCTTGATTGCGGTTAACTTTAATTCTTTCAATCAAATGGCGCCGTTGCCGGGGAGACGGTAGCGTATTTTCTTTCTTGTTATTCGGGTTAATATTCTTTTTGTATATAAAAAAAAATATATAAAAATCTTTATGTTTTTTTTTTTGATAATTTTTGTGGGCAAGTGTGCAGATTTTTGCGTATTTGCAAACTACGATTGTGGGGAGCAAAGTGTGCATTCAAGGCAAAGGTGATTACGAAGTATAGTGCCAAAGATCCGGGTAGTTTGACCCGCGCAAGCGAACCTTTCAAGCTTACCGGATTTGATTCAACGGGGGTTTCCTAACCCAAAACTTAACGGTACGTATTTTACTAACACCTTCTTCTCAAATCCGACGCATCCAATATAATATTCTTTGCAGGATTCTTTGCAAGTTCGCTAGCAAACGCTAAAAATTGACTAACCCGTATTTGTTGCAGTGCCGTGCTTAAACTAAAAAAAAAACAATTTTTTGATTCTTTATAGAATTTTTATTGAATTGTGCATTGCATCAATTAATACGGACTTAAGGGCAAGCGAACCCCACAACATATGGTAAAGGATTTCATCACCTTTTCCGTGGCCCACAAATCACGAACTTGAGCATAACGTTTACCCGCACAAAATTTAAAAGAAACTAGACTTTAAGCCTTAAGGACTTCGCGCTCACTAGGAGAAGTTAACTGTGTTTAGAACCTTGCTTAACGGTATATTGTTTACGGGGTGTCTAGGAGAGTGTTAACGGCGAAACCGCCAAAAGAGAAAGGGTTATTTAATTAAGGAACTTCGCGAAAGCGTTGGAAAACCTCCCCTTATCTCTGCACTTACCTGGCCTCGTGATCAGTGTATCTTGAGCCTGTTTCTCGACACAGTTTTACTTCGACAATTAAGTTCTGGAGCAGGTCTAGTTGACCTAGGTGAACCCTAGAACGATTAGGTGTGTGGTATTTTTGTGTCGTGATTGTTTTTGTCCATATTCTTTTTGTGTATACTTCATTCTTTTGTTAATATATAAACTATAAAAAAAAAAAAATCACCTTCTTTTTTCTTCCTTTCTTCCTTTTTCTCTCTCTCTTCATATGATGGGTACTCCACCTCGCAAAACTCTTGCCGAACTTTGGTACCCACAACCAGACATTACTTCCTACGGTTCTTGTTTTGGTCGAACTTCGAACGATCCATCCATGCCAAAAATTTCTTTGAAAGATCGGATAGACGCGTCTAGGACGAACAACTGGACCCCACAATCCACTTCGTATCAACCGTTTCAAACATTCATACCTTCTTGCGTTGATACCCCTTTTGAAAATCCAGTTGTAACCCCGAGACCTATGTCTATTGCTGAACGTATTGAACAATCTCGTAGCCGATCTTTCACTCCTTTCACCACTACAAATTCTTGGGATCAACAATTCCATTCACCTTCTTATCCCAATGTTGATCCCACTCCTGTCCAGCCATTCAATTCCTACCAGTCCTACCCAACTTTTACACCTTCCCTAGACATTGCTTCTACACGGCCTTTTGGGAGTTTTCAGTATCCAAACAACTTTGAATCTTTTACTGAAACCCCTTCACAACCTATGTCTAGTCTTGAGCGAACTTTGGAAGAATTTCGGGTAGATTCACAGCAGATGATGGATTTGAATGCGTCCATGGCCGCTCTCATACAACCTACTGACCCGGTAGCTAGTTTTCAACTAGCTCTAACTTTTTCAATGTATGATGAGGGGACAGGACATGCTGTGAATTTGAGTGGAGAGAGTGAGATGTACCCCCTTCCAAATCAAACCTACCCGTCCCAAATTGAATCCCACAACTCCTGTTTTGAAAGTCTATCGAGTATCCCACATGATTTATCAATTGAAGATAGAATGATGAATGAGTTGTGCGACTTTGTAGTATTTGATTTGCCAGATTGTGAAGGGACCTTGCCAAGTGAAACCACACCCAAACCTTTCGACCTCTACACCTCCACTCTAGAACCTGAATTGATTGATATCCATGCTTTTGATGTGGTGTCAGAGAATTTTGATTTTCACTTGATTGAGGATATTGACGCTGGGGATATTTTGGATGATGAACCCGTAGATTTGGCTGAGTTTGTCTCTTCAAATCATCATCCCGAGTCATTAAATGTTTTTCCCGAACCCCATATGCATCTGGACTTTGAAGAGAAGAGCATGGATGTGCTAAATTTTGAGGAGAATATTGAGGATAGTTTTGAGGATGAACCAGTTTTGCTTGATGAGTCGGATTTTCCAATTCATCCTGTTCCTTCCACTGACTGTGTACACCCTCCTGAACCTTTAACCGATACCCTTCCTCAACCACTTCCCTCCATCCTTTCCATCATTCCGACCTTGCAAGAACCCGTATCATTTTCACTTACTATGTCTGGTTTACCAAGTTCGGTGTACCCATGGTTTCTCACGAATCTTGAGGGATTTGACCCCATTTCTCGACGAGTAAATATATTAGCACAGTCGCTTTTCACACATCGGTCATCACAAGTTGTGCTAATCTATTTACTCCATTTGCACCCTCAAGTTCGTATTCCACTTCTTTTTCCCTTCCGCCATTCTTCTTCTTCTGATATACCGAGACCGTATTCCGCTTCTATCTCCATACGGTCTCGCGTTTTCTCCATTTCTTACCTCTTCGCCTTCTTTCACCAACCACTGCTTTACCATGATAAAATCTTTGAATGGTTGGTGTTAACTTTTGGCCTGTGTAAGGCCTTGTATAGCTTGATACTGTTCTTTCCCCCCTAAATCCTGAACTTCAACGCTTAACAGTGGAAACACTGTTTTACTTAAGTTTGGGGGGGACACCTTTTTTGTATATATTTTTTTTGTTTTTTGTATATAATTTCTTTTGGAGAGCGCCGACAATTTTGACCCTCTTGGTATAGCCTGACAGTGAGGGCACTGTCAAGTTTAAGTTTGGGGGTGTACTCGGTAAGCTTTCATCCTTTGCATTCATTTGTATATTTTGCATTTGCATACCTTATTAAAAACCCATAAAAATCGAAATTTTTCCAAAAATATAAAAACTTTGTCGTCAAGTTAGCTAATAGGGTAACTTTGATCTTTATTCCGAAAGATTAGTTGATATGATAGAAATAACTAAATTCTAGGCTTAGGAATTGAAAACCCTAAAAATAACCCCCATTCTGTTTAAACTTGGTAAGTATACGTCCTTACAGTTTTTTTAAGAACTAGGTAATCTTGAGTTCAGTTCTTGAGTTAAGTCAAGATGAAGGGAAAGTATTGATGCTTTACTGAAGGATAAGTCTGAAAAATAGTTTCTTTTCTTGAGTTCAAATTTAGAAAGTATATACCCTACAAACTGCACATACATGCATCTTGAAACTTGGCATAGTAGAGGATACCTAGAAATACTCTTGCTTGAAAGCCTAGTATGAAAGAAAAAACGGTATTTAAAGCTAAACACCAAAAGAGCATATTGAAAAATATATCCGGTCTTGAAAAAAAAAAAGAAAAAAGAAAAAGAAAAAGAAAAAAAATAGAATAAAATCAAGACCTGGAGACTGCTATTTACGCTTTAAAGTTCACACATTCAGTAATCGGTCGTTAGTGCCTCAAGAAGCATTAATAGTCGCATGAAAGGTGTGTGAGCAAATCCGTCCATCCTTAATGAAAAGAAGTAGTATTAGGTATTAGGGCAAGGGTATTATAGCTTGAATTGAATTCTTGAGTGTAGGGGTGCAAATATACACACACATAAGGGTATACAATCGATGTTTGAATAAAAGATAGAAATGAAGAATAAGACTTGTGTTTTCTGTAAAGTTGATAAAAATCCCTGATTTGAGACCACACTTTTAGAAGGAAAACTCAGGAGAACCAACATCTTTCTAAACTTTTTTGGAACGTATATGATCTAAAGTTAAATAGATTCGAGGTGTGAAAAATAAGGGTTGAATATTTCTAACTTAGGATGATAGAATTTCTAACGTAAATACTAAACTATAGGAGTAGAGTCAATATTAACTTATGACACTAGCTTGACGGGATTTTGTGGGTAGTATCCGCTGAAAACCCTCAGGAGACAACACTCCTCCTACTAGGGACACCTAGAGGTTTAACGGCTTGTTGCACGTACTCAGTGCAATCGCGTTCCCTACGAAAGTGCGGTTAGGATTTTATTTTTGTGAATAATTGGTTTTGCTCGGGACGAGCAAAAGTTAAGTTTGGGGGTATTTGTTCATCACAGAATACTGCATTTTATACCGCCCATTCTTACTCTCGGTTGTTTATAGGTAGGTGCTTTTAATCCGTGTTTGTTACATATTTGCAGGATGCAGGTTCTCGGTTCTAAAACGGTGAAATTCATGGAAAACACGACAAGATCCGGGTTCCTGCCAACCACTGAGAAAACACGGTCTCCGCTCGTCATCCGTATGTTGCCAGATACCAGTTTAGGAAGACAAAATGTCAAATCAATGTCACCTTCATGCACAAGGCTCAATGGCAACAACAAGTTCCAAGAAATCTACACGGAGCTCGAGGCAATCATGACAAAAGCATCCACAAAAGTCCACCTTTCCTCAACAGAAATTCTGGAAGAAATGTGAAAGTATTTTCAGAAAATATATGTACCAGACAACAGGGGACAGCAGACCAGGGAAGCACAGAAAAACGGAGCACCCAATTCCTCTATACGGCCGCGGATCCGCGGCCAATAGGGGGTATTGGCCGTGGATCCGCGGCCATGTGGGGTCTTCATTCTGTCGTTTTTCATGGGCACTTTGGGTACTTCATTTTATGTCAGAATTTGCCCCTAGGGTTTCATTTCCCTGCCTATAAATACAGCAGATCTGAGCCAAGCCAAGGGTCATTCTTTGGTTCCTCTTTTTTGTTAGGATTTAGTCTTTTTTCTTCTTCTTCTTCATTCTTTTTCCATGAAAATTGTAGTGAGTGCTTTTTGAGTGGAGATCAATGAAGATGAGGGCTTTTTGTATCATTCTCTTTTGTTTCTTCTTCCCCTTGAGATTTTTGCTTTCTCTTGATCATTCAACTTCTTCATTGAGCTTGAATGGTTAAGGGTTAGTTATTGATCTCAAGGGTCGTATTCTTTCATGGAATTAGCACTTCATTTCACATGCGTTCTCTACCCTTCCCTTGATCTTGCAACCTCTTGATTGAGCTTGCAAGTTTAAGGGTTGGCTATTGATCCCATGCTTGTCTTGAGTTCTATTTCTTGTTCTTTTTATTGTTTATTTATTACTTGCATTTTTCATTCTTGCTTTACTTACTTGCAATTTAATTCCATGCACTTTAATTACTTGTAATCTTTTCTTTTCTTTTGCTCTTTGTTGTTCATTTTGTGAATGTTGTAACTATCGTCGTTGTTAAGAATTAATACGGTATTGTAAGTTAACACTTCTTTCCTCATTTCCTTTTCCCGTTATTTTCCATTGAACTCCGCCCAAACCATACGCAAGCGCTCCGTTAGGCACCCTACCCTGACAAGGTAACGGTGATTCCTAACCGCGACCGGTTGCGTTCGGTTTGGCCGGAGGCGAAAGCAAGAGACAAGAACGGAAGGACAAGGGTAAATAAGCCGTATTCCACGAATACCGCGCTTAAATCCCCTAATCCATGTTGTTGCCAATTGCTCTAGCTTCAATTGGTCAAGACTCGGCTCAAAGGTTTTGAGTACGGATTTCCTTAGCTTACAATCTCGTATTTTCTTCTTAACAACTTTATACTTGCAAATAAACACATAGGTTAGAATCAAACTCATACAGATTCTTTATTGACTCGTCTAAGACAAGAGCGGAAATACAACCATCTCCCTGTGGATCGACCCGTGCTCAACCGGCTAGCTGCGAAGCGACACCGTCTTGATTGCGGTTAACTTTAATTCTTTCAATCACTCCGACACCTCATCAAAAGCATGGATTTCAATCAATTGTGGTTCTAGAATGGAGGTGTAGAGGTCAAAGGGATTGGGTATGGTTTCACTTGACAGGGTCCCTTCACAATCTGGTAAATCCAACACTACAAAGTCGCACAACTCATTAAAGATTCTATCTTCAATTGGTGAATCATTCAGGACATTAGATAGACTTTCAAAACCGGAGTTGTGAAATTCAATTTGCAATGGGTAGGTTTGATTTCGAAGGATGTACTGCTCACTCTCACTACTCAAATTCTCAATCTATCCTACCGCCTCATCATACACTGGAAAATTTGGAGCAAGTTGGAAACTACCTACCGGGTCACTAGGTTGTTTGAGGGCAGCCATTGACGCATTCAAATCCATCATCTGTTGGCATGATGCTACCTGAAAGGCTTCTAACGACTGTTCCAGACTAGACATGGGTTGTGGAGGAGTTTCTGTAAAAGATTCAACGTTGGTTGGATACATGAAACTCCCAAATGGCTATGTAGAAGCAATGTCTAGGGAAGGTGCAAAAGTTGGGTATGATTGATAGGAATCGAATGGTTGGACAGCAGTCGGATCAACATTATGATAAGGAGGTGATTGGAATTGTTGATCAAAAGAATTGGAAGTGGTGAAAGGAATGAAAGATCAGCTGCGGGATTGCTCAATACATTCAGCAATAGACATAGATCTTGGAGTTACAACAAGACTCTCAAAAGGGGTATAACCGTAAGAAGGAGGCGAAGGTTGAAATGGTTGATACAAGGTGGATTGCGGAGTCCAATTGTTTGTCCTAGACGCGTTTATCCAATCTTTCAAAGAAAGTTTGGGCATGGAGGGATCGTTCGATGTTCGACCAAAGAAAGAGCTGTATGAAGTAATGTCTGGTTGTGGGTACCAAAATTCGACAAGAGTTTTTCGAGATTGGGTACCCATGATATGAAGAGAAGGAAAAGGAGAGGAAAGAGAATGTAGGTTTTTTTATTTTTTATTTTTTTTGTTTTGTTAGTTATCAACAAAAAAATGAAATATAAACATAAAAAACTAATCATGACAAAAATACCATACACTTAATCGGTCCAGGGTTCACTTAGGTCAATTAGACCTGCTCAAGAACTTAATTGTCGAAGTAAAACTATGTCGAGAAATGGGCTATCTACTGATCACGAGGTCAGGTAAGTGCAGAGATAAGGGGAGGTTTTCCAACGCGTTCGCGAAGGGCCTTAATTAGATAAACCTTTCTCTTTTGGCGGTTTCGCCGTGAACACTTTCCTAGACACCCCGTAAACAATATACCGTTATGTAACACCTTAGGATTTCGATTAGTGTTAATTAGACGATAATGCAGGTTTTCTGTAAAAAGTTTACCAATTTGGTTTTCTCACATTTTATAACATTTAATTAATAATTTATTATTATTTGTTATGGAATGCACACACTTGTGCATGTTAATGTGAGGCTGTGCTTATGTTAATCTAGTTTTGTGACCATGACACTTTAATCTAATCCTTGCTTGTTTAAACCTTAACCCTAACCCTAGATATTTTTGTAAGATATTTGTTTTGGATTGAGAGAGGTGGCTTATGAGTCATGGAGGCATTTATATGGGCATTAATGGAGGTGAGGGGGAGAGAGTAAGAATAAGGACTTATTTCACCCTACACTCACCTCTCATCTCTAAAACACCTCACAAACTCTCATTCTCTCTCATTCTCAATATTTCTTCATTCCTTCAACCCCAAATTGAACCCTCACTACCCCATCACCAAAAACATTGCTAAACTTCATAAAATCACACCCAAATCACTTCATAACCCTTGTTTTGCCTCTTAGATGCCTTGGAGCTTGGAAAGCTAGGATCTTTGAGCTTGTGAGAGTAGGTAATGATCTCTATCTGTTACGTAGGTGCTTATAGTGTTGTGTAGCTTATTCATTTCAGTTTAGAACGCATAAAGTTAAGTTTCATGCACATATCGTATTTTTAGTGTCATTTTGTCATATTTGTCATCTGCTGTGACCCAATGTGTGTACTAGAAAATCTAGCAGTATAGTTGTGTTGTACCAGAGACCCTAAGCTTTCACCTGAAGCATGAAGCCCATCTGCTCGGATTTGGCCGGCGACCTTCAGGCAAAATCCAGTGACCTCGGTCATCTTGGGGAGTTAGGGTTTGGGTTTTTCATGGTAGCTGTCTGCAGTTGTTTTGGTGTGTTTGGCCCTGCTTGATTTTTATGTTTTGTCTGTATACAAAATCTGGGATCACTTTGCTAGTTTCTAGTGTTACGAATACGTGTGTTACGTTATCCGACACGGTGCGTGTACTTTGTGTAGTTTTTGCTCTTGGGTTGGTTTCATAGTGTCGCTAAGCACGTTAGCCACTAGACGAACATTTAAGAGTATGTTTGGAGTTGGTGCGTCGGTCAAACGTAGTTTGTACGTGTTATTGGTCGATTGATATGAACTTGTTATATTATTGTTTTATGATCTTAGGGACGCAGGCGAGGACTTCGGACACTGCGAAGAAGGGAAAGCGAGTGGTTGTCTTTACTTAGCCCAAGATCATTTGTGAGTAGATTTAACATCTACAGGGGAATCGCCCGCATGGCGTTATGCGTCTGGGCTAGATATGATATGATATTAGTCGCATGTTTATATTGCACATATAGAGTTTGTGCATAAAACTTCATTGCATATTATTACTTGTTGTGCTTGGACTTGTACCCATTAGACACTGCACTATTATTGACGGTTCATGTTGTACGAGCACTGATTGTATGCCACCCACACCGTCAATAATTGCCATGACATGCACAACATACATAAATATATGATATTGTTTGGTTAGGGACATTGAGACATTGATTCCTATTCCATTATGCATACATATAGCATACCTGTATACTTACATGCTTACACATATTCCTTGCCATGCCTACATGCTAGCTACCCATATACATATATGGTATTGTACCATTAGAGATAGGTATATACACATATGAGACATAGCTACATGTACATCTTGCATACATACTTACATGTACACCCATATACCTTGATATAGCTACATATATACCTGGAGGGTATTACACCATTATTGATAGGTATATACTTTTATCTTTCTATAGTTACATGTTCACCCCAATATGATGTTGCGTTGGATTTCGGAGAAATTAGGAACTGCATGATATATTTAATAACTTGTTGCGGTTAAATAGCGGTTTTTCCTTTATATACTCATATTACGGTTTCATATTGCATATATTATATTCATGGATTTTCGTATTGATATATGGATTTCATATGATGTTTTCTGGATGTTATACTCCTGAATAAATATATCAGTGGTATGGGACGCTGATATATATACATGTATATATATCAGTGGTATAGGACGCTGTTATATATGTACTCCTATATAATATATATCATCATAATGATCTGTGCAAGTATTCTTATTCATTACTTGATGTTTTCCCGATGTGAGGGCCGATCTTTGGCCGATATGAGGGCCGATATGAGGGCCGACATGGAATCCGATCTGAGAAATTTGGGATTTAGATTGTCTTGATAGACACCGGTCCTGCCACGATGAGGATTCCGTGAGGATGACATGTTTTATTTCATACTCCGCATTTATTTGATATGAATTGCTTCATGTATTAGTAGTACCTGATAGAGTACCTTTCATGACTGTTACATATACATATTGCTATTTATTGCTATCAGCTTGCATGTGATAGATTAGCGCAGTACGTGCATACTTGAGATTACCTGCATATGTTATTTACTATTCACGAGTTGGTAACTCACCCCCGTTGTGCCACAGTGTTTGCAGGTGTCCCTCAGAACAGTCACGGCAGGGCTTCTTCTTCCTATCATATCATCTTTTGCAGTGGATACCGCTACGGCTGACTGTGTGCAGTTTTGCTAGGTGGGTTTTGCGGTTATCCGATGATGCTCAATTGTATTATTCGTTGTATCCAGTACTCTCCATCTGCTACTTCATGTATTGACTTAGAGACGAGTTGTGAGGACGATATTGTATATTTTTTTTGTGACTCTGGAGGTCTTTTATGCAGTTTTATTTATATCGTCTTTTTCTTCGCTACGGCGTAATATATCTGTTGTGGTGGTTGTTTTCTTCCTATCGGCGTGGATTTGCTCCCGTTTTGGGATGCATTACTTATATCTTTTGTTGTACCCTTTTTGGGGGCTTGTTTTACAAAGGAGGTAGTGCCAAATTTTGAAGGAAGTAAATTTGGACTTTAAAGAATTTTGATTAAGATTTCAAAAGTTTTAACAATGTTATTATCATTAACTACTTTTGATGGTTTAGATTGCTGGGATTTTGGCTTACTTGAATTACGTTACGCCTGGAAACGTTACGTAGTTTAAGGGCTGTCATGTACCAAATTTTGGGTCGTGACACGTTAAGTGGTGTTCTAAACACAGTTAAATTCTCCTAATGAGCATGAAGTCCTTAAAGGCTTAAAGTCTAGTTTCTTTTAAAATTTCTGTGGGTAAACGTTATGCTCAATTTCGTGATTTGTGGGCTACGGAAAAGTTGATAAAATCCTTTACCGTATGTTGTGGGGTTCGCTTTCCCTTAAGTCCGTATTAATGGATGCAATGCGCAGATCAATGAAAAGGATGTTAAAAACCAAAAAAAATTCGATTTTTATGGTTAAGCACGGCACAACAAGTACGGGTTAGTCAATTTTAGCATTTGATAGCGAACTTGAAAAGAATCCTGCAAAGATAGTATATTGGATCCGTCGGATTTGAGAAGAAGGTGTTAGGAAAATACGTACCGATAAGTTTTCGGGTTAAGAAACCCTCATTGAATTAAATCCGGCTAGCTTAAAAAGTTCGCTTGCGTGGGTCAAACTACCCGGATCTTTGGCACTGTATTTCACAATTACCTTAGCTTTGTATGTACTCTTTGCTCCACAAGATCGCGGTTTGCAAATCCGTCAAAATCTACAAATGTCGGAAAAACGGATTATTAGTGCGAAAAAGCAATAAGAATGCCCAAACTCCTACACATATATAATTAAAAAAAATCAAACAAAAAAATTGGGATGATAACAGAACACTGGACCACAGAACAAAATTTTGGAGCAAACGGGGGCGAAAAATCCGGCGGCGCCGGACTTCAGAGGGTTCTTATCGGTTTTTTATATGACTTGGGGCTCCAATTTTTTACAGATATCTCAGTGTTCTATCAGTGTCTCAATGGTATTGTTTAACTTATTTAATTAGACCCAGAGTGCTTGCAGGTAAAATATCCAGAGAACAAAAAAGTTAGAATTGTTAATTTTTGTTTTGGTTTTCAAATTTTTTTGAAATTTTTAGTTTGTTTTTAGAATGGTGGTAGATGATATAAATAAGATTAACCCGAAATAATAAGAGTAAAAACGTTACCGTCTCCCCGGCAATGGTGCCATTTGATTGCACGCTTTTTGCGTGTCGTATTTTTAAAGTTCAAAAGTTAACCGCAATCAGGACGACGTCGCTTGGTAGCTAGCCGCGATGAGTACGAGTCGTCCGCTGGGAGACGTTACGTTTCACGTCTTGTTATCACGAGTTAATGCGCATGGTGGAATGTTCGTTTCTAACCTATGTGTATATATGCAAAGTATAAGTTTGTTAGGAATAGATAGCTTAGTGTAAGTTAGGCATTTCCGTACTCATTCCTTTGTGCCGAACTTGACGATTGAAGCTAGAGCAATCGGCAACAATGCAATCGGCAACAATCTGGATTAGGGTGCTTAAGCACGGTATTTATGAAATCCGGCTTATTGACCCTTGTCCGTTTGTTCTTGTCTCTTGATTTTCGCCTCCGGTCATGGTTAGGGGTCACCGTTACCTTGGTAGGGTAGGGTGCCTAACGGAGCGCTTGCGTAAGATTTGGGCGGAGTTCAATGGAAAATATCGGGCAAAGGAAATGAGAAACGAAAACCCTAACTTACAATTCCATTCTTTTTCCTAACAACACCATTATTTACAAATATCAAAACAAAGAAAGAGCAAAAGAAATGATACAAAGAATAGAATAAATAGCATTGCAAGAAAGTAATGGCAAGGTAATAAAATGCAAGTAAGTAAATGACAAGAATTAAATTGCAAGTAAGGAGCAAGAGAATTACTAAGAACCCAAAGTGTAAAATGAAAGCTTTCTTAATTTTCAAGTGATACAAATCTTGAGTTCAATAACCAAAACTTAAACTTGCAAGCTCAATGAAGAGGTTGCAAGATCAAGAGAAGGCAATGAGCTCAAGGGAAATTAGTTATGTACAAGAACAAAAAGAAAACAAAAGAGTATGAAGTGTAAAGAAAATGAGACTATGTGAGACCCCCTCCCTTGCTCACTGATCTGGCTTTTATAGGCACTAAAAACGATTAAACAAGTAATAAAAATAAGGTGATGTGACAACAAGGGATGGGCTGAAGAAAATTGGAGCATTCTGGCCACAGGAAAACCGGCGGGGTCGGTTTTTGGAGGCATGTCACCGGTTTTTGTCCGAGCAACTTGGCTCGTATTGGTGTGGTAGTCTTGTGTTATCTTCACAATTCCACTGGTATTTCTTGATTTCTTTATAGAAGCCAGGGTTGTACTCAGCAGATTGGAGTGAAACTTGATGCTTTTTAAATCACATTAAAACTTTTAGCATTTATCACACATCACTTCTCATGTGCCCACTTGTGCCATGGGCAGCCCCACCATGTTCCATGTGCCAAAGAGCATATGCACACTTGTATGTGTTGGACCAAAATGTGTGTATACTAGTTAATTTGCAAAAACTCTTTGGATATCGATAGGTTTGCAGTTCCGGTTGCAGTGTCGGCTCATAAATGTTATATCCATGATTTTGAGTGTGTTTCCAGTATTTTGTCACGGATACCTGTAATCTGTAATTACTGAGCAGACACTAGTTAATAGTACCGATTAATAACAAAATAGATAATGAATGAGTGGTATTAAAATGCAGTTTCCTGTGATAAACACACCCACAACCATGTATCCAATCAAGTCATAACTACATGTCACGTTGTAGTGCGCCCAAAGGACTTCTCGACTTAGGTCACGGCTATATGTCACGTATAACGCGTCTAAGTGAGGGGGTTGTGTTTGTTTGGTCTAGGTTCGTTTCAAGGTGTTTGGCGAAGAGAAGCACAAGGGATTTTTCCGTCCCTAATACTAACTACCTTAGCCCCTAACAAGTGTGTAATTATTCATACATTTAAAAGGAAAAGAAAACAAGAAAAGAAAGAAAGGAAAAAATACGGTTTTACAAATGGTAACAAGCTAACTACTTGGGACCTCACTTAAGCAAGGAACTTCGTCGAGTATCATGGCTTGAAAATATGGTTAAGAAGAAAAGAAAAAAGCAAGAAATAGCAACAACTACTTAACAACAATAAGAAGAAGTTAGACTACGAATTAAAATTACAAGACAAGAAAATGAAATTACAATACAAGAAAACTAAAGATACAAGATAATAAAAATAACCCTCATCTTCATTTACCTTCCAATCAAGAGCTCTCACTACACTTTAATGGAGAATAGATGATGAAGAAGAAGAAATACAAACTAATCTAAACTAATTCCTAAATCAAAAGAAGCATGCCTACAATACCTCAAAACTGGAGTATTTATAGGCAGAGAGCTGAAACCCTAGGGCCAAATTCAGAGCCCGAATGAAGTTACAAAAATAACCCCAAACTCCTATCTGACGCCGAGTTGACTCGGCTGCAGAACCGCCGCATAAGTAGCCAATTGGCCACGGTTCCGCGGCGTTATGGAGGAATTGGGATGTCGTTTTTCTAGGGTTATTTCATGTTGCATTTTTCTTTAGTTCTATAGGTCCAAAATGACAAAATGGTTCCAATAATTCTTCAGATATTCAACAGTCCAAATTAGCTTCACTTTTAATTCATTTGACCTTTATCTCCCTTGAGCTCCGCACACCCATTGAATATTGTGCTCCCCCCTTATGTTCTCTGCTCGTCCGAGACACGAATGACCATTGTTTTTCATCTTGTCTCTTGAACTGGTAAGCGGCACTGGACGGATGCGGATGACTGTAACCTGGCTTTTATCTATCTGTGGCAGAAGTTCTAGATTTTGGCGTAACTGTGGAGATTTTGTATGATTTATGTCATTTTGGACTAGAAACCTGTAACCTGTAAATATGTAGAAAACACGGATCAAAAGCACCTGCCTATAAACAAACGAGCAGAAGAATGGGCGGTA
This sequence comes from Agapanthus africanus, assembly GCA_030015575.1. Classification (NCBI taxonomy): domain Eukaryota; kingdom Viridiplantae; phylum Streptophyta; class Magnoliopsida; order Asparagales; family Amaryllidaceae; genus Agapanthus; species Agapanthus africanus. The sequence goes on along the minus strand of JASDDO010000031.1, from coordinate 401,854,487 downwards.
TTAAATGCAATATTCTGGTACGAACAAATACCCCCAAACATAACTTTTGCTCATCCCGAGCAAAACCAATTATTTCACAAAATGACCTAACCTCACTTTCGCAGGGAACGCGATTGAACAGAGCTCGTGAAACAAGCCGTTAAACCTCTAGGTGTCCCTAGTAGGAGGAGTGCTATCTCTTGAGGGTTTTCAGCGGATATTACTCAAAAAATCTCGTCAAGCTAGTTTCATAAGTTAACGTGGATTCTACTCCTGCAGTTTAGTATCTAAGTTAGAAATTCTATCATCCTAAGTCACAAATATTCAACACTTATTTTTCATACCTCATATTTATTCAACCCAAAATCCGATACGTTTTGACAGTTTAGAAAGATCTCGGTATCTCTTGAGTTTTCCTTCTAAAGCGCGGTCTCCAATCAGGATTTTTTCTCAACTTTACGGAAAACATAAGTCTTATTCTTTATTCCTATCTTTCCTCCAAACATTAATCCTATACCCCTACGTGTGTGTAAAATTTCACCCCTACACTTAAGAATTCAATTCAAGCTATAGTACCCTTACCCTAATACCCAATACTACTTCTTTTCATTAATGATAGACAGATTTGCTCACACATCTTTCATGCAACTATTAATTCTTCTTGAGGCACTTACCGGTCGATTACTGAATGTGTGAGCTTAAATCATAAATAGCAGTTTCCAGGTCTTGTATTTTATTCTTTTTTTCATTTTTTTCATTTTTCATTTTCAAGACTGGATATATTTTTCAATGTTGCGCTTTTGGTGGTTAGATTTAAATACCGTTTTTTCTTTCATACTAGACTTCCAGGCAAGAGTATTTCTAGGTATTCTCCACTATCCTAAGTTTCAAGGTTCGTGTAAGTGTGTTTTGTAGGGTATATATTTTATGAATTTTAACTCAAGAATAGGAACTATTTTTCAGACTTATCTTTCAATAAAGATTTCAATACTTTCCCTTCATCTCCACTTAACTCAAGAACTGAACTGAAGATTACCTACTTCTAAAAAAACCTACAAAGACGTATAATTACCAAGGTTAAACAGAAGAAGAGCTATTTTTTGGGTTTTCAACTTCTAATCCTAGGATTTAGTTATTTCTAACGTATCAACTAAACTTTCGGAATAAAAATCTATGTTACCCTATTAGCTAACTTGACGAAAAACTTTTTATATTTTTGGATTTTTTTTTTGTGGGTTTTTAATAAGTATGCAAATGAAAAATATACACATGAATGCGAAGGTAGAAAACTTACCGAGCACACCCCCAAACTTAAACTTGACAGTGCCCTCACTGTCATGCTACACCAAGATGGCCAAAATTGTCGGCGCTCCCCTGTTTTTTTATATTTTTTTACAAAAGAAAAAGCAAAACAAAAATATATATACACAAAAAGGTCCCCCCAAACTTAAGTGAAATTGTGTTGCCACTGTTTAAGCAATAAAGTTCAGAGTTAGGGGGGAGAGAACAATATCAATCTATACAAGGCCTTATACAGGCCAAACGTTAGCACCGACCATCCAAAATTTTTATCGCGATAATGTGCAGGTTGGTGAAAGAATGCACAGAGAAATGAGATGAAGAATACACGAGACCGTGTGGGGATGGTAGCGGCGTACGGTCTCGGTAGAGAAGACGGAAGGCGGAGGGGAAAAAGAAATGGAATATGAACTTGAGGGTGGAAATAGAGTAAATAAATTAGTACAATGTGTAATAACCGATGTGTAAAAAGCGATTGTACTAAGCTATTAATCCGTTGAGAAATAGGGTCAAACCTCTCAAGATTCGTGAGAAAACATGGGTGGACTGAACTAGGTGAACCAAACATAAGAATTGAAGGTGATACGGTGGCTTGCGAAATTGAAACGATGGAAAGGATGGAGGGAAGTGATTGAGGAATGATATTGGTTAAACGTTCAGGAGGGTGTGCACAGTCAATGAAAGGGATAAGATGAATTGGAAAATCCGACTCATCTAATAAAACTGTTTCATTCTCAATACTATCCTCAAAATTCTCCTCAAAATTTAGCTCATCCATGCATTCATCATTAATTTCCAGATGCATATGGGGTTCGGGAAAAACAGTTAATGACTCGGGATGATGTCCACATGGAAGTGAAAGGACATGATGAATTGGTTAGAAAAACTCATCCAAAACTGCGGGTTCATCATCCAAAATATTCACAGCGTCGATATCCTCAATCAAGTGAAAATCAAATTTCTCAGACACCTCATCAAAAGCATGGATTTCAATCAATTTTGGTTCTAGAGTGGAGGTGCAGAGATCAAAAGGATTGTAATTGGTTTCACTTGAAATGGACCCTTCATGATCGGGTAAATCAAACACTACAAAGTCGCACAACTCATCAAACGTTCTATTTTCAATTGGTGAATCATTTGGGACACTCGACAAACTTTCGAAACCGAAGTTGTGGAATTCAATTTGCAACGGGTATGTTTGGTTTTGAAAGGTGTACTGTTCACTCTCACTACGCAAATTCGCAAACTGTCCAATCGCCTCATCATACAGTGGAAAAGTTGGAGCTAGTTGAAAACTAGCTACCGGATCATTAGCTTGTATGACGGCAGCCATGGATGCATTCAAATCCACCATCTGTTGGCACGACGCTACCCAAAATTCTTCCAAAGTTCGCTCAAAACTAGACATGGGTTGTGAAGGGGTTTCTGTAAAAAATTCAAACTCGTTTGGATACATGAAACTTCCAAAAGTCTGTTCAGAAGCAATGTCTAGGGAAGGTGTAAAAGTCGGGTAGGATTGATAGGAATCGAATGGATGTGAAAAATGGATAGGATTAGGATCAACATTCTGATATCAAGATGATAGGAATTGTTCTCCTACGGAATTTGGAGTTGCGAAAGGAGTGAAAGATCGGCTACGAGATTATTCAATTCGGTCAGCGATGGACATGGGTTTCGGAGTCGCAACATGACTCTCAAAAGGGGTATCAACGTAAGAAGATGGGGGAGGTTGAAATGGTTGATACGAAGTGTATTGTGGAATCCAATTGTTTGTCCTTGACGTGTCTATCCGATCTCTCAATGAAATTTTGGGCATGGATGGATCGTTCGAAGTTCGGCCAAAGCAAGAACCATATGAAGAAATGTCTGGTTGTGGGTACCAAAGTTCAACAAGAGTTGGTCATTTTGGGGTACCCATGTTATGAAAAGCGTGGAGGGTAGGGAGGGTGGAATTTTTATAATTTTTTTTGAATTTTTTTTGTTTTTTTTGTGCAGTTTTCGAAATTGTTGGTTGGTTTATGAAAAATACGGAATTATAGGACTAAACTTTACACAAGCACAAATACAAACACAATATGCACAAACAACACCTAGAGCTAGAGTCTTCAAAGTCCAACTAGACCGCTCCAAGACTTCCAAGCGACAAGTTGTAAGATAACTCTCGAATCGCCTCTTCACTGCCAATTGTGGCCAGGTAAGCACAAGTTATGTAAAGAGGGTTCCGCTCAAGAATCACCGTGAGACGGGCCTTTTAAAATTTCCTCCTCACTTTTCTAGCCTAGGCACCACAAAATCAAGTTTAGATAAACGACCGATTCCCCGCAACCTTCACTTGTCCTAAATGAGTGTGACATGTCCTTATAGGTTTGGTCTAGATATTTTTTAATTTAGCTCAAGGGTAATGCATATTCTATTTATGATTTATGGGGTCTTAGGAAGGGTGATGAAATCCCCATCCAATCTTAATTGGTGTTATAACCCTTTAATGTCCGTATTATTATATGCAAAGCGGTAAACAAACAAAACCTAAAATAACAAAAAATTTATTTGGCGGCGGCGCAATCTGTGCAAAGAAACCTGCATGAAATACAGTTCAGTGGTGTTCAGAGAGGGGACTAGAGTAAAGAGAAGGGGAGTAAAAAAATTGGGGACAGGATCTATAATAGGACTGCGGAACCACCGCGAAACTCTCCCTTTGACCACGGTTCCGCGGTCAAATTGTTGATTTGGCGTTTGAACCTTTGGTCACTGCACTTCCCTTGATCCGTACACCCTAATAAAAACCTCTATTGCTTGATTCAATTACTGTAATTTCTCCAGATCGCCTGCACACTTGCACACAAAAAAAATTCAAAAATAACAAAAAGGTTTTTTTAATATTTATTTATTTATATATATTATATATATATATATACACACACAAAAAGAATATTAATCCGAATAACAAGAAAGAAAATATGTTACTGTCTCCCCGGCAACGACGCCATTTGATTGGTAGCGAAATGCGATACGTTTTATGATATGCTTTTTTCTTTGTTATCTACTTACCGCAATCAAGACGGTGTCAGTTTGCAGCTATCCGGTTGAGCATGGGTCGTTCCATAGGGAGATGATAGTTTTTCCGTTCGTGTTTTAGACGAGTTAATGAAAGAGTGTATATGTGTTTAATTATATCCTATGTGTTTGTATGTATGTTCAAGTAAGCTTGTTAGGGTTAAGATTGGTTAGTAGAGTTAGAATTAGTCTTGTGCTTTTATTTTGCCATTCTTAAAATGATGTTGGATAATCGAACGTAGCGGGGATTAGGAGGACATAGGAATGAGATTTGCGAGTTTAAGCAAGCTTTCCAACGCTAAATCCATTCCTAGTGCCCCATGTCCTTCCGCTACGTGCGCTTATTTCCAACCCTAGGCCAAACACCAACAACCATATATCTAGTTAAGTCACAACTATATGTCACATTGTAATGCGCCCAAAGGACTTCTCGATTTAGGTCGCGGCTATATGTCACGTATAGCGCTCCTAAGTGAGGGGGTTGTGTTTGTTTGGTCTAGGTTCGTTTCAAGGTGTTTGGCGAAGAGAAGCATAAGGGATTTTTCCGTCCCTCATACTAACCTTCCTTAGCCCCTAACAAGTGTGGAATTATTCACACATTTAAAAGGAAAAAAAAACAAGAAAACAAGAAAAGAAAGAAAGGAAAAAATACGGTTTTACAATTGGTAACAAGTTAACTACTTGTGTCCTCACCTAAGCAATGAACTCTGTCAAGTATCATGGCTTGAAAATACGCTTAAGAAGAAAAGAAAAAATGGCAAGAAATAACAACAACTACTTAACAATAATAATTAAAAGTTAGACTAGGAATTAAAATTACAAGACAAGAAAATGAAATTACAATACAAGAAAACTAAAGATACAAGATAATAATAATAACCCTCAACTTCATTTACCTTCCACTCAAGAGGTCTAACTACACTTTAATGGAGAATATATGAAGAAGAAGAAGAAACACAAACTAATCTACACTATTTCCTAACTCAAAAGAAGCATGCCTACAATGGCTCAAAACTGGAGTATTTATAGGCAGAGAGCTGAAACCCTAGGGCCAAATTCTGAGCCCAAATGAAGTTACAAAAATAACCCCAAACTCCTATCTGACGCCGAGTTGACTCGGCCGTGGAACCGCCGCATAAGTGGACAATTGGTCGCGGTTCTGCGGCGTTATGAAGGAATTGGGATGTCGTTTTTCGAGGGCTATCTCGTGTTGCATTCTTCTTTAGCTCTACAGGTCCAAAATGACAAAATGGTTCCAATATTTCTTCAGATTTTCAACAGTCCAAATTGGCTTCACTTTAGTTTCATTTTGTTAGTTATATGTATGCCCTAGAGGCCATTACTGTACATAGGATGTATATTTGGATGTTGGGACATATATAGGTAGGACTTTCTTGCTCGACATGATAGTACGCTATCTGGTTGCTCTTTATCTTAACATGTATACTTTCTGTCTCTCTGATTACATGTTGATAAAGCCCTTAGGATGTGTACTCGACTTCCAGGACTGTGATGAAGATCATACTAGTGGGGCCTGGGTAGTCAATGAGTACATCCTTCATTATTCCTAGTCGTGGGAATATCGAGACGGGGCATCGATATTCCAGAGTAGACTAGCGTATATCTTCTCGACCCATGTGATGGGCGATGGATGATCCCATATCCATTGGTGTTTGACATCAGAGATGGTATGCGGGTGCTCAGTGGAGACTGGGTACACTGAACGGACTCGCCGAGAACTCCCAGATGGTATTATACCTTACGTCAGACGGCAGTTCTCTGGTGACACTGGTACAGCTTAGTCTGTTAACCCGAGATCGTCATAGAGTCTTGTGTGTTTCGCACTGTGCTTTGATTTCCACCCTACCACGGCTCTACTGAGTCGTGCAAACAGGTGGTTTTTGGGTACAGTCCCGATTCACATGGAGGCAATGAGCGATAGGAGGGGATTCGTCTCTCCCGGTATTGGGGGTTGATGTTGTGCTATGCTCGACTGGCCATAACAGGAAATCCCTGGCCAGGGTTGCAGTGATATACTGGTAAGAGTTATCAGTAGTTTCACGAATGTTATGGACCTCACGTCGGCATGACTTATCAAGCTACTGGGGTCTGACGTTTACCACCCCTAGGCGGGATATGCGACATATCAGACGAACAGACCGGACTATACGGTAAGTGTTACTGGTTGGATTCACAGGAGTGTGAGCGGGCTTGCTCGTCGATCTTCTGATCGCTCAATACCTGGGTGGCTGTTACGTTTAGCAGACCGCTTGCGGCTTGTGGATGTTTGATATGATCATCATCTGCTACCGGCGTATTGACGAGTCTTTAGAGTTCTACACAGAGGTTTCCTGGCTCAAGCGAAACGAAATAGGAGCGCATATGAGATATGTGCGGGACCGAGAATAATGCGTGTATGTGATACCGTATTCCATTCTTGCGATTAATGTATCGATTAGTTATATGCGATATAACCTAGTTATCGAATCAAGGATTGATTCGATAAGCCGATACATTGGATATTAGTCGGTTATATGCGATATGACCGGATCATTGAATCAAGTGTTGATTTAATGATTTAATGTATAATTATATATTTGATATATTACTTTGCATTAACTAGTATTGGTTCATTTTAAATGGATTTTCTCACTTGATATGCACATTGTATATGTGATATATTTTTATGTGCACTTGTTTGTATCATGTTTGATGATATATGCTCACTTGGGTTTGTGTAAAGAATTAAACCATGTTTAGTGAATGGTTAGGGTTTCTTTTTTCTTATTTATTTATCTATTTATTTTTGTTAAAAGATAAGGAAAACAAAATGGTTTCTTTTGGAACTTTCTTGATGCTTCAAGCATCTTTGACCTAATGACCATTTTGTCTTCATCTCCTAAACCTAACCATTCTACTAACCTTAGATCATTCTCTACACTTAACCAAGGTTGCAATATGATAAGAATGAAAGGGATTTTATTTTTTAACCTAATCCATTTTATTCTATCATATATTATCTTCTTCTTCTTCTTCTTCTTCAAGAAGAAAAAGCTTGATAGCTTTAATGGCAACTTGAGCAAATGAGTGAGAAATCCAATTCTAAAGTGAACCCACCTCCTATTTCTTCATCCTCTACCTCTTGCCAAGTAGTATAGGATGTTTCCTTCACAAGTTTTCATGGCTTGGTGAAGTTGGAGCTTGATCTTGTGATGCCTCGACGTAGATCATCTTCGGCATCGAAGCCGACGACCAAGTCCGCCCATTCTCCGATGAAGCCGATGCTAGAGTCCGGGATCCGATATGGACAGCGAGGGGACTTCATCACGGAGCCTAGGAGGTGGAGAACCGGATCTACAAAGGTTGTAGCCTCTTTCTTTTTAAGTTAAAGTTGTTTACTTGCTTCGCATCACCTATACATCTAGTTAACGATCCGTATTAGGGTTTCTCGGCACCTCTAAAATTTTAATTGGCCTTGTTTGATCACTTGTGAGACTTCTTTAGTGTGCCTAGGAACCCTACACATTTGACCTTTATCTCCCTCGAGCTCCGCGCACCTATTGAGTCTTGTGCTGCCCCTCTCGTGCTCTGTACTTTTCCGAGACACGAATGACCACTGTTTTTCATCTTGTCTCTTAAACTGGTAAGCGGCACTGGACGGATGCGGATGATCGAAACCCGGCTTTTATCTGTCTGTGGCAGATATTCTGGATTTTGGCATAGCTGTGGAGATTTTTTATGATTTGCGTCATTTTGGACTAGGAACTTGTAAACTGTAAATATGTAGCAAACACGGATCAAAAGCACCTGCCTATAAACAAACGAGCAGAAGAATGGGTGGTATTAAATGCAATATTCTGGTATGAACAAATACCCCCAAACATAACTTTTGCTCGTCTCGAGCAAAACCAATTATTTCACAAAAAGAACTAACCTCACTTTCACAGGGAACGCGATTGCACTGAGCTCGTGCAACAAGCCGTTAAACCTCTAGGTGTCCCTAGTAGGAGGAGTGCTGTCTCTTAAGGGTTTTCAGCGGATACTACCCACAAAATCCCGTCAAGCTAGTTTCATAAGTTAACGTTGATTCTACTCATACAGTTTAGTATCTAAGTTAGAAATTCTATTATCCTAAGTCAGAAATATTCAACCCTTATTTTTCACACCTCTTATTTATTCAACCCAAAATCCTATACGTTTTGACAGTTTAGAAAGATCTCAGTATCTCTTGAGTTTTCCTTCTAAAGAGCGGTCTCCAATCAGGAATTTTTATCAACTTTACGGAAAACATAAGTCTGATTCTTTATTCCTATCTTTCCTCCAAACATTAATCGTATACCCCTACGTATGTGTAAAATTTCACCCATACACTTAAGAATTCAATTCAGGCTATAGTACCCTTTCCCTAATACCTAATACTAATTCTTTTTATTAATGATGGACAGATTTGCTCACACATCTTTCATGCGACTATTAATGCTTCTTGAGGCACTAACCGGTCGATTACTGAATGTGTGAGCTTAAAATGTAAATAGCAGTTTCCAGGTCTTGTATTTTATTCTTTTTTGTCATTTTCTTTATTTTTCTTTTCCAAGATCGGATATATTTTTCAATGATGCTCTTTTGGTGGTTAGCTTTAAATACCGTTTTTTCTTTCATACTAAGATTTCAGGCAAGAGTATTTCTAGGTATGCTCTACTATCTCAAGTTTCATGGTGCATGTAAGTGCGTTTTGTAAGGTATATACTTTCTGAATTTGGACTCAAGAATATGAACTATTTTTCAGACTTATCCTTCAATAAAGCTTTCAATACATTCCCTGCATCTCGACTTAACTCAAGAACTGAACCGAAGATTACCTACTTCTAAAAAAACTGCAAGCACGTATAATTACCAAGGTTAAACAGAAGGAGGGTTATTTTTAGGGTTTTCAACTTCTAAGCCTAAAATTTAGTTATTTCTAACGTGTCAACTAAACTTTCGGAATAAGAATCTAAGTTACCCTATTAGCTAACTTGACGACAAAGTTTTTACATTTTTGATTTTTTTTCGATTTTTGTGGGTTTTTAATAAGTATGCAAATGCAAAATATACACATGAATGCGAAGGTAGAAAGCTTACCGAGCATACCCCCAAATTTAAACTTGACAGTGCCCTCACTGTCATGCTACACCAAGATGGTCAAAATTGTCGGCGCTCCCCTGTTTTTTTATGTGTTTTTACAAAAGAAAAATCAAACCAAAAATATATATACACAAAAAGGTCCCCCCCCAAACTTAAGTGAAATAGTGTTGCCACGGTTTATGCATTAAAGTTCAGAGTTACGGGGGATAGAACAATATCAATCTATATAAGGCCTTAAACAGGCCAAAAGTTAGCACCAACCATTCAAAAAATTTATCGCGATAATGTGCAGGTTGCTGAAAGAATGCGTAGAGAAACGAGATGAAGAATACACGAGACCGTGTGGGGATGGTAGCGGCGTACAGTCTCGGTAGAGAAGACGGAAGGCGGAGGGGAAAAAGAAATAGAATACGAACTTGAGGGTGGAAATAGAGTGAATAAATTAGTACAATGTGTAATGACCGATGTGTAAAAAGAGATTGTACTAATCTATCAATCCATTGAGAAATGGGGTCAAACCTCTTAAGATTCGTGAGAAAACATGGGTAGACCTAGGTGAACCAGACATAAGAATTAAAGGTGATACGGTAGCTTGCGAAATCGAAACGATGGAAATGATAGAGAGAAGTGATTGAGGAATGGTATTAGTTAAACGTTCAGGAGGGTGTGCACAGTCAATGAAAGGGATAGGATGAATTGGAAAATCCGACTCAACTAATAAAACTGTTTCATCCTCAATACTATCCTCAAAATTCTCCTCAAAATTTAGCTCATCCAAGCATTCATCATCAATTTCCAGACGCATATGGGGTTTGGGAAGAACAGTTAATGAATCGGGATGATGTCCACACAGAAGTGAAAGGACATGATGAATTGGTGAGAAAAACTCATCGAAAATAGCTGGTACATCATCCAAAATATTCCCAGCATCGATATCCTCAATCAAGTGAAAATCAAATTTCTCAGACACCTCATCAAAAGCATGGATTTCAATCAATTGGGGTTCTAGAGTAGAGGTGCAGAGATCAAAAGGATTGGAATTGGTTTCACTTGAAATGGATCCTTCACGATCGGGTAAATCAAACACTATAAAGTCGCACAACTCATCAAACGTTCTATCTTCAATTGGTGAATCATTTAGGACACTCGATAAACTTTCGAAACCGGAGTTGTGGAATTCTATTTGCAACGGGTAGGTTTGGTTTAGAAGGGTGTACTGTTCACTCTCACCATGCAAATTCGCAAACTATCCAATCGCCTCATCATACATTGGAAAAGTCGGAGCTAGTTGAAAACTAGCTATCGGGTCGTTAGGTTGTATGAGGGCGGCCATGGACACATTCAAATCCACCATCTGTTGGCACGACGCTACCCGAAATTCTTCCAAAGTTCGCTCAAGACTAGACACGGGTTATGAAGGGGTTTCTGTAAAAGATTCAAACTCGTTTGGATACATAAAACTTCCAAAAGGCTGTTCAGAAGCAATGTCTAAGGAAGGTGTAAAAGTCGGGTAGGATTGGTAAGAATTGAATGAATATGAAAAATGTTAGTTATGTGTATGCCCTAGAGGCCATTACTATACATAGGATGTATATTGTAGTGGATGCTTGGACACATATAGGGAGGACTTTCTTGCTCGACATGATAGTATGCTATCTGGTTGCTCTTTACCTTAACGTGTATACAGATTGTCTCTCTATTACATGTTGGTAAAGCCCCAAGGATGTGAACTTGACTACCTGGACTATGATGCGGATCTTACTAGTGGGGACATGGTAGTCCATAAGTACATCCTTCAAAGTCCCTAGTCGTGGGTATATCGAGACGGGGCATCGATATACCAGAGTAGACTAGCGTATACCTTCTCGACCCATACAGATGGGCGATGGATGATCCCATATCCATTGGTGTTTGAGATCAGAGATGATATACGGGTGCTCAGTAGAGACTGGGTACACTGGACGGACTCGCCGAGAACTCCCAGATGGTATTATAACTTACGTCAGATGGCAGTTCTTTGGTGACACTGGTACAGAGTAGTCTGTTGACCCGAGATCGTCATAGAGTCTTGTGTGGTTCCCACTATGCTTTGATTTCCACCTTACCACGTCCAAGAGGGCGTGCAAAACGGTGGTTTTTGGGTACAGTCCCGAATCACATGGAGGCAATGAGCGATAGGAGGGGATTCGTCTCTCCTGGTATAGGGAGTTGATGTTGCGCTGTGTTCGATTGGCTATAACCGGAAATCCCTGGCCAGGGTTGCTGAGATTTACTGGTAAGTGTTACCAGTAGTTTCTCGAATTGTTATAGACCTCATATCGACACGACTTATCGGGCTATTGGGGTCTGACGTTTACCACACCTAAGCGAGATATGCGACATATCAGACGATCAGACCGGACTGTACGGTAAGTGTTACTGGTTGGATTCACAGGAGTGTGAGCGGGCTTGCTCGTCGATCTTCTGATCGCTCAATACCCGGGTGGCCGTTACGTTTAGCAGACCGCTTGCGGCTTGTGGGTGTTTGATATGATCATCACCTGCTGCCGGCGTATTGACGAGTCTTTAGAGTCCTACACAGAGGTTTCCTGGCTCAAGCGAAACGAAATAGGAGCGCATATGAGATATGCGCGGGACCGAGAATAATGCGTGTATGTGATACCGTATTCTATTCTCGCGATGAATGTATCGAATGGTTGTATGCGATATAACCTAGTTATCGAATCAAGGATTGATTCGATAAATCGATACATTGGATATTAGTCGGTCATATACGATATGACCGGATCGTTAAATCAAGTGTTGATTTAATGATTTAATGCATAATTATATATTTGATATATTACTTTGCATTAACTAGTATTGGTTCACTTTAAATGGATTTTCTCACTTGTAGTACACAAGTTGTATATGTGATATACTTTTGTGCACTTGATTGTATCATGATTGATGATACATGCTTACTTGATTTTGTGTAAAGACTTATACCATGGTTATCATAATGGTTAGGGTTTTGAATTATTCATTTATTTGTTTATCCATTTATTTTTTGGACAAATAAAGAGAGAAGAAAACAAAATGGTTGCTTGAATATCATGATGCTTGTTGAAGTTTCAAGAAGGTTTGACCATTTTGTCTTCATCTACTAAACCTAACCATTCACTAACCCTAGTAGATTCTCTACACTTAATCATAGTTAGGATATGATAAGTATTCAATTATTTTATTATTTTATCATAACACTTATCATATTCTTGCTTCTTCTTCTTCTTCTTCACATGAAGAAAGCTTTCTACCAACAATGGTGAAATGTGAAAAAGAGTGAGAATTCCAATTCTAAAGTGAACCCACTTCCTATTTCTTCATCCTCCACCTCTTGCCAAGAAGAATAGGGTGTTTTCTTCACAAGTTTCATGACTTGGTGAAGTGGGAGCTTGATCTTGTGATGCCTCGACGTAGATCATCTTCGGCATCGAAGTCGACGACCTAGCCCGCCCATTTTTCCGATGAAGCCGACGCTAGAGCCCGGGATTCGATTTGGACAGCGAGGAGACTTCATTGCGGAGCTATGGAGGTGGAGGACCGGATCTACAAAGGTTGTATTTCCATTCTTTTAGTTAAGTTGTTAACTAGTTGCATATTTCGCCTAAATTTCTAGTTAACGATCCGTATTAGGGTTTCTCGGCACTTGTAAAATTATAAATTGGCATGGTTGATGCCTTGTGAGACCTCTAGTGTGTGCCTAGGAACCCTACAGTGGTATCAGAGCCTAGCTAGAGCCTTAGGCGATGCGTAGACGGAATTTCAAATCCGAACAAACCCCGAAACCCTAATCCGACCCGCTCTCTGGACTTTTTTAAAAAACTGGGTTTTTTCCAGATCAAAAATGCTTAAAAAATTCAGCAGGGAATTCTAAGAATTACGGTGCAAATTTTTCCCAGAGATGACTCCATAGTGCGGCGGAACCGCGGCCATATGATGACATCATCATTCCCTGTTTGCACAGTAACTCCTATTTTATTATGCTGGATTTTATGGGAATTTTTAATATTTATTCAAGAGTTGAATTTTCTGGGGTTGTTTTGGGGATTCGGTGTTTCGATCGGAGTATCAGATTTTGTCTATGTGGCTTTCCGGATAATTTTTGAATATGTTAAAAAGTTCGACCGGATATAAATACCCACCTTTTCCCCTGTCAGGAAATTTCCAAGTGTTGGATATTTCCGTAGTTTAACGACGTTCTAAGTAGTGCAAGTAACGCGATGGTCCCTCTAGAAGACAACAAACCTTAACTCGATTATGTGACCGTCTTGAACTGCCTTTTGAACCTTCGGGTTTGGGGCAGTACGACGTGCCACATGTGAGGCGTTGGCTTGACCCTTCTACGGCTGGACCGTTGGTACTGAGGCACGAAATGAATGTTTTAAGACTTATTTCATGTGTTGAGCTGTATCGGAAAACTTGGGTGTTCGACTGTTCGATCGAAAAGTTTAACATTTTCTATTTTATCCGGAATGTGATACAATACTTGGAATTCACAATAAGTTATGAGATAACTGAATGAATGTAATAAACACAGCACTTTAGTCTCACTTGATTGGTTGCCACGGAATTTTGATGTGATCAAAAGTCCGTCGCAATCACGTAGCGTACGCGGATACTCGCCGGGTAAACTTAATAGACAGCCTCACTCCATAGCCCCGACCAAGTGACTGTAGGAGAACCCCGTCGCCGAAAGCATCCGTTCGGGTGCTCGCGGTAGCGGTGTTCCGCCTTGGTGCACTTCGTCGACGGTATCGGGGGTGCGGCCGTCTACTGAAGTTTGCGACGAGCATTCGATCATGATGTCGGGAATCTTGTTGAATTGCCCGACTTGGTATTGAAAAGTGTTTTCGATTTTGAGACTGAAATGCGGGGTTTATAATTGTTAGGCATGCGATGTCTAAGGAATTCATTTGATTAGGCATGCGATGTCTAAAGAGGTTGCGGATTCCAACTGTTGTAGTTTTACACTTTCTTTTCTGTGACCGTAAGTGTAATATGTAATATCGTCGGTTTCGTTGCTATATGTCAACGACAATTGGGATGCGCATATTTACTTACGTTGATGACATGTGATGTTATGTGTTGCTGGATATGTTATATTGGATCGTCGTGTTTGAATAGCCGGGGTTTTTTTATGTGAGATGAGTGTTTTTTTCATTTTCATTCATGTAGAAACTTGTATGTAATATTCTTTTATTGGGGCACTTCCAGGTTGCGGAAGATGTCACCCTTTGTATATTATTTTCTTTTCCGCACAAGGATAGACCCAAGGAGGGGAGCACAAGTAACCGGGTTCTGGAGTCCAGTGGGAGACCAACTCGAGGAGTCGAGTCCGGGTCTCCTAACTCTAGAATTGGTAAGGTTGCTTGCCGCTCTCGTAGGGGTCTAGGGGTGTGGGTTTGGCTATTCATCACGACCGTGGAATCCGTGTTTTATACTGGCTCGTATTGAAAACACGGACGTCCTAGTATATCCAATATTTCATATGATTCTTCTGCTGCGATATCTTTGATGTGATCATGTGATGTTCTGTGATAGATACTGTATATAGTGTATATGATATATTATATAGACGTTACTTATGTTTTACACCCGCGCTAGCCCTGCCCCGCTCTGTCGTTAGTTACCTAACCTAACGGTGCACGAGGGGACATCGAGGCGAATGCGGATGGCATAAGTGTACGTCGTATTTATCTGTGATGTTTAGGTACTTAAATGATGGGACTTCATTAATGTGATTAATGAAAGAAAAGAAACCTAAGATGTTGTAGAATCGAATTTCAAAAATAAAACAGGTAGCTACAGTTCTTGCTTTGCACAGCGGTATATATGATATATCCTGCACCTTATTCGATAAGGAAAGGACCGAGATCCCTTCACCGGGAGTGACTCCTTTAGCAATAACTGGCAGATGCTACACACTCGGTTTGTCTTTTGATCGCTTTTAAGAGTTCTGCTTTGCACAGTGATATATATGATATATCCCGCACCTCATTCGACGAGGAAAGGACCGACGATCCCTTCACCGGGAGTGACTTCTTTAGCAAAACTAGAAAAGCCTAAAAAACACTCCATTTTAAAATTCATTCGATCCTACAACGATATCAAGTTCATTACGCAATAGGTTTTCAGAAAAACCTGTCGTAGCCCTCCGTCATTTCAGATAAGTACTAGTTAGTATTCGTGCTGTGGTTGTTTGGCATGCGTCAAGGCGTAGTGTACGGTAGCTAACTAGTGCTTATCTGCTAGCATACGATGCGATTGGATTAGGGTATTCGTACGACGTTGTTTGGCATGCGTCAAGGGTCGTGCGGGTGGGTTTAATTCAATCAAGAAATGTACGGGTTGAACTTGACTAGCGGACTATGGGTTGTTTGGCATGCGTCAAGGTCATAGGACGCTAGGGGAAAAATTATCGGGAATTTCAAGTGTTGAAATTTGCAATGAGATTGCATACCTTCTATGAGATAGTTGGATCCCGATACCCGCTGCGAGTAATTGTTACTCCTGGGAGAGTTTTACACATTACAATTAGCCGATCAAGTAGGTGTCTAGAAAGGTGTCAACGGGGTTACGCCTCTGGGAAAACGAGGTTTACATTAATTAGGTTCGTGCGAAAGCACGGGAGACCTCCCTCAAAGTACCTACACTGGCCTAGCTGAAAGATTGGCGAACTTGTAGCGTGTAGTTAATCCCGGCTAGTCTTTCCTTTTAGGGTTTGAAGGAAGATTTGATAAAAAACAGTGGGAGCCATCCTGATTAGATAAAATAAATAACCAATCTGATCTTGCAAGAGCGCACGCTGAGTGTTTTCTTCTCTCTCTCTCCAGGTAGCGACCATATCACGCCTTAATCAAGATAATAAAACGGATATATTGACCGAACCCGCTTGTTATACTGAGCTGGGGAACGTTGGTTCTGCTCCAACTTATAATTGTTATAAGACAGAGCAGGAAATTGGGGTTTACCAGAATTCCCGTGCCGCCCAAACGAAGTAAGTGCATATGATGCATCTCCTTCGGGTGTGTTCGTTACACAGAACTGTTTCTCAATATTCTTTACGTCCTAGGTATGTGATACCAGATCAGGATCCCATATATGTAAACTGTTACATAGGGCTACAGATAGGTAAAGAACTGAGAACGGGTGATAAGTTTCATGAGGCAGAAAACGGGGCAAGAGTTGCAGCCAAGTCTGTCGGTCACTGTAACCCTGTATTACCAATACATTGATTCTGAACGAATGTTATTAGATACCGAACCTGATATACAAAATCATATCAGTCTCTTTATTAGTAAAGAATGATAAAATTTTGTATTGTTGGATAATGTTTTGAACATTTCCTATATCAAAAGTTGATCGGTTCAGGCACGTTATCTAAAAGCATTGATGTTCTAAATCAAACTACAGTTCTAAGTATACGGAACACACACAAGAGGAAGAGTTCAGATATGAACGGATCCTTCTTGAGGCATTGTAGACTAGGTCAGATCAATGTGACCCGACTAGCTAAAGTTACATTTAGATGTATATTTAAATCAGTTTGAATTTACATCTTGTGAAACTTGCCATTCATGTCACAAAGATAAGATGACCATAGCTCTGTTTATTGGAAACAGAGAAAGAGTTAGTGAACTCTTGGGATTGATACATGTTGATGTATGGAAGGTCCCCTGTCTACACATGCCAGGACTGGTTCTTTATACTTCATTACGTTCTCTGATGATCTCTTTAGATTCAGACATATGTTCCTGTTGAAACATAAGTCCGAACCTTTTGAGATATTCACAGAATATAAGTTAGAAGTAGAGAACCAAAATACGGGTATAAGTATTATGTCCTTTGATGTAACCGAGGACGAGAATACTTGTGCATGGAATTCCTGGACTATTCTAATGGAGAATGAGATTTTATCTCAGCATTACTCCTCCGAATACACCATAGCCAGATGGTATATCGGGGCGGGGCAATCACACCCTATGTGATAAGGTGTGCTCTATGATGAGTACTACTGAGTTACCTATTTCCTTTTGGGAGTTATGCACTTATGAAGTTGCATACCTATTGAATAGGGTCCCGATCAAATCAGTAGCCTACCACTTCATATGTGATATGGAAAGGGAAGAGCCCATCTCTTAAGTCAGTTAAGATTTGGGGTTGTCCGGCCAATGTCTAAAAGCAAAATCCGGACAAGCTCGAGGCAACGTCTGTTATGTACAACTGGAAATGTTCCAGCTATACAAATTGCAGCTGATGATTTGACAGAACCAAAGGATTCAGTAGATTCCAACGAACCTCAGCCTCTCCGCCGATCTAGTAGGGTTCCTCACCCACCTGAGAGATACTTTTGTTTCTCTATGACAGTGGGAGAGAGGATTGCATCATGAGATGATGACCCAACTAGTTTCGAGCTGGCCATCGGGGGTAGGAATCTGTAAGAATGGCTGGATGCTTAGTGATCTGAGATGGAATCCTTATACACCAACAAAGTATGGACTTTGGTTGCTATATCTGAAGGGTTAAATCCCCATCAGGAGCAAGTATATCTTGAGAAGATTACTTGGTGTAGATGGAAAAGTTGAGACTTTCAAAGCTAGACTTGTTAAAGGTTTTCGTCATCAACCAGGCGTGGATAATGATGAAACCTTTTCCAGTACCTATGCTTAAGTCTATCCAGATCCTACTTGTCACGGCTACATACCATGACTACGATATCTGGTGGTTGGGTGTCATGACTGCTTTTCTAAATGATGTTTTAGAAGAGTGCGTCTATAAGTACACAGCCAGAGGGCCTCGTAGACAGTGGGCGCAGCGGAAACGTGTGCAAGATGCTTTATAGGATAAAGCAGGCATCGCGGAGTTGGAACATCAGTTTTGATGGATTAGTCAAAGAAGTTGACATCATCAAAATGGTAGATGAACCTTGTATAAACAAAAAGGCAGTAGGGAGTATGGTGACGATCCTCGTAGAGTACATGGATGACATACCCTTGATTGGGAAGGAGTTTCCTATGCTACGCTCGATCAATCTCCGCTTGTCGCAATGATTCTCCACATAGGATCAAAGTGATACCTACTAAATCCTGGTTTTGGATCTATGAGATAGATCTAAATGGATGTTAGGATACTCACTAGTCATAGTGAGATTGTATCAGTTGATCCTGTGGAAAATCACTGTAAGTGTTCCGGGGTGATAAAGACGACTGAATGTCAGTCACAGGCATTGTCTTTACCCTCAGTAAAGGGACGGTATGTTGGAAGAGTTCTAAGCTAGATACCGTGGCATACTAGACGATAAAGGAAGGATACATCGCTACTTAAGATGCTACCAAAGAGGCTGTTTGGGTGTATATTGGTTCATGAGATGAACTATGTTCCTCCCAATGTGTGACAATGGAGTTGTGGCTTATGCCAAGGAACGCAGGTCCCATCAGTGATCCAGACATATTCTAAGGTAGTATCACCTGATCATGGAGATGGTTGATCTCTAAGGGATCGAGGTTAGGAGAGTAGACTCAGAGGACAACACGGCGGATCCACTCACAAAGGCTTATTCCCAGAGAGAGACTCTTATGGGATGGTTGAGTATGAGATACTGCAACCACTGCTATCAGATGGCCCTAGTGCAAGTGGGAGATTGTTAGTTATATGTATGCCCTAAAGGCCATTACTATACATAGGATGTATATTGTAGTGGATGCTTGGACATATATAGGGAAGACTTTCTTGCTCGACATGATAGTATGCTATCTGGTTGCTCTTTACCATAACGTGTACACAGATTGTCTCTCTATTACATGTTGGTAAAGCCCTAAGGATGTGTGCTTGACTACCTGGACTATGATGCGGATCTTACTAGTGGGGACATGGTAGTCCATAAGTACATCCTTCAAAGTCCCTAGTCGTGGGTATATCGAGACGGGGCATCGATATACCAGAGTAGACTAGCGTATACCTTCTCGACCCATACAGATGGGCGATGGATGATCCCATATCCATTGGTGTTTGACATCAGAGATGATATACGGGTGCTCAGTAGAGACTGGGTACACTGGACGGACTTGCCGAGAACTCCCAGATGGTATTATACCTTACATCAGATGGCAGTTCTCTGGTGACACTGGTACAGAGTAGTCTGTTGACCCGAGATCGTCATAGAGTCTTGTGTGGTTCACACTGTGCTTTGATTTCCACCTTACCACGTCCAAGAGGGCGTGCAAAACGGTGGTTTTTGGGTACAGTCCCGAATCACATGGAGGCAATGAGCGATAGGAGGGGATTCGTCTCTCCCGGTATAGGGAGTTGATGTTGCGCTGTGTTCGATTGGCTATTACCGGAAATCCCTGGCCAGGGTTGCTGAGATTTACTGGTAAGTGTTACCAGTAGTTTCTCGAATTGTTATAGACCTCATATTGACACGACTTATCGAGCTATTGGGGTCTGACGTTTACCACCCCTAAGCGAGATATGCAACATATCAGACGATCAGACCGGACTGTACGGTAAGTGTTACTGGTTGGATTCACAGGAGTGTGAGCGGGCTTGCTCGTCGATCTTCTGATCGCTCAATACCCGGGTGGCCGTTACGTTTAGCAGACCGCTTGCGGCTTGTGGGTGTTTGATATGATCATCACCTGCTGCCGGCGTATTGACGAGTCTTTAGAGTCCTACACAGAGGTTTCCTGGCTCAAGCGAAACGAAATAGGAGCGCATATGAGATATGTGCGGGACCGAGAAAAATGCATGTATGTGATACCGTATTCTATTCTCGCGATGAATGTATCGAATGGTTGTATGCGATATAACCTAGTTATCGAATCAAGGATTGATTCGATAAATCGATACATTGGATATTAGTCGGTCATATACGATATGAACGGATCGTTAAATCAAGTGTTGATTTAATGATTTAATGCATAATTATATATTTGATATATTACTTTGCATTAACTAGTATTGGTTCACTTTAAATGGATTTTCTCACTTGTAGTACACAAGTTGTATATGTGATATACTTTTGTGCACTTGATTGTATCATGATTGATGATACATGCTTACTTGATTTTGTGTAAAGACTTATACCATGGTTATCATAATGGTTAGGGTTTTGAATTATTCATTTGTTTGTTTATCCATTTATTTTTTGGACAAATAAAGAGAGAAGAAAACAAAATGGTTGCTTGAATATCATGATGCTTGTTGAAGTTTCAAGAAGGTTTGACCATTTTGTCTTCATCTACTAAACCTAACCATTCACTAACCCTAGTAGATTCTCTACACTTAATCATAGTTAGGATATGATAAGTATTCAATTATTTTATCTCAACACTTATCATATTCTTGCTTCTTCTTCTTCTTCTTCTTCACATGAAGAAAGCTTTCTACCAACAATGGTGAAATGTGAAAAAGAGTGAGAAATCCAATTCTAAAGTGAACCCACTTCCTATTTCTTCATCCTCTACCTCTTGCCAAGAAGAATAGGGTGTTTTCTTCACAAGTTTCATGACTTGGTGAAGTGGGAGCTTGATCTTGTGATGCCTCGACGTAGATCATCTTCGGCATCGAAGTCGACGACCTAGCCCGCCCATTTTTCCGATGAAGCTGACGCTAGAGCCCGGGATTCGATTTGGACAGCGAGGAGACTTCATTGCGGAGCTATGGAGGTGGAGGACCGGATCTACAAAGGTTGTATTTCCGTTCTTTTTGTTAAGTTGTTAACTAGTTGCATATTTCGCCTAAATTTCTAGTTAACGATCCGTATTAGGGTTTCTCGGCACTTGTAAAATTATAAATTGGCATGGTTGATTCCTTGTGAGACCTCTAGTGTGTGCCTAGGAACCCTACAAAAAATGGACAGGATTAGGATCAACATTCTTATATGAAGATGATTAGAATTGTTGTCCTACGGAATTTGGAGTGGTGAAAGGAATGAAAGATCGGCTACGAGATTGTTAAATTCGGTTAATGATGGACATGGGTTTCGGAGTCGCAACATGACTCTCAAAAGGGGTATCAACATAAGAAGGTGGGGGAGGTTGAAATTGTTGATACGAAGTGGATTGCGGAATTCAATTGTTTGTCCTAGACGTGTCTATCCGATTCTTAATGAAATTTTGGGTATGGATGGATCGTTCGAAGTTCTGTAGGGTTGCTAGGCACGCGCACAAGGGTCTATGAGGCATCAACCATGCCCGATTAAAAATTTAGCCGTGCCGAACAACCCGAATACAGATCTTTAAACTAGAGATTAGGCGAAAACTAATATGTTAACAACTTTAACACTAAGTGAGAGGGATTACAACCTTTGTAGATCCGGTCCTTCACTTCATATGCTCCGTGTTGTGGTCCCTTCGCTGCGATCACCGGGTTCCGGACTCTCGAGAGGTTCCACGAAGAGAAAGATGCAACCTTTGCTTCCGATCTTCGATACTAAGATAATCTACCTTGAAGTTCCGTTAACACAAGCTAACATTCATGAAATGATGTGAACACCCTCATCTAAATGGCAAGGGAAGATGAGGATGATGAAGTAGGATTTTTGCTCTCTTTATTTATCTTTTTCTCACATCTTTTCATCACAAATATCAAAGCAAGAAAGCTTTGTAAGCAAAGAAGAAGAAGGAAGAAGATGAACAATAACCTAAGAATCCTTTTGTGATGAATAGAAAAAGAAATAATATGATGAATAATGCAACCATGGTCAACCAAACTCATGTAGAGAATTAACTAGGGTTAGGGTTTGGGTTGGGTTAAAGCATGAGTCACTTGAAAATATCTTTCACAAAACAAAACCAAAACCTTCTAGAATCATCTAGAAAGCTTAACCCTAATCATGTTTAAACTCCACTAAACATGTTTCATTAGTTATCATATCATGTTACAATATTATATATCACATATATAATAATTATCGTAACAAAATAAAATAATACAATTAACATATATCGCATATATATCAATGTATTACCCGAGTGAGAAAAAGAATCTTTAAGTGAGCTAATATTAGTTAATGCAATTTAATATATCAAATATATTATTATACATTAAATTATCGAATCAACACTTGATCCGACAATCCGGCTATATCGCATATAACCGACTAATATTTATCCGTACCGATTCATCGAATCAACACTTGATCCGATGACCCGGCTGATATCAAATATCGCGAGAATACAATACGATATCACATACCGCATTATCCTCGGTCCCGCACATATCACATATGTGCCCCTACTCCGTTTTGCCTGAGCCAAGAAACCTCTGTGTAGGACTCTAAAGAATCGTCAATACGCCGGCAGTAGGTGATGATCATATCAAACACCCACAAGCTGCAAGCGGTCAGCTAAACGTAACAGCTACCCAGGTATTGAGCGCTCAGAAGATCAACAAGCAAGCCTGTACATTCTCCTGTGAATCCAAACAGTAACACTCCCGTACAGTCCGGTCTCGTCGTCTGATATGTTACATATCTCGCCTAGGGGTGGTAAACGTCAGACCCCAGTAGCTCGATAAGTCGTGTCTATATGAGGTCCATAACAGTTCGAGAAACTACTGATAACACTTACCAGTAAATCTCAGCAACCCTGTCCAGGGATTTCCGGTTATAGCCAATCGAACACAGCACAACATCAACTCCCTATACCGGGAGAGACGAATCCCCTCCTATCGCTCATTGCCTCCATGTGATTCGGGACTGTACCCAAAAGCCACCTTTTTGCACGCCCTCTTGGACGTGGTATGATGGAAATCAAAGCACAGTGGGAATCACACAAGACTCTATGACGATCTCGGGTCAACAGACTACTCTGTACCAGTGTCACCGGAGAACTGCCATCTGACGTGAGGTATAATACCATCTGGGAGTTCTCGGCGAGTCCGTCCAGTGTACCCAGTCTCCACTGAGCACCCGTACACCATCCTTGATGTCAAACACCGATGGATGTGGGATCATCCATCGCCCATCATATGGGTCAAGATGCGTATACGCTAGTCTACTCTGGTGTATCGATGCCCTGTCTCGATACACCCTCGACTAGGAACAGTTATAGGATGTACTCGTCGACTACCGTGGCCCCACTAGTATGATCTCATCATAGTCCCAGTAGTCGAGTACATATCCTAAGGGCTTTATCAACATGTAATATAGAGACAATCAGAGTACATGTTAAGTTAAAGTACAACCAGATAGCATACTATCATGTCGAGCAAGAAAGTCCTCCCTATATATGTCCTAGCATCCACTACAATATACATCGTATGTACAGTAATGGTCTCTAGGGCATACATATAACTAACAATCTCCCACTTGCACTAGGGCCATCTGTTGTGGTATCGCATACGCAACAATTAGCTGTGGTTGAAGTATCTCATACTCAACCATCCCATAAAAGTCTCTACTGGGAAAAAGGCCTTTGTGAGTGGATCCGCGCTGTTGTCCTCTGTGTCTACTCTCCTAACCTCGATCTTCCTGGAGATCAACCATCTCCATGATCAGGTGATACTGCCTAAGAATTATATCTGGATTTCTGATGGGACGGTTGTTCCTTGGCTAAAGCCACAACTCCATTGTCACACAATGGTAGGAACGAAGTTCATCTTATGAACTTATATATATCCAGACTGCCTCTTTGGTAGCATCTTTGGTAACGATGTATCTTGCCTTTAATCGTCTAGTATGTCACGGTATCTAGCTTAGAACTCTTCCAACATACCGTCCCTCCACTGAGGGTAAAGACAATGCCTGCGACTGACATTCAGTCGTCCTTATCACCCTGGAACCTTTCCAGTGATTCTCCTCAGGATCGATTGATACCATCTCACTACAACTAGTGAGTGTCCTAACATCCAATTAGATCTATCTCATAGATCCAAAACCCAGGATTTAGGAGGTATCATTTTGATCATATATGGAGAATCCTTGTGATAAGCGGAGATTAACCGAGCGTTGCATAGGAAACTCCTTCCCTATCAAGAGTATGTCATCCACGTACTCTACGAGGATCACCACCATACTCTCTATTACCTTTTTGTATATACAAGGTTCATCTACCATTTTGATGAAGTCAAACTCTTTGACTACCACATCAAAACAGATGTTCCAACTCCGCGATGCCTGCTTTATCATATAAAACATCTTGCTCACGTTTCCGCTGCTCCCACTGTCTACGAAGCCCTCTGGCTGTGTACTTATAGACGCTATTTTCTAAAACATCATTTAGAAAAGCAGTCATGACACCCAACCGCCAGATATCGTAGTCATGGTATATAGCCGTGGCAAGTAGGATCTGGATGGACTTAAGCATAGCTTTGAAAGTCTCAACTTTTCCATGTACACCAAGTAATCTTCTCAAGATATACTCGCTCCTGATGGGGATTTAACCCTTCAGATAAAGCAACCAAAGTCCATACTTTGTTGGTGTATAAGGATTCCATCTCAGATCGATAAGCATCCAGCCATTCTTACAGAGTCCCACTCCTGATGGCCAGGTCGAAACTAGTTGGGTCATCATCTCATGATGCAATCCTCGCTCCCACTGTCATAAAGAAACCGAAGTATCTCTCAGGTGGGTGAGGAACCCTACTAGATCGGTGGAGAGGCTGAGGTTCTTTGGAAACTATTGAATCCTTTGGTTCTACCAAATCATCAGCTGTAGTTTGTATAGCTGGAACATTTCCAGTTTTATATAACAGTCCTTGCCTCGAGCTTGTCCGGATTTTGCTTTTAGACATAGGCCGGACAACCCCAAATCTTAACTAACTTAAGATATGGGCTCTTCCCTTTCCATATCAAATATGAAATGGTAGGCAACTGATTTGATTTGAACCCTATTCAATAGGTATGCAGCTTCTCAAGTGCATAACTCCCAAAAGGAAATAAGAAACTCAGTAGTACTCATCATAGAGCACACCATATCACATAGGGTGCTATTGCTCCGCCCCGATACCCCAAGGTGCTGTGGTGTATACGGAGGAGTAATGCTGAGAGAGAATCTCATTCTCCTTTAGAATAGTCCAGGAATTCCGTGCTCAAGTATTCTCCTCCTTGATCTCATCAAAAGACATAATACTTATACCCGTATTTTGGTTCTTTACTTCTAATTTATATTCTGTGAATATGTCAAAAGCTTCGGACCTGTGTTTCAACAGAAACATATGTCTGAATCTTGAGAGATTATCAGAGAATGTAATGAAGTACAAAGAACCGGTCCTGGCATGTGTAGACAGGGGACCTTCATATATCAACATGTATCAATCCCAAGAGTTCACTAACTCTTTCTCTGTTTCCAATAAACAGATCTGTGGTCATCTTATCTTTGTGACATGACTGGCAAGTTTCACAAGATGTAAATTCAAACAAATTTAAATATGCATCTTAATGTAACTTCAGCTAGTCGGGTCGCATTGATATGACCTAGTCTACAATGCCTCAAGAAGGATTCGTTCATTTCTGAACACTTCCTCTCTCGTGTGTGTTCTGTATACTAAGAACTGTAGTTTTATTTAGAACGTCAATGCTTTTAGATAACGTGCCTGAACCGATCAACTCTTGATATAGGAAATGTTCAAAACATTATCCAACAATACAAAATTATGTCACTTCTTTACTAATAAAGAAACTAATATGATGTTGTATATCAGGTTTGGTATCTAATAACATTCGTTCAAAATCAATGTATTCTGGTAATACAGGGTGATAGTGACCAACAGACTTGGCTGCAACACTTGCACCGTTTTCTGTCTCATGAAACTTATCACCCATTCTCAGTTCTCTACCTTTCTGTAGCCCATGTAACAGATTACATATGCGGGATCCTGATCTGGTATCACATACCCAGGACGTAAAGGATACCGATAAATGGTTTTTTGTAATGAACACACCCGAAGATGATGCATCAACATGCACTTTCTTCGTTTGGGCGGCACGGGAAATCTGATATTTCCAAATCTCCTGCTCTGTCTTATAACAATTATAAGTTGGAGCGGGACCAACGTTCCCCAGCTCAGTATAACAAGCGGGTTCGGTCAATATATCCGTTTTATTATCTTGATTAAGGCATGATATGGTCGCTACCTGGAGAGAGAGAGAAGAAAACACTCAGCGTATGCTCTTGCAAGATTAGATTGGTTATATAATATATCTAATCAGGATGTCTCCCACTGTTTTAATCAAATCTTCCTTCAAACCCTAAAAGGAAAGACTAGCCGGGATTAATTACACGCTACAAGTTCGCCAATATTTCAGCCAGGCCAGTGTCGGTACTTTGAGGGAGGTCCCCCGTGCTTTCGCACGAACCTAATTAAAGTAAACCTCATTTTCCCAGGGACGTAACCCCGTTAACACCTTTCTAGACACCTACTTGATCGGATAATTGTAATGTGTAAAACTCTCCCAGGAGTAACTCTTACTCGCAGCGGGTATCGGGATCCAACTATCTCATAGAAGGTATGCAATCTCATTGCAAATTTCAACACTTGAAATTCCCAATAATATTTTACCCCTAGTGACTTATGACCTTAACTATGGTCAACAAATCATAAGCACTAGTCAAGTTCTACCCGTCATTTCTTGATTAATTAGACCCACCCACATGACCCTTAACTAAGGTCAACAAAGTCATATGACTGTCCTAACTAATCGTATCATATGCTATATAGGAAGACATCACTTAGCTATCGTACACTGTGCCTTAACTATGGTCAACAAACACAGCACGAATACTAAGTACTCTACTTCCTAAAATGACGGAAGGTTACGACAGGTTTTTAAGAAAACCTATTGCGTAATGAACTTGATATCGTTGTAGAATCGAGTGATTTTAAATGGAGTGTTTTTGAGGCCTTTCTAGTTTTGCTAAAGGGGTCACTCCCGGTGAAGGGATCGTCGGCCCTTTCCTCATCGAATAAGGTGCAGGATATATCATATATACCACTATGCAAAGCAGAAACTATAGAAGCAATCAAAAGACACACCGAGTGTGTAGCATCTGCCAGTTATTGCTAAAGGAGTCACTCCCGGTGAAGGGATCTCGGTCCTTTCCTCATCGAATAAGGTGCTGGATGTTCTACAAGGAACACCGCGATGCAAAGCAAGAACTAAAGCTACCATTTTTTTAATTTTAACAAGTTTCTACAACATCTTAGGTTTCTTTTATTTCATTAATCTCATTAATGAAGTCCCATTTTATTATGCTTCGCAAGCATCTCCTTTTGAAAACGAAATCTGCAATATAACATATATCTCATATATATAATATAAACATTCGTCTCAGGCAGTAATATGATCTCATCACAGAACAGTGCAGCAGAAGAACATATATGAAATATTGGATATACTAGGACGTCCGTGTTTTTAATACGAGCCTGTATAAACACGGATTCTACGGTCGCGATGAGTAGCCAAACCCACATCCCTAGACCCCTACGAGAGCGGCAAGTAACACTGCCAATTCTAGGGTTAGGAAACCTGGTCTCGACTCCTCGAGATGGTCTCCCACTGGACCCTAGAACCCGGTTACTTGTGCTCCCCGCCTTGGGTCTACCTAATGCGGAAAAGTAAATAATATACAACGGTGACATCTTCCGCAACCTGGAAGTGCCCCAATAAAAGAATATTACATACAAATGAATTTTACATGAATGAAAAAGAAAAACTCTCATCTCACATAAAACCCCCGGCTATTCAAAACGCGACGATCCAATATAACATATCACAGCAACACATAATATCTCATATCATCAACGTAAGCAAGTATGCGTATCTCGATTGTCGTTGATGTATAGCAACGAAGCCGGCGATACACCACATACTACGCTTACGGTCACAGAAAAGAAAGTGTAAAACTACAACAGTTGGAATCCGCAATCTCCTTAGACATCACATGCCTAACCAAATGAATTCCTTACACATCGCATGCCTAACAATTATAAACCCCGCATTTTAGTCCCTTTATCGAAAACTCTTTTCAATATCAAGTCGGGAAATTCAACAAGATTCCCGATGTCCTGATCGAATGCTCGTCGCAAACTTTAGTAGACGGCCGCACCCCCAGATGCCGTCGACGAAGTGCACTAAGGCGGAACACCGCTGCCGCGAGCACCCGAACGGATGCTTTCGGCGACGGGGTTCTCCTACAGTCACTTGGTCGGGGCTATGGGGCGTAGCTGTCTATTAAGTTTACCCGGCGAGTATCCGGGTACGCTACGTGATTGCGACGGACTTTTGATCATATCAAAATTCCGTAGCAACCGATCATTTGAGACTAAACTGCTATGTTTATAATATTCAAATTAGTTATCTCATAACTACCTGTGAATTCCAAATATTGTATCACATTCCAGATAAATAGACAAAGTTAAACTTTCCGATCGAATCATCAAACACCCAAGATTTCCCCAATATATCTCAACACTTGAAATCAGTTTAAAAACATCCATCACATGCCACAATACCAATGGTCCAGCCGTAGAAGGGTCAAGCCAACGCCTCACATGTGGCACGCCGTACTGCCCCAAACCCTATGGTTCAAAAGGCAGTTCAAGACGGTCACATAATCGAGTTAAGGTTTGTTGTCTTCTAGAGGGTCCACCGCGTTACTTGCATGACTTAGAACATTCTTAAACACGAGAAAAAATCCAACTTTTGAAAAATTTTCCGACAGGGGAAAAAGTGAGTTATTGATATCCGTT